>JARFIY010000077.1:0-1437000 GCA_036346155.1 Sinelater perroti
AACTGTAATAGAAGAAAGATGTAAACAGAATATGCGGATCGATCCTCTGCACAATCCGGATCAGAAGAGCTCAATCACGAGCGACCTATACTTTGTTAACAAAGTTTCAGGTCTCTATATATATATAAAGGATTGTATCCAGAAGTAGTAGGACTGTTTTTTTACGCGCGCCCTGGAGCGATGGATGGGGGTTGATGGATGGGGGGGATGGGAGCCTTGGGAACAGGTTGCGGCAGTCGCCTGTGTGCGTTAGTTGAGTGTGGACCACTGTTTTAGTGACCTCCTGCAAGATTTTACGTGGAAGTGCTAACATGGCTACGAAATCTGATCACACGCGTGCGACCAGACCTGGTGGGGAAGTGGAAGCTTCACCATGACAACGCGCCGTATCACGGCGCGTGGATTGTGAGGGATCTCCTAGCCAAATTCGACGTTTCCACGTTGCTTCACCCCCCCCCCCTACAGCCCCGATGTGACACCGCCGGACTTCTTCCTGTTCCCCCGAATCAAGAAACAGTTCAAGGGGCATCGTTTCGACTCGCTGGAAGCATTTCAAGCGGCAACGAGGGCGCTGAACAGCATCCCGGAGGACGACTTCCAGAAGGCCTTCGCGACCTGGAAGGCTCGCTACCAGAAGTGTGTGGATGCCCAAGGGGCCTACTTTGAAGAGTATTAAATCGATGTACCAAAATGTTCCAATACATTTTTTTTAAATCAGTCCTACTACTTTTGGATACCACCCTGTAAGGTGTATAGGTGCGCAAGGTGTTGCTGGTAGGAGCCTGCGCACTGCTCGGCCGGGCGCTCCCAGTGACCGGAGGGCGGAGCCTGTCGGCACAACGCTTCACAGCGGCCTGCGATTGGCCGGCTGACGGTGGCGGCTTGGAGCTACGTGTAGGAGCCCGCCGACGATGATTTCCATGCGGTACTTGCGTTCTGCATCGGTCGGGACCCGGTAACATTCCCCTCCTTCTGGAGACGTCACGGTGGCTGGCTGATCACCTGGTTTCGTTCCTGGGGCGTACCGAAGGTCTATCCCAGGGACCTTGGCTGGCTGTCCGTTGTTCCTCTCAATCCAATACACCTGGTTGGGAGCTGCTTCTATCACCTGGTACGGGCCCTTCCAGGTTTGTTTAAGGTTCCCTTTCTTGGGGACCCTAACGCGCTCGAGTACCAGGTCTCCTACCTGGTAGATGGACAGGCGGCCGGTCGTCACGGGGTATCGCTGCCGATACCGATGTTGGTTCAGTTGCAACCGTTAGATTCTTGTTGGTTGATCTTCTTGCGGAGCGGGTTCCGTTGTTGGATGTCTCCATTCTCCACATCGCAGTAGGTCGTACCCGAGGAGGGCTTCCGCTGGGATGGCTCCGGTGGCGGCGTTTTTTCTCGTGCGAAGATTGAATAAGGTTTCATTAATGTATCGGTCCCATCTTTCTGGATTTTGGCCTTGCACCCGTACCCTGATGCCCTTTTTCAGTTCTAGATTCCGGCGCTTCACCGGATTTGCTTGGGGATGAAATATTGCGGTGGTGCAGTGGTCGGTTCCCCAACGCCGCATGGCTGCCTCCCAGGCTATGGAGGTGTACTGAGCCCCGTTATCTGTCAGTCCGGCTCTGGGGTAACCTAAGCGCCGGAACACAGAGTTTTCCAACCATGTGGTGATGGTTTCGGTCGTTGCTCTAGGCACGGGTGCTGCTTCTGTCCATCTAGTGCATAAATCGGTTGCTACCAATAGATACTTGTTTCCGTGGGACGTTGCTCTCTTCGACGTGGCGCATGCCCAACACCCCCGAACGTAAACCCGCACGCTTTCTTCCATCCTTGGCCAAAAATAGGCTCGGCGTATGGCTCGCAGCGTCTCGTCTGCTCCCGGGTGTCCTGCTGACGGGTCGTCATGGTAGGCGTAAAGGACTGCCTCTTGCGGCTCCGTTGGGACGACGAGTTGCTGACGGCTCTTCCCCTGTCGCCATAGGCACCCGTCCCGCACGGTATATTCCGCTAGTATGCGGGCCTGCTCGAGAGTCTCGGGGCCTACCCTACTAATATCTTGAGGTTGGGCCAGGAGTCGTTGCGCGTGGATGTTCTGCCGCTATTTGTTGTACGTGGTCCAAAAGCTGAGCCACTTCGATGACTGCGCATCCGGCCGGTGGATCTTGTGGGGTGTTGGGCTCGCTGGCGCTTGGCGGTGGCAGCATCCTCTCCATGTCCTCCTCTTGTATGGGGTCGTCTTCTTTACCGTTTCCTGGGTGTCTCGACAGGTGGCCCGGGAGCTCGTTGCACCGACCCGGGCAGTGTTCGATAGAGAATATGAACTCTTGAAGGAACAAGGCCCAACGCGTCAGTTTGGTGTTTGAGTCCTTAAACCTTCCTAGCCACAGTAGTGTCCGGCTATCAGTGCGCAGCTTAAACCGCCGGTCTTCTAGGTAGGGGCGGTATTTTCTTACGGCCGATACCACGGCGAGGCACTCTTGCTCGTTCACATTGTACCGCGCTTTGTCGGGCGTCAGCCGGTGGCTGTCGTAGCTGACGATTTGACTCTTGTCCCCGATTTCCTGGTACAGGACCACGGCCAGGCCGACCCGGCTGGCGTCCGTTTGGAAGACAAAGGGTTCTTCAAAGTTTGGCCTGCTGAGTTTCGTCGGCCGTGTCATTTCTTGTTGGAGACGTTGGAAGGCCGCGTCTGCTTCCGGGGTCCAGTGGAAACGGCTCTTGCTCAGCAGGTCGGTTAAGGGCGCTTGGAGCTCTGAGCATTTGGGTATGTAGTCCCGTACCCAATTGAGTAAGCCTAGGTAGCTTTGCAATTGTCTCTTCGTTTTGGGTACGGTGGCCGACTGTAGCGCTTCAATGTGCACCGGCTTGAGTCGGTTGCAGCCGGCGCTGACTACATGCCCCAAGTATGTCACGGTGTTTACGTCGAACGCGCACTTCTCGGGTGATAGGCGGAGTTTGTAGAGTTGGAGACGTTCCAACAAGAATCGCAAATGTTCGGCCCAATCCCGCGAGTACATACAATTTATTAATGGAATATGTTACAAAGATCATTACAGGCAATGTCTTATTGTCAATTTGGCTGGTGCTCCGCCTTACGGCACTACACCAGCACTACCGCAACCGCATGAACAATTTTGCGCAAAACCTGTCATTTACAAAGCTCCAATTTCTTTAAATACTATTGTGGCCGCAAATTTACCTGCCCCGGCATTCGCCTTAGTGCAGGACTCGGGAAAACCACAAAAACCCGAGTCAGGGCAGGCGACTCGAAACCGCTGATGGCTCCGAGTCCTCCTGGCTTTTACATTACTACTCAAAGAAACAGACTAAATCTACCTTAACCTACGCCGCACTTAGTGTCTGTTAAACTGTCCAAAAGTTCGCATCTCGCACAACACTTTCTTTTTCCCAACCCCCGCGCGCCCATCACAAATTCGCGTAGACACGTAATCTCGCGCACCGTTCCGCAAAAACCGCAAGAGCCGTCCACCATTCACGCACGCCCGAAAGTCTCTCGATCTCCTCCCGCGTTTGTGGCCATCTCCAGCCGCTGGTAATTAGGGTCATCTCCGCCCTGGTCCTGGTCTCGTCCTCCACGTTGCAGGTCAGCAGGACGTGCATGGCGTCGTCGACCTCCCCACACGCGCATCTGTTTTGGTCCTCCGCCAGCTTCCGGATTCTGATGAGGTAGGACCGGAAGTTGCCATGCCCAGTGATAAGCTGGACGGTGTGCCGGTTAAAGCACTCCGCAGCTTGTCGCGCCGTGTCGACTGTGGGGATGAATATCCGCGCATGTCGCCCCGTCTCCGCTGCTTGCCATCTCTGCTCCCATCTTGCTCTCGTCCTGGCTCGTAATCGACTTTTTACGAGCCCCATTGGTACCGTCTCGAATATAGGCGGTCCATCTCCTGCCGCCGCCTCTTTGGCCAACTGGTCCGCACGCTCGTTGCCTGGAGTCCCGACGTGCGCCTTGGTCCAATGGAATCGGACGTTGATCTCGGCCGACAGCGTCTTTGCAAGGCTCCACACCTCAACTTGCAAATCCGTCGGCGCTCTCATACTTTTCAGAGCAAGTAGCGCTGACTTGCTGTCCGATATTATCGCGCATCTTGGGATGACTGCTCTGTGCCTCTGGATGTATTCCAGGCACTCTCGGATGGCTATGAGCTCGCACTGGAAGATGGTGCTCCAGTCTGCGAGTTTGGCTCGCTCGCAATGAATCTCTCCTTCTCCTTGCATGACCACGAACGCGGCTCCTGCTCGCCCGTCGTCTGCCCGCGATCCGTCCGCGTAGCAGCACAGCTGTCCCTCCTCTGGCTCCGCCACGCTGAATGGGATGCCGTCTCGGTCGGCCGGGTGCCCCGTCTCCTCCATGGACTGCCTCCGCTCGATGTCGCCCTGCCGCAGCCCCAGCTCCTCTCGGAGTTGCTGCTCCGGCCCGGTCGTCAGCCTTCTGCGATCTGCCGCCTCCTGCAACACAAAATGCAAGGGCGGTAACTGGCTCAATACTAACGCGGTTTCGGTGGCTACAGTGCGATAAGCACTTGCCGCCTTAACCGCGAGTATCCTCTGCACGCTAAGTAAGTCCCTAGCTTCCCTGACCTTGCACCCTTCAGCCCAAATTTCAGCGGCGTACAGCATAGCCGGCTGTACTGCCCCCTCAAAAACTCGCGCCGCCGCTTTACCGCGAAAACCCCACGTTAATCGCGCCGCCGCCCCGATTCGGTGGGAAATTTGTTTCCCCTTGTCACAAACCGCGCGTATGTGACTTTTCCAATTTAAACGGTCGTCGATTTCTACCCCAAGGTACCGGATGTGGTCCTTGCAGTAGACGCGCTCGCCGTTGAGCAGGAAAGTCGGTCTCTCCTGCCCGGGTCGCATACCGAAAAATACCGCCTCCGTTTTCCTCGCATTGAATCGCAATTTCGCGCTATCCGCCCATGTTTTGAGCGCTCCGAGCGCCTCGTTTCCGCGCGCCTTTAACACTTTAAATTGCGCCGCCCGAACTATTAAGAGGGTGTCGTCCGCGAATCCCACGATTCGGCATCCTTGCGGCAACTGAACTCTAAATATACTCTCGTATATCAGCTTCCAGTATGCCGGTCCAGAGCACGAACCCTGAGGGCACCCCCGCATAATCTTCCGCGTCACGATACCGTCGCCCGTTTCTACCTGCGCTACCCGTTCGCTAAAGTAGTGTTTTACTAGCGAGAGGAGATTCTGCGGACACTCTCTCTCAGCTAGTTCCCGGATAATTCCAGGCCACCACGCGTTATCAAACGCCCCCGCGATATCAAGCGCTATCAACGCACAATACTCTTTCGCGTCCCTGACCGCGGAGACCGCATACCCGATCGCGTCTGTCGTGTATTTCCCCGCACGAAAACCGTATTGCCGCTCGTGGAAACCGCCGTTTTTACTTACCGCGTATTCTACTCGCGTTGTGATAATTCTGTCTAACGCCTTACCGACCACCGGGAGCAAGCTTATCGGCCGGAAGCTGCCTGGGTCGGTAGGATCGTCTTTACACGGCTTCGGGATAAACCGTACCGTTTGGATTTTCCAGCATCTCGGAAAGATGCCGAACTCCAAAGTCGCATTGAAGATGCTTTCGAAGATAGCCGGAGCAATCTCGAAAGCCTTCAACACCGCATCCGCGGTAACGCCGTCGTGCCCCGGGGCTTTTTTGGCGTTCATTCTCGCGATGGATCTATAAATTTCGCCCGTGGTTATACGAACGTCGGCTCGCCGGTTGCCGACAATCGTAGCCGTTTCGCGCCTAATCTCCGCCTGATTCGCGTCATCTTCTTCCGCATCGTCGCGGGGGAAGAAGTTTTCTAACAAAAATTCCGCCGTTTCGCGTGCTCCTCTTGTGTACGCACCGTCCGCCTTTCGTACACAAGAGTCGCAAGTATTTGGGCGCTTCCCGCGTATAACCCGGTACGCGGTGCCCCACGGGTCTTTCTCCGCGCTGCGCGTGCAAAACTCTTTCCACTTCCGCGTTCGCGTATCTTCTAAGAGATGCTTATAATCGCGACACGCCTCGCGATAAGCTAGCTCCCTTTCCGCCCTATCTGGTCCCCTGCAGCGTTGATAAAACCTACGCTTACGCCTAACCTCGGATCGCTTTTCGGTTAATTCCCTGGTCCACCAGGGAACGCTCCGATGGAAGAGTTTGCGCCGTGGCATGGACGCTTCGCATGCCTTAACGATTGCCGCGTTTAGTTCGGCCGCCCTAGTTTCTAGTTCCTCGGGGTCCTGAATCGCCGCAGACCCCGAGTACCTATCCCTATACTCTTCGAAATTTTTCGCGAATTTTCCCCAGTCGGCTTTTTTATTGCAGAACCGCATCCGGATGTGGTTCTGCCCGTTATTGCCGTCACCCGAATATCCGAATCGAAACGTTATTAGTTTGTGGTCGGAGAGCGTTTCCTCCGGTTCCACGCACCAATTACTAACTTTCCCGAAAGCTCTAGCGCACGATAAAGTTACGTCGATGTAACTAGTTCCGCGATGCCCTACAAAAGTCGGTCCGCTATCCTCGTTAATTACCGCGAGATTAAATCTTTCTATTAATTCCGCTAATCTAATCCCGCGCGCATCCTCAATATTTCCGCCCCAAATCGGTGATTTCGCGTTAAAATCTCCCGAAATTATCACGTCACGCCCGGTCGTTAAAATTTTCGAAAGCGCACTTTCTAACTTCGCGAACACGTCATCATCATCAACGTCATTACGCGCACTGCACGGTGGAATGTAAACAGACACTGCATACACGATTTCACTGTGCTTAATCACCTCAGCCACCGTTATTAATTCACAGGAAATGTCGTTCAACAATAGCCCGCCACATTCCGCACTAATGACAATGCCACTCCGAGGTCGTCCCGATTGATTGTTAATTACGGTCAAATCGTTCGCGAAACCCGTAATTACACCGCCCCGCGTGTTTGGCTCTTGAATCATCACGATATCGAACTTTCTAACTTTTACCGCGTTTACGAGATTATTTGTCGCCGCCCGCCCTTTTCCCAAATTTATCTGCGCAACGTTAAAAAATTTATTCCCCGTGCTGTGCATGGCCTCTTCTTCACTGGCCATAGTCGATGCTCCTCACGATGCCGCTCCTGATCCTCTTCCACGTCGGACAGCTTCCACTCTTCGCCTCGTGGTCCGTGCTCGCCTGGGGGCCCTTCTTCTCGGCGTTTGCCCGTACGCATACGGGGCAGCGCTTGTGCTCAGAGGTGCACTCGCTGAACCTGTGCTTTCCACCGCACTTCCCGCAGAGCTGTTCCTTCTCCTGGCATTCTCGTGCTCGGTGCCCAAAACCGTAGCACTGGTAGCAGCGCAGCAGCCTCACGTGGTCCTCGGCCCTGGTCGTCTCCCACTCCAGGTTGATCCTCCTGCTCCTCAGGATCTCGCGCGCTCTCGGGGTCACCTCCAGGACGACGTTGACCCTCCCGAACCTCTCCTGGTCACCGCCGAAGCGGTACTTCTCAGAGATCTCCTCTTCCATCCTCTTCTCGCCGCCAAACGCAACAACCATCTCCGGGTTGTGGGCAATCAGCACACTCTTCAGCCTCTCTTCCGTAAGGCCGCGGTCGACACGGCGCAAGACCACCCGGGGGAGGTTCTTGCCCAGCTCCGCACTCTGCAGCTCTTCTGCGTTGGCGGCTACGGCGACCTTCAACTTCTCAGCATCTTCCGGGCGGTGCAGCTCGACGATGACCCCGGTCTTCGTCCTCTTGACTCCCGCGACGCTGATGTTGGCCCTCTTCGGATCAACCTTGGTCTTCAGCAGCTCCTTCACCTTGTCTGCTTCCATGGCGGTCTTGCCCACGATCTTCACCGCCGTCGTCTTCGGCCTGGAAGCGGCCTCCGCGAAGCTCCTCTTCTTCGGCGCCGACGACACAGCAGGGGGGGCCCTAACCACCGCACTCGCCCGTGGCACCGCTCCCGCACTCGGTACAGCCGCAGCGGAACGCGCAATGCTCGCGTAGCTAAAACTAGGCTTACCTTGTTTCAGCTGCTCGACCTCCATCTCCTTTCGCCTCAGCTCCGCTCGCATCGCCAGCAGGACTCCCGTCGCCTGGACACCAAGGTCGGCCATGACCTCGACTGCTCTCCGCACCTCCTTCCGGTCCTCGACCTTCACCGTCTCCGACGTCGCTGGCACCTTCGCGTGGACGAACCTCATCAGCTGCCTCATCCTGGCGCAGATGATGTCCTCGGGAAGTTGCGGTCCCTCCGCCTCCGGTCGCTCGCTGGTCTCCTGGGTCGCCGTCGCCTCTGCCGCTGTCTTCTCTGCCGCCGCCGTCCTACCTGCAACAGGTGACTTACCTCTCTCCCCACTCTAGATCAGGGAGCTCTCGCCAGGCACGTCTGCTCGCTGTAAGCGCTCGATGCGAACTCCTCCCCCCCCCTCCACCCCCCGCGAGTACACCAGAATATCATCCAAATACACTAACGTGAACTCGCGGAGGTACCCTGTTAGTACCTGCGTCATAAGTTACTGAAACGTTGCCGGCGCGTTTTTTAAACCGGTGTCGAAAATGCCGTTAGGTGGCGTGACGCTGGATCGCGGAGGGTTTCATAAATTATTGGCAACGGCGAACTCTCGTCTTTCGTCACAGAGTTTAGACGTCTATAGTCCACACAAAACCTTGGTTTCCCGTCCTTCTTTTTCACTATCACTACCGGTAAACTGTAATCCGACGTACTTGGCTCAATAATCCCCTCGGCGAGCATTGCCTCGATCTCGGTAGAGACGAGGCGTTGCTTCTCCGGGGAACATCGGTATGGGGGGAGGCGAACTGGGGTCTTGTCCGTCAGCAGGATCACGTGGGTTATTGCCGTTGTGGTAGTAGGGCCGCGGGTTCCTCCTATTATGTCCGCGAAGTCGTTGGCCATCTGCTTCAGTTCTGCCTGATATTTCTCGGGAAAGCCATTCTTCGGTATTGTTGGGGGAACTTCGCATTGGGCTGCGCTGGTGGGCCCCCAGTGTGTCGTTCTCCTATCCTTTAAGCCGAAATGGACAAGGTTTATACGGAGGCGGGGTTAGCCTCCGGCGTAAGGGGTTTGAAGGGTATTCACCGCTGGTGTTAGCTGGTTCCCTACATCCCGCTGGGGCCGGCTTGGTCCTGCTCGCTTGCGAAGGCCTGCGGGGAGAGATCCTGCGAGAAGCCCTGGGGTTTATGGTTTCTTCCTGCTGCAGCGCCTTCCAAATTACTTCGGCGTTGCTTGCCTCGGCAGCCAATTCCATGACGGATGTCCCCTTGAATCCCCTCAGTTGCATCCTTAAACCGGGATGCATGAGGCCGATTACCACCTCGAACTTGTCCTCAATTTTTAGCTTGAGGCGTGCAGCTATTTTATTTTTCACTGAGAGAAATTTGTTTACACTTTCTTCCTTCCCTTGTGGCTCACTATAAAACCGTGCTGTCAGGATGGACATAATGGCCTCCCCGCCGAAACGTTGTGTTAGGTCCTTCTCGAACTCTTCGTAAATGGGCTTGAACGACTCTATGTCGTTCCACCATTCTTCCGCTTGCCCTTGAACATATTTTATAGCCTTTCGGACGCGGCACGGCTCCTCGTAACGTGTCCGCAGCTCTCGGAGGAACTCCTCGGCATCCTCTCACCACCACTGAAGACGAGCTTTGGGCCCTGCTCCTTGGTCAGCAGGTTCAGTGCTTGGATGAGTGTTTTCATCTTAGTTGGGCCTTGCACTGGTTCAGCGCGGGCTGCTCTGCGTTTTGTCATTTTTTGTTGTCTTTGGGCGCCACTGGGTGTTGTCTCAGTCCCAGAACTGGACTGTGTGTTCTCGTAGGCCTAGCTACTCACGGTGAGTTTGGGCGAGTTCTCTTCCAATCCTGGCAGATCACGCGCGACGCGGTACTCTGTCCTATTTCACACGCGACGCAACACACCACACACATTCGGGCGCCAATTGTTACAAGAGTCCCCTCGCGACCCGCGGGCGAATGTCTTACGCGGACCTCCCGGCCTCTGGGCTCGCAAGGCGAGGGCGACGCTTGTGCCCGGCTTAAGCAGAAAGAACACACAGTGGTTGGTACAACATATATTGTTGTCTCTACTACACTTGTACACACTTTCTCTATACTAGAGTCGATCTCTGGTGGGGCACTTGGTAAGCTGTCGGAGGCGTCCACCGGGTGACTCCCCGGAGCAGGTGTCTACCTGGAAGCGGGATGGCTCGACGGGGAACGCGTCCACCAGGACACGGGATGACCCGACGGGGAAGGCGTCCACCAGGTGACCCGACGGAGGTGTCCACCAGGATACTCACGGAGCTGCCGACGAAGATGTCCACCGACTCGCGGAACCGACGAGGAAGGTGTTCACTGAAGGCACTCGCGAAACCGACGGGGAAGGTGGCTAACCTAGACACGGACAACCTCACGGTGAGATGCCGACCTGGTGCCCGGTGGAGCCGCTGGAGCTGAGCCTCGACCTGGACCTGGACCTGTGGTGGGACGGACCCGGTTGCGGGAGCGGATCGGCTGGCCCCTTGGGGCGACCGGATACTTCTTGCTTCGGGAGCGGAGAGGCCGGATTCCGTAGCCTCTGCTGCGGGGGCGGTTCGGCCGGATTCCGTAGCCTTGGACCGCTGGGGGAATTGCTGGAGTTCCTGGTATCCTCAGAAGAAAACCCTATTTGCCTCTTGGGGAACTCCCTTCGAACTGAGAGCGAGCTCCCTGGCTCGTCTCCTTTTATTCGTTTTGTGCGCAGTCACACTCTGGAGGTGCGCGCGACGGTGTTGCTGGTGGGAGCCTGCGCACTGCTCGGCCGGGCGCTCCCATTGGCCGGAAGGCGGAGCCTGTCGGCACAACGCTTCACAGCGGCCTGCGATTGGCCGGCTCACCGTAGCGGTTTGGAGCTACGCGGAGGGGCCCGCCGACGCTGATTTTCACGCGGTACTTGCGTTCTGCGTCGGTCGGGACCCGGTAACAACATTAATAAAACAAAAATTTAAGAATCAAGTAAAAGACTGCAGAAGCTACCCAGGCTCAGAAATAGACAGCGACCATCATCTTGCCATAATGAAATTTAGGGTAAACCTAAGGAATTAAAGAAAAAAGAAACAAGAAAATGGGAAATCAAAAAGCTAAAAGAAGAAAAACGGTTAAACACCTACAAGAAAAAGTAAAACAAGAGATTACAAATAAAATAAGAACTAATGATAACAATGTAAAGAAGTGGGAAGACATAGAACAAGGAATAATAAAAGGAGCAAAAGAAACTATTGGAACAAAGAAGATCCAAAATAAGAAACATTGGATAACTACAGAAATAATTGACTTGATAGAAGAACGAAGGAGGTATAAAAACATAAACACAGAACAGGGACAACAAAGGTACCGGGAACTCAGGAACAGAATACAAAGAGAAAGCAAAAGAGCAAAAGGAAACTACATAAAAGAAAACTGCGAAGAGATAGAGAAAGATATGAAAAATGACAAAATGGACAAAGCATACCTAAATGCTAGGGAATACAAAATGAAAATGGAGAAATAATAACAGACAACAAGGAAATACCGAAAAGGTGGAAGAGATATCTAAAAGAACTATATAAAGAGGATGAAGAAAACCCGGCTAACGAACTAGAAATAAATGAGAACGAAGGAGAAGAAGACGATAGGACAATACTAAGATCAGAATTTGACAAAGCTTTAAAAGACCCCAGCAAAAACAAAGCTGCAGGTGTAGACAACATACCAAGCGAAATAATCCAAGTCCTAGATCAAAAAACACTAGACATAAATTATAAAAGCATATAGAAAATATATACTACAGGACTAATTCCAAAAACATTAAAAAAAAAGGCTAATAATAACTATGCCGCAAAAAAGCACAGCAAGAAAATGTGAGGAGTACAGAACAATCAGCCTCATAACACATGCATCGAAAATCCTCATAAAAATCCTACAACGTAGAATTGAAAAAAGAATAGAAGAGAATTTATCAGAAGACCAACTTGGGTTCAGAAAAAATACAGCAACCAGAGAAGCAATCATGGCGCTAAGAGGAATAATATAAAAGAGGATTGAGAAAAATAAACAAACATACATTGCTTTTATTGACGCAGAAAAGGCATTCGATAGAGTAAACTGGATAAAAATGTTCGAAATACTGAAAGAAATAGGAATAGAAGAAAAAGAAAGAGGAACTATATACAATATTTACAAAGACCAAACAGTGGTTCTAGAGTATGAAGGAGAAAGGTAAGAAGTGAGAATTAGACAAAGCTGTCCGCTATCACCCTTGCTGTTCAATTTGTATATACAAAAAGCCATAAATGAACTGACAATAGAAAGTAACGCAGGAATAAAAATACATAGAAACATAATCGACGCGATTAGATATGCTGATGACATAGCAGCCTTTTTGGATGAATCAGAAGAACAATTGACACAATCCATGGGAGATATGGACAATATATTTAGAGAGGAATATAATATAAAAATAAACAAAAAGAAAACAAAAGTAATGGTATGTGGAAAAACGAACAGAATATAAACAATATCAGCATAGATAACGAGTCGATCAAAGAAGTCAACGAATTTAAATACCTTGGTGGCATAATCACGAAAGATGGAAGAAGTAGAACAGAAACAAACAACAGAATAAATCTAGCAAAACGAGCCTTCTATAACAAAAAACAATTACTCACAGCCAATAACATCGCCATAAAGACTAGAAAACAGTTCATTCAAACATATATATGGAGCACAGCACTATACGGCTGCGAAACATGGACAGTAAGCAAAAGCGATAGAAGGAAGCTAGAGGCATTCAAAGTGTGGTGCTATAGAAGAGCTCTAAAAATCAGCTGGATGGAAAGAAAAAGCAACAAAGATGTGTTAGCACTAATGGGTGAAGAAAGAAAAATGTGGAAACATATCAAAAAAAGAAAACCAAATGATAGGACATGTTTTACGAAGAGAAGGATTACTGAAAACAATAATAGAAGGAAAAGTAGAGGGGAAAAACCCGAGAGGAAGACCGCGGTTGAATTATATAAAACAAATAATTGAAGACACAGGAAGCAAAAACTATCAAGAAATGAAAAGAAAAGCGGTGAATAGAGAAGAATGGATTGCTGCGACAAACCAGTCTGAGGACTGAAAACTGAGGAGGAGGACTTTCGAACAGCAATGTAACTAGAACAGTGTTATGCTCGACTGTGCAGCTCCCTTGATCTAATTCAAAACAAAGTTGGTTGGATCTGAATGCCAACGCAACTGCAACAATTTCCACGATGTAGACTGTGCAGCACCCAACTGATATAATTTTAAACAACGTTGGTTTCTTTCGAACAGCGACGTAATTACAATAGTGTTATTCTCGACTGTGCAGCACCATTGATATAATTCAAATCAAAGCTGGAGCTGAATATCAACGTAACTGCAGCAAGTGTCACGCTGTAGACTATGTAGCGTCCACTTGATGTAATTTTAAACAACGTTGGTTGCTTTCGAACCTCAACATAACCAAACCATTGTTATTCTGCAACTGTGCAATGCCCTTGATTTAATAGGTGTACAACTTTGCTTCAACCGTTTTCCAATAGATGGCTTTAGGCAGTAAGTGGTGGTGGAACTAAACTTATGAAAACTTCATACAATAAGCTTGGGCATATGCCATCATACCCTCATCCAAAAATTAGTCGATTTGTGTCCGGATTGCAAAGTTATTCTCAATTGAAAATGTTAGTTTACGAGCCAAATTTTCGACATTTGTTATCTATTCCAAAATATCAGATGTGCCACAAAGAAAAGATAAGTACGCCCCTGTATTCAAACCACCCCTTTTAATGGAAATTGGACTAGTCCGACTGGATATTTGTTCTCTGCGCTGATGACGTCAGTGTGACGTATGTATTCTTCTCTAAAAATTTTCGCTATAACTTGTTAATCCTGACATTAGTTCAATAAATTCTACTAGAGGTACAAAATTTTAAATTTACAAAAAATGGAAAAAATAGTGGAATAAAAAGATAAATAAACATCCAAATCACTCATTAACAACTGTAGGGAAAAACGTTTAGAGTGGACTTGTGAACTGGAACTAAATTACCAGGATGAAAACGTATTTGGAAAATGGTTGCAATCGTGAACAATATTTGGAACATTTAAATAAATATGTTCTTGATAAATATCAAAAAGCAAGAGAACTATTTCTTCCACTACATATTATTCACTTAAAAAGATTGGGAAACAAATATCCAATTAAGAATTATTTCAATCAATCCAAAACCAGTGATTTCTGGATTCATAAATTTAAAAGATAACAAAATTGGATCAAGAAAATATGTGGAAATAGTTTTAAAGAAGTGAAAATTAAGAAAATATTCTGAAATCAATAGAAAACTTAAAAAAAAAACTTGTTAAGAATATTCTCAAAATACTTTATTAATATTAAGGGGGACCTATAACCAGAAAAAAAATTTTCCGATTTTGATTTTTTTTCATTTTTAGTATGCCAAGAGCAAGTATTTAAAACGAGTTTACAGTTTCGGGAGACGGCATATTGGCCAAAAGAGGTTTTTCTTCTTTGGTAGGTGTTTCATCCATCATTGGACAAATATACCGGGAAGGTTTTAGATATTTTTGTCTCCTCAAAACATTGCCAAATGTGTAAGTCAGCCAAAAGAAGCATGTCACCGACTGAATATTTGATGTGGTTTGAAGCGGACCATGCCGAAAATTGCACGGCAAATTATGAAGGAAGCAGTGGTGGCATGGAAGTTCAAAGAGTGCTCGAAATATTTAAACGCTCTCTCAATCTGCACAAAGCAAAATATGCTTACTATATAGGGGATGGCGACAGTAAAATTTTTACGAACCTCATCGAATCAAACCCCTACGCCAATTTCACCGTTAAAACGCTCGAGTGTGTGCTGCACGTAGGCAAACGAATGTTTCGCCGGTTGAAGGAAGCAAAAAAAACCGATGAGGGAATCCAAAAAAATTCAAAAACAAAATGAAGCCAAGTTAAAGAAAGAACAAAAAGTACCAGAGCTGCGAAAAAAAGAAGGAAAGGTGAACCTAACGAGAAAAAGGTGAAAACAGCCGATCTAACAGGGAAGGTCATGAAAGAGATGTCACTTTTTTATAGCATTGCAATACAAAACAACCCTGACTCCGTAGAAAATATGAAAAAAGACATCTGGTTATTATTATCGTATATCAACAGATTCTCATCCGCGTCATGAATACTGCGCCGGAGACTGGTTCAAGTATTTGCAAAATCAGAAAAAAAAGGAACTTACAGCCATAAGCCCGCATTCAGCCAAGAGGTCCAGGATGTTGTTTACCACATTTATGAAAGTTTGACGGAAGACGAACTTTTAAAAAGATGCCTTGTAGGCAATACTCAGAACAATAATGAGAGTTTGAATGGCATGATTTGGTCGATCGCGCCAAAGCACCTGTGGCACGACAAATTGGCAGTGGAACTTGCAAGCTGGATTAGCGTCTGTATGTTCAATGAGAGCACCCAAACGATAGTCAATATTTTGAACATTTTGAATGTCGGTTACACTCATAAGAAAGTTAACCACAGTGACTTGCAGCATAGGTTTGTAGATAAGAAATCGGATTCGTCGTTCTCTTCACTTATTAATTTTATTTTACAGCTCCAGATGGCACGCATACACAGCGCATTGAGGCGACTTGGCGTCCGGCGAAAGATTACTTCCGTTCGCGCTATGTTCCTCAACAAGAGTACGCCGACTACTTAGTCGAGTGCCTTTGGCGTCGAGATTGTCTCAAGAAAAGACTCGACCCTATTGAGGCTCTTTTGGACGCACTGCGCCGCCAGTATAAAGACTACCGCCTTTAAACTGCGCCTTGAAATTTAAACCGCCTTTTTCAAGGCGTGGCACTAATGATGATGAACTGAAGGGTCAGGGGAGCCGGCCAACCTGCGTCCCTTGAGTGTTGTAGTCATGTCTCACAGCTCGACCGGACGTAGGGATCTTGCCTTAACCGGCCGGACCAAGAGGAGCAAACCTCACTAAAAATCCCCAAAGGGTCAGCACGGGGGCGTTCTTGGAACCTTGCGCGGTGTTGAATGCCTATTATAGGTGGTAGTCAGGGTATGACTACCCACTAGCGGCCACTATCGCCAAACTGCCCGACCTGGCGAGTATACAGGGTTTCCTACACGTAGGAAGCTCCGTGTAGGTGGACCGTTTTTCCCCCCATTCTCGTGGGAACACTATGATCATGAACTATACGCAACAACCCCAAACAACTAAAAATGACGTGGAGAAGAAAGACACGCGCTAGCAGGGCGCGTGTTGTCTCAGCGAAGCAGGAGGAGACAAAAGACCGGAACAGCCCTGCCAGTCCTGCCGGCTCGGAGCCCGAGATTCGCGCCACGAGGACACGCCCTAATACTAGGGAAATCGTCGCTTCCCTAGCAGAAAGGGCGCAGGACACCGGGCGGAAAGCCGCCCAAGAGAGGGACAGTGATGATGACAGCGTGGGAGGAGTCAGGCGCAAACGTCGCCTGCCTACCTCGAACTACGCAGATGACAGTTCGGAAGCGGAAGCAGAAGCAAAACCAACACCCGCACCGAAGGCCAGCTCGGACTGCCACCAGAGAGCTCCTGCCTCCAGTCGCGTTGCGGACCCAAGAAGGACCATCTTGGAAAGCAAGTCGGACGTAGATGGTCCGGCGAGCAGCAAAGTCCCGATGGCAATGTCTGCGGAGGAGATGAAGGCTGTGACAGACGCAAGTTTCGCCACCATCATCGACATCGCAAGAAAATTCAAAAACCTGAAGAGGGGAATGGTGAAAAAGCTGAAGGAAGCGGCATTCACCCTGCAAGAGCTCATTGAGACTCTTGCAGAAAGAGACCCGCAGAATCGTGGCGGACAACACCCGGCTGCGCAAGGAGGTGGACTTCCTGAAAGCGGAGCTTAAAGCCTACCGAAGGGAGTTCGCCGAAATCAAGGCGTCAAGGAAATCGTCCTTGCCGCAGACATCGGCAAGACCTCCGGCCGCACCAGCAGCAATACCTGCGGCTCCGTCAATGGTGGAGCTTCTTGAGGAGACGAAACGCTCCATAATCTCCTACGTGGGCGACCTCGTAACGCCTGGACGAGATCGAAGAACGTCTTCTTCTCAAGATCGCCCAACGCCTACTTCAGGCAGCAACGAAGGACTCCGATACTTCAACCACAGCGGTCCCTCCGGGGCCCAAGCTCCGGCCGAAACCCCCCAGGGAGAAACCGGTGCCTCCGGGGTCTACAAGCCTGGCCACCAAGCAACCTCCCTGGTCGCTCACTTCCAGGTCCGAGAGCTGGGCGACAGTAGCGAGGAAAACGCGGAAGAAGTCGCAGCCCTCCGCTGCTAATTCCTCGGATGCCACAGCAACGCCATCGAGGTCCGCTCCACGAACAGCCCCGAAACCAGCTGCTCCAACCAAGCCTCGGGTCGTTCCCCGCGATCGGCTGAAATCGTGGTGAACCTGCAGCCTGAGGCGGCAAAGGGAGGGGTGACATACGCCCAGGTAATGCGAAAGGCCGAGACCAAAATCAAGCTGGAGGAGCTAGGCCTCGAAGGGCTAAAGTTTAGACGCTCCGCCACAGGCGCAAGGGTGCTAGAGCTGCCAAGCTCACAGTTCCCCGCCAAGGCGGACGAGCTGGCTGCAGAGCTGTCACCCGGCCGGTGATGTGCGCGGACATACGCATCACTGGCCTCGACAACAAAACTGTAAATGATCAGCACACATTAAGCCACTGAACATCGTCATGGGCCCAAGAGAAATGGGCAGCGTGACAGTGCAGTGCCCTATCACCACCGCAAAGGCGCTGGGCGAGGCGGGTCTGATCCTGGTAGGATGAAGCGCAGCCAGGATCGCGACTCTTGCAAGAAAACCACTGCGCTGTTTCCGCTGCATGGGCCTGGGGCACACCCGCACGACGTGCCCCGCGGAGACCGACAGGAGCCTACTCTGCTTCCTCTGCGGGAGTACACGCCACAAGTCGACCAACTGCACCGGCGAACTCCGCGGAGGCCGGTAAGCCCCACAGGCATTTCATGGGAGGAAGGTCTTGTAATCCACCCCCGCCAAAGGATAAAAGAGCGCTCCGCACTACAACAGCGTCAGCAGGCGACAAGTCGCAGGAGAACACCGGGGAACCAACATGCCAGTAAACCCCTGCTTTCTCCAGGCGAACCTCAACCACTCAACGGGGCACAGGATCTCTTATCTCCAGTCCTAAACATATATATATATATATATATATATACTGGCAAACAGACTTGGCAGTGGCTTGCGAGTCTTACTTCGTCCCCGATCGGCCCAACTGGGTCGGGGATGCGAATAGGGTAGTGGCAGTCTACGCTCGAGCCAGCCGTGGCCAACTAGCTCTAAAAGAAAGAGGCCACGGCTATGTCATGGCAAACTGGGGAAGGTACACCGTGGTGGGAGTATAGTTCTCGCCAAACCGCGCACTGGCGGACTTTGAGAGTTACCTCGACTGCGTGAAAGACGTAGTGTGGAGACAGGCTCCAAGACCAACCCTGGTCCTCGGAGACCTGAACGCGAAGTCCAGGCTGTGGGGTAGCCCCATCACCGACCCCAGAGGCCTCGCCGTTGAGAAATGTGCTCAAACGACGGAGTTGGTCCTACTCAATCTGGGGAACGCTTGGACCTGCGAGCGACACAACGAAGCGTCAATCGTGGACGTCTCGTTCGCGTCCCCGTTCGTCAGACACAACGTCCGGGACTGGAAGGTAGAAGATGTCGAAACGCTATCGAACTACCGATACATCAGGTTCCGACTGGCGACAAGCGTGGACAACTCGGTCCCGGGCCCGAGCAGGTTCCCGCGTTGGGCCATCAAAGGCCTTGACCAAGAGCGTGCAGTGAAAGCCGCCATTTTCCAACGATTGACCACCCCCAACTTAAGCATAGACGAACCAATAGAGGAGCTGCCAGGCCGCTTGCGCACTTGCTTACCGGCGGTGTGCAACGCGACCATGAAAAAAGCCCGGTGGAGACACGACCAACGCCAAGTATGATGGTGGTCACCCTCAATCTCCGAGCTGCGCAACACAAGCAATAGAGCAAGGAGGGAAAATGGGGACGACAAGACGGAAGAGTAGCTAAAAGTCGTCTACTATGAAGCTAAGAAGATGCTGAAGGAAGCTGAACTGAGCCTGGCCATTGCCAGGTTCAAAGGTAAAAGGATCGCACCGAGATCCGATGGGATACCTGGACGAGTCTTGGTCACCGAGGAGGCGCTGGGGGAAAAACTGCGGGAGATCTTTAACCGCTGCCTGCCGTCGGGAGAGTTCCCGCGGCAATGGAGAGAGAGTAGGCTGGTGCTGATTCCGAAGAGCGGACGACCCTTCGGCGTATAGTCCAATTGTCCTGAAAGAAGTGGGCAAACTCTTCGAGAGAGTCATTGCTGCCCGCCTAGTCCAACATCTGAAGGAGAAGGGCCCAAACATTTCCGCCAGCCAATATAGCTTCCGGAACGGCCGGTCTACGCTGGACGCCCTAAGCGCCCTCAAACCGTTCCCCATGTCGGCAGTGGAGGAGGGGGAGGTCGTTCTGGCAACCTCCCTCGACATAAAGAACGCTTTCAACAGTCTGCCACACAACATACTGGAGGAGGCGCTTAGACATCACCGAGCACCGCCTTATCAGAGACGGTTGCTGCAAGCGTACCTAAGCGGCAGGAGGGTCGCATCGCGGCATGGCGGTCGGGGGGTACCGCAGAGTTCCGTACTGGGTCCCGTCCCGTGGAACCTCGAATACGACTGGCTGCTAAGGGCGCAGGTAAACCCCGGAACAATGGAGCTATGCTACGCGAACGACACCCTCGTCGCAGTGAGGGGACCAACTTACGCCGCAGCAGCCCGCCGAGCCGAAGACGTGGCCAGGGTAGTTGAGCGAATCCATCGACTGAGGCTGAAAGTATCAATTGGGAAGACCGAGGTACTACTACACGGTCTGAGGAGGGGCCTCCCGGCCGGAGCTAAGCTCCGGATCCAGGGGACCGACATCGAAATAAAGCCCCAGCTCAAATACCTGGGCCTAACGTTCGACGGGCGCTGGAAATTCGACACGCATTTCACCGTGCTCGCCCCGAAGCGGGAACGTGCAGCAGCCGCACTCGGGCGACTATTGCCCAGCCTGGGTGGTCCCAAATCACCGTGCAGAAGGCTATACTCCGGCATAATCCGGAGCATGGCCATGTACGCGGCGCCTATATGGGCGGACGCCCTCAGCCGGAATAACATCCGCCGGCTGCGCCGCCCACAAAAAACCATTGCCGTAAGGGCAATACGAGGTTACCGCACGGTCTCGTGGACAGCGGCCACTTTGCTTGCAGGCGACTCTCCATGGGAGCTCCACGGCGAGTAAATCAGTATATTCGCCGATAACTACAACTGTTTCCTATGACGAGCTTGTTTATCTAAAATGTCTGTTTCTGAAATGTATTCGGGGAACATTTTTATTAATCTTTTTTATTTTTATCATTACTTAAAAATTTTGATTAATTAATAGCTACAATATTTGCTTTAATTTCAATTTCCGCCTAACTGCATTTTTGCATTCTACGAATTCTTTAGACTGTTTTAATACTTTTGTTGCCATCGGGATATAATCATCGAAAATTACTGTACCATTTTCATAATATTTTTGTATGTAAGTGATGTACTGTTTACAAATTTCACCGTACGTTGCATCTGAGAGTAAGGATGCACTTTAGCGGAAGTGGCGGATTAGGCCTGGAAGGGTGTCATTCGAAAGGGCTCGACGAGCTGAGTCGAATGAGACCGGTCCCAACTTTAGGAAATAACATTGAAACTTCGAAATTTTATTGGAAAAAATATCCGTCCTAAGCAAAAAAAAAATTCCCCCATGTAACGCTATGAGACGTTATGCGCAGCAAAAAAAATCCTTAGGATCGTTTCCTAAAATTGAGAACCTAACCTAACCTTTTTTTCACGCAGGGGAAAATGCATTAAACTGCATACCCGCCGCCTTCGGGCGAAAGTCAGGCGACGGGTTATGTAGGGCTCTCCTTCCCAGAGGGGGAAGACCCACCCAAACTAAAAATCCCTGCGATGTCCCTCCTCGTCGAGTAGTGGGTAGGTGTCATCGGGTCGCTCTCGGATTTCAACGGTGACCCCCGCGACTGAATGGTATCCCGCTGGTGTAAGCGGTCCTGCAATCCTTGGTGCTTCGGGCACCCCGTTTCTTGGGCGTCCTGCTACCGCTTGGGCCGGGTGCGTGCTCAGGGCAACTTTTTGCCATTAGTTCGAGCGAGGGAGTAGGCGCGCATAGCGTGTTCTATTCGCTCCTTTGGATCTTCGGTGGATTGGGTCCGCGATCGCGTCGTCTTCGCGCGCCCTCTCAGCGGCTTCCTTTAGCGTGATGACAGTTTCGCAGAAGGATGCCACTGCCCCTATGTCTGCTACCAGTTCCTGACGTTGGACACTCCAGCCGGAGCATTCTTCTAGTGTATGTTGAGATGTGTCGGAGGGTGCACCGCACTCATGGGCAGGCCGGGGTAGGCTATTACTTTGTTTGATAATTGTATAGGCACTGCGTCGTCACAGTTGGACATTATCTTAGTTTTCTCTATACTCATTTTAAGTCCTACTTTCATGGCAGTTTGGTTTAAATCTATGACTAAATCTTGTAACTCGGCCATGTTATTTGATAATAGTATTATGTCGTCGGCGAATCTCAATTGTGATAAATATTCACCATTTATGTTTAAACCTTTTGCTTCCCAATCTAGGGTTTTAAAAACATCCTCTAGTAAGTTTGTAAACAATTTTGGGGAGATGGTGTCCCCTTGTCTAATGCCTCTTTTAACTTTAATTGGGTTGGTTTTATCAAATTTGCGTATTGTTATAGTACAGTTTTCATAAAGTTCTTTAATTAGTTGTATATACCTATGATCAATTCTACATGCAATTCTTCAATGCATTTACCAGAGCCCATATTTCTATTGTATCAAATGCCTTCTCGAAATCTACGAAGGCCATATAGAGAGGCATGTTATACTCGTATGATTTTTCCAACACTTGTTTTATAGTATGGATGTGATCTATGGTGCTATATTCCTGGCGAAACCCTGCTTGCTCCGGTGGTTGGAAAGCATCCAGTTTGTTTGTAATTCTGTTCGTTATGATTCTTGTCATAAGCTTATATATGTATGGCATCGGGGGAGCCTGTAATCCCTAAAGGGCGCGTCGCCAGGTGGCGGATAGGGGAATGCTCCACAGATATGCAGGGTAGGAGGGAAATAAAATACCTCCCGCGGACCAACAGGCTCGGCAACGTCTGTTCCCACATTGGGCGGCTATTATAACTATGCCTACATCTAACCTCACTTTTCACCGTGCTTGCATTCGGAAGCAGGGATGCGCACCTATCTATTTCTTTCTCTGTTTCCATCTTGGCAGATTTGCGTTCCATCACGCCAAATGTTCATATTGTTGTTTTTCTATTTTTTCAGGGAGAGATAGACTCGAAAATAACAAGTGGAAAGCAATAACAGATTTTATTGAGAATAAAGCTAAGGGATGTCTGGATGTCCTATGGTTTCAAAAATTGCAGCTGACGATGCTTAGACTGCTTAACAATTTGCATTTGAAAATTCAGAATTAGATGAGGACGATCGATCTTGAAAAAATTAATGTTGATTTTATAAAATTTGAGAGTGACGTTGAAGGTATGAGAAACCCGCGTATTATTGCAAACGTGTCATTTAAAAAATCAGACGCGTTAAACAACTCATTTTGATTCAAAATACAATTAATTAATAATCAGGATAAAAAATATTTTAACGAAAATAAAAATGATTCAGATATGTGCGCCAAATTAAACGAAGTTTTGGAACAACAATCGGTGTGGGAGGTTAGATTTGATAGATTCCAAAATGATGTCTATGAAGAACTTAGAGATATGAGGAGGTGTAACGAGGAGATAATTGAGAGATTGAGGCGCGAAAACAAAGGAAAAATTGAGACACTGGCTCATGATCTCAGCAACCATTCCAACTCGGAGTCTAAAGGTTAACATACTAGAGGAAACCTTTAATCTACAGTAGTTAGACGAGGACACAAGAGGCGACGTATGCACAAATCATAATTGTTACTTGGCCCCGGCCCCGATTTCGCCGGGGCTGATGTTACCTGGCCCGGAATTTTTCGGATCGTGTGCAACACAAGGGCCCTTCTTTGGAATTTATAATCCCAAAAGGAATGTTACCTGAGTCAGATTTTGTGGCGCCGTGTGCAATACCGGAGTCCTTGACCTACCACGCCGCGTCGTGCCAAGCGGTTCCGAGTCGGCCCAAACGCCACCGACCATAGCCGCCACGGCATTTACCAACCAGAGCAAGGACGCCGGCGCATTTTCCAATCAGCGCAAAGGCGCCCCCGGCGTCCACCAATCCTGGACAAGCACCGCATTCCCCAGCGGGCTCAGCGTGCTTCCACCCTCGAACTCTGCACCCCGCCAGCAGAGTGGGCACAAGCTGAGCCCTTAAAACCTGAGCCACCAAAGCATTCGGTCTCAGTCGCCAGCTTCTTAAGAAGAAATCATTAAGAGTCATTAGGTGAGTCCCTTTTGGTTTCTTTTGCAGCTACGCTACCGCCCCTGCTGCTCGCTGCCTGGTTCCGTCACCGGCCCCGCTGCTTGCGCTGCTGCACCTAGCGCGCGGCCCGTTTCAACGTGTACATTAAGTCGTAGGTTAAGTTCTTGTACATTAGCTAAGTAGGTTAAGTTAGCTAGGGTTGATAGGTTAGCGCAAGGTAGGTTAAGTTCTGTAAGGTTGTAAATATAATTATAATTCGTAAGTTAGAGCCGACGCTTCGTTTTTTTAGCCTTCCGTGCCCCACGCGTTGCCGGTCATAGCGTCCCGACGGCCGATTTATCACTGCCCGAGCCCGACCTGGTAATATAATAATTTTGCGATCTTGGCGAATTCGACTCAGAAAAAGCAACGATTCGATGATTCTTGTTTTGAGTTGAGAACCTCTTTACAAGGTCTAATCTGAGAGCAGTTTTCAAATATTTGTTCCGATTTAAGAGACGCGAATAAATCTAATAATTCCTTTGGAATGAGGTTGGACAACTATAATCGTTATGA
Organism: Sinelater perroti; assembly: GCA_036346155.1. Taxonomy (NCBI): domain Eukaryota; kingdom Metazoa; phylum Arthropoda; class Insecta; order Coleoptera; family Elateridae; genus Sinelater; species Sinelater perroti. Next base: position 24,153 of record JARFIY010000077.1, read on the forward strand.
TTATAAGCTTACTGAAAATACGAAATTCGGACTCTTATGATTTGACGTCGGAGCTACGATCGAAAAATCTGCTTTATATAATAAGACGCGAAAACTAAACCAACAAATTTCGTAGATGCAGATACAAAAAAAATCAAAAGTTTGAAGTTCGCAACATTTTGATAAATCTAATAGACACCCTAAATATCACAATAACTCTACTCATATCAAAGATTACGTCGAATTGCTAAAAAAAATAAAAGAAATTAAAAGGAGTTAGATCAACTATCATTTGTAAGAAATCTAGTTTATAATTCCCGAAAAGATAGTATAAACAAATTTGTTGAAAAATTCGATGAGTTAATAAGATGTTACGATAACTTGAGCCATTCCCAGCCGATGCGAGATGACGAGAAGAATGCTGTCATCATTTCGGTCTCGAAGTCTATTCGTTGAACTGCATGAGTGAAGTGGAAGCAAAAACTCTGAGTATGGCCACTTGAAAAATTTTGTTACAAAGGTTGAGACGAGGAAAAATGCGGCGAGAGACGAGGCCCAGACCAGTGCTAGCCAAGCACAACGCTCTCGGCAACAAGCGCAAAATGACACGAAATTTCCCTCGGGCTATTTCGATCGATGTCAAGATCGGGGACATCAAGGCAAATATTGCCCATATAGAGGCACTGAGAAGAAGTTATGCTATCACTGCAAGCTCTTCGTGACAGATAACATTACCAGAACCTGCCCGCAGAGCAGAGCCGATCAACGCAACATTGCAACATCTAGAGGAGGCTGGGATTTCAAGAGGTATGTAAATTCAAACGGATCAAATTCAAAAATTTATTGTAACAAAAATAACTGGCGAAAAATGCAAAATGATAGTGCAGGCAACAATAAATTAGTATCGAAGAAACCCAAAGTTGACGCGGACCATGCTAGAAATAAAAATAAACAGTTTAACAACAAGCAAATTCAAAAATTCGAACAGAAATATCAACAATCAAAAGGGCAAGAAAAATTATATAGCTAATATAAATAAACATAGCTGCCACTACTCCTTTCTCGAGTTCACCAAATGTAAATTCATTTAATGGATCTAAATACTTAATATCTTTTATTGCTGATTCGGGAGCAACCGAACATTTAACAAATTCTAAATTAATTATTATAGCAAAACAAAACCATTCGACTAATAGTGAATGCACCGTGGTATGTTTCCAACACCCGAATACAAAATGACTTATGTATATCGTCAGTCAAAGAAGAAATAAAAAGATATAGTGCGAAATACAGTGAACGAGTGGAAGTGCATCAGAATGTTCTTGTTGACAAACTTATAGACAAAACAGACGAAATCAGACGCTTAAAACGGTTCAAACCTTCCGACTTATCCGATTTAATTAATAAAAATGTTTTTACTGTAGTATGTAGTGTTAAACATAAGATATGTAGGCTAGTTAAGTAAGCTTAAATAACAAGGAGAACATTCAAAGGAGTGTTCTTCTCATGTCAATGTATATATATATATTATCCAACGAAGAACTTATTGTCCGCCTTGGACAGATTGTACAATTATTTTAGTCAATAAAAAAAATTGTTTAAGCTTTTGATGAAACTGATGTGGATATGATTAGATGCGCAAATAATGATGCATCAACTGACTTGGGAACGGCTTTAATAAAAATAAATATATTGCATTGCGTGACTTGATTTGTGCTGAATCTTTATCTGACAATATATTGTCGCTAAAAAAATTTGTTAATGCGGATTTGCACATTTATTTGGACAACAAAGTTATAAATATTTATGATCCCGTTTTGAATAAGTCGTTTGTTACCGGCATTTACGAAAAACCTTAATGGAAAATTGAACTATTCATTGATAATGGAAATGGCCCAAACCATACAAAATCTGACAAATTGTTTACGGCTTATCTTAACGACCAGATCGGGACACTTCTAGAGTGTGCCCTGTATGTACAGATAATTAATTATTATTACTCGCTTTCCCTTCGTAAATAAACAGAAATCAATGTTTACGAGTGATATGCATTAGCTACAAGGACAGCTCAGTTTCACTTCTGCACCCGAACGGTTACATTCGCCTATTATTTTGTCTTGCGCTTCTTTTTTCCAAAAGTATAATTACGTTAATAAAGAATGAGCGGCGTTCGTTGAAATATACAAGAGGCTGGTCCTCCCCAAGAGGACGCTTTCACAGTCATCTCGTGAGTTTCAATCCTGCACGTCTCATGGCGGCGGAAAAGGTCAGTGCAACGAGGCGAAGAGAAGGAAAAACGATTTTTTTTATTAAAACAGTTATGTTTCTCTCTTAACGACTCGGGATGCATAACTCTTGTGATCGGATTGGACCCGCTGTAAAACACAGAAGTACGAGTAAAAATTATAAAAATGACTGATTAGAATTTAGCACATTTATAACCAATTTAACCCAATCCCACCTTTATCCGCAACCTTGACTTGTCCGCTTGCCCTATCCTATTCACAGCTAAGAGGTTTTTACAAAGAAAAAGAACCGTATGACCTCTGACCTAGCATTCCAAGTTTAACCTTTTTGAGACATAGAGCGTAGCTGGCTGCCAGCCGAGGCTGACCAGGTTTTTGTGCAAACGCGCGCTTTGATTGCGCGTTGTCGGTTGCCTTTTTTGTGTATTCTGCACCCGTCCGTGGTGCTCCAATAAGTATACATATAGCCAAGTAAGAACCCACCTCCGGGTTTGACGCCGTCAAGCTTCAAGAACACGTTACGTGTGGTAAGTCTTTTTAGTTGTATCGTCCTGAATTTGATCCCAACAGCACTTTTTTCCGTAGTCCCAAAAGTTCCCACCTAACCTGCCGCCCGCCGTTTTTAATTTAATTTAATTTGCTTAGTCATGTTTTGTATTGCCTTTCATTAACTTCTTTGTTGGTTTTCATTCATTTTTCATGTTATTTTCTTATTAATATTTATTTTGGTTAAATATATAGTTTATATAGCTCTGTTCTTTTTGTGTGCATTTGGCTGAAATATAATTGTGCTTAATATCAAGCGGCCATCAAAATAACTCTAAACTCACTTGTAACGCAGGTTCTACCTCAACCTGCACTTCATAACAAAAGAACTGATTGGGAATACTTTCGACGAAGATTTGAATCCAGTTAGACCTACATGTTTCACTAAAAAATGAATATGACATTGAAAGTGCTGTAACCTCGCTTACTGAACTGAACCAAAATGTAGCATGGGATGCTACTCCTAAACTGTCCATCACCTCACATCACAACAATACACCTATCATCATAAAGGATAAAATACGAGAAAAACGCCGTCTCAGGCAACGATGGCAACTAACCAGGTCGGAACAAGACAAACGAGAATATAATAGGGCCAGCAAACATCTAAAAAATCTTCTTAACCAACATAAGAATCATGAAATACAGAGATACCTCGAAAACCTCAGCGCTAATGAGCAAACTAACTACTCGCTCTGGAAAGCGACGCGGAAAACTAAAAGACCAACTCCACACGTAGCCCCTATTCTGCTGGAAGACGGAAGCTGGGCCCGCAGCAATAAGAACAAGGCAGAGGCCTTTGCGGAATATCTAACTAAAGTATTCACACCCTTCCCTTGTCAACTCTTAGACGAAGAGGCCAAAATTGTGGAATTCCTAGTCACCGTACCAAATGAGTCTACCGATAAAACCCTTCTCCATTAACGAGATAAAAGAAGAAATCAAGAAGATTAACACAAAAAAATCTCCAGTGTACGACCTGATCACTAGGACAATCATCAAGGAACTACCTACTAAAGCTACATATGCCCTTACCTACTTGTATAACTCTATTCTCAGAATCAGATACTTCCCTAGTCAATGGAAAACAGCACAAATAATGATTTTGAAACCCGGTAAACCACCAACGGAAATTACGTCATACAGACCCATAAGTCTTGTCCCCCTTCTGGCAAAAATCCTTGAAAAGCTGATTCTGTACAGATTAATGCCACTTTTAGACAACCAAGAACTAATTCCTAAACATCAATTTGATTTTCGCAAACAACATAGCACTGTGGAGCAGGTGTACAGAATAACTGACAAGATATACAGAGACCTGGAGACAAAAAGGTATTGTTCTGCAGCGTTCCTAGACGTCAAACAAGCTTTTGAGCGAGTCTGGCATCTAGATTTATACTACAAACTCAAAAAACAATTACCCTACCAGATGTTCGAACTCCTGAGATCCTACTTAACAAATAGGCACTTTTTAATAAAATATAAAGAAGAAACTGCATGTGAAATTAATCGACGTTTTATTTTTGTTATGCGCTTATTAGGAATTGGTCACGAAGGAGTGAATCTTTTTCTGGTCTCATGGACATATGTGGAGGTATTGGAAATTCTACATATTACGCGCTCTTAGAAAATATTCATATAGCCGCATCTGCAGTTTTTGATTCTGTGTTGATATTTGCTGCCACACAAGAGAAAGACACGAATGAAGAAGCCAGAAAGCCACGGGATGAATTGACAGTTTCAGGTTTGGTGTCTTTACGTTGATTGGAAAATACACCGGAAAAGTTGTAGATGCAATGGTTATGAGCAGTTTTTGCGGTAGATGTAATTTATGGAAGAGCAAAAAAAAACTGATCCAGCAGCATACGAAACATAGTATGAAGCTCACCAAAATGAATGCAGCGTGAATCATTCTGGAAGCTCCGGTAAGATGAAAACAAATGCCATCACGCGAATGTTTTTGAGACCTTAGTATCAAAAAAAGAATGCGTGGGCCATGTACAGAAAAAAATGGGGACGCAATGCAAAAAATGTAATAAATAAATCGGTGGAAAAGGTACTGGCAAACTGATTGACAAATCATTAACGAAATGACAAAGTTCTACTGATTATCAATTCGTCGACATTCAAATTCTGTTGAAGAAATTAAGAAAGAAGTGTGGGCTATTTTCTTTCATAAAAGTTCGTCCGATAAAAATCCTCAGCATCAAAATTGTCCAGAGGGCGAAGACAGCTGGTGCAAATGACGGCAGGCTGAAGCTAAGGGTGAGCTCAGTCAATTCCCTCACGACAAGCCACCTTTAACACCAGAAGCCCAAGCAGCTATCAAATCTGTGTATGAAGACTTGTCAAGAGAAGAACTGTTGACTCGATGTTTAGGAACAGAGACGCAGAACAATAATGAATCTCTGAATTCATTGATCTAGAATTTCGCTCCAAAACATCTCCACTCCGGCCCCAAAATCGTTGAGATTGCAACATTTTTGGCTGTAATTATCTTCAATGAAGAATTTCAAGGAGTAATAAAATCATTTGTGACAATGGAATGTTTAATTGGCCGCATGTTTACGTGCACCACCGTAATGAAGCACGTATCGCTCGCTCCAAGCGGCGCGTGAGCGATGAAATGAAACAAGCCAGAATTGAAGCAAGAGCGGAGCAAGCAGCTTTAAGGACTTCCAAGGAGAAAACGAAGGAATTCTCTGTGGGACCGGGCATAGCAGGTTAATGGTGAGTTTAGATTTCATAGTTTAAATCGTATTTGAACTTTTAAACGCGTTCTTCTTAAAACTGTGTTTTTTTCGTAACAAAATAATCGAAAAAATCAAGAAATTAATTTTTTTTTCAAAAACATGTCAATTATTCAATTTTCAATATTTTCGAATAATTCTAGTTCATTCAATAGCCACAGCTTCACAGATTAAAATGCCGTTTGGATTTCAGATAACCCGATCAGGCAGAATCATGTAGACCGTCGACAAACTTTTTTTCGACATGGGCGCCTTTAGAGTGGTGCAACACACATTGTGATAAATATTTTAGTCTGAAAATATTTTGACTTACTGTTGACATGTCAATAAATATATAATAAAATTAGCCGTCATACGGGGTGGCTCCATTAAAAGTAAGCAATATAAATAAAACATGGTTGAAATTAGCTGTGTATTATTGTCTGCCGAGAGTTAATGTGTGAGAATTGTTTTTTTTTTTTAATTCAGACAATACAGTACCGCTCAAAAAGATACGAAAAAGTGGTTTTTTGATCATAACTTTTTTCCTCATACAGCAATCGTTCTAATTTTTAGATATGGTTCTGGAGCTTGTTTCAGATGTGGGCTACAGTAATTCGAATGATGATCGTCAACTGATTAGCGATTTATACATACATTTTCGTGTAATTTTTTTTTCTCGAATGGGGAGACCTTCTGGCTCTGGAAATATATCAAGAGCAGACCGGGAGGCCATCATCAGAGGCAGAGCGCTGGGCTTGAAAATCTCTGATTTGGCTCTACAGCACAACACTAGCGTCTCTACAATTCACGCATCCCTCAAACGTCCTGTACGCTCCAAACCTACTGGAAGACCTCGCAAGACAACTACTGGGATGGATCGAGTCATCGTCAGGATCAGTAAGAACAATTCTCGCCTGACAAGTACTGCTATCAATCGTCAAGTCAAGGAGGATTATGGTGTGGAGGTCAGTTTTCGGCATTTTTCTTGCTTCAACTATTTTATTTTGGTTTCCAGGTCTCTGCAAACACTATCAAACGTCGAATCTGTGCTGCTGGCCTCTTCGGACGCCGACCTGTGAAGAAGCCTTGGATTTCTGAAAAGAACAGAAAAGCTCGTCTTGCATGGGCAAGGGCGCATATCCATTGGACTACCCAGCAGTGGTCCCAAATGCTGTGGAGTGATGAGTCAAAGTTTCTCTTGATGGGCACTGATGGCAATACTCATGTGAGACGTCTTGTTGGTACCCGATTCGATCCCAAGTACCAGATACCTACTATGAAGCATGGCGGGGGAAGCATCATGGTCTGGGGCTGTTTTAGCTCGAAGGGGGTGAGTCCCCTGCATCGTATCTAGGGGATTATGGAAAGGGAGATGTATAGGGATATTCTGTCGAACATCATGTTACCGTATGCACGTGCCAACATGCCTAGAGGCTGGGTATTCCAGCAAGATAACGACCCTAAACACAGTTCCCGTTTGGTCAAAGATTGGTTCCATCAGCGTCGGGTGAATATCATGGACTGGCCGAGCCAGTCCCCCGACTTGAATCCTATCGAACCATTCTGGGATGAGCTGGAGAGGGCACTGAAAGGCAAAACTGTCAAGAATTGTGCTGAAAAGTTCTCTCAACTCGAGCAAGCTTGGAAGTCAATTCCGCTCTCCGTCATCACCAACCCTGTGTCTTCAATTCCCCAAAGATGCCAGGCGATGATCGATGCCAAGGGTATGGCAACAAAATATTAGAAGTGAGGAATGTGTCTAGCGACTTAGGTTATCATATCTCTCCTTGTTAGTCTGTTATAGTTGTTTATCTTTTGAAACTCATTTTCCGGAATTTCATTTTTGTAAAAATCATTGTAAATACTTGTAAATAAATTGTTGTTGGTGTCCTAAGTGTTCAAACAGAAACTGATAAAAGCGAAAACATTGTGTGAAAGTTACAGCTCCGTATCTTTATTGTAACCCGAGTTACTACATAAAATGTAGTTTTTCGTATCTTTTTGAGCGGTACTGTATTTACAGGATACTTCCGTAAAAATATAATTCAAAGAAGTCTTATTCAATCAAATATTAATATTTTTATTAGAAAAATTCAAATATACTAGAATACATCCCTAAAGTTTCAAAAGATTAGATGGAATAGTTTTTATTTAATAAATTCCCGAAAATCACCTACTTTTTCGCAGGTCACACTGGCATAGCCCCTTAAGATTAATGTAGTAAATATAAAACAGATTTCAAGGACACTTTCAAGTGTTCCTAAGCGGTTAGAAATGTACAGTAAACAAAATACTAGTGCAAACATTACATACAGGATTCCGTCAAAAAGAAAAAAGGACATCTCCGTGCATATTGCTATTATTTATGAATTTATGAAAGTACCTTGTATTAAATGTCCAAACAAACAAAGTTTTCGTTTACAAGCTTGCATAAAAAATATATATTGAATTAAAATTTTCGGAACTTCGCAATAAATCATGCATGGAGAATTATAAACAAAGTTGTTTTTTAAGAATTCTCCATAACGCAAAAATATTAACTGATTGTCTAATAATGCAAAATTTCAGCATGGACCCTAAAATGTTTACATTTTATCATTTAATTACTTAATTTATATAAAAGAAGCGGACAAAATTCTAGAGTGGATAAACATTCGGGGTCAATTGTCTTGGAGCCCAAAAGTTAGCATGATGATATAAGTTACTATAAATACATATTTAGCAGTGGAATCATTATAACAGTGCCTGTGGTTGAGTGGTTAGAGCGATGGACAGTCAATAGTAACCCAGGTTCGAATCTATCTTTTTCCAATGTATTTTTTAGCATGGTATTTTTTTATTGCCATGCTATTTTATCTAGTTAAAATTTGAAACAATAAATATAAACAATTTTTTTGAAAAAAATAATTTGTGAATTCCCCGATTCAAATCGATACAAGGTTACAAATTAAAATTAATTATGATAAAAATCAATAAATATTTTTACCTTTTTTTATTAATTTAATGAGAAAAATATTCTGATATAAAACATGTTAGAAATTATTTACAAAAATTAACAGCATTTAGAAATTGTATTTAACCTAACAGATTAAATAATAATTAACTCTTATTAAAAAATACTACAGTATTATATAATTTCTTCATAAATTTGACAATATTTAAGACAAGATATAGAGAATATTTTGGGAAAATTAACTTTTATTTCACTTTATCAATAAAATGGTGTATATAGATTTGATCAAATCCCACCCCCCATAATATTATGCATTTAATAAATTTTATTACTATTGAAGAGGTGGAGTTCCAATCGGATAAAAACTATTTGGTCGATTCAAGCGATCATCTAATGGACGTGGAACACTGGCATAATTTTTTTGAAATTAAAAATGTTTTGTTAAAACATATTATTGGATTTTTTTTCATAGAACGATACTCAATTGACCGATTCAATTGTTGCACGGCAAGAGCTGGACACTGGCCACTTATCAGAGACAATGCGGTTGGGCACTGAGGAGTATTAGTACAGTACGCAGATGTTTCGATTATCAAACAAAGGGTCACCAAACACTGCCAATGAAACAGATCGACAACATTGTCTACAAACGATACCGCAAAGCACGTGACCAACACCTGCCTGTCCACACAACCCATATACGCCGTTGGAGTTTGGCTGGATTCATTTCAGTCAAAAAGGAGAACCAATGTTTTGAATTCAAGGCGTCGGAAACGTGGACAAACTATTTCAGACGAAAACATCGGATTACATCGCGAAATCAAATTGGCTTCTAATAAATATTTGGCAAATCAGGCGTCGCTCGAACAGTCAATTACGGACTTCAGGACGGAATTCAACGAATTGTCGAATGATTTTTAAGAAAGATAATTAATAACAATTTTTCCTATTAGAGTTGATCCATCAGGGGTACCTTTTTTGAACGTACTTTTTGAATTAACCAGAAAAAAAATTATCATATTCTAATAGCTCTAGTTGAGTTGGGTTAGGGCTATTGTAAAAGGGGCAATTTTTTGTCCAAATTCTCGTATCTCTTACCGTTATCCAGTTTTCTTCAAAAAACCAAAATTTTTATTTTTTTCGACCAAATCTAATATCATCTTCAATACTGATCAAACCGGGGTCAACTACGAGTTTTTTTTAATCGCATTTATTGCTTTTCTACGAATTCATTGAACACTTATATTTTGTCTGTTTTTCTTTTATTAGATAATTAATTTATATAACAAATTATTAAATTCAAAAAATACTTTAATAATTTAAAAAATAAAATATTAATAAAATTAACGTTAATTTAATTAAATTGAATATGATTAAAAATAATTTCATTTAAATATTGTTGAAAATAATTTTGTTTAATTCTTTTTCTTCTTCTTCTACTCTTATATAGGCTATTTGCCTGTGTTACCGGGACCCGATTTCGCCGGGCCGTGCTCAGCTCCGGGGCCCTTGCCCTACCGCGTCGTGCCGTGCCAAGCCGTTCCAAATCGGCCCGAACGCCGCCGACCAGAGGCGCCACGGCATTTCTCAACCAGCGCAAAGGCGCCCCCGGCGTGCACCCATCCTGGACAAGCCCCGCATCCCCCAGCCGGCTCAGCGTGCTTCCACCCTCAAACTCTGCACCCCACCAGCAGAGTGAGGCATGAGCTAAGCCACCGACGCATTCGGTCTGTCGCCAGCCCCCTAAGGATTAAATCATCAAGAGTCCACGTGAGTCGTCTTTCGGTCTTTCTGCGCTCTGATGTTGAGATATATGGGAGAGATAGCTGTAGAGGAATTCCACGAGTTAATAAATGAAATAATAGTACAAAAAGTAATACCCACAGACTGGAATATAGGGATAATACTACCCCTATACAAAAAAGGAGACATAAAAGAATGCTCAAATTATAGGGGTATTACACTAACGAGTATACCCGGCAAAGTGTTAAGTAGAATTTTAGAGAAGCGACTGAGAGAAGAAATTGAAAACTCGCTGGAGGAGTCACAACATGGGTTCCGTAGAGGTAGAAGCACACAGGACTTAATTTTTACAATTAGACAATTAGGGGAAAAATGATAAGGAAATTCATATTTGCTTTATTGACCTAAAAAAAACCTTCGACAGGGTAAAGAGAAAGGATGTTTGGGAAAGTCTAGAAAAAAGAGGAGTAAGTAAAGACACGATAGATGTCATCAAAACACTATACAAAGACAATAGAAATAAAGTAAGGACACACAACAACGAGTCAGAACAATTCGATACAAAAATAGGATTGAAACAGGGATGCGTGCTTAGTCCACTCCTATTCTCAGTACTTATGGACGATGTAGTGAAGATCTGTAAAAAGGAATGCTATAATATGGAAGTGGGAAGTTGGAGATTAAAAAGAATAACAATACAGGAATTACTATTTGCTGATGATATGGTGCTACTAGCAGAATCAGCGGAAAAACTTCAGGAAAATATCAATATCTATCATCGCGAGCTCAGAAAAATAAACATGGAAATAAATATAGAAAAAACTAAAACTATGATTATTGCCAAGGCAGACCCTCAACACAATATCAATATAGAAGAACAAACACTAGAACAAGTAACAAATTTCAAATATTTAGGTACAATAATAGATAACAAGGGAGAAATAGATAATGAAATAATGGAAAGATTAGGTAAGGTGGGGAAAATATTTAACACTGAAAAACACGTTCCTCAAGAAAAAAGAAATTCTGGAACAAATAAAATCGGAAGTATACAAAAAAGTAATCTATGGCAGCGAATCCTGGACGATCAACAGAAGAAACGAGAGTAAAATTAGAGCAATGGAGATGAGATATTTGAGGAAAATTAAAGGAATAAGAAGACTGGACAGAGTGAGAAATGAAAATATAACGGAACAACTGAAAGTGAAACCTATATTGACACTGGTAGAAGAGAGGCAATTAGGTTGGATGGGACATCTACTCCGAATGGATGATAATAGGATAGCGAAGAGAATATACGAAGCAAGAACAGAGGGGAAGAATGCGGTAGGTAGACCAAGAAGGAAGTCGGAGGAACAGGTAAAATTAACAGCGGAAAATAGGAACATACAATGGAGAGAAGTAAGAAACCTGAAAAGAGATAGAAAGGCTTGGAATAAATTAATTAAGAAATGTTAATTAAGTTTAATAAGCTTTATAAGTTATATTAGATATTATATTATAAGTACTGTAAACTGGGTTATAATCAGACACCTAACGGTATAAGGATTTTTAGTTTAAATAAATAAAATAAAAGACAACAAAAGTGAGTGTCAATTTTCAATAAATAAAATGAAGGCGGAATTCACAGACGATCCCAACTATAAATTTCCAACGATCAAAAGTAAACTGCGAAATCATTATTCAAATGAAATAATACTCCATACTTCAAAAAATGACCTCATTATTTTGTACAAAATCAATATTACAAAAGAACTGGCTGAAGATTGGCATGAAAATAAATTCAAAAATCGTGCAGAAGAGGCTCTTCGAATTGTTGAGATGGCTGCCAAAATTTGTTTAGAGGAGATTAGATCAACTTGTTACGCAAACGATCAATATGAAGTGCCAGATTTAAAAAGGAAAATCTTTTTAATAATATACCAAAAACGTTGAGCACTTTTTTGAGTATTATAATAAAAACGCATAAAGATACAAACGAAAGCAATCAACTAAAGTATGACAAACAAATTACTACACTGTCTCATTGCATTATTTCGTCTGCAAGACCTCGATCTTTCTCATCGCCAATGATTCACAAAAAAGCGCATCTTAAGAGCTGATAAATTCTTTATCTAATATAGGATTAGCTGCTTCTTACAAAGAAGTTGTAAAATTCGAATCGTCAATAATCAAGGATCCAGCAAATCATAGTCACTTCAGATGCTTATATTCAGCTTATATATGACAATGCTGATCACAACACGTGCACGATCGACGGACAAAATACATTTCACGCTATGGGTGGGATCATGATAGCAACTCCTACGTCAAGCGTTGTTTCGAAAAAAAATTATTGCTAAACTGAAAAACATTCCATTGTCAGAAGAGATAGGCAAAATTGGATTTGTTAAACTGCAGCATTTTGAAAAGAAAAGTTCAGATGGTTTAAAATCAATTATCTTAGAAGATTTCTATGACGAGAGCAATCAGTTTTATTAAATTTCAATGCAAGACTTTGCTTGGTTTTTTTCGAAAAACGCAAACAAATTCTCTGGCGGCTGGAATGGGTTCATGCAAAAAATCCACGTAGACTGCATTTACGAAACCTCAAAAATAATACCTTTGCTATTTGTAAATAATCCCCCAAACAATTACGATACTGTATTATTGTATGTATTATTTCTACTGTATTGGTTCAAGCGGCTGAATATACCAAAAAACATGATCAGTCCATTTGCTTTGTAACGTTCGATCAGCCGTTGTGGCGAAAAGATCGTGAAATTCTGGCTAGTGTCGATCCGAACAATGATCTCTTCAATTTGTCGTCTATCAGGGTCAGACTGGGGGTCAGGTGGTTTTCACCTACTCACGTCTTTCCTCGGAGGAGTTGGATTTATAATAGATGGTAGTGGACTGCGTGAAGCTTTCTTTGAAATGATTGCTGAAAATTCGGCGGATAAAGCATTATCAGGACACGTGTATTCAAGAGCTGTTAGAGGTCACTTTCTCGTACAACTTGCTCTAACTCAAATTATTTTGTCGTCCTTGGAATTGACCGATACAGAGAGAGCACAGTTAGATTCAGTTCTTCTCGATATAGGTAAAAAAAAATTTTCTGACCAATTAAACAAAACACATTTAATTGAGTTGCTACAATAAAACAAAATGTGGTACCGACTGTTTCAATCAATTTTGTTATGCGTATACAGTCACAAAATGGACAAATGAATTTTTCGGAATCCTAGATCAAGCAGCTGTAAATACTGTACAATTTATTAAGGAAATATTACAAAAAAAATATTTACAGTCAGCCGGTGCTCCGCCTTACGGCACTACACCGGCATTGCTTCTTCTTTACATGCCTTTGAACATTCTTCACATTTATCATTGTCGTGGTATGTGCAAAGACCTGCCCGCATTTGCCTTTGTGCAGGACTCGGGGAAAACCACGAAAAACCCGAGTCAGGGCAGGTGACTTCAAGCAGTCTACTGCTCTTTGTCTCCTTCGTTACAATTCTAAAGCCGCTTATTATTATAACATATTTTATATTCTTGCGAGTGCGCGGTTATTAGTCTCTATCTCTTATGCCGTCTCAAGCAAGTCGTGAATTATTAGTCCAGGCTGTTATGCTAGCTGCCGCAATTTTGAGTCCCGGCTGTTGTGCCTTATTTTATGCAATTTTAAGTCCGAGCTTTTATGCATGCCAGCCGCAATTGTGAGTCCCGGCTCTAATGTGTTTACACTTTTCACTTACACCTCCCAACCCCAATCGCGATCGCGTCCTACCCCAGGTTCAGTTTAGCTACGCGTGAGTAAAACTGAGCCAGCGCGTTCCACCAGCAGGCTTCTTTTGAGAGCATCGTAACGTCTTCGGGCGTTCGTGGCCATCTCAGTCCTTTTATTAGTACTCCTTCTACTGTAAATACTTGAATTTTGTTGAAATTCGCATTAGTTAATAAAAACATTAACAGTACTGTAAGACCCAATGATTGTTTAAAAAGATTGGCCTTCTGTCTCATGAAGTCGCAACTGCAGTTGCGCCTAGATAATAAAACTTTGCGACTCAGCATTCGAACAGGAATAAAGACCACATTGCAGTTCAAGCAGCCGATGCAACATAAAAGTGAAAGACCAAAATTCCCTGCTAAAATGAGGATGTGCACTGTGCAAGCGCTCGGAGGATAAAAAATCGAAAATGAAGTGTCCTTCGTGCAACGGACCGATGTGTGATTTTCATCGAATATACTTGTGTACGGAATGTGGAAGAGAATAAGTTGATACTTACATAAAATTTTAATTATCATTTTTCTATTAAATGTACTTATGTAATGTTTTAACAATAACCTTTTTTAATAAAAAAAATATTACACATTTAATTAAACCATCACATTTCTCAGAAAATTATCAACCGATTAAAAGAAAAAAAAAAGTTTTAAGTAATCAATTTCAGCCCAACATACAATCGATCAAAGTTGCCGGGTTAGGCTAACCCATGTCCGTACGAAACTTTACATTTACTAGGTGGCGCAAAAGTTGTCACCCTATCGGAAGATGCTGTAATTTTTGCAAATGGCGGCAAACGTCAGTTCTGCTTTGACATTTGTGAAGTAAATGAATACAAAATACACGTCAACAAGACATGAATCGTAATACTCCTCAAAAATGCGGAATAATTGTTTCTATTTTTTGCGGAATAATTCGTCGGTGGTGTTGGCGCAGCGTGAATTTAGGCTCAGATTTCCCGATCGTCCGACACCAATTGACTAAACACTACGGCGTTTAGCCGCTCGCCTAGAAGAGTATGGGACAACACGAGATGCTGTCAGGTCTGGGGGGGGGGCGAAGCAGCCTTTCTGAATCTCGACCACGAGGAAGACAAATCATCATGAGCGAAGAGGCCCATTTCTATCTCTGTGGATATATGAATAAGCAGAATTATCGCTTCTGGGGCACCGAAAATTCGCTTATAACTCGCTCAAAGTTACTGCATGGTGTGCTGTTTACGCTGAAGGCGTCATCGGGCCTTATTTTTTCGAAAACGCTGCGGGCCAAACGACTGCTGTGGACGGCGAGCGCTACAGAGCCACGCTCAACGACTTTCTCCTTCCTCAATTGGATAAATTTGGGCTGGAAAACATGTGGTTCCAACAGAATGGAGCAACGGCGCATACTGCACGAGCAACCGAAATTCTGAGGGCTGCATTTCCGGGTCGCCTAATCTCTCGTTTTGGTGATTTGCACTGGCCGGCAAGATCGCCCGATGTAACCGTTCCAGACTTCTTTTTGTGGAGTTTCTTGAAGTCACCAGTCTATGTCAACAAGCCTCAGACTCTTGAAGCGCTCAAAGAAAATATCCGTCAAGAATGCGAGAACCTATCCCGGAAGTTCTGCCAAGAGTGATAGAAAATGCCATAAATCGGGCCCGCATGGTCATCAATTCTGGCGGCTGCCACTTGGCCGATATCATTTTCTTGACTTAATGGGAAAAAAATTAAGACATCAAATAAACACAATCCAAAAGCAGAACCAAAGTTTTACATTCATAGAAAAAATTACAGCCAAAGAACATCGGGTGATTAACTTTGCGCCACCTTGTATATAGCCCGTACCCTCAGGGTAAATTCCCTTAACGCCGCAAGAACAGCCAGAATGCTTAACTTCTTTCGACCGGTTTCAACGTGAAGGAACTGTAAGCATTTTTGTAATTTATACGCTTGAATCACAAAATATATTTTTAGAGTGGAAATACCTTTGTAGACTACCAGCCCAGTACCTCTACCTACGGTTTTAAATATTTTTCTGTCATTAGCGAGGGGCTAACAAAAATCAAGAAATTTAAGACCATAGCAAGATCGCTATCGTTCAGGTTTAGACGTCACGGAGAATGTTAACCCGGTTGTCTGGTTAAACGTAAGCAAAATAAGGGTATATCAGTAATTATAAATATAATAATTCATTTGCTTTACAGAACGCCTTCAAAAAAATAATCGATCATTTAACAACTAACGCCGTGCTGTCCGACCGTGTAGGTATGGTGATTTTCCTGAAAAACTCGTGGAAATTTCATTTCGCAGAGTGGATCAACTTTCCGCATCGGTCCTGATGCCAACTTTAGAGAAAATTCTACAGAGCAATACATCGTTTTTTTCCAAGGATGCGACGGGCGTTCAACTCGATCGCGTTTCTTCCTGTCGGATACGGGCTATCTAGAAATCGATTAACCCCTTAATGCCTAATGTCGCGAACTCGCATCATACCAATGTAATTTAATTATATGAAAGAGAAATACGCTTTTCAGTTCCGGTGACGATTGATGCAGTTTCTACACGAACCAGACAAGCGCTTCCCGACAAGGGGTACCATTCTTCGATTACCGTGGTGTGGTTCGCTCTGAATTTGTTCCAAAGGTCAATAAGGAATACTGCCGTTTTGAGGCGTCTACGTGAAGCAATTCGTCGTAAACGGCCGGATTTGTGGGCAGACATTTCACGATAATGTGCCGTCACATTCCAGCCTGATTGTGACTGAATTTTTAGCCAAATACGAAACAAAAGTCATCGTTCAGCCATCGTATTCGCCAGATTTGGCCCCCTGTGACTTTTTTCTGTTTCCGAAACTCAAATATCCGCTCCGGACAACGCGCCAAAGGTCGATTGAGGCCATAAAACAAAATTCGCTGAAGGAACTAAAGGCCATCCCGGCCGGGGCCTGTAAGTGTATGGAAAATTGGATTAACCGTTAGCATGCTTGTATTGGCTCAAATGAGTTTATTTTGATGGCGATAATAAAGATTTATTAAAATACATAAAAATGTTTTTTTTTAACCAGTCCGGGTCAAATTTTATCAGAGTAGTATGTCGATTTATAATCTCGCACCCGTATGTATTGGGCAGCAGCGAGTCGACTGGGTCATGTTGCCGATGTTATGTCTCGTGATAGGTGGCGTGAAATCAAAAGAAATATTCATTTCAATGATAACGATAAAATGCCCAAACATGATCAAAATAAAGATAGGTTGTTTAAAATACGTCCCACAATTGACACGTTTCCCAAGTTTCAGGCTATATCACAAGCTCAAATGTTGAGTGTCGACGAGTGTGACTACTTCCGCCCAAAATTTTTTTTTAGGCTATTACAGTGGTGTTACGCCTTAAGGGGTTAACGGATGTTAGTTTCGAAGAATTTTGTCGAAGGAAGCACATTGTGGTTGTCGCCAATAATGACAATTATTGTCTGGCGAAGGCGATTGTATAGGGTGTTTTTTTTCTTTTGAAAGTGGAGAACTTTAAATTGGCAAAACTGTTTTCTGTGATAGTCGATTTGACAGTTGTTTTGGTGTTCATTCACACCGGAACAAGGTTTCAAATTGTTTAAATTTGTTTTGAAAAACATGGTTAAATATGAAGAACTGATCGGACATTACGTGCATTTTATGGTGCTAATAAACCATAATACGCATCGCGTAAGACATCGTACAGCGTGATGGTGTGCAGCCCAGAGTTAATGATGATCCAAATGCGTCAATTCGTCATCGTGTTCAACAATTAAACTTGTGTCCATCCACTTTATGGAAAATTTTGCGTAAAGATCTTGGTATACGTGCTTACAAGATTCAACTCGTACAGGAATTGAAGCCACACGATCATCGTTTGCTCCGTACATTTGGTGAATTAACCGAAGAAAACATTGCTATTGATCCACAATTTTATTTGAAAATTTTGTTTAGTGATGAAGCACACTTTTGGTTAAATGGGTATGTCAATAATTAGAATTGCCGCATCTGGAGCGATGATAATCTACAAGCAATTGTCGAAACACTATTACATCCAGAAAAAGTCACAGTTTGGTGCGCTTTATCGGCCGGTGGAATCATTGGTCCATTGTTTTCAAAAATTATGATGCTCAGAACGTTACAGTCAACGGTAAGCGGTACGCAGACATAATTACTAACATTTTCCTGCCTCAATTAAAAGGCATTAATGTTGCAGACATGTGATTTCAGCAGGACGGCGCCACATGCCAAACAGCGCGCGATACAATTAATTTTCTGAAAGAAACATTTGACGAACGATTAATTTCATGAAATGGACCTGTTAACTGGCCACCTCATTCACGCGATTTGACGTCATTAGATTATTTTCTCTGGGTATATGTAAAATCGCCAATAAACCAGAAACAATTGAGCACTTAGAAGACAATATTCGAAGCGTTATTGCCGAAATAGCCTCATTTACTGCAAAGTGTATGAAAATTAGACCTCCAAATTACGCCATGTACACGCCAGCCGCGGAGGCCACATGCCCGAAAATCAATTTCAAACATTAATGCCATAAAATTATCTTTTATATAAAGCCAATTTCTGGATATTAAAAACATTTTTCTGTGTTTTATTTCAAATTAAAGTTCTCTGTCTCTAAAAAAACACTCATTATTAGCTATGGCATGGAGATTGTCGGAGCAACAACTATCTCTGTTAAAAAAGGACCAGCAAAAGCTTCATGGTCATGCCATCCAAATTTGCTCCGAGGCCAGAGTAGATCTCGCAGCTGGCTTATTTAACTGGATAAACCATCGTGATCTACAACGATAGGTTAGAGTAGTCTGTTTATTTCGAGGGTCCTAGATCAGATGGTAGAGTAGCACTAAATTTAATTTTGGAAAATACCCAGTATAACGTCATTACCAATTTATGCTCTGAGTTTTTACCACGGGATATTTTTGCTAGTTATGTCGTACCCGTACAAACAACAATCAGGCAAACAAAAATTACAGGTATATTTGTCTGGCTTGCCACACGTCGCCTCCCTGTAACAAAAACTGTGCTCTCATTATCTGTAATGAGTGTCATAGAGATTATCGTGGGCAAAATTTATGCAAAACTTCACGCAGATGTCAAATCTGTGTATGAGTAAATACAAAAAAAAAACAAGTACAATTGTGGTTTTAAATTTTGTAAAAATTTCAAACAGGAAAAACCGATTCGTCATTTATGCTATACTGCAACAAATAAAACTGACAAAAAACAATTAGATAATCACTTCGGCTTTTACGAGTTTGAATGTCGACAGGAAACTCTTCTACCAGATTCAGATAATACACTACTGTGTACAAATATAACCCAGAATTTTTAATTTAAACTGCGCCGGCATTTCGTTGGGCACAAACCTTTTTAGTTTTAAGTTGTTAGGACTGCTACTGACATCTGTGTCAAATTTTAGGTTAATATCTTAATTAGTTGAAGAGTGACGCTCGTTTTCGTAAATAACCAAAATTAACTTTTTTGATTTTTACCATGTCAGAAAATATTCAACAAAGAAGTTCGATTAAATTTTGTGTTAAAAATGATATTTCTGCTGCGGAAACGCTCAGAATGTTACAAAAAGCCTTCGGTGAACAGGCTATGTCTAAAACACAAGTATACGAATGGCATAAAATGTTCAAAGAGGGCCGTGAAGGCGTTGAAGACGAACCACATCAAAGACGTCCAAGAACATCAACTGATGAACAGCACGTCGCGAAAATTAAGGAATTGGTGCTCCAAAATCGTCGATTGACAACTAGAGAGCTTGCTGACATCGTTGGCATTTCAAATGGATCAGTCAACACCATTTTGAAGGAAGTCTTTTGCCTCAAAGAAATCAAATCTCGTTTGGTTCCAAAAACCCTCAATTTATTCGTGACCATTTCCCTAAAAATTCCACCCATATCGTTCCGCAATCGCCGTATTCGCCTGATTTAGCTCCATGCGACTTCTGGCTATTCAGCAAAATGAAAAGACCGCTCCGGGGACACCGTTTTGACACGATAGAAGAGATTCAAGCTGAATCGAAGAAGGTGCTGAAGGCCATACCGAAACAGGACTTTTCAAAGTGTATTGATGAGTGGAAAATTTGCTGGAATAAGTGCATTGCAGCCGAGGGGGATTACTTCGAAGGCGATAAATAGATTTTTAAGAATAAATAAGGATTTCAAAAATTATAACGAAATTCCGGGTTATATTTGTACACACTAGTATTTCTACATCAACTTAATTTATGTGTTGCTCAAAATGTTTGCAAATCTTGCATCGACGTGGAAGATTTACATTAAAATTTTTACGGCAACATACAGAGTGTCCCAGAATTTCGTGTACAAACTTGGAGGGGATGGAGAGAACATCGTTGGGAACCATAATTAAGATAGAAAAGCATGAGCGGAGATCGATAGGTGGCGCTGTATGCGAGTCTCAAGGTCGACACGTGTGGCTTCCTCATTGTAGACTCCGACTGCGTGTGATCAACATGAATCGTTTCACAAACGCCGAGTTGACGGACATCCGTTTCATCTACGGCCTAGCCGATGGAAATGGACGCGCTGCTATTCGTTTATATCGGAAAAGATACCCAATGAGGGGCCAACCAAATGATCAAACAGGTACATCAGAACCTTGCGGAACGTGGATTCTTCACAGCCACAATGCAGGATACTAGGTGGTAGCGAACAGCACAAACACCCATATTCGAAGAGGGTCTGTTGAATGCTGTGGACCGAAATCCCGGTACCAATGTACGAGCGCTTGCCGCTGCCACCGGAACTTCTCGATCAACTGTCCATCGCATACTGCAAAGCGAAGCCTTTCATCTTCAGACATTTCAGTTATTACAGCCGGATGATCACCCATGACGTGTCGCGTTTGCACAGTGGTTTCGACGGCAAAGTGCGGCCGACACACAATTTTCCAGTTTTTCACGTGAAGGGGTGTTCAATACGTACAACGCGCAGATGTGGGCTTTACACAACCCACACGAAACCCCATCAGGAGTCGCACAAGAACGCTTCGCTGTTAATGTGTGGGCGGTTATCGTGGGGGACAGTTTAGTCGGACCATACATCTTACCACCTCGACTAAACGGTAGCAAATATCTTTCTTCAAGAGGTACTTCCCGAAATGCTTAACGATGTCCCCGCACATGATCCGCGCAGAATGTGGTTTCAACATGATGGAGCGCCATGGCATTACGCAACGTGTGCATGTAAACATTTGGACCGGATATTTGGAAACAATTGGATTGGGCGTGGCAGTCCCGTCACTTGGCCTCCCAGATTACTTGACTTATCTCCTCTTGTAACACGGCAACCATTGCGTCAACGTGCACCCCGCCGAACAACCGTACAGAAACCTGTAACTCGGCTATCACTGCGCCAACGCGTGTACGACGAGTAAACCGCGCAGAGGCCGCTCCTCTCGCAACATGCATCAGCGATGTATCCGCGCCGGCTACGAAAGGGTACGCCCGAGCGAAAGAGGTGCAGGAAGACAAGGAAAAAGCAAGAAAGAAGTTGGCTGACCCGCGACGACGGCCTGCCCCTGTCTACCAGCCCGGTGACTTGGTGATGGTTGCGGCTCATGTCCAGAGCAACGCAGCTCGCTATCAATCAGCGAGGCAACGTGCGCCACGCCAAACAACCGTACAGAGACCTGTAACTCGGCGATGACTACGCCAACGCGTGTACGCCGAGTAGCCGCGCAGAGGCCGCCCCTCTCGCAACATGTATCCGCGAAGTAATCACGCCGGCTACGAAAGGGTACGCCCCGTTATGCACAATAAGCTTGTCCTCGGCATGCTTCGACTGTGGCTTCCCTTGCATCCGGCTTTATGTTGGTCTTGGACTGCAATCGTCCCTTGCTTGGACACAGCTTGTGAGCGCTGCGCTCCACTATGCTTGCCCCAGCATCCATGTCCATGGTCCCGGTGGTTTTTGTGTAATGGTCTCCTCAGTGCCTAATGGTTATGCACTACTTACTCGCCACATCCCGGAATTCGTGTCCACGGATTCGGTGGCTTGTACAGTGGTCGCCTTGCGTGCGCCATCCTCTATACTTCGCTTCATTCCGGCATCCGTTTCCACAGTCCCGGTGGCTTGTATAGTAGCGATCTCAGTGTACCCACACGTCGCCCCCCGCGCCATCCTCTAGACTTCGCTTCATCCCAGCTACTGTTTCCACGGTCCCGGTGGCTCGTATAGTAGCGGTTTCAGTGCGCCCATACGTCGCTCTTTGTTTTCACTGTATCTATTGTTCTTGTAAATATACATATATATATATATATATATATATATATATATCGATACTTTCATTCATCGCCCCATTAAACCTCACCTTACAAGCCGACGGCCATTTCTAACGAACTTTAGTTATAAAAATAATATACCATTGGTCCTATAGTAAAAAATTTAAAAGGTTTCATTCTAGATTTTGCCGCAGCGCCTCGACGTGTGCGTCGAGCGCGGCGCGGCGCGCTCGGATTTATTGCTTTTATTACTGCTTTTACATATCAAAATAATAAGTGGCTCTATTACTTACAGAACAAAAAGTTTTTCGGGTTCCTCAGGAGTCTACCAGGGTGCGCTAATACTGTAATACACGTGTATGTGTGTGAGTCAGTACAGTTGGAAATCCACGCTTCGTCATGCTTTGCCGTTGATTTCTTTTGCATAAATATAACTAACTATTTAGAGAAAGTGCTCCAACTTGAAGAGACCGAATATTTCAAAGCGGCCATCGTTGAATCATTACGAACTCGAGAAGCCAACTGTCGAAAACGTTGGCACGTCGGCTAGAAGAGCAGCCATTGATCCGGATGATTTTGAAGTAGACGAAAGCTTTGGCTAATGAATTTTGAATTTTTTTAGCAGCCTTCTCCGCTATATCGCAAGTTGTGTGTAGAAAATGTAAGTCTGACGTAACATTCACCGAATCTGGAAAGCGTGGCATAGTTTACAAATTATTATTTCATGTCAAACGTGTAATAAGATTTCTATTCTTAGTTATACATTTATTGAAAAAGGATACGACATTAATAGCAGAATCGTTCTCGCTATGCGGATACTGGGAGTAGAATTAAATGGTATAATAAAATTTTGCGCGTATATAGATCTTTTGCGACCAATTTTTTAATAATTTTATGACAAAGCTGTACAAGAGAGAGAAAAAGAGAAAATTTAAATTTATTTAAGGACGCTTCAACCCTTAGGGCTATTAGCGTCAAGAAGACAAAAAATGTCAATTGAGTGCGGGTCTGTAGATACCCATACGATTACAAATAGACAAAAAGAACGCTGCAGTTTAAATTTTAAAAGACTTTAATAACCGTGTGTCTGTAGACTCCATAATGAATGTGCTAATAAATTTCTCCATACTTACACGGTAGAAAATAAAAATAATAAAAAGTATCGCTCAATCCCATTTAAATCCCTTTATATTTTAGCAACCGACGCATTGTATCTATAGACATCACATTCAGCGTTGCTTACAGATGCGTAGGTAACTCCATAACAAGAGACAGATCAAAATTATATTTAATTTTTAAACTTCAATAAATCATGAACACTTAGTAGTCGGGTCTGTAGACCCCACAAACAAAGTGCTAACAACTCTGTGACGTTATCAAATTTATGTAGATACTCGGTGAGGAATAGACAACAATAATCTTTAAATTTTGAAATAATTAGATGCGAACAGAAACACATTTTCAACAAATATATAAAATGATGACTAGATAAATTGGGTGAGGTTGGCCCTATCCAAGAAGCGAAATAGATTGTTAACCCCGTCCTTCAAAATCGATGAGATATTCTGAGCCAAGCCAACTTCCCGACGTGCTTCCCTAAATTGCACACATTCTAAAAGTAAATGTACAACTGTCAGTGGCGTATCGCAGGTGTCGCAAAACGGTTGGTCTTCTCCAAAAAGTAGATATCTATGTGTCATTCGGCAATGATCAATGCGAATTCGCGTCAAAACGACTTCCTGTCTGCGAGATTCCCGTCTAGAAGAACCCCATGCTACAATATCTTAGCATATCAATAGCTTAGACCCAAGCTTGTTGTTTTGGAGGTCTCTCCAATAATTCGTCAATTTCCCCAATATTCTGCTTTTGAGGTAGGATTTCATATCGTCAGCTGTTATATCAAGATCAGTTCCGTTTTGAGCAGTACGTTTCGCTGCATCGTCTGCTTGCTCATTGCCTCTGATTCCTATGTAATTTGGAACCCAAACCAATTGGACTCGTAATTTTTGATGATAAAAATTATATATTAGTTGGTGGATTTTTATAACAAGCGGATGAAAAGAAAACGATTTTGAATTGCTTTTAAAACATTAAGCGAATCCAAAAATATCACGACGTTCCTTTGACGTTTATAAAATGAAGTTAGAGCGTTCATAATAGCAATAAGTTCGGCGGTAAAAATAGTGCTGATTGAATTAAGTTTGTACAATTCTTCTAGTCTCTTGCCAACGAAAGCAGCACCAACTTGAAAATCTTTCATAGAACCATCAGTGTAGACTCTGTCATATTCCCGATGTTGGTCCAACAGTTTAAAGAATTCCGACCTGACAACAGCTGGTGGAGTTCCATGTTTTTCAAAATAGGTAAACGTCGTATTTCCTTTGATGCAAGGTGTAAACCAAGGAGGCACGGCATTACAAACGGCAACGTTATATCTACATCATTCACTCGGTATAGCGCTACGTATAATGGGCGACAGCAGATGCGAAAGCATGGACGTTTTGGTAATGCAGAGAATTTCGCTATGTAAGAAACTAAAGCACGTTGACGTCTGGTCTCAAGACTATACATGCCAGACTCTGAATATAGACTGTCTACAGGACTAGTACGAAAGGCTCTTGTAGCTAGTCTGATTCCCGTATGATGGATAGTGTCTAAACAGCGTAAGCTAGAAAAAGTTGCCGATGCGTATATGATAATACCATATTCCAACTTCGATAGAACAAGAGCGTGATACACACGAAGCATTGTTGTTTTATCGGCTCCCCATCTAGTGTTACATAGTACTTCTAGAATGTTTAAAATTGCAAAGTGAGAATTCCAAGTGAGTCGTCTGTCAAAGATCATGCCCAGAAATCGACACGTCGATTGCAAGGGAATCTGTTCTTTATTCAGAAATAAGCGTGGATTTGGATATATGCCACGTTTTCGCAAAAAACAATGCACTGGGTCTTGGTAGTAGATAGATGATAACTGTTTTTAGCGGTCCATGCAACAATGTTATCAAGAGCAAACTGGAGTTGACGCTCAATAATTGTAAGTGACGATCCAGCAAAGTAAATAGCTAAATCATCTACATATAACATGCTGCCTATTGTCATACTTAGACAGCTACCAATTCCGTTGATGGCTACTGCGAAGAGTGTTACGCTGAGTACTGATCCTTGTAGGGCACCGTTCTCCTGGCCGTTAACAACAGATGCAACACCCGCAACTCTCACTTAAAACGTACGATCGAAAAAAAGCTTTTCAAAAGAGATGCCATACGTCATCCTAACCCCCATTTGTATAACTGCTTGAAAATTGCGTATCTCCAAGTGGTATCATATGCTTTTTCAAATATCAAACAGCACCGCCACAATGTGCTGTTTTCTCGGAATGGCATCACATACAGCTGTTTGTAGTTAGGATAAAATGTCCATGATTGAGCGACTCTTACGAAACCCACATTGATGGTTATATAGTAGATTGTTGATTTCTAGATACCAAACAAGCCGTCTGTTTATCCAACGTTCCAAAAGTTTCCATAAATAGCTTGTAAGCGAAATAGGTCGATAACTATATGGGTCTGAGCACCGTTTACCCAGCTTAAGTAGAGGTACGACTATAGAGAGACGCTAGGGAGCAGGAATCTGACTTTTGAACCAAATGATGATGTATACCTGAAGCACATACTGGAGTGCATGATGAGGTAGATGCTTCAGGAACTGATAATGGATATTGTCCGGCCCAGGTGATGTATGGTGGCAGTCCTTCAATGCAGAAGTCAATTCTTCCATCGTAAACTCGGCATTATATGATTCTGAGTTATCTAAATGAAAATTTAGTGGTTGTCGTTCTGCTTGTTCTTTGTATTTCAAGAACAATGTAAGACATTCAACAACCTATTCGGGGGTACCTATATCCACTATCAAAGCAGATATTGGGGCATACCCTCCTTCATCGCCATTTTTTTGGATTTTCTCCCAAACATCCTCTGTATTGTTATTTACGGTAGAAACATAGTCAATCCAAGTTTTTTGTTTGCTTTCTCTTATAAGACGCTTGGCCTCGTTGCGCTTTATACGAAACGACTTTTGATTTTCTGGGGTCGGATGACGTTTGAGACGGTAAAGAGCTCTCTTTCGTTCTCGAATAGCAGTTGCTACTTGTTCGTTCCGCCAAGAAACAGGTGTGTGATTTGCATTGCTAGAAGTTCTAGGGACAAAAGAGTTTGCTGTCTCGGTGTCGATGTTAGGTGCTGAACTGCGAGTTCAATATCATCGAATGCCATTATTCCAAAATTAACATCGCTAGAAAAACCTTACCAGTCGGCCTCATGGAAGTTTCAACGTGGCATTCTAGTATTGTATGGTTCATGGCGAAAACCAAAAATCACCAATGGAAAGTGATCAGAACCGCAGAATTCGTCATGCACACTCCATTGAAGAGTAGGTAAAAGCGAAGGGAAATAGAGTCAAATCTATGCAAGAGAACGTTCCTTCCATATGCAGTTGAATAATATGTGGGGTGACCCTGTATTCAATAAAGGTATTTCGCTGCTTTCTAAAAGGTTCTCAATTACTTGACCCCTATGGTCAGTGTTAGTAGAACCCCAAAGAATCTTTTTACTCCGCCAATAATAAAAGGACGTGGAAGGGCAGATAGCATATTCTGCAATTCATTGAAATTGAGACATTCTCCGGGTGGAACATAAATAGAACATACCATTACTGGTTGATTAGTGTAAATTCTAATCGCTATACATTGCAGATCTGATTGAAGAGGGATAGAGTGAAGCAGGGTGTTCTTAACAAGAATGGCTACACCACCTTTTGCGCGCTCGCCTGCAATATGTTTTCGGAGTATAGAATAATTCCATAAAGATCAGAAGGGTCATTTTAGATATATCGACAAAGTAACCCTTGTAGTTCTACTGGAGAAAATTTTCCATAGTTATCGATTAGGGCGAGTTTTACTAACTCCAAATCTAAGGAGATCTTCGGGTTCTGCATCAACCATTTCGTCCAGCACCATGTCGGTCAGTATGGCTTCGCGACTTATTGGTTTTGGAGCCTTCGGAATTCTGCTCTTCTGGGAAAAGCTTGGTTTCGACGAACCGATAGAGCTTGTCGATCCCTCTCTTGATATTGGTTTGGATTCTACAAGGGGGGGGGGGGGTAACAACGGATCTCTTTAATGGGGCCTTTTCGATTTCCTTTGGTGGCCACCGTGAGGTCAGTTGAAATTTTTGGTTGCGGTGGTGATTTTTTTACCACCTTATTATTTGCGTCTTTATTTAGTATTGTTCTTGGTGTACTCATTTTTTTGGGTAAAATCCGTTTGGCAACTAGTGTCAATCATGTTGCATTGAATAGCAACAGAGTACATCTGATTGGGAGGGACAACTTTTGCAGTGTAGGTTACAGTAAATGCTGATCGAGCAGTTGTTTAATATTTCTTACAAGCTTCGTTATACCTAAGATGTTCGGAGATTTTGATCTTTTGGATTTCGATTATCTTGAAAGTGAGACAATCTCTAGATCTGGAACTGTGTTCTCCTTGACAATTGACGCAGTTCGGTAGAAGCTGACAATCGATTCCGTCGTGAGTTTGTCTACCACAGGAGACGCAAATTTGTGGATTACCACAGTTCTGAGACGTATGGCCGAAACGTTGGCAGTTGAAGCACCGTAATGGACTCGAAATGTAAGGTTTTATTTAAGGGGGTACATTGCTGCCTGTATACTAGAGGGTACAACGGGAGTATTAAACGTTAGAATAAGAGAAGAAGTATTTTTAATATTCCCGTTTCTTTTCTAGTAATCCTACGTACATCGATTACACCTGTGGAGCTAATTCTTTTTTGATTTCGTCTATTTCACAGTTTAGCGAATCGAAGCATGACACGACAACTTTGGACAAGTTAAGTGTCTTTTGGAGCTCTACTTCGATTGCTATATCTATCAGTTGTGTAGCTTTGGGAAAGTTGTTTAATTGCTGTTCGCTGGAGGTTTTAATCAACAGTGTACCATCTCGTAGTTTCTTCGTACTGTTTACATTACCACCGATCATTTCTATACCCTTGCTGATGAACGATGATACTTGTCTGAAAGTCGTTCCGTCCTTTCGTTTGAATATTATACACTTTTCAGCCCATTTTATAGTATTTTGCGTAAAAAAATCTTGAGAGTGTCCGTCCGAGACCGTTCGACTCCCGTGAAAATGGGGGAAAAATTGTTTATAACCATATATAATTTTAGTATAAACCGGTGCGATCGTCAGTGTTACTGTACAGGAGTAAGTCACAAAGCCGATTCTATACCCAATGCATAAGCATAGCACGTTCATGGCCGAAGCAGTAGCTAAACCCAATGTGTTGATCCGCGTCAATTAGTAGGATCAACTTTTCCTTTCAAGTTGCACATTGACCACGAGCAGCATCCCGCAGGTTTGCTTTGAGACTGATGGGGACATGTAAGAAGACTGCCTCGCCTGGTTCCAATCTACTAGAACTAACAGAACAATAAAAAAAAAACTAAAAAAACAGAATAGTCTCCTACGCTCCTAACAGTCCCTTGGCAAACTAAGGTCTGCAATCTATCATAGAGTTTCACACTGCAAAGTGGTTTTGTAACAGCAAAAATTGCATTTCGGAAACCCGGGAGCACTAATTCCCGTAGATATTGTTACGAAAATCGAAACAATATCCCCCTGGAGGGCACAGTTGTACAAAGAATCGCTACTGGACCCGAGGACATTTGTCAGCTGAATATGAAAACTGCAGTTCAAGAAAAAAAGGAAAAAGGTGAAACAAATGGAATAACGGTATCCAGTGATGATTCCTAGAGAAAACGTGGTTTTTCATCACTTTAAGGATTCGTCTCGTTTATTGTATGGTATACACAGGCAAAATGGTTGATATTTTGGTAAAATCCAAATATTGTAAGGTTTACAAATATTGACAAAAAAAAAATTGAGACCGACGAATATGGGGAATGGGCCCAGACCCATAAAGAGGAGTGCCAAGCAAACCATGAAGGCTCTACTGAAAAGATGTAAGTTGACGCAGTCACCGAAATGCTCTGGTGCTACGAATCTTTATACAATGTAAAATATGAGAATTACGAGGGAGACGGTGATTTTAAAACATTTAAAGACATCGTATATTCACAGCTCTACGAAAATTTTAATGTTAAGAAAAAAAGTGCATCGATCATGTCCTAAAGCGGATGGGCTCTCGCTTTCGCAAATTAAAACAAAAGGGCTCGGAGGAAAAGGTAAGCTAACTGGCAAGTTAACCCTCCGTTGTCACACTGGGTCACTGAACCTAAACTTTGCTCGTAAATATTCGAAAGGCATTTTGAAATTTTGACAGTAGCTTCACAATTACATTCTCTATCGAAGTACGTAGCCGTTTTTATTCGATGTAAATTTTTTGTTATAAATAATTTACTGCTGATGATTTGGCAAAAAATATTTTTTTCCATAAGTGCACCATTTCTACAAAAATCGATTTAAAAAACCTATGTATTTCTACAGCCAATAGTATGTAGATTAAGAATTTTGTTGGTTTTTTGTTTCAGGTCTTAAACTTTAACGAGAAATCCGTCCTTCCGTGAAGGAGTTTTAAAAAAAGAATTATTTGCTGTGTCGTTGACATTTTGTATCAAAATAATAAAAAAATAAATTTTCCATATTTCAATACATATTTAATAAACCCTCTAAAAATAAATCCTATTCGTTTTCCATATTCCCAAAATAAATTGTCAAAGTTAGGCCTTTTTTCAACCGCTAGAGTGGTGTTACCCCTTAAAAGTTTTAGTTAATCAGAAAGTATACTGAAAACCGTGTATTATTTCTAACGGAATACAATCACTTGCGATAATATTAAATTTATAGACTCTAATTATATGCCTATGCCACTAAGTAAACTACCAAAAACATTAAACTTTCCAGGTTCAAAAGGATTTTCCCCCTATCTATTCAACACTTTGGCAAATTAAACTGATAAAGCACCCATGCCGCCCATTCACTATTATACTCCCGATGAAATGACATCTTTAACTAGATCAGAATTTCTTAATTGGTACAGCAACAGGATAGAAAAAAATACGATATTTAACATGCAGGAAGAAATTGTTAAGAACTGCTTTTCGGATGTCGACATATTAAAACAATCTTATATCGAGTTATGGAGACGTTATTTAACTTCTAACCAAACTGATCCATCATTTCGCGAAACCTGCACCATAGTTGGCTCTTGCAATATTGTTTATAGGCGTAAATTTTTAACAAAAGAAGCAGTAGGCCTTATACCCACAAAGGGATACAAAATATTATCTCCATTAACACGTTGAATGCTGACGTCTGGCTGGCCACGTCTATACAGGTTCAACCCAAAAAAGGTCCTTTATATTAAAATAATGTTTTCTTTTAAGTTGATGCGATTTATTTTGAATACATTTAAGATGCAGTTTGCAAAAAAATATATGTCCGCCGGTTACTAATTTACATAAACATGACGTTCGCATTCAACATGTTAAGTGGTTGCGGGTGGAATAATCGAGAGATTTATTTATATCCCTTTATTTGGTTGATGGTTTCTGCGAAGCAACAAACACCGTATATCAGTTCTACAGTTGTTACTTCCACGGTTGTGAGACTTGTTATTCTGATCAAACGGCCGAATTAGGAAGTAGCGAGCATTAGACAAGGTTTGTATAAAAAGTATCGGGAATAATTTTTCCTGACATGACTGTACGTCAGAGCGCGCTCATACCACGCATGCTCGGTGGTGAGGGATATGACCTTCAAGACGCACCAAGCGTCAGTCGCCTTCGAGCGTTCGATAAGGCTAGATCGTGTTTTAAGTGGACCCCTGTCGGTGCATTGAATTGAACAGCGGTACGCAATCAAATTTTGTGTTGGACTGGGAAAATCGAGTACAGAGAAGTTGGGCATGATTCGTCGTAAAGTGTTCAAGGATGAAACCATGACACAAACTGCAGTTTTAAAGTGGCATAAAGCTTTTCAAAGATGGCCGAGAGTGTGGAGGACGAGCCCCGCGCTGGACGGCCGTGGACCTCAAGAACCGACGACAACGTGCAACGTGTACGTGAAGTGCTGAATTCAGATCGTCCGTTAAGTGTACGCATGGTCACAGGGAAAATTAGCAGTGATGAGATGACAATGCACAGTATCATAACTGAAAATTTGGCGATGTGAAAGATCTGCGCTAAACTCGTCACAAAGGTCTTGACCGATGACCAAAAGCAGAGGCGTGTCTGCTTGCAAAGACCTTCTGCAACACGTTGAAAAAGACCCCGGCTTTTTGGACAACGTAATCACGGGAGACGTAACTTAGACATTTGAATACGACCCAGAAACAAAGCGCCAAAGTTCCGAATGGCACACTGCGACATCACCTCGTCCAAAAAAGGCTCGAATGAACAAATCCAGAGTGAAAGCCATGCTCATAGTTTTCTTCGACACCAAGGGGGTGGTCCAGTACAAATTGTACCTGAGAGGCAGACAGTGAATAGTGCTTTTTGCCTAAGAGTGCCAAAAAGACTGAAGAGAAGGGTCAACCGGGCGAGGCCAGCCATCACCAGAAATTGAAAATTGCATCACAATGCACCAGGCCATACCTGCTCCAAGGTCACCGACTACCTGACGATACACGGCATCGCAATGATTCCCCAACCCTCTTACAGTACCGACTTAGCACCAACAGACTATTTCCTATTCCCAAAAATAAAATCCTCCCTCAAAGGATACCACCATAGGACCTTAAGTGTCGCCAAAGAAGCTTTAACGCGTACCCGTAAGGACGTTCCGGAATCCGCCTACCAGAGAGTCTTCGGCTCATGAGACAGTTGCAGCCAAGGGATGAACTTTGAAGACTTTTGAGGAATTGTACCAATATCTCAAATAAATCTATTTTCCGAAACTTTTTCCGATAATTTTTATACAAACCCCGTACAATATTTCTGCGACGCGAAAAAACGGAAGCCGATGCTGCCCGCATCCACAGTCTAGACTATAACCTCATGGAAATAAAGGAATGCGAATTCGAGGCATTTTTAAAAACAAACTTTAAGGTAGCGGAATTTATAAACAGTCGTGATTTCATTCGCAAGGAACCTTTAAATCCGCGTAACAGTATTTCGGTGGCCGGATCAACGCCATAAAACTGAATTATAAGGCTGCAGAGAATGATGGGGTTAGATATTTGGATGTATGTTCTTTGTATCTCTTCGTAAATAAATACAGAAAATATCCAGTGGGGCACTCCAAAATACACGTCGGTGAGGAAGCCTGCGTGCTGTTACCATTCAACACAGTAGAAAAGGATTATAGAAAGTGTACAATACTTCCACCTACCAATCAGTATCAACCTGTGATCCCTTATAAAAGGTGATTTTTTCAAGCCCGATAGAACTTACGAAAGGGTTAACTGTCAAACGAACTGTTATACCGCGCTCACTTTTTGACATTTAAGATCAGTATACACTGGCAAATCATCATGAATAGATTGACGCTTGAACAATGCTACCAAATTATCCAGATTTAATTTGAAACCCAGTCATCGATTCGCGCAACTTATAGACTTCGTGATTTTTATGGCGCACATAATCTGTGGATAGATTTCATACCACATATTCTCTAAATGATGCAATAACACCAACACGTCGAAGGAATGTACGTACTGAAGAGAATATCGCCGCTGTAAAGGAAAGTGTGGAAGAAGATCCAAATTTATCGATTCGTCATGGGTCGCAAGAATTGGGGCTCTGTCCGTCCACGACGGGGAAAATTTTGCGCAAAGATCTTGGCCTACACCCGTATAAGGTCTAGCTGGTGCAGGAATTAAAGACACGAGACCATCATATGCGTCGTTCTTTCGCCGATTGGGCTCTGTTGGAAACTGACCCGATGTTTTATCGCAAAATTGTGTTCAGCGATGAGGCACATTTTTGGCTTAACGGGTTTTTTAATAAACAAAATTGCCGCATATGGAGTGAAACCAATCCACAACAGACCCTACAGACTCCATTACATCCAGAAAAATGCACCGTTTGGTGCGGTTTACACGCTGGTGGCATCATCGGACCTTATTTCTTCAAAAATGAAGCCGGACCTCGCGTTACGGTCAATGGAGATCATTACCGCACTATGATCAATGAATTTTTGTTTGAAAATATGGATGACATTGATTCGGGCGAGATGTGGTTTCAACAGGATCGCGCTACGTGCCATACGGCGACCGCAACTATCGACTTATTGAAATCAAAATTTGACGATGTTGATTTCGAGAAATGGACCTGTCAATTGGCCTCCAAGGTCGTGCGATTTGACACCTCTCGATTATTTCTTGTGGGACCACGTGAAGTCACTGGTTTATGCTGATAAACCAGCAACAATTGACGCCTTGGAGGTCAACATTATTCGTGTTATTCGTGACATACGGCCAGCAATGTTCGAAAAAGTGGCCCAAAATTGGACGTCCAGAATGCGCTTCGTCAAGAACAGCCGTGGTAGCCACATGTCCGAAATCATTTTCAAATGTTAATGCCATGTATTGATCTTTCAAATAAAAAAAATTTTTTGATTAAAATTTAATTTTTTGTGTTATTTTTTACAATTTCAAGTTCTATCGGGCTTTAAAAAACACCCTTTAGAAAGCATGGTAAATTAATGTTCATATTTTGTGAGACTTGTGCGGACACCATGTTTAATGGTGACTGCATGCATACATAAGATTAACGTAAGTTTACTGGTACTTACGTTGCGGATGAACTCCGAAAAGCCATTTCTTTAGGTTACGTGGTCTTAGAAATTTTAGAAGTTTGGGAATATAAAGTTGCTCGATACAACTCGGAAGTGAAACCAGGGGAACTCATTTCGGCCTATGTAGATAATATTTTTTTTAACGAAGCAGGAATGTAGTGGGTGGCCTTCTTGGTGTATCAATGGCCAGGAGACGGATCAGTATATTTCTCAATATTTACAGAAAGAGAGGATTACATTAGCTAGGGAAAAACTTGCTCTAAATTCGGAATCGCGAAATTATATTTGAATAGTTTTTGGGGAAATTTGCACAGCGTGAAAATTTAATGCAATCCTCGATTATCACGAACCCAGATGAATTATTTAAGAAACTTACTGACCCTTCGGTAGAAGTTCACGCACTGGTACCGGTTAATGACAACACCGTAATTCTAAATTGAAACAGGTCGGATGAAGATGCAGTACCATTGATACAGTAAATGTAGCGCCAGCCGTTTACACGACAGTTAACGCTAGGCTACAGTTGTATCAATATTTAGAAAAATTGGGAAAATTGTATTGTATTTTGATATGGATTTGGTATTTTCTCGGTGACATAACCGACGAAATCGAGTGTTACGGTCCTAGAAGTAAAATTGCCAAATTTGTAAGCGGAGAAGAACTATACCTTTAAGGTGTTTTCGACTAGCAAGAATGGTTATTGAATGGTAGATGATGCCATTTTTTTCGCGTCAGGTCACCATTTGTACGCAAAAACTTCCCTCTTATATATTCAGGAAATGTTGAATTTGAAAAATAAAATGGATATAGTAGAATTAGATAAATTTTTTAAGTAAGGATTTTTCACAGTAAGACGTTCTAGTCGATTTTAGTGTGGTATTTGGTCAGATATGACTATAGAGCAAGTGCTGATGCGGGCAATGAAATGCATCGGCGGGTTAACTCATGGTCGTGGTTTGACAGACAACGTTATTGTGAAATGGATTTTGTCGAGAGTAGTTGTACTAGAAGTTGGCAACGCTATGGAACTTTTTTGCAACGTTACATTTTCTTCTTCAGAGCAACACGTTGACAATCGTATTTCTCGAATATCGAGAGATGCCGAAAATCTAGCTAAAATTCAAGAATTTTTTTCAATGTATGAGCCATTTCCTGAAACCGACAAAATAATGGGAATATAAAAAAATTTAAATTGCAATTATGCCCAACTATTTATCGCGCAGCATTCGCAGGCTTGAAGTATACATGTAGTACTACCTTGATCTGAAATCTCAGCCTTTAAAGTTAAAAAATGGTGGAGATACAAATTTTCGAAAAATCGACGAATTTTCCCGTTTTTCCAAGTTTTCTTCATTCCTAATTATCGGATCGAGTCGCGCAACATCTCATTTTCTTCGTAAGTTAATTTTCTATAACTTTGCTATGGTTATCATTAAGATTGCACCAATGCTTTTAACAAAAAAAAAATGTATATATATATATTTCCAATTTCCCACCCGGGAACGCATCACACCCGTAATTCTGCGGGAAAAAGAGAGCTGGCCGACCGCGCGTTAAGCTAGCCAAGAGCGCCGGATCGAGTTTCTTAAATGCGAAAAAAGTAGCGGATTGGCTACAGGTGCCTGACACGCTACCTCGACGAGGCGAAGTTGTAGCACCATTTCTTCCCTCTATGAGAAGACAACAGACTTTGAGCTGTCATGCGAGGCGTCCCGGAGTATGTGCCCAAGGACTTTTTATTGACTTTTTATTGATATAAGCTTAAGGGGACATTCTGACCTGGAAAAAAAATCGATTTTTTTTTCAAAAAAATGATTCTTATGTTCTGAATACTGCCCTAAAATATTACGATTGTCCCAATTAGGGAAACTATTTGAGAAATTACTTGCTAAGAGGCTAGAGCCGATTATTGAAGACATGGGACTTATTCCGGATCACCAATTTGGTTTTCGCAAGGGCCACTCTACGATAGAACAAGTCCACAGGATTGTTGACGTCATAAATCAAGCTTTCGAAGACAAGCAGTATTGCACTGCCGCATTTTTAGACGCAGCCAAGCCTTCGATAGAGTATGCCATGACGGGCTCCTATTAAAATTAAAGAAATCACTTCCACACAGCTACTTTGTCATTCTCAAATCCTTTTTATCAGACAGGTTCTTCCAAGTGCCAGACCGGCATCCAATAAAATCAGGCGTTCCCCAAGGAAGAATATTAAGTCCCATGCTCTACCTGCTACTTACAGCGGATTTTCCGAGGAATAACCTTTCTACCACCGCTACTTTTGCCGACGACAAAGCAATCTTAGTTAAACATGAGAACCCAACAATCGCAGCTACGATCCTCCAGCGGGACTTATACGAAATAGAAAAATGGGCGCAAAAATGGAGAGTCCAAATCAACAACGAAACGTAGAAGGATCACCCCACCAGTTTTCATAAATAACGCTCCACTCCAGCAGGTTCAAGAAGTTAAATACCTAGGACTACATCTGGACAGAGGATTAACGTGGAAAAGTCATATATGGAAAAACCAGAAACAACTGGGCCTCAAATTCCGTAAGCACTACTGGCTGCTAGGCCGCCAGTCCAAACTATCCACAACAAACAAACTGCTAGTTTATAAAACTGGAGGTTAGCTCTTCACTCGGGGCCTCAATCTGCCTACTCCCCCAAGGAGAGCTATGAGTCTTTGAATAAGACTGAGCTTTCGTGTGACCTGCTTGATCTTTTATAGGGCTGGAAGTGAAAGTCATCCTGTGAACTAAGTTGTTTATATATATATATATATATATATATATATATATATATATATATATATATATATATATATATATATATCTGATATGCAGCAAGGGAAGGTATCCCTCCTCGAGCTTGACCAGCTTGTTATTTCCATCTTCTCTACCCTATCCCAACGTCCTGCCCCTGCTACCCTCAAAAACGAATTACACTTGTCTCAGAAAACTCCATTTCTTCCTGCCAGAGCCCGCAAATACAAAGTCGTCCAGAAAGTCATGGGTTAAGCTCGGCCAACCATCAACATCAGTGGCAAAGCCGAATATCCATGGGTCTAAGCTCCTGCTCTGTATTTGGTGGGATCAGAGGGGTGTGATTTATTATGAACTGCTGAAATCAAATGAAACCATAACTGGGGATCGCTACCGACTACAATTGATTACCATGTGTTTCGTTCGATGGCTCATAGCTTGTCTGAGCAGAAGTTCACTTCTTTCAAAGATTGTAAAAAATGGATCGATTCGTGGATTGCATCTAAAGACGAAGCGTTATTCCGACACGGTATTCGTTCCCTGCCCGAAAGATGGTCAAAATTAGTAGAAAGCGATGGGCGATACTTTAATTAATGTATATTTGATTTTCATTTAAAATAAATAATTTTGTGTGTGTGTGCGTGCGTGCGTGTGTACACACACGAGATACCGCTATACTGGAAGAGGATCAACATAAAGGGTTGATTGACAGATTGAATATTTTATTAAGTCGCCCAGACATCGCAGCATCATATCACAGATCATGCTATTCCGTTTTTACCAGAAATGTTGGTTTTAATCGTAATGAAACTCACACAGACAGTGATTTAGAAGTTAGTTTTCGCAATGTCTGCGAATACATAGAAAATTCAGGAAATTGCAAGTTCTCTTTAGGGGAGTTGAGACAGGTGATGGGTACTTATGTAATAGACAAGAGAACTTTAATTAAAAAAATTAAAAAGTACTTACGAGGAAGATCTTAAAGTTGTTCAACGGCCCACGAAACCGCCTACTTTCTACTATAAATCAGATGATATACCTGCAGCGTGTCACGATTGATTATGTGGCGATATCTCTGAAGCCATAAAAAACATATTCTGGTTATTGCTGCAGAAATTCTACGCAAAGAGTTAGAAAGTACTAAATTCAAAAACCAATCCTACCCTCCATCTAGGGCGTTCTTACAAGACGTGACGACCGTTATTCCTCCGCTACTGAAATTATTTTTAGGAAAACTTTTAGTTCTTGGCAGTAATTATGAAGACAAAAATTTCATTAAACGGGATAGCATAGCACATCCAATAATTTCTGTGATTACACCCAAATCGTTTATATCAAATTTATAATTATCCTTGGTTGCATACATTCGGCGAAAATGTGGTTCTCGGTTAATAATAGAACTATTGTTGAAGTTGGGGGTCTTGTTCTAGCTACCACAAGATTGAAGATATCTTCATACAGTTCGTCTGGGACAACACTGACCATAACCTCGCAACTATAGATGGTCATGAGACCTTTCACTGCTTGGGAGGAATAGCAGTGTATACGCCTAGCTATTCGGTATCGTACGAGGGGGGCTCTTCGAGAAACCGCTTGCTGGTGCAGTAGCAGAAAAATGCAAAATCCCCTTTGCACCCTTTGACAGTAAATCTACGTGTGCATTAAAAGATCTGGTTTATTCATCTGTAGCCACACTCAATCTCGGTACCAGCGCCCTCAAGCCACATTATACTGGCTATTTGTTCGGTCATTATTTTCACATAACAGACTTTCCATTATGGAAAGGCTTCATGGAAAATATTTCTTATTTTTCAACGTATCATACTTTACACATAATGTGTTTGACATTTATTAATAAACCCCCATCAAAATTGTCGACTTTAAATACTGCTCTGAAGTACACAGTTAGTGAAACAAAAAAATTAGGCCAAAAAATGGCCTTCATTACGTTTGGCCAGCCTTTATATTTGATACAGGAAAATGAGAACGAAATTAATAACGAAATGAATACCATCCAGAAGACGAAGGAAAGGCAGACCAAAGTTAAGATGGATCAACGAAGTGAAAAAGGATTTAAGAGCAATAGGAATTGAAAACGTAAAGGACTTAGTCGAAGATAGGAAATTATAGAGTAGGATATATAAAGAAGTTGGGAACGGACGGAACGGGGACTGATCTACCCAGAATCGATCTAGAAAGTTTCACCAGAAGCGGCACTACCTCTCCATGAGGTGTTAAACCATACATACAACAATGCTTAAAGGTAAAAATATTTCTAGCGCACCATGAATTTTATATATATATATATATTAATGAATTCAAAAAAAATGTTTATGATTTTTATTCACGGTTTAAAATATAAATATATTTGAACCATGAATAATAATCATAAACATTATATATATATATATATATATATATATATATATATATATATATATATAAACATTTTTTTTGAATTCATTAAAATTTGACATCATTAATTCACATCAACACCAAGGCAACCATTTAAAATTTGAATTTATTCGAATATGAACATACGATAAAGGGTCAATGAAGTTGCATGCTCCATGGCCTTGATGTAGGCATGGCAGCTGTTTTGAGTAAAGTTTCACTTTAACATAAGTAACAAATCGATCAATTTTGGTGTCAATCAATTCGTATCGACGAGCTAAGTCGATTGATACCCCTCCCAATTTTAGGATACGTTGGGAGGCAAAAGTTACAACTGCTAAGTTTCGTTGGCAACACATTTCAGATGTATTTCTATGGCCATAGTCAGCATTTTTTCGGTAAACTTGACAAAAACAAGGGCAGCAATGTTGTCTATGGCAGTAGAAAACTTAACCTTACTTTGCCTTGAATGCACAAGAGTTTAACGGCATTTAATGAATATATCGGAATACATACAAATAGAAAAGCAATGTTTATTGATAAAAACAATTAATGCTGACCATTTAGCTACTACTTAACGGTTCCAGGGAGCACTGCATGAAAGCGGTCAGCTTTTACTCCCCTGGTCCTTCAGTAAATCTTCAAGGAGATCTCACCCTAAAAAGGGCGTGTAGCCAGATTTTGGGCATTTGAAGCGTCCTAGGTCACGCTCGCTGTTGTAAAGGTTCTGGAGCTTACGATCCTTGGGCAGTTTGGTCGCATTGGATAGAATTAGGCCAACATGGACAGCCCAATCTTGGCCATCAACCATTCGCTTATATTCCATGTGCATAATAACCCATGCTCTCGATGTATTGAAGCAAATGAAAAACAGTTGGCTTGTGTTTATTCACGTAAACATTATTCAGTCAATGTGAGTACTCTGACCATTGATTGACAAAGCTCTACATGAATAGCAAACATATTCATTAAATGCTATTAAACCCTTATGCGAGAAAACCATTGGTTTTCGAATGAGGTGTGTGTCAAGTGATAGTAGCAGTGTTTTGAATGAGTGAAAAAGCGGTATAAGTGGCTTAAATAAGTAGAGTGAAATACAGGACGACGAAAAATAAAAAATCATAGATTAGTTTAAATAAATAACATTAAAGGATAGTTAGCGACAAAACAAACAAATACCTAAAGAAAATAAAGTGGAAGATAAAACAAAGGCGATTTTCCTTTGCGCGGCAGTTATCGCGAATGCGCGACGGGAATAACGCCAACAAAAGTTCCTAAAGCAAGAATTGTCAAAATACGTTTTCCCGTAAATAAACAAAAGCACGCGAGTGAAAAGCGCGACGAACAGAGACACCAACGCATAAAAGTTAAAACCCGCGTATATTAAAATTTTATGCACCCGAGGGAAAAGACATTAGAAGTAAACAATTTTTACTTAAAAGCAAATACAGCGATCTTATAACAATAAATAATACGTGGAAAATGGCGGATAGCAAAGAACCAACGCTAATGGACATCATGAATAAACTGATAACTATGGAAAAGAAAATTGATGATGCAAGCACAATTTCAAAACATCAAATGGAAAAAATTAAAAAGCTAAAGGAAACTGTAAGAATCCAGAACTCTAAAATAGAAATATTAGAAAGCGAGGCAAGAAAAAACAATTTGATAATTTTTGGAATCCCGGAGAAGGAAAGGGAAGATATGTGGATGCTAAAAGAAAAAATATTGAACGAGGTAATAGGAAGAATAGGGGTAAATATCACAGAACAAGAAATTGGTTTCATAAAAAGAATAGGGATGCGAACAGTAAAGGCAAACAGACCAATCAAAGTGAGACTTACAACAAGATTCAAGAAAATAGAAATATTGAAAAAATCATCAGGTTTAAAGGAAACTAAGATAGCAGTAAGAGAGGATCTAGATAAGAAGACTAGGGAGATCCAGAAAAAATTAATACCGCATAAGATAGAGGCCAGGAGAAGGGGTATGAAAGCTTTGATAATAGGAGACAAGCTAATAATAAACGGAGAACAATGGAGCGCTGAAGAG
The DNA here is from genome assembly GCA_036346155.1 of Sinelater perroti. NCBI lineage: Eukaryota > Metazoa > Arthropoda > Insecta > Coleoptera > Elateridae > Sinelater > Sinelater perroti. Next base: position 65,375 of record JARFIY010000077.1, read on the forward strand.
ATCGAAGATCAAATAGATGTAGAGGAAGCGATAGAAAAGAATGAGGAAAAAAAGAAAAGAGGAAGATCGACAGATGAAGAAGGAAATAAAACCCCAAAAGGAGCCATAACAAAAAAGATTAACTGGACACAGACGATGTTAGTACCCTATGGAAGTGAAACAACGAAGAAGGATGAGCGGTTGAACAAAAATACAAATAAAATTGGAAAGCAAGTATATGATGCAGAATTATTAAATGAAACCCTGCGAAACATAACGAAAACAACAAGAAAGAGACATGATTCAAAAAACTAGTAGAAACTGAATACCGGACGGAAACAAAAATGTAAAAAAAGTAAAGAAAATGATAGTAACAGGAAAAGATTTACAAAACTGTTGGAACAAACAAAAATCGAAAAACCACCAGAATCCGTAATAAAAAAAGTGAAGAATTTACAAATATACAGAGAATTTCAAAGAGAAAAGCACAACATAATGCAACAAGAAGATAACCAAATAGAAATAAGTAAAGAAAATAAAACATTAAGCAATAAACGTGAAGAATTATACCATGAGATGAATACAAGAAAGGAAATATATATTGGATGCTGGAATGTGCGAACGATGATCGAAGAGAGTACAACATACCAAGTATCAACTGAGATGAATAAGTATAAAATAAGCGTACTAGGAATTAGTGAAACACGCTGGAATGGGGCAGGGAAAATAAAACTACAAGATGGAAATACAATACTGTATTCAGGTAACCCAGTTTTGGATGCAAATAAAGAAAGAGGTGTAGCGCTAATGCTAAACAAAGAAGCAAATAAGTCACTAATAGAATGGGAAAGTACATCGGATAGAATAATATGGGGACGATTTAGAGCAAAATTTAGTAATATAGTAGTCATGAATATATATGCACCAATGAACACTCAAGATGAAAACATTAAAGATGAATTTTACGAACAAGTCCAAGCAATATTCCAAAACTTACAGAAAAAATATAAACGAGACATAAAGATCCTTATTGGTGACTGGAATGCAAAAGTAGGATGCGACAACACAGGAAATGAACATATAATGGGAAAATATGGGATAGGAACAATGAACAATAATGGAGAAAGACTCATAGAATTTTGTTCAACTAACAGCCTTATAATAGGAGGAACTTTATTTAGACATAAAGATATTCACAAAACAACATGGACTGCACCTGGAAATACATATAGAAATCAAATTGACCATATAACAATCGAGAATAAATGGAAAAATGTGAAAGCAATGAGAGGGGCAGACGTTGCGTCAGACCATGAGTTGGTTATAGCAAAACTAAAAATAAGCATCAAGGCAAACTACACACATAATATCAATACAAGAACGAAATACAACGTTACTAATCTAGAACATCCAAATATACTGTTAAGATATCAGAATACTTTAGAAAAGGAGATCGGGAACATAAGCGACTTAAAACATCTAAATATAGACAATCTATGGGAAAAATATAAGACTGCTATTAAAAATGCAGCCATGTCAGAAATAGGGTATAAAAACACAAGAGATCAGAAATGGTTAAGTACAGAGACAAAAGAAAAAATTGAAGAAAGAAAACATACCAAACTAAAAATTTTGTCTACAGCCAATGAAGCACTAAAAGAAACACTACAGAAGGAATACAGAAAAAAGCAAACTGAAGTCAAGAGAAGCGCAAGGAATGATAAAAGACAATATATAGAAAATTTAGCGATTAAAGCTGAAGAAGCAGCAAGAAAAAATAACATTAAAGAATTATACAACATTACAAAAGAATTAGGAGGAAGAAAATATGCAATCAGCAAGATTAGCTGGAAAAAACGGGGAAATATATAAAACGCAAAAAGAAATACAAGAAAGATGGATAGAACATTTTAGAGAAATTTACAAATTGAAAACGCAAGAAAAAGGAACATTAGAACCAATAGAAGCAGTAGAAAACTTAACGTTGATGAAGAGAATTTTACGAAAGACGAAATAAGACAGGCAATTAAAACTTTGAAAAATGGTAAAGCTGCGGGTATAGATTACATAAATGCAGAACTTATAAAAGCACACGTGGACTTGTCAGTAGAAGTACTACACATACTAATAAATAAAATATGGGAAGAAACACAAATTCCCAATGAATGGCTACAAGGAATAATTATTAAATTACCAAAGAAAGGAAACTTAACAAATTGCGAAAACTGGAGGCCAATTACATTATTATGTGTAGCAAGTAAAATCCTCACAAAAATAATCTTAGAAAGAATGAAGACTGCAATTGAAGAAAAAGTGAGGGAAAATCAAGCTGGGTACAGAAAACAAAAATCATGCACGGACCGTATATGCACACTTAGAATAATACTCGAACAAGCTACCGAGATGAATGAAGATATATACATAACATTCATCGATTTCTATAAAGCGTTTGACTCAGTGGACAGACAAAAAATGTGGCACATCTTGGAGCAATATGAAATCCCGAACAAATATTTAAGAGTAATAAAAACCTTATATAATAACTATACAGCAAGAATTGAGCATAACAGAGAGTTATTACAACCTATAAATATAGAGACAGGAGTGAGGTAGGGTTGCATACTATCACCACTGCTTTTCCTTATCATAATTGACTGGGTGATGAGGAATACTACAGATGATCAGACAGGAATAAATTGGGGAATTTCTACGAAACTAGAAGACTTAGAATTTGCAGACGACATAAGTATTCTATCTACCAATAAACACCATATGCAAAGGAAAGCGAATAAATTAGACAGCATAGCAAAACAAGTAGGGCTACGTATAAATACAGAAAAAACAAAATTACTAACAAAAAACCCAAACAAAGAAAATAGTGTACTCATAGAGGGAAAAAAGATACAAGAAACTGAAGAGTTTTGCTATCTTGGCAGCATTCTGAGTCCAAAAGGAGGAACAGAGAGAGATGTGGTTAGGAGAATTGGCTTAGCACGCAATTCATTTAATACTTTAAATAAGATATGGGCATCGAAAAACATCACACTTCAAACAAAGTTAAAAATATTCAGATCAAATATAAAAAGCATTCTCCTATATGGCTCAGAAACATGGAAAACGACAAACACACATATGAAAAAGATCGGCATATTTTGGCCAGATAGAATTACCAATGAAGAACTATGGAGGAAAACAGGAGAAGAACAAATAAAAAAAACTATGAAAAGACGCAAATGGAAATGGATCGGACATACGCTTCGGAAACCAAGCAATAGCATACCAAGGCAGGCTTTAGATTATTGTGGAAGTGGAAGAAGAAAGCCAGGCAGGCCATTGGATACATGGAAAAGGAGTATGCAAAATGAGATGGAGAAGAGCAATAAAACATGGGGAGAAATCAAAATATAGCAAAAGATAGACAAAAATGGAAGAACTTGGTGGAAGAATTAATACACGAACCCACCACCGATACCGATACGCAGGAGTAGCGACCTTGCTATCAACAACCTACTAGCTTCTGAAACATCCCAAATGGAATGTGGATGCCCTATGCTCCATAGGAGTGAAAGGAGAAAGAAGAAACCCTTATGCATCCAAGGCAAAGTAAGATTCAGTTAGGTTAAATTAAGTTTTCAGCAAACATTTTTTCATAATGTGTTTTCTGTGACCATAGACAACATCGCTTGTCCTTGTTTTCATCAAGTTTACCGAAAAAATACTGCCTATGGCCATAAAAACATCTAAAAAGTGTTCCCAACAAAAACTGTCAGAAGCCGTAACTTTTGCCCCGACGTTTCCTAAAGTTGGGTTGGATGTCGATCAACTCAGCTCGTCAATAGGAATTGATCGACACCAAAATCAATCATTTCTTTGCTTCAGTTAGCCCTGTTCCAATCTGGACGCTAGCATTCTATGAAATATTGGAAATGTCATTGACCTAACAGCTGCGTGTTTCCCAAGCAACCCATCAGAGACAAAACAGAACCCTCTAACAAATCTCAGTTGTGTACCTATGCCTTAGGAAATCATTGCTTCCCACGTAACAGATAAAATAGTCAAATGAAATTCAGCCACAACTACAATGCTGCACTATAAATTTATAGTTAAGTAAAGCATGTTTTTTCAAAGTGAAAAATGTAAATAAATCATTTTGTAGCTTTTATAGATGTTACATTTAAAAAATCAAAACTATGAACTTACCTGAGCACGAACAAGAACGTACGAGTATCACTGTTTCACGAGTATTTAGAACGATGTGATATCTTGCCAGCCTTGTAGATTTGGTAAAGGAACATATCAATAATAGCATAGCCGTAAGGCAACGGCAGACAACCGGCGACTAAAAAAATAGAAAACATCTATTTAGACAAAGTGAACAATTTTGTGGCTTATTCTACGTATCACTACAATTTGTCTCAAGAAAATATAAAATATTAATTACAATCTAGGAGCCGCAGACGGTTGTAGAACTTCAAATAAAAGAGAACAACTCACCGAGCCACAGGTACGGGCTAGAAGGGAAATGAAAAACAACGTTTTGTAGGCCATTACTGCACATTGTTGGTAGTTCAAAGTATTTGGCGTTGTTGCCAGGTCTAATTTATTAATATTTAGTAGGTAAAATGAAACAAAATTATTTTAAGTAACATCAAACTTTAAATAATACTTACAGTTAAGTAAAAATTAAGTAAAAAAGATTATATGATAGTATAGCAAAATACTAAAATAAACTTGAGTTTTACCAAAACAAAGGCCTAAATGATTAAAAATTTAATTAACATATTTCAGAGATAAGATATAATTCGTTAAAAAATTACTTCAAACAATTTTCATCAAAATAGCTTTAATTTAAGTAATTGTAAAGAAAAAGATACCTTGTTTGTTACTAAAAATAATCATTTTTGAAACAAGAATAATATGCAACTTAAGTAAAATTTTTCTAAATGCATACTACCAAAGTTAATCCGATATATATATATAATATATATAATAAATAGTGTATATATATATATATATATATATATATACACTATTTATTGGTATACTACTGTATTTATATGCTATTAAAAACAATGAATATTTAATGTTGTTTTAGAATGCCATATTTTCCAGCAATTCAATTTATTTACAGTCTGTACAAGTACATTAGTAAATAGTTTGAATAAGTTACTTTGAGATGTCGGAGTATACCCGGTAGTATATTTCTGTAACAGTTAGACTCTTGAGTCTTTCGTGATTTTTTGGTGATTTTTGAAGTCTCCTGTTTTAAATGAGAGAAGCTAAAAGGTCTGCTATTATGTTGTTGGGATGTGCTCTTTGTCGATCACTATATTTTGAGCTACATTGGTCGACCTTTTTCTTAACTGTTGACATCTGGAGGTCTTTACGGATGACCAAGATCTTTATCATATGCGGCGCTTCGATTAGAAGTATTTAAGGGTTTTGATGTTGGAATTTTCAGTTACTCCCTAAAGCTGTATGACATAATTTCATGCTGGTTTGAGTATTATATAAAAAGTTTATTGTCTATTCAAAGCTTAGATCTATGTTCTGGTAACCAGTACATTTTTAACAAAGTTGTACCTAGCTGCTTTCGTTTTGTAAAATTGTGTCATGTAAGTTGCCTGTCAAGGTTTATCCGAAAATACTTTACTTCTTCTTCCTAAGGAAATTGATTGCTTTTTATTTGTACTGGAGGACAGGTCTTCCTGCGCTTGGTAAATTTACATTGAATTTAATTTTCTATTTTTTTAACCATTTTTTAAATAGCAATTTGTAGTTTCTACAGGGCTACGTCTAAATCACTATCAAATTGCAGTGTCATCAGCGAATATTGTTTTGACATTCCGTGTAGTCTATATAGGGTCCGCCATCTAACGTTTTTTTTTTTGAACTAGCGGTTATTCGGTGAATGGCAACACTTAGCTCATGACATTTTTGACAGAAAATTAGTTTTATCCTTCCGCTGAACGAAAATGGTTGTGTATACGCTTGAAGAACGCTGGGAAATATTGCGACATTACTTTGAAAATCATGGTAATGTTGCAGAATGTGTGCGAAAATTACGAACGGAAATGGGAAGAAAAAAGGCACCGTCAGCTCCGTATGTGCTTTATCTTGTTAAAAAAGTGAGAGAAACTGGCATGCTTATTGACAAACCAACGCGTGAAAAACCAAAAGCAGTGCGTACACCCGAGAATATCGCTGATGTTGCCGAGAGTGTGCGTGAATCGCCAGGAACATCAGTTCACCGTCGTTCTCAACAATTGGACATTTCGGAGACATCATTGAGACGAATTTTGCGTAAAGACCTTGGTATGACGCCGTACAAAGTCTAATTGGTTCAGCAATTGTAGCCAACTGACCATCCAATGCGTTTTCGCTACGCTTCATGGGCTTGGGATCGACTTGAAGAAAATGCCGATTTTGGGCGAAAAATCATCTTTTCGTATGAAGCTCATTTCCATCTCGGCAAGCAAAATTGTTGCATTTGGGGCACAGAAAACCCGCACGTAATCGAAGAAAAGCCGATGCACCCACAACGAGTCACTGTTTGGTGCGGATTTTGGTCCAGAGGCATCATTGGGCCATTTTTCTTCGAAAATGGGCAAGGAGCGGCTGTTACAGTCAATAGTGAGCGTTATCGGGCCATGTTGAACGAATTTTTGTTCACAGAAATTGAAGAGGAAGATATTGACGACATTTGGTTTCAACAGGACGGCGCTCCGTGCCACACAGCCAACGTTACAATCGATCTTTTGCGCACTGTCTTCGAAAATCGCATTATCAGTCGAAATTCTGATGTCGTTTGGCCGCCTCGGAGCTGCGATTTGACACCGTTGGACTATTATTTGTGGGGAGCCGTCAAAGATAAGTGTTACGCCGACAAACCAGAGACAATTGAGGCTTTGAAGGACAACATTTGTGCAGCCATAGCTGAAATAGAGCTGCATACAATCGAAAATGTACTCAAAAATTGGACCGATCGTATAGGCTACTGCATGGCTAGCCAAGGCAGACATATGAATGAAGTTATATTTCATTATTAACCGGAAGGATTGTACTTTTAAATAAAAAAGAATTGGAAAAATATTCAGTAATTTTTTATATATAGCATTTAAAAAAAAAGGTATATGGCGGACCCTGTAGATCTGTAGTGTATAAGAGGTATAGCACTCCAGCATTTCCTGGGTAGCTTCAATAGGTGTTAGACATTTTAGAAATGTTTCAGTGCATGCATTTTTACCCTTATTGAGTAGTTCTTGCAGTTTTTATGTCTCTGTAATAAATAGTCATTTGTTTTCAGGCGTACTGTAGGACCAAATGAATTTCTATGGTGCCAGAAATCAAATCATCTTTAGATTTTACTAAAACTTAATATATAGGGTTTTTTTGGGTCGCTGATTACAAATCTGATAATAGTTTTTTGAAAAAAGAGAAGGCTGACCCAATATGGCGGTCGATACTTCGTTTTTTCTGTGAAACAAGTGGTTATTTATTATATTTGTATATTATTTTGTTATCTGGTTTTTTTTCGTCGCTAATTACAAACCTAGTATCTTTGAAGGGCAAAATAGTGGCCAATAGAAATTTAGTCTTAATTTTTTTTTGTATTAATTTCTTGTTAAGCAAAAATGGAGTTGCAGTTGAAAAAATACGACCATTAGAACTAAAAATTTTCTTTTTATTTACAAAAAAACTATCATTTAGAAAGAAATTTTATCATTTGTCTACTTCATCGGTACTTCCGTCTGTTTCTTCTTTCTCTTCTTCCTCATCATCGGTACTACCTATATTTTCAGATCTATTCTCTGTTTCTTCTTTTTTATTTTCATCCTAATCCTTTAATAATAATAATTTAGCTTCTTCAGGTAACGGTTTTCGATCTCTTTTCCCTTTTATTCTTAAAAATGAGGTGACAGGATTCGATTCTACCAACAAAATGTTCATTCAATCTCGAGTTGTTTTTTCTCTGGATATTTATAGTGTATTATGCAATCTAAATCTTTTGTAGTTCTTGTTGCTTGCCTCTTGCGGTTCTTCCGATAAAACTCCTATTGGCAAGACAGCGGCGGAAACAGCTTCGACTCCATACACCAGAATTTTATGAACGCTTACTAGCATCCGATACCAATTGTATTTTTCCACGTATAATTTGGCTGTTTCCCAAGTATAGTGTTCAAAAGATGCGATATCTATAGACTCACCACACGATAGTACTGTTAAAATAATTCCAAATCGATGAAGTTTTTGTCAAAACTGGTGATTTCAATAGATTTTTCAGAGTTGCTATAAAATCTTCTAGCCACATTTCCAATGTTTGTGTTTCCTGTTCTTCCTGCAACTACCTAGTCTACTTTAATTTCCATCTCTTTTTCAAACTTTTTCTGAAATTCTTTTTATCCATTCTTTTCCTCTCATCTTGCGTAATTCCTCTTTTTGTTGGTTTCGTCAAATTCGACTTATATAATATATGGAGTACTAATTTTAAAAATTTGATGCAAGCATGAAGAGTCAATAATCCATACTTCAAGTTTTTAGGCTTAATGAGATGCGTTTTGATATTTTTCAGATCATTCATTTTTGAGGGTTTGCATCCTCAGATAAAACAAGTTTGACTTCCTGTGTTAGTGAGTGTACAAATTACTTTGCCATCTACCATGGTAAAGTGCATTAGAAAAAAAAATCCACCGGCTAACTATCTTCATCGTATTTTACCTCTAAAGGAAGTAATTTCTTAATCTCTTGCTACTACTTTTTCGTTATTGCTGTGGGTTGTTTTGCATATAAAAATTTTATCGGGCGGCAGCACCTCGTCGACAAAGGTCTATCGTTTTCCCATATAATTTCTTTTTCACTGTTGCTTAAAGTTTCTTCCAAACGCAATGGAACAAGCGAAAATAAAAATAAATATTAACTACTATTAACTACTGATTCATTATTTGATTCTTACTCAAATTTGTCTCCTTCCTTGTGTGATTGTGACTCTTCCGATTTATTTTCTTCCCTTTGTAACTTCTCACATGGTTCATTTTCTTCCAGCTGTAGTGCTCCTCTTTCTGTGACTTTGTTTCTTTTTCCTGAATCTCTTCCTCTTTTTTTATCTCTTTCTTGGTAATGACCAGAGGCTTTGTATTACTATTTCTTCATTTTTCAAATAATAACTCATTGGTTAAAGGATCCATTATTCTAAAACTAAATTTAAAAAAACAATATCTAAAAAACTGAAATATTTATACTATTTTTTTGCAAAAAATACAATTTGTTATTCTGCATAACTTCGCTTCTAATTTAAATAAAAAATGTTTCCGCACTTTCCCGCACTTATCGTAAATATACAAGTGTAAAGAATGATTAGAATTAAAAATTACCTTAAAGCTTTTTCAAGCTTTTTTCGGCTCCAAAATATTAAAAAAAAATCAGAAAAAAATGCAGTCTATCCGCCACTAATCGCACCCAAACTGAAAAAACGTCCGAAAAAATTTTATATACATTTTTACACTCTAAAATACGCCGAACCGTATTTTACAAAATTTAACTGAAGCATGCACCTCGAAAGAACGCTATAAAATATCAGTTCGAGTATAATGCAAAAAAAACAGTTTTTCACCCTCTACCTCAACAAAGGGTAATGGAACTCAAGCTTGGTAGTTGGTACGGTGTAAGTAGTTAATAAGAAACCCGATGTGATCAGTTTTTCATTAAAATTACAACCCTTATTTTTTTGAATTTTGGCACCATAGAAATTCATTTGATCCCACTATGCGTTGCCTTTATCATGCTTTTCAAAATCCGCTTATATTTTGGATCTTTTGTTTGATTACTATAGAGTACTCATACGGTACGACAGTCTGTTGTTTTAAGCGTTGTATTCTAGCCTGTTCACTGTATTAAGTTGTTGAATAACTTGACAGTAGCTTCAATGTATTCTGGAAATATCAGTGGATTATTTAAGGTTCTTCATTAACGAATCACTCAAAGCCAAACTAATTCGTATGCGTGTCATTTTAGATTGGACGTTTCTCTTTTTCATAAGTTTTGCAGGTGAGAATAATCAAGACTGGAGAATGGTTTAAAGATAATTCAAAACATGATTTTATAGTGGTAAAGTGTCGATGAATGCCTTTTGCGATACAAAAATCAACTGGGTCAGGCAGTTTTAAGTAATTCTCACCGTTTTATCATTACAATTCTGAATTCCCGATTAGTAACAACTTGATTACTAGTTCTGCACACTTGCAAATAAATACAATTTTTATGGATAAACTTATTTAAAAACAACAAAAACTACTCATCATTTTTTAAAACCTTTTGCCGCCGATAGTAAGTTTTAGGATCTGGTAAAAGTGCCACTTATACGGCTGTGAGTCGAAGAACTTCTTTAATTTCATCAAATGATTCGAACCGGCGACCACGCAAGAAGTGTTCCATTGAGCGGAAGAGGTCTTAATCGGGCTGGTTGGCATCTGGACGGTAGCTTAGATGCGAAAGAACTTCAACGCCGTTCGACTTTTCAAATTTTTCCTTAGTCTTCTGGCAGTGTGGGGTTTGGTGTTATCCTACTGAAACAAAGCGCACTTTCGGTTTACGAGGGTCGGATACTTCTCCTTCAATTTGTCGTAGACACGGCCTAGCTGCTAGCAATAAAGTTCGGCATTGATAGCGCGGCTATGCGGCACAAGTTCAAAATGCAAAACTCCAAAGTTCAACAAAACACAATTCAAGTTCATGATTTCGGAAAAGATCTTGACGTGGAACAAACGGCAAAGTTCAGCCTCGTAGAATCCATTTTGCCTCCCGATTGTGACTGATCAAGAAGAGCCACTTTTCGTTTGACGTCACAATTTGTTTTTAAAATTTATCATTCAAAGGAATGTTGAGCAAATAGCGGCAAATTTCGACTTTTTGGTGGCTTGCGCTTCAATGAGTACATGCGGATCCATCGAGACGCCTTGTGCATAAAGGCAAGCGTTGGAGATGCCGATAAACCATTGATTTGCCAACTCCAGGAATTGAGTGTTCAAGCCAACTTTAACTAGATTGATCTTTGAGACTCATGTCATCGGAATCGAAACGTTTGTACGACCTGGAGGTAGTTTAAATTTAATTTTACTTTGTTACAGACGTTCTGTATTGAAAATGTTTTTACTGTTTTGTTTTACTGTATTGTTTGATATTCCGGATGTCTGTGATCTGGTACCCTAATTCTTCAATTTACGCTTTGATCTCATCAGTGTCGATGGAGTAACATATAGTTTTAAATATTACTTTATAGCTTTTTCTTTTTTTATTTTATAGGTGAATTTTTTTGTTAGTCAAGCCTTTTATAATTATTCTATAAAATTTCAATATTTTAGGCTAACTATTTATCTAATTATTAATGAAGGATTTGATTTTATACTGCTATTTGGCTATTTGTCCTAAAAGTTTTATAAGTGGTGAAATATTTTTTGCTTGTGTTACGAAAATTGGGAGAGGTTTTGAAATGTTGCCCTCGGTATTGTTAGTGTTTGTTCCTTGTTGTTCCTCATAGTTATCATTATTTAAAACTAAACAGCAGTTAAATGTAGAAGACGGATTAAGTCAGTATTAGTTCTTCTGGGTATCTATTTTGGAAATCGATTTAATTTTAAGTACCGCCCGTTTTATAGGTAAATATGGTCCAGTCATTGTCAGTTTCGAATAATAGTGAAGATATGGTGATATAGACGCGGTATTGAGTTTGCTGACAAAGTCAAGAGTAATGTTCCTACTGTGGTTGTAAGGGAAAATTGTCTGGTATTTGTTAAAACTGGTTATTACGTATCCGAGTTTTGTAGTTGTAGGACCATTTAAGTTTGCATCTCTCCAGAAGCCGAGAAGTAGGCCATAATGGCCCATTCACGCAGGTTAAATAACTCAGTTTATTTAGTCCAGTTACTTTAAGATACTTTTAAATGTACAAATACATGAACATTTTCAGTTAACGCGGGTTATCGCGTGATAACCCGCTAAAGTAAAAAAATAAAAACTTATTTTTTCGAAAATGTTTCCGACTACTCCACCAATGCATTCTTATTATTTTATAAATCTATTATATAGTTTATTTACAAAATATTATTTTTAAAATAAAAGAAATATTAATTAATGCTATTTAGCTTTAACTTACTCTCAAGGTAGAGATAAATTACACTGCCCAAAAATGAAAATGTTTCAGGCTCAAAAATAGGTGATTTTTATGTATTTCCACCTGCTGGATTCAAAAATCACCATAAAAATTACCGATTAGCAGTTGTTTTGGAGATACAGTGACATTTTATATTCTCTATAGTCTACATTTTTAGTTTGGGGAAAATTTGTTTTTGGATGTTGGCACATCTGTCAACTGTCAAAATACAACAGTAATCTAGCTGCGGGTAGGATATAAACGTAAACGCTATTGCTGGTAAATTTCATATTATTTCTGTTGTAATTAGTACAGAATTTCTTGTTTTGGAGTGTTTTTTAAGAGTAAGCTGTGATTGGTCCGTTTAATTAATTTTTAATCGGCTACAACTTATTTATTTGACATCGGATCAAAAAATTTCATCGTAATTTTTTGTTCGTCTCGGTCTGCTCTATCCGGTAATATAAATTTCCCGAAACATTTTATGAACACCCAATATATGTTGCAACTCATGTTCCGTTTTATTACGAGAATGACTGAAAAATAAAAAACGATCAATGGCTTTTGCTGTGCCTATGGTTTGGCGGGAGCCTACAAACCATACAGATGACTGCCATTTTTGCTTAACTCCGCCTATAAAAGCAGGATTACCAATGAAAAAAGTGGAACAGTTCAATACCCGAATCTTCCACCTGCTACTCGACCTATTCCACATTCAGACAATTTACCAGTTTCTACTCCACCCCAAAATTATAAGTACGAAGTAGCAAATAAAGACAGTGTGGAAAAAGAAGAAGAACCCAACAAGCCTTCAACATCCCATGACCCTGATTTTGAAAAAAAAAAGATTAACCACACAGATTGAGCCAATCGGAGTTGAGTGATCTCATTCGATACCTTGACTTGTCACAGGAGAAGGCGTACCTTCTAGGGTCAAGGTTACAGCAATGGAATCTTCTTTAATATGTCAGGGTCTCCAAGTACAAACAACGTCAATCTCATAAAGTCGGCCCGTGTTATTAACAATACTTAATATAAGCATTCAAGGTATTTCATGTTGTAATTACAACAAAAGAAAACTTTTATGTCTCCAACATCACATTTGTTAAGAATTTTCCCCACATAATAAACATGTGTTTTCTAACTCGTAAAGTTGACAAACACAAAATCTCCTGTCTTAGTTTTTCTTTGGTCAAATTTTGGTAAACCTCTTTAACAAACTCTTTTTTATAAATTTAAGTACTTCTGACATCCAGGATTTAATTTTATTTAGATTTCGTTTTTCGATTTCTTTTCGGTTTCTAATGTTTAAGAAATCATCGGTAATCTGAAATGCTACTGTTATTTGATAATTAACTATTAATTTATTTCCAAAAAGGGATTGAGCCTTAGTAAACTTGGCAAAAATATATCAGTGTATATATGTCCGCAAGAAAAAATAATTTTTATGAAAATATTGGCAATTATTTAGAGCGATGTAGTACGTTTATGTGTTGTTTCCATGCAATATGCCGTATTATACATAGTATGCCTATAAATATTGTTACACACTAGAACGACAAATTAAAACGATTAACTGTTGTAGAATAATATTTTTAGCATTTCTTAAACGGTTGTTGGTAAGTATAGTTACTACAGATTCTTTCCAAATGACCACCCTTAGCCTCTACACAAGCTTTAAGACGTCCGAGCTACTCGCCTATGGCAGCACGTACTACATCTATTGGAAAAGTATTATATATTATATAGAGTGTTTTTTTGAGAAGGCTATGCCCTCTAAAACTGCTCATAATTTGTAATCTATTGGATTGAGATTTGAGCTACCAGAAGGCCAATCTTCTACTGTTATAAAATGTGGTACAATGTTGCTCAATCAAATTTGAGTCAATTGAAATGACCGTACTTTATGGGCGGGTGCGGAGTTTTACTGAATGATCCAAGACTCACCTCGAAAAAGCGTGTGACTTTGAGATTTTGAATAACTTCCAAAACAATCTGTTGGTACACAGCGGCCGAAGTTTTGTCTTTCTTTTATCAAAAGTGAATGTCAATTACTTTATCATAACATATTTCCAAACAAACAATTACGGCTGGTGGTTGATGGTCTCTCTGACCCCTTAGCATTACCTGAAATGCTTTCTTAGATAACCTAACATAAACCCTGTCATTTTTCTTGCTGAAAAATGTCTTTATTGTAATTTTTTTTTATTCGTATACAAAAAGTTTTTGTGGACTTCATGCGCGTACTCAGTAAACAATATCTTTGCTTTTTCTCTGCTACCTTTCTTTAAAGCATATATTAGCAAGTATTCTGTATGTCTTTTCTAATCAGCTTGTGCTTTGTTTAATAATACGAAACATCAAAGTTTTGGAAATTTGTATCTTTCAAATCTTACGAAGAGTTTAATTCGAGTATTTACGTAATCTTCCAGATTTGGAGGGTCCTCGACTCTTTTAGTCTTAAAGATTACATTATTTCCAGTTTTCAGTTCCACATGTATGTAATGTTATTACAGCGACACAGTTTTCTTTGTTATCCTACTCCGTTGGTAAATAACAAAACTTGATAAAAAACACATTGTAATTTACAGCTTTAAGTCTTGAGAATTGCAACTATTAGTTAAAATCTCAAATATCTCTATGTTGTGTAAAGCAATAATAAGTTTGATTTTGCAACAGACTTTTATGGGAATGCTAGATATACCTATATACATCCGTATATCTATAGCCACGTCGTAAAATTTTAAAAGCGTTTTGTTACCCCAACGTCAAACGACTGCATCATGAGTATGCAACGTGATGACACAGTAAATTATTGACTCCGTTAGCTTTAACTACATTTATAGTTTTAATGGATAAATGTTTCTCGTGGTTGTCATAAATAAAAATACTTTTCGTCATATATAAGCTAGTCATCTATTCTAATGAATTAGCTGTTGGAGAGGCAGGCGTGTAAATAGCCGCTCTCGTGGTGCGGTGTGGAAACGTAGTACGGCCCGTAGTGGAAGGTCAGCCGATAAGGCCAAATCGTTCCTTAAACGGCCGTCGCGTTAGCGGATGGGGGCGGCTACCGATATCAACCAATGAATTGCCAAATCGCTCACCTGAATCGGCTTCGGCTTCGGCTTCGTCGGCGATTCCAAGGTGGCCACCTCTGCGTTGCGGATCTGGTATCTGCGGGACGTTGAGACACGACCAAATTGGCCGAGCTGCGATGCGTGAATATTTGCGGGGTGTTGAATATGCGTGAATGTATGCGGGTTAAGACACGACCGAACTGGCCGCGCTGCGGGGCGTGAATGCTTGCGGGGCAAAAGCCCATGCCGTTTGTGTGCGACGGCAAAACGTAGCTGATATCAAAGGCTCGCATGCCGCCGCGATATAAAGCGGTTCAAGGGCGAAAAGGCCGCCACACCAGCTGTACTCAAAGTTATTTTTTTGATTACCAGCAAAAATAGCGAGAATCGCACCTTATTTATTTTGGGTTGTCTTACACATGTATCTATTTCTTTTCTGATTGACGTCTCTTCTAAAACCATTTTAAAGTCATCCTTAGTCGTTTCTGCGCCAAAATTTTTTTTTGTTTGAAGATTTTTCTTTTCTTTATCGCCTTGAAAACTGACGGGAACTTGTGACACATATAATGTTATAAAATAACTTTTATTTTAAAAGGTTAATTCTGTCTTATACATTTTGTTGTCCCATCGAATCTATGAACAAAAACATATTTTAAATGGTTTCAGTATACTGATAAATAAGTATAACTAATAGCAAGCTTGAATTTCTTAAAGTTGTTGTACAGGGTCAGACAAGGAAGTGTTACGTTTTTGACATGGGTATAACAATGGTAGTAAGAAAACTAGCAGATGCGCAATGGTTGATATACCCTCGTGGTTAGTTGTCATTTTAATAGCCATGGAGCCGTGGGCAAATGAACAACGCATCTTTGTTTACAACACTTTTGTTGCCACATTCGGTGGTTTAAGCACAGCAAAGGTTTCGAACTAACTTCAATATTGGTCGACGCCGTACTATCCCATCTCGGTTAACAATACTGGAATAGTTTAACAACTTCAAAACGAGAAAAACTGCAAAGACTTAAACAGTTCGGACCGTTAGAATACCAGAAAACATCGAAAGAGTTCGACAGGCTGTAGAGGCCAGCCCTTGCCGTTCACCGGTACGACACCCTCGCCCATTGCGCTTGTCATACAGGTCAGTTTGTTGAATTTTGCACGTTGGCCTCCAGTTTTATCCTTTCAAAATCATGGTGGTTCAAGAACTGAAGGAAAATAACGATGCTGTAAACCTAAGAAATGACTGTATTCTTATAACAATTGACGAGACTCATTTTCACTTATCGGGTGCTGTAAAGAAACAAAATTGCCGGTTTAGGTTTAGAAGTCCATCAGAAGCCCCTACATAGTGAGAGACAGTAACTGCGTGGTGCGGAATAGCCCGATTTGGCATAATTGGGCTTTACTTTTTTCTAGAAAATGCGTTAACTTACGATGTTCCGATAATTTTTGATGCCTGACTTGAAAAGGTATCAGATTGACTTCGATAGGATTTAGTTTTAACAGAATGATACTACATGCCGTACCTCAAAATAACCCATGACTTTTTTAAAGAAACATTTTCAGAGCTCACCATTTCATTGAGTGGGGATGGCTTCTTCGATTAACAGATCTTTCACCGTGTGATTATTTCTTATGAGACTACCCGAAAGCTCAAGTTTACGTTGAAAAATCACATTGTTTTTTCGGAAGTCATAACCTGAGGAATTTAAGCAATTCCACGCGCTATGCTTGAAAAGTATATGAACATTTTTTCCACCGGCCTGCAATAATGCCTGAATAAGAATGGTTGCCACTTGGACCGCGTTATTTTTCACACCTCAATTATATTCTCTTTGTTTGTGCTTTATATTTCTCAAATGGCATTATATATAATCTTTGAAAAAAATAAAAATTGAAAATTGTTCAGAAACATGTTAACGTTTTGAAAAACGTATCATCTCCCTGCCGGATCCTGTATATCAACCAATTTAATTTATTCGACAATAGAAAAAAATACATTTAGATGTCAATAATACGAGGTGTGGCAGAAAAGTAATGAGACTGGCAACACTGCAAGCGATCTGACAGTGCTACGCTGTTGTCCTTGATAGAGTGCGTGTATAAATACCCTCCCATAGCTCAGTGCGAGTTTCAACTCGTTCCGTTAACTACGTGATTTTTGTGACTGCTATTAGTGAAGTGGTGTTTTGGTTGTGCGTCACGCAAAATGGAATAGCGGAATTTGGAGCAACGTTGTGCCATTAAATTTTGTGTTAAGCTTTGAGAATCGTTTAAAAAGTTAAAATAGGCCTATGGAGAACATTCTTTATCCCGAACTCAAGTTTTTCGCTGACACAAATCATTTTTGGAAGACAGAGAACACGTTGAAGATGAACACCGTTCAGGAGGCTTTCAACTTCGAAAACCGACGAAAACATCGGACGTGAACGCTCTTGTGAGATCAGACCGTCGTTTAACATTAAGAATGTTGAGTGAACAATTAAATTTGAACAGATTTACCGTTCATCAAATTTTGACTGAACATTTGCACATACGAAAGGGACCTCAAAAGCCATTCCTGTGGTTTCCCAGCACCCCTATTCACCTGACCTCAGTCTCTGTGACTTTTTCCTAAACTAAAAATGTCCTCAAAGGACGTCACTTTGGGATTTTAGAAAACATCTAAAAGAGTGTAACGGACATGCTGAAGACCATACCGGTTGAGGACTTCCAGCGCTGCTACCAACAGTGGGAACAACGTCTCGATCGGTGTGTAGCTGCCCTAAGGGAATTTATTTGAAGGGGATAACATTCATGTTTGAAAAAAATAAAAACTTTGGTAAATAAAAATCAGTCTCATTACTTTTCTGCCACACCTCGTAAATAACAAAAACATCCAACTCAACGAACTCACATGTGGCCCAATAATCTACAAAAATAAATATAATTAGAATTTAGGCCTATCTACCAGATGAAGTTAAGAAAATTTAATAAGTAAAAACAACAACAATAGATCAAGTGTATATTTTTATTGTAAAAACGTTTGAAATTTTTAAAAACAAACTGTCGGAGTTGGAAAAAAATTTAAAGACACAAATGTATATTTTATTTATTGCTTTTATTTTGTCAAATTAATTGATTAAGTTTCCGATATGGCATTTATGTGTTCACTTTTTCTATTTCTTTAAGATTTGGAATAAGTTAATTTTTTAAGTTAAAAACGGACATCCTGGTGTTGTGCTGTTTATTTTGATATATAATGTTGCTGTGTAGACTTTGCGGTTTTCGCGGATAATTAATCACGGTAGAATTTTAATACATAAATGGACGTTTGGAGTTCAGCTCAAGCATTCAATAATTAGATCAAAACACGTAGTGTCTCAACGAGCCCAACATGTTCTTACACTGTCTCAAAATTTTGACACAAATTTCTACAAAAATTTCTTGGGCATAGTTTAAAGATGTGGTCTCGATATTACCCCTGGTCTGCATAAAAGCCATTTTGATAAGGAAAATT
Organism: Sinelater perroti; assembly: GCA_036346155.1. Lineage (NCBI taxonomy): Eukaryota > Metazoa > Arthropoda > Insecta > Coleoptera > Elateridae > Sinelater > Sinelater perroti. Next base: position 84,075 of record JARFIY010000077.1, read on the forward strand.
TTAGTGTAACATCAAAGACTATTGTATAACTATTTTCGTTAGGGCAATTCAGAACATCCAAAATTTAATATTTATTTAGATATAATAGATGATAATTTTAAAATCTGTTTCAATAGGAACTTTTTTGATCAGATAAATGCATTTTTTATTGATATCAAATATGTTTTTAATTGAAGTGTGTATTTATAATAGTTTCAATGGTTGTCCAAACTCAATAGTAAATACATGATTAAAAATATATTTCAAGAATAAAAATTTGTGTTTTGTATCATTCCAAAAACAAATATTTTTCTCTGCTTAACTAAAGTGAAATGTACCAAAATGTACTAAATGTACTTAAGGAATATGACTGACAAGACTTTTTGGAAAAGTTTGCATAAAGAAAATTGTCTATTGTAATCTGTTTATAGCAGAGTTCAATTCATCCCTTGAGCCTCGTAAAAGTGACATACTTATGACGCTGGTAAATATAATAACAAATGACGAAGACAAATATGAACCAGGTAAATATTTAAAAGAGAGCGTATAAAAATCAGTACATATAATGGACATTATTATACACTTACAACAGGTAATACGAGGTACATTCAGGTTTTATAACAACTCCGACTTTTTTCTCACATACCAATCGCACGAAAACTGCGAAACTTGTGTCACTTCTCGACGTAATCTTTCTCCAGTCGTGAACATTTTTTACAACGTCAACGCCATGATTCAATGGCCGCTGCGAACGCTTCTTTAAGAGTTTTCTTTGACCACTGGAAAATTGCTGATGCAATAGCGGAACGAGTAGTGAATTTGCGACCACGGGCAGTGTCTTTCATCGTTGGAAACAGTCAAAAGTCGATAGGAGTCAGGTCAGGTGAGTTGAGAGCTTGAGAAATCCCTTCAAAGTTGTTACCATTTGTGGCACCCTCCTGGAAGATACTTTTCCCATTTTCAGGTCTTTGTGCAGGATTGTGTGCACAGATCCCACGGAAATGTCAACTTTGAAGGCAATGTATTCCACACTCATTCGGCTATCCTCCACTTGCTTGATCATGTCGTCAGACCGACTGGTGCGAGGCCGAGACTGCCTTGGTTTGTTGTCACACGACGTTCTGCTTTCTTTGAACTGTGGCACCCACAAGCGCACATTAGACACATCTATAACACTATCACATGTCTCATTCAACAGCGGAATTTCAATCGGCCGTTGCCGCTAGAGTCCTGTGTACCGTGCAGTACTCTCATCTCTGTCACGCATTCAGAAAGAGTGCGCGCGTATTTTGAAACAAACCGTATGTTTCTATCTGTTCTCAGTCCTGAGAATAAAATTCGGAGGTGTTATAACTTAAATGCACCTCGTATTTATAAGGCATAACCAGATCACAAATATGATTTTATTACTTTGAGCTGCACATTATTACAAAAAAAAATTTAAAAAATGCTTCTGCATTGCTAGGTGCAATCTGACATTTGCATCATACAGTTTGGCATTCTTGACGGCATACGTACATAGAACGTTTTGTCCATTAGGGCGCTATTCGTTTTGTTTCCATAAAGTTAAAATTTCCTCTCGGCCAAAAAATGGAAGTAACTTGTGAACATTTTCGTGCGTAGTGTATCGATCAACTCACTTCGACTTTTGGTGATAAAGCCCCCACACACAACCACTTTATATCCTTGGTTTGATGAATTTAATCGTTGTCATAGTTTGCTGGCCTAAATCGGCTGTGGTACCAGCAAACACCAATGCCGTCCGCGAACTGATAAAGCAAGATCGCTATGTGTCTTATCGTGCAATTCTGACGTCCTTAGACATTAGCATGACCAACGTACATTTAATATGCATAAACATTTAACTATGAAAAAGCTGTGTGTTGGATTCCGCATAAGTTAACGATCGTTCAAACACAAGCTCGTATCGATTGATCAAGAGAAATGCACAAGAAATACGATCGCGACGCTTTAAATACCGTTTACAACATCGTCATAGGTGACGCATCTTGGATTTATACGTATGAGCTCAAAAGTAAACAGGAGTCGACTGTATGAGTTTTCCCCCTAACAAAAGTCATTCGCGCTCGAAGCACTTCGAAGCAAATGGTCGCCTATTTTTTGGAACAACTGGACATGTAGTTTTAGAGTATTATAAAACTGCCAGTTTTGAATGATACACAATCATTTGTTTGCCAGAAGTCTTCGGAAAAATAAGAAAAATCAATGTCGACGCCGGATCGTTTTCCATCATACCAGTGCGAGCTCACACACATCAACGAAAACAACTGACTTTTTGAGCACTTAAAACATTGAATTGATTAACGATTTGTCTTTGTTTCCGTATATGAAGAACAAACTGTGTAGACAACTATTTTTGACGCCGGAAGAGGCGCTTGATGCGTTTAAAACCCTTGCTTCGCTATGGAAAAATGCTATGAAAATTGGTTCCAGCGTTAGGAAGAATATTTTGAAGACAAATAAAAAATTCAATATTAAACATTTATTTTGTTAGTTTTTTGCAAGAAATGTCGAACAGCCCACTAGAGGCTAAGTTTGGATTGTAGGATAGGTAGGAAAGTTTCTCAAAACTACAGTTCTTTGCAGTGACCTGAAAAATAAATTATTCAAAAATGGATATTCCAGTATTATGTGTCTTAACTGCAATGTGTGGCCACGAGTATTCGAAAACATTACCTTCACAGGCATCTCAATGTTGTCATTATGAAGCGCTGCTTGCATTTTTGATGAGCAAACTTCCAATTTTTCAACAACCTATAGATTTCAAGTTTCTTACATTTTTGCCATTCGATTTATGAAGTAAAAATAATTATTATTTTGGTTGATGAAAGAGCAACAGAACAATACTTCACTGCAGGACGTGCTTTAAAGAAGCTATGGAAAAAGAGAATTATAATGCAAGGCAATATTGCAAACTAGTTCTTTTCCAGCTTAGTGGAAAGCAGCAAGAAATATCCTTATTTCAAAACTTGGCAAACCCCCAAGTAAAGTGTTATCTTAAAGGTTTATAAGCTCTTCCAATATTAAGTAAGTTTAAATGTCTAATACTTATATTTGAATAAACTAAAATAATGTCACATCACCAATTTGGATTCAGGAAAGCACACCCCACTATTGAGTAAGTCCAGTGGTAGAATATTATAAAACCTTCTTTACCGATGTAAGCCAAGAGTTCAATAAAGTTTGGTACAAGGGACTTCCTTACAAATTAAAACTTCGGCTAACACACATCTTCTATTAAAATTCTAAAATCATATCTGCATGAATGATACTTCCTGTAAATTATAAAGAACTAACAAAATTAATGTACACAGAAGCAAGAGTTCCCCAAGGAAATGTGTCATATTAATAGTCGACTTACCTACTACTTAATATGCTATGACGGCTACTTTTACCTGTAATACGGTGATAAAGACACTGAGTGTGGAAACTACAAAAAAAATTTAAACCAATTAGAAGTGGTTCGGGAAATGCTAAACGATTGGTCTTCTATCTTTCCTTTTATCTAGTATTGTGTAACTTAATGCTTGTTTTGTTACATTATTATTAGGTTTTCTAATAATAAAGTGTATGTCTAATCTATCCCCATTTAATTGTTTTAATAGTTATTTTTACTTTTTTATGGTAATCCTGTGTAGTCCTCCATTAGTAATTATATTAGCCAGAATATCTTGCACAATTGTCTTATTTATTAATAAATGCCTGTATTTTATTTAAGAGCTTTTATCTTCGTTCTTTGAGATATGCTTGATGATTTTCAAACCCTGTTTAGCATGCAGAAAACATTTTGCGCTAGCTGAATTCTTCTTTCCGTCCCACCTTCTAACTTTATTACGCCGCCTAAATAGCAGCTATCTTGTACTTCTCCTGCGCCTGTTTCATTTATGCGGAACTTTACTGTGTTATCTAAATTGGTTTTTAACAATTTTGTTTTTCACGTATATACGTAGACCGATGCTCCTTACATAGCTTATTAGTGTTATTAAAGGGAGTAAAAATAAGTCTCCGTCGTATTTTTATCAAAAATTGGGCATTTATTGTGAAAGAAATGAATCTTATGTTTTATTCAAAGTATTGTAGATCGCTAGCCACTACTTTTTCTTATATTTCTGGCAGCATACGGATACCGCATAGGAAAAACTCTTCACCTTTTAAGGCTATCCACAAATCGACCCAATTTTTGGTATCTTCATATGATGTGAAGTGCTGCTCAGAAAGGCCATGTGCCATCGATCGGAACAAGTGATAATCGGAAGGGGTAATGACTGGTGACTACGGCGGGTGGGGTAGGACTTCCCAGTTGAGTGTTTCCAAGTAGGTTTTGACCGGCGCCGCAACATGTGGACGAGCATTATCATGCAGGAGAATAATTTTGTCGTGTCTGGAGTAGTAGTGGGCGCGTTTTTAATTGAGTGCCCAGCTCAATCTCAACAATTGTATTCGGTAGAGAGAACCAGTAATGGTGTCGTTCGGTTTGAGGATCTCATAATTCACGACACCAGGCTGATCCCACAACATGAGTTTTTTTCTATGAAGATTCGGCTTGGCTGTCGATGTTGAAGAATGGCCACGTGGTCTCCATGATTTTCTCTTCTTTGGGTTATCGTTGTGATACATTTTCATCACCAGTGACTATACGATGCAAAAAACCCTTTCGTTTATACTTGGCAAGAAGCATTTCACATGTGCAAAATCGGCGTTTAACGTTTCTCGGCTTCAGTTCATAAAGAACCCAATTTCATTGATTTTCAATCATTCCCAACGATTTTAAAGGATGTAAAATTGCTTGTTGAGTTACTCCTAGTGTAAGTGCAAGTTCTTCTTGCGTTTGGCTGAAATCTTCCTTCAATAATGCTTCCAATTCCGCGTCTTCGTACACTTTCGATCTCCGCTACGTTCTTTGTCTTCGACGTCAAACTTACCATTCTTAAACTTATAAAACTACTCACGACAACTTCTCCCACTTAAAGCAGCCTCACCATATGCTTCTACAAGCAATCGATGCGCCTCAGCTGCAGATTTCTTCAAATTATAGAAGTAAATTAGTTCCCGTAGATGACACTTATTCGTCTGAAAACTCGACATTTTCGCACGAAAAAAATTATGTTATGCTGATACAAAATCGCTAATATTTTAAGGTTATGGTGTTGCCAGATGTCCAATCTGAGGATATGACGTTTTACATCTGACAATTTCAACCATAACTTACTGGTAGGGCCATCTTTTGTCAAACGGCGGAGACTTATTTGTACTCCCTTATTTTTGGTGCATCTATTGCTTTTTCGCTGTTAATAGACAAATGTCCACGTACTCCAAATCATCCAATTTATTGGATATTTTCCAATTAAAACCTATGTTTTTGTCTAGTACTTTTTAAAACTCAGTCCATAATAATTACAAAAAATATTGTTAAAAGGCTGCAATCTTGATAAAATCCTTTTTTGAAAACAATGAAACAATGTTCCATATATATATAATTTCTTCCTTATTTCAGATGTCTGTTCTAATATTTAATAATATTCTTAATATGCGTGATCTGTTGCATTGAAATATTGCTTGATTCTCTCTAAGCATTCTGTCAATGGAATCTATTCTTTTCTCTGTTATGAGTATTGTCAGAGTTTTACAAACCACAGGTAATAAAGTAATTGTTTTTCAATTTTTACGCCTAGTTAACTTATCGTTTTTTAGCAATTCGAATATTATTTCAAGTTTTTTTCCTTTCCAATATTTGTCTTATCAATATGGACAGCACGTTCACTGTTAAGGCTGCATGTGCTTTTATGAGTTCCGCAATTATTCCGTCATAACCTGCTGTCCTCACTGAAAGTAGTATTGTCCACTAGTTGACTGATTCTTTGTTTGTTTATTTTCTCTTTCTTCTCCGGTTTTTTCTTATATGTTCTAGTGAAATACTCTACTCATCTTTTTAATATTTCTTCTTGTGTTTTATATATATTTTTCCTTGTCGCTTCAATTTGCGTGATTATGTATATTTTTACTTTCTTTATCCTATAATAAAAAATCTGGTGTGAACATCACACGACTTTCCTTAACCTATTATCATATATTATACCGGGTCCATAGTCTCGGCCCTGCGCTGCTCTCGTCCCGGAACTTGTTATTTTAAAAAAGGACGAGGCGCGAGTCCATCGTCTCGGCCCTGCGCTGCTCTCGTCTAAAAAGTTGTTAATTTAAAAAAGGACGAGGCGCGAGTCCAACACTCGAAAGCTGATTAAAATAAACAGTACAAGACAATAATTGACTCGTACTTAAAATTTTGCTACGTCACTGAAGGTAACCGTGCGAGCTCGGTCGCACGACCTTCCCCATTATCACCTTCGTGCTCCTTCCTAGCGGCCAAGCGCTCCCCTCTCCCCCGTCCTCCCGCAGTCAGCCGGGAAGCTCTCCGAGCGCGCTGTGATTGGTCCGTTTAATTAATTTTTAATCGACTATAACTTATTAATTTGACCTCGGATCAAAAAATTTCATGGTAATTTTTTGTTCGTCTCGGTTTGATCTATCCGGTAATATAAATTTCCCGAAACATTTTATGAACACCCGGTATATTAAAAATCCTGAGCTTTGATTTTTTTTTGGAGTTCCTATTTTACCAACTTTTATTTTATATTCCTGTTTATGTAGTAATAACAAATCATTTTTATTCTCATGAATTTTTTGTATCTTCAACCGTTTAGATGCGTGACCGCTATGCGACCGATTTTGCGACCTTGCGACCAAACGACCCGGCCGATTTTTACCAAAAGCTTTGCGTCCCCTACCTACGAGTAACTTGCATACCAAATTTCAAGTCTCTGGCTCCCGAATTTGTCTTGTTTAATCTTCATTAATCCAAATGTTACTGTATTCAATAACTGTATTCAAGGAAGTATAACCAACGAGACTTAGGGTGAGCGCAGACAACAATAAATAAACCAGGGAAATCAGGATGGCGCTATCACGGATACCAGAAAAGAAGAATCTTCTACGGAAGACAGTACAAGAAAAAGATGGGAAGATGGAAGCGACGAAGAAGTCTCAAATAGAAGTAAAAAAACAGGAAGAACACCAGTGAAAGACAAAGGAGAAACCACCCTGGAGAAAATGTTGAATGATACGACGGCAGACATTAAGGCAATAAGGAAAGATCAAAAAGAGTACCACGAGGAAATGGCCAAATTGAGAGAAGAGAATGTCGAAATGAAGGGAAAAATAAAAGACCTATCGAGAAAAATAGAGAACATTGAGAGGCAGCAGAAGGAGAAAAGTATTGTAATTAAGGGATATAAGTTCAAGGATAATGATGGAGTAGCTGAAGTTGCGAAATTCCTATCTGAAAGGTTAGAAGTGAACATCAATATTAACGAAGTACAGAAATTAAAGCCTAGACAGGGAAAACTACAAACCGCAATAGTTAAATTAGATAGTTGGGCAGGGAAGGAAGCGATTATGAAAAATAAAGAAAAACTGAAAGGAACTCAATATTTCATAAACAACGATTTAACCCAAACTGAAGCAAAAATACAAAAAGATCTAAGGGATTTGGCAAAAAAAGAAAAAGGGAAAGGAAGGACAACTAAGGGGGATACCAAAAAATCTTTATGAAAAATAGCTAGTGGAAATGGAACTGGAACACAGAAAGGCTGGAAGTAATGGAAAGTAGCACCCATAAACCAAAAAACTAACAAAAAAGAAAACGAATAGCCGGCAGGTAGAACAGATGACGACAATGGCAATGAACAGGATTATGATAAAAACAACAAAGGAATAATTACGGGGGTAAAAGAGATTAATATAGGAACCTGGAACGTAAGAAGCAGTATGGGGAAAGAAGAGGAACTCGTGGAGGAAGTGATACAACAAAATATAGAAATACTTGGAATCACGGAAACAAAAAAAGAAAGGAAAAGGTATAAAGAAAACACATAAAGGATACTGAATGTATGGGTCGGGAGTAGATGAGAAAGAGAGAGCAAAGAAAGGAGTGGGATTGATAATCGCCCCAAACAAACTAAAGGACATGATACATGAAGAGTATGTCAATGAAAGAATATTAACGGTAAAAATAAAACTGATAGACGAATAATATGAACAATAATCACAGCATATGGAGTAAATGATGGTGTAAGAAAAGAAGAAAAAGACAAATTTTTCAGGGAGATACAAACCCAAATAGATAGTGGGAAGAAAATTTAATAATAGTGGGTGATTTAAACGGTCGAGTCGGAAACAAAAACAGAGGAAAAGAAGAGTACATAGGCAAAGAAGAAGAGGAGACATTAAACAACAACGGTGAAAGAATAATAGAAATTTGCATTGAAAACAACCTAATCATAACAAATACAAAATTTAAACACAAGGACATACACAAGTACACAAGAGTATTGGAGAGTAGAAGGGAGAAATCAATCATTGACCACTTTCTAGTGAACAAAAATAACTGGAAAAAAGTGAAGGACGTAAAAATTAAAAGAGAAGCAGAGATAGGAAGTGATCACTATCTAGTGATAATGAAAATAAGAAGAATAAAGGGAGGAAATATAGACAAAAGAAGAAGAAAAATAAATAAAAAAATAAAATGTTTTAAACTAAGAGAGGAAAAATATCAAAAAAATACGAAAAATTACTAGAGGAAAAACTGAAAAGAAATAAGCAAAACACAGGACTAGAAGAAAAATCGGAAAACTTTAAGAATAGTATGGGAAGTACTACAGAAAAAGAGAGTGAATAAAAGCACCATAGGAATCATAAAAAATATGTACAAAGATAATATAAACATAGTACGAACAAACAACGAAGAATCCAAAGAGTTTAAAACGAGACAAGGAGTCAAGCAGGGCTGTGTCCTAAGCCCACTGCTCTTCACAACGGTATTAGACGAGGCAATAAAAAAAGCCAAGAAGAAGATGAAGAAACTAACACTGGGATACTGGAAAATGACACATACACAGCTGACAGAACTTATGTTCGCAGATGATATGGCCCTGATAGCAGATACGAAGGAGAACCTGCAATATAATCTCAAAGTAATAGAGGAAGAATTAAAGAAAATAAACATGAAAATAAATATAGGAAAGACAAAAACAATGATAATATCAAACACAAAGAAAACACATCAAATAAAATTGGACGGGGAAGAAATAGAACAGGTAGAAAATTTTAAATACTTAGGCGCAGTAATAGAAAAAAATGGGAAACAGGATAAACAATTAGACGATAGAATATGAAAAGGGGGAAAAATATTCAATCTGATGAAAACAACCGTTCTGGGAAAAAGGGAAGTGCCAAACAACATAAAAACTGAAGTTGTAAGAAAAGTGGTAAGGCCACCAATCACCTATAGCAGCGAGACGTGGACTCTTACAGAAAGACAAAAGATACGTATTAACGCAATGGAAATGAGGTTTTTGAGAAAAATAGAAAATAAAACCAAGAAAGACAGGATAAGAAATGAAACATTTAGATAAAATCTGAAAATAGAACCAATCAACGAAAAAATTATAGAAGGGCAGTTCAGATGGTTTGGGCATGTGTGCAGAATGTCGGACGATAGACTAACAAAAAGAGTGTACGAAACGCGAGTGCCAGGGAAAAATACTAAAGGAAGACAGAGAACAAAATTGATTGACAATATAAGAAAAGCAGTAGTGAGAAAAGGCATGTCATGGAAGGGAATACAAAATCTAACGCAAGATAGGAAGCAATGGAGACAGAAGTTCAAGACTCAACCCATCCAGCCTTACACCTAAAGATAGAAAGGCCTAGGACTAAGTAAGTAAGTAAGTAATCGAAATGTTCTTCTTTCTAAAATCCTTTGCTGCCTGCGTAATCTCAATTTTCTTGTTTTACATTACCATTTCCACTAATATAGGACGTGTTTTTCCACTTTCTAAATCCAGTTTTCCCATTTTTAATATGTTGTGTGTCTTTTTCCATGTCCTTTTAATTTGTATGTTTCTTTTAACATTTCTAATCTCATTTAATTCTAAATCCGATTCATTTTTGCTTTTCTTTATTACTTGTACTATTTCTCTTTTCTTACTTTCTTTTCTAACAACTCAATTCTTCTATTATAATTCTTTACTTTGTTTCTAAACAATTTTTTCCCAACTATTTATTTTCTGTTTTAACCAACTCTAGTTCTCTTTGAATATTATCAATTTTTTCCATTCCTTAAGCTTTTATATCTCTAAATTATTTAGTTTGCCACTGTTTTTTATATTTCTTTTATTTTTGCGTATTTATTCGTTTACTTTAAAAATTTAATTTTAATTTTGATTGGTAAATTACTTTTTCTTTTAAACAGTCTGTTATTTAGGTTGCCTTCTTGAACGTGGTCAATAATTTCCTAATATACAAATTCATTTTTAAATCTATCTGGCTTTAAAAATACAGATATGGGGGATAATTGTATCGACAAATGTGGTAATTTTTGAGGAATTCTAGTCCAAAATGTTTAGAGCTATCACCAGTACACCGCGGTATGTTACTAACGTAGAAATAAGCATCCATCTCCATCTATATTAAAACATAACGAACACTTAGCGGTTAAAAGTAAAGCGACATCCGGTTATACCTCTACTTTATTTTTATATGAATTCTATTATTTAAATATAAATAGAAAGCATTTACACTTTCCGCTCACGTACGTGTACAACTACTTTTTTTGCCATTTCGTCTCATACGTCGTAATTTGTGCTACTCTAATGCAATAATAGAATATCTAAAAATATAAGTATTCAAATTATTTATAATTAAGATGGCCGTATTTCTTGTGTTGTGTAATAAAATAATCACTCTAGTTTTAATAGTTAACATGTTAGATTTGGCAACAACGCCAATCAGTTCGAATACACAGGTAGCGCAATATTAGGTAAAAGCTATCCTTTTAGGTCGAGTGTCACCATTCTCGTTGGTGAAGTTGTGTGCATCGAGTCAAAACAGTTGTAGCTCGCCTGCGATTTTAACTTTCAATTGTTGTTACCTTTCTGTAGTTTTCCCAACACAATTTTTGTGGTAAGTAGTGTAATTCCTGAGAAAATCGCCTATTAAAATAGTTTGTTATCTAATCGATGTTTTTGCTTTTCAGCTGCTGCTGTTCGTTTATTGTTACCTGCCGAGCATGTCCTATATTATTGATATGCCCGTTTACCAAACGCACAGAGTTGACAAGCTATCCAAGTATTTCCGATATTCGTATAAAGCAACGATGAATATGCATTGCAGTTCGTGTTTTGGTAAGATTACAGAGTTCACTTCTTGCAGATGTGTTAACATGGTTATATTATTGCAATTTGTAACATTTATGGAAATCCTACTGTGCAATGGCTATGTAAGAATGATTGTGATTTTATTGCTTCTTTAATGCGTCTTTTAAAAATTTTAACTTCAAATTTCTTTACTTTCAAAACATCATGTATGATGCATCGTTTGGTTGGTTCTCGGGTTATAAGGCCTTGGTCGGAGTTCAGAAACTCTTGACGTTTCGTTCACAACTGCGGCAGACATCTTCAGAATAAAATCTCTAAAAATTCTATTTTTTCTTCTAAAGACGTCTGCCGTAGTTGTGGGTGAAACTTCAAGAGTTTCTGAACTCTGACCACAACCTTATAACCCGAGAACCGACCACACGATGCACCATAACACCGATCATAAAAGCCTTCACATCTATTTGATCATGTATGATATACGAAAATAACGAAATATCAAAATTGAATATTATTAATATTAGCCAAGCAAATTTTTATTTCAATTTTCACAACTAATAAAAATGTTTTTTGATTATAGTTTTTTGTCATATAAGATTTTCTATTAAGCTAAAATGTATTAGCATCTAAGTCTTATTTGCAATTCCAATTTTTTGTTATTAGTGACATCACTATTATTATCATTTTTAAATTAGCTGATTTCCACACAATCTTAGAGACTTGATTGACTTACAAAAAATGGGAAATTGTAAACAATTTGTTATTAACTTTATTAGATTTCATGCTCTAGTTTTAAAATTAGTACTTATATAAAATTGATTAGTGATTATCATCTTTCAAAAGCCTGTAAGGCATAAGCAAAAGTTAATGCGATCATGATCTTGTCTGCGTGAGTGCATGTGTATGTATGTTTGTCGATATGACATCTCCGGAACTACTTAACCGATTCACTTCATACTTGGTCTGTAAGTACCTTAGGGCAGTGTTTTCCTTGATATTGAATTTCAGACCTGTAGCTCATTTGACTCGACATATGGGGGTCACAAGGTCACATGCATGACTTGCTTTGCTTTTGAAAGTTGCCTTTCTAGGTTTTACATCCGTCTTGTTTATTAATAATTTGCATTATCATAAGTATTTAATGCCGATTATGGGAATAAATATTACATTTATATTTTTAATGTAAATTATTAAGTGCGGTAGATAGAAAATAATTAAATTATAAATTTAAAAAATCATTTTATGCCTACTGAATAACTTCACTTAAATTCAAATCTTAAGGGAATATTTTTCTGATCTTCTCTAGTAATCTAAAAAGAGATGCTAAAATTTTGCTTTGTTATTGCAAAATAATCTTTAAAAATCATTAGTTCAGAGTGCATGTTAATGATACCTTGTAGTCCCTTACAAGTAGCCAGACGAACATTTAATTTGTTAATTGTGTTTTCGTTGTTTTGCATGCTCATTCATGATGAATATATATCAGTGGTGAATTTTTTAATAAACTTGTTTCTATTCATATAATCAAAATTTATTTTATAAAATATACTTTGAACTATTATTTCTATGTGTTATCATCTTTAATTAATTACCAATTCAATAACGGATATGCCTGCATGTATTCAAATGTACTAAGAAAATTCATAAATGCATACATTACATTTTTCTTATTTTAAATCACAATAGCACTACTTGCAACTGTAAATTTGTTATAGATCATCAGTACCAGCGGGTTGTACTATATTCAATATTAAATTTATTGTATCATTAGGAGTGGTCCACATAATTGCCATTTTTGATGTTATTTTCTCTTTATAAACTGCCCTTTAAATTAAATATCACGAGATCTAATTATGCAAGCCCTTTGTACAATGGGTTGCCTAAAACTGTCTGAACTACATTAAAAATATTTGTATAATTAAAAACAGCCAGAAATAAGCAGCATTATTGCTGCTACAATGAAGTTGATTACAGGTTTGTATAAAACATATTCTTAATGTTTTTTATGCATTTTAAAAATTATTAATTATATATATTTTTAAATGATGCTGATATACTAAACTTAATTTTAGTGAATATTTTTTGTAATCACTATTATAATAATTATAAAGACAGTTTAGAGAAAATTATTTTAAATAACAGTAAACAAAGTGTAACAATTAATTGGATTATTAAAAAGATTTATGGAAAATATTAAAACAACTATAATTGATAATTTTAAAATTCCTTCAAAAAACTTGTAAATGTTAAAAACATGTAGTTTATTTTATGATGCTAAAGATTGGAATAGAAAATCAGAAAAAAGCCGTAGTAGGTTTACATTCAGATATTTAAACTTATAGCTTGAGCTTTGTATTTTCAAGTTTGACTGAGGTCCGATACATTTTTTCAAATATTATTTTTGTTATTTTTTTAATTTTAACATTTATCTATTATTTTATTTAATATTCCTCCAATCCGAAAATATGGGTCACATTTTAATTTTTTTTTGTGTTCCGGAATATGATATATATTTACAATTAAAAGTAATTAGAATGATTTTATTTATGAAATAATTACTAATATCTAGTAAAACAAATAAAATACAAAATGTTTTAATTTAACAAGGGGATGACTAACTCCACATGATAATGGTGTTCGTGATCATCCTTCATGATGAAGTTTTATCTTCAGCAGAATCTTATAGTACTTACCTCCTAACAAATTTTATTTTTAATTTTTTACAATTGGACTTCTGTAACTACTTGATCTGATCTATTATTGATCATAAAGACGCAAGCACAATTGTCACGAATAGATAAATTGGAAGTTATATGGGTTGGGTGGAATCTAAGCAGAAGATTTTATCTTCAGATCTTCGCAATCTATCTGCTTGAATCTCGTTTCAAATTATAACAAAGTTCTTTTTTTTTAATCGAAATAGTTTCCGAAATTGTGTTGGTTTTTTGTAAAAAATAACAAGATCCTAATTCTTCAATAAGACTTTAAAATTATTTGAAATCATTAGAATCCACATTACTTAAACCATACATAAATGAATTACTATGTAAATATTTTTTTATTAATTACCTGAATTCTATTAACCTCATTACTGAAAAAGTTTTGCATACCTCTTATCCTTCGTTTTTTGACTATATCAATTTTTTATATTTTACTAAATTTTTATAACATATGCGGTTGAACAGCTTGATATTCTATAATACTTTTTTTAGAAGCATACAGAAAAGCAGAGCAGACTGCATTTATTTTAAAAGAATTTAGAAGCTTTGGATTTCAAATATCATTAGAATGACTAGTAAAATTTCCCGACCTATTACACGCAAATATATGAACGTCTATATAAAAATGATAATCGTTATTAATGTGTGCTATATTTAGAAAAAGTAGCTACAAGTTATACATGTGACAGTTGTTATTCCATGATTTTAGTAAAAACTACTTTTCGATTTTTTGCATGCACCTTTTCATTTTTCAAATTTGCGATTGAATAAAAAACGAGTATATCTTCTTCTGGGAGGGGTATGCTGTCACAGGTAAAAGGAAAAAAATCAAATTTCAAATTTTTTTGACGAGACATTTATATTTACAATGAAAAAAACTTTTGTACGTTAAAATATAAGCAAAAATGTATAAGAATTTTTTTTATTTTTATTTTATTATCACCAGCGCGCGCCAAAGTTAAGCCGATGAATTTTTTGCGCTTTGCGGTTACCATTGTGCAGGCTCTCCAGGTCAGAAATAAAAAAATTAAATTTTCTCATAAATTATAGATGTATGCCCTCCGGATATATTTAACAGTGTTAAAAAATAACGAACAAAAAAATGGGGCAAGTTCAAAAAAACAGTTACGAAAAAACGTGTTTTTCACCCTTCTTTCGCCCCAAAAAAGGGGCTGAAAAATTAAAATCATATAGGTATATCCGGAAGGAAACATGTTTTTTTTTATATTATGCACGAGGATTAGGGCCAAAAAATTAAAAATGCTGTTTTGAGAAAAAACCTTTACAGTTTCCTTTATGATTCTTTTGGCGATGACGTTAAGAAATTCCAAACTTTGGCTTACCAATTTTTAATCCGCATTCCCTGGATCGTAAAGCAGCCCGTAATCTCTCTCATATGCCTCTTCTTCTTGTCGAGCCTTTTTTTGCTGTTCTTGCCTCTTTTCGATTGAGACGTTGGGCGGCGCTTTCCACGATCAATCCTATGTTGGTCCGTTTCTTCTATGAATTTGTGAGCTAATCGACCAGTTCTTACTTCTAACAGATTAAGCATTTTGAGAAGCTTGCTATCTCAACCGCTTTTTTTCATGAAAATGGTGTTTCGGAACATTTGACCAAATCACCGAATTCAAGCTCTCTTTATTATTTTGGGTATTGCCGCCGCGACATCGTTTTATCAGCTCATCTTCGGTCAAACTTTGGTAGATTGGTTTTACCAAGGCTTGGATCTCTGGGTTTAGTGCGGGTTTATGCTTGTATACAAAAGTGGTGCTGTGGCTCCGTGTCGATAGAGATTCGGTGGTAATAACCCGCCCAAATATTTCGCCTCATGTTCTCGATTGAGTCTAGATTTCCTTGAATGACCAAACCATAAAAGGTCGACATCGACTTCATCACTTTACCCGTCAGGTCGGCTGTTTTTACAACTGGCTCGGCTTTCGGATCCTTTTTTTGTCGTTTTTTGGGCGTTTTTTTATGGACTTTTCTTCTTTCTTATTTTTGGCCTCCTCTTGCTTTTTAATTTTTTTCCACTCTTTTTTTAGCTTCAACTAAACGCCGACACGAAGCACACATTCGAGCTTATAAATAACAAATTTGACGTATGGATTAGCTGCCAGGAGATTTGTGAAAGTCTTACTGTCGCTGTCACCTATGTAGTAGGCATACTTGGCTTTATGTAATTCTATGGAACGTTTAAACATCTCCAGAATACTCTGGACTTTCATCCATCACCCCACTGCTTCCCTCGTAATTGGCGTCACACGTTTCACAATGCTCAGTTTTATACCAGATCAAAAAATCAGTTGGAGACATTCGTTTTTTCGTGAGCTTACATGTTTTGCACTGCTCCGCGAAAGTAAAAATATCAAGAACTTTTCTTGAATATTTGCCAATAAGCGAACAAACTCCGACGAGCGAGGAAAAACCTCGTTTGGCCCAGGTCCCGTCACCTGACACGGCGAGCTCGTCTTCGGGTACCTCTGTTTTGAGTCTCTTCATTTTCTTGCATTCCGGCTTTGCGAAAAACGGTGTCGGCAACGGATTTTGCAGTGAATATTGTCAATGATGCTGCAATACATGCTCAGACACATACAACGTATATCCATAAGCGAGCAAAACAATTTTAGACGCATAACCGACGCCTACAAGCCGCATCACGAAGACAATTTTTCGATTGATCTCGTACGATGTACTTACACGTGCGCAAAAATCGATTCTTATTGCGCCACAACCTTCACATTTCAATTCCAACTGAAATCTAAGACCTATTTCGAATTTTTTGGAAAATTCAATATTGCACTTCTTGCACTTTACATAATTCAATAACGTTAGAAAAACCGACGCAAAGCAAAGTATGACGTATTCTAATCCACTGGAGCACTCAACTATCATGTCTCCTGTGCTAGACAACATTTGGCCGCTGCACTTATTCCACTTGAATTTTTTTCGACTTCTTGTTCGATTGAAAATTGATTCCCTTGAAATTTTCTTTTAAAAGTTCTATTTTTTCTTATGGGATTTTTCCGACTCTCTTTAGCATCAACCTTACTTCTTTGATTTTTCGAATTCATTTTTTGATAAAATCGACGTGTTTGAAGCAACAATATTTACAAAACTGAGTAGATTTTAGGCTATGACTAGGTCAAAATACACGCATTATATAATAGAAACACGTACTAATACATATGGTAAACGAAATCAGCTGCGAGAGAACGATGAGCGTGCGCATCAACAAGATTTGGGAACGTATATTCGTATATAGTATATATATTGCTATAATTTTTAAATGGATTGGAATTTTACTCTGAAATTTTAGGAGAGTATTCTTGAAGTTTATAGCTACAAAAAAAAATAAATTGGAAAATCTAAAAAAAAATGACAATATTAAATAGTTCTAAATGATTAAAAATAAGCTTTCCTTAAAAGAAATAGCTGCATTTTGGACATTTCAATTTTATAGAATCAAGAGAGTCTCGTCAGTATGTAATTTTTTTATGAGTCTTAAAACTTATTTTAACAATAAAGAGAAGGTTACAAGCACATTTGAAATTAAACTTTTTTTCTTTTAATTCATCATTAAAAAATAAGAGTAGAACTATTTTTAACTGGTGACAAAAACTGTATAATTTTAATTGTCTAATATGTCTATAAAAAACTACTATTTGAGATATGCAACTTTAAATAATATTTAAATTGTTTACCAATATGACTTAAAAACTGTTAAAAGTACAATTTATAAACACGAAAATGGAAAATTTTAACCATTTTATTTTGCGAGGCAAAAACTAATTTAGTGTTTAATTTGTTAAGTCAAGACCAAAATCAAAATTGAAAATAAAAAATGGTGGACACATTACCGGTTTTGCTGACTACTTGGTCCAATTTTTAGCACGTTGTGTGTCTATTTAGACATCTTAGTGAAGAAGAATTACTATAAAATTTACAATTCACCTTTCTAAAGTTTGATCGATGTGTAATCTATAAATCGTCAAGTTATTATTTTAGACAGACAATGAAAAGATTAGGAATGATAGGAGTAATTCGTTACAGATGTAAGTACCGTAACATAAGTAAACTTATTTGCTATTTCTAGTCACATGTTAGCCTTACAGATTTCCTAGCTTTTGCATTTTGTTTTTAGTGTTTGCTATTAGTTCCACATCTTCTGTATGTAAGGAGCTACTCAGTGTAACTGATTCTAGATTTCCGTGTCCTACTACGGTGTGTTTAATGGATGCATGTTTTTTTTGTAATACATTTGATGATCTTATCCATGATAATTATAAATAGTACGGGGCTTAAATTGTCCTCTTATTTTATCCCCTTATACATTTTAAATTTTTCGATGTTTGTCCTGCAATTTGTACTTTCACTTTAAATGTCTCATATGTGCTTCTAATTGCATTTATTATGCTCCTTATGATAAGTAAATTACCACTTGTCTGCCTTTCTGCTTGTTTGTCTCCTAACTTTGTTTCTACATGTTCTCTTTTCCAAAATTTTTGTGTATAGCTTGTAACTTGTTGGGGTTAAACGGATTGGTCTGCAGTTTTCAGGTTGGGTCTGTATTAATAAATTGTTTCCCCACTCCTTAGGTATTTTTGTACTTCTCATGCTTCTTTGCATACACTCCATATCCATTAATCTTCTTTTTCTCCCAATTATTTGATTATATCTGGAACTATTTCGTCTTCTTTACTTGCTTTTCTTCTCTCTTAATTTCCTGTTGATATTCTATCTGTTCTTCTCTGTTTATGTTTTCCTTTGGGGTTATTGTTTGATTTTTGTATAATAATTTTTCAGGTTTTTAGTATTTCTTTTGTATCAGCTTGTATTTGTCTATGATTGTTTTTTATTGCTTTTATTTCCTTTCTTCCATTTTTTGTTGTTTTTATAGTCGCCCAGAACTTTCTGTTTTCTATTATATGTAGTTCCGTTGTATTTTCTTCAAATTTCTTCCAGGTTTCCTTTTAGCTTTTTTCGACGGCTTCTTTCATTGTTTTTCTTTTCCGTGATCTTGATTAAATATATTTGTCCAAATCATTTTCCCTTATACTACTCTATTTATATTGTTATTCCGCCATTTCGTCTTTTTTAAGTGTTTGTTACTATGTTTACTTAATCTCTTTAAAAGCCATCTATCTTTTTCCTACTATCCATTCTGTTTCTTCGTTCTCCCACCTTGGAAATTCTATATCTGTCTTTTTCTGGTATTTTTCTGTGTTTTCCTTATTCTTAAGTTTATGTATTGCTAATCAACTATATTTTCGTATCTTTTATTTTTTATTTAATTTTATTAGGTATTAGGCTTTTACTAGTTTGTGGTTTGTTCTGATTTTCAATTTTTTTTTTGATTTATTCCTGTTAAGTTTTGTGTATATGTTATATGGTCCATTATACTTCTAGGATTTTGTTCTTTCACCATAAACGTATACTTGTTCTCAATTATTTTCTTTCATTTTGTATTTCCTATTACTAAGTCATTTTTTATGCAGAAATTTTTAGGTCCTTTATAGTTTTTTCTTTATAGATTTTCATACACCCTATTTTTCTATTGCGATCTTTGCTTACTGTACTATTTCAATCTACCATTATCATTGTTTTCTAGTTTTCCGGTCTTAATTCCCATCTCACTCTGTAGGAAGTTTGTGACCTGTTGCGTTAGGTTGTGGTCCCCAAAGTTGGCTCCTTTAATCACTAAGTTATTTCTTCTATGTCTCTTTTCCTGCCCTTCCATTTTTAAATTCAGTGTCTTTATCTCATTTCTTAATGCCGTCCTTTCCTGCTCCCATTCAGCTTCTCGTTTAGATTGTTCTTCTTTCATCATGCGAATTTCTTCTCCATAAAAGTTCAATTGGGTATTTATGGTTTTAATGTCTTCTTTCGTGCTTTTAACATCCACTTTGATTTCCGCTAGCTGTGTGTTTATGCTCCTGAGTAATTGTTCAATCTTATCCATGTTTATGCTTTGTTCTTCTTGTTTCTTGGGAGGGGTCCTCAGCATTCCTTTATTGCGTTTTAGCTTTGCTCTGTCTTCTTGTGCTGGCTTTTCCTCTTGATTGGCTTCTATTTCTCTTTTCCTTTTTTGTAGGTACTCTCTTAATGATCCGGTACTGGACGATCTACCTTTGGTTGTGTTGCCGTTCATTTACTTTATTTTATGCTTACTTGTTCCGGTCGCTTTACGTGACGTACTTCACTTGCCGTACGCGCTGTGCTGCTCTGGCCGACACTTTGTTATCTCACTCCGTACCGCACTCCCGTATTCGTCGCACTGACTTTTTCTTTTTAAACCTGCACCCGTCTCGTGATCGCGCAGTACTTCGTGCACTCCTTTGTGTTTGCAAGTTCACTTACCGTGATCGCGCTGTACCTTGAAATTTGAAATTGCCGCTCTTGTGCTCTCCCAAGGCCGCTGCTCGCTGTGCTTATCAGCTGGTGTTTACTCTTGTTTATTACAAGATTTCTCGATTTATACTTGCCCTACATCTTGTTCTTTATTATATGTGCTTCTGTATATCTTAAAGTGTCCACCTATGGCTTCATTAATCACTTAAAACTAAACACTCTCTGCAATTTTCTTAAAAACCTGCGCTCGCGTAGGCGGGACCGACTTGCGGTTATCACTCACCGTAGCTCACTCTTATCTTATTGATAGATACATATTATAATTTATAAAAAAAGATGAAGCAGTGACACAATTAAGAACATTAGAGATTGGACCCACATGAGTACACATGAGTTGATAAGAGACACTAAAGATAGACAAAATTTTGCCTCGATTGTTGCCAACATTCAATAATGAATAAGGCACTTTAAGAAGAAAAAGTGACACAATTGTTTACAAAGAGTTTATAAAAATAATTGTACTTTGTTTTTTGTTTTTGTTTTTTTTTTTTGTTCACAAGTGACACATTTTTTTGAAGTATGTTCTTTACAAATTGGTAATCTGCATTCAATACAGAAATATTGTGTTTTTCTATCAACTGAAACTGGACACAAATGGCAACGTTTTTTTTTTTTTTTTTTTGTTCTAAAACATTATATGGGAATTCATCACGTATATCCTGATCATCAGGTCTTTCTGCTCCTGGCAGAAATGATTCAATCAAATACCGTAAAGATAATCGTAAAGTCGGTGTTGTCAAACGTAGAGCCATATAAGGCTTGACAAGAGCCATAGATATATCGAGTATAAAATCATGGTGCTTTTTTAAAGGATTAGATTCGCATAAAGAATATAATATAAATGCATTAACGTTTGTCTGATCTAAAATGCCATGAAAATAACGTATTGGCCAACGAGAAGTTCTACGTGATACTGTGTAGTCATGGCATTTTCTGTCAAAAGCGTCAGTTGATCCTTTTGTTTTGTTATAAAACAGAACTATATTCGGCTTTTCTGTTACTATTGTAGATACTTTTGCAGAGATTTCTAACGTAATAAGACAGAACGGTTTCCTCAGCAAGCCTTTCAACTTTTCTAATATATGGAATAGCATCAAACATGTAGTGAGTTTGTGCATCATTAATCGAAACAATTTTTAAGCCATAACGATCTAGTTTAGATGGTATATATACTTTAAAGCGACAACGACCTTGGAACGATAACAATTGCTCGTCAATAGCGACGTTTGTGCCAGGAAAGTAGTACTCTTTACAGTTCGATATAAACATATCCCAAATTGTACATATACAAGCTAACTTGTCACTCTCTTGGCGCGCTGCTCTGGCAGTTTTGTCATCAAATCGTAGACAACGTGACAAAATTTTAAAACGACGTTCAGGCATAACTGCTCTGAATAACGGCAATGAATGAACTGACCATAGGTCTTGAAAATGAGTATCATGTACTTTAAACAAACCAGCATAATACAGTAAACCTATGAACGCACGTATTTAACTCTGTCACTATGTTTTGTTACCAACGTATCAGTGATATTTTGTTTGACTGTATATCGATCGATCTCTTGATTGGTGTGGATAACTATGATTTCTAGCATATCGTCGGTAATCAAAAGAGACCAAGCTTGAAGAGGCGTCGTAACCTGTAGAGCGTCTCCTTTCGGCGCTGGTGTATATTCAACATGGCTGTCGAATGACCTACTAGTAAAATAAACACTTTTTTACACTATTTATATTTCTTTGTTTTTTTGTTTTTTTACTTATTATTTCACATTTATTACGATCTATCTATAAAAACTCAAGCAATCAAAATAGTATAAACCAACATAACCTATATTTTCACTGTAATATTGTGCAATATCACTTTCACTTCTTTTTTTTACTTAAATACTACATTTTAACAAAAATTTATCAAAATAAAAATTCTTATAATATACTCACTTTGTACAATACGAGGTAGACTGGGTCCAGTGGACCCCCAAAAAATTTTCATGTGCGTACTATTCAGCAACTGGCACTAGCGCCCCTCTACTACTTCTAAACAAGAACGAATTTTCTCAACACTAACCAACACCTCCCCCCCTCTACAGAAATGCCAGCGGTTTGAAAAACGCGGCTGGGTCCAGTGGACCCAGTCTACCTTCTATGGGTTAAGTTGGTTGATGGGTGAAGATTTTTTAGGACTACTCTAAAGTTTCGCTCATCTTTCCTTTTATAGGTGTGGAATTGTGTGTTTTTTCCCTTAGGGCCTTAATTATGACAGTGTATAATTCAGTGGTTTTCGGTAAAGTTTTGACCTCATCGTTATTGAATTTTTAATTTCAAAGTTATTTTTGCTATATATATATATATATATATATATATATATATATATATATATATAATCTTAACCCATTTACCTTACGGTGTAGGGTGTTTGTAAGTTTACATACATTTACATTTCCGTGAAATCAATTTACATTCTAATAATTATTGTCAATACCGTTCTTTAAATTAATTTAAAATAAACCAAATTAAATTAAATTGGATTTACAATACATTTTAGCTTACAGTTCCTATGCAAGTTGTTCTTGTCTATCTGATATTCTATTTACTTCACTTGCATTATACTACACTATGTTTCGTATGACGATCTTCAGTCATTCTTAACCGCACCAATCTATAGTTCACTCACACGCTTTATTACATTGATTACTCTCTCTTTTTATTGTGTATTTGTTATGTACGTACGAACTTTGCCCATTCCTTTTTGTTTTGTGCCAATGTTTTGGTCTCTTGCCAGTTTCGATTCTTCCTCTTTAGGATTTCCGCTATTGTCTCATCCCATCTCCTTCTTGGTCTTCCTCTTGTTCTCTTTCTTGTTGTTTTAGTTTGCCAAATTATTTTTGTCTGTTATTCCCTATTCTGATCAAGTGTCCAAACCATCTCATCTGTTGTCTTTCTATGTCTTTCTTTATTGATTCAACTTTTAGTGTTGTTCGTATTTCTTCATTTCTTAGTCTATCTCTTTTAGTTACACCCATGATTCCTCTCAGAAATTTCATCTCACATGCTTGTATCTTATTATCTTGTCTTCGTGAGCGTCCAGCTTTCGCAACCAAACATCAATATCGGCTTAAATATCGTGTTGTATACTGTTAGCTTTGTTTTATTGCTTATCTCTTTTTTCCTAATTAAAGCATTGTTTAGGGCGTAATACACTTTATTAGCACTTTCAATTCTGCTATTTATTTCCGTTTCGTTTTTCCCATCTTTCTGTATTGGTATTCCCAGATACTTAAAACTGTCTACTTGTTCGATCTCTTTAGTATTAAGTTGTATTCTTATTTGTCTATTGTTTCTTCCTAGTATCATCACTTTGGTCTTATTAGTATTTATCATTAGTTTTCGTTTTTGTAGTGCTGTGTTCCACAGTTCTAAGTTTCTTTGCAATTCTTCCTGGTTTTTGCACAGATCATCAGATCATCGCGAATGCACATTCTGTTATATATACCGGTTCCAAATATCTATAGCCCACTAACAATTTCTTAACTTTATGTTTAACTTCTTTTATTACTTCATCTAATACAATATTAAAGAGTGTTGGGCTTAATACTCCCCCTTGTCTCACGCCTTCTTTTGTTACAAATTCGTCTGACTCCATATTATTTGTTCTGACCTGATTTCGAGTTTTATTGTATAAACTAGCTATATTGCTTCTCAGTCTGTTTCCAATTCCTCTTTTCTTAAGGCTATTCCATATAACTCTTCTTGGTATGCTGTCGAAGGCTTTTTTAATATCGATAAACGCCACATATATGTGATTGCTGTGGAACTTCTCTATCAGCTGTTTTATTGTGAATATGTGGTCCTGTATTCCTCTCCCTCTTCTAAAACCACTTTTCGATTCTTCTATTTGGTCTTCTGTTTTGGCTTTCAATTTGTCGTCTAGTAGTCTCTCGTACACTTTATATGCATTGTTGAGTAGTGTTATCCCTCTATAGCTGTTGCAGTCTTTCTTATTTCCGGACTTGTATAGTGGTAATATTATAGCAATTTCCCATTCCATCGGTATTTTGTTTTCTACTGCAATTTTGTTAAACAGTGTTGTCAATACCTCTAGACCGTTGGACCCTAGTAGCTTTAACATTTCTGTTGTTATGTTATCATGTCCTGGTG
Organism: Sinelater perroti; assembly: GCA_036346155.1. NCBI lineage: Eukaryota > Metazoa > Arthropoda > Insecta > Coleoptera > Elateridae > Sinelater > Sinelater perroti. The sequence goes on from JARFIY010000077.1 coordinate 108,565, forward strand.
CTTTGCCTCTCTTAAGCCTCTTTATAGCTTCTCCTACTTCTTCCAGACTAAATGTTCTCCCTTGTTCTACGTCTTCTTCTTCTTCCCTATTTTCTTCTTCGATGTCCCATGTACTTGATGTGTTTGCGTTTAGCAACTCTTCGAATTATTCTTTCCATCGTAGCATTATATCGTTGTTTTCCGTTAATATTTTCCCTTTATTTGAGTTAATATATTGACATTTTGTTTCTTTTCCTTTCCTTAATATTTTCAGTACTTTATAAAACAGTTTTTGGTTACCTATTCTGTCCTTCTCCATCTTTTCGCCGAATTCTTCCCATGTGTGTATTTTTGCTCTTTTCACCATTTCTTTGACCTTTAGTCTCTGTTCTTTGTATTTTGTATAGTTTTCGTTATTTTTGTTTCTTAGATATGTTTTCCATATCATTTTCTTTAGCTTTGTTTCTTCCTTTATCTCTTCGTTCCACCAACTCGATTTATTTCTATATTTGTTATCACTCGTCTGTCCACATATTGCTTTGGTTGTGTTTATTACTATTTCTTTGAATTTTATCCAAAGCTCTTCTATGTTATAATTCATAATACTTGCTTTTAGAGTTCCCATATCTTTTTCCGTTCCTTCAGTATATTTATTTGCTATTTCTTCTTCCCTTAATTTGTGTGATCTTATTTTTATCTTTTCTTGTGTGTTAATCATTTTATCCTTTTTGTTTCCCTTAGTTTCCTTACTAACTCCATTTTCATTTCCGATACTACCAGTGTGATCCGTATATAATTCGGCTCCTCTTTTTACTCTTGTATCTTGTATGTCTTCTATATTACTTATTTATTATTACGTAGTCAATGATTGACTTCTCATTTCTACTTACTATTTCTCTTGTATACTTGTATATATCTTTGTGTTCGAAAGAGTTTGTTAGAACTAGGTTATTCAATATACAGAAATCTATTAATCTTTTCCCATTTGTATTTCTTGTTTCTTCTCCATGTGCCCCTATTGTCTCCCCTGATTCCGCTTCTTTTTTCCCTACTCTTCCATTTAGATCTCCAATTATAATTATTCTTCCATTTAGGCTTTCTATTGTTTCTGCTAGTTGCTCCCAAAACAGTTCTTTTATTTGTGCCTTGTCATTTTCCCCTGGTCCGTATGTAATTATCATCGTACTTTTAACTGTGTTACCCGCTTGTATCTCTATCATAAGTAATCGTTCTGTAATTGCTACCGATTTCGTAATATTAGTTATTTCCTTTTTAACTATATAACCTACTTCGTTTCTTGCTCTCTGATTTCGTTAGACTCCTGTATATATTAGTAGGTTTCCACTTGGCAGAATTATTTCTCCACTCCCTTTCTTTTTAGTTTGTTATTCCTAAAATGTGTAGTCTTGCTTTGTTAAATTCTTCATCTAATTCATGTTCCTTTTCTGCTATACTTCTTATGTTCCATGTTTCCATCTGTTAGTCCTTTTCATTGCCTTGTTCGTTATCCCATAGATCGGTCCCATGTTCTTATCTTCCGCTTTTAGTCTTTTCTCCAGGTTGTGCGTGTTATTTTTCTCATTTGTTCCGTAAAATTTTGCCCACCAGGGGATCTCTCAGCTACTGTTCTCTTGTAGTTAGTATTTTGTCTCCCTACGGTTTCTACTAGACTTTCTTGTTGTATTTCTTTATGTGTAACCATTTTGTTGTATATCTTTAATTTATCGTAACTTAAATATGCCGTTTGTCCTTTTTCTCTGGCTTCTTTTAGCAAAGGTATTAGTCTTCTTCTTTCTTCTTGGACCTTTTTCGTATAATCTTCATCTATCCAGATGTCTGATCCTTTTAGGTTTTTTGCGTTTCGTATTATCTCTTGCTTAGTACTCGTCTTTGTTAATTTTACTAATATTGGCCTTGTTTTCCGCCCATGAGTTTTCCTAATCTTTTTATCTCGTCTATATCGACTTTTCCATCTAGGGTTACTCCTATTTTATCTATTTCCGCACATGCTTTTCTTCTAGTTATTTCTTCGTCCTCGTTTGTTTCTTCTTTAATACCCTTCATTACCAGATTTTTCCTCTTACTTTCTTTCTAGCATTTCTATTCTGGTGTTTTGTTCTGCCACTTGTTTCATTAGTTTCGTGTTTTCCTCTTTAACTTGATTTAATTCTTGAATTATCTTATCTAACTTATTATTCGTTTGGCTCGTGTTTTCATTTATAGTGGCAAACATTGTTTCAATTCTTTCCATATCCATTTTTATTTTTACTGTTTTAACTATTTTTATTCCGTTCGTAAGTTTTGTATCACTGTAATTATTCGTATTTAATATTTATGCCCGTGTATAATTTTAATTTTAATTGTGCCCAATACTGTTATTTATGATACTATTTCCGCCGCACGAATTTTTATTGTTGGCTTAACAGCCGATATGGGGTACACGTGCGAGTTTTATACAAACGCCTCTTTCTGCGTTGTTGAAGTTATAACATTCGTAACAATAAAATAATCAGTTTCTTACCAGTGTCTGCTGTACTTTGTTCACTGGTATCTACTCTACTCACATGCAATTTTTATAAATTTTATCCACTTTCGCCGTGTTAACAGTAAGAAATTTATATAGCGTGACGGAGCCGATGTGTTCGATTACCCGTCGCCGCCGCAAAATCCGTTATTTTTTGCTATTGTTTCTAAAAGTTTGATTAGGGGTTGTATATCTTTGACACCTGCTATATAGATTGGTGGGGTTTAGATTCTTTTGCTTCCAGTTGTGCTATTCCTTCTTCTTCTACTGTATCTTCACTTAAAGCATCATATCTATTAGAGGTTCAACCAGTATGTTGTAGTTTTGCTTTGTTTGGTCCGAGTTTGCAATTTTCAGGATTACGCAGTCGTTTTACTTTCTACTACGTGCCAATCATTGTCCTGAGATACCCGGCTTGTTTGAGTCTGATGATAAATTGGATTGTTTTGATAACCTGAACTTGAACTTTGTGGTTGTGGAGTATTGTTTACTTGCAAATTCGGATAGAGATTAGTTATTGGCAGCTGTTGCGGGAGTTGATAACCTTGTTGTGCATACTGAAGTTGGTAGTTTTGATTTACTTGCATAGGTATAAACTGTGTTTTGTATATTAGGTGTGGCTTGGTTATAATAAGCCATAATTAGTTGTATTAATATATATATATATATATATATATATATATATATATATATATATATATATATATATATAATCAAAACCATTTACCTTATTGGTGTTGGCTTACATTATATACTTATTATACAATACTTATCTACATTCTTAACTTAATTAAACTGAATTAAACTGGATTGTCTGTGTTAGAACAAATTTATTCCATTCTTTTCTGTTGTTTGTCATTGCTTTCGCCTCCTCCACTGTTTTTCCTTTCCTTGTTAGTATTTTTCCTATAGTGTTATCCCATGTTTCCTGTGGTCTTCCCTTTCTTTTGCCTACTTTTCTCGTTTCCCATATTCGTTTGACTTGTCTATCTTGGTCCATCCGCTGTAAATGGCCCCACCACGCTAATTGTCTTTGTTCAATGAAGCTTGTTACTGGGTTAATTTCTAATTCTGCTCTAATCTGACTGCTTCTGATTTTATCCCTCAAGGAGACGCCTTTCACTCTTCTTAAGTATTTCATTTCTGTGGCTTCTAATCTTAGTTTCATTTTTGTGTCAATACCCATGATTCGCATCCATAAGTCATAATAGGCCTGAAGATTGTTTTATACACCGTAAGTTTGGTTTTTTGTGTCACCTCTCTTTTGTTTATAAAATTTGCGTTCATTGCGTAATATAGTTTATTACATTTCTCTATCCTTTCGGATATGTCTATTTCCTGTCTTCCGTTATTATCTATAGTGACCCCTAGATACTTGAACTGTTTTATCTGTTTAATTTCCTCTCCATTTATTTGCATCTTTATCTTCTGGTGATCTTTCCCAATAAGCATCACTTGTGTTTTATTGGCGTTTATCTTCATACCGTTATTTGTTAGTTCTTCGTTCCATATCAGTAGGTTTCGTTGTAGTTCTTCTTCGCTTCCTGCCATTACTATAATATCGTCTGCAAATGCACAGTTTCGTATAAATATAGGTTGTAATTTTCATATCCTACATTTAACCCTCTGATCCTCTGGTGACATGTTCGTATTATTTCATCCATAAAGATGATAAATAATGCCGGACTCAGTACCCTCCTTGCCTTAAACCTTCATTTGTAGTAAACTCCTCTGATGTTCTGTTATTGTTTATCACATAGTTCCTTGTCTTTTGGTACAGACTTTTAATTACTCGTTACTTTTGGGCTTATTCCTCTGTTGCTTAAATTTTGCCATACTCTCTCTGGGTGTTCTATCGAAAGCTTTCTCGAGGTCGATAAATGCAAAGGCAGCTTTCTCGTTGTATTGAAGTATTTTGTAATTATTTGTTTCACTGTAAATATATGGTCTTGTACGCTTCTACCCTTACGGAAACCACTCTGTTCTTCTGTTAGTGTTGGTTCTATGACAGTTCGGAGTTTACCTTCAATTATTTGTTCGAACAGCTTTAAAGGTATGCTCAGCAGCGTTATGCCTCTATAGTTGTTACATATTTTCCTATCTCCTTCTTAAATATTGGTACTATCTGTCCTACTTCCCAATCTTTTGGTATACTCTCTTCTTTCCATATTTTATTAAACATTTTTAAGAACGCCTTTGTTCCTTGTTTTCCCATTTTTTCAACATTTCGCCAGTGATTCTGTCATGTCCTGGTGACTTTCCATTTTAATTTTCTTTAGTGCTGTTGTCAATTCTTCTTCTGTTATACCTTCTTCTTCGTTTTCTCTATGCTGTTGTTTGTCTTCTGTCTGTGTATTTTCTTCATTATTCGTGCCTTGGGTCTGTAGGAGTTCTTGGAAGTATTGCCTCCATCTGTTCATTATATCTATTGGGTTTGACAGTACCTTTCCATTATTATCCTTTATTACTGTGTTATCTGGTGTTTTCCTTTCCTTAAGTTTTTAAAACTTTATAGAATAGTTTTGGTTCTCTCTGCTGTTTTTTCTAACTTTTCCCAAAGTCTTGCCACGTTTTCTTTCGCATCTGTCACCATATGTTTTACTATTATACGCTGTTCTTTGTATGTTTTATATGCCTCTTCTGTCTTTTCATTAAATATTCTGCCCACCTCTTCTTCTTTAATTTAACTTGGTCTTTTATTTCTTCACTCCACCAGGCGGTTCTCTTCATATGCTTATTTGTCTTAATTACACCACATGCGAATCTGGCTGCGTTTATTAGAGTGTTCTTTATCTTCTTCCACATCTCTTCCACATTCATCTGTTCTAGCTTTTCTTCATCTGTTAGTAGTTCTCTTCTTATTATGTTCTCGTATTTCTTTGCTATTTCTGTTTCTTGTAGTTTATAAATACGTATTGTTTCTTTCTGAACTGCATATTCTTCTCTTATTGCTTGTTTTTGATTTTCAGGTCTCTTTATCTTTCCGTTAATAGGTAGTGGTCGCTGTATATCTCCGCTCCTCTTTTGACTCTAACATCTTTCACCATCTGCCTGTTATTTTTTCTACTAGTATGTATTCTAATATAGATCTCTCATTTCTGCTTTTAACCTCTCTTGTAATTGTGTGTATCTTTTGTGCTGGAAGAATGAGTTTGTTATGATTAGGTTATTACGGGAGCAGTATTCTATTAATCTGTTTCCGTTGTTATTTCTTTATCTTCGCCAATTTTCCTATCACCGTTTCTGTGTTATTTTCTCTTTCCCACTCTACTGTTGAAGTCACCTGCTACAAATATTTTCCCTTTGCTTTTCTGTTATTAATGCTAAATCCTCCCAAAATTTATCTTTTATTTCCTTTTCTCGTTTTCGTCAGGTCCGTAGACTGCAATTAACGTTATTTTTCTTTTCTTGCATTTCTAATTCCACCGTGAGGATTCTTTCCGACCACCCTGTCCAGTTTGTGATCTTATCTTCCCAATTCTTGTTTATAATGCATCCACCCTTCTGCCGCTCTTGCATTTTCTTTCACTCCGGGTGTATTAGTCTGTGTCCGTCCGTTAATATCTTTTCTCCTTTCCCTTTTTCTTTGTCTCTGCAAGTACCAGTATTTCTGTTCCTATTCTATTAAACTCATATATAACTTCTTCTTCTTTATTCGTTAAACTTCTTATATTCCATACTCCAAGTTTCCAATCCTTTATGTCGTTTCCTTGTCCATTGCCAGTTTCGTTACCGTCATCCCCTGCTTATCTGCACGTACTAGTTTTTCGACCTGTTCGGGTTATTTTTCTTAATTGTTCCTCGAAATTTGTTCCTCTGGTGATCTCTCTGTTGCAGTCCTTTTTATTGATGTGCTTTCAGTCCTATCTTCCTTTATCAGTTCTTCTTTATTTGCAAGATCATTTGCTCTGTATATTTCATCATTGATTATCAATTTATTATATTTTAGCTGTGCTCTATATCCTTTACTCCTTGCTTCTTTCATATGTGGGATTAACATTTTCTTTCCTCTACTACCTCCTTGGTATAATCTTCATCAATCCATATATCTGTTCCTTTGAGCTTTCTCGCGTTTTGTAGGATTTGTATTTTTATTACCTCTAATTAACTTAACCAAGATTGGTCTTTTCTTGTCTGTCATATATTTTCCAATTCTTCTTATTTGTTCTAAATCCTCTTTTAAGTTTATGTCAATTCCTATCTTTTGCATTATATTAGCTACTTTTACCTCTGTCCTGTTCGTGTTTTCATTTTCTTCGTCTACCACTCCTTTAATTATGATATTATTTTTCCTGGTTTCTTTCTAGGTAAGTAATTCTTCCCTCATGTTGTGCCACCTTCTCTTTTAGTTTCTTATTTTCGTCCTTAACTTGTTTCATTTCCAGCGCAAAAGCATCAAATTTATCATTCATTTGCTTCATGTTCATCTCTATTTGTTGGAACATCTTCTCAATTCTCTCCATTTCGCTCATGTTTGGGTCTGCTGTTGGTTGCGTAAAGTGTCAAACCCCAGTCTGCCCGTCGTAAGTCTGTCACTTATCCACCAACAGCCCCCTTCACGTTCCTTGATCTTACAATTCAATTTTATTTACACTACTCCTTGTATATTGCAATACTTCGGCGTTTAATGTGTTGCCTATCCAAAAAATTTTGATGTGGAGGTCATTCCAGTTTTATTTACTTCTCTTATCTATACTAGTTTCATGCGATTTTTAGCTGTATTCACACAGTCCTTAACCTTACTTATCTATTATTTTCTTTAATTTACTCACTGTTTCGTCGTTATTTTTGTTTTCCTGTTCTCCTACACCTTCCTCTATTTCCCTCTACTAGGTTCACTGCTTTACTCTGCCTCAGTTTTCTCAATACGGCCCTTTTGGACTTTAAATATTGGAGAACACGTGCGGCATGTCACACTCAAACAAACAAAACTCCGTATTTAAATAAATAAATTGAAATGTAAATGTAGATTAAATGAGTTTTATATTCACTTCGACCGTGAGGTTGCACGATTATCTTTGTCGCCCGATACCACTTGCACTCGATGTTGAACCTTGCGCTTAAAAAAGGGGTGCGGCTCTTCCGTTGCAATATCCGGCACGCACGTTCACTCGGCTTGAAGGCTCGGGCCGAACTGAAAAGAATATAAATCTTGAAGATTTAGGCTACCCACCTTTAAAACAACTGAAAAAGGTGCAGTACAGTGCTTGCGGCATCCGATTAAAAACCCAACTTGAGCTGTCTTTTCTGTCTCATAATCGACGTGTTTGTTCCTTAGCTGTTCGATGGAATTATCAGTTTTCTGAAAAAAACGGCAACTTAACCTTTTCTTCTTTTCGTGCTATCCGTTTCGGATGTTTGCGATCAATGTGGCGATTTTTATTTTATTAACAGCTGCTCGAAAAAGTCCAGTGGTCGTCATCGAAAACCAAGATCTTAAGTTTTTGAGCCATGAAATGCGTCGTTTTCCAGGTCCCCGCTTTCCCTCTACTTTGCCTTGAAGTATTTGTTGAAGTAAGCCGTAACGTTCTTCATTTCTGCTAATGTGTCCAAGATATTGTAACTTCCTGATTTTAACTGTATTTATTACTTCAGTTGTTTTGTTAACTCTGCGTAAAACTTCCACATTTGTCACATGATCAACCCATGGTATTCTCAATAAACGTCTATATAGCCACATTTCGAATGCCTCTAACTTTTTCATTGTAGCTGCAGTCAACGTCCAGGACTCTACTCCGTATAACAAGACTGAGAATACGTAACACCTTAACAGTCTTATTTTTATCTCGATATTTAAATCTCGGTTTTGAATAGTTTTGCATTCTAATATATGAGCTTCTGGCTTTTTCTATTCTACACTTGATCCCTACTGAATGATCCCACTGATCATTAACTGAAGTGCCTAGATAGATAATTGATTTTACTCTTTCAATCTTTTCGCCGTTTATTATTAAGGGTGCAGGTGGAATATTGTTTTTACTTATAACCATATATTTGGTTTTCTTTGCATTTAACTTTAACCCGTACTGTTGACTGATAGTCATGATGTTAGTCATAATATCTTGCAAGCCTTTTAAATTGTCCGGAAATATGACTGTGTCGTCCGCGTACCTTATGTTATTCAACTTTACTCCCTTTACTGAAATGCCTTCTGTCGCATCTTGGAGAGCTTCGTTAAATATTTGTTCCGACTAGACGTTGAACAACAAGGGCGATAGAATACAACCTTGTCTCATTCCGCGTCTTATTTCTACATCAACTGACAGCTCTCCTTCAATTTTGATGTTTGCAGATTGATTCCAATACAAATTAATTATAATTCGAAGATCTTTGTCGTCAATACCAGTGTTTTTCAGTATTTGTATGAGTTTATCATGTTTAACGCTGTCAAATGCTTTATGATAATCTATAAAGCATGTATAGATATCAATGTTAATATCTCTGCAACGTTGAAATAATACTTGTAGAGCAAATAGCGCTTCTCTTGTGCCTAGGGCATTACGAAATCCAAATTGGGTTTGGCTCAATTGTTCTTCACAAATTCTGAAGATGCGTTTATGTATTATTTTCAAAAACATTTTTTAGTAGGTGGCTCATGAGACTAATCAATCGGTAGTCGCTACAACATTTGGCACTTAACCTTAAAAAACCTAAAACGTGTTATATCTCGATAAGGGAATTTTAAATATTTTTTAATACTCCCAATCGAAAGAGCACGATTTTTGTACATCGAAAATGACTTTTTTTTAGTGTTGTACAGCATTAGTTTACAAGATATTAAACGACGAACAAGTAGCGCGGCGCGACGAGGCGCGGTACCGTTCGCCCACTCGCGGAGCACACGTAGTAAATAAGTGTTAGTATCGTAAACATAACATAAGTATCAGCCGTTGTTTACTTTGTTTTTACGTAAGTTATAATTGTTGATAGGTAATAGTATTTAATGTGTTCGTACTTAATTTGAAAAATAAAGTACTTATTTTTAACAGTTAATCGCTTCGTTGAATAAATATTAAACTAAATGTTTTTTGTAGGTTAAATTGAAGTTTAGTCTGGCAATACGCATAAGTATAGACATCTGTTTGTGTAAACCCTTTAGGCAAAGAAAATCACTTAGTAAAACAAAACTTAAAAAGTTACCTGCCGTTTTTCAAGAAATATACCCGTCAGTACCTCACGATGCCAATATTTGCAGAACAGCTCGCGATTTTTTTATTACTCCTATTTGCTTACAATCTATCATATTGGATAAGTAATTAGTGTTTAATTTTATATACACAAATAGACATTAATAACATGCAGGAGATAACTTCCAGTGACGTCACTCCTTTAATTAAAATAATATAATATATATTATTAGTATTGTTATTCTATTCCTAATTTTATTTGTCTATTAGGTCACTTGGCTTGTATCTTTTTAGTCTACGCACTTCACCAATATTTTCCGAAAATAAATTTTTTGCTAGCACATTAGGGTACACTTTGGTTCTGGCACTGTAGTTTACACTAAAACGTTGGATTTCATCCCTGATCGATAGTACTTGCAGGTCTCTGGAAATTGTTGCATTGGTAACATACCAAGGGGCATCGGCTATGATTCGTAATACTTTATTTTGGTATCTTTGAAGTATTTTCAGATTGGAATTACTTGCTGTGCCTCACAGTTGCACGCCATAGGTCCAAATCGACTTCAAGACTGCCTTACACATCAGCAATTTGTTCTCTAGTATTAACTGGGATTTCCTACCAATCAGCCAATACATTTTTTGTAGTTTGATACCAAGCTGTTTTCTTTTTGTAAATAAATGTTTCTTCCATGTTAGACTTCTGTCTATATGCATTCCCAAGTATTTTGTATCCTCCGCTTGACTCAGTTGTTTACCGTTTATTGTAACCGGAGTACATGTTTCTTTATTTAAAGTGTACGTTACATGAACTGATTTTTGTTCGTTAGCTTTGATTTTCCATTTGGTTAACCAGGTTTGTATGAGGATCTAAATTACCCTGCAAATATTCTGAAGCAATTGTTGGACTAGTGTGTAACTGTGAATTGAGAACAATTCAGTGTATTCATCCTGATACTTCACTAGGAACTGTCTGTCTGCTAGATATGATTTGAGAACGATCACAAAGCTGTAGGGTAGTTTTTCTTTAAGTTTGTACAGAAGGCCTTCATGCCAAACCTTGTCAAAGGCCTCGCTGACGTCAAGAAAGGCTGCCGAACAGTACATTTTCTGTTTGAGTGCATTAGTTATCGTGTTGACTATTCTGTGTACGTGTTTTATAGTACCATGTTGACTTCTAAAGCCAAACTGGTGATTTGGAATAAGATTATTGTACTCTAATAATTTTTCAAATACTTTTGACAGTATTGGTAATAAAATTATCGGACGATAGGAACTTATTTCGTGTGATTCTTGCCCGGTTTTTTGTAACATTATAATTTGTGCTACTTTCCATGTCCTAGCGAAGTAGCCAAGTCTCAATATTGTGTTAAAAAGCTGTTGTATTGCTCTGTACCCTTTGATTGTTAGGTTTTGTAACACCTTGCCATTAATCAAGTCAAACCCTGGGGCTTTTTGAGGGTTTATGGTTTGTAGAATTGTATTTCTTATTTCAGTAATTGTAAAGTTTTTTATTGGAAGACCCATTTGGTAGTCAATATCTAGAAAGTCTTGAACTTTCTGTTCGTATTCTGCTACAAATATTTCGTGTGGTTTAAATACATTTCTTAGATGTTCTGCAAATGCTGCAGCCTTTTCTTTGTTATTTCTTGCCCATTTATTATTTTGGTCTCTTATCGGCGGGATATTTGTGGTCTTTTCAATTTTTTTGTTGTTTTCCACAATGAATACTCTGTAGCTTTTGTTCCTGATAGATTACTGAGGTATTCTTGGAAGGATTTATTTTTTATTTGCATTAATAGTTCCTTCGGTTCTTCTGCTGATTTGTTGAATTTTCGTGTCTTGTTATTTGCCATCTTTTTTGAGTTTTCTTCGTTTATGAATTTTATTTTTAACTATTACAGGAAGTTTTTCTTCGACAGTGGCATGGTTATTATCTGGCGTAGCAGTCCAAGCCGCTTGTTGTATTGAGTTGGTGATATTAATTACTGCAAGATCAAGTTCTGCTGGTGTTTTTAACGATAAGTTTAAATTAATTAGGTCATCTAGTGTTGTTCGGAAGACTTCCCAATTTGTTTGCTTACTATATAGCGTGGGGTGTTTCTGTTTTTCTACTATGTGGGAATGTAGCGTGATTATAAGCGGCGAGTGATCGTATGTCTGTCTTGAGCTTTTTGACATCTATTCCTTTTACAATGCCGAAATCTAATAAATCTGGAACTTTTCTCTTGTCGGTAGGCCAAAAGGTAGGTTGCCCAGTAGATATTGCAGTAAGGTTGTCTGCTTTTAAAGCTGCGTATAATTCTCTGCCTTTTGTTAGTTATCCGTGAACCCCAGTGTTGGTGTTTTGCGTTTCAAAGTCCCCAGCCGAGGTGAATTTATTCCCGAGTGTTTTAAAGTAATTTTCAGTCTTCCTGTTTGTTGTTATGCTTAGGCGGACAGTATATTGCAGAAAGATTTAAAGTTCCTACGTTATATTCCAAATCTACAGTAGTTGCTTGTATATTTTCTTTACAATAGCCTTCTGTTTCATAATGCTTAATTCCTTCTCTGATGATGATTGCGGTTCCCCCGTGTGCAGTACCGTCAGAATGCTTGGTGTCATATATGTGGTATTTTGGATTTTCAAGTAACTTTTGTTGGTGAAATGTGTTTCTGATATTAGCATTACGTCTAAGTGATGAGTTTGTATAAATAATTTGACTTCTTGTGCATGTAGGCATAAGCCGTTGGCGTTCCATACACCCATTTTAAGCAACTGAGCCATTATGACATTTTACTGACGAGAGTGGAGATAAGATTCATTATTGTACTCATTTGACTGATGAGATCTTTCATCATATTTTTTAATTCCACTATATCGCTTGTTGATTGAGTAGATAATGGTAGATTTTTTTGATTTGGATTGTTTATTTGTTGTGAGTTTTGTTGCAAGCGTTGAGCATAGGATATATTGGGTTGTATATATCGTGTTCTGAAAGTTTTTTGTTCGCTTGCTTGGTTTCTCAGTTGTGGATCAAATTTTTGCTGAATCTGCTTATGTACAATACACCCTCTGTAATTAGCAGGGTGATTTTCATTACAGTTAACACATTTTACTTCGTTGTTTTTTATTTTTCTAGGACAATTTGATGTTAGGTGATTTTCTGTACATTTTACACAGCGTGGTTTTTTTACAGAAATTCTATGTGTGTCCATATTGTTGACACCGCATATATTGGGGTATATTTCTTTTTGTATGCGGTGCTTCGAATGTCATACTAGTATTCATAAATAATTTTATTTTACATATGTCCTTATTGTTAATGTTTTGCTTCAGATCTATGAAAAACATGGGTAACCGTATATTTGTACGTTGTTGTTTGACATTCCAGATATTTGTTACGTCGTGTCCGAAACCTTTAATCTTTGTTTTATTTCATCAATATCAGTTGAGTAGTGTACATTTTTTAGTACTACCCTAAAACTTTTGTCATTTTTGGGCTTGTAAGTGTGATATTGAGTATTTTTATCATTCAGCATTTTAATAATGCTGCTATATGTTTGACCATCTTTCGATTCAATTTTAACTTGCTCTCTATTGAGAGCTTTGTAGTGGTACTTTTCTTTGGCTACTTTATCTAGTTCGACGATTAAAGGTTTTATATTTTCCACTCCAGTAATATAAATTGGAGGTGGTTTTGGGTCCTTGTTTTGCATATTATCTAAGTTCGTTTCCATTGTCTCTTCATTTGTGAGGCTGCTAAATCGATTATTACTTAACCAGTATTCACTAGTGTCGGTTTGACTTGATTGAGCGTCGATAACATCCGTAGTTCTGGTCCTATTTTTACCGTGTTTGACAGTTCGCCACTCTTCAATTGTAGGAAACTCTTGTGGTGGATGGTATAACAGTTGCACTGGGATCTGCATGTTATTTTGTTGTTGACTATAGCTAAATGACGGTTGAAATTGGGGTTGCTGTGGTATTATTGGTTGTGAATAACACATGTTGGCTGGTAAGTATTGTGGTAGGGCATTTTGATTATAAATTGTTGAATTTGGTTTCGTATATGACATGTTATTATAGTATGGGTTGTTGGCCATGGCCTTACCCTGTATATGAATTGTTAAATTAAATTAGTTTTACAGTTTTACACTTATGGTTTAAGTAAAAGCTTAATTAAACTTCGACTTAGGTTTAAGCCACCCCTTAAGCTGTCATCAGTTTTTCAGTAGAGGTTGAAGTCTAGGTTAACTAAACCATACATTTATCAGATTGGTATTACTTTTTGTGTGTATTCTGTGCATACACCTAATATTTACAATATGATATCTCACATATACGATTCTGTGTATGTTTTTTTTTTAATAGGGGTTATGCCAGATCAGCAATACATTTGCTATTACATGGCAAGGTTAAAAGATTTTTAACATTTATATCACTAAAATAGATAGTTCATTGTGATTTTGACAATTAAATTAGTTATTCTCACTATTTAGGACATCAATAGGTAACTTCCTTTTAAGTCTGGTGTGTAAGTTTTCAGTGCCCAAGTTGTAGTGAACCGCACCACTGCATTGATTTATGTTATCAAAAAATTTTTGAGCTGTTTTCTTTATGAATTCTTCCACTGTCAGGATTCCTGTTTCTCGGTGGAGCTGCGAGTTTCTTACGTACCACTGTGCATTTGTTATTATACGGATAATTTTATTTTGTAACACTTGGAGTTTGCGAAGATTAGTTTTTGATGTCGCGCACCAGACACTGCACCCGTATGTAAAAATTGGTCGAATGATGGTCGTGTAGATGAGAACCCCACATTTTATTTTCAATGTTGACTTCTTGTTGATGATGGGATAGAGCATGGCCAGTCTTGCGTATGATTCAGTCAGTTTTTTATTGGTGTGGAAACTCCATGTTAATCTACGGTCGAGAAAGACCTCTAGATATTTCACCGCGCTATCTTTCGGATTCCAAGGGATAGGTACATTATTGATAAAGATGTTAGGTGGGTCTTGTGGGTGACGCAAGGTAAAGATTTTGGCATCACATTTGCTGGGATTAATTCGTATAAACCATTTGTTAAACCATGAGTTAAGATGATTCAGACTTTGTTGCAGATTGTTTGCGGCGAGGTTAATGTCGTAGTCTTGAGTTATGATTGCTGTATCGTCGGCATACATTGCGATGTCAGAGTTTGGTGTTGTAGGAGCATCGTGCATGAAAATATTGAATAACAAGGGACTCAGTACGGATTCCTGCGGTACTCCCATTGATTTTACGTACTCATGAGGTATATCCTTTTATTCTTGTCTGGAACGTTCTGTCAGTTAAAAATGATTTAACTATGTTTAATAGGTAAACAGGGATTGCCAAATCTTTCATTTTGTATAATAAGCCGTTTATCCATACACGATCAAAGGCTTGCGCCATATCTACAAGTGCCATTATCGTGTGCATTTTGTTTTCGTGGCCCTTTTCAATTATCTCAGTGAGTCGTAAGATTTGATCTCCAGTAGAGTGCGCGTTTCTAAAACCAAATTGGAATTTGGACAGGACTGCATTATCTTCTAAAAACTGGTTTAATCGGCTTTGAATGGTTCGTTCAAAAACTTTAGAAATTGTGGACAGCAGGCTGATGGGTCGGTAGTTGTTAGGGTTGTCATGCGGTTTATTTGGTTTGGGAATTATTTGAATTAGTGCTCGCTTCCATTCGGTAGGGAAGTAACCCAATCTTAAGCAGGAATTAAATATGTAGTATTAAGTATACATATACTTTTTTGCGGTAGATTTTTCAGAATTATGTTGGGGATTCCTGGTGCTTTTTTGGTTTTAAGTTTTTTTATGCATTCTTTAATTTCTGTTGGGGAGATAGGTTTATCTAGCATTTGTTCTTGGGGTGTAATATTTTGAGATTACATTTCAACCTGTCTGATATTATTGGGATCATTGTTAAAATATGCGGTGGTAAATGTTGCTTCGAGATGTGCGAATATTTCAGGTTTGTCCTTATCTTCCGATATTGTTTGGCCATTGTATTTTAGTGTGGGGGTAACCGTGGGTTGCTTCAGGATCCGTTTGGTGGCTTTCCACATGTTGGCGTCTCCAGGTTCGAACGATTCTAGATACTGTTTATAAGAGTTTATTCTGAACTGATCGAGTTCGTTTTTAACCTGCCGGATCAGCACATTTAGATGGTGTTTATCTGCAGGGTTCCTAAGACGTTGCCACTTCCTTCGGGTGGAGTTTTTTTCTTTTATTAATTTTAAAATTCGGAGTGGGGGTGTTTGGTTATTGGCAGGTTTGCGTGTTTGAGAGACTAGAGTAGATTGTTTGATAGCCTCATTTGTTGTTTCTTTGAAGAATTCAATGGTTCAGCTGTGGTAGATATGGTAAGAGGGCACTTGATTTGTTCGTCCATGATATTACGGAAAAGTTCCCAGTTAACTGGTCCGTTGATTAGCCTTGGAATTTCCGGGTAATAATAAGGAGTACAGTTAAGAGTGAATATTACCGGCAGATGATCAGAGTCAAGTTCAGTTATTACGGTTTGGTTTATTGGCAGTTGCAGGTTTTTATGTATTATTATATCTAGGATATAAGTGGTTTGTGCGGTAAGGGAAATAAGTGTAATCTCTAGGGGCTGAAATTTGTACAACTAGTTGGGACGCTAGTGTGTTCAGTTTTATTCCGTTGGGGTTGTTGGCCCTGCATCCCCAGATTGTGTTTTTGCGATTTAAATCTCCGGTCAGTATTGTGGGCTGTTGGTTGTCAAATATTTTTACCAGTTCTTCTAAGATGAGTCTATTTGTAAGCCGAAATTATATTAATTGAAGAGTTATTCTTAAAGGTTAATTTTGTGGCGGTAGCTTCAAGTTGATGAATGCCTGTTAGTTCAATAGGGGTGGCTACGATGTTTTGCTGCCTCTCTGTCCTTCCGAATAATGCGATAGCCCGGAATTGTGAATTTCTCGTTTTGTATGAGGTGGGTTTCGGTAATACACGCAATGTCTATGCCATGTCTTGCGAGGATTGATATGAAGGTAGATCTCTGAGTCTTTATACCGTTAGCGTTCCAATTCATTAGGGTTAACTTTTGTAGAGTGGTTGATTTATTTGCCGCCATTTGTGAGCAGCATTGGGATAAGGAACAATAGGAAGTTTTTGATTTGGTCATAGTAGAGAGTGATTAATGTGAGAATGGACTGGAAGATTTTTGATAAAAGCGAATCAGTAGTATTTGCGTTGTTGTTAATGTTCGTGATGGGATGGGAGGGGTGAAGGTTAGTTTTTACTGCTTGGACATAGTTTTGGTTGGCAGTGATGTTTCCAGTTATGGTAGAGTTTGGGTTGATGGGCTGGATTGTGGGTGGGAGTGTTTTTTTGTTAAAGTTTCTTATGTATGGACATCCTTTGTAGTTGGCGGTGTGCTCACCTCCACAGTTTACACAGTTAGGCTTAACTTCGTTAGTTTTATTGCATTTGGAAAAATGGTGTTGCTGAGGGCATTTCACGCATCGCGGTGGCATGTGGCAATAATTCTTGGTGTGTCTATCAGTTGGCAGTTGATACATTGTGGATTCTCATTTTCCTTACGTCTTGGCTCGACCGATATGACTGAATATAGGAGTCTGTTGAGGTTAAATATTTCTTTGGCTTTATCTGTGCTGCTCAGTTCAGCCCCTATAAGGGGCACTGGCATTTTTTTGTTGTTGAGTAGACGGGTTACTTTAAGAATGGGATAATTTAGATTGTTTAGTTCAGTTTCTATTTCTTTTTCTGTAATTGATAATGGGACACTGCGTATTATTACAGAAATGTTCTCTTCTTCAGGATTTCGGTAGGCATAGAAATGTACTTGGTTTTCTTCATAATATTTTGTGAGTTTTCTGAAGTCTTCAATGCTGTTTACATTGATTCATAATTGATTGATTCGGTGCACAGTAGAAAAATCTTCTTTAACTATTTTTTTATGTCTGCGGTTACATTCTGGTAGTGAGTAGCATTTGGTAAATATATTGGGAGTATTTTAGGTTTTGGTGGTGGGTCAGCGTTTGAATTCTTAGTATTTAGTGAATTATTGGGGTTATTTGTGTTAAGTATTGTGGTGTCGTCCTGTTCAGATTGTAGGGTATAATATTTGTTTTGGGTAACCAGTGTCTGTGAGTTAAAAAGATATCGTTTATTTACGTCGTCGTCCGGTGACGATAAAGGTTTTTTATTGTTTGTTGACGTTTTACTGGGTGAGTGTTGTTGATAATCCATTTCTGAATGTGTTCCAGTGCACTTGGGTCTCTTGTAGATTATGGTTGGAGATTTAAGGTGAAGTTATTCAGTTCGCTCATTTTGTCGTAAGCGCGGGCACCGTTACTGCTAATTCACGATAGAAATATGCTAGGCTAGTTTAGTACTTACCACGCCGCAATCAGTAGATTGCGGCGGCGAACGGGACAGATGTGTACTGTTACCAGGCTGGGTCGATTAACAATGTTTATCGTTATTAGAGAGCGATGCACCCGACCGCGGTCAACTAGCGCACACGGTTCGCTTATCACAAGCCGACAGCAGCACGTCCGTGTTAAACAAAATTCAAACGAGCACTCTCTCTGTGTATGTATAGTAGCATGGGAGAATTTAGTATACTTTATGAAATCTAATCTATATTTTTGACACGTTTCATTTGCAACATTCAGTATTTCTGTGTATTTTTATTCAGTTGTTTTCACAACACAATAAAACATTAAATGTATAATAATAAGTATTTTTAATATTTCTTCGTTTATAATGTTACATTAAATGATTTTCAGTAGTAGAAGTATTATTCACAAACTATCAAAAACAAGGCCAAAGGAATGAGAATTTTAAGTCTGGGTTATAATATTTACCAAATGCAGCAATAACTATAACATTAATTTACAATCATAGCACCAAAATAATCGTTTATTAAGCTATTTCTAGTATAGTTATAATTCTGTACATTAATAATTAATAATTCTTTATTATTTTTACAAGTTATATTATGTAATACAGCAGTAGCCACGATGATACTTTGTACTTTGTATAAATGGAGCCGAATACCTGTAGATAAAATACGAAATCGTCGTTTCCATACACCATAGCTTCTCGCTACACAATTTCTAGTTGTTATCAATGACTCGTTAAACCAATTCTCTGCTGATGTATTATTATTCAACGGGGTTATAATATAATTTTTGTTTTGGTAACCATTATCTGCCACCAGAAGACTATTCAGAATTATTGAAAATGGTAGAATCGTGACTTGAGCTTGGCCATCTTGCTACAATATAAATTATTTGTAAACGAGCATTGCAGATTGTCTGTACATTAATTAAGAAAAATCCTTTCCGATTTCTATAAAGTTCGGCTTGTTAACCTTCTGGTGATTGAATTTTGTGAGTGAAATCTAAAGCTCTTAACACTCTTGGAAATCTAGCAATTTCAAAAAATTCTCGATGACTTCTTAACCGGTCTTTTTCGGTACTTGGTAATTTTATAAATCTTGGCGCTAATAATGCTATATGGTGTGAAACCTTCGCAACAATTTTACATGCAGTTCATTTTGATACCCCACAAAAATCCCAGGCTGTGATAAGCATGCATCCAGTAGCGAAGAGCCTTAAAGTCGAAAGCAACATAATATGGGAAGACATCCTAAAAAATAATTGTTCTGAAAATATAGACTTATTTTATAAATATAACCATTCACCAGTTAGTTTCATGTTGTGTATGTAGACCTATTAATTGTAGAACCATATTTGCACTTTCTTTGCTCAACCTAAATCTATTATAAAAATTTAGGTTATTCCATTCATTAAAATGATCCACACACTGCCTGATTTTTTTTAGGTCTTCTCATTATTCTTTGTATATATATGTGATGCAATTCTTCATCATTCATATCTTCTTTTTCAGAATACATTTTCTCGTTAAAACAGAAAATAAATACAAAATTGACAGATTCGTTCAAACTTTGAGGTAAGATATGATCTAAGCCATTGCTTAAGCCCACTGAATGTGGCGCTTAAGTTAAGCTTCGGATTCAGTTTAAGCTAGTGGTGTAAAACTTGGGTAAGGCTTAAGCTTTGGCTTAAATCTAAAGCTCAACTTAAACCATTACTGAAAAACTAGCCCTAAGTAGTATGTACTTCACAGTAAGTATGATATTAAATATAAATAAATGGAAAATATTTACTTTTCTATGCTGTTAACAGCTCTTGACCTGAGGTCACGAGTTTTATCACTGTGTATTGATATCTCGAGGAGCACACTTAAGAGCTGACCACAGGCGCGGCTGCAGCGAAGGCGCGGGATAGCTGGGCACGCACATCCGCATAGCTTGAAGGCGTGAGCCCAACTAGCTCGCGATTGACAACGACTTCCAAAAGGCAAGGGCAGATGTTCTTAAGCAGATTCTTCTTTCTTCATGTGCGTTATCCGTTCCGGGTGTTCGCGATCAGTATGGCAATCTTAACTTTGTTGACGGCTGTTCGAAAGAGGTCTGCCGTTGTCATTGAGAACCAAGATCTTAAATTCCTTAGCCAGGAGATGCGCCTGCGTCCGGGTCCTCTCTTTCCTAGCACTTTACCTTGTAGTATCCGTTGGAGTATCCCATAACGTTGTTCATTCCTCATAATATGTCCGCAATACTGTAACTTTCTGATTTTTATAGTTTTTACGATTTCAGTTGTTTTATTCATTCTTAGTTGTACTTCAACATTCGTCACATGGTCGACCCAAGATATTCTCAATATTCTCCTGTACGACCACATCTCAAAGGCCTCAAGTTTCTTCATTGATGCTTCCGTCAGCGTCCAAGTCTCAGGTCCATACAACAGGACAGAGAACACATAACATTTTAATAGTCTAATTTTTGTATTCGAGTTTAGATCTCGAGACTTAAACACTTTCTGCATGTTTACAAATGTTGATCTGGCTTTCTCAATTCTGCACTTTATTTCTTTAGAGTGGTCCAATTGACTATTTATCGACGTACCTAGGTAATTTATTGATGTTACTCTTTCAATTGGTTGAGAGTTAACTATTAAGGGTTCCGGTGGAATTGTATTCTTACTGATAACCATGTATTTTGTTTTTTGTATATTCATTTCAAATCCGTATTGTCTGACCATTTCAATGTTTGACATGAGTTCTTTTAAACCTTCGAAGCTGTCCGCAAATATAATCGCATCGTCCGCATATCTAATGTTATTCATTCTAGTTCCGTTTAATAATATACCAGCATCTATACCTTGCAGAGATTCGTTAAATATTTGCTCATAATAAATGTTGAATAACAGGGGCGACAGAACACATCCCTGTCGCACGCCTCGTCTTACCTCTATCTCGTCTATATTGATTCCATCTATTGTAATGTATGCAGATTGATTCCAACAGAGGTTAGTTATGATTTGAAGATCTTTGTCATCTATCCCAATTTTTTCCAAAACATTAATAAGTTTATCATGCTTAACTCTATCAAATGCTTTATGATAATCTATAAAGCAAGCGTAAATATCGACATTCACATCTCTGCAACGTTGAAACATAACTTGTACAGCAAAGAGAGCTTCCCTAGTGCCTAAGGCGTTACGGAATCCGAATCGAGTTTCACTTAGTTGTTCTTCACAGAGCTTATATATTCGTCTATGTATTATTTTTAAAAAGATTTTAAGAAGATGTGACGTAATGCTAATCGTACGGTAATCGGCACAGTATTTCGCGCTTTGTTTTTTTTTGGTATGGCAATGAAAGTTGATTTGAGCCATTCTCTGGGTATTTTTCCTGAGTCATATATTTGATTAAAGATGCTTGTTATCCATGTTATAGCACCATCGTCAAAAAGTTTTAAAATTTCGGATTGGATTCCATCCGGGCCTGCCATTTTTCCATCTTTCATAATATTTATTGTTGCACGTACTTCGTCCTTTGTTATATATGGTCCAGTTACACATGCTATTTGTTTCGAATCACCCCTCTGTTCGTCCTCGAAAAGTTTTGTAATATAGTCTTTCCATTGTTCTATTTTTGCTTCTTTATCTATAATGATATTTCCTTCCTCGTCTATCAATCGTCCAACTGATTTGCGTTTGACCATACCTGCCGCTTCTTTTACCTTACGATGCATGCTAAAATGGTCGTGTTTCTTTTCTAATTCCTCAATTTCCTTACATTGTTCTTCTAACCACTTTCTCTTAGCTATTCTTATTTTTTTCCGGATATTTCTTTGTATTTCTCTATATTTTTCTATTTTGGTTCTCTTATATCTTTTTCTCTCGTTCATCATATACAGAATCTTTTCGTTCATCCACTGATGTTTTTTAGGCTTAGTCGGTTTCAAATGGTCTTTATAAATTTTGTTCTATTGTTCTGAATTCTGCCAGTTTTACTTCGATATTGTTACTGGTATCTCTGTTCTCAATCCCTTTCTTTAATGTAGCTGCTACTTGGATTTTGATGTTGTTGTCTTTTACAAATGGTGACTCCATATGGAGTCATTGGGAGAATAGTATCAAAAACAATAAATAAGTAATTGTTACAAAATATATTTTAGAAAATAATTATAATTTAATTTAATTCGTAACACACAAAGACATTTTACACTTCTCACAGGCCATCCTGGTGTAAGATTTACATTGACAACATCTCATTTTTGGCTCAATATGAATAGGGCAATGTTCTATTCCATTATATCTGATGTCATCTATAGGATTAGGAACAAATAACGTTTTTTATGTGGGTGAATTGGTGGGCTTGTTTCTCTGGAAGAAGCTTGTCCACTTTTTACTTTTACATTTCGACATTCTAAAAAGGCTTTACCAATTTCGCTTCTAAAAACAATAAGTTTCTTATAATTCGAAATATTTTTAATCTTGCAATGACGCCGATAGAACGTTTACTAAGCATATGTCCATCAAGTGAAAAAATATTTGAAAATAATATCTTTTGGTACCCGTTCTGGTTCTGTATAACGAAACTAACATATCGTTGAGATCCACTCCACTCATATTTGTATTATATGTTTTTATTAGTTCAGGTTCTATAATTGGGATATATGCTTTGTCTGTTTGTGACCATCTTTTCACCATTTCAGTTGGTTCAACTCCCTTATATGTTGAAATCGTTGTTTCAGATTTATTATCAAACTATGTCATTGCTACTATATTGTTTAGCGTGTCTGTGCGATAGTCAAGTGATCCTCTTCCATCTTTTTTTAGAACTTTGTCATCTTTTGGTTCATATCCTTTTAGTTTATTTCGCCTTACTGTCCCAATTGAAAGTATTCCCATATTTTTCAGAGTTATAAACAATTTATAGGACGTAAAAAGTTATCGGTGTATATCTTGAAGTTCTTGTTTTTCGGTAGATTAGTGGAAAGTTTTACTACAATATCTCCACTAAAGCCAAGTGAAGATGTTTCAGGTAATGCCGTGCCTTTTCCAATATAAATGACAAATTCGTAAATAATTCCACTGACGGCTGCTCGAGCAAACATCTTTATACCCCATAGTAGTGTATAAAGGCCGGTTCTGGTCCCAAACGTGTCTCAACACGTTTAGCTTTGCAACTCGGCTAAGCAGTTCCCCCCCTCCGCTAGAGGGCGCTGCGATTTGCGCCTCGTCTACCTTTTCTTCCCTACTTTCGACTACTAGATCTAATATCCTTTGTAAATCTTCTAATGACTCTGCCATGAGTATAGTGTCATCTGCATATCTAATATTGTTTATATATTTCCCGTTAACTTTAATCCCAATTGATACCTCTTCCAGTGCGTTCTTGATTATTTCCTCAGAATATACGTTGAAGAGTAAAGGCGAAAGCACACATCCCTGCCTTACTCCTCTTTGTATCTGTACTTCTTCAGTTAACTCATTATCCACTTTTACATTAGCAATCTGGTTGAAATATAACTGAGTTATTATTCTAATATCTTTCATATCTATATTTTTATCTTTAAGTAGTCGAATGAGGTAGTTATGGCGGACTTTGTCAAATGCTTTGTTGTAATCGAGGAAGCAGACATATATTGTGCCCATTGCTTTCCTGAAACCAAATTGGGTTTCACTAAAGTCTTGTTCTAGCTTTCTGAAACTTCTTTTATGCAATATTTTCAGAAATATTTTAAGAGTGTGACTTATTAAACTAATTGTCCTATGATCATTACATTCTCTTGCGTTGGCTTTTTTGGGTAAAGCGATGAATGTCGATCTGAGCCATTCTGTAGGGATTATTCGTGTATTATATACTGTATTATATAAATCCACCAACACGCCTATTTGTTCTTCCGTGATTAATTTTATTATTTCAGCTGGAATTTCATCAGGAGCTTTATTGCATTTTGCCAACTTTATTGCATGTATTACTTCTTCTTCTGTTATATATGGTCCACTGTCTCGTTCTGTATTTTCTTCTATTGTTTCTTGTTGTCTTTCATCTTCGAATAATTCCTGGATATACTCTTTCCATCTTTCTAATTTACCTTTGATGTCGGGTATTATTTTACCATTTCTGTCCAAGAGGATATTATTTTTATTTGATTTTCTTATTCCCGCCATTTCCTTTATTTTCTTGTGCAAGTTGAAATCATCATGTCTTGCTTGCAATTCTTCTATTTCTGCACATTTATTTGTGTACCATTTCTCCTTAGCTTCTCTAATCTTCCTTCTTATTTCTTTATGTAAGGTTTTATACATTTCATTGTCTCTATTCCTATGTTGTCTTCTGTTTTCCATCAGTTCCAGTATCTCATCCGTCATCCATATTTTATTTGTGTTATTTACCTTTGATTCTCCTAATATTTCTCTACTTGGGGTCATTATTGCTTTTTTGAATGCTTCCCATTTGTTATTTGGGTCTCCCTTCAAGTTTCTATCTATTTTTTCTTCTAGTTCTTTATTAATTTTTACCGCTAATTGATCTTTTGTTGCTTGGTCTTTTAATTGTGATATCTGTAGTTGTTTTTTGTTCTGTTGTGATGTAAGTTTTTTTAATCGTGTTTCGATTTTATTATCACCGGATTGTGGTCAGTTGCTGCATCTGCGCCTGGATATGTTTTGGCCGACTTGATGGAATTGCGATATCGTTTATTTATCAATACATAGTCTATTTGGTTTCGGACTATGTTGTTGTTATTATCTGCTGGTGCTCTCCACGTATATAGCCTTCTTTCTGGCAATTTAAAGAACGTATTTGAGATTATCATTTCCTGTTCTTGGCAGAACTGTTCCAGTCTATCTCCCCTCTCATTTCTTAGTCCCAGTCCGTAATTACCTATGATATCTTCTACTTCTCCTTTTCCTATTTTTGAGTTGAAATCCCCCATGACAATCGTGATTGCTCTGTTTTTGTGATATTTATAGCTTGCTGAACGTCGTTATAAAATTGTTCTACTTCTTCCTCATCCTTATCTGCAGTAGGGGCATATACCTGTATTATATTCATTATTCCTTGGAGTGTTTGAGTTCTTAACATGATTACCCTATCTGAGACAGGCATGAAGCTAATTACTGATTTACACAGGGATTTGTCTACTACTATTGCTACTCCATTCCAATGGTATGGGTCGTTGTTACCTGAGTAGTATATCTTTGCTTTGTTAATTTGCATTTCCCCTGAATTTGGCCACCTGGTTTCACTCAGTCCCATTATGTTAACCTTAAGACGTTCCATTTCTTGAAGCACGTTGTGGATTTTTCCTGCTTCATATATAGATTGAATATTCCATGTAGCTATCTTCATCTCTTGCTTCTTTCTTGCAGCTTTATTCAAAACCGTTCACCCCGGAGATCCGAACGGGGAACTAGATACTCCGGAACATTTTGCTCTGAATTCAGCCATATTGATTTTACTAGGGATGCCCAAATGGGTCTTTAATACAGTGGTTTCCTTATGCCGTTGACCACCCTCGTAGTTCTTCCGCCTTTAGGACCATTCTCGATCCCAGGGCAAAAGAGTGCCCTATTTGTAGCCGCTCAATCTGAGTCAGACGCTACTGCTAGTTTTGGTCCGCCCCGGGTATTTTATTTCCCCGGTACCCGCCATATCTGACGGGCGTTCCCCTATCCGCCACCTGGGGAGGCGCCCAGTTGGGGATCTAGCAACCCCGCTGGGTTTTTTTTTAACACTACGACCATTAAAAAAGCCATGTTGGTGGGATGTAATAAAACAACGAAGGGCACTGAATAATTGACTGGTAACTATCTTTTCTAATATTTTACCAAACTGGCATAACTTGGAAATAGGCCGGTACTTCTATATGTTTTGCGTAATAGACCCTTTAGGTATCGGAGTAATCCAAGCTCTCTTACAAATTTTTGGTACACATCCTTCAGAAATTGACTTTTTATAAAGCAATGTTAGGGGCAACGCCAAAGTAGAATAACATTTACTAATTCGTACTGGATGCACACCGTCAGGCCCTGCACCCTTGTTATTGTCAATATACTTAAAGAACGTTTTGACAATTTATTATATATATATTATACTATCATCAAAAAACATTTTAAAATATTCGAGTGGCGTCGATATATTATCTGCTTCTGAAAATGGCACATTGCAATCTGAATCAACCTGATTAATATCACGATTTCTCCATTTTGGTGTAAAATCCTTTGTCCTTTTGTCGTTTTTTGTCGAAAGAATGTTGCTAATGGAACTTCATCATCACTTTCAAAGTCTGATGCTTCCTGTTGAACTTCTAGGGTGTCCATTATTTCCCAAATCGCGATTATTTTTTTTTTTGAGGGGACTAGTTAAATGTCTTCTTTTCATCGTAAATAACTATTTTGAAATAAAAAACTCATTGGTAACCGTATTTTCGCGTGGCTGCAGGCAAATGAAATTTCTCGTTTGATTAACATGGGAAAATCGTCTTTAAACGCTCAATTTTTTTTACAAATTGTAGGTCTTCATATATGTCAACATACCATGACAAACTTCAAAAACCGTGTATTGAATACAGGAAATTTTTTTTTGCAACATGAAAACCATTTCTGGTCGCCTATTTTAGGTCTATTACAATAAAAAAATTGGAAAACCAAAAAACAGATCAATGCAATACACCTTTATCCATTTTTCGATGCGAAAGTCATGAAATAACATCAAAATAGTACGAAATTCGTGTTCTACGGAAAATCTACGATCGATTGACATTTTTTTTCTCCGACGTTTTTCTACGTCAAAATGACGATTTTTGATAGTAAATATGGTTTTTCCAATTTTTTGTCAAAAAACCCATCAGAAATTAAAAAATAATTCCAAAAATTTTTTGGGCGGTCTTTTCATTTACAAATACCATAGAAAAACTGCAAAAGTGATGTGGAAACTGAAAAAAATTGATAGAACATTGAAACCTAAGCTCAGTGGACTGATGTAGAAGTTTTATGTGGTGATACTACAAATTCAAATTTAGGTAACATTAAAAGAGCTGCAGTTATTCTTGAGCAATTATTAGAAAAAGATATTATGTATTTATCTCGTCGTCATCATACTGATGAGATAGTTTTAAGTGGAGTCTTTGCACTGAAATTTAAGAAAAAAAATGGTCCAGAAGTAGAGTTTTTCTTGAAATTCGAAGCTTATTGGCCTAATATAAATAAAAAAGATTTCAAAACTGGTCTCGAAGATAAAGTTTTAGATGAACCCCTTAGATCAAAAATAAAAGATATTGACGATTTTAGTAAAGAATTACTTAATAGCAAACTTCCTCGAGATGATTACAAGGAGCTTCCCAATCTTGCTCGAGTTTTTTTAGGTTTAGTCCCAAGACATGAAGTTACCTTTAAAAACCCATTGGATGCTCTCATGCACGGTGGATGTCGAAGGCTTCATATAGCATTTTGATGTACCTTTTCAGGGATTCTTACCCTTTATCAGATGATGAAAAAGTCAAGTTGTTTGACGTTTGTTTATTTGAAATATTTGTTTATTTAAAACATTGGTTCGCCGCTCCTTTGGTGCTTAATGCACCGAAAAATGACCTAAAATTCGCGACCAGAAATGGGTTTTTGTTGCAAAAAAAATTTCCTGTATTCAATACACGGTTTTTGAAATTTTGCCATGGTATGTTGACATACGAGGGTGAATCAAATATAAACGAGACTTATTTTTTAAAAAATATTTTATTTGAACTTGAAACAAAAGAATAGCAGATTATTTTTTTTTATAATCTCCTGATTTAGAAACACATTTTTCCCAACGTGTAGCTAATTTTGAAATGCCTTCCTCGTTGAATGAAGTTGGTTTCCAGCCAATTGCGCACATAGACCTCAACCTCCTCATCGCTGTCGAATGTATGCCCTCCCATGGCTTCCTCGAGAGGACCGAATAGGTGATAGTCGCAGGGCGATAGGTCAGGGCTGTAGGGAGGGTGTTCAGCTGTGAACGATGCAATTTCTGCTCAGTTGTCAGAAGGCGAGGCACCCACCTTGCGCATACCTTACGAAACCCTAGCTCCTCTGTGATGATCGAAAAAGTGCTGCCATAACTTATTCCAATCTCAGATGCAATCGCATCGACGGTCAGACGCCTGTCACCCTCAATAAATTGTTGAACGCGGACGATGTTTTCGTTGGTGATGCTGGTGCGAGGTCGGCGATCATGGCTCTCATTTTTAACATTCTCACGACCCTCCACGAACTTTTTGTGCCATGGGAACACTAGCTCGTGACAGTGTCTGTTGCTTGAACTGCGCAGTCAATCTCCTCAGGATTTTAACCAGTTTTACACCTTCCGTGGCGAGAAATTTAATGATAATACGCTGCGCAATTGACGACGGCACCTCCTGCTCAGACATTGTCACGACGGGTACTGACAGGAACGAACGAAATCGCCCGCCTGGTTCCCCCACTCCTGACATCCCTACCCAACACCTGACGAATCGAGAACTTTCGCGCGTTAATATTGCGCGCCCGATATCAAAAATTTCGTTTATATTTGATTCACACTCGTATATAAAGACCTATAACAAAAATTTGAGCGTTTAAAGACGATTTTCCCATATTAATCAAATGGGAAATTTCATTTGCCTGCAGCCACGCGAAAATACGGTTACCAATGAGTTTTTTATTTCAAAATAGTTATTTACGATGAAAAGAAGACATTTAACTAGTCCTCTCAAAAAAATTCGCGATTTGGGAAATAACGGACACCCCAATTAGATACATTACCATCTAGCAATATTAGATTGTTATTTGTTTCATCATTATCTTGTAGATTACCTAATATTTTATCATCTAAGAATTCTTTATCGCCGGCTATATCGACATCTGACATATCTCCTTCAAGCAAAAACAACAATTGCTTTTCCTCTTCTTCTGTAATACCTACTCGAGCCATCTAAATCAATGTAGAGAAATCAAATAATATAATTTACAATTGAATAACTGTGTGGGGATGATATTGATAAAAGACAAACTAGTAGATAGAAATATTTTTGATAATTTTTTACTTTATTTGAATCAGAGGCTCTAGAACTTACAGCGTCGCACAAGGATAGAAACCAGACTAGTTTTCTCCCAACCTTTGTTATATATATATATAT
The DNA here is from genome assembly GCA_036346155.1 of Sinelater perroti. Taxonomy (NCBI): domain Eukaryota; kingdom Metazoa; phylum Arthropoda; class Insecta; order Coleoptera; family Elateridae; genus Sinelater; species Sinelater perroti. The sequence continues at coordinate 137,733 of JARFIY010000077.1, forward strand.
ATATATATATATATATATATATATATATATATATATATATATATATATCTGAGATTCGCAAATCTATAACAAAGGTTTGGGGATGTTTAACGCTTTATTTACTGACAACAATACGTGTACAATTACAATTGCGAATTACAAATGCGATCGTCGTACGGCGAATCTCCTGGGGTCTGTGAGAGAGACTTGGAGCGGGTCGACGCCAATGTAGGTGCCACGGATGCCGCCGACTTCTATCAGGCGAGGCCAGGCCTGGAAGGATAGACGCTACTTCTTGGACAAAGGGAGTCGGAGCGCCTTCGTCTGTGGGCGTGCTACAGAGAGCCTCTTCTCGGGCGAAAGCGGAAGTGGAGACACGGGCTTTGGAAGTAGCAAGCGATGGAGAGCTTTTTTCAGCCCGTGCCGGAGGGCCTTAGGTGGCGATGATTCCCTGGTGGAATCTTCTAGTCGTGATGACGGCCTGTTTGACCGGGGAACTTGGCTGTGGTACGCGCGAGCGTGCCCTGGTCGGTTTCATGGGTGACTTGGCTGTGGGTGAGCGCGAGCATTCGCTGGGAACGGAAGTTCGTTCTGGGTACCCACAGAACGCCTTCCTTGCACCTGGGGAACCCCGCTATGAGTACGCATGGGCACTCCTCAGGAGGTAGGAGAGCTGTCCTGGCTATGGATATATACAGGACAAGCTCTCGCATTCTGGCGGAATTGCTGCCGTAGTTATACCCGCACCGCGCTCCGTTCCGTGCGTTGGCGGGGATAATTTTGGCGGGAGCATCTATTTTGCTTTCGCGGTCGTCTTGCTCTGGTATGGATCGTTAACGGCGGCCTGCCGGGCCGCGTCACCGGTGCTTGCTCGCGCTTTCGGGCAAGCGCCCTACAATGCTTTGAAATATCGAATGTTCAATGCAGTTTATTACCCATTTATTTTTTATTCCGATTATTGTTTAATTTAAATACAATTAAGAAAAGTCAATAAAATTATTTTAGAAGTTATAGGGAGATTTCTTGGGTTCTAACAATTGTTAAGTAATTACAGTAAGTTTATTATACCTATAATATGTATCATAGTCTGGACTGTTGACAAATCTCAACTCTCAACTCCAACTATATTAAATCTATTTCTGTAATATTTGGGTTTTCTGAATTTAGATCCACACGAGTCTCGCCATCAACACTTGAATAATACCATTCACACGTTGAATTTCGGAGCAAAATTGTTGAGTAATGTGCACAACGGTGAATATTTGTATTAAGCAAGCTTTCGAACAATTGTAATCATTAAGGAGGCTGTTACAAGTGTTGTTTCGAAGGACTTCGCTGTGCATATCAATGACGTGCCATGTATCCATAGCTAACGCTCTTAAATGTGCAGTGATGTCCCATCCAACATTTCCCTTTATATATATATATATATATATATATATATATTATTATTATTATTATTATTATTATTATTATTATAATCGTTACCCTTATACCTTTCGGTGTCGGGTTTACATTCTTATTTATTCATATTACATTATATATTTATAATTACATTTTATTTTTATTTTTATTTTTCTTCTATAAATTTCTTCCAATCTTTTCTATTTCTTGCTACTCTTTTTGCCTCTTCCCATGATTTTCCTCTTTTTTATAGTATTTCTTCTATCACTTGGTTCCATTGTTTCCTTGGTCTTCCCTTTTCCTTTTGTCTGTGTCTTGGCCTCGTATACTGCCTTTACTTGTCTTTTGTTATTCATTCGCTGTATATGTCCCCACCAACTGAGTTGCTTTTGTTCTATAAATTGTATGATTGGTTTCACCTCTAATTCTTTTCTTATTTCTGTGTTTCTAATCCTGTCCTTTCTGGTTACTCCTAGTATTCGTCTAAGGTATTTCATTTCTGTAGCTTGGATTTGGTTTTTGTCTGTTTGAGAGTATCCACGATTCACTTCCGTAGGTTAGTACTGGTCTGTATATTGTATTAAAGACTTTTATCTTGGTTTTATTACTTATTTCTTTCTTGTTTATGAATTTTTTGTTCATTGCATAGTACAGTTTTATTGTTTTATTTATTCTCTCGTTTATTTCTGCAACTTGTTTCCTGTTTTGTCTAATGTTATTCCCAAATACTTATATTCCTTTACTTGTTCTATTTTGATGTCTTCTATTCTGATATTTGTTCTAATATCCTGTTCTCCAATTACCACTATCTTAGTTTTATCTATGTTTATTTTCATGCCTTCTGTTTCTAGTACTTCTTTCCATGTATTTATATTTTCTTGTAAAGTTTTTCCTGTCCTGCTATTAACACCACGTCGTCTGCGAAAACTCCCTCGGCTATTTCTACTCTTTCTAAATTTCTATGTCCTACAAACAACTTCTTTATGTTTTGTTCAGTTTTTCTGATGATATTGTCCATGTGTATATTAAATAAGGTTGGGCTTAGTCCTCCTCCTGTCTTAATCCCTTCTCTGTCTTGAACCCTTCTGATTTCCTATTGTTACTTATTATGTAATTTGTGTTGGTTTCATATAGGTCTTCAATCACTCGTATAATTTTGTTATTTATTCCTTTTCTTTCAGTCCTTTCCATACTTTATCTCTAGGAACTGTGTCAAATGCCTTCTGCAGATCTATAAAGGCTAGGTAAAGATTTTTGTTTTGTGGTTGTCTTTTCTCTATTAGTTGTTTAATTGTGAAGATGTGGTCTTGCGCACTTCTCCTGGTCTAAATCCACTTTGCGGTTCTGCTAGTTGGGGTTCTAATATTATTTTTAATCTGTTATTGATTATTTGTTCATATATTTTTATAATAATGTTCAGTAGCGTTATTCCTCTATAGTTACAGCACTGTTTTCTGTCTCCTTCTTGTGTATTGGCGTTATTAGTGCCACTCCCATTCTTCTGGAATTTTTCACTTTGCCATGCTTTGTTTAATATTTCTAGTAGTAATTCCATCCCTGTCTCTCCCAAGTGTTTAATCATTTCTGCTGTAACTTTATCATCTCCCGGTGCTTTTCCATTTTTAGTTTTCTTACTACATTCCTCAGCTCGTCCATTTTATTTTTCAATTTCCTCTTCTATCTGGTTTGTTTTCCCTGTTTCATTTGTAATAATTCTTGTTGTACGTGTCTGTTGTCCTAGTAACTCCTGAAAGTATTCTCTCCATCTTTCCATTATTTCTGTGTCATTTGTTATTGTTTCTTGGTTTTTGTTCTTTATGTATATCTCTTTTCTCTGCTTTTCTGTTCTAAAGGATTTTATGATTTTGTAAAATAATTTCTGGTTACCTGTGCTATCTTTTTCCATTTTGTTTCCAAAATCTGTCCATAATTTTTCTTTTGCTGTTGCTACTAGTTCCTTTACTTTTTCCTTTGATTTTTATATAATTCGTATTGTTCTGTTGTTTTGCTTGTTAAGTATTTTTTCCATTCTTTCTTCTTCTTCATGGTTTCTTCTTTTATCTCATTTGTCCACCAGGCTGTTTGTTTTTCCGTTTTCCATCCTATAAGTTCCACATATCTCTTTCACTGTATTAATTAGGATTTCTTTAAATAGCTTCCATCCTTTTTGTGCATCTGCCTGTTTTATTACGTCCATTTTGTTCTTTAGTTTGTTTTCTGTTTTCTGTTGATATATTTTTGCAGTTTCTTTATTTCTAAGTTTATATGTTTTATTGCTGTATGGCTTCGTTTTATTGTTTTTAATGTTTTTCTATTTCCGTGTCATTTTGTCTTATTTTTCCTATAAGCAAGTAGTGGTCGCTATAGATTTCTGCACTTCTTTTCACTCTTACATCTAATATATTTTTTTCTTCTTTTGTGCTAATATATAATCTATGATTGATTTCTCCCTCTATTTATTTGTACTCTAGTGAACTTGTGTATTTCCTTGTGTTGATAGAATGTGTTGGTTATAATTATGTTTTGCAATTGACAGAAATCCAAAAGTCTTTTCCGTTATTGTTTCGCACTTCCTCTCCATATTGTCCTATTATTTCTTTATATTCTTCATCTTTCTTCCCTACTCTACTATTGAAGTCGCCTGCTATGTATATACTTCCTTTTGCTTCTTCTGTGGTATTTGTTAATTCTTCCCAGAATTTTTCTTTCTCTTCTACTCTTTCATTTTCGTCTGGTCCGTATATTGATATTATTGTCATAATCTTTCCATGTCTATTCCTTAATTCTACTAATAGTATTCTTTCCGATATTGCTTTCCAGGTACTGATTTGTTCAGTTATTTTTGTGTATTATACAGCCAACTCCACCTGCTGCTCTTTGATCGTTCTGTACTCCACTGTATATTAATATGTGCCCGTTTGTTAGACTGATTTCTCCATTTCCTTTCTTTTTTGTTTCATTTATCACTAATATTTCTAATTTTGCTGCTTCAAATTTCCTTTATTATTTCCACTTCTTTTCCTTGTATACTTCTGATATTCCAAGCTCCTAGTTTCCATGTATTTAGTTTCTTTTTTATTTGTATTTCTCTTTGTTTTTCTATTTCTTTTGTTAGTGTTTCGTCTTTCTCATTTTTTGTCCCTATTTTCCATTTTCCAATTTTCCATAATTTTCGTCATCTCTGTTATTCCTTTCTTTGGTTTGTTCAATTTTTTGCTATGGTTACGCCCTTTTCATCATCATCCCAAATGTAGGCTTCTCCATCAATGGTTATTTTCCTGTATCCTATTTTTACTTTATGTCCTTTGGTAATTTCTTCCTTAGCAATTTTCCTTATCTCAGCCTGTATTTCTCTTTCCTTTAGTGTTAGATCATTTTCAATGTATATCTTACTACCTTTCAATTTGTATTTGTTCTTCATAATTTCTTGTTTAGTTTCCCATGCATTTACTTCAATAATATTTACTAATCGTCCCTCCTTGGTTTTTATGCTTATTACTTTGTTAACTTCTGCTTCTACCATTAATCTATCCTTTAGGAATTGTTTAGCCGCGTTTTGTTTCTGTTGTGGGTCAAATCCTATTCCTTTTATCACCACGTTGTTTCTCCTTATCCATTCCTTCTATCTGGTTTTCTAATTTGGTGATCCTATTTTTTAGTTGTTTCTTCTCCGTTAGCCATCTTTCCTCTTTTTTTTGCATTTCCTCTCTTAGTTTACGTGTTTCTTCGGTGTTTTTCTTTATTTCTTCAGTCATTGTTAGCATCATATTCTTGATTTCTTGGAAATCTGCCATATTTGTTATTGTCGGCTTCTGTTTGTGTTCTTCAGTTGGTGATCTAATTACTTTTTTGCTAGGCTTGAATATCTCTATTTCTTTCTCTTCACTGCTATTTAAATCTATGTTCCTTTTAACGCTGTTACTCATTTGAAATTTACATAAATATTTACACTAGTACTTTAAATAAATATTTACAGTTTTTAGTTTCAAACTCCGATACTCGCGGGTCGGCTTATCGCACAGTTCATTCGCTCAGGTCGACCTCTAATACTCCGGTGCGCTCTCTCGATTGATAAAGTCGGCCGTTATTGAAGGAAAGTTTGGTTTATAACTCAGTTTAAATTGCACTTCAGTTTTAATTATTATTTACTATTGTTTACTTCACTTATGTCACTTCTGCTTACCGGTGTTCTGCACTTCACTACGTTCAATTTCAGTTTGATAAGACCCGTATTCGGATTATTTATCGCCACTATTAAATTCGTCCGTGTTCCGTGCACGACCACCGCGGGACCAGTTTCATATATATATATATATATATATATATATATATATATATATATATATATATATATATATATATATATATATTAAAGAACTTAGTTCACAGGATGAACCGCGTCTATTTTGAGATAATTCTCGACGTTTCGGCATCGGCTTTAATGCCATTTTCAAAAGTTTAGTTCTTCACTCGGGGTCTCAACCTGCCTACTCCCCAAGGAGGGCTACGAGTCTTTGAGTAAGATTGACCTTTTGTGTGTCCTGCTTCGTCTTTTATAGGTTTAATGCTTGTCGTATTTCGTTTTCGGTAATTCTTTAACAAACCAATATACGACTTCGAAAAAAAAATTCATAAACCATCAGATAGAAGTTTGTAGCAGCTACATTTGGTTTTATTTGATAGATAATGCATTTATCTACAATCTCTTATAGGTTAGATTGCGGGATACGATGGGATGTGGTATTAAATGTGGTTTAAATCATGCAAGTTTTTTTCACTATATAATAGAGATATATTTCTGTTTCTAATAATTTTTCATATCAACGATCGGCATTTAGGGTATTTTTTTAATAAAGTACTTACCTTTAGAAGTTGATTCCACTTTATTCGATTCCAATATGTTGTCTTTTACAAATTCCACATGGTTTCTATTACAAGCCTCTATTTCTTAAACACGTTTCTGCGGCGCACTGCTCGGACGAAGGCCACGTTGAGACTACGATTTAAGAGGGGATTTAGGGAAAGGTCCTACTGTGCACAGATTTAGCCTCCAGGGGTATCATTTTAGCCAAACCAATATAAAAAAACCTAACTAGAAACTTTTTTTTTCGATTCTTGGCCAGCTTTTTTGGATTTGGAGCCACTATGCGTCTGTCTCTCGGTCGCGACTTTCAAATCGAAAACTACTGAACTTAAAGACATAAGGGAACGGGGGGTTATTCGAAAGCCTATGGTTTATTGGGTTCATATCCGCGAGCTGACATAGGTGGGATGTTCTACAACAATGTAATAAGGGTTTTCAGCGGACCCAACTTCCAATATATCATTCCTTATAACTTTCGATCAAGGCAGCTTCCAATCTGGAGACCAGCTTCTATTCCTGTCATTTCTGACATCTGTCACGCCTTATAATTTTTGATCTGTGATATATAGAGAAATAACGTTTACAGTATTCAACTAAAGACCATAAGTCAAGTCTAGACGCCAAAAATCAGCCTGCTCGGAAAATCTCGAGACCGGTTTGACCGAAAGTGATTGCAAATTTTTCGGATGGAACAAATAAAAGACTCCCAACGATAAAATTGTTATGAGAGTTTGGATTCCATTTGATGATTTGCGATGCGGCCGCGAGTTACGAAAGTCTCGAAAACTTCTTATAGAAAACCTTAAAGTTAATAGTTCATGGACTCCAATAGAACCGATATCACTGTGCATAAAGCGCAATGCAAACAGTAATTAACAGGGTTATCGCAAACAGTTCCCTTTAACACCGACTGAAGCGATAAGTATTCACAAATCTCAAGGTTCAAATTATGATACTGTCGTTCTCAATTTACAACATGTAAACAAGCGCTCATTGCTTTATGTCGGTTGCTCAAGAGCTCGAAAAGTCAGCGGACTCTTTCTTATCGGACAATTTAAACCACCAATTCTTCCAAAATCTTGGTAACCTATTTTTCGTAAGCTACAACGGCATGAAATAATTAAATTGCAAACAACTTTTAAACAATACCAAGAACCACACGGATGCATTCAAGTCATACCATACAATGACCAGTCCTTAAGTGCACATTTTAATGAAATAGTAAATGATTAAGTGTACCTCAATTCTGATATTTTACTCGTTGCTGAAACATGGTCTTTTAAATCAGACACATTTTAAAGACCCGATTTTGACTGTGTTGCGTCCGTAGATTGCGAGAAAAAGCGTTGCCCTGAAGGTTCACAAGTATACGTTAGGATTGAGTGAATCAAAAATTCAGATTGAGTTGTCATATCTGTTCAGACTAGTAATATAATAATGAAAGGATTGATTTTGTACTTCTTTAATTATATGTTTCAGCTGATTGCTTAGATGCTCAAAAGTATTTTTAACAGCAGGTGCTTGGGTTCGGTGCCATTTTGCTCTAGCTCTTCTTTTCATAGGTATGGGTTTTTTTAATCTCCACTGTGATGTTGTATGTTGAACTCCGAGGATATAGCGTAGGCGTAGTTTGTTGGGCAGCTTTCTTAGGGATACTGATACAATTGCATAATGCTTTATCTATTTCTTCCGGTTTTTTAGGCTAACATTTCAGTTTATGTTTTCTAGGATATGATTTTGGTACGCTTCCCAATCAGTTTTTCTATTATGTAATCTGACAATCTGCTTTTTATGTATGACACAAGAGCTGATAGTTGCTATTATTGGGGAGTATCCGAGGAAAAATCATAACTAGGGACAATATGTTCTTTTTTGATGTTGTGACGAGGTGGACAGTATACAGATGCTACTGTTATTTCATACGGGAGCGTTTTAACTCTTATTGTGGTGGCTTGTAGGTGGTTTGTGTAATATTTGGGTAGCTCGAAGTGGCTGATAGATATCTTAATTATTACGGCTCTACCAGCATGGGCAGTATTATCCGGATGGTTGGTGAAGTAAGTTGAATAAGTAGGTACTTTAAAGTAGGATCTATTTGTGAAGTGAGTTTCTCCTATTAACAGTATATCTATAGAGTTGTTATGAAGGAATACTTCAATTTCCTATTTGTGCTGTAGAAGTTGGCATTTCACTGGGCTATTTTTACAATTTTAGTGAATTTTGTTGACCAAGGTTGAGAGCATGTTCAAGACCATGTTATTTTGTGGGATTAGCTGCTGGAACATAGACTTAAATTCTTCTAAAAAATTTGCTCTTAATGGAAAAAAATGTTTAGTTCATATTATTCATTGTTTGATGTGTGTACATTCGAGTTTAGGATGTATTCCATCGTTCTGGTACCTTTTACTGCATTCGCATAACTAACATTTTGTTGCATATGAGGTGTTTGAGTCCGGTTTGGTGGTGTTGCGACTGTTGTTATATTTTGCTGGATATTTAGTCTGTTGTTTACATTATTGGGCTTTTTTAACAATCTGTGATAGAATTCGCAGCCTCTGTAATTTGTCGTGTGAGCACCTCCATACAATGCGCATTTGACTGGAGCTTCCTTACCTTTCTTGCAGTTGGTTGTGTTATGTGGACCTCCACATTTTATACAAATGAATGGTTTGTTGCAGTAAGCTTTTGTATGCCCATCTTTTTGATAACGCGTACATTGTACAATGCTATTGATCTTTTTGGGCGCTTTTATTGCAATTATTTGGTTTTGAAATTTTTTTTTTTTTTTTAAATAGCACTTTTGTGCCTGCCATTAAAACTAGTCTATGAGAACAACCATTAATTTTGTTCTGATAAATCTTAAACTAGGTACTTGTCTACTAGAGTCCATCCAATGATGTCTTCTAATCTTTTTCTGATTTATACACTTTACTTCACTCGCGCACTGTGCTCTGCTTTTACACAACAACAACACTACACAAGATCAGCGGGTTTTTTCCTCCTTAGTCTTCGGACATGATGTTGGTTGTCCAGTAGTTGTAATGCTTCTGGATTTACATGAAGATGGAGCCTATCTTCATGCTTTCCAGCAAACCTTTTTATCTCTTCCTTCACAGTTGGGATCTGAAGGTCTCTGTGGATGTCTGAGTTGCGTACATACCACGGGGCGTCCACTATGTTACGCAGCACTTTGTTTTGGAATATTTGTAAGCACTTAACATTTGTGTCACTGGTACAGCCCCAGAGCTGAATGCCGTAAAGCCACACTGGTTTTAGGATCTGGTTGTATATTAATACTTTGTTGGAGATTGAGAGTTTTGAGTTTCTTCCAATCAACCAATAGTGCTGTCTGTATTTTAGATTTAGTTCTGTTCTTTTCTTTTGACATGTTCCTTCCATCTAAGTCTGACGTCCAGATTCATGCCGAGGTATTTTGCGTTGGTCGAGTGTGGTATAGTAGTACCATTAATTTCTAGTAGTTGTGGGTCCACTATCTTCTTATTAGTGTAGTTCACCTGTACGGATTTAAGTTCGTTTAGTTTGATCCTCCATCTTCTGGTCCAATCAACTATCTGATTGCTGGCTGTCTGGAGCTTTCTGGCAGATCCTTCCTGATCTTGGTCCACTGCTAGAAGAGCAGTGTCATCAGCAAATGTAGCAATAACTGCTTCTTCTAACATTGGTATGTCATTGGTATACAGTAGGTATAGGATGGGCCCAAGTACGCTGCCTTGTGGCACACCCGCTTTTATCTCTTTCAGGTCAGAGTATTCATCCTCTTGTTTGATTCTGAATAATCTATCTGATATATATGATGTCAAAATTTCAGCATATTCTTTCGGTAGCAGTTTGTTTAATTTATAGATCAGTCCTTCGTGCCATACCTTGTCGAAGGCTTGTGCCACATCTAGGAATACCGCGGAGCAAACTTGCTTTTCTTCTAGCGCACGTTCAATGACGTCAGTTATTCTGTGCACTTGATCTATTGTCGAGTGTTTTGCCTAAATCCAAACTGGTAGTCTGGGATTAGGTTATTGTTCTCTATTAGTGGTCGCAGTCTCTTGAGCAGTAGTTTCTCGAAGAGCTTTGATATTATGGGCAGGAGAGATGGGCCTATATGATTTGACATCATTAGGTTGCTTTCCTGGCTTTGGTATCATGATCACTTCTGCGACTTTCCAGCATGCAGGAACATGTTTTAATCTAAACGCTGCATTGAATAGGTAAGTCAGCATGACTATACCTTTTCTAGGCAGGTGCTTAAATATTTCTCCAGTTATTAAGTCCCATCCTGAAGCTTTCTTTGGATTTAGATTTGTTTTATTTCATCTGCTACTTCTTTCGGAGTAACGGGGTGATATTTTCTGATCTTTGGTTTTCCGTGTTAGTGATATCTTGCCCTGGGTTGGGGTAAATATTTCAGCTAAGTGCTCTGCGAACAACTCTGCTTTTTGTTTATTATCTCTGGCCCATGGTCCATTGTTACTTCTGATTGGAGGAATAGTGGTTACTGGTCTTTTGATCTTTTGGTTGCCTTCCACAGCGAATAATCAGTTTCTTCGTTTGCTGATAGTTCTTGTAGATAGGTACTTATAGAATCTTCTTTAATTTTTGTATTTCTCGTCTAAGTTGCTGGGTCTTATTGTTAAGGATGGTTTTATCGGCAGGATCTCTCGATTGTTGCCATCTTCTTCTTGCTCTCCTCTTATCTTTGACCAGGTCCCTGATCTCAGCTGGATAATTCACACCTTTGGTTACGTGTGTGAGTTCTCTGGTGTTGTTGTATGCTGTTGTTTGGATGAGGCTGGTAAATTTCTCGGCTTCTTCTTCTAATCGATCAGTGTTTCCCAAATTGATGTTCAGGTTGATGTTGTTCTGCAGATCAATTTGAAAGCTCTCCCAATCAGTAGTTTTATTTGTGAGGGTGGTTCTAGCTGCCCTTTTATTATCTTTTCACTTAGAGTTAGTATAATTGCTGAATGGTCTGAATCCATGTCTAAGCTTTCTTCCACTTCTATGAAGTTAGAGGATACTTTTTGGTGACGAAGAAGTCTAATAAGTCAGAATTTTATTTGTGTCAGTTGGCCAGTAGGTTGGCTTCCCTGTTGAGTGGTAGTTACAATTCATATCTTGAATTGCTTTCCTCAATTCTCTTCCTTTGGTCGTGGTTAGTCTGGAGCCCCAATCTATATGTTTAGAGTTGAAGTCTCCACCAACAATGAATCTCTCACCTAAGTGTCTCAGGATAGTAAGATAATCATCTTTTTTAAGGTTGTATCTTGGTGGGCAGTATATTGCACCAATTTTCACTGTTTGTTTTGTTGACTTGATTCCAACCACTGTTAGTTGGACATCCTCCCTTTGCAGATGACATTCCTCGTAGTGGTTGAGTGATTCTTTTATTATGATTGCACTACCACCCCTGGCTTGGTTATCTGGATGTATGGTGTGATATGTTTTGTATCCCCTTATTTTGAGGTATGATTGATTTGTCATATGCGTCTCTGATATGAGACAGACATCTATGTGTTGGGTATTTAGAAAGACTTCGAGGTCATGAATTTTGTTTGGAATACCATTGGCATTCCAGGTAACAATTCGTAGGTCTTTTTGATCCATAATTTTATTTTGCCTTCGGTATAGCACCAGTGCTTCTGGCTTCTAATCTGTCGAGTCTTGCATTAACTCTATCTAATGTTTTCATCATATTCTGCATAAGCTGCATCATAGATGGTTCATTTGTTGATGGGGCAAGTGCTACGCTTGCTGGTTTTTGTTGGGTGGCTTGGGCATAAGACACACTAGATCTGACTGTATTAGAAACAATTTGTCTTGGCTGAGGATTTGGTTTTTTACCCTTAGTGGTATTCTCCCTTCTTTTCTGTAGTTCTTTCGCTATTGTGCACCCTCTATAGTTAGCAGGATGTGCTTCAGAGCAATTGATACACTTAGCTGGTTTACTTCGCTCCTTAGCGCATTTTGTACTTAGATGCTCTTCTGCGCATTTCACGCAGGCAGGTGTCCTTCTGCAAAACTTCCATGTATGGCCATATCTTTGGCATCTTTTACATTGAGGAATTAGCTTGCTATTCCTTACTGCTTCTATTTTCACCTTCATGTGGTTAATGTATTGAATATCATAGATTTTTTTGATATCTTCTGCTCTGTCAAAGACTAGCATGTAAAGTGGTAAGCGAATGTGATTCACTTTATTGTTGTCAGTAGTTCTCTTAAGTTTTTGAATTACTGATATAATTTTAAATTCTCTTTCTTCGAGTTCCTTTGAGATCTCTTCTGCTGAGGTTGAAGGATGCAAATTTCTGACCATTACTTTAATAGACCGAGTTGCTTTGTTTTCATAAGAGTGCCATTCAATATTAGTTTTGTTTATTAGGGCTGTCAGAGCTCTATACTCTTCATTAGAGCCGACGTTGACTTTAATTTGGTTATTACTCATCATACTAGTCTTATATTCAAAGTTTCCTTCATTTAGGCTATCTTTGACAACCTGATAATCTTTTACATTACTTAAAATCACCGGAGGTGGCTTAGTGACTTTAAGGGCTTTATCTAATTGCTTTTTGGGGCTCTCGTCTAATTTTTCGGGAGATTCCTCTGCCTTTCGTTTTTTCTTATTCTTGTTTTTAGTTTTTTTGGATTCAGCTAAAAGCCAATCTGTTTCTCTAGCTACGAGATTATCTTCCTCTTCTGAATTTGCTGGACTGTACGATCTCTTTTCTGGAGTATTTATTTTTGTGTTTGGCTGCAATAATAATTTCTTATTTTGTGCCTGCAATGTAATTACCTGGTTTTTAAGATGAGCAATTTCATTCAAAGCTTGCTGAAGTTGCGTTTGTAGGTTAGCGATAATTCCATTCTCTGGTATCTGTTGGATAGGTATTTGCTGAGGTGTTAAGATAACACCGTTGTTCTGATTAAGAACCGGCACTGCTTGCTGCAGTGGGAACATGATATTTCCGCGATGGTCTGACGACCCCGGTCAATGCCGCGGGTCGTCTGCTATCACCTCGCGTAAATGATAACACTTACGTTTCGCGTGTTGTAATCACTTTGAGAACGCTCCGAGCACGTCCTTACTCGGTAAAACTCAAACGAATACTTGGTTTTGAAATGTAGTTATTTTATAGATATGTTTATTGTTAGTCGCCGGTTCTAAATCGACGAAAAACATACTTAGTGGCTCCTTGGATACTCTACTTTTCACATTTAAGATGTTTCTGACTTTGTGTCTTTTTGTATCTAGTTATTGTTTTATATCGTTTGTATCTGTTGTATGATTCAGAGTTTCGTTGACGATTCTGAATGGTCGGTCTTGCTTCAGTTGGTATGTGTGATGAATTATGTTGTGCTCATGCACATATCGTATTGACAGTTAAAGTTTTCGTAGAGTGTTGTTCAATTTCAGTTATATCGCTGAGTTTTTGAACATTTTTTGATAGTTTAATACTCCGTAGACAAAAATTGGAGGAGATTTTGGAATTGTTTTGTTTGCTTGTTTGTTCTATGTTTCAGTCTCCATTTCATTTGGTTGGCTAAATTTATTACTTAGAGTAGTATTGTGGTTGTTAGGGATACGTATTCTTCTTCTTTTTGTTTGTTTGACATTTTGACATGAATTTTTGTTGGGATCTTGTTCAGGGATTTCATCATCACTAGTAGAAGACGTACGATAGTAGCAGTGAGTAGTGTTTGAAATTTGATGTGTATACGGAGCAGGTGGATTAACTAGATGCTCTTCTGATAAGTAATAATTGATACCACTTGTTGACTAAATTACTTGATGAGAGTTGAAAAATTTTGGTAATTGATTTAGCATTATAATTTGGAACGCATGGCTGGCCATGAATAATACCTGGACCATTGCAAGCCGGTAGCATGTTTAATTTGCGGTTATTTTTAATATCACTAGGTACTTATCTTAGTATGATTTCCTAGTATTATTGATAGCAGCGGTCACTTGTTTGTCACAGCGCACTTGATAACAGATCTTTTGAAGACACGGGTTGAAGGTTGCGGGTCGTGGAATCTTGATTATTTTTGAAGCCACTAAGTTGGGCACCACTTGTAACACTTTTTATAGGTTTTGGATTCTGCTCAGTCCACCTGTTGCAGTTGGACTACTATTAAGAAACATTTGTCTTGAATTAAATAAAGTAGGAGCCATTTGTCTATTTTTTGAGTTCTGCTCAGTCCACTTTATGGACATGTTGCAGTTGCGCTACTATACAGAAACGTCTGGAATTACTTAAAGTAGGAAACATTTGTATAGGTTTTGGGTTCTGCCCAGTCCACCGTATGGGTATGTTGCAGTTGGGCTGCTGTTAAGAAAAGTTTGTCTTGAATTAAACAAAGTAGGAGCCATTTGTATAGGTTTTGGGTTCTGCTCAATCCACCATATGGATCTGTTGCAGTTACGCTTCTGTGCAGAAATGTCTTGAATTACAGAAAGTAGGAACCATTTGTGTAAGCTACGGGTTCTGCTCAGTCGACCCTATGGATCTGTTGCAGTTGAATTAAATAAAGTAGGAGCCATATGTATAAGTTTTGGGTTCTGGTCAGTCGACCATATGGATCTGTTGCAGTTACGCTTCTGTGCAGAAATGTTTTGAATTACATAAAGCAGGAACCATTTGTGTAAGATAAGGGTTCTGTTCAGTCCACCGTATGGATATGTTGCAGTTGGGCTACTATACAGAAACGTCTTGAATTACATGAAATAGAAACCATTTGTATAAACTATGGATTCTGCTCAGTCCACCGTATGCATCTATTGCAGTTGCGCTAATGTGCAGAAACGTCTTGAATTGCATAAAGTGTGAACCATTTGTATAAGCTATGGGTTCTGCTCAGTCCACCATGTGGATCTGTTGCAGTTGGGCTACTGTTAAGAAAAGTTTGTCTTGAATTAAATAAAGTAAGAGCCATTTGTATAGTTTTTTGGGTTTTGCTCAATCCACCTTTTGGACATGTTGCAGTTGCGCTACTATACATAAACGTCTGGAATTACATAAAGTAAGAATCATTTGTATTGGTTTTGGGTTCTATAACATGATAAACCAATAGCCATAATTTCTTTCGGCTTGTTGGAATGCTTTTATGTAAACGACCTATGAACACGGTTCAAGAACACCTCTGCCCTGGAGTTTCCCTGAGTTAATTGGGTAAAGCTTGGTGTGATGTTGGACAAATTTTTCTTGGAAGTATTGTTTCTCCAAATATGATTTAAAGTTGACAGGAGTGAGGAAGGGCATTCTTTAGTTTGTATAGACGTGTTTGTTACACTTTGTCAGATTCCTGACTTTTGTCAAGGACAGTTGCACAATATTGTTTATCTTCAAATGCTTTATTTATATTATCGATGACTCGTTGGAGCTGTTGTACAGTAATTGTCTGGAATAATGTTATCGCTCTCTTAAATGAATGTTGGTCTTCTGACCAACAGATTATTTAATAATTTATCTAACACATGCAGGAGACTAATGAGTAGGAGACTTGCAAATGTAATGGATTAAAAATCGACCTGGAAGACTCTTGTGCAAATTATTATATCTTTTCGTTTAGTAATACTAAAGAAAATTATTTTATAATTTCTCGACAATGGCATATTGTATTCAACTTCGTCATCAACCCAGATTGAAAGTCGTTTTTCCATTTCCCATACACATTGTCTCTGGAACAGATAATTCTTGTTGCAAAAATTGTTGTGGTTGTAGTTGCTGATGATATGATATTTTCTTTATTTTTTAAAATTGTCCGTATTGTTGAAGTTGACAAATTTAATGCAGTTTAGATAGCAGATTGCTGTTCGCTTGCATCTAATCGTCTGAGCACCTGCATTTCAGTTTTCAGCTAAATGCTTTTTCTTGTCGCTTCACTTTCTTTTTTTTGCAATCACTCATTGTCCTCCTCCTCTTAATACCCAATAGGAAATGTAGTGGGCACTGCGGCATCCTGAATTGCTTCTCTCCATTTTGCTCGGTCTTGCGCTTCGATTGTGAGTGTATGCATAGATTTTCCGGTTAGCTTTGTGATTTTTGGATTTTTTTCCTCCTACCTTCCCCTGTATTGCTAATTTTTCTATGTTGTCAGGTTCTTTCCTCATAGTAAGTCCAAAGTATCTTAGTGTCTTGAGTTGTATTTCGCTCGATAGTCGTCTTTTAAAGTTAAGCTCTTGGAGTATTGATATATTTGTTCGATGTTCTGTCCATGAGATGTTTAGCATTCTTCGCCAACAAAACATTTCTGCGGCATCAATTTTCTTCCTCTCTTAGTATAGGGAAGATTAAACATTGTATCAGATTGCAATTTGTTATCTTCGATATGTTGTTGTCCTTCCATATTCTTGTTAATTTTGTCATAGCCGTTCTAGTCATTTCACATCTCTTCTTGATTTCTTTTTTTTTTGTTGAACCGTCATTTGTTATTAGTGACCCCAGATATGTGTATTGTTGTACTACTTCGTAATTATTTATTTGTTTACCCCTTGTAAAAATTAAAAATTGCCGTATTTATCACAATAAAGTAAAAACGGGTTTATGTTTTTATACACACAATAATGTTGATGACCAATCATAAATCAAGTGTGACACAGCAAATATGTGTTCGTATTGTTATGATACGTGCCGTGAAACTCCATGCGAGTGTCAAAGCAACCAAATCATGCGCAATTTTGGGGAATGAATACTACCGCGTAATATTGAAACAGTGTTAAGCAGAGCAGCGTTAACCGGGGTCTTACTGTATTTTGTTTCTACAACTATAGCTGTATATTGCTTCTTGGTGTAACCCTCGGTGATGGATTCTATCGTTTGGAAGTTAGAGGGTAATGGAGTGGTCGGGACGCTATCGGAACTAATCCTTTTAAATCGGGTGTAAGTTTCCGACAAGCTTCCTCATGATTGGCAAGAGGCTAATTGACTTGTAGCCGTGGGAAAAGGTTCAAACTTCCCCAGACTTGGGGAATATAAGTCTGCTAAGTTAGGTTCCGTAGCCTTGCTGCGGGTGAGCTTTACAAATTTGCTTTTAGGATCGACGGCAATAGATGTCTTTTAAACTGGAGCCCAAGTATTCGCAAAAAGGATTACACCAATAATAATTTATTATATAATAAAGTGGTTAAATTTTTTTTTTTTTTTCAACAACTTGAAGTGCCTATTGTAATGTTAGGTAATAGGACAACAAATACATATAATGGTACTTCTACTACTGCTACTACTGCACTTGGTCGATGAATTACTGCTTACTTTACTCTACTACTGACTATTTTATACTGTACTTAGACTCACGCACTCATCATATTTGGCAAAACACGGCGCCTGGGACTAAGTCCCTAACCGTTTTTCTGTTGAAAGGCCTGGCTTCGGAATTTGGTAACCTTTTGGGCGCTTTCCACATGGTTGAAGTTTAGTGTACCAGGCACGTTTAGCGTTTGCCGAACACGCCAAGAATGGTGGTGATTTCGGAGTGCCAGGACATTCGGACGTTTTAGTGGCTGCCATAATAGTGTAGGCTGCGTCGAAGAACACGGAGGGTTCCACGTTCTCGAACAGCGCCACTATAATTGCCCAACCGCGATGTTCTTGTTGCGACTGGTTATTGGTGTGTGGTTGTTCTGCGTTTGACTGCTGTTGGTGGGTTGCTAGTGCCTCGCCCTTGTTACAGCCGCATAGCTGCACCCGAGGGCAGTGGACTTCTAGTGGAGAGCTGGCTTCGGAAATGCGAAACATTCTTGCAAGTTAGCCGGATGAGAGCCCTGGCAGTTAGCGCCGGTCGCGGGGTCACTCCGGGGCTTTTTGTACTCCCCGGAGTGATAGTCCTGACCGCACTTCACACATTTAGGCCAGGCGCGGCAGCAACATTGTGCGTGACCAAACCGCTGACAACTGTGGCACTGGCTGACGAAAACGCCTTACTTATGTGGCTGCTCGACTGTCACAGCCACATTGAAAACGCCTCTGATATTAAATACCGCTTTTCCTCTGTCGCTGCACTCCAGCTCCAGGATCATTAGCGCCATGGGTGGTCGGTTGGGGATGTTGTCTAAGAGCTCCTCCTCGGGTGCGTACTCCAAGACGTCTCGCATGACGGCCCGGAGTGGTTTGCCATTTTTCAAAAGATGTAAATGGTGCTGCAGCTTCGCCTCGTCGAGGCAACATGTCAACACACCTATAGTCAGCAGCTGTGGCGGTGTGGATGATTATTCCATCCGTTACGTTCTTGGCTTGAAGAGGAGCATTGGGTGGGCGCGGTGAGCGGGGTGCCGCCTCCGAACGGGGACTGGAAACGGCAGGCATCTCTGCTTCTTCTAGGTCACCGAGGGCCTCGAAGGCATTGTTTCCTCATCGGTTGGGGTTTTGAACCTGCTTTCCTTATGCGATATCGTTTTCAGAATTTGATCGAAATCAGTCCACGATTGAGAAAACGGCTGGACCGTTTTTGCTATAAATTTGTTATTTCAACTTATTTAAATGTATATAACTCATAAAAAACGTGGTGCAAATCCGATCGATTTAAGGCCTTTTAGGCCCATCCTGAGTGCTTAACGTTTTGTCGAATAATCGCAGCTGTTTTTCCATGAGCCCTTTTATTAGGGTGTATTGTATAATAGATACAGTAATTTGGTATTTTGTTGTGGGTTTTAGGTGAGATATGTGCCTTTGATATTAAGATGACATCAATTTTGTTAATTTGAGAAAGTATGAAATTTCCTGTGCATGTTGTCTCAGTCCGTTGGAATTCTATACTGCTACACTGAGAAGTTCAACCATTAGGCCAGTTTTATGACGACAGTGGTCAATATATTTACCATGGTGCTTGTTTGCTCCATTAGTTTATGCATCATCATTTGTAGTTCAGAAACTGCATTTGCTTGTTGTGGTGTGTTATCGGTGGGAGTGTTGGTAGTTTGTTGTAGAGAATTACCTGTCATTGGTTGAGCGTAAGTCATTCCAGGTTGAACAAATCTAGTTGGGGTTGGGGTGGTCTTTTGTCTCAATGCCGGGTAGAGCTTCTGATGTAATTGTTTATGAACCCAACATCCTCTATAGTTAGCGGGGTGGTTACCGTTGCAGTTTACGGACCTTATTGTGTCATTCTTTTCCTTAGACATTCGCTTGTTGCATGATTTCCTATACATTTCATGCATTTGTATGGTTGATGACAATAATTCTGTTTGACCGTACCTCTGGCACTTCTCACTTTGCGATATTTCTCTTTTCGCATGCGGTGCTTCGAATTGTACCACACAGTTTTATAGGAGTTTAACATCGTAGATTTCTTTATTATTGTTGTGCTTTGTTTTCAGATTAATAAAAAACATAGATAATGGAGCTTTCGTAACTCGCTGCCTGATTTTCTATATATTTATGACTTGATGTCCAAGTTATAATTCTTGTTTTAGAGATTCCAAGTCTAATGATGGATGAAAATTTTTGAGTACAACCCTGAAAGGTGTGTCCTCTATTAGCGGTTTGATGTTTGTTACACGAGAGACAAATATCGGCGGTGGTATTGGTTTTTGGTACAGGGTCATGTTCTATACCCTCATCTGTGGATAATCCTTTGTAATAGGATTACTTGACCAGTATTTTGTGTTATCATTTGCGGTTTCTGAACTTTTTGGACCATGTAATCATTTCCTTACTGCCACGAATTACAGTTTTCCACTCATTATCTTTTTGTATCGTCAGTGGCGGGAAATTAGGATACGATATTTGTTGTTGAGGTTGTTGCTGATAGTGCTGCAGCTGCTGATTTGGCCAGAGTTGACTGCTGTACATATTTGGCACATTCGCTTGTTGCACTGGTTATGTGTACGCCACTGGTTATTGTTTTGTGCATTTTGCGAATTAAAATCATAATTCGGAGGTACTTGTGTATATGGGATTTGCATATGTTGGTTAAATGCCATTGTTATTAAATATTGAGTTGTTGATAATTGTAAATACAATAAAGTCAGAAAAAATATGAATAAGAGATTTCAACTTAAAATTAGTTACCTGCTTATCAGTCCAGTTTCGTATCTTGGCCTTTCGGCCTACACTTATTTAAACGACGCTGATATCACGAGCACTCAGAACGACCTTACGCTGTTGTTAATAGTGTTTCTTTCTTGCTATAGATAACTTTAAACCGTAGTTCGCAATACTAGGTAAGGCGGCCGCAGCCGCGTTACCGAACAATGCACTTGAGTTGAACTCTCAGCACGTGTATCGTTGATGTTTACGCTTCGGAATTCAAACGCGCATTACTCAAGAAAACTTGCGCTTGTTTTTTGCATTTCTTCTTCTTCTTCTTAAAGTTCCGATCCGTTTCGGATGTTGGAAACCATGATGGCAATACGGACTTTATCAACAGCGGCACGAAACAGTCCAGTTGTTGTTGTATTGAACCATACTCGCAGGTTTTTCAGCCACGATATGCGTCTTCTGCCGATGCTTCTTTTTCCTTCGATCTTACCCTGGAGGACCAATTGTAGGAGCCCATATCTCTGATTGTTGCGCATGATGTGCCCTAGATACTCCAGCTTACGAACTTTTATTGTTGTGAGGAGTTCTGTTTCTTGTTTCCCCATTTTCCTCAGCACGGTGTGGTTGGTTACATGCTCTGTCCAAGATATACGGAGGATTCTGCGGTACAACCACATCTCGAAGGCCTCTATTTTTCGTCTTGATGCCTCTGTCAGTGTCCACGTCTCTGCTCCATACAGCAATACGCTGAAGACATAACATCTCAGTAGTCTTAATTTAATGGGTAAAGATAATTCATGGCACTTGAATAGTTTGGCCATTTTACGAACGCTGCTCTCGCCTTTTCAATTCTACACTTTATTTCCAGTGAGTGGTCCCAGTTTTCATCGATTGTTGTCCCAAGGTAAGTATATTTTCGCACACGTTCGATCCTGTTGTTGTCAATCGTTAATCCGGTGTCAACAATGTGATTTTTGTAATTATCATATATTTGGTCTTTTGGTATTTAGGGTCAGTCCGAACCGCTTGCTAACTTCTGTAATTCTGTTCATAATTCGTTGGAGACTGGTGATGTCGTTTGTAAACACTATCGTGTCATCCGCATATCTAAAATTATTTAATATTTCTCCGTTGACTCTGATTCCATCATCTATGCTGCCCAGAGCTTGCTGAAAGATGTGTTCCGAATACACGTTGAACAGAAGAGGAGAAAGTACGCATCCCTGCCTGAGACCGCGTTTTATCTTGATGTCTTCTGATATCATGTTGCCAGTTTTCACTGCTGCTTTTTGATTCCAATAAAGGTTGCTTATTATTCTTGTCTCGATTATCAAGGCCTATTTCTTGAAGTATGTCTATTAGTTTATTATGTTGGACTTTATCGAAGGCTTTTTGATAATCGATGAAGCAAGCATATATGTCATGATTTACATCTCTGGCTCTTTTAAATAGAACTTGTAGGCTAAAAATAGCTTCGCGAGTTCCCAAGGCATTGCGGAATCCGAACTGTTCTCTACTTATTTGTGCTTCACACGTAAAAATTCTGCGGTGTATAATTTTTAGAAATAATTTTAGGAGGTGAGTCATAAGGCTGATGGTGCGGTAATCTTCGCAATATTTAGCATTTGGTTTTTTGGAGATTGTCACAAACGTTGATCTTAACCACGGTTCAGGGATTTTTCCGGTGGTATAGATAATGTTAAAAATTTTGCTAGCCATTCTACACTCGCTTCGTCCATCATTTTAAAAATTCGGTATGTATATGATCAGGACCTGGAGCCTTTCCGATTTTTAACTGTTTTATGCATTTTTCCACTTCGTCGGTGTTGATGGGTAAGGGCTCTACTTCTGGATATTCTTGAGGTTCATCTGATCTATCAACGTCTTCGAAAAGGTCTTCAACATATTTCTGCCAGGCAGAAATTTTAGCGTCTGGTTCTATAATTATTTTTCCGTCCTTGTTGAGTAGCCTTGTATTGTTTACTTTGTAGATTCCTGCAGCTTCTTTTACTTTTTTATACATGTTAAATGCATCCTGTTTTTGTTCTAATTGTTCAATTTCTTTGCATTGTGTTGTTAGCCATGTTTCTTTAGCCATCCTTATTTTGTATTTTATTAATTTCTGGATTTCTTTGTATCTGGTGTCGTTATTTTTGCTTTTCTTCTTTCATCCATTAATTGTAGGATTTCGTCAGTCATCCACTTTTTTCTTTCTGTTTTGTACTGTCAGATACTTATCTCCGATTTTGTCAAAGGATGTTGTCATGTCTCAAGTGCTTCTTCTACCGTTTGGTTTTGTTTATACTCTGTTCACATGCTACACCTAGTTCTTGTGTCATATTCCCACGCGTTTGCGGGCTATCACTTATTTTCCTAAGGTCCCATTTCTTTTTACAATTTTTCTCAAGCATTTCTTTAGTTTTAATCTGAATTTTCCTACTAATAAGCAATGGTCTGATGCAATGTCCGCTCCAGGGTATGTTTTGGCGGCTAAACAGCTATTGCGATAACGTTTGTTTATTAGAAGATAGTCGATTTGGTTTCGTACTCTTCTCTTTGGGTTCGTCGGGGTTGGTGGGGCGGTCCATGTGTAGAGTCTTCTTGGTGGTAGCTTATATAATGTATTAAGGATAACAAAGTCTTCTTCTTCTACGAACATTTTAAGTCGCTCTCCCGCTCATTTCGTACTCCCAGTCCGTATTCACCGATATGCTCTCCGCTTCTACCTTGGCCTATTTTAGCGTTTAAATCTCCCATAATAAGAGTTAGTTCTTGCTTTTTAGTTGGTTCAATGTATTTTAAGAGATTCGTAGAACTCTTCTATTTTGTCTTCCTCCGCTTCGGCTGTTGGGGCATAGACCTGTATTATATTTATGTTTATGGGATTTACACTTAGTTGGATAAGTATTAGTCTCTCTGATACAGGTATGAAGTTAGTAACATATTTTTGAAGTTTGCTTGATAGTATCAATCCGACACCATTTATAAATTGACCTTTTTCGTTTCCTGAATAGTATACTTGGTGTTCGTCTATTAAGTATTGGCCATTGTTTGGCCATCTCATCTCGCTTACCCCCATTATGTCCAGTTGAAGTCTTTTGATTTCGGCTACTGCGTTATTAATTTTTCTTTGTTGGGCCATCGTACGGACATTCCAAGTTCCAATTTTGATTGGACTCTTTGACAATTTTAGCCTTTGTTGGTCTTGTGATTTGCAAGGGTTTCGCTGGATGACGACCTGAGGAGCCTTGGTGGTGTTTCTTCTCCTGCCGAATCTTGGATTCCGATTACCATGATTAGTATTCATTGTATTATTGCAACTGTTTGCCATCTTGATTTTTTCTTGGAAATGCACTTTGTGCCTCTAATGCCGTTGATCTTCTTATCGATTCCTCCGCCTTCGAGGGCGATTTCTCATCCTCTGGACAATAGGGTGCCCATCCTGACCCGGCAGTCAGGTTTGTTTGCTTATACCGGCGCACATTCGGTCTCCAGAGCTACGTTTGCCACCAATCCTTAGGTGTTCCCATCCTTTACCACGGGGAGGTGTAGTTGGAGTTTCTCTATCATCGAGCTTAAGACCTTACGGCATTTCTTAAACTCTCCAGATCTTATAAAGGACTTTTTTTTTGCATTTACTCATACACTATTAAAACAGGTCTGACATCTGCGTGAAGTTTTGCATACATTTTTAATGTGCTCGGTAAAACCGTCGCCCGCGAAAGTCTATAAAGCTCATTACATCTGATGAGGTTTTTGTTAGAGAGGCATGGCGTGACAGACTGGACAGATATATTTACAATTTTTGTGAATTTGCTTGCTATTGAGTATTGCTAAATTGGTAATAACTGTATAGTGGGTATTTTCTAAAATAAAATTTAAAACTACTCTAGCACCTGATCTAGGACACTCGAAATAAATGCCCTGGCTTGTCTTAGACTGCGATAGTATAGCCAATTAAATATTCTTGAAACTGTTTCACATTCTCCCGCATTCCGCCGGCTGAGAGATCCACCCCGACTTTGACACAAAGTTGGATGGCATGTAGGGTAGCGTCTGTTGCTCCTTTTTTAGTTGGTTTAGCTGCGGATCAGATTTTATCCATGCCATGGCTAATAAAGCGCCTTCGTGAGACAGTAATTATAATCATCGAAAACGACCATAATCGCCCGTTTTCTTCGGCAAAATACTTTACAACTGACGCTCGTTAATCTAACTGTAGATGGTCCTCATCCGTCAAGAAGGGAGTTGAGTGTGCTTCGCATCCTTAGAGAAAAACGAAGCGTTGCTGTGAAGAATCATCTCCAATATAGTCATCACGACCTCCCAGGATAATTAATTTTTGAATTTCAGTTATTACAAATATTTTAAATTTTATTTAAAAATTATTTTAAATCTAAAATATAACCCTTACATCAAGATATTATCATTATATTAAGTTTTTAAAATATATTCTAATATATCTTCTACGTATAAATTTCCCGAACTTATGATAAAGTCGACTACTCTACTGCAGAATTTTTGAAACAATATAGTAAAAGAGTTTTTTAACATCTCTATCTTAAGCATACAAGGGACTTTCATTTTCAGCAAATTTCCTAAGCTTTTATGCATTAAATACTTTTTAAAAGAAGATTTATTTTTTGTCACAGTTTTACACATTTCATCACTTATATAACGTACATTATAGCCATCTTTTTCTATAACCAATGTACCCCATTTCACTTCCTTTAAAATGTTGGGTAAATCGTTTAAAAATTCTTTAAACGTATCACCAGTAAAAGTAAAGGCATTATTTACGAGAGATTAGCAAACAGCACCGCTACAAGGTGTTGTTTCCTCAGAAAAGCATCACATACAACTGTTTGTAGTTGGGATAGATTATCGATGGTTGAACGACTCTTACGAAACCCGAATTGTTGGTTATATAGTAGATTGTTGATTTCTAGATATCAAACGAGCCGTTTGTTTATCAGACGTTCGAAAAGTTTGCATAAAGAGCTTGTAAGCGAAATAGGTCGGTAACTAGATGGGTCTGAGCGTTGTTTGCACTGCTTAACAAGAGGTACGATTATAGACAGACGTCAAGAATCTGGCTTTTGCGCCAAATGAGGTTGTATACTTGAAGTATCTACTAGAAACCCCAAAGGATATTTCGACCTTTAAAATCTCCTCCAATAATAAAAGGTCGTGGAATGGCAGATATTATATTCTCCAATTCATTGAAATTAAGACATTCTCAGGGTGGAACATAAATAGAATATACCGTTACTGGTTTATTAGTGTGAATTCTAATCGCTATACATTGCAGATCTGATTGAACAGGGACATTGGAGTGAAGCACGGTGTTCTTAACAAGAATAGCTACACCACCTTTTACGCGTTCGCCTGCAATATCTTTTCGGAATATAGAATAATTCCGTAAAGATGGTGTGCGAGTGTTCTTAAAATAGGTTTTTTGTAGTAGAGCAATAACAATTGGTTCATATTTTTTTATCAGAAGGGGCATTTCAGATATATGGACAAAGTAGCCGTTGCAGTTCTACTGGAAAAAAATTGCCATAATTATCCATTAGGGTGAGTTTTCC
Source organism: Sinelater perroti (assembly GCA_036346155.1). NCBI lineage: Eukaryota > Metazoa > Arthropoda > Insecta > Coleoptera > Elateridae > Sinelater > Sinelater perroti. The sequence continues at coordinate 163,556 of JARFIY010000077.1, forward strand.
TGACTCCGAGTCTAAGCAGATCTTCGACCATTTCATCCAGCACTATGTCGGCCAGTATAGCTTCGTGACATTGGTTTTGGAGCCTTCGGGATTCTGCTCTTCTGGGAAAAGTTTGATTTCGACGACGCGATAGAGCTCGTCGATCCCTCTCTTGATATTGGTTTAGGTTCTACAGGAGGAGAAGTAGCGGATCTGTTTAATGGAGCCTTTTTGGTTTCGGGCCACCGTGACGTTAGTTGAAATTTTTGTTTGCGGTAGTGATTTCTTCACCACATTATTTGCGTCTTTATTTAGTATTGTTCTTGGTGTACTACTTTTTGGAGTAAAATCCGTTTGGCAACTGGTGTCAATCATGTTGCATTGAATAGCAACAGATGAAATTTGCTTGGGAGAGGTAACTTTTGCAGCGTAGGTTACACTAAATGCTGATCGAGCAGCTGTCTAATATTTCTAACGAAAACAACGAAAGTTGTTCGGAGATTTTGAGCTTTTGGATTTCGGTGTCCATCTTGAAAGTGGGACAATCTCTGGATCTGGGACTGCGTTCTCCTTGACAATTGACGAAGATCGGTAGAAGTTGACAGTTGATGCGCTCGTGACTTTGTGTATCACAGGAGGCGCAAATTTGCGGATTACCATAGTTCTGAGACGTATGGTCGAAACGTTGACAATTGAAGCACTGTAATGGACTGGGAATATAAGGTCTTACTTTAAGGGGGTACATTGCTGCCTGTATACTAGAAGGTACAATGGGAGTATCGAAGGTTAATATAAGGGAAGACGTGTTTTCAATATTCCCGTTCCTCTTTCTAGTAATCCTACGTACATCGATTGCACCCTGTGGAGCTAATTCTTTACTGATTTCGTCTATTTCACAGTTTGGCAAATCGAAGCAGGACACGACACCTATAGACAAGTTGAGTGTTTTATGAAGCTCTACTTCGATTGCTATATCTATCAGTTGTGTAGCTTTGAGAAATTTATTTAATTGCTGTTTGCTGGAGGTTTTAATCAACAGTGAGGTGACATGCACTTTAGCGGAAATGTCAGAATGAACCCATGTCGGTGTCGACTTACTCGGTTGGAGCTGAGTCGAATGAGGCGGGTTTCAACTTTAGGAAATAACCGAGGCAAAAGTTACGCCACTTTCATTTTCAATGTTAACTCTACGGTTCCGTCAATGGCGAAGCTTCTTGAGGAGACGAAGCACTCCATAATCTCCTCCGTGGCCGACCTCATAAACGCCCGCTTGGAGGAGATCGAAGAACGTCTCCTTCCCAAGACCACCCAACGCCCACTTCAGGTAGCAATGAAGGACTCCGATCCTTCAACCCCAGCGGTTCCTCTGGAGCCCAAGCCCCGGCCGAAACTCCCCAGGGAGAAGCCGGTGCCTCCGGGGTCCACAGGCCCGGCCACCGAGCAACCTCCCTCGTCGCCCACTTCCAAGTCCGAGAGCTGGGCGACAGTAGCGAAGAAAAAGCCGAAGAAGTCGCAGCCCTCCGCCGCTAATTCCTCGGATGCCACAGCAAGGGCATCGAGGCCCGCTCTACGAACGGCCTCGAAACCAGCTGCTCCAACCAAGCCGAGCCCGAGACCAAAATCAAGCTGGAGGAGCTAGGCCTCTAAGGGCTAAAGCTTAGACGCTCCGCCACAGGCGCAAGGGTGCTAGAGCTGCCAAACTCACAGTCCCCCGTCAAGGCGGACGAGAGAGGCTTTAGCCTCCGCCGGCCAACCTGCGTCCCTTGAGTGTTGTGGTGATGTATCACAGCTCGACCGGACGTAGGGATCTTGCTTAACCGGCCGGATTACCTACACGCAGGGGGCTCCGTGCAGGTGGACCGTTTTTTCCCCCATTCTCGTGGGAACACTTTGATCATGAACTATACGCAATAACCTCAAACAACTAAAGATGACGTGGAGAAGAAAGACACACGCGTTAGCAGGGCGCGTGCTGTCTCAGAGAAGCAGGAGGAGACAAAAGACCGGAAAAGCCCTGCCAGTCCTGCCGGCTCAGAGCCCGAGATTCGCGCCACGAGGACACGCCCTAATACTAGGGAAATCGTCGCTTCCCTAGCAGACTGGGCGCAGGACACCGGGCGGAAAGCCGCCCAAGAGAGGGACCGTGACGATGACAGCGTGGGAGGAGTCAGGCGCAAACGTCGCCTTCCTACCTCGAACTACGCAGATGACAGTTCGGAAGCGGAAGCAAAACCAACACCCGCACCGAAGGCCAGCTCGGACTGCCACCAGAGAGCTCCTGCCTCCAGTCGCGTTGCGGCCCCAAGAAGGACCATCTTGGAAAGCAAATCGGACGCGGATGGTCCGGCGAGCAGCAAAGTCTCGATGGCAATGTCTGCGGAGGAGATGAAGGCTGTGACAGACGCAAGTTTCGCCACCATCATCGACATCGCAAGGAAATTCAAAAACCTGAAGATCGGAATGGTGAAAAAGCTGAAGGAAGCAGCATTCACCCTGCAAGAGCTCATTGAGACTCTTGCCGAAAGAGACCCGCAGAATCGTGGCGGACAACACCCGGCTGCGCAAGGAGGTGGACTTCCTGAAAGCGGAGCTTAAAGCCTACCGAAGGGGTTCGCCGAAATCAAGGCGTCAAGGAAATCGTCCTTGCCGCAGACATCGGCAATACCTCCAGCCGCACCAGCAGCAATACCTGCGGCTCCGTCAATGGTAGAGCTTCTTGAGGAGACGAAACGCTCCATAATCTCCTACGTGGGCGACCTCGTAAACGCCTGGAGGAGATCGAAGAGCATCTCCTTCTCAAGATCGCCCAACGCCTACTTCAGGCAGCAACGAAGGACTCCGATACCACAGCGGTCCCTCCGGGGCCCAAGCCCCGACCGAAACCCCCCCTGGGAGAAACCGGTGCCTCCAGGGTCCACAGGCCTGGCCACCAACCAACCTCCCTGATCGCTCACTTCCAGGTCCGAGAGCTGGGCGACAGTAGTGAGGAAAACGCGGAAGAAGTTGCAGCCCTCCGCTGCTAATTCCTCGGATGCCACAGCAACGCCATCGAGGTCTGCTCCACGAACGGCCCCGAAACTAGCTGCTCCAACCAAGCCTCGGGTCGTTCCCCCGCGATCGGCTGCAATCGTGGTGAACCTGCAGCCTGAGGCGGCAAAGGGAGGGGTGACATACGCCCAGGTAATGCGAAAGGCCGAGGCCAAAATCAAGCTGGAGGAGCTAGGCCTCGAAGGGCTAAAGTTTAGACGCTCCGCCACAGGCGCAAGGGTGCTAGAGCTGCCAAGGCGGACGAGCTGGCTGCAGAGCTGTCACCCGGCCGGTGATGTGCGCGGACATACGCATCACTGGCCTCGACAACAAAACTGTAAATGATCAGCACACATTAAGACACTGAACATCGTCATGGGCCCAAGAGAAATGGGCAGCGTGACAGTGCAGTGCCCTATCACCACCGCAAAGGCGCTGGGCGAGGCGGGTCTGATCCTGGTAGGATGAAGCGTAGCCAGGGTCGCGACTCTTGCAAGAAAACCACTGCGCTGTTTCCGCTGCATGGGCCTGGGGCACACCCGCACGACGTGCCCCGCGGAGACCGACAGGAGCCTACTCTGCTTCCTCTGCGGGAGTACACGCCACAAGTCGACCAACTGCACCGGCGAACTCCGCGGAGGCCGGTAAGCCCCACAGGCATTTCATGGGAGGAAGGTCTTGTAATCCACCCCCGCCAAAGGATAAAAGAGCGCTCCGCACTACAACAGCGTCAGCAGGCGACAAGTCGCAGGAGAACACCGGGGAACCAACATGCCAGTAAACCCCTGCTTTCTCCAGGCGAACCTCAACCACTATATATATATATATATATGTATACTGGCAAACAGACTTGGCAGTGGCTTGCGAGTCTTACTTCGTCCCCGATCGGCCCAACTGGGTCGGGGATGCGAATAGGGTAGTGGCAGTCTACGCTCGAGCCAGCCGTGGCCAACTAGCTCTAAAAGAAAGAGGCCACGGCTATGTCATGGCAAACTGGGGAAGGTACACCGTGGTGGGAGTATACTTCTTGCCAAACCGCGCACTGGCGGACTTTGAGAGTTACCTCGACTGCGTGAAAGACGTAGTGTGGAGACAGGCTCCAAGACCCTGGTCCTCGGAGACCAGGCTGTGGGGTAGCCCCATCACCGACTCCAGAGGCCTCGCCGTTGAGAAATGTGCTCAAACGGCAGAGTTGGTTCTACTCAATCTGGGGAACGCTTGGACCTGCGAGCGACACAACAGGGCGTCAATCGTGGACGTCTCGTTCGCGTCCCCGTTCGTCAGACACAACGTCCGGGACTGGAAGGTAGAAGATGTCGAAACGCTATCGAACTACCGATACATCAGGTTCCGACTGGCGACAAGCGTGGGCAACTCGGTCCCGGGCCCGAGCAGGTTCCCGCGTTGGGCCATCAAAGGCCTTGACCAAGTGCGTGCAGTGAAAGCCGCCATTTTCCAACGATGGACCACCCCCAACTTAAGCATAGACGAACCAATAGAGGAGCTGGCAGGCCGCTTGCGCACTTGCTTACCGGCGGTGTGCAACGCGACCATGAAAAAAGCCCGGTGGAGACACGACCAACGCCAAGTATGATGGTGGTCACCCTCAATCTCCGAGCTGCGCAACACAAGCAATAGGGCAAGGAGGGAAAATGGGGACGACAAGACGGAAGAGTAGCTAAAAGTCGTCTACCATGAAGCTAAGAAGGTGCTGAAGGAAGCGGAACTGAGCCTGGCCATTGCCAGGTTCAAAGGTAAAAGGATAGCAACGAGATCCGATGGGATACCTGGACGAGTCTTGGTCACCGAGGAGGCGCTCGGGGAAAAACTGCGGGAGATCTTTAACCGCTGCCTGCCGTCGGGAGAGTTCCCGCGGCAATGGAGAGAGAGTAGGCTGGTGCTGATTCCGAAGAGCGGACGACCCTTCGGCGTACAGTCCAATTGTCCTGAAAGAAGTGGGCAAACTCTTCGAGAGAGTCATTGCTGTCCGCCTAGTCCAACCTCTGGAGGAGAAGGGCCCAAACATCTCCGCTAGCCAATACGGCTTCCGGAAGGGCCGGTGTACGCTGGACGCCCTAAGCGCCCTCAAACTGTTTACCACGTCGGCAGTGGAGGAGAGGGAGGTCGTTCTGGCAACCTCCCTCAACATAAAGAACGCTTTCAACAGCCTCACACAACATACTGGGGAGGCGCTTAGACATCACCGAGCACCGTCTGAGACGGTTGCTGCAAGCGTACCTAAGCGGCAGGAGGGTAATGTGGGAAAACTGCGAGGGGCGGCTCGCATTGCGGCATGCCGGTCGGAGAGTACCGCAGGGTTCCGTACTGGGCCTCGCGCTGTGGAACCTCGGATACGACTGGTTGCTAAGGGCGCAGGTAAACCCTGGAACAAGGGTGCTATGCTACGCGGACGACACCCTCGTCGTAGTGAGGGGACAACTTACGCTGCAGCAGCCCTCCGAGCCGAAGAAGACGTGGCCAGGGTAGTTGAGCGAATCCATCGACTGGGGCTGAAAGTATTTGTTGGGAAGACCGAGGTACTACTATTTCACAAAGAACCATTGCCGTAAGGGCAACACGAGGTTACCGCACGGTCTCGTGGACAGCGGCCACCCTGCTTGCAGGCGACCCTACATGGGAGCTCCAGGCTGAGGTACTGGCCAAACTGTACCAGTCCCGTGCAGTAGCCGCGGAGGACGGAGGAGTCCGCGCGCCTGAGAGGGAGGCGCAAATCAGGGCAGCCAGCCAAAATTATCTGATCCAGAAATGGAGGGGCGAGTTGGCATCGTCAGCGGCGGGCCGCCTGACAGTCGAGGCGATCCGTCCACGGCAGGGGTACCCTGTCCTTCAGGATCACGCAAGTGCTCACCGACCACGGGTATTTCGGCGAGTACCTCCACCGGGTGGCCAGAAGGAGCCCACCCCGGCCTGCCATGAGTGCGCCCACCCTCCAACACATCTCAACATACGCTAGAAAAATGCTCCGGCTGGAGTGTCCAACGCCAGGAACTGGTAGCAGTCATCGGGGAGGATCTGTCGCTGTCGGGCATAGTCACGGCCATGCTAGACAGCGACAGGAAATGGAGTGCATTGGCATCCTTCTGCGAAACTGTCATCACGCTGAAGGAAGCCGCTGAGAGGTGCGCGAAGACGACGCGATCGCAGACCCAATCCGCCGAAGATTCAAAGGAGCGAAAAGAACACGCTATGCGCGCCTACTCCCTCGCCCGAACTAATGGCAAGAAGTCCTGAGCACGCACCCGGCTCAAGCGGCAGCAGGACGCCCAAGAAACGGGGTGCCCGAAGCACCAAGAATTGCAGGACCGCTTAACACCAGCGGGATAACATACCGTCGCGGGGGGCACCGTCGAATGCCGAGAGCGACCCGGTGACACCCACCCACTACTCGACGAGGAGGGACATCGCAGGGGTTTTTAGTTTGGGTAGGCCTTCCCACTCTGGGAAGGAGAGCCCCACATAACCTGTCGCCTGACTTTCACCCGAAGGGGGCGGGTATGCAGCTTAATGAAAAAAAGGTTAGGTTAGGTTCTCCCCCAGGGAACCCGCCTTGCCGCGGCGGGGGAGCTCAGTAGACCGGGTGAAGTTAAGCGGTCCCAAATCGGAAGTCTTGCCTTAACCGGCCGGGCCAGGAGGAGCAAACTTCGCAAGAGGTAGGAGGGATAAAATTCGAATACGTAAGGCCGTCAGGGCATTAGCCCGGGTCAGAGTCTTCGTTAAACTGCACTAGGTGGGTCTGGCCGGACACAATTCCCCGCCAGCCAACCTGCGCCGCGTTTACGCCTCATAACTCGACAGGACGTAGGGGTCTTGCCTTAACCGGCCGGACCGAGAAGAGGAGCAAACCACACCGGCAAGAAGTTGCCTGAGCATACACCACGCTCAAGCGGTAGCAGAACGCCCAGGTACTGGGGCGCGCCAAGCTTTAGGGACCGATGGATCACAAAACATCTGCGGGAAACAACGCGTCGTGGGGGAAACTGTAGAATGCCTTGAGCGACCCAGTGACCCTCAACTAACCGACGAGGTGGGATAACGCAGGGTTTTGTAGTTTGGGTAGGCCTTCCCCTTCTGGGAAGGAGAGCCCCACATAACTCGCCGCCCGACCTTCACATGAAGGCGGCGGGTATGCAGTTCAATGCATTTTCCCCTGCGTGAAAAAAAAGGTTTAGGTTAGGTTCTCAATTTTAGGAAACGATCCTAAAAAATTTTTTTTGTTGCTGATAACGACTCATAGACGTTACATGGGGGAATTTTTTTGTTGCTTAGGACTGATATTTTTCTATTGAAATTTCAAAGTTTCAATGGAAAAATCCCTCCTAAGCAAAAAAAATTTCCCCATGTTAAGTCTATGAGACGTTATGCGCAGCAAAAAAATCCTTAGGATCGTTTCCTAAAGTTGGGGCCGGTCTCATTCGACTCAGCTCGTCGAGCCCTTTCGAATGACACCCCTCCCGGCCCAATCCACCACTTCCGCTCCACCGATCATTTCTATATCCTTGCTGATAAAGAACGGTGATACTTGGCTGAAAGTAGTTCCGTCCTTTCGTTTGACTATTATATACTTTTTAGCCCGTTTTATAGTATTTTGCGTAAAACAAATATAATTTTAATAGAAACACTTGACAACTCACCACCCGCCACGGAGTCCTATAAGGGGACGTCAACACCGTAAACCAGTGCGATCGCCAGTGGTACTGTACAGTACAATTTATTGATTAATATATACATACATACATCGGCCGATGCTCCGTCTTTCGGCACTATATCGACCTTTGCTACATTACAAGCTATACGTTTATCTAAATCCGCATCTACATTTACCGTGGTCCGTGCATGAACCTGTCCCGGCATTTGCCTTGGTGCAGGATTCGAGGAAAACCACGGATAAACCCGATTCAGGACAGGTGACCGCAAACAGCAAGCTGCTCTTGGTCCCCTAACTTGTACATTCTACCTTAACACTAATCTATGCTACCTTAAACACTATAATGCAATTGGAGTTCGCAATTTTTAATCTTTTGCTTTTATGCAGACTCTACAAGTTGCATCTATAAGTTACTACTTAAGTAGTCAAACTTAGTAACTTGTAAGTCCGCGATTCTGAGTCACTATCTGTTACGCAAACTTAAACAAGATCTCTTTGCGCACACTTTCACACACTTTCCGCACATTGTCCCTCGCGAGTCCGCAATTTTGAGTCTTTTCTTTTATGCTGGTCTCGAGCGAGCCGCAATTCTTAGTCCAAGCTATTGTGCACGCTAACCGCAATTCTGAGTCCCGGCTGTTATGTTCGGTTACCACAATTTTGAGTCCGAGCTATTATGCTTGTTAGCCGCAGTTGCGAGTCCTGGCTCTTATGCGCGTGTGCGTTCACTATCCCCGCGCCACCCAACTCAGCCCGGGATGCAAAGGTCTGCAGCGCGCTCCACCATCTATCTTCGTCGGCGAGTCTTGTTATTTCTTCGGGCGTCCGTGGCCATCGGATTCCTTCTCTAACAAGGGTGGTCTCTGCTCTGTTTCTGGCCTCCCTTTCGAGCGAGCAGTACCGCGTTATTAAGATCTGCTGCCAAGGCATCTAATTTTTCTGGCGTGTCAATTTCTATGAAAGTAACTCGCATATTATAAAATGTTTTAAATGCGTCGTCAAACTTGTCCCAGTTGTTTTTTTTTATTCCAAAAACGTGATACTGCACAGGAGGTCCTTATTCATGGTTCATACCCGGTTTCCCGAAGTACGTTAAAAAATTCTCTCTATAAGGCTTTTAGCTTTGGAGGAAAATATAAATGGGTAGATATCCTGGATACCGTCACTGCAGAATATAACGATAGAAAACATAGAACTATTAAAATGAAACCTAAGGAAGTTATTGCCTCAACGAAAATCCCGGCCTATAAAAGTGTTAAAATCATGGGCCCGGTAAAGTTTAGAACTGGAGACTACGTAAGAATTTCCAAGTACAAGTCTATATTCGCTAAAGGATATACACCCAACTGGTCCACGGAGATATTTAAAATTGTTAAAATTAAAACAGGTAAACCGGTAACTTATCTACTGGAGGACTCTGAAGGCAAACCGATTCTTGGTCAATTTTATGCAGAAGAGTTGCAGACTACCGCTCAGCCTCGTACATATTTAGTAGAAAAGGTATTACGCCGTAAAGGAAATCGGTTGTATGTGCGTTGGCTCCGACTTAACAAGTCTCATGACTCGTGGATAAATAAGAATGATATTACTTAAGTTACATTGGTGTATCAATACATAAATACGCATATTTTAATGGCTTTGTTTTATTTATTTTTTATTATACATAATACGGTACAATACTAACTAATCAACTTGCATGGGAATTTCTTTTATTTTGTAATGCCCCCACGGTAAAGAATTTTATTATCATTATTGGTCAAACCAACTCTGCTGAGTAAATGCAATATTATTCTTGTAAAGACAGTCGATATAATCATTGAAACTTAAATTACATTTAACAATATTGTATATTACTCCTTTTGCCTTCTTTACAATATCGGCGTCTTCAATTTTTATAGCATACATTTTAGACAGCAGGCCTACAAATTCCGTCATAATTCTACCATTATTTTCATCCTTCGTAAGTCCTAGCACCTTTTTGTTACGGAGTGGAATGTTGTATGGGTTATTGCTGGCAAAATCTGATGTGTCAAATTTGGCATTATTTAACTTTATAATATCATAGACATCGTTGCACATCACCTGATATAACAAACTATCCGTATCCATATATAGCAGCTTCACATCTTTATGATTAAATGATTTCTTCATAAATTGATAGTGAAAATCATACATTAACGTTTTGGAAATATCTAAAATTGACATTCCTAAATAGATTGGCTTTTTAAATTCAATTTCCAACTTATTTAGTTCGATGGCAACTAAATTATCATCAAAAATTGTTCTACTATGAAAATTTGGTCGAGCTATGTAATGATGAGCTCCAAACCGACCCTCCCATTTAGTACAGAGTTTTATAATTTTATGTTTTCTAGGATTTTCAACCGACTTACCAAATATCGCGTTATTTAACAATTTGTATAAGTTTTTTTCAAAGGGATATGTTGCTTTCTTCCTTAGGTTAGTGTTCAAGTCGATGTAGTCTTTTAGAAAAGGCTATGAATTTTCTTAAGTACTAACCCCTCCCTGAGGCACTGCTTTAATGCGCGATAGTGTATGATATATCTGGTTTTTGACTCCAAATTTGTAAGTAATTCTTTTTGCTTAGCACCGGGCGGTGCTTCGTGTTCAGCACAAAATGGTAAACCGTGAAAATCGTGTAGAGAAGATGGATAATCTAGATCTACTTCGAAAATAAAACCTTCGTCAGCGTCATCATCAATATATAAAATAGACTGAAAATCGAGGAAATTGATTTTTCCCTCAGTTAACCATTTAAAATTTTTAAACGGTAAACTCTGACTCATTGCCCAACCATATAAATTGTTCGCATCAAGATAAAGTAAATATTTCCTGGGTTTCTTCGAATCATAATTTTGCATATATTTGTTGTTTGCTTTGCTATGTCGAGTGCATACCTGACTAATTCCACCTCGAATTCCACGCTCAACAAACAGCAACATATCTACATCCGTAAGCAATTCTAATTTTATTTTAGTTTGTTTCAACATTGCATCCCACGTATAGCCAGGCGTTGTGCAATAATGAGCTGGATCTAACTCATAAATCTTTAAACATTTAACTCGAAAATTTTGAAATACATCCGCCAACAAGAGCACATCCGTTTTAAGGTAAATATCGCTATATTGCCCCAGGTTTGCTAAATTAAAGGACGAGCGTGTTCTTAGTCGTCATTGGAAATATGGCTTTTAATTTTAATTTACTGTAGAATTTTTCATTCGGTGGCAGTTCTCTATCATCAAATTTTTCCCATCTATCCATATATTCGTAAGGATAGAATCCCTTTCGAATTAAAAGTTGTAACTGTTCGCAATTAAAATCGGAACAAACATTTCGCAAAATATCAAAGTCCTTAAGCTCTAAATAGGAAGCTAATTTATCTAAGGAGTCACTCATAAATCGAGCCGGGCCTCTGTAATTACCAGTAAAATGGCAATGGACACGGACACTTACGTCAAAAAATGGTTCCTCACATATGTGACAAACTGATGAGGATGCAAACTCGTTTTCTTGTATTTCATTCGACGGATTCATAAGTTTAGGATGCTCGAAAGAATGCTGCAATTCCGAGGCAATTTGCGTCAATTCCCGCGTTAACCATTCAATACAGTCGTTACTCCTGTAAAGTTTAAAACGAGATAATGAGTTATCATAAGCGCTATGAAGGTAATATGCAATGCTACATGCTGTATGTTCTTTAACACATCGACAATGTTCGTCGTGAAGCATTTGTTCATTGCATTTTCATTCAGGGCGTTAGCTAACCCCACTTTTTGGTTTTTCGTATTAAAGGTAAACTCTTGTTGCATCAGTTCATTACTGTTTACAACAGGTTTTGTAAATGCAGTCCGAAATTCCACATTTACTTTTAGTGGACTAGTTACTTCTTGCTTGCTTTGTAACGTCTTGACGTTTCTCCAGAAAAGCACGGCGCAATCTTTAAAAAATGAGGACAACTTATGTTGGTCGTTACTTTTTCCAATCATTCCACTTCCAGTTGCGTTAGTATTCGCTAAAAATATGCGCGTTTAAAAAGGAATAGTTGAAAAAATATTTGCTTACCATTTTTACTAGTCAGCTGTTTGTACAATATCTTATATCTTTCGAGCTCGTCTTCCACAGTTTGCAGATGGTTCTTATTAGCATGCGACAGATCGCTAGAGCCAGTTTGTTTTAAATTTATAAGGCGAATGTTATAATCAATTAGTCTAATGTATTTTTCAATCTTTAACTCGTTCAATGTTTCTTTTTGTGTTTTACAGATTTCACCCATCATTCGCAACACAATTGACCGATTTTAAGAACTTGAACCATCTTAAAATTTAATGGTCACGCACGCACACGTACTAGCACCATACAGACGAATTTTTGCTCTAAACCGCAATACGTGGTGTGATAAAAAATACGCGTTACATTTTGTTTTTTTAAATATTTATTTAAAATTACTTTAACAAAAAGAACAACTATTCTCATTGATTTTACAATTCGTTCTAAAAAAAGATATTAAATGCCTCATCCCAAAGCGGATCAGGACCTGGTTCATCAGGAACCACCGCATCATGATGATTCTGAATCCTGTCGAGATGTTTTTGCATAATTTGCTATTCGGCTGTAATGTATTGATGAGCGCTTGGATTATCATTGTTAATAGGAGTTGCGTATCGATAATGCGAAGATAACACATCATCCCTAATGCTTGCTGACGTCAGACGCTGACACGGCACCGATGAAATAATACCTTCGCTATTAAAGAATTGAATACTTAAATCATAGACTGCAGTTAAAGATTTAAATGTGCATTCATTACACCAATTAGTAGAGTTTTTTAACACTTTAAGAACTGACCTTTTATCGTCACAAACTTTTCATATGATTTATTACGTGCATATGAGGAAACCTAAGTATGCATTGTCTGCAACACGAATGACATATATTTAAACAATTTCTAGAATTAAAAACACGGTACCCTTCATAATGTAAAACGCATTGATTGGGCAACCAATCTTTTTTTTTTAATCATTTATTTGCCAGCTCAACAATCAGTTACATGTTATACATGGCAATGATAATAATAGTAAGGTAAGCAATAACAGTACGTTCTTTTATAGTTTATGAGGTAGGTTATACCCTTACAAGTATGTTAACTAATTGTTATATTAACTAATCAATGTCGAGTTCGGTTAGATATAAATCTTGTGGTAATTTTCGTTTGAGTCCTTGGTGTATGTTTGGTCTGCCTAAGTTGTATGGAACTGCACCTGCACATTTATGTAAGTTTTTAAAGAATTTTTTGGCACTCGCGGCGATGTAGCTTTAGATTGTTGGTATGTCTAGTTCGTAATGTAGTTGTTCGTTTCGAATGAACCAAGGAGCATTCACTGCTATGCGGAGAATTTTGTTCTGTAGTCTTTGGACTTGTTCTATGTTTGACTTTGCAGTGTTGCTCCAGATTGTTGATACGTATAGCACCAACGGTCGTATTAGAGATTTGTACATCGTAATGGTGCATTTGGGCTTAAGAGATGACTTTCTATTAATGAGAGGGTAAAGTTGTGCCAATCGCGCGTATCCTTGGTTTAACTTGTAGTTAATATGAAGTTTCCAGGTAAGTCGAGTGTCAAGGAGCACTCCCAGATACTTGATGGCGGCATCGGCGGGATTCCAGGCAATAGTGTTGTTGTTGATTGTTAAGCTGGGAGGGTTTCTAATTCTTCTGAGGGAAAATATTTTTGCCTGACATTTGGTGTGGTTGATGTGCATATTCCATTGTTTGAATCACGAGCATATTTGGTTCAGTGCAGTCTGCTGCTTTTCAATAGCTAAGGTAAGGTCAGTGTGTTGGGTCAAGATTGCGGTGTCGTCCGCGAAGGTCGCTAGGGTTGCCTCTATGTTAGGGATATCTGAAGTAAAAATATTGAATAATAGGGGTCCCAGTACGCTTCCTTGAGGTACGCCTGCATGGATGGACTTTGTTTCAGAAGATGCGGAGTTTATGCGCACCGCAAAGTGCGGTTTTCTAGGAAGGAGAAGACTATGGCTTTAAGGTAGCTGGGAATTTTTATCTTGATGATCTTGCTTTTTAGGCCTTCGAGCCAGACTTTGTCGAAGGCCTGGGCTATATCGAGGAGAACTACAACTGTATAACCTTTGTTTTCGTAGCCCTCTTCTATTTTTTCAGTTATGCGTTGGAGTTGGTGCTGCGTAGAGTGTGATTTCCTAAAGCCGAATTGGAATGCTGGTAGGATGTTGAGTGATGTTAATTCATTCATTAGCCGGGAGTGGATGATCTCGAAAACTTTGGAAAGTGATGTCAGTAAGCTTATTGGCCTGTAGCTACTAATCAACTTTTTGTCTTTACCTGGTTTAGGAATCACCAGTATGTGTGCATGCTTCCATGTTTGTGGGAAATAACCTTGCTGAAAACATGCATTAAAAGTTGTTGCTAGATAGGCTAAGGTTTTGGTGGTGAGCTGAGATAGTATTAGGTTGGTAATGAGATCGTGCCCAGGAGCTTTTATTTTAGGGAGACTGTCGATTATTGTTTTAATTTTAAGGGGAGAAGAGGGAGTTATCGGTTCTGTAACTACTGGGAGATGAGTTTCAACGTGATTAATTATATATGTCGCGTGGTTTGGAGCGCAAGTGACTGTTGGAGTGAATACTCATTCGTAGTGGGTAGCAAAGGCTGTTGATTTTTCTTCGTCAGTAGCAAGTAGTGTATTATTCACGCTTAATGTTGGGATGTCCTCTCTTTGCTTTAATATGCGCTTTGTAGCTCTCCACATTCCGATGTCACCTGGTTGGAGATCTTCTATGTATTTTTGATATGAGTTGATTCTCAGCTCATCCAAGCATCTTTTTAGGGTGTGTGTTAACCTGTTCAGTAATCGTTTTGTTTCCGGTATCCTGGTTCTCTGCCATTCGCGTCTGACTTGACTTTTTCTTTTGATTAGTGCTGTGATTTCTCGAGGCAAGCTATGGTGATTAGGTTTTTTGTTAGTTTTGGGCGCTAGTGTTGATCTTTGCACGCTGTCAGTTATTGATGTTGTTAGTTTGGATATGGTTAGATCAATGTCCTCGTGGTTGATAAGACCGGTTGGGCATATCAGCTGATCATCTAGGATGGGTTGGAATTGTTCTCAGTTAATTATCCCGTTTATTAGTTTTGGTACTGGCTGTACCAGCTGAGGTGAGCTAATAAATGTTATTATAACTGGTAGGTGGTCAGAATCTAGTTTTTCTATTACAGTTTGAAAAGTTGGTTTATCGAAGTTTTTTTGTAGTACTAAGTCTAGTATGTCCGGCTGGTGATCACTGCGATACGGGTAGTAGGTATAATTCTCGGGGGCTGTTATTTGGAAGGAGTATTTAGTCGCGTAGCCTTCCATCTTGATTCCCTCGGGATTGTTAGCTCTGCATCCCCATAATTGGTTTTGGTGTTGAGGTCTCCAATCATCAGGAGTGGCTCGTTTGTGTTGAAGATGGTTTTTATGTCGTCCTCCATTAATTTCTTGTTCGGCTGTCTGTATGTGCTGATTAGTGTGAGGTTTCGATCGTTTATTTTTATTTTAACTCCTATTGTTTCAAGGCTTAGGTTTTTTGTTTCGGGGACAGGATTGTGGCAAATTTTCTTTCTAATGAGGATAGCCACTCCACCAGCAGCTATTTGGGCATTTCTATCTGCTCTGTGAATTTGGTATCCTGGAATTTTAAACGTGTCTACTTCAGATAGGTGGGTTTCTGTGATGCACGCGATGTCTATGTTATGTCTGGCAAGGAAGGCTATAAGGATTGATCTTTGAGTTTTGACGCCATTAGCATTCCAGTTTAGGATTGATAGTTTTTCGATGATTTTCTGCGATTTAGGATCCATTGAGGAGTAGAGGAAGGAGTGTACTAGTGATAAAATTTTTAATTATGGGGAGGTAGGTAAGGGGTAAGGAGATCAACAAGGATTTTGGCTATATTATTTATGTTAAGTGAGGTCATTGGGTCGGTTGTCTGGTTAGGGTTAATAAGGGTGGAGTTGGTCGGTGCAGTGTTTCGAGCTTGATCTGCATATGAGCGGTTCGGATTGACAAAATAGTTCCTATTGTGTCTTGTGCTGGATTGGTTGAAGTTGCTGATGTTATTTTGTCGTTTTTGTACTATCTCTAGGTGGTGGCTACAGCCGCGATAGCTTGCGGGGTATGGTCCTCCACAGTTGGCACATTTGGGTGTTTCTTCAGGTTTTTTCTTGCATTGTTGATGCTGGTGGCTATCGCCACATTTAACGCAGCGCGGATCTAATGTACAGTAGTTTTTGGTATGCCCATAGCCTTGAAAGCGGTGGCATTGTGGAATGTTTGATGGCTTTCTTCTCGGTTCTATTGTAACTATTGAGTAGTACATGCTTTTTAATGTAAAGATTTTCTTAGCGTTTTCGTTATCCTTCAGGTCGACTGCGCAAATTGGAAGCGGCTGTTTATTTTTTGTAAGCAGGCGTGTGACTTTGATAACTGACAGGGTTTTGCTAAATTCGGTGAATATTTCTTGTTCTGTTATGGATGGTGGTACGTTTTTGATCACGACATTGAGGGGTTTGCCGACAGGGTTTTGGAAGGTATGAAATTTGATGTTGTTATCTTTAAGGTGTTTTGTTAAAATTCTGTAGTCATTCTCTTCAGTTGGGTTGATTCTTAAGGTGTTTGTGTTACAAAAGGTCGTGAACTCGTTTGATGTTAGTTGTTTAATATCTGCAGTCAGGGCTGCGTGATTTATGGCGTTGTGTAGATAGATAGGCGATATTTTGGGTTTAGTTGCCGAAGTTTCAGTTTTTCCGTTTGTGTTTTGCTGATTATGGTTATCAACTGGGTCAACTTCTTGACTGGCAAGTAGATCATATTTGTTTTGCGTTGGAATGTTTGGGGTCCATGCGTAGCGTTTTTGCACTTCATTAAGTGGCGGTGTTAATGAATCAGATTTACGCTTGTTTAGCGTTTGAATTTCCATTGGGTTATCATTATTAGTGTTTTCGGTTATTTTAATAAATTGAAAGTAACTTACAATTTATGTTGCTTTTAAAGTTGATATTATAAGACCTTTTTGTTGGATAAATGCACTTTAATCTTTCACACACTTGGGACAGCGATAAAGCACGTCTTGACGCTTTGAAAGTAAAATGACGAATCCTGGGCAACCAATCTATATCGCTACACATTTCAGGTATTTTATAAAGTAACAATGCGCAATGTTCTAAATTACATTTGTTAACCACTTCCGGTTGTTTAAAATTTTTTCTTAGTTTTTTCAACCCATAAAGGCACTTTCATATTACCCCGGTCCACTTTGTCTTTAAGTTCAAAAATATGCCATCCCCACACTTGTTTAACGTGCACTTCTATCGTTTTTGGAAGATTCAAATGAGGCAACTCACTTTCAGCATATGACCAACACACCGATCGGGTTGAAAGGTAAAACAATGAGTGTGGTTGCATTTCTTTTTTTTAATCCAGGATTACACCTTTACCAATTCCACACAGGCTGCTTTATTTTTTTGCCAATGTCAACCTCACCAGTAAAAAACGAGAGCCAGCGAAGATATAATCGCCTTCAACGAATTCACTTTTCATCGGTAATAACGTAGGATAACCTTTGGGGTAGAAATATGGAATATTCAGCAGTTTCTACAACAACTTTTCTTCCATATCTTGTAGTTACAACTTTTATATTCACCAATCTCAGCTATTTTCATATCTGTCACTTTTAACATAGGTCTATTTTGCACTTTACCAACAGAATTCATGTGAAGCTTTACAAAATCAAACCATTATATAGATGCGTGCTAATAATCATAAAAATATGTTTTTTTAATTACCAATGCGGTTACTTTTATCGCTTGTTTATAGAGGTGCATTGAAGTGTGGTCAAGCTGAAAAATATTTTTTCGCTTGAAAATGGAACTGCGGTTATTGATACAATTTTATTTTTTATTTGTGAGATGTGCAAGTGCGGTTTTTTAATCGACAGGTTGAAACTTGTTTGCTCGAAGAGTAGCATATTACGATACCGCTATATAAGAGCAATAAAAAATCTGTTGATTCAGTTTAAACTATTTCTTTATCGAGAAAAGCAGATCTGTTTCGGTTATATTACCAATAATACAATGAGTAAGTTGATTATTATTTCTTAATGAAACGAAGCGTAATTGTTATTACCCTTGTTTTTTAGATTTAACAAAGAATTAATCGCAGCATCCACACATTTTTTAAACGATTCGCTTATAATTCGAGCAGGGTGTCAAGTGAAGGAGTATTTTGAGCCTGCAATACAAATAATTCATCTCAACAAAAAGTGCGAATTTGGTTACCTCAATAAAAGTTGCGAAAGTCGCATACTGTTAGATACACAACAATGGAAAAGCTTATCATCAATTAAAGTAGAACATCTCTGTAGGGTTTTCAAAAGCAACCGTGAGAACAATGGAAAATATATGGTGAGCCCGGACGTTTCTATTTTATTTGAAAATAACGATGAAATTAAAAAGTTAACAATTAACGAACGCTTTATAATCACCTTGCACGACTGTGAGAAAATATTTAATATAAAAGATGTAATTGATACAAAATTAGAAGATATCAACGAGTCAACGTTAACTAGGCCCCGGAAACTAGCCCCCTGCAACCCCATGACGCGCCCCGGTGGCAAAACCGTCCGCGGGAAAAACTGCACACGCGCACCTGGCGGCGAGGGGTGAAAGTTATTTGACGACATCTAGAGGCGAACGGAAGAACGACGAGGCGCACACCGACGGGGGCGGGGAGCTAAAGTACTTAGCCGAGTTTCAAACCACAGCGACCTCTAGCGGAGGGGGGAGGACTGCTTAGCAGAGTTGCAAACCTAAACGTGTTGAGACACGTTTGCGCCAGAACCGGCCTTTATACACTACTAAAAAGTTTTTTTTTAAATTTATTTATAGCTTACAATCTGTCATAAAATTGACATTTAGTAATTGTTTTAACAATATATATTACAGGACATGATGAAAAACGTTCCAGCGAACATTTTTCCGAAGTTAACCGTTACAGTTTGATTGCACTACACTTCACTTTTACGCGAATCGTGTTGGTAAATCGAGAGGCTTGAATCTCTTAAGCCGTGGCTCGTCATCGTCGGGATCCAGGAGGTGTTCTACTCATGCACTAAGTTTGTCATGATAACGAACACTACACTTGTGTATTTCTTCAGTCACAGTTGATAGTCCTAAATCTTGCCGAATTATTTCATTTGGTACAAACCATGGGGCGTTGACTAAGCATCGCAGTACCTTTGACTGGAACCGCCTTATAATGTCGATGTTCGATCTACTAGCTGTTCCCCAGAGCTGTATCACATATGACCAAATTGGACGAATAATTGTCTTATAGAGTAGTATTTTGCTCTCCAGTAACAATTGTGATTTCTGCCCCAGGAGCCAATACATTTTTTGGAGTTTTAGACCCAAGTGTTTACGCTTTGTAAATATATGCTTTCTCCACGTTAGCCGTCTGTCCAGGTGCATACCTAGGTACTTAACTGTTTCGTTCTGTGGGATTTGTTTGTTGTTTATGATTACAGTGGGGCAATTTCCTCTTCTAGTTGTAAACGTTACTTGGGTTGATTTTGATTCATTTATATGAATACGCCATTTTTTAAACCATTCAGTTAGATTATTTAAATGGGACTGTAACTTCTCGGATACTATGTTTGGGTCTACATGTGATGATAATATTGCTGTGTCGTCAGCGAATGTGGCAACTGTAGTACTTGTTGAGGTCGGAAGGTCAGCTGTAAATATGATGTACAACAGAGGTTCCAACTCGCTTCCCTGAGGGACACCAGCTTTGACAGGAGATAGCGATGTGTGAGCGTCTCCGTATCTAACTAGGAAATGCCTGTTGGCGAGATATGACTTCAGTACTTCATAGTGGTCAGGAGGTAGTGCCTTCTTGATTTTAAATAACAATCCGTAGTGCCAGACTTTGTCAAAGGCTTTCTCGACGTCAAGAAATACAGCTGAACAGTATTTTTTATCTTGAAAGCTCTTCAGAATTCTGTCAACTAATCTATGGACTTGTTCAATGGTGGAATGGTGTTTGCGAGTCCTATGGTGGGGGTTACTGCCTCAACATTGTCTTCACACCGCTTATTCCGCTTTGGTTCCTTTGATTCCTACGTGGTGTTTTCTTAAATAATAGACTACTAATACGTCCTAGTAGTGAATTATCAGCAATCGGATGATGACCATCTTCTGCAAGGGCGTCCTCTAATAGTCTCTCAGCCTGTTTAACCAAGTCAGGAGATCTAATACCAAGGAGCTTCACCAGAAGTGATGCCTGCTGGCTTAATCCGTTCACTGGTTCCATTCTAACCATCTAAAATGTTATTCTAATCGTCTACTATCCATAAAGAAATAATAAATTTCAGTATGATAAGAAAGAAATTATTGACATGTAATGAACTGAAGGTTCCATATAAATGTACTTGTTCAGAACTGTGCTGTCAATAAAAATCGCTACTAAAAAGTAGAATTTAAGTCAAAGCAGAAGTTTCTGCGACTGATAGATCCCTTGTAATTCAATTTCGAAAAATGGGCATTTTTCATCGGTTTTTATTTTTTTTGCGCAAAAACTTCTGAACCGATTTTAATCACCAAAAAGTCATTTTTTTCGTTATTTCAAGCGCTACAATGTACTTTTTTTTTACGAAAAAAAAATTATTTTTCGCTCCTCAATCAGCAAAAACCGGGTTTTCGGTACTTTTATCGATTTTTTACTAAGGTTCCTACAAACCGATTTTATCCAAAACATACACAATCAATTTCTACTATTTTTTACCTAATTATGGCGCCGAGAAACCTTATTCAGGACTCTTTCAAAAAAATAAACTATCTAGCCTGGACTAAAGGGCTCGGGAATTTCAGCGCGCTCGGTTCGTGCTTGCGGGCCCGGGAATTTTAGAGGATCCGGCTCGCGCTGTGGACCCGTTAAATTCGGCGGCTGCAATCGCGGCGTGATGTTAGCTTGGCGCTTTCTTTGTGTGGTTCCTTTGTTGCGCTATGCTGACAAAGCACACAACGCAGACAAAGCAGGTCCTGCGTGTGCCGTTGCATTGGATTGAGGAGCGGTGGTTTTTGGCCCGGTGTTCTCCGCTGCTGCACGGGGCAGCGGCGGAAGCAGGTTGGCTGAAGGGCTCCTGCTGGGGGCGCTTAATTGGGATCGGGTGCGATGCTCCTTTTCCCAGTGTCGGCTTCGTTGCGCTGCGGGGATCTCGGCTGTGGAGTCTCTGCAGGCGTCTGATGTAGTCTCCGAGTTCTTCATGCGAGAGCTCCGAGTGAGATTTGTGGGCCCGTGCCTCCATGGCGGCGGCGGCCGCGCTGGGGTGTTTTTCACTATATAGTTTTGTTTTAGTCACTGCCGCGTAAATTGCTGATTTCAGTCTTTCGCGGCAGTAATGTACTGCATTGGGCTGCTCGATGCAGTACTGTCGCACTGTATTCCCGTACGCACAAAAAAAACACTTTGTAACAAAAGAAGCAAAGGATTCTCTCAGCTCGGCACGGAGCTTCTTCAACTCGCGTCTGCTCTATACCGTTGCCTACATGAATCCTTGGACGATAACACGCGTGCACTCTCGCCGAACGACTCTCGTCTGTTTTCTGAGGCCGGGCTCCCCGGTTGATCCGGTTTTTTTGCCTTCGTGCGCAACCCCACTCCGGGGCTTGGTGCTGCCTGGTGGGGCCCGGCGACGCCGATTTCCACGCGGTACTTGCGCTCGGCATTGAACGGAGTCCGATAACACTATTACATTTCTGACAAGTGGCAGAAGTCGAGTGTTGACCACGGAGCAGTGTAGAGGCGTCACTGAACCGTAGTCTGCAACTAAAATCTTCGGCGTAGCAGCCACTGCATTTTTCAATGCAGCGAGTCGCTTAGAGCTGAAATTTTCAAAGTGTCAAGACAGTGCAGTAGCCCCTCCCCCCCCGCATTTTTCAATGCGGTGAGCCGCTTAAAATCGAAATTAGAGGCAAGTGCAGTGCATTAGTGTAGTGCCAAGAATTCCAGCGAGAATGGCGGGTGCCGCCGCCGCCACCGAGGCAGCAATCCGCCAGCTGCAGAAAGATTTCAGCCATGATGACATCGGGGTCATCATTAAGCGACTTCAGCGAGGACACAGCCGCCGTCAGGGATGCGTCATCAGGATGATCCCGGGAACCGGCAACGCAGCCCCCCAACCAGCCCGCAGGAAGGCGCCTGTCCCCGCCAACCCTAACAAAGCGGAGCGCGCACCGCTCAGGCACCGCGCGCTAAGCCCGCAAATTTCGCCGGGACCGCCGCGCCGGCTGCGATCGCCGGGACCGTTAGCCCGAGAGCGCCTGGCACTTTCGCTTTCGCTGCGGCCGATGCACCGACCGCGCTCGCCGCTGCATCCGCCGAGATCGCTGCGCCTGCCGGGATCGCCGGGCCCGTTAGCCCGAGCGCGCCCGCAACTTTCGCTCTCGCTGCGACTGGCGCGCCGGCCGCGCTCGCTGCGATCGATGCGCCGGCTGGCCCCGCTGCTTTCGCCGGGCCCGCGGCTTCAGCCGCGCTCGCCAAATTCGCCGGGCCCGTAGCGCAACCCAGGGCCTGCGAGCCCACTAGATTTAAGCCTTGCGCCCCGCTAACAAACATTCAAGTGGCGCCTGAAAGTGCCGCGAGTGATTCGAGTGCTGCGAGTGCCGCGAGTTCCAGCGACGACAGCAGTGAAGGATCCTCCTCCTCGGACGAGGACTTCACCATGGTCCAGGGAAGGAAACGCGGCCGCCGCCGCCCAGCCAAGGATGAACCAGCGGCAAAGGTGTATGTACACAACACCTTTGCCCCAATCAACGAGGAAATGGACCAGGACGTCGTGGAAGAGGTCCAAAGCGTCAAGGTGCCGCCCATAGTGCTTCGCGACCCGCAGCACTGGAGAGCTTTAATTTAAAAATCAGCGTTTAAATTTCAACAAAGCGAAGAGCCAGGGAAGGTCCATAATCATATACCCCTGCACAGAGGCAGATCACAGGGGTATAACTAAACTCTTCGGCATCAGGAAGGTACAATACCACAAGTACCTCCTGACCACCGAAAAGCCACTGCGTGTTGTTCTCCGAGGTGTCCTCGAATCTTTTACGGAGGAGGAGATAAAGGAGGAAATCCAGGCCCAGGGAATTCCTGTGACATCCGTCCGAAGGATGCGCAGGATGAAAGATAAGACGCCGATGCCGCTAGCCTTCGTGGAGGTCCCCAGGGACGCGAAGGCTATCTACAACCTCCAGCACCTCGACAACGTGCTGGTGACAGTAGAACAGCCGAAGAAGAAGAAGACCGTTGGGCAGTGTCACCGCTGCCAAAAATTCGGTCACGCCCAACGGTGCTGCCACGCCGCCCCTCGCTGCGTAAAGTGCGCCGGCGACCACCACTCTGGCGACTGCGCTAAGGAGCGCAGCACTCCCGCGGTGTGCGCAAATTGTTCTGGTGCACACCCGGCCAGCTACAGAGGCTGCCCCCGCTTCCCCAAACTTCCGCTGGGAAGAAAAACTGCCGCCCCCTTCCCGGCCCGCCCGCCAGGCCCCCGCAGACCGGATTACGCCGCCGCCACCACATCTGGGCGCTCCTACGCCCAAATGGCTGGAAGCTGCAACCAACAACCTCCAGCCAGCCAGCCTCCAACCGCCCAGCCGCCAACCAGCCCGCCACCAACCGTCCAGCCAGCCCCAAGGTGAACAACTCCCCGAGGAGAACCCACTCCAAGGATTAGGAGCCCTCTTCGCCCTACTCCAGAAGCTGGGTGTAGAAAAGCTAGCCAAGCTGATACCGAAGCTGTTAGCCTCCCTGAGAGGAGCCTCCACATTCGGCGAAATCATGGGAGGGCTGATGCTCCATGGAGAGGAGCTCATGTCAGTCAATTTTGTCGTGTCAGGTAATATCTTTGCATTTGCTGTCACTCGCTTTTTCACTGCATGGCAGTTTATTTTTCCCCCACTTAAGAGCAGCGAACCATGATTTAGATAAAGAAAATCTATTGTACCTATTAAAATTATTTTTAGACAATATAAATTCCCACAGTCTCTCTGTATAAGCTTTGGCAATAATAGCTGCACTTAGAACTTCACGTCTTATGATATTAAATAAATAACTTGTATTGTGGTATAAACATGTTTTAATTTTTAATCGTATTCTAAAGAACACTGTAATTAGGTTATTTTTATATTATAAAATAAATGTTGCATTTACAAAACTATAAATTGGTATAGCATTGTCTTAAATCTAATTATTACTTATAGGCATTGCGTATTTTTATGTTTCTTTTCTTCTTTTAACTACTCTACTCTGGAAATTGATAGTTTGCCTGTTTAGCAAGAGTGCTTTCTTCACTTTGTTCCTAGTGGCTTCTCCTGAAATCCGATGATTGTTTGATGGTTTTACTCCAATAATATACCTATAATATTCAGATAACATCCATCACAACAAGAGTTGCCGTCAGGCTGTAAAGTTGTATAGTGATGTCCTATTGTCTGTAGATATATTGTGACAATTATGTTTATAAAAATTTATAAAAAATTCCCAAATTTTATGTCTACAATACATTCATATTTAGTTAATAAAACGTAATTTGATTATGAAAATAAGATTACATTATTTTTCATTAGGTGTCATGTCAAATGTAACTATAAATCTATTTTTGCACACTAACCATTGACGTGTTAACCATTTGTAGAAAAATTGGTCTAGAACTGCCAAAGACAAAAATGTATTCACTTTTTATGATAATTTTTTAATATATATATATATATATATATATATATGCATATATATATATTAGATGCGAAACTATATATCGATTACATATGTAAAACTTGTAGTGGATTTGAGGAAGTCTAATACATTCACATTACTACAAAATATAATTAGGCTTCTAATAAACAAGTTTTAATAAAACAATATTAATTAGCGTATATTATTATCATCTAAGCTAATCCGTCCATCGTCAGAATTCTCTTTAATATGAATATTTTAGTTTGACATTTGGTTGGAATGATTGATTTGGATGTTCCAATGAGTGAACTGTGAACACAGTCATTTGTATCCTGTAGCAGGAGAATACTTCCGTTTAATCATTGCTATGAGTTAATATAGCTGTATCATCAGCGAATGTTGTTAAAGTAGCGTCTATTTTTAGGATATCTGAAAAAATATTATTTGGGCTCTGCCTAGTCCACACTTTAGGTTTGTTACAGTTGAACTTCAATTTGAAGTGCCGAAAAGAACGCTGTGGACAGGTTTAGCGTTCTGTACAGTCCACACATTAGGTTTATCGCAGTTACATTCATGATTGGAAGTTGCCAAGAAAATGTCTACACAGTTTTGGGGTTCTAAGCAGACCACATTGAGATTCTGTTGCAGGTGTTTTGGTTTGGAAATAGCAAAGGAAATGCCCTTGCATACCTTTTTGGCTCTATACAGTACACACCTTAAGTATGTTGCAGTTAAATTTCAGTTCAGAATCCACCAAGGTAATGTGTGCATAGCCTTGGGAGTGTGCGCAATTTACATTGAGGTTTTATTACAAGTGTTGTAGTTTGGAAAGAGCAAAGGAAATGCCCTTACATATCTTTTTGGCGCTACACAGTCCACACCTTAAGCCTGTTGCAGTTGAATTTTTGTTCAACATCAAGGTAATATCTGCACAGCTTTGGGACTATGCGCAGGTTACATTGAGGTTTTATTATAAGTGTTGTAGTTGGAAAGAACAAAGGAAATGCCCTTACATATCTTTTTGGCTCTGCACAGTCCACACCTTAATCGAGGAAGAGTATACCCTCATCCAAGGACGCAAACGAGGCGCCCACCGCTCCAACCGAGAAAAACCGGCTGCCAAAGTCCCGACAAGCAACCGATTTGTCCCCATTGCAAGCGGGGAAGAAGTCATTTCCGACCCCTGGGTACCACCTGTGGTATTGCGGGACAAAGTGCTTGTGGCCAGAGCTGTTGGAGAAGTTTAAGCTCTCAACCTTAACTTCTCCAAGGCCAATAATCGGGCAGATTCAATCGCTATAGACCCCTGTACTGAGCAGGACCACAGGGGTATGACGCGTCTGATGGAAAGGGGTGGCGTGCCTTTCCATACTTACGCGCTGCCCTCTGAGAAGCCTTTGACATCTTCGGACGCCTTCTTCAGCATGGCAACGAACTGCATAGCATCATCCTCCCAAGGGTATGGTCAAGGCCCTAAGAAACCGTCCCACCCCGATACCGCCCATCCACGGGGAACAAGGCGTCGTCTACGCTGTTCCAGACAAAGCTGAAGCCTTCGCTGACGCTCTGGAACAGCAGTGTGACATCAACTACGACGACGCGGACCTCGACCATCTAGACCACGTCGACAACTTTGTAGACCGTCTTCGAAGGCAGGAGCCTCAAGAACACATCGAATCGGCGGACTACAAAGAAATCCTCCAGCTGATTCGAGCCCTCCATCCCCGCAAGGCACCCGGCCCGGATGGAATCTCGAATCGCGCGCTGAAGGCGCTCCCAAAGAAGGCTGTCGTCTGCGTGCTGACAATTGCCAACGCCGTCCTCAGATTCCGACACTTTCCCAGCTCCTAGAAAGTGGCGGACGTCATCAAGCTGCAGAAACCGGAAAAATCAGGGACTTTTCCACAAGATTACCGGCCGATAAGCCTTCTATCGACCCTAGGTAAACTTGTGGAGCAAATCATCCACAGCGACTGAGGACAGCAGTCGAAGGTCTCCAACTGATTCCGGAGAGTCAGTTTGGCTTCCGATCCGGCCACTCAACCACCCTCCAACTCCTTAGGGTGGTGGAGCGCATCACCGAGGGCTATACCAAGAAGGAGGCCACGGGTATAGTCTTCCTAGATGTCGCAAAGGCCTTCGACAGAGGCTGGCACAACGGGTTGGTGTATAAGATGGCGTCAACCAATATCCCGATACCGATGATCCAGCTTGTTCGGTCTTTCCCCTCCGGCAGGAAGTTCAGAATCAAGCTGGGAGGCCAGAGGTCATCGGAGGGACGCCTACGAGCCGGCGTCCCTCAAGGATCTGTGCTCTCCCCGACGCTCTGCAACCCTTACGCCCGGGACATGTCAACGACGCCCTCCACCACACTGGCCCAATACGCAGACGGGCCAGCTTTCGTCTCCAGAAGACTGCAAGGGGAGCTCGACCTCCTAGAAGATTGGTGCGACAAGTGGAGAATAGGAATCAACGCAGAGAAGAGCGCGGCCGTCCTATTCTCCACCAAGACACTTCACTGGCGAGACGACCTGGCAAGACTCAGGATCTTTGGAAGGGAGATCCCCTGGAAGGAAGAAACATCCTACCTCGGGTGATTCTGGACAGGAAACTGACCTGGAGACCACATATAGAAAGGACGGTCACCAAAGTAAAAGCAGCTCGAGCGGCATTAGGCTCCCTCCTCTACCCCAGGAGCCACCTATCAACAGAGAATAAGCTGCTTTTGTACAAGACCGTCCTAAGACCAATGATGACGTATGCGGCACCAGTTTGGGGCTGGGCCGCAAAAACTCACATAAACAAGCTCCAGGTCATCCAGAATCGGGCTTTAAGGTCAGCCTTTAGCGCCCCGTGGTTCGTGAGGAACCACGATTTACATAGAGACGCGAATATTCCCACGATCCAGGAGTACATCTCCCAGAGCGCTCAAGATCTTCAAAAAACAACAGACGACCACGCGAATTCCACCATCCGCGGAATTTACAACTACCAAATAGACAGACGCGCCCAAAGATCCTGATTCCTCCGTGAAACGACACGGAGGCGGCCTTTACGGCCATCCACCACCCACGCCAGGTCGTATCAAGAGGACAGTGGTTAAGGGCTTGTCTCAGGGACCACTAATTACGCCAGTGAAGTCAACGTCAACGTCAACCTATTACATTTCTTGTATCTCTTAGCATGTTCTGTGTTAACATGTCATACCCCTGTGGTCCTGCTCAGTACAGGGGTCTATAGCGATTGAATCTGCCCGATTATTGGCCTTGGAGAAGTTAAGGTTAGAGCTTAAACTTCTCCAACAGCTCTGGCCACAAGCACTTTGTCCCGCAATACCACAGGTGGTACCCAGGGGTCGGAAATGACTTCTTCCCCGCTTGCAATGGGGACAAATCGGTTGCTTGTCGGGACTTTGGCAGCCGGTTCTTCTCGGTTGGAGCGGTGGGCGCCTCGTTTGCGTCCTTGGATGAGGGTATACTCTTCCTCGATTAAGGTGTGGACTGTGCAGAGCCAAAAAGATATGTAAGGGCATTTCCTTTGTTCTTTCAAAACTACAACACTTATAATAAAACCTCAATGTAATCTGCACACAGTCCCAAGGCTATGCACACATTACCTTGGTGGGTTCTGAACAGAAATTCAACTGCAACATAATTAAGGTGTGTACTGTACATAGCCAAAAAAATATGCAAGGGCATTTCCTTTGCTGTTTCCAAGCTACAACACTTGTAATAAAATGTAATCTGCACACAGTCCCAAAGCTATGCAGACATTACCTTGATGGCTTTTGAACAGAAATTCAACCGCAACAGACTTAAGGTGTGGACTGTGCAGAGCCAAAAAATATGCAAGGGCATTTCCTTTGCTGTTTCCAAACTATAACACTTGTAATAAAACCTCAATGTAATCTGCGCACAGTCCCAAGGCTATGCACACATTACCTTGGTGGCTTCTGAACAGAAATTCAACTGCAGCAGACTTAAGGTGTGGACTGCAGAGCCAAAAAAATATGCAAGGGCATTTGCTTTTGCTCTTTCTAAACTACAACACTTGTAATAAAAGCTGAACGTAATCTGCGCATGGTCCCAAAACTATGCAGATATTACCTTGATGCTGAACAGAAATTCAACTGCAACAGACAAGGTGTAGGCTGTGCAGAGCCAAAAAAATATGCAAGGGCATTTCTTTGCTGTTTCCAAACTATAACACTTGTAATAAAACCTCAATGTAATCTGCGCACAGTCCCAAGGCTATGCACACATTACCTTGGTGGATTCTGAACTGAAATTCAACTGCAACCTACTTAAGGTGTGTACTGTGCAGAGCCAAAAAGGTATGCAAGGGCATTTCCTTTGCTCTTTCCAAACTACAACACTTGTAATAAATGAATGTATGTAATCTGCACACAGTCCCAAAGCTATGCAGACATTACCTTGATGGCTTGATTCCGACTGCTGAAGGTATTATGATAAAACGCACGGGTAACAGTGATTATAAACTATTATAAAATTGTAAACATTGTGAATAAACCGATAAGTTATCATAACATAATTATCTTGTTTTATTGTAATTTTAAGTACATCAAAATACGATAAAATTATTAAACAAAATTAGGTAAGCAATCTATTTTATTGAAAGTTTCTGTAAGCTCCGCTAAATGGGGCAGGCGCGCCAAGGCCCCGGCCGCCGCGCTTCGTCACCGTAACCGGTCTAGCTTCTAAACGATAATCCACGCCCATTATGAAAAGGTTTTGAAAGAAGGCATATTGAATGTATTCAAAGAGAAACTGGGAATAGAAGTACCAATTAAATCAGCTAAGAAACTAGGCCAAAAAACCTGTCTAATCGAGCTAGAAAATTCCAATGATAAGAAAGTAGTTATGATGAACAAAAGCAAACTAAAAGGGAATAAAGAGGTCAAGATATTTATCAACGATGATTTATCCAAGAAAGACAAGAAATACAAGGCATAATCAGGAAAAGGGCCCAGGAGGAGAGAACACATGGAAAACCGCTAAAATAGGATTTAGAAAGCTGTATATAGATGGAATAGAGTGGAGATGGGAAGAGACAAAGAAAGAGTTAAGAAAAGCAAGAGAAATAACCAACGGATTTCTAGCTCTTTCCAAACAACACTTGCAATAAAACCTGAATGTAATCTGCACAGTTATCTGGTCCCGATTTTGCCGGGCCGTACTCAGCCCCGGGGCCTTTGCACTACCGCGTCGTGCCGTGTCCAGGCGTTCCGAATCGGCCCGAACGCCGCCGACCAAAGCCGCCACGTCGTTACTCAACCAGCACAAAGGCGCCACCGGCGGGCACCAATACTTCACAAGCCCCGCATCCCTCGGCCGGCTCAGCGTGCTTCCATCCTCAAACTCTGCACCCTACCCCAGCAGAGTGGAGCATAAGCTGAGCCCTTAATACCTGAGCCACCAAAGCATTCGGTCTGTCACCAGCCCCCCAAAAATATTAAACCATCAAAAGTCCAGACGAGTCGTCTACATTTCTTTCTGCCCTACTCGCTGCCTGGTCCCGCTATTCGGCTGCCCTCTCCAGCTGCTCGATCGTCAGCCTCGCTGCCCGACCGCCTGCGCTGCTGCCCGCTTAACCGGCACCCGGCCGCATCAGCTGCTCGACCTCCATCGTCGCCGCCCGTGTGCCTGCTCTCCTGCTCGTTCCGCCGTCGCCCGGGCACTTGCCCTGCCGCCGCAAGGTCGTTCTTCCTGCTCGAACGCCAGCGCCGCCGCCCACATTCCCGCCTGGCCACCGCATCCGATACCATCGCTGCTCGTATGCCTGGTTCGGCTGCCCCATCCGCCGTCTGACCGCCAATATCGTCACCGGGGGCCCGCTATACCGCCAGTCGCAAGCTTCACCAGGCGCTATCACGTGGCTTTCCACCGCCATCTTAATTAAGTGTAGTAATGGTGTTTTAGGTTAAGAATTTTGTAGCTAAAATATACTTTAATTATACGTTGGAGCCCAACGTCGATTCTTTTAGCCTTCCGTGCCCCCCACATTGCTGGTCTTAGTGTCTCGAGGCCAGATTTATGACCGCCGGGACCCGATCTGGTAACAGCACAGTCCCAAAGATATGCAGACATTACCATGGTGGATTCTGAACAGAAATCCAACTGTAACAGACAAGGTGTGGACTGTGCAGAGCCAAAAAGGTATGCAAGGACATTTCCTTTGCTCTTTCCAAACTACAACACTTGCAATAAAACCTCAATGTAATTTGCGCATAGTCCCAAAGCTATGCAGACATTACGTTGATGGATTATGAACAGAAATTCAATTGCAACAGACTTAAGGTGTGGCATGTGCAAAGCCAAAACATATGCAAGGGCATTTCCTTTGCTCTTTCAAAACTACAACACTTATAATAAAACCTGAATGTAATCTGCGTACAGTCTCAAGGATATGCACACATTTCCTTGGTGGATTCTGAACAGAAATTCAACCGCAACAGACAAGGTGTAGGCTGTGCAGAGCCAAAAAAATATGCAAGGGCATTTCTTTGCTGTTTCCAAACTATAACACTTGTAATAAAACCTCAATGTAATCTGCGCACAGTACCAAGGCTATGCACACATTACCTTGGTGGATTCTGAACAGAAATTCAACTGTAACAGACAATGTGTGGACTGTGCAGAGCCAAAATATAACAAGGGCATTTCCTTTGCTCTTTCAAAACTACAACATTTGCAATGAAACCTCAATGTAATTTGCGCACAGTCCCAATGCTATGCACACATTACCTTGGTGGATTCTGAACTGAAATTCAACTGCAACCTACTTAAGGTGTGTACTGTGCAGAGCCAAAAAGGTATGCAAGGGCATTTCCTTTGCTCTTTCCGAACTACAACACTTGTAATAAAACCTGAATGTAATCTGCGCACAGTCTCAAAACTATGCAGACATTACCTTGATGGCTTCATTCCGACTGCTGAAGGTATTATGATAAAACGCACGGGTAACAGTGAAGCTTATAAAATTGTAAACATTTGTGAATAAACCGATAAGTTATCATAACATAATTATCTTGTTTTATTGTAATTTTAAGTACATCAAAATACGATAAAATTATTAAACAAAATTAGGTAAGCAATCTATTTTATTGAAAGTTTCTGTAAGCTCGCGCTAAATGGCGGCAGGCGCGACCAAGGCCCCGGCCGCCGCGCTTCGTCACCGTATCCGGTCTAGCTTCTAAACGACAATCCACGCCCATTATGAAACTTGGCAAGGATTATCTATACACTGTTAGTTATTTTTATGAAAAAAAAAATTAAAATGGTGTAACTTTGTAAAATTAAGATTCAAAAATTAAAATACATCCAAAAATGCATTTAAAAAGCTCATTAAATGAAGTATAAATGTCACTGCTTTATTCATTTTATTGTGTACGGCTGTACGACATGGATCCTAACAGAGAAAAATCGGCAGAAACTAGAATGTTGGGAGAGGAAAGTCCTACCAAAGATTTTTGGTGGGAAAAAAGTGGAGGGCGTATGGGCGAGACGAATGAATGCGGAAGTGTATGAGCTGTACAAAGAACCCCCGATAATACAAGTAATAAAGAGTAGAAGACTACAGCGGCTGGGGCATATGGAGAGATTGGACAATAACATAATTGTAAAAAGCATTGCTTGGAAAATACCTGGTGGGAAAAGAAGAAAAGGTCGGCCGAGGAAAACGTAGAGAGAAGCTGTTTGGGAAGACCTGAAAGAAAAAGGTGTTAGAGAATGGAAACAGACTGCAGAAGACAGGAAGAGGTGGAAGATCTTCACAAAGCAATGGGCCTAAAGGGCCTGTAAACGCTTTTATATATATATTTAATTTATTGTAACTTTAAAACTGGATAAAGGGATTCGAAGTAGCGCATGCCTGCCGGTTAGTCAAACTCGTTAACCAAACTTTATACTGTAAAAATATTTTCTATCTGGGTCGACAACACATTTCTTTGGTGGTTGCCGTCTTTTTGCAGTCTTTTGCAATATTGGCTACATTTAAATGAGGGAGAAGGTAGGACTTGCACTTCTTACGAGACACGAAACTCTTCAACGCACACTGCTCGAAAGCTTTACCATCTCATGCATGGAAGTATACTTTAACAAGGCCACAATGCGGCCTTTATTTTATATTCATCTTGTAGGTATAACATAATCAGATATTATTAAAATCGGAAAAAACACCAACATTTTTTACCTGTCCACTTCACGTGGAATGCCCCTAATCATATTAGCAACTTTACTCCAATAAGTACATTTTTCCGTTATCCTTTAATTGCACATTATGCATGTACTACAATGCATGAATATATTTCGTGAAAGGTCGCCTATTAAAAGAAATATTCGTAAAGCCGATCAGTCGAATTACCAAAGCACAATGGATAATTACACATAAATTAGTATTACTAAAGAAATAATTCCTCAGTACAAAGGAGGCAGTAGAAATTTATCAATTTTATTCAGCAATTACTTACTATACCATAAATCTAAATCTTTTGATCGATAGTGGTGCTTCTAATTCAATTGTAAACCCAGGTCCGGCTTATGAATACTTCTAAAACTATTTTTTTTCAAAAACAATTTACGGCCAAAAGTTTAAATCAAACCATAACAAATGATAAAAATATATCGTTTCCCATTTTACAACAATTTGGTATAAAACACAACATTCACTTTCACATCAAGTGGCACGACAGGTTTGACGCGTTAATGGGAAGCGACAGCTTTAAAAGGTTAGGAGTGAAAATAGATTATAGCTTACTGCAAAATTCCATTTGTTATGGAACTAAACCCGAGCAATGTTAAACCCTTTAAAAAAATTCTAAAACTCACAGAAGAATTTCCACCAATATCAAAGGCCCAGTCATTATTCCCGAAACCAGAATAGGTAATTACACTATTCCAAAATCGATTGCCTTTTGTATAAATGGCGTTCGTACAATACCACTAGAGGAAGATTGAAATAAATTTTCACCATCCTTTAAAAAAAACTGCCGAAAACCAATACCCGCTCCCAAGGATTGAAGAAATATTGGATAACCTCGGAAAATGCAAGTACTTTTCTACTTTGAATCCCGAATATATTGAAAAAAATAGCTTTTACTGTAAACAACGTCCACTACAAGTACACTAGAATGCCTTTTGGTCTCAAAAATGCACCTAGCACTTTCCAAAGACTGATGGATAATATCCTACGTAACTATCTATACAGGGGATACGGTCCTGGCCTAGAGTAAGTGCGTGTGTTTATAAATCGCTCCGAAGCAATTTACCCATTTTGGGAGGTTTCGAGCGAATAATAATACTATTTAAAGCATAACGGTGAAGGTGGAAATAATAAAAATAAGTGTGCCAATTAAGGTAAGAGAAAACTGCTAATATCTCAGTTTAATATTTAAGTACGTGCATCAGAGGAGACTTGACCTCCGAGAAGTAGATTCGGGCAAGGCTCTTATCGCTGAGCACAGCTGTACACACAATATTGTAAATAGTAAATACGGAACAGAGCCGCACTCAGAATTATTAAAACCAAACCTAAAATATGGATAGTTCTGAGAATGAGTTTAGTGCATCGGAAGATGGAACAAAGAAAAGGAAACCATCGGGACAAATAGACGTATTCAGTAGAAGTAAATTAACAAAGAGATCGCCAGAAAAAAAAGGAAATCAAGACGATACATTACAAAAAATGTTTGTTATGATGCAGAACCTCACTACAGAAGTCAAAGAAATTCGTAAGAACCAACAGGAATATAAAGACGAGATCAAAAAATTACAAGAACAAAACTAAAGCATCAAACGTGAAAATGAACATATGGCAAGGGAACTAAAAGAAATAAAAGGAAAAGTTGAGAGATTAGAAAACGAAAAAAGGAGAAATAATTTAGTGATACAAGGCTTAGAAATTGATATCGATGACCCTAAGGTTTTGAAAGAAGGCATATTGAATGTATTCAAAGAGAAACTGGGAATAGAAGCACCAATTAAATCAGCTCAGAAACTAGGCCAAAAAACCTGTCTAATCGAACTAGAAAATTCCAATGATAAGAAAGTAGTTATGATGAACAAAAGCAAACTAAAAGGGAATAAAGAGGTCAAGATATTTATCAACGATGATTTATCCAAGAAAGACAGAAATACAAGGCATAATCAGGAAAAGGGCCCAGGAGGAGAGAACACATGGAAAAACCGCTAAAATAGGATTTAGAAAGCTGTATATAGATGGAATAGAGTGGAGATGGGAAGAGACAAAGAAAGAGTTAAGAAAAGCAAGAGAAATAACCAACGGCGACCCAAAAAACTGATTACAGATTTTGGATTGCACGACAAATATAAAGACGACGACCAGGCAATGAAATGGCATTTGAATAGGAAACAACCCAAACACCAAAAAGACAAAAAACAAGAGAACCTAAAAGAAATTTGAAAAGAAGCATGAAACATGGAATTTAGCAACATGGAATGTAAGAGGAATTAGTGGGAAAGAGAAGGAGCTAGTAAATGAACTGAGACAAATTGAGATAGAAATAATAGTAGCAACTGAGACAAAAAAGAAAGGCCAAGGAATGATTCAATTAGAAGATAATTATATTATGATATACAGCGGAGTCCAAGAAAATCAGAGAGCAAAAGGAGGTGTAGCATGCATTGTCAATCAGAAATGGGCAAAAAGAATTTGTAATTGGACATGCATAAATGAAAGATTAATGTCAGTAGAAATAGGGGAAGACCAACACAAAATAACAATAATAGCAGTCTACGGCCCAAACGAAGACGATAATGTAAACAATAAGGACCAATTTTGGAACGAACTAACATCACTCACAGAAGAAAGTAAAGGGACAGTAATCACAGTAGGTGATTTTAACGGAAGAGTAGGAGTAAAAAATAAGTCAACGGAAGAATCACTAGGCAAATTTGGAGAACAAGAAAGAAACAATAATGGAAAAAGAATACTCGACTTTTGCAGAGAGAACCAATTCATCGTCACAAATACGTTTTACGAACATAAGAAAATACATCAGTACACCAGGGAAGTTAAAAGTAGAGACGAAAAATCAATAATCGACTACATCCTGATAGAAAAGGCCAAAAGGAATATGATTCAAGACGTTAGGGTAAGAAGAGGTCCCGAAATTTACAGCGATCACCACCTGTTAGTAGGAAAAATAAGACACATGGACAGAAAACAAACAAAAGAGAAGGAAAACTTGCAAAAGAAAAAAGTTTATGAAAAGATTAAGACTTACATGCTCAAGAAAGAACAATATCAGACAAAATACCAAGAACTAATACAGAAAGAAGTCGAAAAACTGGACGAAAGATTTCTATACGAAGACATAGACAATAAATGGGAAATATTTAAAAGAATTTTGAAATCTGCGGCAAACGCAGCAGTGGGTAGCCAAAATAAATAACCAAAATAAACAAACAGATTGGTGGAATGAAGATATTAAAAACGAAATTAAAACAAAGAAACGGAAATGGAAAAATTATTTAAATAAGAAAACTGAAGAAGCATACCAAGAATACAAGGAACAAAGGAAGAAAGTTAAAGAAATAATAAAGACAGCTAAAGAAAAGTCATGGGAGAAGTTCCGACACAGAATGGAACATAACAGCAAAGAAAACCAGAAGCTATTTTATAGGGTGCTCAAAAATTGTAGAACAGAGAAGAAAACAATACTAAACTCTAATACTAAACCAAGTCAAGAATAAAAGAGGTAAACTCATAACCGAAGAAAATGAAGTGATAAAGATATGGAAAGAACACTTCCAAGAAATCCTAACAGTAGATGAAACGGTAACACAAAATTCAAGAGAAGATGAAGAAGGAGAACAAAGAGCAGAAAGAATGGAAGTAATAACGGATTGAGAACCCACAATGAAGGAACTATGTGAAGTAATAAAAAACGTTAAGAATGGGAAAACACCTGGACACGACAGAGTAGAGGGAGAAATGCTGAAAACTATGGGAAAATATGGAGCACAAATATTCTTAGACATTTGCAAAGAGGCTCGGAGAACCAGTAGAATACCAAAAGAGTGGGAAGTGGGAATCATATTAACACTGTACAAAAAAGGAGATAGGCTTAGTTGTCATAACTACCGAGGAATAACACTGTTGAGCATAGCATGCAAGATTTATGAAAGAATTTTAGAACAGAAACTAAGAAAAGTCCTAGCAAGACAACTAATAGACTCTCAAAGCGGATTCAGAAAGGGACATAGTATACAAGACCACATATTTAGCTTAAAAGAAGTAATAGAAAGAACACTAAAACAAGACAGAAAAGTTTACCTAGCCTTCATCGATTTAGAAAAAGCTTTTGACCGCGCACCAAGAAAAAGATCTGGAAGAGCCTAATTAGAAGGGTGTAGGAAAACAATTGCTTAATGCCACCAAAAGCATGTACCAAAACTGCAGGAACTATGTAAGAACTAGATACTCACAATCGGAAGAGTTCATAACAAGCAATGGCCTAAGACAAGGTGGTGTACTAAGCCCTCTGCTGTTCATACTACTCATGGACGACATTATTAACGCATGTAGGTCAAAAGTAGCGAAATTATGTGTAGCATACAGAAACATGCAACGAATAAACATCTCGGAATGTGCGTTTGCTGATGACGTTGTGATATTCGCACAAAAGGAGAGGGACCTACAATACAATCTGGAAATATGGAAAGAAACGTTAGAGGACTACAACATGAAAATTAACATAGGCAAAACTAAGGTCATGGCAATTGGTAAACAAGAAGAACAGACAAACATAAAAATCAACAACAGTAAATTAGAACAAGTCAAAAGTTTCACATATTTAGGAGTTACTATAGACAGCAAAGGAGGACACAAACTGAAGGAGCTGAACTAAACAAACGAATAGAAAACACTGCCAAGTTGTACTACGCACTAGGAAAGACATTCTTGAACAACAAAGAGATTTCTAGGAAAACAAAACTCACCATATATAAAACAATTTATCTACCGACATTGACATTGGGGGGGGTGGGGGATCGTGGGTAACAACGAAGCGACAGGAAAGTAAACTACAACGTATGGAAATGAAATATCTG
Source organism: Sinelater perroti (assembly GCA_036346155.1). Lineage (NCBI taxonomy): Eukaryota > Metazoa > Arthropoda > Insecta > Coleoptera > Elateridae > Sinelater > Sinelater perroti. The sequence continues at coordinate 201,136 of JARFIY010000077.1, forward strand.
AGGAAAGTACTAGGAGTAACCAGAAGAGATGAAATACGAAATCAAATAATTGGAGAAGAACTTAAAGTAGAACCACTGAAAAAAAAATAGAAACACGACAGCTACAATGGTTAGGACATCTACTTAGAATGGACAAAGATAGACAGGTTAAGAAAATATGGGAATCGAAAGTAGGTACTAGTAGAACAAGAGGAAGACCACGAAAAACATGGACAAGAACAATAGAAGAAAAACTTCTTCAGAAAGGAATAACATGGCAAGAAGCGAAGGTAATGGCACAGAACAAATAGGAGTGGACCAGATAAGTACATACGAGTAGAAATCAAGAATAATTTTTAGTTTTAAATATTATGTCAAGAATTAGTTTAGTTTTATTTTGTAAATACATACCTTTACACTGTATGGTAGGAAAGGTCTTGATAAAAAAAATATATATAATATATATATATATAACTATCTATACAATTTCTGTTTGGTTTACATGGATGATGTAGTTGAGTTCTCGAAATCCTTGCACGGCCACCTGGTACATCTTAAATTAGTTTTCGAAAAAACTAAAGAATATAATTTGAAAATACAAGTAGATAAATCCGAATTTTTATGTAAAGAAGTTGCTTTTTAGGTTACGTAATCACACTAGAAGGTATAAAACCAAATCCTTCAAAAATTAAAGCCATTCCGGAATATCCTGTACCAAAAAACAACAAAAGAAATAAAATCTTTCCTTAAATTAATTGGATACTACAGACGATTAATTCAAAATTTTGCCAAAATAGCGCAACCCTTCACAATATGCTTAAGAAGGGTTCAAAAATAGATATAAATGACCCAAACTACCTACAGACATTTCAGTTATGTAAACAATTGTTATCAAATGCCCCAATACTCGCTCACCCTGACTTTAACAAAACATTTTGTTACCACTGACGCATATAACACAGCCATGGGGGGGGGGTCCTGTCACAAAATAACAAAGCAATTTCTTTTCACTCCCGAATATTAAGTAGTGTTGAAAAAAATTATTCAACTGTAGAGCGAGAAATTCTCAGTATTCTGGAATGTACGAAACATTTCTGACCCTTGTTTATTTATTCTCCCTAAAAGATCCCAATTCTAGATTAGTGAAGTGACGCTTACGCCTTGAAAAAATTGATTATAAAGTAATATAAAAAGGGAAAGGAAAATTTGGTTGCCGATGCCCTATCCAAAGTTGAACTTAATACCAACGAAATAAACACATACCGATGCTGATGTAGATTTGTTATCAATATTACCAAATGTTTACGAAGACTTAAACCTATCACCAGAGGAACTTGAAACAACTAAATGCCGACGAAAATCAACAATCGGAAGGTGACACCAAACATACCTCTTTGGAAAACCCCGTTTTTACAATGACTATATCCGATAAACCAATAAATCACTTTATTCATCGCATCATTTTAAAATTAGGAAACCCGTATAATATAAGCTGCACAAGACCCTTTTTCTAAGCATCATTACGAAGTTACAATTAGGAGAGGAGATGAATTAGCAAACCTCAGTCGTTTTTTCAATGGAATTCATTTTACAGACACCGAACTAGAATCAAAATTTTTACACAGCATTTACAACAAAGTAAAAATTATTAAAAGCAATATTTTAGCTAAAGATCTGGAAAAAAATGACCGTCAATATAATCCAATTGACCAGTACCATTCCTTTCCAATAATAATGGAGTCACGGAAGCTTATAATAGAAGACCAAAATTAATAAAATATGTAATTAACGAAGGCGAAACTTGCTTAATTAATAAATACGAACGAAACTCATACAAAATTCAATTTTCAAGACCACTATTATCGAAAAAACGTTTTGATATAATATACATTGATACATTTAGTTTCGAAGGACACAAATTTTTCACACGTTATGTGCAAGCCTACTTTATAATCGATACGACCGGAATTACAATTATAAATAAACTTCGACACTTTTTCTCGCGCCGTAATTTTCCTAAAAAAATTGTGTGCGACGAAAAAGAGTTCAAAAATAAAGTCTTTCACAAATATTGCGAAATGTTCAACATTGGAACACACTTCACTACAAACTATAATAGTACTTCAAACTCACCTATAGAAATATTTCATTCCACTATTTTAGAAAAGCTACGAATGGTTAAAGCCCTAAATAAAAACGAATCTCCGCAAAACTTAATGATATCAGTTATATTAATATACGATCAATCTATCCACTCAGCCACAGGATATACCCCGTTGACTTTACTTTATGACCCTTACGAAAATTTAAACACTCACGAACTTTATTTAGATAAAATCAGTTTTAAAATTTACAATAAAAATGCTTGAAACCAACTAATATCGGCCAATTAGCCTACTCGCTAGTGTATATAAGATTTTTGAAAAACTCCTGATAAAAAGAATTAAATCTGATTTAGACCTATCAACAATTATTCCAGACTACCAATTTGGCTTCCGCGAAAGTCACTCAACAGTACAGCAAACACATAGGATTGTAAACAATATAATCAAAAGTCTCGAGGAATAGACATTATGCACTGCTGTTTTTCTAGATGTTGCCCAGGCTTTTGACAAAGTCTGGCACATCGGCCTCTTACATAAAATCAAAAGAGTATTTCCTACCCCCTATTATCATCTGTTAAAGTCCTACATATCAGAAAGATACTTTCAAATAAAATACAACTCCAATTACTCCAGCTATCAGCAAGTTCAATCAGGGGTGCCTCAGGGCAACGTTTGGAACCACTGCTTTTTTTGATCTATACTTCAGACTTACCAACAACACCCAAACACTATCATAACTACATTCGCGGATGATACCGCCTTGCTGGCAGTTAACAGGGACAAAGCAGTTGCAACACGAAACCTTCAAAATCACTTGGATCTATTACAAAAGTGGATTGATAAATGGAAAATTAGGATAAATGAGACAAAATCAGCGCAAGTCGCATTTACTACAAGACGAATGGCATGTCCGCCAGTTTTCCTAAACAATACTCAAATTCCTGTAACAAATGAAGTTAATCTAGACCAAAAACTTACTTGGAAAAAACATGTCAAAACAAAATGTCAACAAATCCACTTAAAATTTAAAACGATATCATGGTTAATGGGAAGTAGGTCCAAACTATCACTAAATAACAAATTATTATTATATAAACGTATCCTTAAACCCATATGGACTTATGGGATCCAATTATGAGGATACACTAAACCTTCAAACCAAAAAAAGATTCTACGTTCTATCACCAATGCACCATGGAATGTATCGAACTTTACCCTACATAATGATCTGAACATACCATTTGTCACCGAGGAAATCGAGAGACTTTCGCCGATATACTTTGAGAGAACTAAAAGACACGAAAATGATCTAGTTGTAGAAATAATGAATCCTCCAACGATAGAGAGAAGACTCAGAAGAACATGACCAACAGACCTGAGGCAAGAAATGCACGACGTAAATTAGTCAAACCGAACCTATTCGAGGTATTTTAGAGAATGGTTAGTGGACGATTACCCTACTTATGATATATTCTTGTATCAAATTTACTTATTACAATGTTGACAATTGTAGATTGTAAATAAGCAATAAATTTATATTAAAAAACAAATACTCGATTTTAAGACCCTACACAAATATAAGACCCTCCCAATTTTAAAAACAAAAATCTGGTGAATAAGGGGGGGTCTTATTTTTGAGTAAATACGGTTCCTGGGCAGCTGAAAGTTACCGCAATAATTAATTCTTAAACTGAAAAAATTTAAGAATAAACTTCTTTGCATTCTTCGCTACACCAATTGTTCAGTTTTATTATTTTTTTTGTTGTTTTTCGTCCATGGTTTTGCTGCTGTATGTATAGCTATTAATATTTTATTCCATTTCTCTAGGATATTCGTGATGCCTGCATTTCCGTTTTGGAGTATTGTAGTTCTGTTAGTATGCAGCTTGTTTCTCCTCTTATTTTTATTTTTCGTTATCTTTTATTGTCACTATTGGTTTGATTTGATCTTTTACATCGCTATCTATAGATTGCTTTAACAAAGGAGTAATCTAAGTCACAGTTTTTCCTTATATACCTCCTCACATAAATAATATTTAATGTGTGCCTTTTGTTCATGATCTGTTTGGTTCCTGCTAGTCTCATCAGGGGACACCCAAGTCTATGTATTTTTTGGGGGAACCATGTACTAGAAGTCCTCATGCTTATTCTCATAACAAGATTGATGTCTTCTTTAATTGTCGTTAATAATATATTATCCTTTGTGTATGGCTACGGTATGCGTTAAAGTCTCCAAGTGATATTTTAACGTCACGTTTATAAGTTGTTGCATATATATCTTCCAAATTTTCATCTCTAGCCATTACTTCTATTTCGCCTGTTAATGCATATTAGTTTATGAACGTCGTATTGGAACATCCGCCCTTCATTATTATTGTACAAATTATTTCATTTATTGGTTTAAAATTGGTTATCAAGTCTCATCTTATTGCCGATCAAGAGCCCTGTGTCCAAAATACTATGACAATTTCCACCATTAAATAGTGTAAATTTGGTATTTTTTAATACGCATTATGAAGAATTTACTTTATTTCTATGATTTATATTTTTCCATTTCTATTGTAATTTAAAAACTGAACTTTTTATTAGCTTCTATAATTGCTATGCAGGTCAAGTCGTTTTACTAATTTATCTCATTCTGCTTTGTAATCACATTTTTCTTAAGTTATTGGTTTCCACACAAATTTGTTATATCGCTCTTTCTGTTATTTAAAGTTTTATTATTTGCAAAATTTTGACGTATAACCATAACCGCGGCGAATTTTTTGCTTTTATACTCGTACAATTATGGTTCTGATGTTGGTGGAAAACCGCTACCGACGTCACTGGGTTAGTTACTGACATAAGTCGGCCTGTTTTCCCCCTCTAGGGTATGTCTCCTTTCCTGGATCCATGTTCACTGCAGCCAATTGCTTATTGTGATTACCCTAATACAGTAAACTCACAACCAATCTGCAATTGATGTTCCCTGAATCAACAGATACAGCTGCTTTACAGGGTGTGTCTGAAAGTCTTCCGATTCCAGGATCGGTCTCCCAAATATGTGTTGCCTTTTCCTGCACAGCGCATCGTACTTGCATAGGATGTGTAAAGCTGTTTTTGGTTCCTTGCTACAGAGTCTGCATGCAAGTTCACCATTGAATTTGCCAATTTTCCAGAGGTGTTCTTTAACAGTCACATGTCCTGTGAGAAACCCTATGATTGTTTTTAACTGTGGCCTACTTAGATTAAGAAGTTCTGCAGCTCTCTTTTGGCAAGGTCCCTTGTTGAAGGCACATACTGGACTAGTTTCAATCTCTTCACAGTATCTCCTCCATTATGTTCTCTTGGCACCTCTCTATAGGTATCCCAGTCACCTGATATTTTAGCCCTGTTAAACAATTTTCTTACTTGTCTTTTCATATTTGAAAGGTATTCATTCTACCAGGGTATATTCCTGCTGGAGGTCCTTACAAGCAAAGGTCAATTTTCATTGTACGCTGATATGACTGCCTCAGTTAACTGATTCACAGTCATTTCAAGCTCAAGGTTATTCTGAACCTTCCTTATCATACTCGCTAAGTTTTCTGTCACTTGCTGTATCCCAGTGTTTTCAAACTTAATGTATTTGTGGTCTAAATCACTCTCCTCATCAGATACTTGCCAGTACCTAACAAAGTTGCTTACAAAAGAGGTACCAATTGTTATGTCAATTACTTCCCTTCTTCGTCTGGTTACGAAGGTTGATTTGTTACCCTTATTCAATATGTCTAAATTATTTGCCACAGTGAATTGTAAAATTAACTCACCTCTGATGTTGGCGTTGGTACTGCCCCATGAGAGGTGGTGTGCGTTGGCATCGCAGCCGATGGGCATCTGCAGACCAGAGTTTCTACAGTGTCTCACAAGCTTGTCCACTGCCCTGGGTGGTGGAGCATCAGGTTCATCAGATGAGAGGTACACTGAACCCAGTATGAGCTTTCTCGGTCCTCATCTACTTGTTGTTAGCATCACTGCTGCCATATCCTGAAAACAAAATTGCAGTAGCGGCAGACATTTGATGTTATTTTTACTTAAAATACAGGTTCTGGGTCTATTTAAGAATCTATTGTATATTAGTCTCCTTCAATTCCCCCTAGACCTTTTACCTTACTTTGATCGGTGCAAGGTTTTTGGATGAGGGTCTATCGCTGCCCTCCATCATCTTACATAGGGCCGCCAAAGCAGCCCTACTGTGTTGGAGGTTTATCTGGAGTACCCTCAGCATCTTGGGATTTTGGATGGTCCTGAAAGTAACCGCCCTCAGTCCATAGTAGACCTTGAACTGTTTGCTCTGAAGGGCCTTTAGAGAGGCGCCATTGATGAAGTAGGCCAGGATGACTCCTTGCTTGTCCACCTTTTGACTAAAAAGTCAGTTTTCCGTTTTTTAACCCTGGATTTTGAAGTTCAAGTCGGTCCTGGCAGCTTTTTCATCAACTAGCCCAGGCAGTCCGACGAGAACTTTGGGGCGCTTGGGTAGGTCCTTTAGCCTCTACCGCTGAAAGTGCAACCCCTTCAATAAACGTTCCCCAGTCTAAGATGGTTCTGCACAGCCAATCTCTAGTATGCTCATTGGCACATGTGATCCATAAGACACCTTCCGTGTACCTGGAGCTTTCGAACTGCGGTAGACTAGTACTTTCTGAAGTTTTTCCTGAATCAAGTCCGATTGCCCTTGACTCAGTAGGATGTCTGGATACCGTCTGTCCAACAACGCCATCCTTATCCCATTCGTTGTGGCACTGTATTGACCAGACTGCTCATCGCTCCTGAGATTCTCCGCCTCCATGGGCTCAATATGCTTTGTCGGGGAGACGCTACTAGGTTCCTCCTCTGACATAAGTAAAGTTTTTTTTATTGCTATTTTATCTGTGTTCATAATAGTTCCCACGAGTCCAAAACATAATAAAAATTAATGTCTATATGCAATGGAGGGCGCCCAGTGCCCAAGGGAGGAATCCAGTAGGGACTGATCAACTAGACAGCCGCGCATCCCATTGACCTGGTCTCAATACCGTAGGATTTAGGATTATCTTATTGAGGTTGTCTCCTCTCGATCCGGGCGGTTAAGCCAAGATCCCCCGCATTGCATGGTGCCGTATTTTTGCCATATACGAACAATAAACTAAAATTTAGTAAATAAAATATCCATTTTAACATATTTAATTATTACAAATAGCACCGAGTACAACTATTAAACACACGCTCATTAACTGTAATCTACAATGTTTCATACTGATGAATAACAATCGAGAAAAGCACACATTATTTATAGAATGACATATTATATTTAAAGAGTCAACTTGTCTAAAGAAAATATATTCAAACCATTCATTAACTCGGAATCATTTTTTGAATTTTTAGTTTCGAAACAAAAAATATTTTGTTTCGCAAATTTTAAGACGCAAAATTCTAATCTTTTTTTAAATAATTTCGTAAAAGCATTACCCATTACACAAGTCTGTATGTCACAACTTCCAAAAAATATCACTGTGGTTTTTCATTACGGGCCCGTAAGACCTCAAAACCACTCTTTTTTCCAGATTTGGCACCATCCAAATATGGGTATCTGATAAGTCGTCGGTACGTGTCTGATGTATGTGCGTTAATTTTAACCGTATTATTTCCTAACGTTTTTGTGTAGAATTGTTCAACTTCGGCAACTGCAGAAATATGTTGTAGCATTTGATTGAGGTTAGTAACATCGTATATATATATAAATTGGTGGTGGCTTAGGAGTTTTTGTCGTGTTGTCATTGCTATCTATTTGCATTGGATTTGTCGGGTCCTCGTTTGAGAATTGCGCAATAGGTTTGTATCTGTTATTGGTACTGGGATAGAATTGGTCTAGCACGATACTTTCAGTAGATTTGTTGACTCTTCGCCTTTTTTTGACCACCTGCCACGGGTGATTACTATCTGCTATTTCCTGGGTTGCATTCTCATCCATAGATGCTGGATTATTTGTTTCCGTAGATGGATGTTGGCTTGTTACTTTTGGGTCATAACCGGTATGAGGAGTGTTCATGGCTAGATTAGGTGAGGAGGTTTGGTATGTAAAGTTAGGTGGAAAGGGTTGCCGACTATCTTGAGGTAATTGATAAATTTGATATTGATTTGGTGGCTGATTTGTAGGTGTGTTAGTCACATATCCACAATTGGCATTCAAATTACTCGTTGGGAAAGGAACATAATGTTCCATTTGTTGATTTAGATTTAAGTTATTTAAATTTAAAATTTAAATATTTAAATAAACTTACTCTATTTAGTAAAGCGTAAATTGGCGCTATCGTCTGGTCTGCTTGAAGGCACTGGCCCAAGTCAGGAAGATATTGTAAATCTAATACCGCAACTTGTCTTCAAACGAAGTTTTAAAATATCTAAAAAAGTATTGATGTCAACTATAATCGGTAAGATATGAAAAAATATTTTAATTTTTACGCGTACTATTAAATTCTAACGAGATTCACATTAACTCGTTACAATATATCTCTTGGAGGCTTTGTCACAACAGATTTTTTTGTTATAGCATTATTTTGGCTGATTATCTAGAAAGCACAATTACCTTTGTTTCCAGGTACAGCTGGATTGGGTGGTTCAAAAATTTTAAAGCGTTTGATTTTGTTTTTCATATATTTTGCATTGTTATTGCATGATTTTGGTATCATATGAAAGCTCGCAATTTCCCCGCACATTTTGATATATAATATTTGTATATTTGTTTCAGTATGGAGCTTCCACGAGAGCAAAAAATATTGTTAATACTGCACGAGTACAAATTGAGTTCAAAACCAAATGTTGCTGAAACCATTCGCCGAATCAATAAAGTATGGGGCGAAGGTACGGTTGGAGAGTCGAACGCATTTTGTAAAGTTCAGAGCCGGCTTGAAGAATTCTTCGACTCGAAAGATGCCGAATTCTACCGTCGCGGGATCATGAAGCTGCCGGAAAAGTGGGATGACGTGATCAATGTTGACGGAGAATACTTCGATTAGTTATTATAAGTTGTTTTTGTTCAAAATTATTAAATAAATTGATGAAAAAAAGTGAAACGCTTGAAAATTTTCTACAACCCAATAAATGTTTTGGTATTTCTATGTGAATACATGCTGCTCTTCACTTTTCCAGAAAATTGCTTGTAACGATTCAAATGCAACATTTTATTAGCAGTACATTCAACTTCTGATTTGCCCGACTAGTTTGATTTTTAGAGCCATATCATTTTCAAACTACAGGATTATATAGATCTTTATAGGCGCTCTTTAAGTACCTTAATGTAATTCAAAACAATGTTTCGAAAGAGCAGCACGACTACAACAGGTTCACGTGTTGGACTGAGTAGAGCTCGAAATCTACCCAAATGGCTCCTAGTTGATGTAATTCAAAACAATCTTTCTAGAGAGTACTACTACAGGATGTAGGTGTGTCGGCTAGAGATAGTACCTCTATATTGGATCGGATGAACTTCTTACGCGGTCGATTTGCTATATTGGTTCTCAATAGATCCACAATTTTCACATATGACCCCTAAAAACAGCAGTTATAAGCTGCGACCACACCCTGGTAACTGCGTCGTTCCGCAAGCTAAACTAGGTTGAGGGTATCCAGATATGGTAAAACATGAGAACGGGCAGCGGTTTTCTCATTACTAGTTATCGGTGGAGATCGAAGTAATGGTACATAAATACTGCAGGCAATAATAGACGACGTTGGGATCCAATAAAATCACTGTTATTCCGCGATGCGGAAAGCAACGAGAAACTACTGCATTATTTATTGTTCCCTAGTACAATCATCATGTCCTGAAATAATCAAGATAAGGGCCTCAGTCCCCGACAGGCCTTAAATGGACAGAGACTGCTAAAAATCCCCGGGCTAGCCATTAAGATATGTACATGAAATGTTCGCACAATGTACCAAAACGGTTAACTACCCAATGCTTTACAAGAACTAGGCAGAATAGCTATAGACAGACATCATGGGTATTAGTGAAATGAGATGGTCTGGATGTGGAAAATACAATCAGAAGAACGCGATGTTTACTATTCAGGTGAAGATATTCGACAACATGAATACGATGTTGGAATTACTGGCAACAAAAAATCGCCACAGGTGACAAATTTAGTATAAATAACTGAAAGAATAGCTGTCATACAGCTAGAGACACCAATAGAACTAAATATCATCCAAGTTTACGTACCAACTGAAGGAAATAAGGAAGAAGTTGAAAAGTTTTATAATTCATTATCAAGCGTTCTGAAAGAACTTTACAAACTCGATATGACCATAATTATGGACAATTTTAACGCCAAAATAGGAAAAAGGAAATGTGATGATCTAGCCGGGTCTTTTAGACTTGGTGAAAGAAATAAACGCGGAGACCGACTATATAACTTTTCTTTAGAAAACATGGAAACATTATGTCATTCTGCCCTTCAGTGACAACAGAACAATAAATGCAAAGAAATTGGAAAATCACACAAGCCCAGCAATGAATGTGGATGAAATTCAAAAAGCCATCGGGCAAATGAAAGATGGAAAGGCATCTGATCCGAATAACTTTCACTCTGTATTTCTAAAACTATTTGATGAAACCGGAATACACTAGCTAACAAATTTTATAACTATATTTACTGGGGTCAAACAGCAAAAATTAGAAGTGAAGGTGAAGCTAGCGAAGAAGTCGACATTCAAAAAATACGACAGGGATTCGTCCTTTCGCCACATCTCTACAACATCTACCATGAAAAGATTTTTAAAGAGGTTCTAGATATCAAATTTCAATGACCAAATCCTTAATATCAGGTATGCAGACGACACAGCGACATTCACAGACACAATGGAGAAACTGCAGGAACTTATGAACAAAGTGGCGAAGTAGTATGTCTTAACGCTCAACATAAATAAAACAAAATACATGGTAATAAAGAAAGGAGTCCAAAATACCAGCCCTTTTGACGGTTAATAATAAACAAAGAGTCACGTCATATACGTATTTAGGAACGGTCAACGAAAACTGGGATCACTCGCTAAAATAAAATGTCGCATAGAAAAGTCTAGTACGACTTTTCTGAAAATATTGAATGTCTTTAAAAGTCACTATCTTAACCTATCAAGCAAAATAAAACTATTATGATGCTATATATTCCCAATATTGCTCTAGGCAGCGAAGACGTGGACTCTCACTGACTACAAACTCTTACAACTGAATCTTTAAGGAATGGTATTAGGAAAGAGAGGCCCTAGCAGCAGAAGAATATCATGGCTAAAAAATTTAACATGGTTTAATACCACAACTGGCCTTTTTAGAGCAGCGGTAAACAAGCAAATCAGCATGATGATCGCCGATATTCGTTAACGGGTAGGCATCTGAAGAAGTACGACTGCAACAGGTCCACATGTTGGACTGAGCAGAGCTCAATTCAATATAAACGGCTCCTATTTGATGTAATTCAAAACAATGTTTCGAAAAAATAGCGACTGCAACAAGTCTACATATTGAACTAAGTAGAACCCGAAATGGCTCTTAGTTCATGTAATTCAAAACACATGTTGGACTGAACAGAGCCCAAAACCTACACAAACGGCTCTTAGTTGATGTAATTCAAACCAACGTTTCAAAAGAGTAACAAGGTACACATATTGGATTAAGCAGAACCAAAAACCTACACAAATTGCTCTTAATTCACGTAATTTAAAACACATGTTGGACTGAGTAGAGCCCAGTCCAATACAAATGACTCCTACTTGATATAATCCAAAACAATATTTCGAAACAGTAGCACGACTGCAATAGATACACATATTGGACTAAGCAGTAACCAAAACCTACACCAATGGCTCTTAGTCGATGTAATATAAAAAATCTTTCTAGACAGCAGCACGACTGCAACAGATCTACTTGTTGTTTACAAATTCATGGTATTAATAGACTGGTTTGAAATATTCCTCGACAGTAGAAATTAAAAAAAAATGTAATGTATCATACAGTAGAAGAAAAGATTTTGGAAAAAGCAGCTTCACTGTCCAAAAAGTGTGAAGTGCCAAGTCGTTATGAAAAGTAATCGGCAAAAAGTTTAAACATTGTTGAGCTATCAAATTTTGCATAAACTTAACATGTCCACCTCTCTAACTTATGAAAAATTACATAAGGTTTACTCTATCCCTGACACAAATGTTTCGATAGCATGGGGCTTTCTATTAAAGTCGAAGAGAAATGGAAGGCAAACTTCATGCAAGGCAACCTTAAACCTCAAAAACGAACATAAATGTGGAAAGAGTGACGTTAAAAATATTTAGTAAGTTAAATTTCAACTAGTTTGTCCCCCATCAAATTCTAACACAAGATTCAGACATGAGAGAGTAGGCCAACAAATAGTTGGTAAAAGCATTCTTGCAGTTCTTCAGCTCTCATATCGCCAAATCTCAGCCCTTGTGTGTCAACTGGAAAACTATTTGAAAAAGTACTTTGTATGATATTTAAATGAGCATAGCCAACGAGTTGAAGAACATACAAGCAAAACTCTTTGAGAACTGCTATAAACAATGGAAAACATCTTTATGGGTATACAGCTGTTAAAAAAGTACTTTGAAAAAATTTGATTTGTAAAAAAATAAAATCCATACATCCTATTACAATTACAAAAGAATGATTAAAATTTTCAATATAATCCTTTCGAGAGTAAAAATTATGAAATCGGACACTAAAAATGGACTTGCCAAATTCCAATCTGTTCTCTGCACAATTTTGTATTTGTTATAAACAAATTTCCCCGAAAATACACGATGAAAGTTAACGAAATTTCAGGGTAGATTCGTAAACAGTAATAGAAATAAATACAAAAAAAAATTTCAAAAACCCGGAATTTGTTTATAAATAATTCATTTTTTAATAAACAATTGAAAAATTAATCAACTTCTCGTAAGGCTAGAAAAAAATCTTTGAACTGTAATGTTCCTTATACTCTAAGCTACACCTGCGCGAAAGAAAGTTGCTGTATTTCCCATGGAAAGAGAAGTTATTGATGTTCTAGTGGAAGAGTCTCGCGGCAGCCGAAACCTATATACAGATATACTAGCACTATGCGTGAGGCCGCGCGCCACCAGGTTAGACCACTTAATTCTTCGTTTTCCACACTGAAAATTGTTTTATATGTTATTGATGAGTTGTTCTTTCGACTGATATAAGTTAAAAAAAATTCAAAAAATACATACTTCAAGAAAAACAGCCTGAACTTGTAACTCATTTCTCATTGTGATGGAGGAGTTTTTGACCAAATATAATACCATCAGAAAGAGCAGATCACAATCTATCGATTTATATATTTCTATTATTTTTTTAGCTACTTTCCTTCACTCGTGAGCGAGTTGAACGTAGCGCGCTCCATTAGAAAAATGCACCGCGGGTACCGCATACGATTCGAGACGGCTGTTTCAAGTGTGATAGGCTTATGCAAGTACAAACAAGCAACAGTCGGCGTGTTATGTTTGTTTTGATTTTTTTTTGTGCAGACACATTAGTTGGCTTGTGGTCTACGTAATGACACACAAAGAAGGACGACAGTTGCTACCGAATAAATTTAGTTTTCTTGACAAATGCGTGCGATGAAAAATTCTGCGATTTTTACGGTCAGTATATTTATAATTCATATAGGACACAGCTATATAAGAAGAAAGATTAACTAAAAACAGTAAGTTACGTGGCAGAAAAACCAATGGAAGAGAATAGAGAAGAGATAGATACGCAAAACAGAGAATAAGATAATATGGATATCAATATGTCATTCAAGAATCCAGATTACGAGTGTCCAAAAGTTGATAGAGATCAAACGAATAAAACTAGCTGCCGTATTAGGAAAAGCTCTCGCGGAATCACCTTCCGTAAAACTAAACTTAAATTTGACATAAAATGACGATCAAATTATTCATAAATCAATTAGCAGGCTGAATTCAAGTCTCAATAATGACGATAGTCATGATAAGTGGATTGTGGATTTAAAACTGGCATTACCTCATACAGCCAATCGACAAGAAAAAAATTTCTACTCACAACTATGCCCGTCGAATGGTCCATTCGAAAAACAGCAAACGAATTCGCCGTGAGCAAGCATATGGTAATAATGGCTCGAAAATTGAAGAAGGGACTACGGTACTTATCCTAATAAAAAGAAAGTCAACTCCATGGGTACGGATATAATAAATAAAGTATGACATTTTTTTTCTTTCTGACAATGTAAGTCGAATCACGCCAGGGATAAAAGATTATAAATCTGTCTTTAATGGGAAATGTTATCATGTTTTATAAATTTATATCCGCAAACTAAAATATCTAAATATCAAAATTATTTTCAGAAACGTTTATTGTTGGGTAATCTATCGGAATTACATGCTGACTTCTTAAATACGTTTCTGCAATTGAAACTTTCTCTATCGGTATTCAGAACTCTGAGGCCACCTCAATGTATATTAGCTGGTCCAAAAGTACGCATAACGTTTGTGTTTGCAAAATTCACGGAAACAGACTAAAATTAAGAGTCTCCAACAGGAATTCGTTCGGAAGTCAATTTTATTTTTTAGGAAATTGTAAAAACTGCCCTGGTTCTGATACAATTTTTAATGAATATCAGGCAATTTCAAAAAGATATGCCCTTTGCAAAATTACTTATAATCAGTGGCTCACGACTGACAGGTAATGGCATATTATCGTTTTTTCAATTCATCGCAATCTTTATGTTTTACTTATTAAAAATATTTTTCTAGATGTCAGCTTATTAGTCAAATAGAAAATAAGAATATTTTCTTGAAGAATCTCAGTACAGATTTACCGATCATTTTGAAACACGATTTTATCGCAAAGTCACAAGGAAAGTATTTAGAAGAATTGAAAGACACGATAAGTGACGGTGAGTTTATAGTTATTCTCGATTTTTCGGAAAACTACTCATTTCAAGCTCAAGATGCTATACAATCACAACAGTCGTCGAAGATCAACCTATATTGCATGTGTATGTGATATATTATAAAAAGAAAGACGTGAAACAACATGTGAATTTCGTAATTTTCTCTAAATATGTAATCACGATGCCACCGGTGTACATCCGCATAATAAATACAATACAAACAGCGATCGAAGACAAACAATACTGTTCAGCAATATTTTTGGTCGTCAGCCAGTTTAAATTAGGGCCGGCTATAATTTTTGATTCCCTCTCATATATATTTGAAATTTGTTTTATCGGCCCAATTGTTCAAGCACGCGTTGCGATTATGGCCGGCGGTCTGGGCCGCGGGCCGCGAATTGCTTTTGGGCACTTGCATTGGCACTTCGGTTTCGTTTAGTTTGCGCGACATTAAGCCTTTGCTTTATTCATTAAAACTTGCATTGCGCATTTCGTTCGCGGCATTACGCTTTTGCCTTTGTTCGCGTGTTGCATTTGGCCTTTTTTTGGCTGTGTTCTCGCCGGCAAATTATCCGTAAGTCGGGAACATTTTCCTTTTTAACCGGGAGTTCGCCGACGGCTTTACTCGGTCCATTTTCTTTCATCTGGCTCGACGAGGGAACCTTTTCACACCAGGAAAGACGCTACCGTTTCGTCCGCTGTGAAGATTGGGGTAACTTGTCCTATCTTTTTACCCATATCCTTATAGCCTTTTCTTCTGGAAGCCCCAGGATCAACAGCAGGGAATCGATATCTGCGGGAAGCGCCGTTTCCACAGGTTAGTGTTTTAATTTTAGTTGTTTCAAGTTTTCTATTCAAAATTCAAAATTACCTATACAGTTCACTTATTCTGGCCGCACCAAATAGCATCTATAAAAACCCAAGAACATATAAATTTAACAGATAAATGGCTTATGAAATGGAGAATTAAAATTAATGAGGACAAGTCGGTCCATGTTACGTTCACAACAAGACGCTCAACATGTCCGCCAATTAACATCCGAAACAAAGCGGTCCCTCAAGCAGACGTGGTAAAATACTTGGGATTACATCTCGACAGACCTAAAAATCGAAAACCTGAACTAGCTCATTGGACGGCGGTCGCAGCTCACTTTAACTAACAAATTGCTACTTTATAAGCCTATCATTCGTCCCATCTGGTTATGTGAATCAGAACTTTGGGGCTGCGCCAGCACATCCACAGTGAATATAATCCAGCGCTGTCAATCCAAGATACTCAGAAATATCGCAAATGCACCATGGTTTGTATCAAACCAAACGCTCCATATGGACTTAGGCATTCCGTTTGTGAAAGATGCTTTAAAACAAAAGGCAACAAAAACTAAATATCACGCCAACCTGACAACTCATCCAAATGCAATCATAGATCCACTAAAAGAAGCTCCCAACAACCGACGCTTAATGAAAAAATGGCCCAAGGATTTATTGCAATAATATATGGGTGGCTCCACTGAGTGTCATCCCCTTTACGTCCAAGAATTAAATAGCAAATAAATCATAAAATTAATTCATAGAATGTATTCTAATATTCAGGTTGCTAATAAATAATTTAAAAAAAAACGGTGTACATTTGTATAATTCTAAAATGATTAGTATCTTGAAAAAAGAATTCTGTGCAAAGAACGTTAAAAAGATCTATTATTTCTCCGATGGAGCAGGCTCCCAATACAAAAACAAGTATAATTTTTTAAACCTATTCAATCATGAAAAAGATTTTAAAATTCAAGCTGAGTGGCACTTTTTTGCGACCACTCAAGGTAAAGGAGCTTGCGACGGCATTGGTGGATGCATCAAAAGGTATGCATATCATGCAAGCTTACAGAACAAAAACGATAAGCACATAACGGCAGAAAAACTGTACGAGTGGAAGAAACGTTTTTTATAAATATATTTTTTGGTTTCGCCTTTTTGACCTAGTACGAGAAACATAATTAAAAATTAGAAGCGCGGTTCTCTACAGCAAGAAGTATCTCAATTTCATTGCTGATTTTAGTTCACGCCTTCAAGCTGAGCGAACCTGAGTGCCGAGATATTCCGGGCTTTCGCTGCAGCCGCACCTGCGGTCGGCTTAAAAAGGTCAGATCAATCCATTATTGATTTTGCGCTATTTTATTTGCTGATATATAAACTATCAGTGGCCTCTAATAAACAAGGGACCGCTAGCCCAGGGGGAACCCTGCGTATCAGTGTCCATGAACAAACGGCCCGCTTTTGACTTATCACCGTTGTTGATTTACTCCTGAAGCATACTTTCAAAAGGCTCGTCAAACTGTGCCGTGCGATAACAAGCGATCTCGTGATAATGCGAGTTAAATTTATACTTATTTAATACTGCATTAAAGTTTAAATAAGCCTCACTTTCAAAATTCACCGATTCATTATAATCAACAAGTTGAACCAATGCAGGCTGATCAAATTACACCGGGCTCATACTACGTGCCGGATTTTTCTACTAACAACTATCAATATTTATCAGCTAATAACACATATTATCAATATCCTATAAATCCCATCAAACAGTTACCAACAGCATCTGCAAAAATTTCAGCTTCCAATCAGTTCTACAATGTTCCACACTTATCACAATCATATGTTCAAAATACACAAGATTGGCAAATCGTGGAAAATAAAAAACGCCAAAGAAGCCCATATAACATACAATCTCAACTAAAACAAGCTAAAATCACTATCTACTGGCTAAAGAAACCAGTTACTACGTCTAACCGTTTTGAGTACTTAGAAAACGAAAGCACCGAATCAAACAAAAGGACGAGAGGAACACGTGCTTTGGCTTTTTGGAGCCGATTGAAAAGTTTCGAGACTTGAGTGTTTCAGTACGACCCCGAAACGAAGCTCCAGAGCTATGTATGGCACACTCCAAGCTCACCCAGGCTAAAAAAGCAAGGATGAGCAAGGATCAAAAGCATGCTGGTTTGCTTTTTTGATAGCCAGGAAATCGTCCACAAAAAGTTTGTGTCTCAAGGTTACACGGTCAACCAACAGTTATACCGAGCGATACTTGGACGATTGCGAAAAAGGGTCATACATGTACGACCAAATATCGAGAACAATTGGATCTTGCGCCTTGTCACCCAGCGATTTCAATTAATGAGTTTTTGGCAAGTAAAAACATCCATGTGGCTCTTCAATGGCCTTATTTGCCCGACTTGAGTCTCAAAGGACGTCATTTTGGGACAGTATCAAACATTGAAAAGGCCGTAACCGACCAACTGAAGGCGGTTCCAGTATCCCCTATGAAAAGCGGAAGAACCGTCTTCAGCGCTGTGTGGCTGCCCTAGGTAATTACTTTGAAATGGACAATGTCCAAGTGTAACTGACATTGCCTAATAAAATGATAAAAATTCAGTCTAATTACTTTATTTACACACCTCTTATATAGTGAGAAAAATTGAGCGTCTTCGATTTTAATATACATCGATAAAACAATAATCGGCAATAAAAATGCATAACCCCTAAATGTTAATTTTTTAATAGTATTCGTTGGTGGTGCCAGTTTTGCGAAAATAAATACGTATTTACAATGAAAGGTAAACCTTTAAATACACAATGCCAGATCATGGTCATATTGTTGAATTAGTTTGGAAAGGAAAAGCCCATGTTGGCGCTTTGATATACATTTCTTAGTTTTTCTAAGAATTATATTGCAGATGCTTTAAATATAAATATTTCAACTGTATGGACAATTAAAAAAGAATGAAATATCTTAGACCGAGAAGAAAAGTTAATAATTGATTAGAAGGATCAATTAAATATGTGAAGTCCACCGAACTGCTTATAATACATTAAAAATACAATAATTTTTTATTTTTCAGAAGAGAATATCGTATTAAATTCCCCAAGCTATGAGTTGGTTAATAAGAACATAATAAAATTTCGTACAAGTTATTTACAAAAACTACTGTCACTTATTGGATTTAAATATAACAGAAAAGGTATCCGCAAACGTACACTGGAAGAGAAATGTTGCACAGTATTATTGAGATCTAAACTTTTAAGGACATACACAATCAGTGCAATGAAGAAACGTCATATTTTATATGAAACATGGATTTGTTCTAAAGGAACCCTCTGGAAGATCTGGTTGTTTTGCAAGATTTTAATTAATTTGAAGGAACCTGCTTTAATCATTGTTAATAATGCTCTGCACCACAGTGTTCTTAAAAGAAAACAATTCGGCCAGTTTTTTAAAATAAATTGTATAGAGACAATCCATAAGTAGACATCCTTAATGGTAGGTAAACTCTTGTGTTGTATAATAATAACTGGGACAATTTATCTTTCCCTTTGCAGATCAGTATGCAGTAATGTATTCCCAGAGACAAGAAGAATAACCCAAACCCTTAGCGATGAAGAATTGAGTAATTTCCAAGGAGGGCGTATTGTCGGACAATATGAGGGTGATCGAAGCCAGAGGCAAATTGCCCGAAAGCTGAGTATTTCGCTGTCTGAGGTCTGCAAAACAAGTGGTAAAAAGCCAATATTGCCAAAACAAAACAGTGGGTAACCACTATAGTGGGATGCCCGTTAAACTTGACATCTTTGAGCGCAGGACTATCAGAACTAGTAGACAATATTAATGTCGAAAAATGGGCATATTGCAGAAGGGTGTTCTAGCAAAACTGGGCTGCTAAACAAACCTTCCATTCTATTCACGAAAGGTGGAATTCCTTGCCACACTTCTAAAAGGACCCAAGCTTGATAGAGACAAAACAGTACCCAGAAGCTTCTGTAACCCAGTCAGTTCCCTAACATGAATCCCAAACACCATGTCTGGCCAGGTCAAGACAGCAGAACTCATTGATTCTATTCTCAACCGGGTTAAGGCTTTGAAGACTATAAAGGGTGGGGCAACTATATAAGTTTTAATATGTATGTTTTACTTCAGTGTACATGTGATACAAATGTCAAGTTTAATGTTCAAAAATCAGCGTATCTATTTACTTATGAGTTGTTTCAGTATACTGGTTGAAGATAAAATATTCCATTTAATGATCACGTAACAAAAAGTAAAGATTAAATAATCTAAAAAAAAGAAAATACAAGTCCGCCAACAACAGTTCTACATTGGAAAGTCAAATGCCATCCTCACCCAAAGGTCAGTTCAAGTCTTGTCCAAACTGTGGTTCAAAATCACACACCATAGTGAAGGGGTGTCCACACAAGAATGTCGTTTATTATTCTTGCGGCAAACGTAGACACTTCAAAAAGTACTGCCATTTCAAACAGTAGCAATAAGTTGTAAATAACCGTCATGTCTGTCGAGGATTCACCCATCATATTGAATGTTGAAGTCAATGGTCATTCCCATCAAATAGAATACGGCAGCGGCTGTGAAAGGGAATGCTCAATGGGGGGTTTTGGAAAGAAATTGGCTCTCCAAATTGTACCTGTCCAACTTCACCTTCTGCAGTTAACTTGTGTAAGTTGAAGTACAAAGAAATGGAAATCCAATGGTAAAACATGAGTTCTTATTTAGTAGTGATCTGATGCGCATATTCAGGCTCCCTCCCTATGACGTTAAGAAAACTACAGCAAGGAGCAACAGCCTCACACTAGAATTTCTCTTAAAGGAGTATGATGACCTGTTCTTATCCCCTATTAGCAGAAAATTCAACATGCTGATGGATTGTACTTGCCCAAATGTCCATTCCCAAGTCAGCAAAACTCGACTTGGAACCTTCCTGGATGACAATACAATCCGAATATGTGTAGGGCTACGCCTAGGATGTTCTCTATATCATCCTCATTTTTGCGAATGTGATAACCCTGTGGACTCCTTGGAAGATACACACGTTGTGCCGAACTCAACCCCATTCTTCAACAATCCCTTGCATCTATAAACATCAGTTCGAGATGGGAACCAAATAGCTATTTCCGGGTTGATGGCAAGAGACCTGACGGAATTACCAATATACCTTGGAAAAAAGAAAAAGCTTTTAAAAAAACTCGTAAAAATTAAAGCACTTTCTTTTTCTCCTGGTTTTTCTCCAAATATCTCCATTATCAGTAAATTTACACAAAAATGGATAATATATACCATTTTATACCAGAACATTTTATTAGAATCGAGTATAAAGAACAGCCCTATGGGATGTGATATCGCTTTTATCCCACTACATTCCATTTAATTAATGTTTTATTGGTGTCAAAAGAAGTCATTTCAAAAGTATCCAGATCAATCGGGACAAAATGATGGTGTAGTCCAAGTATCTTTGATTGTTTTCACAGACGTGAAAAGCCTGTTTGGTGACATCTACTTCATATTTTTTTAGTACTTGCGTTAATCGAAGGAGTGCACCTTCCTTGAAAGTCCCTCGTACATTGCATGTTGCTACAAGTAATTTGTGATCTTTTTTTATCCATATTCGTTTTTCCGTTTTCATTGCTTTTTGTCATCAGTTTGCTTCAAGTCCCTTTACTTATATCTATCAGTTTTTTGAACTAATGTCCTGGTCGGGATTTATTTTTGTAAATTTCCAGTTTTCCAATTCTACTGTTAGGCTTACCCTTCTACTATTGCCTTTCCAAATTGTAGTATGACTCTTTTACCCTTGTCCTTTTCTTTCTTAACATAATTACTTATAATTTTCCGCACTTTTCTTTTTTCCTCTGTTAGATCATTATTGATGAATATCACTTTCCCTTTCAACTTGGCCTTGTTTTTCATTACCTTTAGTTTATCTTCCTAATTTTCATAACAACCATGGTCATATTTTGTTTTTCCTTTGGTTTATTCTTATTAATGCATTTGGTTTCACCTTCACTCTTAACTCATCTGACAAAAATTGTTTCATTTTTTCTTTAGACTTTCCCTGCTTGAATGGTTTTCCTATTATTATAATATTATTTTTTCTCTCACTTCTTTCCATACTTTCGACTTTGCTTTCTAGTTTTGCTACTACATCTTCACCCTCCTAATTTTCTTTCTGTAATTCTGTTATTTGACTCAGGTAATTTTGTTGTTCAAGTTTTAATTCTTTTAGCTCTTCTCTCACTTCTTGTATCTGAACTTGGTTTTCTGCAATTCCTTGACATCCTTCATCATTTCTCTCATCATATTTATCAGTAGATTCTCTTCTGACTGCTCCTGTTCTTTATCTATAATCTCCAGATTTTATTTTTGTTGCTTCTTCTCCCATTTCTTCCCTTCTGAGTCCCGATTTAGCAGTTTTTTGCTTTTTCGGAAGATTTCTTTTACTCTATTTTCCTTTTGCTATCATCAGCTCTCCGCATCATTATAATTAATATCATAATTATATCTTAACATTTTTTGGTTTTGATCTTCCGCAACCTCCGTACAGTGTGTTGCCTATCCCAAAATTTGTGCAGACAGCTTTCTACAGCCTTGTTTTCTTATCTCTTATCAGTAGTTACAATATTTTAGGTTAGCTTAATTTAGAATTAATAACTCTTTAACCTGATTACTTTACCTAGTGGCTTAATTTCTCCTTGTTTTTCCTTATTCCTTCTTTCCTTTACTTGGTGTTGTTTAGGCACTAGATATGATCCAGTAATTGAATTTGATTTCGTGCTAAAGCACACAGGTTTATATCAACAAACTCGCATATCATTGAAAATACAGGTTTTGAAAAAATCATTGCAAAAATGCAGCAAAAATTTTGTGTAAAATTGAAAATTTTTTCAGAAGCATAAATTTTTTTAATTTTCAAAATATTTTTATTATTATAGGTTCATTGTCGAATTATAAATCTTAATAATACAAAAAAAGCACATGTGTATTTATACGCCAATTATCTCTACATTCCTAGAAGAAAGATGCATATATTTGCTGATTTTTAATATTTTTAAAGAAATAAAATATTTTTTTAGTTTGCGTGTGATACTTTCAAGTAGCCAAAATTTGATATAATAAAAATAAATAGTTCTTTGAAAAAATAATCCAAAAATTAGCTAATTTTCATCACTTAGAAATAGAAATATTTACCTTCAAATTAAAAATGTGATTTGATGTATTTTTATATTTGTAAACATATGTATAGTTGTGCGTAATTCCTATAGTAAATCATGTGCAGATAGTGGATTGGTGTTTTCTGCAAACCAGGTCCTCCAATTAATAAATGGAAAATCTAAAAAAACAATAAAGAAACAGCTAAAATATAAGATATCGTTATTTAAAGGTACCTAAATCAGACTCTTAATACTTCCAATTTCAACTATTTCTGGTTCAACAAAGTTAGATATGTTATGCTAATGTTCTTCCTTAAGGAGTCATCAGAGATCCCTTAGGAAATCTTTCGTTCCTTAATAAGGCTGGATACATGCCATGCACAATTTATGGTTCAGTCAAAATACTGTAAAATTATTTATAAATACATCTGAACTTAACATTTATCCTTCACTCAAGCTCAAATCTCACCCCAACAAAGATTGTCGAAAAAAATATTTTAAAAAGAGTACAAGTAGACAGTTATTTCAACCATTGCCCCTTGAATAAACTTCAATTCAAGGGTGACTATTCACTCATAAAAGTTTTATCAACCATTACAAAAGGTAGATTATGGAAATATTTTTCAATTTTAAGCCAACCAAGACTGAAGTCTAATCAAACTAATGTGAACAATAGCAGAATGAGCAGAACTTGAGTGAAACTTGAGAGTGGATTGCATTATCTATCCAGTCTAATAAACAGTGTCTATCAATAGAATGTCACAGCTGTAATTGCTTAGCATCTTAATGCACTAATTTTTACTTAACACAATACTTCTATAGAAATGATTGATTATGATATGAAAATTCACTTCTGTTGCAACTCTTGTGCCATTAATAAATTAAATTATAGCAGTGATTCCAACATAAATTTCTGCTACATACTTTATATATAATCTAGAAACCTTTTACCCTAAGGTGTAGGGTGAGCTACATACTTCAACGTCATAATAATCTATGACTTTTCTAGCTCGAAAAGTTAGGAGGACTTTAAACGAATTATAAAGAGGTTGCATAAATCATTAAAGTTCATCCCAAAATCATAAAACAATGTACGAGCTTGCCAAATACATTCAAAAACATCGCACTTCAAAATGTGCAAAAATTGTGGCAAAATTACATACCACGTTAATTCCTAAAGAAGTATTGAGCAAAGTGCATTATAAAAATACAATGAATCATTTTGACAAATTTTACCGCATACAGAATTAAACTCGATGGCCTTACCAAAACACAAAGTACAATACATGATCATCGTTCGTTATATAAATATTTAAAATAGTTGAATATCTTGCCAGCCCTGTAGGTTTGGTAAATGAGTGTATCCATAACAAATGGCATAGTCAACAAACAGGCATCAGCAGCTGGAAAAATTTAAAACATCTAATTACGAAGCACAAATTATTTTAACCGACGATTTTCCCGTTCATTACTTGCTAGCAGAGAAATACAGAAAGGTAAGCACTATTACAGTTTAGAAATCGCAAGCAACCAACAGCTGCTTAGAATTATAAAGCACAAATTCATAAACCACATTATATACAAACAGCATATGTTGCGCCTAATATGACGCATTGTCAGTAGTTCATATTGATTAGCGCTGTTGCCAAATTTAACATGTTAAGTTTCAAATCAGTAAATAGTTTTTATGCAAAAGATTATCTTAATTATAAGTAATATGAGTACTTATATTTTTAAACATTTATATTATTACATTAATATAGCATATATTACGATGTGTGAGTAAAAAATAAGGGCACACAAGTGAACGGAAAGTGTAAATATTTTCCATTTTCATTTCAGCAATAAAATTTAACTAATAGAATTTAACTAACAAAAATAAAATGGAGATATTACTAGATGTCTTCCACATTCAACCGCTAATGTTTTGACAATGGTAAATTTTTTGCACTTGACCGTTTAATTACTAAAAGAAATTGTAATATCGACATTGGATAATTAATTGAAGCGCTTAGGTATATGGGTCTTCGAACGATCTCATTTACTATTCAGTTGTATATACAGGGTTTATTCGGAAAGTAAATTGCATTTCCATAGAGCGCATCGGTTGTTTGATCGTAAGCTCCTTTATGTGCTGAGTGTATACAGATACCTTCTCACCAACACTAGTTGTTTACGGTATTTGTTAAATATTCCAAGTGCCTTGAAAGGCACACTAACTGAAATACACTCTGTTATTCGTTTCTTGAACGCAAATGAAACTGGCAGATATTTATTGATAAATTAATGAAGTGTAAATTCAATGAGTGTTGGAATGGTGAGAAAATAGGTTAAACAGTTTAATGAAGGACCAGAAAATGTTCATGATAAGAACCGGAGTAGACCATCATCTTTCGTTACCGATAATTTGATATAGCATGTTAACACAAAAATTCTTGAGATCAGGCGGATTATAATTTCGACTCTATCGAATGAATTTACGCAAATTTCGAGAATTGTTTTTTATGAAATTGCATAGGGTATAGAAAATCTAGCCCCGCACTACAACAAATGTCTTAATGTTGGTGAAAGTTATGTAGAAAATAATTTAAGGTTTTGATCTTTCATTTAATAAATAAATTGTTAAAAGACAAACTATTGCTATTTTGTATAGGCAAATGGAACTTACTTTCCGATTTGCTGTTTTGATATTTCTTGAAAAAAAAAAATAACCGTCCACGGTCTACTGCTAGATTAACGATTTTTGCGGATGATGGCTGCAAATTAGGATATTGATGCTAGAATATTGAAATAGCTCTTCTGTCATGTTTCTAACTATTCTCCAATTAGGGTTGTCCAATCCGTTCGCAAGTTACAGTATTACCAGGCTCAAAATATTTTTGTTTAACAATTGACTGCATAGCTTCATCGGTGTTTCCCACAATCCTCGATAGGTCGGTTTGTCATCCTTTGGACACAAGACAGTAGATATTTCTGACAGTGTGAAGCATGTCTTTCCGACTTCCGGACGCTGTTTTCTTAATTTTTTCACTAAACCAAATTTTGCTCAAAATATACTAATGATTCTTCTAGACATTTTCAGATGAAGAGCCACACAATGCGTCGGTGTATATTTCGCCGGTACATTGAATAGGTACTTTTCTGGTGACACCACAACCGTGCAGTCTTACTCATCGAACCCATGTCTTCGAACCTTGGCTCACATTCTAAGGACATCATCTCTCCTAACCGCGGCGTTCCATCTTCCACAACGAAACACGGTAGATTAGAATGAATGATATTAGGTTTGCCACTTGGTAGTTTTCGGATTTGATACACGTCATCGTTTATTTTCTTCAACACCTTGTATAGACTCTCCTTGAAACGTTGGTTATATAACCGTATTCAGTTGCCTTCTTTATAACTCGCTTTAGATGTGTTCAGGTCATAGCAATCTTTTATCCGGTTACTTGCAATATTGATGCTGTATCGCACGTTGTCGTGGAGCTTTGTCATTCTTTTCCTTAGGTTGCTCATGTAGTCTTCTTCAATTATGTCTTTTTCAGGTTTATGTTCGAAAAGTAGGTCACATATTAGCTTCAATTCATGATCGAAAAGAACATTGAACGGACCAATAGACTGATAGACAGGCGAACGGTATGCTAACAAGAACAGATAAAAATATTGGTTTCAGTCTGTCAGAGGAGACAACTTTTGACAGGTACTTTCCCATTGTCCGATTCATGTGCTTGACCATTCCATTTGACTGGGAACGTAGCGGTGTTGTTATGGTTTTTCTAATGCCCAGTAGTTCGCATACTTTTATGAACATCGTTGATTCGAAATTTCAATGCTGGTCTGAATATAGTTGTAGTGACACTCTAAATCTGCTGCTCAGCCCTTTGCCAACACTTCAGCGATGGTTGTGGCTTTTTGATTTGATAATGCGTAGGTTTAAATTAATTTATTGAATAAATCTATCGCCACTAGAATAAATTTATTTCCATTGTCACTTATAGGAAACCTACCAGCTATGTCAATAGAAATTCTCTCGAAAGCACTCCCAATGTTTTACTGTCTCATTAGTGCTTTTAGTTTCTTTTACGGACCATTAATCGTTGCGCATACTAGTCATTAGTCACAGTTGTTCGCAGCGTAGGAGCCTTTTTCTCTTTTACAATAAATGACATAAGAAGATACAATTAAATTACTAATAAACTCAAACAAAAACTAGACGAAGAAAAAAATGGTTTAGCAAATGCAACTTCTCTTTCCAGAGAAAAATCCAGTATATAAAAATTTACAAAAAGATTCAAGAGGCCACAAATGCATATACCTTCATTACGTAATCTGGATGACACGTGAGCCAGGCCAAAACAAGAAAATAGTAACAATATCTAGAAGTATTTAGAATCAACACCGAAGAAATAAATTCAGATGTAGGTGTCTTTCTTGAAGCTCCAGTGCAACTTAAAGTGGGTGAATAGCACAAAAAGATAAAATGATTAAGCATCAGGAATGCATCGAGCTATAATCTTTATAATAGGTCCCATCCTTAAACAGGAAGAAGGGAAAGACAATTAAAAGCATTATGTAATACATTTTGTGCTTAACTTATTGGCCTTTAGAACTGTCTAATATTTACAATTCAGAATTTTCTTAAAAGCAAGAAGTACTGCATAACAATTTTTCTGGGCCTCCAACAAGCATTCCATAAAAGGGTTGTTGGCTAAAACGAAAAAATTGTTTTTGCATTAATTATTTCATTTTCTAACTGTCACTTTCGAATCAAAGTTGGAAACACAACTTTGGTGCTACAACCAATTACCACAGGGCCCCTAAGGCATCTTATATAGAAATAGAAACTTATGCAGGTAATACTGCTATCCTGTGTGTAGTACAGACTCTACAAGATTACCGCAAAAATGATTACATATACTTGAGGAATGGTTTAAAATGGAAAATTAAGGTAAATGAAATAGTTAGTACATAAAACTTTTAGAACTCGAAAGGAAACATGTCCTCCTATTACCATAAACGACATTACCATAACAAAAGGCTAATTAGCAACACACAAAAAAAAACAAAAATTTTGGTGTTACATCAGAAATTATCCCTGGCAACAAAGAGTAAATTGCTTAAATACGAAACCATCTTACGCCATATTTGATCATATGGATGCGAATTAGGGGGCTGCTTTAATTACTCTAACGTAGACATTATCCTGAGATTCAAATCCAATTATTGAGCTCTTATGAATGCGTCATGATATGTGACGACCCTCATCCTACATATAGACTCCAATACCCCATATATAAGTGATGCAATTACATAACA
This sequence comes from Sinelater perroti, assembly GCA_036346155.1. Lineage (NCBI taxonomy): Eukaryota > Metazoa > Arthropoda > Insecta > Coleoptera > Elateridae > Sinelater > Sinelater perroti. The sequence continues at coordinate 229,441 of JARFIY010000077.1, forward strand.
AGCAACCAGATACCATGATACTTTCAAACTATTTAAACTGCATCATAAAGCCATTACCGCTACAACTGAACATCTAGAGATCAAAGCTGAAACGGTATTGGAACCTAAAATTTAATGCGAATCTTTCAAAATGAATTCATCATTTTCAAAAAGATGGAAGTTCTGACGATTTACCACCAATAGATCCCATCCTCATCAAGTCAACCAACCATATTAACAAATTAGCCTATATATTTTCTTGTAATTCTGATTATTGATGCACTTACTATGTTAAAAAAAAAATTTTCTTCATCTACTTCCTATTGCTCCATATACAGCGCTGAAGTGGAGAGCCCTTAGTTTAACTGCTTGTCGATTTATTCCATGCTTTTCGGTCCTGTGCCATTTGTTTTATCTCATTTAGAGTCTTCCTCTTGTTTCTTTTTATGTCTGTTCTCTGTTGAAACCATGTATTTCTTGGTCTGTTCTTATTTCTCTAGCTTTTATAATTTTTTTGAAAAGTGTCTTTCCATCCATTTGCATAACGTGTTCATGCCAGTTTCATTGTTTTCTTTACATTATATTGACTAGTGGATTTATTTATAGGGAGTCTTTTATATCTACGTTAGTTATCCTAACCATTTTCTTCGTAATTTTTCTAAATGTTTTTATTTCTACTGTTGTGATACTTAATTTGTTTTACCCATGTTTCAATAGTATACGTTATGGTTGGTATTCATATTGCTTTGTAAACATGTATTTTAGTTTTTATTTGCTGATTTACTCTGGCCAGAGTAAATCTTGAAAACAATGTCCAGAAAATGCAGAGGCAGATTAATGAGCTGCAACAAATGCTAAATCAGCAACTAAAGCAGACAGATACTGAAATAAATAAGACAACCAACCAGCAAGAATATGAAACAGATGAGGAAGAACTAGCTAAAGAAACAGCATGGATCACACAAGGTAAAGGAAAGAGAAACAAGAACGGTGTAATACCGTAAAGGAAACTTTCTACAGCGGTGCGATGAAATTAGTATAAAAACTTTTAAAAAGAATTAAGATGTTGGTCAATGTCTCCATAATGATCAGCGTCAAAAATGCTGTCGAATGATATGCTGCATGACATATGTGAATATAATGAATTTTCGAAATCGTAACGGTCACTTCCGGTTGCTGTTAACCGATTTGGCTAAAAATCAATCCCACGAAAGGTACTGATCTAAGATGTGTGTATGCGAAGTTTGAATAGAACGGAAGTTATAGTGTCTCCAGACATACAGACAGACATGAATTTCCGAAATCGTAACGGTCACGTCCAGTTACCGTTATCCGATTTGGCTGAAAATCAATCCCATGAAAGGTGCTGACCTAAGATGTGTATATGCCAAGTGAATCCGTTGAATAGAACGGAAATTATAGTGTCTCCAGACACACAGACAGACAGACAGGATGATAATCTCATTAACTTTCTGTCAGCTTCGCTGTAGAATGTTAATAAAAAGAGAAAACTAAATATTACACCTGACTCTTTGCCAGAAAAGAAGAGTAGTAAACAAAAACTTCAAAAGAAAGAAAATAAAATCCCTAAACCGCCCCCAATAATTGTAAGCAATGTAAAAAAATATTGTTAAACAATATGTTAACAAACAACAAAATACCTTTTAAAGTAATAGCCCTAAATAACGAACGAATTAAAATAAATATTGAAGAACCAGAAGGATATAGAAAAGCGGCGCATTGCCTAAATGACAATAAATTACTATGGCATGCCTACGAAGATAAACAAACCAGACCAATAAAAGTTATGGCGAGAAAACTTCCAAGCACTACTGATCCTGACATGATAGTAGATGAGTTAAAGGAAAATAAATATAAAATAATTAGCGCAGTAAATATCTTCAGGAAAGAAAGAAAAGAGTTAAACAAGGAAGGATATCAAACATAAAAGAAACCGCTACCATTATTCATGCTAACCTTTCACCAAACAGAAGATATTAAAAGAATCTATGAAATTAAAATCATATAAAATGTAATAGATAAAATTGAAGCACTGAGAAAACCAACCCTAGTACCACAATGTAAACGTTGTCAACTGTACGGGCACACACAAAAATTTTGCTCTCGGGAACCAAGATGTGTCAAATGCACAGGAAAACATTTAACTGGGGAATGCACAAAACAGCGGAATGAAAAGCCAAAGTACGTCAACTGCATGGAAGAACATCCCGCAAATTACAGAGGTTGTGAGGTAGCTAAAGAATTTCAAGCGAGGAGAGATAAGATTGCTAAAAACAAACCGGAAGTAGACAATAACAGAATAAACAACCGTGAATACCCAAAGGTAAATGACCAAAACACATTTGCGGATAAAACCAAGGAAAAGAATCAGTCCGATATAGTACCAAAGGAAAATGAAACTACAAACCAACTACCTTAACAGCCAGAATGGATCAACAAGAAAAAATGTCTGTAATATTAAATGACAGACGTATAAAATTAGAAACAGAAAAAGGCAGTAAAGCTATTGCATCCACGCCAAGAAACTAAAAACAATGGATAGAAGTGATATTAGGATAGCCACGTGGAATGCCAATGGAACCTTGAAACATAAACAAGACCTTGCAGTATTTCCTGACACTCAAAAAATAGACATGTGCCTTGTTTCTGAGATACATCTAATCAGAGAATCATACCTCAAATTCAAAGGTTATCATTTTTAACACACTATTCACCCGAATAACACAGCCAGGGGTGGCAGTGTCATAATAATCAAAAATAATATAATCCGTTATGAAGAAACGAGCATTCTTACCATAAAAAACGAGGTTACAGTAGTAGCAATCAAAACTGGGGGCTAATAATAACTGACATTTACTGTCCACCTAGATACAACAAAAAGGAATGCTACTTAAACGTTCTTAGACATCTGGGAGAGCGTTTTTATAATAAGAGGCGATTATAATGCAAAAAATACGAGGTGGGGATCAAGAACAACCACCACTGAAGGGAAAGAACTGCATGAGTCAGCAACAGAGTTGGGATGCCTCTACTTTTTAACAGGCCCACAGATCCCAACAAGATACCAGACCTGCTGGACTTCTTTATATCGAAAAGCTTTCAGAAAATTATGTGTTGACGAAAGCTTTGACCTAAACTCAGATTATTCTCCAATTATTTTAACGTTAAGTGAAACTATAATTACAAAAAAGTGCAATCCAACGCTGGTAAACAACTACACTGATTGGGAAGGTTTCAAGAAAACCTAGATAACCGGATCCAATTACATAAACAATAGAGCAGCTGGACCAGGAAGCTGAAAAGTTTGTTCAAGTTATACAACAGGCTGCCTGAGAAAATACACCCGAAATTAAAAAGAAAACCACTGGTAACAACTATCCGAAAGAAATCAGAGATTTAGTGGCAGAAAAAAGAAAAGCACGAAGAAAATGGCATCAGACTAGATCTCCGCAGGATAAGAACAGGCTAAATAACCTGGCATAAAAATTAAAGAGAGAAATACAGCAACTTAAGAATGACTCTATCAGTAATTATTTAAAAGAGCTGACAAATGACAAAATGATAGATGATTTCTTGTGGAAAGCCACAAAAAAATTGAAAAGGCCAATAGCGCATATTGCCCCAAAATAGAACTGCAATCATCAAAAATCTGAAGCTTTTGCAACACATTTGGAGAAAACCTTTCAGCCAAACGAAGCACTGGAAGATATAAATCTCCATAGGGAAGCAATGAGATCAGAGGAAATCACACTAGTAACTCCGAAAGAAGTCGATAAAGAAATTAAACAGAATATCAGCTTGAAAAAAGCCCCGGGATTTAATAACAGGAGCAGTACTTAAACAATTATCCAAGAAGGGAATAGTAAAACTTGCCACCTCATTAAAGCATTCAGACTAAAACATGTCCCGGAAAACTGGAAAGTGGCACAAGTAATTCTGATCCTTAAACCAGGTAAACCAGAAAATGAAGTATCTTCTTACAGGCCTATATAACTGTTGCTAATCATAGCAAAAGTGTTTGAAAAACTGCTGCTGAAAAGATTAAAACCCATAATAAATAGAAATAACCTGATTTCTACCCACCAATTTAAATTCAGAGAGCAACACACAACAATGGATCAGGTTCACAGAACTACGGACATCATAGAAAAAGTATACGAAGAAAAAAAGATCTGCTCAACACTGTTTTTAGACGTAGCCCAAGCTTTTGATAAAGTTTCGCATGAGGGACTAATACATAAATTAGAGAAATACTTTCCAAAAGAGGTTGTAGATATATTAAAATCCTACATAACTGAAAGAATGTTTATGGTAAAACAAGTAAACTATTTTTCAGTTATGAAAGAGATAGAAGCAGGCGTACCACAGGGAAGTATATTAGAGCCAATTCTCTACCTCATATACACCAGTGATATACCAAGAATTGAAGGGACAGTATTAGCGACATTTGCGGATGATACAGCAATCCTTGCGGTTGGAGACAGCGGTGAGGAAGCAGCCAGAAAACTACAAATAGCAAGTGACCACATAAGCGCATGCACTAGAAGGTGGAGAATTAGAATCGGCTCCTGTCGACTTCACTAACAATAAGCATGAGTACAACGCAATAACTATTAATAATAACAGCATCCCGTACAGCAATGCGGCAAAGTGCTTGGGGATAGATCTTGACGCCAAACTAAAATAGAAGGAGCATATAAAAAAGAAACGGAAGGAATTGGACATTAAATATAAGAAAATGTACTGGCTTATTAGGAGAAAATCCCAATTGTCGATACATAACAAAATAGTAGTTTACAAACAAATATTAAAACCAAACTGGACATATGAGATTCAACTATGGGGATGTGCTACCAAGACCAATGTAAATATAATTCAAACATTCCAAAATAAGGTTCTAAGAAATACCGTGGATGCCCCATGGTATGTACGGAATGATAACATACATAGAGATCCGATGATCCCGACAGTAATAGAGGAAATTAAGGCGTTTGCAACACGACATGAGGAGAGACTTCATGGTCACATCAACACTGAAGTTCTACAACTTCTCGATAACACCAATCTGAAACGAAGACTAAAAAGGGTTAAGCCTTTTGACCTAGTATAGTGTAACGCGTAACAGTAAAACAATAACAGTGAAACAGTAATAGTGTAATAAATACAGTGAAAAGCAGAGTATAGTGAGCTGTGGAAACACGTGAAACTAGTGTAAAGGTATTAGAAACTAAGTAAAGACCAATGGGACTTCTTAGCAAATAATTAATTAGGGTGATAAGGTCAGAATTAAAATATTGGTTAGTCGATTACGACTAGTGTTGGTGAGATTTCAATAAAAAGAATCTGCTGATTTTCTTTTTCCCCAGTAGATAAGTAGTATATCCTGTTGCATGTTTTTGGTTCTATGTATTAGCTAATTCCTTATTGCTTTTTTATCATTTGTTACAATACTCTAGTTCTCAAATAGTCATAAGCCGTTACCCCTTGCAGTATATTTTATTCTGATTATCTTCTTAACATTCATACAATTTTCTTCTATTTCTCTAGTCGGTATATCTGTTAGGGTATTTATCTTTTTCGGTGTTTCAGCTATTAGTACAACAGATTATCACTTTGTACCGGTGTTCAATTTTCATAATAATTACTGTTTTGGTCCTCCCTGACTTGTTCCTTGTTTTTTCAATTATTCTCTCCATAATTACGTTGAAAGTATAGCGCTAAGGCCGTCTTCTTGTTTCATCCCTTTCTGCATTTCAAATTTCTCCAATGTGGCTGTAGTTATTTGTATGTACGCTGTGACTTTATTATACACACTGTTCTAGAATTTCTAATTGCCTTAGACTTTTCCATATCATATTTTTGTCAATGAAGCCAAAAGCTGCTCTTAGATCTACAAAGCAAATCCATAATTCTCGTCCTGTTTCTATTATACCATCCATAATGTTTTTTAGGGTGAAGATGTTATCTGTGGTTTGTCTTTCTTTTCTAAAAACAACTTGCTGATATTTCATTCTTGGCTCTATCCATATCCTTAATCTAGCTTCTAATATTCTGGTGTACATCTTAAATCTTGTGGTTGCTAGGCAAATTGCCCTGTAATTATTACATATTGTATTGTCCCCTTTTTATGTATAATTATGTTCTTTCCCCAATCATGTGGGATAGTATCTGTTCTACACACTTCTTCTAATATCCGCAATAGCCTTTTTTCCCTTTTATGCCTAGCCATTTTATCATTTTTAGATTGATCATATCATGTCTCCTTGTTTGGCCTATTGTTATTCTATCTAGTTTTTCTTCTAGTTCTTCTCTTTGCTTGTCTGTGTTATCATCTATTTTTTCTTTATAGTTGTCCTCTAATTCAAATAGTTTTTTGAAGTAATATTTTCATATTTGAACTATTTCCTCATTTTTTATATCGTTATTTTAATCTCTTATTCCTTTTCTTATTTTACTTAACTTTTCTTTAATGCTTCTGACTTTATTCTAAAAGCCCTATCAGGTGAGCTGTATTCTTTATTTAATTCTTCGCCAAAAATTTCCAAGTTTTCCTTTTTTTAGCTTTTATTATTACGTTTTTAACCTGTTCTTCTTCTATTTTACACTTCTTTATCTTTAGCTTTTCCTGTTGTTCGGTATTTTCGCTATGCTAAAAAATTTTATTCTGATTATTGATGTATTTACAATGTTTAAAAAACTTACAAACGTAAAATTGGAATATTTTGCACAAATATTTTTAATTTTTCAAGTTTACCACTTTTAACTTATTGTAAGCTGGACCATGTTCTAGATATTTTTAAACAACATTATAAATTGTTTTGTTTTCCAATTTTTGTGTAAAAAATGTCGGACTGCTTCTTTTTGAATCATGTCGCCAAGACCTTTATACACATACGCAAAACTCCTTGTTTTTATAGGTATTTTTTGGAATTATTAATCTTCTTCTTCATTCTTCAATCCGCAGATTAGTTTGCAGCTTTTTATTTAATGTTGTTGCAAGCCATTATTTTCATTTATGCGTAGCTTACAGTTCCTATGTTTTTAATGGGTTGATTTAAATATTTTAGTTTAGGCCTTTTCCAAGCCTTTTTTTCCGGGTACTACTCCTTTCATGATATTTGTCACAAACTCGTTGTGTCTAATTATGTGCCTTATCCACGAATGTCGTCTGTTTTTTAAATGTTTTTAGTAAGTTCCTTCTTCTTCCGCTCAGCCCATATTTTGAAGGCATTTATGTTTTTCTTCCTTTTTCATTAATCTTGTTTGTTTGAAATTTGAGACTGTTTTTTATTCTAAAACATGATCTTGGCGCCTCTTATTCGTTGTGCAACATCTTCTTTATTTCAGGGTCAGGGTACTGCTGACGGTATATTGTCTACGCCATATGCCTTTTTAGACTTTAGATCATCCAGTGCTTTCCCAAATTCTATCGCTAATATTGGTGGGCTTAGCTCGTGAAGGTCAGTTTTGATTTTTCCTTTTATCTCCTCAAAATCTCCTGATTCGTCATATAGTTCTTCAATATATTGTTACAATCTATCTTGCATTTCTTCTTCTTCTATAAGAGTTCGTCCTTCTTTCGATTTGATGGTATTACTTTTGATTTTACCTTTTTAAAAAACTTCTTGATGAAGCTATATGATTGTTTGGTGTCTCCTTAACTTCAATTTTTCTGTAGTATTGTGTACGCCATTCTTATCTCTCTTTCCTAGCTTCCCTATTTGTTAGATTTCTTAGTCTATTATATTTGTCTTTATTTATATCTTGTTTGTGTTTCCTTTGTTTTCTATTAGGACTACGGTATTTTCGCTTATCCAAAATTTTCGTGGTTGTTGTTTTAAGTTACCCAAGGTTTCTTTTGTTGCTATCGTTGTTGCATGTTTTAAATTTTTTCACGGCAAGTTTGTATCTGTCGTATTGATTAGATTTTGTTTTATTCTTTGATTGTATCTTTCTGATTCAGTTTTATCCTTTACTTTGGAGATTGCCCATTTTTTTTACGTTATAGTTTATATTTTGTTGCGGCCGAAAAGTAGACTGTATAGTAATTTTAAATTTAAACAAAGGAACTTCAAATAACGATTAAGATAAAACACTAACCTGTGGAAACGGCGCTTTCCCGCAGAAATTGGTTCTTTGTGCTGTTGGTCCTGGGGATCCAGAAAAGGTTATAAGGTAAGGGTGAAAAGATAGGACAAGTTACCCCAATCTTCAAAGCGGAGCCTATCGGTAGCGTTTTTCTGGTCCAAAGGTTCCTTCTTCGTTCCTTGCCGAGTCAGAAGCAAAGGAAAATAGACCGAGTTTTACCGGAAAAATTTCAACCTCGAAAATGCAATCGGGAAACAAAAACGACCTCTGAGAAGAGGTTAATCTGGACGGCAAAATATCAAATTCCGCCACAAAATTAGCTTTCAACAAAAACGGCCTCGCAGAAATGAAAACTTCTGCCGCTAATCAAACACGCCAGCAAACTCGGTCAAAAACGGTCTCGGCTTACGGAAAATTTAAAGCCGGTCGCCCGCTTTCTAAACAAGTAGCCGAGGCAGCGCTCCGCGTGCTAGTGCAAATTTGCCGCGAATATCTCAAATCCAAAATATACAGGAAGGAACCAAAAGACGGCCGGCCTTAATTTAAATTAATAATAAAATAATTAGAAATTGGCGCAAACATATTTATTAACAATTACGTTATGATCACTGCATATATCCGCGCCTGGATACGCTCCGCTTCGTTATACTTGTGTTTTCTGATTATTTTTACCCATGATGTAGTCTATTTCATACCTTTCTGTGTTCCCTGACTTTGTTTATGTATATGTCCGTCTTGGATGATGTTGGAAGATAGTGTTTGTAAATATGAATTATTCTTATACAGAAATCTATAAATCTTTCTAATTTCCACTCATCTAGTATTATTAAGTTGTCGGTTTTTCCCACAAGTTCTATTACTTCTTTTATCTGTTTATAGACTTCTTCTAGATTTTCACCTTAATAGCCTGATGATGGCTTGTAGGTTTGTATAATGACAAGGTTATTTTCGGTTGTCTAAAGTTTAATGATCATGTTTCTATTATTATAAAGCATGCAATTTATTACTCTTTGTCTCCATTCTTTGGCTAATATAATTCCAACTCCTGTTATGGTGTCTTTATCTCCTGAATAGATGACTCTGTAATCGTTGCTCCAAAAGTCTCCTTCGTCTTTTCACTTAATCTTACTTATACCAAGTATGTCTGTATTCATTCGCTTCATCTCTATTTTTATGTTCTCGAGTTTACCACATACTCCAAGTGATCTCACAATGCAATTTTGTTTGCTTTAATCTTTTTTGTCTCATTCTTAATTTTGGTTACATATTGTTGATGATTCTATCTAATGCTGTCCCGGTCCGGAGATTTGATTGCGGGACTATTTTATTTTCTGAAAATTTAGTATCAGACGGATTCACTTTCTTTAATTTAATTTGCTGCTTTGAGAGGTAATATGGTGGATTCTTCTGCCCTTCCACCTTGCAGTGCGACGGCCGTTGAGATGGTCTCCATCTTATTAATAATATTGTTAAATTCTTTAACAAAACTAATGCATTTGCTTTAAGCATACGACAATATATGTATTTGAAATTTATTTATTTACCTATGCAGCAAGCGTTATTTCAACATGTTATTCTGAAAAACCTTGAATAAATGATTTCATAGTGTAATTAGTCTTCCTATTAATAGCAGATAATATATCTGGAGCCATACATGATCTTTGTTGATTACAAAAAGATGTTCGACTGTATATAACATTAGACCATAATAAAGGAATTTGATAATACCTGAATAGATCATAGCTACACTCTACTATTAAAGAATATATACAAGCAAGCAGCATCAGTGGTAGAAGTATATGGAAAAAACGACTATTTCCGATCTAAAAAGGTATAAAACAGGGAGATACAATATATTTGAGATATACACTGGCCCTGGAAGGTGTCTTTAAGCAATTATACTAAAACTAGGACAAACAGAAATCAACATAAATAGAGAGGGCCTAAGATATTGTCCTATTTGCTGACTCGGAAGAACAATAAGAGGGTCTAGTATAAAAATGTTACAATATATACATACCTAGGACGAATTATATTAGTGGTTAAAGGAAACAAAGAAATAGAAAGAAGGCTGGTTTGGGCAGCGTTTACAAAATTAAATCAAATATTGAAAAATAAGATCTCCCAGCATCTTAAAACGCAATCACAACGCAAATAACAAGAAGACTGCAAATTAAGTATACAATGAGCTATGAAACAATAGATGTTAAGGAGTACAATAAGTGACAAAAAGAAACGAATGGATTCGCAATAAAGCAAAAATTGCAGATGTGATCAAAAAGACACAAGTTAAATGAGACTTTGCAGATCATACTGTAAGAGCAACAGATAACAAATGAAATGCCAAGATAATACAATGGAGACCGTGGTTGGGAAGAAGAAGCAGGAAAACCAGTGGTAAAATGGGTTGATGATATTAAGAAAGTTGGCCTACAGTGGTTTAAAGTAGAACAAAATAGATAGATGGAAGGAAATAAATGAGGCCTCTGCTCAAACTTGGGCGCAATAAAACTAGAATAGAAGAACTTACCTATAAAAAATGCTTTTAATGATTTTTTGTTCATTTAAATTAAATATTCATTTCTAATTTGTTTTAAATATTTGGTTCTATCTAGAAAAATGTTATTTAGTTTAATGATGTTCTCATATAATCTGATTAATTTTTTAAGCGTTTAGACATTTATTTGGTGCTGCTTCATTGGTTGTTTATTAAAAACTAAATATTGCTTTGTGCTTTAGTATCTTTTAATCTCTTTATTTTATTTTAAAATAAGTATATAACATCTAAATTATGTTTCTATTTAAAACAATTATTTTTGCACCCCCTGTTGATAAGTTGGATCTGGCAACAACGCGAAATAATTGAATGAACTACCGACGCTTGGGTTTAGCCATTACTTGCGAATCGGTTAGTGGTGTATTTTAATTTGGAATGTCTGCAGCTTACCTGCATTTTCTAGATTGCAATTAGCATTCTGTATTTATTCGTAACATCTAAATTTTTGTGGTAAGTAGAATAAGCCATAAAATCGTTGGTCAAAACAATTGATGTTTAATTGAGTACTTTCTGCTTTATAGTCGTTGTTGGCTTGCTCTGGGCGGCCATGAAGCTTATTCTTATATTCGTTTATCAAAACTACAGGGCTGGCAAGATATCCAATCGTTCAAAACATCCGGGTAAAGCAACGATGGTCAAGTCTTTTTGTTCATGTTTGGGTGAGTTCATAGAGTTTAAAATGTATCGTGACTGTAAAAGCTATAAAAATGATTTCTTGGGTACATGTGAAAATCATATTGTATTTAACTATAAGATTACATGGTAATATTGGTGTGGTTGTTGCTGCTGTATTACAGTATTGATCCTAGTTGTGAGTACACAACCGAAACGTTTATCGGGTTTTAGAGTATCTGGCAACTAACAAATGAAACAAGGTTTTTTCATCAGCAATATTGCTAATATTTTTTAGAATGATAATAGTTTGGTAGGAATAAAATATATTGGGCAGATAACGTGCTATTTGGCTATTATTGAGAAATTTTATTTTAAAAGTTAGTGTACCAATTAATATTACAAGTGAATCCTTTGTAATGTGCAATTTTGATGATCTGGTCTAGGGTAGGAGTCTGGTAGTTGTAGGTTTGAAAAGATAATTTGACTTGAGCATTGCTTATTTATTATCTATTCCCAGATTGAAAAATAACGTTTGCTTTAATTATTGTAAAATTAGATTTGTAGGTGTAACAGAAAGGTCTGCTACTGTGATAGAATCATCACAGGGTGAGTTTGAGTCTTGCTGAGAACTCATGGATGCATGTCATATTAGTAGACGCAAGCAATTCAAGCTTCAGTATCGGTAGTGCACTCAACAAAAACAGAAAAGGAGAAAATGAAGTTCTCTGGTATATCCATTGCTTTTGTGGTAAGAGAGAGACAATAATTGCAGTCACGTTTTTATCTATCTATCTTATCTTTTATATATATACATTAAAACAAGGTGTAACGATGTATGTCCGCAGATCATGCCAAAATGGGCGAACCAAATCAAATGATTTTTGGTATGATTACTGACCTTGGTAGTTTCAAGGTTTTTTTCATTTTACCTTGATGGTCGAACATATGTTATGAGATAATTGACCATCAAGATGTTCATTTAATTGAAATGGAGTGGCCATCTACATTGTTGTGAGCTCGTGCCAGTCAAGCTACCCATTGTTAAGCATCCAGATTATTGGACGGAGTAACAACCACCAAGCAACCAGGTGAAATTATTTATTTCAAGAGAAATTTTTCAAAAAATTTAGCAGCTGATACGAGCTTCCTATATCTAATTTTAAGCTCTTGATGGTTGTTTGGTATTATAAGTTTAATCAATTTATTTCATCAAATTTATTTTTTTTAATTTTAACTGTTACTATCGCTAAACACTAACTATGTTTTTGCTGTCTTAACTACTTAGTTTTTCCCTTTTTCTCTCAATTTATGATTTCTACAATTCTCAAATCATTTGTAACTTTATCCAGTTTTTCTCCCGTACCTATCTTCCTTTGGTTCCTGTACTAGTAATTTCCTTTTAGTTATGTGTCCTAGCTTTTCTATTCTTCTAGATTTTATGTATTTATTATATATTCTTACTGGTCATTTTTTTTAATAATTTCACAATTCATTCTTTGTCTATATTCATTTTCATTGATTTTAATTGGACCCAAAATAGTTTTAGAATTTTTTTCTTAACTCTTGATTTCTTCTCTTCTCGTCTTCTTATGCATGTCGATTCTGCAACATATGCCTTCACTGGTCTTATTGCTATCTTATAGATTTCGAATTTTTGTCCGTTTGCTTATCTAATTAGCTTTTAAGCAAAGTTCCATAAATGACGCCGAATTTGAATCGAGCGGAATTTCTTTGTTTTGAAGTTGGCCGGCCTGTTCTTACTATTTTTGTTATCTATTATTACTTGGATTAATTTAGTATTGGTTGTTTTTCTAATGCATCAGTTCGTTTTGGTTCGTTTTTATCATGGAACAGTTTTCAACGCACCAACGTGTCTTTGTTAAAATATTTTCCAATTGCAGCAGTTGGACATTCTGACAACTTCGTTACATTAAATTTTACATAAGGATCTCCATATGTACGCGTATAGAATCAACTGACGCAACAGTTTAGGCTTGCTGAACCAAAACAAGCTGCTGCACCAGGAAAACAACCAATGCTAAATTAATCTGGGTGATAATAGATGACAAATATAAGAACAGGTTTGTCAACTTAAAAACAAAGAAATGTCGCCTGATTTAAATTTCTGGAACATCCTGTATTCGGATAAGTTCTAAGGCCCTCTTGTGTTCTTTTATTTTTGCAGTTTTTCTTTGTGGTTCTCAGTATTGACGCTATAAATAATTAAATATGTTTAAATTTTCTATTGCGTTTTATTAACTTTCAAGCTTTTTATATCTAAAATCACTTCTATAGTGCTTCTGGCATCTTGTTTTATCTTCATTTATAAAGCCCGTTTTTCTTGCAAGGTTTCAGGTTTAAAAAACTTAAAAATTTTTTAATCTAACAGTTATCATATCATTTGTGTGTACAATTATCTTACTTTTTTTATTGTTTATTTCTGGATAATTAATTTTCTTTGCCTAGTGGTAAATTGAGTAAGATAGCTGATAGTGAATTCTATTGTCTCAATCTTTCATTAGAGCTGAGACTGCATTTTCTTCTGATGTTGTTATTGGAGCAGATGTGTTTGTTAATATTATCTTTATTATCTTTTTTGGTATTTCATCCTCTTTCAATGCGTATATGTTTCTGTTTGTTAATCTGATCAAATGTTTGTTTGAATAGCATCTATTGTAAATTTGTTTTGTATAACCAAACCGAGATTTCTTTATTTTTGTATATTCCATTAATTTGTTTTGAAGCATCCTGGAGAAATTTTTGTATGTTAAATTTAACCGTTGTATTCCTTTGTAATTGACCCCTTTTTGGGAATTGGCATTGTAATATTATCATTTCAATCATTTCTATAATCTTTTATTAATTCCTATGGTTTTCTTTCTATGCTTTCATTATTATTATTTATCATTTCTCCACATATTTGATTTTTTCTGAAAATTTTTTATTTTTTTGTTTCTTTATTACCCCTTAACATTTTCGTTTCCGTTGCACTAATTACTCTTATCCTTATTATTCTGTATTGTACATAATTTTGGATATGCTTTGTATTTATTTTTTTTTCACTATTACTCTGGCTCCTTGTTTTCATTCTTCATTTTTGTTGTTTCTTTTTTCTGCTCCCTTTTTCTCTCATAAAAAATCCTTCATATTATTTTTCTTGCTATTCCTTTTAATTTCTCCATTATTTCTTCTAGCCATGCATTTATTTTTATGTACGTATTTCATTAGCTCCCTCTCCCTTTTTATACTTTTATACTCTTGTATCCAACAATATCTTGTGCTGCGTTATTGTAGAAACTATTTTTTTATTCCATTTGCTATCTATATCCTCCTTTGCTCCTTTATCTTTCAATTCTTGTGTTGTTGCTTCTCTACGTTTTCTTATTTCTTCCTCTTCAATTGCTCATTTTTTTGTTTCCTCTTCGTTGCTTACACAAGGTTTATATGATTTCCTTCTTGGTATCATCTATATTGGCTTGTTCTTTTCTCAAAGTCTTTCAAAATTAATTATGTCACTACCTCGAAGTACCATATGTCTGCCAATTATATATTGTTAAACCCTGCCAATCTTCCGTTTTCACCACTCCCCTTTTATACCATGAATTATTGTTTTCCTTTTTTATGTTTCCAGTATATTTATTCTTACTGTTTGCCTTTTTACTTGCTCTATTAATGTTCAATTCTATTTTTATCTCTTGCAATTGCTTATTAGTAACACTTAGTATCTCTAGAATTTTTTCTTTTGTCTTCTAATGTATATTTACTTTCTGAGATGTGCTACATTTTTATACTATTTCACAATGTGTTGCCTATCTTGTTGGAATTTAGGGGCTTGTTTTTATATTTTAATCCGTATTTTGTTATATGACTTTGTCATCTTAGGTTGCTTACTTTATATTGCTATTTTTCAGATCTGGAGAAATCCACACCTTTTTGTTATTTTATCTTCCTTCATTTCATAGTTGATATTCATCTATTCTCTTATTCTATGTATTAATCAATTTACAATGCAAATACTTCTGCCACTTGGAACAATCTTTAAATTTCAAATGCCAACAAAGACTCCATATGTGGATATTATGAAATATTTATTTCTCAAATAAGATTATATTAATTGAAAGGGATATCACATTTTAAATGTACAAATTGCAAATTTTGATTATGTTGTAAACTTTTGTAAGATAAGTATGTATGAATTGTTTACAGATGTGTTATTTAATATTACGAATTTTTGGTTTTATGATGATATTAATAAAATCAATGGAGAATAAATGCTTTGTGTACATTTAACAGTGCCTACTATGGTTATTATCTTTTCAATTTAATACATGTTTAGCTGATTTAGAGTACTGTGGTTTTTAGTTTATTATCGAATTCAATGTTCAGTTATCTTGAAGAGTAATACATCAAAACCTATAATTAAGGTACCATAGAAAAGTACATTGGTTGTTGAAGGCCAGGCGTTGGTGTTTGCTTATTAAAATCTAAACACTACACTTGGAGTCTGACAAAGTAGACTATTACATTGCATGTTATGCTTATAACAGAATGCATTATTATAACTCTCATGTTAGTAGGTTACATAATGTATAAAAGTACATTAACTGTTTTAAGGTTTGATGGCGTTAATAATCAACAAATGTATGCATTAATTGATGGTGAAAAGAGAAAGAAAAGAATATTACAATTATATATTGATAATGATATAATTTTGTTGTTTCACTGAAATAAAACATTTACTGCTACCATATAGTAATGACTATAACAAATAATGGAGAAGTAAATGCCTTTATAGAACGTTGGATATGTTATTTATTTGCTTAGTTTGTCTCTTCTATGGATCCGTTTCTTCCACTCTAATCTGCTTGTATTATTTTTCTTAAGTAATTAATTTCTATAGCATTTATTTTACTTTTGTCTTTTGGAGTAGTTAAGATTATTCCCACATATAAGTATAGTTATGGCGTTGTACACGTTTTTTAACATCTAATTCTATTTCCTTCTTTCTCATCATTGTTTTATTTATCGCAAAATTTATGTTTCTCACTACCCATTTTTCCATCAGTTAGTGTACTTCATAAATATTTGTATTCTATCATTGTTTCTAAACGTTCCTGAGGTTTTTTCTTCTAGCGTCCTTGAAAACCATTGAACATCGTAGAAGAAATATCTGTCTTCTTCCATAAAGATGATCATTGTTTTTTGCTCCTCTCATGAATGTTTTTGGATTTTATTTTACTAACAAATGTACATTGATTCAGAATTTTAGCTTATATAATTTTGACTATATACTTCTAGCTATTTGAAACATCAAATTTTATGTGCTTTTGAACAATATCATAGCTTTTCCATGATGATCACTACAGAATCGTTTAGAAAGCGGCACCTGCAATCTGTGTTTAATTCCTGTTGCATACTAATTTAGTTACGGTTTATAATTATTATGTATTATAGTTACAGAATCGGTTACCTTTGATTTCTCTCTTCATATTAATGGTAAGGTTTTCTTAATAGATGACATTGTTTTATGTATTAACTTGTAAACAAAAAAACATTTACTTCAGTAAATTCAAGCATCTCAATTTTATATTCTGGTAAAGGGAATAAAAAATTAATATACACTAAAAGTAAGTACAAATAAATCTCCGCCGTTTGACAAAAGATGGCCCCACCAGTAAGTTATGGTTGAAATTATCAGATGTAAAACGTCATATCGTAAGGTTGGACATCTGGCAACACCACAACCTTAAAATATTAGCGATTTTGTATCAGCATCACATAATTCTTTTCGAAAATGTCGAGTTTTGAGCCGAATAAGCGTCATTTGCGGGAACTTTCGAATTACTTCTTTAATTTAAAGAAATCTGCACCTGAGGCGAATCAATTGCTTGTAGAAGCATATGACGAGGCTGCTTTAACCTTATTTAGTCACTTCCGAAAAATGACATGATAGTCATTCTGGGTGAAATCCACCCGAGCACCTTTGCATTGCAATAAATAAGTCTAGCGTTGAAAAAAAGAAAAGGAAAAATTCTGGGATACATTTTAAGCCTTCCTTTATAAGAAAAAAATTTTTATATTGTAAAATTAATTTTACATATGCAAAAAAAAGTTATGAAAAAAAAATTCCGAAAATGACAATTTTTTACAATAATAGGCATATCTATTGTAATTTTTAATTAAAAATTTAAAAAAAACGGTTTTGTAAACCTGAAATACTACCCTTTCAGATGGATGTGATTATTTTATAGGCCTTTTCAAAAAGTATATTTATGTTGAGGAATGAAGGTCGGATTTTTCGAGAGAAAATGAGAACTATACGTATGTAAGGTAATCCTTGTTTATTTCGAAAAAAATCATAAAATTATAAAATAATAACGACCAATGAAGGAAAAATGTAAATAAAGTAATAAAATAACTATTCATTACCATGACTGCTCGGAGAGGTGGTCTTGTTCGTCGGATTCCTCACCTCCGATAGCAGGTTGCTCCTCGACTTTCTCGAGCAGCTCCTCTCGAAAAGTTCGCCGGCGTAAATTGTAGGCCATCTGAATATCCGCAAAATAACGATATAATTTTTTTTAAATTCTAGCCTTCAAAATCTTTAAAGGGTTCATTTACTTTTTTTGCAAAACACCAGAAAAAAATGAAAAAAAATTGTTCCACACATCAAAAATACGACGTATTAGTCACACTGAGTGAAATTCACCCAACGGAATTTCGCGTTCCACTTTGATCGACTGCCAGACACTAACGGGAAAATTCAAATCTTATCTACCTGTGTCTAGAGTTAAAGGTTCAAACTACCTATTGATGCGGAGCAAGTCCCACTTTCTCAAATTTAATAGGATATATTCCAGGTCAAAAAAAAGACTCGGGTGAATTTCACCCAGTGTGACTAAATAGGGTTAAGTGTGAGAAGTTGGTGAGTGGTTTCATAAGTTTAAGAACGGTGAGTTTGACGTCGAAGACGAAGAACGTAGTGGAAGGCCAAAAGTGTACGAAGACGCGGAATTGGAAGCATTGGTGGAGGAAGATTCCTGCCAAACGCAAGAAGAACTTACACTTACATTAGGAGCGACTCGATAAGCAATTTTACATCGTTTAAAATCATTGGGAATGATACAAAAGCAAGGAAATTGGGTTCCATATGAACAGAAGCCGAGAAACGTTGAACGCCGGTTTTGCACATGTGAAATTCTGCTTGCCAAGTATAAACGAAAGGGTTTTTTGCATCGTACAGTCACTGGTGATGAAAAATGGATCCACTACGATAACCCAAAGAAGAGTAAATCATGGAGACCACGTGGCTATGTTTCAACATCGATAGCCATTCGGAATATTCATGGAAAAAACTCATGTTGTTTATTTGGTGGGATCAGCTTGGTGTCGTGTATTATGAGTTCCTCAAACCAAACACAATTGATGAGATTGAGCCAAGCACTCAAGGAAAAACGCGTCAACTACTAATCCAGACACGACAAAATTATTCTCCTGCATGATAATGCTCGTGCACATGTTTCGGCTCTGGTCAAAACCTACTTGGAAACACTCATTTGGAAAATCCTACTCCACCCGCTATTCACCAGACATTGCCCCTTCCGATTATCACTTGTTTCGATCGATGGCACATGGCCTGTCTGAGCAGCACTTCACATCATATGAAGATACCAAAAATTGAGTCGATTCGTGGATAGCCTCAAAAGACGAAGCGTGAGATGGGAAAAAGTAGTGGCTAGCAATGGACAATACTTCGAATATAAGGTAAGGTTCCGTTCTTTCACAATAAATGCCCAATTTTTGATAAAAAACGGCAAAGACTTATTTGTACTCCTTTTACAATAAGTAAGTTCTAAATACTACATTTAAAGTAACCAAATAAATAGAAAAAACAGCAATGTCTACTGATAAGATTATCATTTCCGAAAGGTCGACTTGAGTGGTAAAGTAATGCTTTAGGCTGTTTAAGGCGTTTAGATAGACGACCCAAGCAACAAATCATTGTACGCAGGGAAAATAAAATATACAAGGAGAAAAACAGTTCAAATGTATTTTTATATATAGATGTCACATCTGTGACACAAGTAAAAACATGCTTTTTTGAGAAACAGCGCTATCTGTTGGACGTAAAAGCAGAGCCACAGCAACGCGTAGCCGGGTATATCTAGAATATTTAATAAAGAAGTTGTCTTCCTTCAACTATTTATAAACATATTTCCCCATATACGTATAACTTTATGCACACACATAATTGGTTTAGGATCTAGCTGTGGCGCCTCCGTCTGGCCAGCAGGCGAAACGAGCTTCGCGCCGGAAGCAATTGTTGATCCTGCGCACCGAGGCGGTTGACGCATAAGCGCCAATTTCCGGCGGCCATCTTAGGCCTCTTCCGCCTCGCTGCTACCATCATTCGAGTTGGCGCTTTAATTTAATAAACTGTTGCTGTTAAATTCGGTAAGGATTCCATTTCTTGCTCTTGCTGTCCTCCTGTTTCCGCGCGAGCTTGGGAATTGGCTCGCTAACCCCTCTAAATAACCAAAGTGGAGACCCCGACGGTCGAACGCTTTACCGACGACGAAATTAGGAGCCCTTTGTTCTCGCGACAGTACAGTGCAGTGAACTTTTGGGGGTAAGTCATAAAAGTGCCGCGGCCTGGGAAGCGTCATTCTCGTGGTCGCTACCCGATAACCGGGTCGAGTCGCGTGAGAGCGGTCGCCGTTGCCCCGCGCTCGGACACGCGCTGGTATCCGCGGGCTACCCCGTGCATAGCGGACGCCTTCATTCTTTGTTCCCGAAGCCGCGGGTGCGTCGCACGTGGCCGACACGACAGCTGCGAACAACGACCGCGTGTGCACGACAGATTTTTTTTGTGGTGCTTGCGAGGACGTGTGCCACAGCGGACACCGCCGTCGAGCACACGCATCATCGCCTTTTCTCCTTTTGTCCCGTTGGCGGCATACATCAGCGGCGAGCGAAGCCGGGCTGAGCGGCCATCTTTCCAGTCCGCTCTTTCTTCTCGCCTCGCGCCTTTTCCGACAAGACGCCGCTGTCATTTTTCCTCGCGCCGGAACGCAGACTACGGACAATGCCGACATGAGTGCCAGCATGCTATCTCCATCTCTCTCGCCCACAGCACACGTGCGAGTTGCCAACGACCGGCGTGACGTCGCGAGGCAGCGCCGACAGGCAGCAACGAGTGCCGCGATCTTTCCTCTCGCTCGCTCTCACGTGTTAGTGACGTGCCGCGCGACACGCACGTCACCGGCGTAGGTCATTCCACCCTGTCGTCGGATAAAGAAACGACGGCAGCTGCCCTACAGCTGGAGGAGAGCAACCTGGAAAATATGATTGACATGATGAAGGCTATTAAGGCAATAAAAAAGATCAAAAAGATTACCAGGAGGAAATAACTAAATTAAAAGAAGGGAATGCAATGATGAAAGGAAAAATAAACGATCTAGAGAGGATAATAGAAATCTTGGAGAGAGAACAAAAGAAAAAGAACATAGTAATCAAGGGATATGAATTCAAGGACAAAGATGGAGCGATTAAGTTGGTAAATTCCTATCTGAAAGGTTAGAAGTGAACATCAAAATAACCGAAGTACAGAAATTAAAGCCTAGATAAGGAAAACTACAAACGACAATAGTTAAAGTATAATTGATAGCTGGGAAGAGAAGGAAGCAATTATAAAAAATTCGTGGATAGCTTCAAAAGATGAAGCGATCTTCCGACGCGGTATCCGTATGCTGCCAGCCAGAAAGATGGGGAAAATAGTGGCTAGCGATGGACAATACTATGAATAAAACATAAGGTAGGTTCCGTTCTTTCATAATAAATGCCTAATTTTTGATAAAACAAAAAAACGGCGGAGGCTTATTTGTACTTCCTTTATAATCACACCTTGAGACCTTGGGTAACTGCTTTGACTATGTAAAAGATGTAGCACATTATAATGACATTGATTATTTTGATCTAACTTTACTTTTGAATCTTTATTGTTTTACTTACTTAATCTTAAGCCTTTATATTTACGGTATAAAGCTAAGTAGAGCTGTTTCCCTGAGATAATAATTTCCTACACATTTTTTTTTGTTTTGTCCAATCGTGTGCCCTTGACACTTCATCTTCGTACATTTTTTTTCGTTATATTTCTCAACCAGTCCAACTGTTTCTCTTGCATTATTGTTAATTTAGAGTCGAATTTAGAAACGCTTTTGAAGCGAAACTGATTAACCTGATTTTGCTTAAATTAGTATTCATAAACGAGTGCCTCATCTTTAATTCAAAATTGAGTAAAAGTTGGGCTACATTCGAGAAATATTTAAGAGACCTGAGGTATTTCATTTGCATCTACAAAGTAGTTTAAATATCTGTGGTGAATTTTAAGCGGACGGGACGTTTTCTCCAACGAGAAATTTGATCACGCCAGCAACTCCCAAACAGGACTCTGAACAGGTTGTAACCTAAGCGGGAGGGAGGGTGGGGGTTGTGGCTCCACTCTTTCAAGGTCGCACAGCTGCTGCACAGTGTGGCTTGTTTACACACAAATCAGTCCAGATCATATTTGAACAACCTTGTACTACATGCATTTTAAATTTTTAGCCATTATTTGTTTTTATAATGTACTTGTTTACTAAATGTTTAGAATAAAACTTTTTTTTTATGAACTAAATAAGGTATTATGTTTGAAAAGTGTAATAGAAATATGTTCTTTTGATAAAACCTTTAAACCTGCCAACTTCTAAAGAAAGGTATATATTAGTTGTCTTATTATAAATAAAAGGTATCCCAAAATTAACGCAAGATTTGAATTAAATAGAAAACATAGTTTTTAGTCTTTTGATTGTAATTTTTTTATTGAATCATAAAGTACATAGGATAGGGTTATTTATGGAATAACACATCGGGCAAATGGCCTCCTCGGCTTTGCATACACATACGCACTCATTTGTCGAAATTTTCCATGACCATTCTGCATAAATGTGGCTGAATTTCGTTGATCCAACGTTAAATGTCCTCATTTAATGCACGCGTGGTTGTCGGCTTGTTGACATAGACCTGTGATTTTAAATAACCCCATAAAAGAAATCTAATCGTGTTAAATCACACGATCTAGGGGGCCAATTCTGATCACCGAAACGAGAGATGACACGACCGGGAAATGTCTCATGCAGTAATTGAAGTGTTTCACGGTCTGTATGGCATGTGGCTCCGTCTTGTTGAAACCATATATTGGCCACATTAATATCATCCAATTTCGGCAAAAAGAAATGTTATCATGTCGCGATATCGAGCACCAGTAACAGTCACTGCTTGACCAGCTTCATTTTCAAAAAAGTACGGTCCAATTATGCCTCCAGCCCAAAATCCACACCAAACAGTGACACGTTGTGGATGCATTTGTTTTTCGACAATCACATGTGGGTTCTCAGAGCCCCAAAAGCGGACATTTTGGCGATTAACAAACCCATCAAGGTGAAAATGTGCTTCGTCGCTTAGGATGATTTTGCTCGAAAAATCAGCATCCATTTGTTGATGCTCAATAATCCATTCAACAAACTCTCTTCACTGTGCATGGTCGTTAGGCTTGAGTTGTTGTGTTAATTGAATTTGGTAAGCATGGAGACACAGATCTTTAGTGAGTATACGCTGTAGAGGAGCTTCTTGAAATTTGCAATTCTTGTCCACGACGCCGAATTGAGGTTCCTGGATTGTCACCGACACTCTCACGCACTGCTTCGATGTTGACATTTGAACGGCTTGTTTTTGGATGACGTGTGTTTGGCGTCTCCAACGGATCCTATCTCTCGGAATTTTTCAATTAATCTCTTCACAGTTGACGAAATTAAAACACTATTCCGGCCATATTTTGTATGAAAATTTCAAACAGCGGCCGCCAAGCTTTCATTATTTTTGAAATATTGTTCAATAATGAAGACACGTTGTTCTATAGTGTAACGCTCCATTTTTAGTAACCCTAAACTGTCAGCTGTCGATTTGTTTTTGTTTTAGGGTTGTCAACACTTTACTGCATAAATGGCGGCAAATTTAAATCTTGCGTTAATTCTGGGACACCCTTTATATGATCTTGCATTCCTGTTTGCTCTGAATTTACATTTATTATATTCTCTCAGTGACCTGATTTCTCTATAGTACTTGTACTCCCATGTATGGTAAATAAAGGCACAATTATTCCAAATTTCCAGTATTTTGGTGGTTTCCGTATATCTTAGTTTATCAAATTGAATAATCGTTGCTTTTACACATTTTTTCAATGTAGTTGGAATTAATCCATTTATTCGTGGTGTTTTTTTCTATGTTTAACCTATTTATAGCTTCGTTGGTTTCTTTTTTACTTATTTTGTCTTCTTGCTTCATCAAAATTTTCCTGCTTTGCTTTTCATTTATTTGTGCACTCATTTGTTATTTTGTTTCATTATATTTCTTTTCTAGCCTTTCATGGCAATGTTCTTTTCATCGAATCATTATTTCTTCTGTTTGTATTTTATATATGTTTTAATGTTTTTTCTTCTTGCTCATATGTTTTAAATTACCGTAAATTAGTTTATAATTTTCTTTGTGACCTTTTTTCATTTTGTTTCCAAATTCTTTTCAAGACTCCTGTTTCACTTTTTAAATTTTATTTTTAACTCCTGGCCTGGCTTTCCAATAGTTGTGATGGTCTTCTGTTCTTTTGCTCTTCCTGATACTATTTAAATACCTTATTCTTGTATTATAATATGCCATACTTGGCCTATGACCTCGCTTACCTGTTGTAAACTTTGTTTCTGCAGTTTTTACATGCAAGGTTTTATATTAGCCTAAATTCAACTGTTTGACCGCGATAACACTCCCGTTTACGTAGCCCATACTATAGCACCTCTCTCGTTTCTGCTTCAATTTTGAAGGTTATAACTAGCCGAGGCTAGTAGTAATGTCATTGTTAAACTTTATATATGTTCAATTAATAATATTTAACTTTTTAAACTCCCAATTCTGTTATTCACTGTTATTTATCTCGTCAACAATCAGTGCGATAAATTTCGTATACGAGTTATTTATCGACACCATTTGCCGTCACGTTCGCACTTCACGCGCTTCAACTCATTTGAGGTCATTAATTCAGATATATTAAATTAAACTATGAATACAGAGCTTTTTGTAAATTATATAGTAATAATATTTACTAAGCCAAGTTAGATGCCTACAGTGCTATTGGTGGAACAGCAATCAGTTAATTTTACACTTACATGTTAATTCAAAGAATGATTAAATTTTAAAGCTTATTTTTCCATTAATAATGTGTTTGACTTTAAACAAACTTAATTCCTCTTGTACGGGTCTGCTGGATCTAAATTAAATACAAAAAATTTTAATTTCTGTCCAAAATATTCCGACGCCTTCAAGGGCGTAACGATTAGAGAAAGAAGAGGAATAATTTTTGTCAAAGACTAAATTTTGTATCTGTACGCTTATACAGGGGTCGGCGCTCGAAGTGTTGCCAATTAAAATTGCTGTAATTTTGTCAATTTTGATTTTTTTATTTAAAAACTTCAATATATCGTAAAAACATTTCAAATTTTAAGAAAAATATGCTATTCGATGTAGTCATCTTTAGCGCGGATATAGCATCGAGTCTGTCCGGGAAGGCTTCACACGCTGCACGAATGTGGCCTGATGGTACTTTGCCTCATTCTAGGCGAAGAGCAATCTTTAAGATGTTGACCGTCTCATATTTTTTAGTTGATACTTTAGTCTCCAGAATGTATCATATAGAAAAATCCACTGGGTTTAAGTCCGGGGAATATCGTGGCCATTGTTATAAAGAACTGAAGCTGGGAACTTTTTCTTGTAAAAAACGTTGGGTTTATGGGCTTTATGGGATGGTACCGAGTCTTGTTGAAACGTCCTATGGTTTCTACCGAATTGTTTACGTGCCCAAGGTAAAATAGCATCGTTTAAAATCTTTTTACGGTAGCTTTGTTGCTTTACCTTTACGCCCTGTTTAGGAAAACGAGTGGTGAGCGTCCTGTGGCAGTTACCGCGGCCCAAACCTTCACTGATGCAGGCGTTTGCTTTCGCAGAGCAATTCGCTGGTCTAAATTGTCTTTGATTTGCACTCTAACCATACACAATCGTTGTTTGTTTACAAACCGTAAAAATTTTTCATCAGAAAAGACCAAATTTCCAAGGTTGCCACCAACGTGCTCTTGCTAGGCGAACTGCCTTTTGAGCAGATGTTAAATCTGCACTTTTTGTATTTTGTAGGGCTTCAATCGTAGTTTTTAATATGCTCTCGTGCTATGAGCAGACACATTGAGATTATTCGCCAATTGAACTGCGCTTTGTCGTGGATTACGTTGCATTCTGGCCTTCACCTTTCGAACCATTTCTCGCAATGTTGATGTTTTTAGATGTCCACCCCCATGACGTTTTTTGATGCCACCAGTATCATTGTAACGTGTAATGATCCGATACACAAACATTTTGTTCACACGTAAATATCGTAGCTCATTAACAATGGCTGGTTGCGATTTTCTAGCCAAATGCAAAGCAATAACACTGTTGCATTTGAATTCCATTTGGATAACTTTTTCTAACTGCGACGTAAAACGATATGCTTCCGTAGGCTTATAAACAACATACCAGACTGACGCTTGTCAACAAATGCTTGCGCAACGTGAAGTTGGTAACATTTCGAGCGCTGATCCCTGTATATGGTATATTAGAGCAAACAACTAAAAAATATTTGGTTTTTGAATTGTTTTGTTTTTTGTTTTTGTTTTTTCAAGAAGTATATTAACAGTTTACTATTGTTTTCAGGTTGTTATTCGAAGGTGATTTAATATAAAGATCGCTGTTCTACTGTTAGTGAATTATCCAAACAAAGCTAAATGGATATAGATAAATGAGATCTTCCGGAAGCCTCTCTTCGTCAACACTAAGTTTAGAGCACAGAAAAGGTAAGACTTTTTGTTTTTATTATATTTCTTATTGTTTTGGAAGTATATTTTATTAAATGTTGTGTCTTCTATAATTTCTTGATTTTTTAAATTTTTACTTATTTTGCTGCACACTTGATATGGTATTTGAACTTCTAACATGGTTATATGCATTTGATAATATTGGGTTCTACTAATGCGTATTTTATAATGGAAATCAACATATGAGCTTGTACACTTCATGCATAATATTTGAAAATTTGGATTGTTTTTTAAATAACAACTTGGTTGCATATAAACAGCTAACATTAACAGAAACCACAACAATGTTTATTAAAACACCTGACATTACTTCATTGGATTGGTAACTTTTAGGTTCTATTCAAGCTGCTTAATTTATACTAAAATAAAATGTAGTTGCAGCAAAGCAATTAAATGCTTAATTTGTCTTTTACGAATTAAAATATCAAGCCAATGGTAATACTGTTTCCCCAAAAATAGAATAATCGTCATAAAGTTTTTACGCTGATTTCTTATCTAATATCAAGAGTCCGAAGATATCCACTCATTCCTGTGGAAATCACCATTCGATCTATTCTTTTTTTGCAAGAATTTTTTGTCTTTATTACTGACAGACCTCTTCGCCCATCCTGCAAAACAAGCGAAAACATTAAATTATATAACTGTTTGAGTGCACAAGCCTTTTTTCAGTTTCAAAAACATAAAATTCCTGTAACACGATCAATTGCATCTTTCTTGACCTTAGCCATTAGAGAAGTAGGGTGGAATTTTCTTTCTATTTAGACAAATTGACAAAATGCAGGTAACACTTAATTTTAGTAACCAATGGATGAAATGTAGACTGACCAGGCAGTGATCTACTAGTGACTTTATATGAATTGCGTTATCTGGAGTGAGTCATGATGAATATTGTAGTGTACAAAATTAATGGGTTACAATTAGTAAACTGAGATACAGAATGAAAATAATGACATTTATAAAAAACAATATTCTTGCTGGCTGTACGCTGCTATTATATGCAAAAAAAGCTAATGAATTTTTGAATTGGTGTTATAGTCTACTATTTTTTTCTTATCCATGTTGAGGTTATTAGCACCAATTTTTCAAGCAATGGAAACAGACCTTTTGGGTCACCGATTCTGTTGATTTATTGCTGAAATAAAAGTATTGGTATGGAAGCATCAAGTACTATTCAAAGATGATGATGGACTTCTTAAGTATCTTTGAGAAATTGTGGTTTAAAATTTAGTACGCCCTATTAGTACTGTTACAATAAAAAACTTATTTAACATGCGCACTGGTGAAATGAACTAGGCGCATCGCTGCTAGTTTTAAGATTGCATGTGTATATCCCTCTTTTTGTTACATATATGGTCAGCAAAAAGGGCAATGGAAATATATTAGGAAATAGCCTGATACTCAATACAAATAATTTTTATTCTGAAATAATCAGCATGTTCCGGCGATTAATGCACAAGAGTTTCCGAATGTTTCCGTTCAATCCAATCAAATACTCATGCCTTTATTTCATGATGTTGAATTTCATTAACAATGAAATTGATTTTGATTTTCTGCTTCAATTGACCGACAATTTTGAGTCGATTTTTATACACCCCATTCTTAAGATGGCCCAATTTTCACTCGGAACATACTAGAGATAAGATTCAGATTATCTTGTATTTAATGTGCAGTGAATCTATCTTGAAAGCAAGAGAATGTTATACCTATTTTTTTTGGCTCGTAAGGGGAATGAATTTCTCCAGAATTTCTTTGTAACTGACTCGATCATCGACAGTCTGTCAAGAATATTGGATCACTATAGAAGATTGCACATTGTACACAAATTTTTTGAGCACAGAGTGGGCATTATAACAGATAGATTTTTTGTTTATTTATGAACCCAGTGAAATGTTTTGGTTTGATGTTGATCTTCAAAATTTCATTTACAAAATTAAATCTGGTCAAATGTCTTTGTATCAAAGGCTGTCAGATCTGGACTTTATAAGGGAATATCATTTGTTGTGCACTTGAATTAAATACCAAAGTTGTGGGGTTTTGATGGTACTTACTGATCATGCCAGTTTTCCAGGGTGATAACAGTTATTGGCTGACCTGTTTGCGACTATACTGTTAAAGACACTTCGAATCTTAAAATGTTTTCATCTAAGCCATTTTTTTAAAAAGGGCCCTCAAACATTCAAATTTAAATTGTATTGACATTTTGATTGTGTTGTCACTCCAATCAGTTCCAAAGTTCTGTCTTTTTGCTTCTGAGTCAATAGCCATTACGCCCGGTTACATAAAGCCTGATTAACAAGGAATCATAATTAAACCTAGCTTAAGCGGTAAATGCGCGTTACATAAGTGTGCATGAACACGCTGGACCGTAGTTAAAATCGGGTCAGCGTAAACCTCGGATTTGATGGTTTAACTACTTATGCGCTTAATGTTTCTGTCAAGTAAGAAATGTATAATTCAATTTAAATGGAACCGCTAACAGACGATGCAGATTTAACCAACCTTTGTCGACTATTCAAGAACATTTGCAGCAGATTGATAAAGTAAGCAGAGTAGATGTTTGGGTCCCGCATAATCTGTCCGAATAAAACAAAGCTAACCGGTCCACCACATGCAGTGGCTCTCCGAATGAATCGCCACGAAGTACAGCTAAGCGAGGTTTACACCCCAAAACGGCGCTTTTGTGTGTTTGGTAGAGTATTCGCGGGGTCCTTAATTTTGAAGTGCTGAAACCTGGACAAATTGTGAATGCAGACCTTTACTGTGAACAGTTGGATCGTGTAAATCAATCTTTAATTGAAAAGTGCCCGGCGATTGTCAACAGAAAAGGCGTTATTCTGCAACACGATAATGCAAGACTGCACTGCGCAAGTCTGAAAGATGTTTAAAATCATGCTTTAACATTTGTATATTTGTTGGAGATGATATACGAAAGCCAGCGATAAATGCACCGACAGCTAGGTGGAGGCAAAATAGCCAATGGATAGGGGTAAAGGGAAGTGAATATTGTTGGAAAATTTATGATAAGATTCTTGTCCGTGCTTTTAATATTTTACAGCTTATATGATAGACTAACTAAAATGTATGAAATAAGACGATAGGACAAGTAAGTGGGGTCGTTATCGATTTATAAGCTGTTAAATGATCGAGTACACGCCCGTGCTTTTGCATATGTTAAAATCATATTCTAAGCAAAGCTTGTGCAAAAACTGGCACATCGCTGGGGGAAAACGACGACAAAAGCTTAATGAATTTGCACTTCTGGTGTAATTTATGAGTAAATCAACGTAAAAACGCGCATGCGCAAGAGAAAAGGCAAAAACATGTTTTAAAGATTTTATTATCGTTTTCTATAAAGATAATTAAACTAAATTAATTTAACCCTCCGAGGTCACACCTATTTTTTCGATCAAGGAGGTCACTCTGGGTCAAATTGACCCGAGGCAAACTTTGATCGTTTACGAGTTATCATTTACTGATTAAAAATTGTGAAAAAATTCTGAAATATACTTTTATTATTAAATAATGAAATCATATAGAGAAACTGATGATTTACTCATTTCTAGTATGCTAAAAAAATTTGCAAAAAAAATTTTTGTTTTATTTTAAGAGATTTTACAAAAAAATTTCTGTCCCAATTTTTGAAATTTTTTAATGAAAGTTTAGGATTCTATTCTTGAAAATATGCTGAATGAAGGAAAAATATTTGTTCTATCGTACAATTGAAAAAGTATATATATTTAGCTAGGTGATGTAGGTCGTTTTTTCAAGTTAGGAAAAGTTAGCCAAAAAATCCCAAAAAAATGTATTTTCCTTGCTTAAATCGAAAAAAAGTAGAAATTATTGAAGTATAAGTTTGTTCATTCATCTCCAGCACAATCGGTACACATATAGGCGCGATGATCGTCACACATACGACGCAAGCAGCTGGGACACTGCATTTTTGTTTTTTTGTCTTTTTGGCTAGGGCAGATTGCGCATCTGAGTCTTTTGTCGAATTGCGGCCTATTTTCTTCTGGTTCTGCTGCATTTTCATTGAGAATAAATTGAATATTTGTCCTCGTAGGCATACGTTTTTCAACTTTTCTCGCAAAAATGGAATAATCAAGTGCAATGAAAGTTGCTTTAGAGCAGAAGATGCAGATAACTTTTTTCTCGATTTTCGGAATACTTGCAAGTATATAAAATTCTTGCATTAACTTGAGCTTGATCAAGTATACCAAAAACCGCATCGACCAACGATTTGTTGCCCTAGCAGTCGTGTAAGCATGGCATAGCTTGTCAAATACATCTGTGCCTCCTTTTGTTTTATTGTAAAATAAAACCATCTCTGGCTTGCCATTCGCACCAACATTGGTATTAGTAATTTTTGTACTGGCAAGCAGTACAATTTTGTTTTTTTGAAGTATAACTTGCCAAAGTGATGTCTCCACTGTGACAAAACTTCGAGTCGGGCACTGTCTTACTAGCCAATTTCATTTCATTGGGTATGTCTGGTTTATTTTTACGAATTGTCCCAGTTACTTTCAATACATACGGCGCTTCTAATATCATTTTTAGCAAGGGAACGGTCGTGAACCAATTATCGCACGTAACAGAACTATTTGTGCCGTGTATGGGTGTCACCTTTTTGAAAAAAAAATTCGCCTGAAGACTCTTCACGTGGATGGCCAGTTCTTCCCAGATATGGAATACCGTGAATCTAAAATTTGTTTTATTTTTCGTTACACTTTTTATAATTTTTGACGTATGAAATATACATAAAAATAATAGCTTGCCAAATAAAAAGTTTCGGCGTCATTCAAAGTAATGATTTTCAAGCCATATCTGTCTGGTTTTGATTTTATGTATACACAAAATTTGCAACGCCCAGGGAAAGATAATAATTGTTCATCGACGGTACAATTATTGATTGGATTGTAATAATGCTCGCAATTTCTAAAAAAAATGTTCCCATAATTCTCTTATCGGTGCAAGTCTATCATCTGGCGACCGTTTCTCACGTTCATCAAAACGTAAACAAGAAGATAAAAACATAAATCGTATTCTCGACATAACACAGTGATACATGTTATACCCATTGGTATTATCCCACAGTTCATGTGTGTCCCCGTGATTAGATTTCCACAAGCCTGAGTAATACAACAGCCCAAGAAAAGAGTTCATTTCCAACAAATCAGTGGTGTGATGATACGTTTGCATTACTTTTTCTTCTGCCATCATATGGGCGCAAACATCTTCGATTTGCTTATTCGTACATTCTACTATTGTATTTACCATCTCTGTATCAAAAAGAAGATTCCAAAATGCAGTTACTTCTTGGCAATTTTCTGCACCATTTCTTGGCCCTGGCTTTGATTCACATTCATTTATTCGATCTAGAAAATACAGAGTAAAGTATCGTATTATTATAACGTCATCGATGTGGTGCTGCATTAGAAAGAAAAGAAAGAACGAGAGAATAAGAAAGTAAACAGCAGCTACGACGACACAAAGCCAAGGAAGCAACAGCTGCGAAAAAATTATGGGGGGGGAGAGATCTGTAGGTATATTCAGTTATAAGCAGTCCGACCGCTCCGACTCAATGTAAATTGTATACCTGTATATATATATATATATATATATATATATATATATATATATATATATATATATATATATACACTATTACTTTCCTTATCCTATAATAAGGAAAGTAATGTAATCGGCGGAAATTTGACCTACCCAGTTTTTCACATTTCTGGACGAATTATAGCCTCAGGATACCAAAAGAGTTGGTTTGAGCCATTGGTTCGTGTGTGTGTGTCTGTCGGTCTGTCAGTAAACAAGATATCTTGAGAACCGTAAGAGCTAGAGACTTGAATTTTGGTATGCAAGTTACTTGTAGGTAGGGGACGCAGTGCGAAGCTTTTGGTAAAAATCGGCCGAGCCGTTTGGTCACAAGGTCGCAAAGCGGTCGCGAATCTAAACGGTTGAAGATACAAAAAATTTATGAGAATAAATGATTTATTACAATGAGATAAACATGAATTTAAAATAAAAGTTGGTAAAATAGGAACTCGAAAAAAAATTGAAGTTCAGGATTTTTAATATACCGGGTGTTCAGAAAATGTTTCGGGAAATTTATATTACCGGAGAGATCAAACCGAGACGAACAAAAAATTACAATGATATTTTTTGATCCGAGGTCAAATAAATAAGTTATAGCCGATTAAAAATTAATTAAACGGACCAATCACAGTGCGCTCGGAGAGCTACCGGGCCGACTGCGGGAGAACAGGGGGGAGCGCTTGGCCGTTAGGAGGGAGCACGCAGGCGATAATGGCGAAGGCTGTGCGACAGAGCTCGCACGGTTACCTTCAGTGACGTAGCAAAATTTTAAGTACGAGACAATTATTGTCTTGTACTGGTAGTTTAATCAGCTTTCGAGTGTTGGACTCGCGCCTCGTCCTTTTTTAAAATAACAAGTTCCGGGACGAGAGCAGCGCAGGGCCGATAAGGAAAGTCGTGTGATGTTCACACCAGATTTTTTTTATGTTGTTGAACCTTCACATCTGGGACCCATAGACATCTGTGTGAATAATGATTATAATTTTAATCATTGTTACATCCATTTAATTTTTTTACTACTAACCTTATGCTTTTTATATTTTGTTCTGCAAATTTATACATTTCTTCAGCATTTACTATTTGATACTCAGCTCCAGATCTCAGACAATGGCGCATGATTGTCCTCTTAACCACACCCCCTACAGCATCACATGGGCTTTTTTCATGGCTGGTTGCGAAAAAATTGTAGGATTCTATTTTGATTCCGAAGTCATTCTAGTGCAGGCATATATTGGCAAAGTTGTTCCTGGAACAGAGAAATCGATTAGCAAGAATTTTCAAATACAATATATTGATATAAGAAGAATCTTACTTATTTTTGTACTGTGTAGGAGCGCCATATAAAAAGTATCGTATCTTCTGTATCCATGGGTATTCAACTCTGATAATTTTTAAAAACTCATCTTGGAATGCATGCACTGCATAAGCCCAATGATCCTTCCTGTTGCTGATAATACAAATGCTCTTTTGTTGCAATTGATTATCATCTTTATTTTTAAAATACATTACAAAGGAATGAATTGTCGCTTGATTATTATTATAGTAGAATGCCTGGATAGAATTCTGAATCACAAAAGAATAATTTTCGGAGAAATCCATAAGAACTATACAGGTGTCCCATTGCAACTCATTCTTGCTGGTAAGGAGATAATTTTTTTGGGTCTGGGCAATAAAATGGTGACTGGTTATATTCCACAAATCCTCTAGCAAATTTGCCTTGAATTTGGCTGTTTTCTCACGCATTGTAATGAGAGAAGCTCGTGTATCTTGTTTGGTATCCCAGAATTTGTACTTGATCTCTGTTGTGTCCCAGGAAATCTCAAAATCATCCAGCACTTGCGTAATTCCGAGAATCCCTGGACATTCACCGCATCGATGGAGCATACAAGTCTATGTTATCTGAATCGCAAGTTGCAGCTGCTATGAAATTACGATAATTGATCCTTTTATTCAGAGCAAGAAGCTTGAGATTAATGTTTTCGTGTTCGACACAGACACAAATGTTGTGGGAGCCTGGATCTCCAGCATAAATACATTCTTCAGGTACCAAACTCGCAAAGTGAGAAAATTTTGCTACGTTTTTATCCCCTTTATAATCTTGCAGAAAGTTAGAGTGTAAATCTCGTAGTGTGTAGAGGAGCAGACGCTTTTGTTTTACTATTTTGACCATCGACTCTGTTTCAGCTCGAGCCTTCCTTATCAAATTCTGCTTCTTCCCTGGACATATGTATGAATTTTTGGGATCCAGAATATAACTATAATTTTTTCCATTGCTTGAGAAATTTTAGAATGTTTTTTTCTCGGTGGATTTTCTAATTCACCTGTAGACATGAAAACGTGGAATTCAACCAATTTTCTAGACAATAATCTTACAACTTTCATCATGCAGAACTTACCATTTTTCTGCAGCTTCTGTACTTTATTGAACATATACGAAGTACATTTAAAGTACTTTTGACATAAATAGAAACTCCAGTTCCTTGGAACAAGTAAAAGAAGGGATATCTTGTCGGAGATTGTTGAACTGCTGTCGAATTTTCTTTGCAATTCTGTCAAAAGTTGATGAAGAGAGACACTGTCTTGGATGGAACTGCCAGTAACCAGTGGCATAATTGAATTTAGATCGAGATTAAAGGCATCTTTTATTTGACGAATTAATTTTGCCTGAACATCAGTTAAAAAATCGACCACTAGTTTTTCTTTTTTGGGCAAAGAAACCCGTGATAATTCAAGATGAGGCATTCCAAGTTCTCGACAAACGTTTCTGAGAGTCGATCGTCCCTGGCTACAAGTCAGAAATTCAGTACCACCTGAACTTTGCGATGAACTAGAAGGATAAGTCTCAAGATCGCTTATTCCTTTAATTAGAGTATCTACTCCACTCGCAACAGTCCTTCTTGGCCTTAGACCATTCGTTCTCACAACATTGTTATTGTGGCCCTCCGCGACACTTTCAGTAACTTTCTGCTCACACTGTTTACATATTTTATTCCCTGGAATCAATCTCCTTTCCATTGCCTTACAACATTTTTGACTCAATTCTAAGGTAATAATGCGCAGATCACCCCGAACAGGTTTTTTATGAATTCCGTATGGATCGCAACATTTTCTCCTTTCAGCCGTATAATTATTGACAAACTTGTTCTTGTGCCTTTTACATATGTACTCACTTTCATAAGCACTCAAATTACTGTTTAATCTCAAATTGAGGATATCCAATTGTTCGGTATCGAATTCACTTAAATAACCAAAATTATAAGGTTCAGAACAACTGTCGTTCAGGAATTTTCCGATAGCACACATCATTTCCAATACAGCCATTGTCCACTTACTTTTCCACTAAGACACGTTACACTTATACAACATAACCTCACAAGTGTTTAGCCTTGTATGGCGATAACACAAGAAACTGAGAAACTGAAAACTGAGGAATGGCCATCCACTCCCCGTAGAAGACTTATTCTAGATTTGAAATATGAATATCGTAGTATTCTGAAACTGTTTGAATGAACTCGCAACACTGAGCCGACGTGATAATTGAATTAGGCTGTTAGCGGGAGTAATATGTGCGACTAGCAGAGCATAATTGTTTCAAAAAATGACTACAGTAAACAATGGTTTAAGGTGTCGAAAGATGATTAAAATCAGGATCTATCACCGTTTAATCTGTCAATAGAGTATTTTACACTGACTTCGACCATTTTCCCACCCTTCTTGAGCCCCTGACTCGCTGTATAATTCAGAAATTCCCACAATTTCCGTCTATTTTCCCTTCGAAAAGAACAATCTGCGCAGTGGCGATCGCGCATACTACAAGTTCGGGCCAAGGACAAAACCATTAAGAAATCATTGTATTCTAGTAAAACAACAATTCTCCCACTTTTCAAAGTATTTGAATCGGCCAGGCGCGATTGGTAACACTTAAAAAACCGGAAAAAACTCGAATTTCGCGGAAATGCCATTATTTAAAAATTCGTATCTGAGGAAGTTTGGGTCCAATCGGGCTCAACTAGGACGAATTTTTTTCGTCTATGAGCCTATTTTCATGTCTATTACGTCTAAAATGTTTTCGCGCTGTTGCTGTAATCTAGGTCCATTATCAAGATGAAAGAATTTGCTGTTTTTATGTTCTCGAATTTCAAGCTGCCAAGAAAAGAGAGGCACGTACAAATAGACCAGACCCAGATGGCATGAAAGTAGACTCGCAGACGAAAAAAATGCGTCCTATTTGAGCCCGATTGGACCCAAACTTCCCCGAGATATGGATTTTTAAAAACAGCAAAATAATGGTAATTTTCAATTTTCAAAAATTCATATCTCTGGATCCGGAGGGGGTGAAGGGTTAAAAATTGGAGGATTTTATTTTTTCACTACCTAATTTTAGGTCCTAAAATTTGAACGAAATCGGAGACCCCCGCGCGCACCGTATATTCGAAAATTATTGGACGGACTCATATATATACCCACACACCCACAGACACACCAATTTTCAATTTCATTGGCTTTAATTCTTCATTTTATGAGCCAGTCTTGCATTTCATTTAGGTGGTTCTGTAGAATCTGTGATGTTTCCATCGGGTTGTCATGGAATGCCAGTATTACCGTGTCATCGGCGAATGTAGCTGTAATCATCTTCATTTGTTGGTAGGTCTGCTGTAAATAACGGGTAGAGCACTGGTCCGAGAACACTGCCATGGGACACTTCTGCGTTTATAGGGGTAACTACTGATTTTACATTTGAGAACTTCACTTGGAATAAGCGATCGGTAATGTATGACTTTAGGACTACGGTAAACGGATGAGGTAGCAGGTGTTTGATTTTAAAGTAAAGGCCTTCATGCCGTACTTTATCGTATCCCTGCGTGATATCCAGGAAGGCTGCAGAACAGTATTTACCGTCTTACAGGGCTTCATCAATGGTAGCTGTAACTTTATGAACTTGTTCTATCGTGGAGTGTTTGGTTTGAAACCCGAATTGGTGAGTTTGTATCAACCTGTTCTGTAGAAGGATTGGTTGAAGCCTTTTTAACATCAGTTTTTCAAAAACTTTGGATACGACTGGGAGAAGCCTAATTGGTCTGTACGATGCAACTTCAGTAGGGGGCTTGCCCGATTTGAGGATTACAATAATCTGTGCTAATTTCCATTGAGACGGATAAGAACCTAATTGTAGGATTGCATTAAAAATAGCCGTCATAAGAGCTATTGCTCGGATTGGAAGTTCTTAAGTACCTCACATGTAATGAGGCCAAAACCGGGTGCTTTCCGAAGTGACAGGTTTTTGTGGATAGTTTTTAGTGCTTCTTTGGGAGAGAAGGCGTTAATTGGTGGCGACATTTGAAACGGGATTTCCAGGAATTGATATATTTGATTAATGTTATCCGGAGTGTCTACAGAGGGATTTGGTGTAAACACTTGCGACAGGTGGTTTGCAAATACTTGAGCTTTTTCGTCATCAGTTCTGGTCTTCCAGGTTCCATTCTCCACGAATCGGAATAATTTCTATTTTGTTGGTGCTGTTTGGTCTTCCTGGTTGCTTTCCCACTGGTAATCATGTAGAATTATGGGTGGAGGTTTCATTCGGTGGGTTTTTGGTCTTCAAGAATTCAATCTTCCGTTCGCAGAGTTGCTTCAGTAGAGTCGTCTCATTCTCGATCAGTTGATTGAGACGTTCGGTGGCACTAAGACAGATTCTTCTGCTTAACTGAATTGGTGTGCATTTATAGCTAATTTGTATGTTTTGGTTGAGATCTCTATAAGTATATTATCTCAGTTTGTTAGTTAGATCTTGATCTGAGTATTATTTAACTGTATCTAATACCTATCACATGTGCTGATTATATAGTGTATTTGGTTATAAATATGTCTCTTACTGAGCTTAAAGCGTTACAACTTACCGTTAAAGTGAAAGGACTAATTTAAAGAGAATATGCTGTATAAGATTTAGGCTTTTGCTTATCTAGATAAGTCGGAGACTTGTTTTTCCGTTGGCCATGAGATGGAGACGAATTCTAGCCTTGAGCTTCTCATCCAGATGTACTCAGGTACCTTCATGACGCGGAATGTTGATTTTTCTCAAATGATGGGGAGTGGCTGTTGAGGGCTTTTTAGCGTACATGGTAATCATGTACAGTTATGGGTGGAGGTTTCATTCGGTGGGTTCTTGGTCTTCAAGAATTCAATCTTCCGTTCGCAAAAGGCCTTTCTTGCCGAAGTAGAGTTTTCATTCTCCATGGATTGGAGACGACGGCCAACCTTGAAGACAATCCCTGCTTTAACTGAATTTGTTCACAGTATTTATTTTTATTTATTAAATACATAATTTTATTATTTGTTATTAATCTTGATCTGAGTTTATTTACTACACATAATACCTCCACATTGAAAATGTATTTACAAGTTATAAATATGTTTTTCATGGTAAAAAAACAATTACTGTTAAAGTGAAAAACTTTTAAAGAGAATATGTGTATAAGATTCTTAGGCTTTGCTTTTAGATGGTTGAGACTTGTTTTTTCCGTTGCATGAAGGACGAATTCTACGCCATTGAGCTCTAGCTCTCCGTTTTGAGCAACTTCTAGGGGGATATTGTTGTTATTTTTCTGCAAATGATGGGGAGAGTGGCTAGTTGAGGTGCTGTTTTTACGGTTGGGTTTAGTTGGTTGATTGCTTCATCTACTTCTTTTGGATTCTTTAATCTGACTCATATCTATATTTTCCTGGAGGATACATCGATAATGTTCCCACTCTGTTTTACAGTTGTGAATTCCTTAGGCGGTTTTTATGTACGACGCTTGCGCTGATTGTTACAATAATTTGTGTATCATCTAATGAAAAGTCATTGCTTGCGATAGTATCTGTATAGTTTGTCGATATTACGTTCATAATAAAAAAATCAAGAGTGTCAGGGGTTCTGTTAGGGTCCGTAGGCTAATATGTCGTGATCCCCAGGCGGTGTACTTACTATTGAAGACTTCCCTAGAAATGAATTTGGTTCTTAGGGTATGAAAAAAGTTCTCGAAGTGTACTTATTTAATGGAATATTCAGGGGGACGATAGATCCCCAAGTCGGTTAGCTCGTACGGTAGAGTAAGAACTTTGATGTATGTGGCCTGAAGCATTTTGTTCTCATATTTAGGGATAGCGCAATATTTGATGAAAACTTAATAGGACACATATTTTTGTACCTTTGTGTTAAAGATACTACTTGACAATCCGTCTTATAAATATCATCTTGTAGTACACAATTTAAGATTAATATGTAAACAACATAAAAGCATTAATTCAACCATATTTTTACCTGTAGTTACTTGTGATTCCGCAACATCTTGCTCCAGGGTTACTAAAAGTTAAGAATCTAAAAACTCTTCTGGAACCACCCGGCAATGGTAGCCCAGCTTTGGTGATCGGACTGTGATGATGGATTCCGCATCAGTCGTCGCGGTGTCTGTTGAGATTGCTGGGAGAGCGGGGGCATCTCCTCAGGTCGCAGCTGCGCATCTGCAGCCTGAAGTAGCCGCCGTCGTTTGGATCGCTGGCTTGTGGAAGGCAGAATATCCCCGGAAACTGTCTGGGTGTGCTTCTTAGCAGTTGACGCAAGTGACTGAAATCATCTCGGAGTTTCTTGCAGTCCCCGGAGTGATGCATGTTCCCACACTTGACACCGGTGGCACTGGGTTGCGACCTCCTCATTTGATTGTTCCACCGTTACAGTCAAGTCGAGGATGCCGTGACCTTGAAAAATTGCTTGCCCTTTTCGGACCGCTTAAGGAACATGACTGGCATTGGGTTTTTTAATCATTCTTACCGTACGGATGAGGATGTCCCGTGTTACAAGGGTCGCCTCGCCACACACGTTCGAACACCAATTGTTTCAAGGTGTCCTCGCGGTTGGGCGCCAATTGGTTCACGCGTCCTCTCGGGTGACGCTTGTGCAGAAAGAAGAACACAGTGATGGGTACAACATATATTGTTGCTCCTTCTATACTTATATACACGATATCTACACTAGAATTTGTAGTCTCTGGTGGGGCACTAGGTAAACTGACGGAGGTGTCCACTGGGTGATCCAACGGAGAAGGTGTTTACCAGGACACGAGATAACCCGAAGGAGAAGGTGTCCACTAAGACACGGGATGACCCGACGAGGAAGGTGCCCACTAGATCACTAGAGCTGCCGGTGGTGTCCACCTGGAGAACTCGCGGAAGCCCCGGGGAAGGTGTCCACTTAAGGCACTCGCGGAACCGACGGAGGGGGTGGCTGACCTAGGCACTAATAAAACTCCCGGGGGAGATACCGACCTGGACCGCGGACGCTGTTGGGTAGACCGACCCGGCGTTGGGGGGGGGGGATCTGCAGGATCCTGGCCGTGGCAGGACAGGACCTGATGCGGGGACGGTTTGGTCGGATTCATAGCCTCTGAAGAAAGCCTTTTAAGCCTCGAGGAGAGTTCCTTTGAAACTGACCCAGAGCTCTCTGGCTCGTCTCATTTTATTGGGTTTGTGCGCAGCCCCACTTTAGAGGTGTGCGCGCCGGTGTTGCTGGTGGGAGCCCTGCGCACTTCCCGGCCGGGCGTTCCTATTGGCCGAGGGGCGGAGCTTGCTGGCACAATGCTTTGCAGCGGTCTGTGATTGGCCGGCTGGCCGTGCCGGCGTAGAGGGGCCCGTCGACGCTGATTTTCGCGCGGTAGTTGCGCTCTGCGTCGGTCGGGGCCCGGTAACATCTGATCGAGGAGTTCC
Organism: Sinelater perroti; assembly: GCA_036346155.1. NCBI lineage: Eukaryota > Metazoa > Arthropoda > Insecta > Coleoptera > Elateridae > Sinelater > Sinelater perroti. The sequence goes on from JARFIY010000077.1 coordinate 270,034, forward strand.
TGCCTTAGCTCCTCCTCGGAGACGTTTTTTGGAACTCCGCTCATTACTGCATAAAGAGGCTTGTCCGTCTTCAATAGGTGATCAAGTGATGTTGGATCTTCGCTTCTCCGGGCGGTGGTTGGTGTTGGGGATGGTCGGCATCTTCATCTCGTCTTCCTTAGGACAGCGAAGTCGTTGGTGGTGGTGATAGCGGACGGTGCCCAACTCCTCGTGCGAAGGAGGAAGCATCTACTCGGGCTCGACGACGGCGCTTTCGGGCAGGTATGAAGGTTTCCTGATCCCCGCTGGGTTTTCTGGGCGGAGGTGCGTGCCGTACTCAGAATCACTCTCCGTCAAGGCAGGCGGAGGCGGTTGTGGAGCAGCAGCAGCGCTGGTTGAAGCGACTGGAATGGTTGGAGCGACTGGCGGCTCTCTTACCTTCTCGCTTTTCTAGGATTTCTTTGAGGATCTCTGACACTCCTCCTGGGACATCAAGGTAACGATAAACGAGGTTGCGCCACAGGGTTTTCGGTAAGGATCTCCTTGAACCACTGATCCGGTCCATAGTCACAGTTACGCTCATAAAACATCGCTGAATGTTAACTGATCCATTGCCATCCGGTAAAGGTGCTGATTAAAATTACGGCGGTTAGCGCACAACTTAGCGGGGCACACGGCTAGACACGTTCGACCACATGCACTGCTTCGCTGGTAATGAAAACGCCAAACAGACGTTGAGGAAATATTTAGTTCTTTACAATGTGGATTTGCTACAGTCGTGCTACTGTTGAGACAAGTTGCTTGGTGTTGGATCAAGTAGGAGCGTTTTGCATATGGAGGTCTTGGGTGCTGTACAGTCCACCATATGGATCTGTTGCAGTCGTGCTGTTGTACATGGAGTTTGCTTAGTGTTGAATCCAGTAGGAGCGGTTTGCGTAGGTAGGTCTTGGGTGCTGTTCAGTCTACCATGGGGTCTGTTGGAATGGTTGTTGCTTCAGGCAGGTTACTTAGTGTTAAATCAAGTAAGAGCGTTTTACATATGCAGGTCTTAGGTGTTGCACAGTCTACTATGTAGATCTGTTGCAGTTGTGCTGTTCAGGCTGGTTGCTTAGTGTAGTAGGAGCGGTTTGTGTAGGTAGGTCTCGGGTGCTGCGCAGTCCACCATGTGGATCTGTTGTAGTCGTTCGACAGTTCAGGCGGGTTGCTTACTTTTAGATCAAATAGGAGCGGTTTGCATAGGTTCCTTCTGGGTGCTGCGCAGTCCAATGAATGGATGTGTTGCAGTCCTACTGCCAAATAGATGCACAGCAATGAATTTTGAATTTTCGCAGAACTACGGTTAGACTATTATTCTCGAACTCTTCTCCAAATCGTTCTAGCATAGAAGTTCGCTAATTTGTCGTAGGTGGCCTGAATACTTTTCAGCTCGTCCGACCAGGTAGCAGCGTTCCTCTGCAGGTGATTGAAGTGTTTCTATGTGGAGATACTTTAGAATGTCTGAGGTTTCCCAATTAATGTCTTAGGAGAATGCGAAAAGCGAGGCTGAAAGGTTTCTATATCTGATGTCCTAACAAGTTTCTGGAAGCCCTGATCTTGAAAATTGTCTGCCGTTAAGGCACTTTCAGTTTCCACAGAAACTTGAACGTCCTTGAGGTATTCCAGTAATTTGTATGGGCTCTGACACTTGGCGCAGATAGCAAGCTTTTTCACCGAAGTGTTGTCACCTTTTTTGGACTTGGGGTTGACGCATAAATAGCGTCGGCATTGACTAATTATTTCCCTTTCTTTAGATCTTCCTACTTTAAACGAGTCGGTTACAGTCAATTTTTGACAGTGCCGTGTTGTATTTGCTTCTTTCTTGTTCGCACAGAGGAGGCCATTGTGGCGATTATAACTGTTTTTATCGTCGAGGACCTCGAAGGAGTGGGCAGTGAAGGTGACATCATCGTGATCTTGACACAACGAATAGGGTGGCGCTTGTGGGAATGTTCGAAACTTTCTTGCTCGCTGGGCTGAGTACTTCTCGTGTTCTGCGTCTTTCTGTGGGAGTGGTAATCGCATTTTGCTGAATTTGGGTGTTGGTTGGTTGGGATAACCGTGGGTAGTTGCTGGTGAAATTGTTGGGAAAACTATCTTGGACTGCAGCAATGATGTTTTGATTATCTACATGTTTAGGTCGCTGAACACCAGAAATGAGCCTGTATATACGGGCGTTATCCGAGGATCTTCCATTAGCGTCTGGTTATTACAGTGCGACAAAGCGTTTTGAAATCCTATGTTATTTAGTACAACCAGATAAGCCGAGGTTGTTGGGTGGCTTTTAAGGTGAGCGATTCAGATCGTTTCACCTCACACATCGCTACATATATCGTGTGTCCCAAGACGACATGTAATTAGAGATAAACTTTTAGGAATGTATTAAATGCGGTCACGTTCTTTTGTGATTTCAGTCGGTGATCATTACTGAGGGATCATGAAGTGTCTGGTAGGTGTCTAAAATTAGCAGTTTTTTATTTGGATATGGTGAACGCAAAATTTTTGAGTTTTTCAGTGGTTATTGTGATGTGACTGCCATATGTATAGGAATTGTGCCTGAACATATCGCTCCGTTTGGATATCTCGTGGTGAAATGGAACCCCAACCAATTCTTCCGCTAGAAATTGGTTATGGATTGTGGTGGGTTCTTTAGTATTTTTCGTAATCTAACATCAAATTCAAACTGTTTACACTTTGCTATTCCGTATTATTAATCTATGATCCCTTTTTTGACAACGTTCTACATGCGTACTTGACAAAAGTTGTACATTCTTCTCATTCTTTTTTCTCATTTTGGCCTCTTTGGCCAACTGGTTTGCACGTTCGTTGCCTGGAGTCCCGACGTGCGCTTTGATCCAATGGAATCGAACATCGATCTCGTACGACAGCGTCTTTGCAAGGCTCCACACCTCAACTTGTAAATCCGTTGGCGCTCATACTCTCAAGTAGCGCTGACTTGCTGTCAGATATTACAGCGCATCTTGGGATCGTTGCTCTGTGCCTCTGTATATAAGCTAGGCACTCTCGGATGGCTATTAATTCGCACTGGAAAATAGTGCTCCAGTCTGCAAGTTTTGCTCGTTCGTAGTGTATTTCTTCGTTTTCTTGCATGACCACGAACGCGGCCGCTGCTCTCCCGTTGTCTGCCCGCGATACGTCCTCGTAGCAGCACAGTTGTCGCTCCTCCGGCTCCGCCACGCTGAATGGGATGCCGTCTCGCTCGGCCGGGTGTCCCGTCTCCTCCATGGACTGCCTCCGCTCAATGACGCCCTGCCGCAACCCCAGCTCCTCGAAGCTGCTGGTCCGGCCCGGTCGTCAGCCTCCTGCAAAATAAAATGCAAAGGCGGTAACTGGCTCAATACTAACGCGGTTTCGGTGACTACAGTGCGGTAAGCACTTACAGCCGGCCTTAACTGCGAGTATCCTCTGTACGCTGAGCAAGTCTGAGCAGTTTCTCTAACTTTGCACCCTTCCGCCCAAATTTCAGCAGCGTACAGCATTGCCGGCTGTACTGCCCCGTCAAATATCCGCGCCGCCGCTTTACCGCGAAAACCCCAGGTTAATCGCGCCGCCGCTCAGGTCCGATGGGAAATCTGTTTCCCTTTATCGCAAACCCCGTATGTGGCTTTTCCACAATAATCAATCATCGATTTCCACGAACCCTGGGGGCACCCCCGCGTTATTTCTTCCGCTGTTTCGCGAGCTCCTCGTGTACGTACCGTCCGCCTTTCGTACACAAGAGTCGCAAGTATTTGGGCGCTTCCTGCGTATAATCCGGTACGTGGTGCCCCATAGATCTTTCTCCGCGCTGCGCGTGCAAAACTATTTCCATTTTTTGAGAACAAGTTTCTTCAAGGAGGTGCTTGTATTCGCGATAAGCTGGCTCCCTATCGCCCTGTCTTGTCCCCTGCAGCGTTGATATAACCTGCGTTTACGCCTAACCTCGGATCACTTTTCGGTTAATTCCCTGGTCCACCAGGGAACGCTCCGATGGAAGAGTTTGCGCTGTGGCATGGATGCTTCATATGCCGTAACGATTGGATGAATTTGAGGAGTTACGAGCCAACTCCCAAATTCGCGCGTAAACAGGAGGACGGCAGGGGTAAGAAATGAAATCCTTGCAGAGTTTAACAGCAACAGTTTATTAAAGCGAAACGTGGCGTGTACAATAGCCGCGGGTCGAAAGTACAAGAGAGCGTGTCTTCACCGCATGCTAGCGCCAGCTCGAATGGTGGTCGCAGCGAGGCGGAAGAGGCCTAAGATGACCACCGGAAATTGGCGCTTATGCCTCGGTGTGCTGGGTCAACAACCGCTTCCGGCGCGATGCTCGTTTCGCTTGCTGGCCAGGCGGAGGCGCCACATATATTCTACATGTTTAATTTTCCTTTTAACGAGTACTGCATTTCCGCCCGAGGCAATTTGTGTTCGTGTGCGATCATGACGGAAAATGATGTAACCTGGGAGAGTAAATTTAATTTCCGGTGTTTCACTTATGCACATTATGTTAATATTATGTCGTAAGAATTGGGCGAGTATTCCTTTTTGATTTATGACGCCGTTGGCATTCCAATTGGCCAAGTGGAGGTGGTTTATGCTTCTAGGGTTGTTAAGGTCCATTGAAAAGGGTTGAGGATGTGAGCTGTGAGAAGGATTTAATTTGTTCCATGTATGGGGTTATAAGATCAATAATTAGTTGTATTAAAGAGGTGGGTCGGGTGTTTGGGGATGGGGATTGTGTATTTTGTGTCTGTGTTTGAGAAGGGTTGTCGTTTGATAGTGGAGCTCGTTTGAGGGAGATTTGGATTGGTTTTTTGGGCTAATTCTGGATGGATGTTCGAGTTCGCTTTTCTTTAAATTCAAGCTAGTACCGGCACCCTTTGAAGTTGGCCGGATGGTTTGACCGCAGTTTACTCATTGGGGTTTGGCTGTGGGATGTTTTGGAACACTCATTATACATGTGGCTCCCGAAGCATTTTACACAGCGAGGTGGAAGCTTGCAGTAATTGCGTGTATGGGCATATCGCTGGCAACGAAGGCATTGAGGGATGTCAGTTGTCTTCCTGCGGTGTTCTACTGCCACTAGGCAGTGAAATAATCGCATTAGTTTAAAAATTTCCTTTAAGCTGTTATTAGGTTCGAGTAACACCGCACATATTGGGATTGGTACATTATCTTTGTTATGAAATCGTATTACACTTATTATGTGAAACAATTTGGAAAGCTCATTTTTTTATTTCTTCTTCGTTTATTGATATAGGTAAATTTCTTATGGTGACTGATAATTTGAATGAATCAAGATTTCGATACGTGTGGTAATTAACTTTGTGTTTATCGTAATATGAGGTTAGTTCCCTATAATCATCTGGGTTGGCGAGGTTTATTTTAAGCATTTTACCTGCACATCCAGTTGTAAATGTGTCTTACTAACTTTGTGGTGTCTTTTATAACCTCTTGATAGTTGGTGGCTTAGTTGAAGGAACATAGGAGGTATTTTAACTTTAGTTTCTGTAGTGCTTGCGGGTTTATTTTTCGAAATGACTTTTACATTCAACGCATGGAATTTGTTTTTAGCGATCAGATTTGTAGGTTCGAATCAGCCGCTTGTTCGGTTCATCAGCGGGTGGTGTACATACTTCGGAATAGCCCTGCTTTGTGCGTTGGGCTTCAAGTTCCATTGGAGCGATGACCTGGGATCCTTGATAAATTAATGTTGGAGGATTTAGAATTAAATTACCATCTCCGGGGTTTGGCATGTGGCGTGGTCACGAATGTGAAAATACGTGCAAAGAACGTCGCTTGGGCACGCCAGTCCGAGCGGCTGCGGTAAAATAAATAAAGTATATTACCACTAGCAGGTGAGTTTTGAATGCTAGAATCTATTAGTTGCACTTTTAATGATAAGGCGGTCGGGGCCGCGTTATCGTGATAACGCTTGTAGTTGCACTTGGACTCGGAGTGTGTTTATCGTGGATGTTTACGCTTTAAAAGTCAAGTGAGTACTCGACTATCATCTTTTACTAGCACGACTGTACCTAACGATAATTCTGGTCGAAAAACGTCCCACTTATAGCGGTACTGTAGTGTTGTGATATACTCACATTGTCACCTTTGCCAGAAACGACTATCTATTTAACTGATCAAGCTTTAAGTCTGTTAATGATTGTTCGGTTACACAAATCCAAGGTTCCCCTAACAAGAAATGTCGGAGAGTTAACGGAAGTACATCCAAAGAAGTATTCACTAACGTAATAGGGCGAGAGTGTAAAATTTTTCGTATGTCATAAACGTGTTTCCTATGACACGCTTTAAGTGATCTTCGACAGTCTTCATCCCAGACTTCCAAAGACCAAAGGGAGTTTTATGATCTTTGGCAAGCAATTCAGCAACCTCAGTAGCTACCTAAGATTTCGAATTTCGAAACGCAAGATCTAATTCTCCAACATCTTCTTCTCGTGCTATCCGTTTCGGATGTTTGCGATCAATGTGGCGATTTTTATTTTATTAACAGCTGCTCGAAAAAGTCCAGTGGTCGTCATCGAAAACCAAGATCTTAAGTTTTTGAGCCATGAAATGCGTGGTCTTCCAGGTCCCCGCTTTCCTTCTACTTTGCCTTGAAGTATTTGTTGAAGTAAGCCGTAACGTTCTTCATTTCTGCTAATGTGTCCAAGATATTGTAATTTCCTGATTTTAACAACATACAAGACAAATTCAGCAATCAAAGATAAGTTTGAAAAGGTTCGCGCTGTGCTAAAAAATAATTCAGCTGTGGAAATATTTTTTATTTATTCTTAGATTTACTTTAGCTTATCCTAGAACAATGTGAAATATATGCATGACAAGCCAATACAACAAACTTTCAATATTGACTTTGAAGATCTCGAGAAATATTGCTAATAAGCGAGTATCATAAATTACCTCAAGAAGATATGTATTGAAATCGGGCATCTGAAACCGGTGTACCAATAGTTTATAACTCAACTTTAAGTGAGTAAACTGGTAAGTTTTATAAAGTCAGGTCATAGTTTGATATTTTGAATAAAAATTTCATGACATTTTTATAGCAAACTTTCTATAAATGAAATGATGGTCCGCTATTACGGAAAGCACTTAACCAAGATGTATATCCATAGAAAGTCAATTAAATTTTGGTATATGATGTATGGCATTTGATGTATTTTTTGCCGCTGTCCTCACTGCCGCCGCCGTTCTACCTGCTGCTCTCATCGTCGTCCTCGCTGGGGGACGCCACGTTCGCGCCACGTTGTCGGACACCTCGTTCACCGAGCTCAGATTCGACGCACGCCGCGAACACCCGTCACGTCCCGGCTGGGACTCCGCCATTGTCTCTCCGCCGCCTCGGGTACGCCTGCAAACGCACGCTTACATGAAACACTCGCCGCTTACGCGGCATGCACAAGCGGTCGGGACCGCTTTCACTTACTACTAGCTGACTGCTGTCGGGCTCTCCTCACTCTAGACCAGGGAGTTTTCGCCAGACACGTCTGCTCCCTGTAAGCGCTCGATGCGAACTGGTAATATCTGATAGCAAGTCAGTGACAGATTTGCAAGTCGAGGTTTGAAGCCTTGCAAAGACACTGTCGGCCGATCGAAATCCGGTTCCATTGGACCAAGGCGCATTGCGAAACTCCAGGCAACCAGCGTGCGGACCAGTTGGTCGGAGGCAGCGGCAGAACCGGGACCGTCAGTTTTCGAGACATTTCCAATGGGGCTCATAAAGAACCGACTACTAGTTACGACGATGGCAAAATGGAACGAGAGATGGCAAGCAGTGGAGACGGGGCTACATGCGCCGATATTCATCCCCATGATCGCGACAAGCGGCAGAGTTCTTTAACCGGTTCTCCGTGCAGCTGATCACCGGTCGCTGCAACTTCCGGGCTCCTACCTGATATGAATCCGGAAGCTAGCGGCGGACCAAGACAGATGTGTATGTGGAGAGGTCGACGATGCTAACCTGCAACGCGAAGGATAAGACCAGGACGAGGGTGATCGAGAGATGACGTGTTGACGCGAATTTGTATAGTAAGGGCTGCGTGTGAGATTTCCAAATTAGTACTGGTGCGCGATGCGAAATCTTCGACAATCCTTAACAGACACTAAGTGTGGTACAGGTTAAAAGGTAGATTAGTTTCTTTGAGTAAAATTATGAACGTTAGGAAAACCCAAAGCCCTCGGCAGTTGTAAGCCGCCTACCCTGACTTGGGTTTTCATGGTTTTCCTGCACTAAGAGTAAGGCCAATTCCGGGACAGATAAATTTGCGGCCACTATAGATTTTAAGATATTTTGGCGCTTTGTAAAATACAGGTTTACGTAAAATTGCTAATGCCGTTGCGGTAGTGCCGTAAGGCGGAGCACCAACTATTTTTATAACATTTCCTGTTAGTCAATTATTATATATATATAAATTAGCCAGTCAACTTAGATCTAGCTCTATGTTAATAAAAAATAATTGACCCCACGCAATTTTATTGATGGAAATGAAAGTTTACGTAAATAGAAATAAAAAATTTGTGGTGGAAAATTTATTTATTTAACGATGAAAGTGCCAAAAAACGGTTTTCTCGGTCTAGAAGGAAAACGATCGCAATAACCAAAAAAAATACTTCTATAACTATCATTAGGTGTTAAAAAAAACCTATCCAACGTGTACTGTAATTTGAAGCCATAGTTACTGGCTTACTGTCATTCCAACGTTTCTTTAGTTTTCTCCATTTCCTTACACGCCATAAGAGGGCACTGTTTTGTCCGATTTGCTTTCAACTTCAGGCCTCTCGGGCAGGTGAGAATTTTCGCGTCTTCGTGCTCTTCTATAGTGTCTGAAGGAATTGCATTGAAAAACTTTTTTTATACTAAAACTTAAGGGTTCTTCGTTTTCATCTTTTCACTTGCCACTATAAGGGTAAAAATTGTAAAGGTGTGGACCCATTAGGCGACGAGACCAGCGAGCGACCGCAGCTTCCGGAGGACATCATCTGCGTTAGGATGAGGCAGCTGATGAGGTTCGTCCACACGAAGGTGCCAGCGGCGTCGGGGACGGTCAAGGTGGAGGACCGCAAGGAGGTGCGACGAGCAGTTGAGGTCATGGCCGACCTTCGAGTCTAGGCGACTGGAATCCTGCTGGCGATGCGAGCGGAGCTGAGGCGAAAGAAGCAGGAGGTCGAGCAGCTGAAACAAGGTAAGTCGCCTAGTTTTATCTACGCGAGCGTTTCGCTGCGGCTGCACCGAGTGCGGGAGCGGTGGTTAGGGGCCCCCATGCTACGCAGAAGAGGAGCTTCGCGGAGGCCGCTACCAGACCGAAGACGACGGCGGTGAAGATCGTGGGCAAGACCGCCATGGAGGCGGACAAGGTGAAGGAGGTGCTGAAGACCAAACAGGGCCAACAACTGCGTCGCGAGTGAAGAGGACGAAGACCGGGTGTCATCGTCGAGCTGTACCGACCGGAGGATGCGGAGAAGCTGAAGGTCGCCGTAGTCGCAAATAGCTTTGCGGAAAGTGCGGTCGAAAGCACAGGTTCAGCGTGCACATCTGAGCACAAGCACTGCCCCGTATGCGTGCGGGCAAACGCCGAGAAGCACGGACCATGAGGAGAAGCTATCTAACGTGGAAGAGGATTAGAGGGGCATCGTTAGGAGCATCGACTATGGCCAGTGAACAAGAGGCCATGCACAGCACGGGGAAAAACTTGTTGGGCAAATAAATTTGGGAAAAGGGCGGGCGGCGACCAATAATCTCGTAAACGCGATTAAAATTCGAAATGCGCGTAATGACGTAATGAGAATAACTTGTTCGTGAAATTGGAAAGTGCGTTTTCGAAAGTTTTAGCGACCGGATGTGGCGTAATAATTCCGGACAATTTAACGCAAAATCACCGATGTGGGATGGAAATATAGAGGACGCACGAGGAATTAGATTAGCCGAATTATTCGAAAGATTTAATCTCGCGGTATTAAACGAGGATAGCGGACCGACTTTTGTAGGGCACCGCGCAACCAGTTACATCAACGTAACTGTCTCGAGCGCTAAAGCTTTCGGTAAAATTAGTAATTGGCGCGTGGAGGTGACACTCTTCGGTCACCAACTAATAACGTGGCGGTACGGATACTCGGGAATTAGTGTCGTCCGTGAATCCCACGGTCCGGCATCTAAATGTACTTTAATATATTAGCTTTCAGTATGCCGGTCCAGAACACAAAACCCGAGGGCGCCTCCTTGTTATTGCGCGCGTCGCGATTGCGTCGTCCATTTCAACTTGCGCCACTCGTTCGCTAAAGTAGTGTTTTACTACCGAGAGGAGATTTCGTATACACTTTCTCTCAGCTACTTTCCGGATAATTCCACGCGTTGTTGAACGCCCCCGCAATATCTAATGCGATTAACATGCAATATTCCTCATCCCTGACATAGGAAACCGCGTCAGTCTTAAACTTGAAAACCATACTGACGCATCTGCCGTATAACGTACTCCACACGGGTCGTAACGATCCGATCTATCGCTTTTTAGACCACCGCACAGTGGTTCCAAATCCCGAAAGCTGGCCAAAAATCGAAAAATAAAGCTTCTATGTAGGTAAGTTTCGAGTTGCCCAGACTGGTAGTTCAAGTTTGTCAAACAAGAGTCAAAAAAGGTATATCGTTAAAACTGAGTATAATTCAGTGCTGAAGTCGACCTTCGCACAAGTAGAATCTGTCGCGCCGAAAAGAAACGATCATTTCAGAAGCACACCAAACATTCTACAGTGAACCAATTTTAATTCTGAAAAATGAAGCTTTCTGGTGATAGTAAGTACAATATTGAACATTTATTACACAGCTATATTACCACTACAGACAACAATTTATAAATGACTGTAATGAAATTCAACGTAAAATCATAAGTAAACTTTTTAAAAACATAGAGAAAAAGTGATTTGGTCCACGGTGTTCCGCAACGAAACTTATTTTATATTGTAGTTTATGCTATTGTTTAATAAAATCAACAAAAAACACCTGCGCATAGCTGCGCGTAAGTTTATTTGCATGTTTTTGTAAAAAGAAATATGTACATATCATAATTGAGCTAAAAAAATTTTGCCACTCATAAATAATTATTGGTGCAATATTTTATAAATATATTTGGGAATTAGAGAGGTTAGCGAGCCAATTATTGGGCTCGCACTAAAACAGGACGACAGCAGGAGCAAGAAATGAAATCCTTACAGAGGTTATCAGCAACAGTTTTATTAAAGCGGAAACGTGGCGCGTATAATGGTCACAGGTCGCGAGTTCAAGAAAACGCGTCTTCGCCGCGTCCTAGCGCCAGCCCGAATGGTGGTCGCAGCGAGGTAGAAATTGGCGCTTATGCGTTAACCGCCTCGGGATATACAACCGCTTCCGACGCGAAGCTCATTTCGCCTGTTGGCCAAGCGGAGGCGCCATATATTTTAAAATTTACACATATTAAACCTTCCCACCGCAATATAGCCAGCTTCCACCAATGCTTTAGATTCTGGCTATAAACCTGGGAATACTGTATTCCTACGTTCTTGGAAAAGTTCGTTTTGGGGTAAGGTTGGCGGAGTTGAGTGGCTTTTAAGGCGAGCTACTCGGATCATGAAGCGTCCGATTGAGGTCTAAAATTAGAAGTTTATTTGGATATGGTGAACGCAAAATTTTCGAGCCTTTCAGTGAATATTGTAATGCGACTGCCACATCTTTAAGAATCGAACGATTCAACCTTCTCAGCACTTTTCTGAAATTTTGATAAGCAGGAGGCTCGGCGTGGTCGTCCCCGAACCGTTAGGATAGGGCGTTGCGGAAGGCTTCTAACTTGGCCTTCTAGGTTGTGACAGCTCCTTGGATGTGCATCGTTGGTTCACGATCGCGGTGCAGTTAGTTTTTTAACCACGTCCATCTTTATGCTCAACCAAAGACTCGAGTCGTAAGAAGATAAACTTCTAATGAGAATTTTTCAAATGTGGTCGTATTTACATGTGATTTCTGTAGGTGACTATCAAGGAGGGATTGTAAAATATATCATTAATGTCCAAAATTAATAGTTTTTTATGTGGATGTGGTGAGCACAAAGTTTTCGAGCCTTTCGGTAAACGTTTTGATTATATACGCTTTGTCGTACTGTTACCAGGCGCTAATGGAAAACCCTCGGGTAACGCCCGTATCTACAGTCTCATTTCTGCTGTTCAGCGACCTGAACATGGAGATGATCAAAATATAGTTGCTGCAGTCCAAGATAGCTTTCCCAAAACGAGAAGTCATCAGCCCAGTAAGCAAGAGGGTTTCAAACATGCCCAAAGCGCCATCCCATTCGTTGTGTTAAGATCACGATGATGCCGCCTTTACTGCAAACTCCTTCGAGGTCCTCGGCGACAAAACATCGTTATAATCGCCACAACGGCCTCCTTTGCCCGAACAAGAAAGAAGCAAATACAACACCGGCACTGCCAAAATAAGACCTAAAGAAATGAAAATAATTAGTCAATGCCAACGCTGTTTATGCGTCAACACCAAGTGCAAAAAATACAAAGGCAACAACACTTCGGGTGAGAAAGCTTGCTATCTGCACCAACTGTCAAAACCCATACCAACTAGTAGAATACCTGAAAGCCGCTCAAGTTTCTGTTACACTGGAAGTGCATTAACGGCATACAATTTTCAACATCAGGGCTTCCAAAAAAAAAAACTTGTAAGGACATCAGATATACAAACATTTCAGCCTCGCTGATCGCTTTCTCCCAAGACATCAATTGAGAATGCTCAGGGACATTCTAAAGCATCTACTACTTCAACCGCCTGCAGAATATCGCAGCTATCTGGTAGGGCGAGCTAAAAACTATTCAGGGCACTTACGACAAATTAGCGAACTTCAATGATGGAACGATTTGGAGAAGGGTCCGAGTATAATAGTCTAACCGTAGGTCTACGAAAACACGCAAAACTGTCCTGATTAATAGAATTCATTACTATGCACCTAATCGGCAGTAGAACTGCAACACATCCATACATTGGACTGCGCAGCACCCAGAAGGAACCTATGCAAACCGTTCCTATTTGATCTAACACTCTTGAACTGTACAACGACTGCAACAGATCCACATGATCGACTGAGCAGCACTCAAGACCTACCTACGCAAACCGCCTCTACTGGATTTGACAGCAACCACTGCAACAGCACCCAAGACCTATCTATGGAAATCGTTCCTACTGGATTCAACACTAAGCAACCACCCCAAACAACAGCACGACTGCAACACATCCACATAGTGGACTGTGCAGCACCCAAGACCTACTTATGCAAAGGGCTCTACTTATTCTATTAAGCTGAATAGAAAATTTTTCGCTTTTTTTGTAAGGGATATCTGGTGTTTGCTAGTAGTTTTAATGTCATTTTGGTATCGTTTGAAAGCTTATTGATTAAACTTTATCTTTTACAGTATCACGAGTCAGGAAACTATAGAAATTCGAGTTTTGTTGAAGCATTATTGGAAGAAGGGATTGAAAACAGCAAAAGCGTCGAGGAAAATTTGCAGTATTGAAGGAGAAGATGCGGTCTCTGTGCGTGTTGCGCAAATGTGGTTCAAGTATTTTAAGGAGGGCGATCTTGACGTTAAGGATAAGCCTCCGTCCGGACGGCCATCCTTTTTGGACGTAAAATTTGGTAGAAAAGTACCAGACATTGATCAATCGATAGCGCGCTTTGTTTCAACAAGACAATGCCAAGCCTCACACAATCAGAACGACCAAGGAGAAGTTTGAAGAGTTAAACGGAGTTAAGATTCTGCCGTATCCAACCTACAAACCGATTGTCTTCCATCCGACTACAGCTTGTTCCGCCCGCTTCATGCATCACTTTTCGAAAGGTCGTCGTTTGGATGTCAAGAATTTTTCAATTCAAATCCGGCAAGTTGGTACCACGGGCAGATTCAAAAGCTTGCAAATCTTTGGCAAAAGGTCATTGATAATGATGGCCTATAGTTATTAGTTTGCGCATAAATTTGACGAATTTAAAGAAGCGGAAAAAAATGATTCAACATGTAACACTAAGCAACCCGCCTGAACAGCAGCACATCTGCAACAGATCCCATGGTACACTGAGCAGTACCTAAGACCTACATACTACTGTGTACAAATATAACCCGGAATTTTTAATTTAAACTGCACGGGAGTTTCGTTGGGCACAACCTTTTTAGTTTTAAGTTGGTAGGACTGCTACTGACATCTTTGTCAAATTTTAGGTTAATATCTTAATTAGTTGAAGAGTGACGCTCGTTTTCGTAAACAACCAAACTTTTTCGATTTTTACCATGTCAAAAAATATTCAACAAAGAAGTTCGATTAAATTTCGTTAGAAATGATATTTCTGCTGCGGAAACGCTCAGAATGTTACAAAAAGCCTTCGGTGAACAGGCTATGTCTAAAACACAAGTATACGAATGGCATAAAATGTTCAAAGAGGGTCGTGAAGGCGTTGAAGACGAACCACATCAAAGACGACAAAGAACATCAATTGACGAACAGCACGTCGCGAAAATTAAGGAATTGGTGCTCCAAAATCGTCGATTGACAACTAGAGAGCTTGCTGACATCGTTGGCATTTCAAATGGATCAGTCAACAGCATTTTGAAGGAAGTTTTGTGCCTCAAAAAAGTCTAATCTCGTTTGGTTCCAAAAACCCTCAATTTATTCGTGACCATTTCGCTAAAAATTCCACCCATATCGTTCCGCAACCGCCGTATTCGCCTGATTTAGCTCCATGTGACTTCTGGCTATTCAGCAAAATGAAAAGACCGCTCCGGGGACACCGTTTTGATACGATAGAAAAGATTCAAGCCGAAACGAAGAAGGTGCTGAAAGGCCATACCGAAACAGGACTTTTCAGTGTTTTGATGAGTGGAAAATTCGCTGGCATAAGTGCATTGCAGCCGAGGGGGATTACTTCGAAGGCGATGAAATAGATTTTTAAGAATAAGGATTTCAAAAATTATAACAAAATTCCGGGTTATATTTGTACACAGTAGTATGCAGAACGCTCTTACTTGATCCAACACCAAGCAACTTGTCTCGACAGTAGCACGACTGTAGCAAATCTACATTGTAGAGAACTAAATATTTCCTCAACGTCTGTTTGGCGTGTTTTCATTACCAGCGGAGCAGTGCATGTTGTCGAACGTGTCTAGCCGTGTGCGCCGCTAAGTTGTGCGCTAACCGCCATAATTCCAACCAGCACCTTTACCGGATGGCAGTGGATCAGTTAACATTTAGCGATGTTTTAAGGGCGTGACTGTGACGATGAACCGGATCAGTGGTTAAAGGAGATCCTCTCCGTAAACTTGGACCAGAAAACCGTGTGGCGCAACCTCGTGTATTGTTACCTCGATGTCACACGAGGAGTGTCAGAGATCCTCAAAGAAATCCTAGAAAACGAGGAGGTAAACGAGCCAGTCACCCGAACCGCTCCAATTGCGTCAGCCGCTTCAACCAGTGCTATTGTTGCTCCACAACCGCCTGCCTTGACGGAGAGCGATTCGGAGTACGGCACGCACCTCCACCCAGAAAACCCAGCGGGGACCAGGAGAACTTCATATCTTCCCGAATAGATGTTTTCGCCTCGCCCGAGGAGCCGGGCACCGTCCGCCACCACCACCACCAACGACTTCGCGGTACTAAGTGACTACCGGGAAGAAGAGATGCCGACCGTTCCCAATACCAGCCCCCGCCCGGAGAACGCTTCCTAAAAGAAGCGAAAATCCAACATCACTTGATTACCTATTGAAGACGGACAAGCCTCTCTACGAAGTAATGAGCGAAGTTCCAAAAAACGTCTCCGAGGAGGAGCTAAGGCAGGAGCTCCTCAATCGGGACATCTCCATCCGTACGGTGAGAATGATAAAAAAATCACGCTCGATGCCACTCATGTTCCTAGAACTTGAGCGGTCCTAAGGGCAAAGCAATTTTTTCAAGTTCCTCGACTTGGCTGTAACGGTGGAGCAATCAAATAAAAAAGTCACAACCCAGTGCCATCGTTGTCAAATGCGGGAACCCGCATCACTCTGAAATTGCAAGAACGAAACAGTCACTTGCATGAACTGTTAAGAAGCACACCCAGCCAGTTTCCAGGAATATTCTGCCTTCCCAAGCCAGCGCTTCGAACGACGACGGCTAGTCCAGGCCGTAGATACGCAGCTGCGACCCGAGGGGTTGCCCCGCTCCCCAACAATGTCAATCGACACCGCGACGACTGATGCGGAATCCATAATCACAGTCCGACCACCATGGCTGGGCTACCATTGCCGGGTGATTCTAGAATGCGGACCACACCACATTCCTGGAATCTATTCAACAAATAATAGCGGAGATAGAAAACGCTACCAACTTCGTGGAGGTGGTTGCATGCCTCATGATCTGCAGCAAAGACATCCAAGCCATCTTTGGGGCTGCCTGAACTACCCTGGCCACATACATCTTGGCGATCTCGTGTCCCCCTGAACATAACATTAAAAAAGTACACTTCGAGAACTTTTTTCATACCCTAAGACCCAAATTCATTTCTAGGGAAGTCTTCAATAGTAAGTACACCGCCTGGGGATCACGACATACTAGCCTACGGACTCCAACAGAACTTCTAACCCTCTTGATTTTTTTTATTATGAAAGGAATATCGACAAAATATACAGATACCATCGCAAACATAGACTTTCCATCAGATGATACACAAATTATTCTAACAATCAGCGCAAGCGTCGTACATAAAGAACCTCCTAAGGACTTCACAACTCTAAAACAGAGTGAGAACATTATCGATGTCTCCTACAATAAACTATAGATTTGAAAGTCAGATTAAAGGATCCAAAAGAAGTAGATGAAGCAATAAACCAACTAAACCCAACCGTAAAAACAGCATCTCAACTAGCCACACTCCCCATCGTTTGCAGAAAAACTAACAACAATATCTCCCTAGAACAACTGGTCGCCCAATGGCGTAGAAATCGTCTTCCACCAGAAAAAACAAGTCTCAACCATCTAAAAGCAAAGCCTTAAGAAGAATATACATATTCTCTTTAAAAAATTTCACTTTAACAGTGCTTTTTTATGAAGAACATATATTTATAACTATTGTAAATACATTTTTCAATATGAAGGTATTATCTGTAGTAAATAAACTCGGATCAAGATTAATAACAAATAATAAAATTATGGATCTAATAAATAAAACTAAATACTGTGAACAAATTCAGTTAAAGCAGGGACTGCCTACAACGTTATGATCAGCCGCGAAAATGACGACGAGATGGCCGTCGTCTCCAATCCCCGTGGAGAATGAAAACTCTACTTCGGCAAGAAAGGCCTTTTGCGAACTGAAGATTGGATTCTTAAAGACCAAGAACCCACCGGATGGAATCCCCACCCGTAACTCTACACGATTACCAGTGGTTGACTGGCTTTGAAAAAGCCAATTTTCACCACGTCCACCTCTTGGAGGCGGAAATGCCTTTTTGCGTCGTCATGCACAGCGTACCAGAGTACCTCTGGATGAGAAGCTCCCGGACAACGACTTCCCTGTGCTCAGTGTTGAGCATTGATCAATTAATTTTTCATTCAAACTGGTTAAAGAATTGTAATTAAATTTAATTGCCACTAAGGTTTAACTGTAGGTAGTAATTAAATTTAGTTGCGATTAGATCATTTAATTGCATGTGACAATTTATTTGAACTTAATACAGACAATCGTAACTATAAATTTAGTCGTCATTCGCAACCTAATATACCTATCAAGGCGCAATTTCTAAATATGTTACAGTCACATCGCAATATCTACCGAAAGACTACAAAAACTTGTGCGCGTCACATCCACACATACGAGAAACTATTGATTTTAAATATTAATAAAACGCTGTACGATCCCTCAGTGATGGTCACTGGCAGAAATCACATGGGAACACTACTACATTCAAAGAATTCCTACAAGTAGTTTGTCCCTACGATTGGGTTTTGCACTATAATAGACGCAATTGAAAAAGAAACCACGCCGCGACCAAAAGCCGTTGAAGTATCTCCATGAAGCCGCAATAATTTGTAGGTTGAGCTAGAGGCGCCAAGACCAAGCTATAAGAACTTCTACGAAGTCTTCTAACCGATTAAAGAAGACCACGGGAGGCTCGTTAGTCTTGTACTTTTTTAAAGAAGCGAAGAAAAGCACAGAGAGCGTTCAATCGTTTTCATAACCGAAGCAAAAGTCGGCCATACGATTGGAGCTCAATATCGAATAACAATTCAGTATGCTGATCGAGCACATGCACCCAGGGTTGCAGATGCAACTCCGGCACTTCAAGACACCTCGTTAAGGAGGCGATGAGATATAACTAGATTTGGAAAGAGGTGAAAAATGCACAGTCGCTCACATCGAAGGTCATCCAACAACCCTGCTGAGAACTTTATTAAGAGGCAGCCTTCCCCACTCCAATAGCTAGCCTCCATTATGCTTTCGATCCTGACGGTAGTGTATAACCTGCAATGCTACTATATGCTACCACACAAAGTTTCAAAACGCTTAATCAAACTATAATAATAACACATCTGCAGGAATATTGCTGATGGCTTGGGGCCTGGAGTTTTAGCAGACAACAATCCCTGCTATCGCCGAAATCTACGAAAGCAAGTCGGAGATAGTTTTCCAAACCATATCAGCAATAGCCACCGCCGTATCAAGCTCATAATGATGCTGCCTTCACCGCGAACTCTTTTAAGGTTCTCAACGATATACATTAAAATGTTCTCCACATCCGCGACAACTCGTTCTCCAAAACTCCCCAAATAAAATGATTTATCATCTAGGAGAAAATGCTTGTCCTTCAAAAGATAGGCCTTGTATAGGACAAGTATAGCTTTTCTTATAGCTAATAACATGGCGAGCGGAATATAAATCAATTGCCTTACTACAAAAAACTACCGGTGGCTAAATCATCAATTCGGTGGTAGTAAGAAAGTCCGGAGCCACCTGCCGTACCAGCTACTAAAATATTAGAGAGCACGCAAGTTTCTGCCACATCGGAAGCGCCTTAATAATACCAATTTCCAACATAAGGAGTCTCGGAATGTTACAGGAGCTTAGAAGACTCAAGAAATTTCCGATCTCACTTAATGGGTTCATAGACATCAATTATAAACGCTCAGAGGCATTCGAAAACATCTCTGCACAGGTAGTCAATAACCAATCTCAGGAAAGCTTGCTGATGGATTGGGGCGAGATAAGACAACACCTACTAAGGTGGTTCAAATCATACGAAAGCAAGTCGACATGATTTCACTAGTAGAATAACCGCGCGTACAAGCTGCGACTTTGGGAGAGTGGAACCTGTTCACGTGACTCTGTTTGGGAGTTCTCGATGAGCGAATCATAAAATGTACATCACAAGGGTTCAAACAACGCATTTATGATCAAAACCCTGCATTGAGAATTGTCGCCATTGTGAAACCTTTCATCCATAGGCTTAACTAGTGATGGGAACAGAAGTAAGCAAACTAAATACCTTGTATCAACATTGAGCAACCCGCGCTGAACAGTAGCAGCTACAACAGATCATGGCAGCAAAGATCATACGCAAACCGCTACTTGATTTAACACCAAGCAACCCACTTGAACAGCAGCAAGATTGCAACAGATCCACATGGTGGACTGAATAGCACTCAAGACCTGCCTACGCAAACCGCACCTACTTGATTTAACACTAAGCAATCCGCTTCAACAGCAGCACGACTGTAACAGATCCACATGGTGGACTGAGCAGTACCCAAGACCTACTTATACAAACCGCTACTATTTGATCCAACACTAATTAACCTGTCTGAACAATAGCAATACTGCAACAGATCCATATGGTGGACCGTGCAGAACCCAAGGTCCATGCAAACAGTTCCCATTTGATGCAAATCAAAAGGTTTCTTAGCAAAAGCACAACTATAACAGACACGCTGGACATACTGGACTGAGCAATACCAAAGATCTACCTATGCACCCCACTTCCCCTACTTGATCTATCACTAAGCAGCCTGTTTGGAGAGTGGTACAATTACAACAGATCTATCTTGAACTGAGCAGCATCCAACATCTACCTATGCAAAAGGCCCCTATTTGATGTAATTGGGAACATTTGCAACAGACCCTTATGTCAGTCTATGTACCATCTGAATATGTTCGCTGGCTAGAGTGTTCCTATATGCTAATTCAGTTTATTGCTTTTATGAAAATCTATTTATTTGATGAATAGTTAATAACATATTTTTTCTTAAAAAAATTAATGTCTATATAGTCGTATTTAGTTAATGTTTTATATTTCTCAGTGAAAGAATCAACTAGGAGTTAACTAGTTGTAACGGAAAGCCAGAAAAATAGTTTTAGCGGTATGTAAACAGGAAGACAAGTATAATATTCTTACAACAGCTAATACGTACAAAGTGGAGAAATTTAATGATTGTGCGATGACACGTTCCACGAGTAATGTATTTTGCGCGATACATATTCGTACACAACCTCAATTTTATGTACAGCGTGGTAATAATTCGTAATCCTAGCTTCAAATGGCAGACAAAAGCTGTAAAAAAGTTGAGTGGCAAAGAAAAGACCTCTTTCATTTTCGAATTTCACGTACGTGCAACATCAGTTTCGTGCACAATTTGATAAAGAACTAGCAGGAGAGAACTCTATTAATAATTTAATATAAATTTCAGCAAACAGGCTGCCTTTATAAGGATAACGCTAAGTACATGGCTTATGGAATCTGACAGTACATTATATAAGGAACTTCCTTGTTGAAACTGTTATATGAATGTATAGGTCGTGCAAGTAACAATAATCGACATATTATAATATGGCCACCAGGGTCACCAGACCTCATTTCGCGTAATTTTATTGTGGGAATGTGCAAGACACTTTATAAACCACCGCTTCCCCAAGATGCGCTTGAACTGCAAAAGTGCATTACCATGGCAGCGCAACTCATTGATGACGGTGCAACGCGTGTGGCAAGAACTAGATTGCCACAATGATATCTATGGAGTAATAAAATCTGCTCGTATTGAACAATTTTTGAGGTGTTTTTTTAATAACCATTAGGAATTCTACTTGAAGAGCTAGAGCTACATTATATATAAAGGGTAGCGCATTGAGTACGCCAGATGTAAATTTCTCAGGTTTTTATTTAAGTTGAAAATCCTAACGTTTAACATTTGTCATCTGCCGTCGTTGAGGTTATTAAAAATGGATCTTTATACAAAAGAACAACGTATTGATATTATTAAAACATATTACAAATTTGGAGAAAGTTTTGCGAGACTGTTCGAAAAGTGCATCGAATTCTCCATCATCGATAACTTAATAAGGCGACTGTTCGAAAATTAATTAAAAAATTTGAGAAATCTCGTTTAGTTATGGACAAACTAGCGCGTTCTCGTCCTGTGCGGACGGCCGAAAACATTGCAGTCGTCAGTGAGAACAACGATGAAGATCCAGGAACATCAAGTCATAGTTCTCAACAATTGAACATTAGCAGATTCAATTTACGACGAATTCTCACAGAGACTTTAGTTTCTACACTTACAAAATTCAATTAACTCGAGAGCCCAAGCCACGAGACCTTTGCAACGGAGACAATAGGCTAACTGGGCGACGGAAAACCAAACAGTGAATGGAATTAAAAAAAACATCACCTTTAGCGATGAAGCTCTCATTTTCATTTAGATGGTTTTGTTAATAAGAATTGTCGGATTTGGGCCAATGAAAGACCTTGTGCTATTCATGAAAAATCGATGCACCCACAAAGAGCCACTGTTTGGTGCGGATTATGTAATTAAAGATGTAATTGAACCGTTCTTTTTTTGAGAATGAGTTTGGCCAAGCTTTAACTGTAAATGGAGTGCAATATCGTGCTATGATATCGAACTTTTTGTGAGATCAATTGGATGATATGGACCTCGAAGAAATGTGGTTTCTACAGAATGGTGCCACATCCCTTACAGCAACAGTTGTTAAACAATGTTTTCCTGGTCGTGTGATTTTCAGAAATGCTGACGTTAATTGGTCGCCCAAACTATGTGATTTTTCCTCTAAAGTCCCGGACAATTCGCGAACCGAAAACAGAAACCCAACGTGTTATTGCTGAAATTGAGCTAACTTGAAAAAAACCTTCCAAAATTTGATTCAAGAAGTAGGAGTATGCCAGCACAGCCGCGGCGGCCTTTTGGTCGACGTAATATTCCAGTCACAACATGTCTACTTTATAAATCAATAAAAATTGCTCAATCAAATGATTACTCTTTCATTTTAAAATTAAATCCGGTGTACCCGATGGACCCCACCCATTATTTCTTTACAAATTTTTGAAGACGCTGTCTTTTTTATGATAGAGACCACATTGGAAACGATTTTCGGCAGTTTCAAATTGCCCCTTTTTTTCAAAACTAAGTTAGCAATCGATATTATATTTTTTTACAGTTGTCACATAGATTTCACAAGTCAATTATACAACAGGAACTTTTGACTGAATCGACAAAAAAACATTAAAATTGATTTAAATTTTTTTTAATATAAAACTGACTTTTCGTGGTTTTGAATATTTTTTCTCCCTTGATAATCGTTATTTTCGAAATTTCCTCCAACAGTTTAAAAAACCACCTATTTAGTGGTAATAACTGAAATCAAACGAACTAAATATTTTTATTACTTACCGAAGAAATATAAATAATGTGTAGGAAAACAAGATTTTCCAGCAAACACTATTTTATAAAAAAAGTCGATTTTTTCGCTACGAAACTGCTTGTATCGATGTTTTTCCCTTTACCGTATTAAAGTTTATTCAGATAATAAATAATGATTTTCTGTGTAATGTTTGTTGTGGTTTTTACGCAACATAGACATTTCGACATTTTTAAAACATGCCGGGTCTTTGCTACAGTCTTTAAAAAGGTAACAAAATATCGGAAAACCGAAGATATATCTGGTTAGGAAACAGTTTTTCCACCTGGAAGATCAAGATCAATCCAAATAAAGCCTTCATGATCACGGAGCTTTTCCAGTTCCTCAGCATCGGGAAAGTTAAAAACTTCACAAAAAGCGTACGAAAAACACGATGCGAATTGCGACGCAGCTATATAAGTGCTCCAGAAATTTTAATGATAAGAACAATTGTAAAGTAGTGGTTTGCTGGAAACCCTCCCTGCTAACACATGAGTTGCCTATTATATTTAAATTATTCAATAAACAGTCACACAACGGCTGGCGATCTCGTTAACAAAAACTCTGAAGAACAAAATAACGAGGGTAAGTTTAATTGCTAAATATTTTTAACTTGTTGCATATTTTAAGTTACAAATAACACTAATCTGAAATTCTGAAACTTTTTTCTGTTGTTTTCAAGTTTAGCAGCGAGTGGGAATGGATTTTTCCGCAGATTCTAAAAATGACCTTCAACATTTTGTATCTCGTCAGGTTTCTCCACACATCACGAAAATGAGAATTTAAAAATTAATTTTTTAATGACATTGATATGTGGCAACGTTTGTAACGTGTTAATGGCTTCACGTGGTTGTCAGTCATCCGGACATATTTTTCTACATATGAGATTGTTACATGGCAGAAGAGGCAAAATATTACGCCTTCTGTGGAAAATGCTCATTTTCAATACTTTGAGATTAAATTAGTAGATCAGAGCAAAGCGTGGGCTTCTCACAAAATGTGCAGTGCATGTGTGGAGGGGTTGGCCAACTGAAAGGATGAAAAGGGAGAATAAATGCCGTTTGGTGTACCCATGGTGTGGCGTGAGCGACTACTACTACTTCTGCAGAGCGAAGATTGTGGGCCATACATGAAGCAGGGACAGTAAATGCTTTTAATAACTTGGTGTTGTTTGCATCGATGTCTGAAAAAATTACAGCTGGCATTTTTATAGGCCCACAAACATGAAAATTAATGGCGGACAACATATTCTAGAAAACCATGAGTGAGTGCGAAATGCAAGCATGGACTGTATTCAGAAATGTGGTACAAAACTTTTTGTGGAAGACGAAAGCTTCAAGTCGCATAATTTTAATCGAATACTATTAACTTATAGGTTGCAACATGGGCGTCAATATTAACTTTCCCCACGCTCATCTAAATTACTTATCTGACAATCTTGGTGATTTTACGGAAGCATTTGGCGAAAACTTCCATCAGGATATTAAAGTGATGGAAAAGAGAAACCAAGGAAAGCTGAATGTACATGATGGTCGACTATTTTTGAATGTTGAAAAGAGACTGTTTGAACAAACACCGAAGATAGTCCAAAAAGAGGAAGCACCAAGCGTAGCTCAGCGGTAAATGTTAGGTATGTTTGCTTTTAAATATATATTTCTGTTCAACTATTCCTTAATAGTACGCCGAGCCTTCAAGCTGTGATAATGTGCGTGCCAAGCTATCCCGTGCCTTCGAGTGACTGAGCTGATAGCAGTAAATCGTACAAACCGTAAATATGCATTTTGATATATCTAATTATACATAGCCAGGTTTTTCTGAAAGTGTGTAAATAAACTAAATAACAAATTCGAGCAGCTAAAATGCTGCCGACCGGTTTCGGTCAAAATGGAGATGCCTAATCAATCCCAACCTTTAAATAACTAAAAAAATTCACAACAAAATAACGGCATTCAAAATCAAACACGGGCCCAATCTAATATCACATTACAAATCCCTAGTGGTCAGTATAATGCATTATCAACTCCAACACTAAATTTCCGAACAAATGTAGATCAAATTCCAACAATGTCGTCGATTCAGTCCGAAAAAATTGAGAGCGACATGGATCAATTAGATGAAGATGATGAGAACTCTATCCATAGATGGCAAAAAGTCAAAGGTGGTAAACGTAAAAGACGAACTAAATATGATGATCAGCTGTCAAATAATAACAAACAAAAATATACATCAGCAAATAAATACGTAATACTTAGTAATACAGAAGATAATTCGAATAAAATAGATAAGGAAACGAGAACTCCAGTTATACTTAAACAGCCACCTATATTTGTGCACGGTGTAATAAATTACGACATGATAAAAAAGGTATTAGACGTAGCGGAAGTAGAGCAAATATACAACTAAATGTTTAGCAGGCAATGTAGTTAAAATAAACGCACTAAACCCTGATGTATACAGAAAATTAATAAAATATATGCAAGAAAACGACATTATTCATCATACATTTCAAATGAAACAAAACCGCCCCTTCAAGGTAGTTATGAAATATATCCATCACACAACACCTATTGTAGAATTTAAAAACGCTATAAAGAAAAAGGTCACATCGTAAGAAATATACTAAAAAAAAGCAAATATAATAATAAACCGCTGCCAATATTCTTTATTGACCTTGAACCATCAGAAAACAATCAAGATATTTATAATGTTAGAGCCATAGACAACAAACACGTACTCTTTGAACCTCCAAGAAAAAATTCTGACATAGTGCAATGCACAAGGTGCCAAAATTATGGTCATACAAGAGCATACTGTAATCGACCGTACGCTTGCGTTAAATGCGCCCGACTTCATGACACGAAAACTTGCACCAAACAAAGTACACCCGCTTCATGTATACTGTGTGGAAAATCTTACCCAGCAAATTACAAGGGTTGCAATGTATACCAAGAATTGCAGAAAAAATACAATCCAAACAACCACCTACCAACCACTAAGCCCTTCCAAATAACAGAGCACAATTTTCCAATGCTACCAAATCAACAAGCTAATCAACACTTACCCACCCAACCAACCTTCTCCCTCCCAAAGATCATGTGCACAACCTAAAACAGCCCGTCCAAAATCAAGACCTAAGTCTCCAACAATTTCTGGACGAGTTCAAAAACTTGTTCAACCAATTATTGCAGCAAAACAGCATGATCCTAAACATGTTGACTACTGTTATTAACAAAGTAATCCAATAATGGCCAACTTCCTACGGATAGCAGAATGGAACGTCAACGGTTTAATACATAGAAAACTATAAATAGAAATGTTCCTAAAACTCCATAACATAGACATCTTGTGTCAGAACACACACATTACAGTGATAGATCATATATTAAAATTCCACACTACAATATACATCATGCCCAACACCCCGCTCGCGGTGGATCAGCAATAATTATTCGAAATTCAATTGCACACTCTGAACTACCATCATACCAATCTGACTTTTTGCAAGCTACGATAATTCTAATCTACTGTCCACCTAGGCACAACTTTACAAAACAGATGTTGCAGCCATTTTTCGACTCTAGGCCAGAAATTCATAATTGGCGGAAATTTTAACGCCAAACATGTACATTGGGGCTTACTAGTAACAACATTAAAAGGTAGGGAGCTGTATAACTTATTAATAGATAACAACTATAACTTCCTATCCACGCACAATCCAACTTACTGATCAACTGACCAGAACAAAATTCCGGACCTCCCGGACCTCCTTATTACAAAAGGACTTGGAACTAATTATATTAATATCACATCCAATTATGACGTAATGTCCGATCACTCGCCAATAATCGCGACCATAAGCTCAACAATTATTCACAAAGAGCCACCAGTCACACTCAGCAACAAAAAAACTAATTGGGATTCATTTCAACATCACATTGAACAGCATCTAGACCTAAATATAAGTTTAAAAACTACTGATGAAATCGAACAAACTACAAACCATTTTATATCTACTCTACAAACAGCAGGATGGAATGCTACACCACAAATTACCAACGTTAAATTAAAAAGCCCCAATATTCCACAAGAGATAATGGAGATAGTTAAAAAAAACAAGGGTAAGAACAAGATGGCAGCGTACACACAATATAGAAGACAAGCATAAATTTAACCACAATTGAACAAGCTCAGAAATAAGTTACAATAAACTCGTAATGCATCTTTCAAAGAATACATAGAAACATTATCTTTTCATGATAAATCCATCTGGAAAGCTACAAAAAGTACCAAACGACCTAAGGCCCACATACCACCACTAAGAGATCAGAGCGTAAACTGGTTAAGGTCTAATAAAGAGAAAGCTGATGCATTAGCACTTCACCTGGCTGAAGCACTCAAACCAAACTCCAATGTAATAAACCAAGAAATAGAAGACGAGCTACAAACCCCATTATAGATGGCATTGCCAATACGAAAGTTTACCATCCCAGAAATAGAAAATTAAATAAAAATGCTAAACAACAGAAAATCTCCGGGACAAGACCTCATCACACCAATTATACTAAAACATCTACCTAAGAAGGGTATCCAATTTCTAAGGATTCTCTTTAATGCTATTCTAAGGCTCATATACTGGCCACTCCAGTTAAAATTCGCCGAAATACTCCTAATCCTCAAACCAGGAAAATCTTCCAACGAAATCCACTCATATCGACCCATAAGCCTTCTTTCAGTCATATCAAAGCTGCTGGAAAAATTACTCCTAAAGCGAATAAAAGAAAACTCGCTACAAGAGGATTGGTTATCCAACCACCAATTCGGTTTTAGACATAGTCATTCGACGATCCAACAATGCCATCGGATAACGAATACAATACAAACTTCACTTCAAAATAAACTATTCTGTTCTGCAGTAATGTTAGACGTCTGGCATAGAGGGTTGCTATATAAAATAAAGAAAACTATGCCACACGAATGCTACTGCATATTTCATTTGTACCTCACTAATCGAAGCTTTCGAACTAAGATTGGTAACGATGTATCTCAGAGCAAATAAACGCAGGTGTACCACAGGGTAGTGTCCTGGGTCCAATGCTGTACCTACTCTTCACCTTTGACCCCTGCCAACATCTAATAATACCATGATAAGTATTTTTGCTGATGATACCGCGATCATAGCATGCAACGAAAATCCGAACACAGCATCAGCGATGCTTCTAAATTACCTAAATCAAATTGAAAAATGGTTGGATAAATGGAAAATAAAAGTTAACCAAGACAAGTCAGCGCACATCACTTTTACAACAAAACGTTCAACATGTCCACCTGTCATTCTCACCAACATACCCATCCCTCAATCACAAGTTAAGTACCTGGGACTCCATCTTGATAGGCGATTAACTTGGAAAACGCATATAAGAAAAAAGCGTAAAGAAATAGATATTAAGTTAAAAAGTCTATACTGGCTTATAGGAAGAAAATCTCCATTAACGTTGGAGAATAAAGTCCTACTATATAAAGTTATAATCCGCCCAATATGAACATATGGATGTCAGTTATGGGGATGCGCCAGAAATTCCCATCTTGACATCATACAGCGCTTCCAGTCAAAAGATCCTACGAAACATGTCAAATGCACCATGGTATGTGTCAAATCGCACCATACACACTGATCTAAATATCCCTTTTGTGAGAGAAATTATCAAACAAGTTGCTGTTAAACACCAAATCACAATTGAAAATCATCCAAATGAAATTATGGAGCCACCGACACCAGATCCTCTCAATAGACGACTTCAGATGAAGTGGCCGAAGCATCTGACTAACTAAATATGGAAGGACGCCGATGGGAGCCCCATCCAATAAAGTCCGAAGTTCAAATACTTAATTACATAATATTAGCTCATAGAATGTATATATTCTGATTGTTAATAAAATTAATATAACAAAAAAAACTTATTCCTTAAACATTTTGGAAATTAATATCAATTACGATTTATGATATTGCAGAAGTTATGAACCATGCATTGCCTTTAGCTACAACATTATCAAATATAGTGATAGAATTTAAAACTGTGGGAATACGTTCATTTAACAGACATTTCCATCGAACCTAACTTCTTGCAAAGCTATGTAGCGGACAGCCCTCATCCAGTAGTTCTATTCTAGAGGATCGTTCCCGTGTTACTGGTTCACCTACTTTGAATATTGAAGCTGATGGTTCTAGTCATCTTGCAGCCTCAACACCAAGTACTTCAGTGGAAATATCGTCCGCAAACATTTCCTTAGAAGCAAAAAGGCCGTTCTCAAAAGCTACTACTCGGGTCATGACATGTAGATGAAGAAAAGAGAAAAACAAGTATATTGACGGATTCTCCTGTAAGAAATGAGTTAGCGGTAGAAACCAATTAAAAAAAATTTACGACAAAACCAGGTATTCCAAATCGCAAAGGCAGACCACCATTAAATCCGGCTATGCCGTATGCATGACATACTTGCATATTGGACCATATACCATTCTTATGAGTGCATTAATAAACTCTTGTAACGGCGCATTTTGTAGAACTAGATCTGAAACGTAAATTTAACTCAACAAAAAGCTACACTTGTATGAAAAGTCTTTCTTAAAAATCAAAATAAAAAATATATACGAAATAGTTCCGCTCTACCCAAACTATTTTTTTCAGAATTGGTTGTACTTACATCTAGAAAATTACATTATTTTAATGTTATAGTTTCTAAATATTTATTTTGTCGAGATGTTCTTTAGACGTGATATTATTTTGAAATGAAAAGATGTACTGCGAATGACGTCCAAAATTTCGTATCACGTCTGCTTTTTCTATAAATCACAAAAATTTGAAAAAAAACGTATTTTTTAATGACATTGATATATGACAATGTTTGTAACGTGTGATAAGGTTTTCTGGCAGGACAGAATGAATGTGTAAGGAATAGATAAACATAAATACATATTTAAAAACAAACATAGTTAACATTTACCGCTGCGCTACGCTTGATTCTTCCTCTTCAGGGACTGTCTTAGGTGTTTGTCCATAGTCTCTTTTTAACATTCAATAATAGTCGGCCATCATGGCCTCATATTGCAACCAATTAGTTTATAGTATTCACTGTGCAGAAGTAGCAGTCGTCACTTTGTTGGCTCAGGTTACACCATGGGTACACTAAATGGCATCGATTCTTTTTTCACCTTTTCCAGTTCCTCAACCCATATACCGCACACTTTGTGTTTTGTCCTGATCTACACTTTTTTGATCTCGAAGTATGAAAAATAATCATTTTTTCTAAAAGCGTAATATTTTGCCTGTTGTCCTGTCCTATATCAGCCACATATGTCTCGACGATTGAGACAACCACGTGAAACCATAGACAGGTTACAAACGTTACCATATATCAATATAATTAAAAAAATTTTTTTTTAATTTTCAAATTTTTGATTTTCAAGACTATTTTCGGAACCTGCAGAAAAAATTCCGACACGCCTCTTCATTTAAAAACATCAGAAAAAAGTTGCAAAACTGCAGATTAGTGTTATGGACTTGTTGCAACATTTTAAGTTGCAAATAATTTTCATTCATCATGTTATTTCAAAAAATGTCTTCGTGCAATAGTATTATATTAAACTAATAGATAAGCGGAACAACAACCATGAAATACACCGAACCCTTCGACACCTGATACAGCAAAAGGGGTATTGATAGAATTAAAAAAAACCACTAGTCTTCAGACGAAATATTTCCCACGATTTTTCTAAAATGAATTTTGCAAATAGAATACCATAACATAAAATATAATTTACATTATACCAATAAAAAGTACGATCCACATACACATTCAAATCAGAAATTGAACAAAAAGTTGGGAAATCTTTGGCAGCATAAATAAAACATGGGGCCGGCGAAGAGATTGCTCTGTAAGCAATCCCAGAACGAACTTAAAAAGACCTTTCGATTTCGATTTCAAATTTCGGGAAAATTCGAAATCGAATATCTGGAAAATTATTCGACATAGAATTTTTTCTTCATTTTCGAATTCAGCGTAAAATTTCCTATAAGAATCCATTTTAAAATTGTAATGTCGAAAATTTTCCCGAAATTCGAAGTAGAATATCTCGAAAACTATTCGACATAGAATTTTTTCGATTTCATTATTGAAATCAGCGTAAAATTTTCTTTAAGAATTTAAAATTTTAAAAAATCCATAATTTTGTGACAGCGACAGACAGACCGATAGACCGACAGACATATAGAATTCAGTAACGAACTTTTTAAGTTCGTTGAAAATGCTCCAATTTATATGTCCCAGAAAAACGGATTACCATTGATGATAGCCTGATGCATTACAAAAAATTTTAATTACAAGTTGAATTACAAAAAAAGCCTAAAAATCGAAATTTTGACCTTCCAGTGAGGTAAAGTCATGATAATGAAATGGAAAGATAAAAGAGGTGTTTGCTTATTATCAACGGTTCATAATCCCGAGAAAGTAGATAGATATAAATAAAAAATAATATTAAAGGGGAAAAATAAGAAAACCAAAAATTTGTCATCGCTTATGACACAATGGTTGGTAAGATAGTTTTGGTCAATAATTATATGACTATTCAGTAGCAATAAAAAAAGGCAAAAAATATATAATTTCTTTCATTTCCTGGATATTTCGGTTTATAATGCTTTTATTTTATACTAAAAACAATACAAAAGACCATTTTTGCACTTGTGTCATAAAGCACTTGATAGAATAAAATCATTCATTTTGATACTTTTTCTTCGTAATAACAGTACTTACACACTAATTTTTGATAATTATTTTCATAAAAAATAATTATTTAGGGTCATTTTTCTATAAAGAAAATTCTAGTTTTAACTCTTAGGTCCTATGTCGAATGTCATTCGACATTTTTCTTTTTCATTATTAATATGGAGTCCAGACGCGAGTGCACATTTATTTTCACTCGTTTTTGTTACAACGGTATTCGAGAAGAGAACTGAATGATTTTATAAACATTGGAATCTGTATCTGTCTATCTGGAAGTGATACAAAAGGGTCTTTTAGGGGCTGGCTGAACTAGCGCCGCGCGACCGCTGGCAGCTTCATATTGTTCTGGTCAAAAGTTAGCCTCGCAATGTGCACGTATAAACAGATTGCAATCTTATTTGTTGACAGTGGTAATTAACGCATTTATGATGTAGTGGGTTAAAAACAAGCGAAAAAAGGAACTCTAAGTCTGATCCTGGATCATTAAACCGCGCATACACATAAATCTGATTCTAGTAAAGAAATAAATATTCGAAGAGCGTCTACAGTCTACAGTTTTGATCATCAGTGATGAATCTAATTGCCGGTGAAGATTATTCCGTTAGTTTTAGTCCATGTACATAGAAAAATGTTACTTACGATAATGATCGCGCAGATATAAATTTTTCTGTTGAACAAAAATCAGTGGGTCCTCAAGTTCCACAACGCCATTAGAATATTTTCAACCGGTTTTTACAGAATTGATTAAAAAAATAACTTCCGAAGCAAATAATTCGTTTCAAACATCCAAAGGTTATAATAAATTCAATTTGGAACAATTGTTATCCTGTTACAATATGGGGCTTATCGACGTATCTGAAATATAAGAAAATTGGTTTCGTGCTTTCCACAAAAAATTCTTTTTTGACAAAATTTTTTCGCATCAAGAATTGTATTGCAGTTATATAACTTAAAACTTTTGATATCTAACCCTGTCAGTTTGCCACAACCGATCCTCCCTATCCGCGACAATTCGTCCTCCAAAACCCCCTAAATGAAAAGATCTATCTTCTAGGATAAAACGCTTGTCCTTCAAAAGATAAGCCTTTTATAGGACGAATATAGCTTCCTTTATAGCCAATAACATGGCGGGCGCAATTTTAATAAATCTCGTTACTGCAGAAAATTACCGGTGGCTGAATCGCTTAAAGTTCAATCCCAAGTGCAAAGACCATCACTAACAAACACGGTGGCAGTAAAAAAGCCCCAGCCACCTGACCCATCAGCTAGTAAAATACTCGAGAGCATTTGAGTTTCTGCCACACAGGAAGCGTCTTATAACACCATTTTCCAACATTAGGACTTCCAGGAAGAAACTATAAGAGCTTCGACCCAAGAATATCCGGTCTCACTTACGGGAATCTTAGACATCAATTATGAATCCTCAGAGGCATTCGAAAGCATCTCTGACCAGGAAGCCAATAATCAATTGCAAAGGTAAGCTGCTCTGGTGGAGCGAACTAAAAAAATATTCTGGACACCTATTACAAGGTGGTTTAAATTACACCGGGGTTCATTTATGGATCAACAAGCTGCACTATAGCAGCAGCTGTACGAACTTAGAAAGTGGAGCCTGTTCAGTCCTGTTTAGGAGTTGCTAGTGATGAGCGAACAGAAGGTGCTGCAGAGCGTGGAACAACACGGGGATTAAATTCCTCGATGGAGAAAATATCTCATTCGAAGAAATTCACCACAGGCTCCAATAACACTACAGGGAAGAGTGCAAATTTCTCCTACTTGATCGAAAACTAAGCAACCCGCCTGAACAGTAGCACGACTGCAACAGACGCACATAGTGCTGAGCAGCACCCAAGACCTACCTACTTGATTTCACACTAAGCCACGTGCCTGAACAGCGACTGCAACAGATCTGCATGATGGACTGAGCAGAACCCATAGCTTATACAAATGGTTCCTACTTTAGTTAATTCAAGACAAACTTTTCTGAACAGCAACACGACTGCAACAGATCCACGTGGTGGACCGAGCAGCACTCAAAACCTACCTCAAACTGCTACTTGATCTAAGACTAAGCCACGTGCCTGAACAGCGACTACAACATATGTACATGGTGGACTGAGCGGAACCCATAGCTTATACAAATGGTTCCTAATTTATTTAGTTCAAGATAACCTTTTCTGAATAGTACCATAACCGCAACAAGTCCATAAGGTGGACAGTGCAGAATCCATAGCTTATACGAATGGTTCCCACTTTATTTAATTCAAGATAAACTTTCCTGAACAGTAGCGCAACTGTAACAGGTCCAAACAGTAGACTGAGCAGAACACAAAATATTTAGAAACGTTCATGATTTAATCCCAAAACACCTGTCATGCTGACTGGAAAACAAATTCCACAAAAGGATACGATCAAATATCTAGGATTTGGTTTGGGTAAAGGACATTTTTAATAAAAGAAAACAACTAGGAGCGAGATTTAGTCAGATGTACTGGTTACTAGGCAGGAAGTCATGTTTTCATTTAAAATAAAATAGTGTTATATAAAACCATCCTAAAACCCGTCTAGACGTAGGGACTAGCCCTATGGGATTCTGATAGTACTTCTAACAGAGAAATTAAATAAAAACTTCAAAATAAGATACTCGGAACAATAGTTGACAAACGATAGTACATATCAAATAAACAATTACACGCTGATCTAATACTATCCACAATACATAACGAAATCATCAAAATTAGTGTTAAATACAAAGATAAAATCCTGATACATTAGAACGAACTTGCAGAAGAACCCAGAAGACTTAAAAGATTTAAGCCAGATAACTTAACAACCCGTTTCACATAAATATTGTATAGCAAAACGCAAAGCCAATGTATATAGGTAACAGAGAATGCTCATTAGAGTATTACTCTTCATGACATGTATATGGCCAGCGAAACGAGCTGCTGATCTCGCGAACAGAGGCGGTTGACGCGTAAGCGTCAAGCTCCGACGGCCATCTTAGGCCTCTTCCGCTTCGCCGCGATCCCCACCTCGAGTTGGCGGTAGCAGGTTGTGACATTCGGCTCTACCAGCGACCACTGTACATTCCATACGTCCGCTTTAATATACCTGTTGCTTGAACTCGGTGATAACTTTATTCTTGCTCCTGCCGTCCTCCTGTTTCCGCGCGAGCTTGGGAATTGGCTCTCCAACCCTCCAATTCCCATATATATATATAAAATTCTACTTCAAGATGGAGGCAAAACAGTCATACACGCTTGATGAAATCAAAAAGCTAGCTCCCAGTTACCGTGGAAAGCCAGAAAACTTCAACCCAGTGAAAGTTGGAAAGAAGGGCCCCACATCACCAAAGGAGAAAACGCACAGTGGAACACCACCGAAGAAGAATGGGCCCAGCGCTCCAGAGCTACCACCGCCAACGCACTTACAAACAAAAGCTACACCGCAACGCAACGAGAGCATGATCTCAGAAGCAATTTTTGGTGTGGACGTTAGTGTTACGGCAATAGCTCCAAGGCAAAGCTTCGCTTCAAACTTCTCCAAAGTGGTAGACATATCACAAGAAATATTCACGAACTATCGAGCCGACGAGAAGCAGATTGATCGTATCATGACGAAAGAGGAGATGAGTTACTACTCGACTGCTCTGTTATGGACAAAATTAATCGACGTCAAGGCTAAAGATGGTGACGCAAGCCTAACTACGGAAGAGAAAGCTATACGAAAAGCGGTGGCAGACGAACAAAAAAAAATATATATATATATATATATATATATATATATATATATATATATATATATAATATTTTGGTAAATCCTCGACGTTTCGGCATCGGCTTAGATGCCATTTTCAAGAGGTTAGCTCTTCACTCGGGGTCTCATTCTGCCTACTCCCCAAGGAGAGTTATGAGTCTTTGAATAAGACTGAGCTTTCGTGTGACCTGCTTGATCTTTTATATGGCTGGAAGTTTTATTAAAAAAAATAGTGCAATTCCTCTTGAAACTGTGACGTAAGTTGCAGCAGCGAATGCGTTAATAAAAACTAAAAGGAGCTAGCTAAGCGCATTTTTAAGAGGACTGAGTTTCTTTAAAATATAATTAGTGCAGATTTGTACGGTGCAAAAACTACAGGTAAACTAAAAAAAAGTTAAAAAATTAAAATGACTTTTAAAACACCATTTTTAAATAAAACATGGCTAGGGAAAAAATTCAAAACGACATATCACACCAAAAATTGGGTTAATAAATGGCCACTTTAAATAAACAAAATGTTCCTGTGCATATCATCAGCAAGAAAAAATCAGTATATATATATTCAAACAATGATCGATGTCCAACTTAAAACCCCGACTTTACATAGAAGAGTATGCTGGTTAACCTCTTGAAGATACCTAAGAAAATCTTAAGAGGAATTTGGGTACAAGCAATCATTGTCGATGAAAAATTTTAAACAAACAAGAAAAAATCGTTATGGCGAGAAAAAGGAGCGACCAGAGAATGTTTTGAAAACCAGACACAGCAACTTTGGATATACAGGGATGTATGTCAGTTGTCGGTCCAGGTGACAAGTTTTTCGTAATGCGTGGTTCAATAATAATAAATTTACTGGCTGTGAAGTCATGAAGACCAGATTAGAGCGAAATCTGCAAAAACTCTGACAGCCGGACTAGCAAGATTATACAGACATACCGATAAAAAACTTAAAATTATTAAGGATATTTTAAATTCATAAAAAAATCTTGTAAGAGCCACAAAATATGAAGACATTTTTACTTATATCTGATACATATAAAGGCAATATATCAAATTTAAAAAATGCAAATTAAAATAAATATTTAATTGCAAAACTTGCAATACAATACTTCTGCCTTTTCGGACACATCTCTAATGCATTTGTTTTGCTATAAGATCTGGCATAACACAACCAGAATTCATCATCATATGAAGGACATCGACCATTCACCATCAAATGCCATCCTTCATATCACTAATACCATCGAGATACCTACGAAATATCGAAAATCCGTGAGGGTACCTATATACAATACTCCTCAATAACACATTACTCAATAAGTTCGTAGGATGACTGTTAGATAGCGCAGCTATTGACAAATCCATATGATTTTCAGGAAGTACTAACCTTCAAATGATACGTGTCAAAATTTAATGACAATCTGACGTTTAGTTCACAAGTTAGTAGTTTTAGTGACGCTACTTGTGTAATTTTCAAAACAATGGAAACTTCTAAATTTCATGTATTGAGAAAGTATTGCTTTGTAATGGGAAAAAATATCGTTTAAGCAAAGCAACGACTTGACAAGTGTTATTGGGACTTTGCTCCATCGAGACAAATGGTAGAGAAGTGGTTTGCTAATTTTAAACGCTCGTACAAACACCGATGATGCTGAACGCTCTGGTCGGCCAAATTAAGCAGTTGTTCCAGAAAACATAAAAAATCCACAAAATCGTTATGGCCTATCGTAAATTGAAGTTGCGTGAGACAGCCGACATCTTAAAGATATCAGAAGGCAGTGCATTCACAATTTTAAGTGAACAAACCGACAAAAAACCCACAAATGTCAGCTGGTAAAGTTTTGGCTTCCATATTTTGGGATGCGCACGGTATTTTATTAATCGATTACCGTAAGAAATGAAGAACCATCAATAGCGGAAATTGTATGGCGTTAATGGTGCGCCTAAAAGAAGAAATTGTGAAAAAGAAAGTGTTCTTTCACCAAGACAACGCACCGTGTCACAGTCGATCGCAACAATGGCAAAATTGCACGAATCGCACTTTAAATTGCTTCCCCACCCACCGTATTCTCCGGATCTGGCTCCCAGCGACTACCACCTGTTTGCAAGAGATATTTGTCTCCAGTGAAGAAGTGATTGCCGAAACTGAGGCCAAAGATAAATCGTTCTACAAAAAAGGCATCGAAATGATCGACCATCTTAATAAGTCGAATGTTACCTAACAGTCAACCTACGAATTTATTGAGTGGTGTGTTAGCTGCTAATTCAAGTAGCTATTATAACTGATTCAAACACTGTCGGGACAATAACATAAAAAAATGCACTGATACGAAATGTAATTGACAAAACTATTGTCAGTAGAACTTAACAGTGAACTTAAAAATAACTTTTTTCAATTATGGTTGATGAAAGTACGGATGTGGCAAATGGTAAGAACTTCTGTATTTTGATAAAATACCATTATGGGGATAAAGCACATATCTTTTAAACTTAATAAATTAAAAAGCACTACTGCTGAAGATCTTAACATTTTCGTTACAAAGACACAACTTTTTGATAAAACCAATAAGGTTGGTTTTTGTAGCGATAAATAATTCAGTTTTTTTTAGACTGGTGTAGATAAATACCGAGTTATTTCTTTTGCTTGTGTATGCGATACGCTACATTTAATTGCCAGTAATGCATGTGATGCTTTACCGCCTAACATTGGAGACGGACGCGTGCCGCGCTCCGATATAAGTGCCCGAAACGCTCTACCTGCTATTAAGGAAACGGACTTGTCTACGAGCCAGCCCGTGTCTGCGTTATCAACGCGACAGCGACCGCCGTCTGGCTTAAGAAGTTACGCGCCGCTGCTGCCAGTGTTGTGCTTGAGTGTGCCTTACCGCCGCTGCCGCTCCGGGGCCGCCAGAGAGACCGCCCTGAGGGGCCATCGCCTCATGGAGATCGCAAACGCGCAAAGGTTGTGTCAAACTGCGAGATTCAAGTGATAAAGAGTGTATGAATCAAATAGTAAGTAGTTAAACAATGGCCTACTACTATAATCAAACCGCACCTGCATCAATACTCAAACATATGTTCCTATGCAGGTCGAACAAAACCAACAGTTACAATATAATCCCCAAAATTATCAATACACACAACAAGCAGTCGCAAACAATGTACATGCAAGATTTAATGTACAGGATATAATGCAAGCCCCAAACGCAACTGTATCTTCAAGCACGTATCCGCCAAATAACATGACCGTTCAACCATCACACTTAAACCAGCACTCTCAAGAAACGGAATGGCAACTAGTAGAAAGTAAAAAACGAGGACGTAGACATTAACGATAAATCCCAATCTAAACAACCTAAAACGACAAACTACTGGTTGAATCCAACAAATCGCTTGCCATTGGATACCGAAGACGCAGATGCAAGTCATAAAGATAATCCGGATAACAAAACCCCCAAACCACCGCCAATATTCTTATCTGGTGTAAAGTGTATTGAACCACTTATAAAACTATTAGAAAGTATAGCCAAAGACGAATATGATCTAAAAATACTGAACAAAGATGAAGTCAAAATACAGTCTAAAACTTCTATCAAATATTCCCTTATAATCAATACCTTAGCAAAAAGGAAAACTGAATTTTACACCTATAAGAGAAAAGAAGAACGAAGTTTTAGAGTAGTCCTTCGAAACATACATCCTTCATCTAACCTAGAAGAATTGAAAGAAGAACTTCAAATGCTTGGGCATACTGTTACTAATATAGCTAATATTAGGAAAAGAGGAACTATGATAGGACTACAACTATTTTTTATTGAATTAAAACCAGCAGATAACAACAAAAATACTTACAAAATTGACAAGCTAGCACATTCCATAGTTAAATTTGAAACACCAATTGTAAAACGCCAAATACCACAATGTGCTAAATGTCAAAAGTTTGGCCACACTAAAAACTATTGCAACCGAAGTCCGAGATGCGTAAAACGCTTAGGCGATCACGCAACATTACAATGTCAACGTAAAGAAAAAAGCAAAGATGTCGCATGCGTCAACTGTAAAGGCAACCATCCTGCAAATTATAAAGGTTGTCTAGTTTACAAGGAGTTACAATGAAAAATGTTTCCACCACTAAGAAACAAACAGCCTGACCACATACAGTCACACCCGACTCATCAGACTCAGCAAAATCATTTTAGTCATGCCCAAATAGTTAGAGGTGTTAACTAACAAAATATACTACAACGACAACAAACATCAACAGTAAATGAAGCAAATTAAATGGAGAAGAAGATGCTACAAAAGCTCATGGAACAAATGGGAACCGTGTTAAACTTATTAACCACTCTCGTCTCTAAAAACAACAATGGCGCAAATTCTTAAACTAACTGTTTGGAATGCCAATGGCTTGACAAATCATAAAGACGAAGTGATATCATTTATCTCAAATCACTGCATTGATATTATGCTGATTTCTGAATCACATTATACAGACAGAAGTCATTTAAAAATACCTAAATATACAATATATGCCACTCAACATCCAGACGGTACAAAACATGCAGGTACGGCTGTTATTATCAAAAGCTCAATAAGGCGCTACGAACTTGCTAAATACAAAGTACAACATCTTCAAGCTACATCGATTGCCGTTGAAGACTGGAATGGTCCATTAACTATTTCAGCGATATATTGCCCACCCAGCCGCAATAACAAGCAAGAGCACTATGAGCATTACTTACATACACTAGGAAACAGATTTATCTCCGGCGGTGACTACAACGCTAAGCATGTGCACTAGGGGTCAAGACTAAGTACGACCAAAGGAAGAGAACTTCTAAAAGCTATAAACAACACTAGGTCACAGTCTATATCCACGGGTGAACCAACAAACTGGCCTACAGACCTGACAAAAATGCCTGATCTACTTGATTTTTGCATCGTAAAAGCAATTAACCCAAACTACATTAAAGCAGAATCTTGCTTAGATCTTACAGATGAGCACTCTCCAATTATAGTAACACTATTCTCACAAGTGTTACTCAAATCGAACCCACCTACTCTTTGCAACAAGCACACAAACAGAAAACTATTCCGAGAATTAGTCAATGAATTTCTTACCCTGGATGTGTCGCCGAAAACAGAGCAGGAACTTGTGGAAGCAGTTTAAACCTTCAATTAAATAGTTCAACAAGCTACATAGCAGGCTACACTAAGGAATAAACATAAAAATAACGATAATCTAGACTGTCCTGTTATAGTAAAACAACAAATTGCAGAAAAGCGCAAATTGCGCAGGAAATGGCAAACCACGCGACATCTAGCCGACAAACGGACACTTAACCGAGCAACAAGTGTTCTCAAGAATCTTCTTAGTTCCATTAAAAATCAAGCAATACAAAATTACCTATCACATCTGACACCAACTGAGGCTACGGACTATTCACTCTGGAAAGTCAATAAAAGGTTAAAACGCCCACAGCAGCATATTACTTCCATTCGGTTTAAGAATGACACTTGAGCTAGAAGCAGCGAAGAAAAATGCTTAGCGTTTGCTACACATCTAGCAGAGATGTTTAAACCTTTTGTCGCTAAAGGTACTAAAGAGAAGGAACATGAAGTTTTGGAATACCTCCAGGCGTCATTCCAAATGACACCACCTATCAAATCGTTTAAAATTAGTGAAATTGAAACAGCAACTCTTAAAGACGTAAACACCCCCATAAAGCATCAGGGTACGACCTCATTAAGAGCAAGATACTCAAAGAACTGCCAGATAAGGGTTTTAGATGTATT
The DNA here is from genome assembly GCA_036346155.1 of Sinelater perroti. Taxonomy (NCBI): domain Eukaryota; kingdom Metazoa; phylum Arthropoda; class Insecta; order Coleoptera; family Elateridae; genus Sinelater; species Sinelater perroti. Next base: position 311,124 of record JARFIY010000077.1, read on the forward strand.
ACCTACTTATTCAATGCAATTCTAAGACTACGGTATTTCCCCGAACAATGGAAGGTAGCCACAATTATCTTGATACCCAAACCTGGAAAACCCAATGAACAAGTGTCATTCTATAGACCAATTAGCCTGTTGCCAATTTTGTCGAAATTATTTGAAAAGTTGCTACTAATGAAACTTACACCAATACTTATAAGACAACAACGTAATACCAGATCACCAATTCGGATTTGGAAGACACCACTCTACAATCGAGCAAATGCACAGATTAGCAGACAATTTTAAAAGATTTTGAGTACAAACGTTATTGCTCGGCAGTATTCGTCGATGTCAAGCAAGCTTTTGACAAAGTCTGGCATAATGGACTACTTTACAAAATCAAAAATATATTTCCACCAGACTACTATCAATTACTGCAATCATACCTCTCCAACAGAACATTTCTGGGCAAACACGGTGAATCTCAAACATCTTTGTACCCTATCAAAGCAGGAGTTCCCCAGGGTGATGTTCTGGGCCCAATATTATATCTAATTTTTACGTCACATCTTCCATCCTTACAAACAACGACCGTCTCTACTTTCGCAGACGATACTATTCTATTGGCGTCACACCTAGACTCGGATACAGCATCCCAATATTTTCAAAACTAGCTGTTCCAACTGGAAAGGTGGTGCAAAAAATGGCGATTAGAATTAAATGAAACAAAGTCAACCCACGTGACTTACCACCAGTAAATTTAAATAGTCAACAGGTACCTCAAGCCGAAACCGTTAAATATTTAGGCATCCATCTAGACAGAAGACTCATATGGAGGAAACACATTTGGACGAAAAGAAAGCAACTAGGCATTACAATCCAAAAAATGTACTGGCTCCTAGGCCGCAAGTCTCAATTGTCAATCGAAAATAAAGTACTCCTATATGAGGCAATAATTAAACCAATCTGGACGTATGGGATACAACTGTGAGGTGCCGCCAGCTACTCCAATATTGAGATCCTAAAACGATTTCAGTCCAAAATTCTCAGATCTATGGTTGACGCACCATGGTACGTTCCAAATGAAGTCATTCGGCGAGATCTCAACATTTCTTCCATCAATGATGAAATCCAAAAATACAGCGTTCGCTACAGGACCAGGCTTAGCGCTCACCCTAACCCTCTTGTGGAGCATTTAATGGAACCAGATATTGAAAAACCACGGCTGAAAAGGTTTAAAGTCTCCGACCTACCAAGACGTTTTTGAATATGTACTTATATAATCGCTCTAGTTTTTAGTTTATAGTTAGGTTACGCTATTAGATAAATTATTAAGTTATTAAGGAAATATTCAATGGTTTATTTTCAACATATTTATATTTACTTGTAAAAAAATTACTGAATGTTGTTAAGCAACAGATTGTAAAGTGAAGGGAAATAAAAAAAACCTAACATTCAAGAATTCCTTCATAAAATTTATATATATTTTTCTCGGGTCTAATTAAGGTAATTTAAATTCAAAGAAATTTAAATGTTTATGAATCAATTTAAACAGAAAATTATTAAGCCTTCCGAAACAAGATCGTTATCTTTAGGTGAATGTATCAAGCGTATTCTTAATTAGTGGATAGTTACAAAAAAAGTATTTGCCGTTTTCAATAGTCCACTAAATAAAGTATATTTGTAGTTTGGTGGACCATACAGCAGTTGAAGGTATTTTAAGGTTACTGGTGAGTAATTTAGGAATCATAATCTTGTTTACAGTGAACGCTTATTTCAAATAAATGAACACACATCTCATAATCTACTTATAATTCAAAACATCTTTATGAAGAAAGCAAATAAAAAAACCATAGCATAAGTGTACTTTAATTGTTTAAAATTTAATCAAATTTCTTTCAAAGAAAATGTTCAAAAATTAAAGTTTAACAACAAATTTAGAATGCTTTTAATTTACTATTACCCAGAAAAATTTAAGTAGTTGAATAGCACTTATTGAGATACGACCCTGAGGTCCATTCAGTGAATACATATAGTAATAAAACTGTCAAAAATTCCCGCTAATTTTAAATAAGTCTCCGTTATTGACCGGTTTGAAAAAGTGCGTGCATTTCTGTAGTCAGGTACACACTGACTAATTTCTGGACACACGTGTTAGTGCTGCGACTAACTTGTTATGGTTAGGAGTAACGAATTCAACGGCCACCGACTACCAATGATATTGTGTATTGTGATAGTAAGTAATGAAGAGTATATATAATGACATAAAGGGAGTGATCAAGATAAATGGAGAGGAATCAACAAGATTTAAAATGGCACTAGGAATAAAACAAGGAGACAGTCTCAGTCCCCTGCTGTTCATAGTCGTGATGAACAGATTATTAAGAAACACCTGAGTGAAATTCACACAACAAACGATCATAGAATATAACAGATTAGCACCAGTAAGAGTCGATTGCCTTGTGTACGCGGATGACATAGTCCTAATATCAGAACACCTTCAGAAAAACGAGAGAACTAACGAAAATATGGGTTTGAAGAGATAGATAAACTGGAAATGGAGGTTAACACGGATAAATGTAAAATGATGATAATTAACGATAAGGCACGAGAAGAAGAAAGAAGAATAGAAATTAAAGGAAAAGGAGTAGAAAAAGTAACGGCATATGATTACTTAGGCAGTATAATATCAGACGACGGTAAAATAGACCTAGAGATAACCAAAAGAACTAATACAAGCAGAAAGATCTGCTACGCATTAAATAAAACTATCTTCGGAAAACGAGAAATAGATAGAAAAAGTAGTAGTTAAGAGAATAAATATCCGACACCTAAGGGGTATAAGGATACAGAAGAAGAAGAAGTAGAAGTAATAGTAAGTTTTTAAATTTTTATCTGTTTAAGGCATTGATTCCCAAAGTAGTTCAGGTGAACCCAAGGGGTCCACGGGAGACTCGATGGGGATCTACGTTGGCGTGACAAAAAAATGGGGGTTCACAATTCGTAAGCGGGGGTCCACGAAAATTTATCTGGTTTCGATAGTGAAGAACTAAAATGTTGGCTTGAGTTCACCTATCAATGTTACACTTAATAAAATAATAACGAAGGTGCGATTGGGTCAGCGTACGGCGACGGTTGTGGGCTTAAAGTGAGCGTTGCGGCGAGTGCGGAACAGAGCCGCCGCGCTTTCGGGGGGCGAGTGAGTGGAAGTGCGAAAAAACACGTTTTGCCCGCTGGCGCCCGCGGCTTGCGGCGGATCGCCAAGAAAAAACTCAGCTATATGCACGGCGGCAGGGGCTATCGAACGGTGTGCCGCATGCCTGGGTGCGGCTCGCTGTTTCCGGAAAATAACCTGAACGATTTCCGCATTCAGCCACCTCGGCCTTTGTTTGCCGTCCTCATTCCTCACTGCCGGCGAGTATGGCTCTGGCGAGGGTCTCCTCGTGATCGCAAAGAACTGGTGCGGAATGTGCACCGCAAAACTTGCCGCTTTTTACATCCGGAGCAGCGTCAGGAAGCCATTTTCGTCCGAAATCGGCAGTTCTCGGAAAGTGAGAGCTCGATATGCGCTGGCTTGCGCCGACTGGAGTTGGAGGTTAATAACTCCGCACATACACATCGTCTTCTCCGAGATTTCTGATCTCGACATGCGCTGGAGTGGTAACCAAGGTGGTAACTCTCTGGAGTTAAGAGGTCAATGACCCCGCACATACGCGTCTTTTCGTTGAGAATGTGAATGGTTCCATGTGGTGGGATGAGTTGACCTTCGTTTGCCTGATCCTCTGACGCTACTGTTTGTATGTGCCTGTGGAGTTTTGGCGACGGAGCTGAGTTTGCGTTTCGTGTAGCCGGTGCTACGTGTTGGGTTCACTTTGTGCTGTGCTGGTGTTACGTTGTGTCGGATTTTGTCTACGCGTTGAAAGCTGGAAAGTTTAGCCGGCGTCACGTGTTGTTGTTAGAACAGCTCTTTCGCCAAAGTATTTCACTTTGTGCTTCGGTTCCGATTTCGCGTACGCGGTGAAACCAAGTCTATTTCTTGCGACGTGACGTTCGTATTTGGCGCTTATGGATTCGCACGAGGCCGAGCAGTCGAGTAGTTCTGCACCTGTCATTAAGAACAAAGGCGGCAGGCCTCGAAAGGTACGTAGGGGAGGAAGACCACCGAAAGACTCTCCGTCTGGCAACACTCAAGCTACACCAGCCCCTTCAACTCGATCATCAGAAAGACCAGTTCCTTCACCTGCTGCTGTGCCGCCGGTGCGTGATACCGTGTCGTCCATCGACAGTAACGATCTGTCCGAACAGCTCGGCCGTGCCGTGATGACTGACAAACGCCGGCCACGAACTCATCGAATGTTTTAGAAGCAGTATGGCCACATCTCGTGTCCGCGTTCCTTTGCCTTATCGACTCGGTTCTCTGGGTGCCACAGCGAGTGAAAGGTGCAAATTTTGCTGTGCAATTTTCTTTCGGAACGAACCACATCGCTGCTGTAAGCAAGGAAAGGTTCGATTGGAAGAGATTATTGTACCGGATAAGTTGAAAAAACTCTTCGCCGGCTCGGAGAGTTTTACTCATAATCGCAATCGCCGTCTTATTTCCCGATACCTGCGATTGTTTAACAAGAAGTTCGCAATGTCGCAAAAATTCGTGAAATACCCTTGGTCGGAGCTATTGGTGGTCACGAACACAACCGAACTACACAACCGGTTGCTGTCAAAATCGGAGGCGAGGTCTACTATCGGACTATCCAGGCGCGAAGAGATTCGAACACAGGAGACCACCAAGGGGCGTATCTCTATTTCATCGACACGGATGAAGCAACAAGCCTCCGATCTAAGGGCATCGCTCATCTCGAACAAAATCAGCGGAACATCGACGCATTGAACGAGGCTCTCCGCACCATCGACCGGGTTCTGCGCGCAAACCACAAATACATTCGCGACTATGTATTCGTTTCTGCGGCCGCCGATTAGAATCAGGACACCCCGCAATACAAGATTGTTATTGCCGATCCAACTAACACCCGTCTTGATGCTCGAAAGTATAATTCGCCTGTCGCGAGAGAAGTTGCCGCCCTCATCTCGACCCCGGAAGACCATCTGCGTCTTGGCAGGATCACTGTGGTAGCCCAGCAGCGAAACGGTGAATCTCAGACGCTCTATCTGACTGATCGCAGACGTCTACCTCTTCAGTATCCGGTCTTCTTTCCAAACGGCGAGGACGGCTGTGCCCCGCATTCCATTCCCTACGTTGTCCCTCAGTGCAAGGAAAGTCGACACATTGAAGAAAGAACTCAGGCCGAACAGAGGACTGCCTGATCGAGGAGTCGTAGTCGTGAGTCAGATGAGGAGACTCCCGCTCAGGTATCGTTCGTTCAACCACATCCCGTCAATCCGATGCGCGTTCGCCACGATTCCGATTCGGAGCAGCCTTCTACATCATCCGGTGGTTTGCGTAGGCCCTACAACCCCTATTTTCGGCCTCGAGACGACGTTCCTCTCTCCGACAGCGATGATGATCAGTCACCGGTTCGATCGCGACGACGACGCACGGTTTCTTCATCGAGCGAAGAAGAACGATTGCCGGCTGAACAGACTCGAAGGACCCGCCAGCAACGCCCTCGACGACGATCTTCAACGCCCAACGACGACGAGCCTGCAACGAAGCGACCTCGAAGAAACATTGCCAGAGTGGATTACTCTGAACTGAACAACACCGGCTCTGCGGACTTCCAGGAGTCCATTCTCATGGAGGACGAGCTTGACAATCCGGCTGCGGCGAACGAGCTCCGAAAAACGAGAGGTTTTGTTTCTATGGCCGAATTCGCGATGTATCGATTGGCCACTCGGCACGAGGAAGACCAGGTCCCAATTCTTTATAACGGAGCTCGGGCCACTCAAGAAGTCGTCATCAATAATGCGTTGACTAAACAGGACAACGATATTTACTTCCTCCAGTGTCTAGAGGAACTTCGCGCTCAGCAATTGGCCGACCACCAAGACACCGACCGGTATTGAGGTGTGCGTTCAACATGTGGCTCGTGAACGGGGAGTAGTTGCAGGAAAGGCTACTTTTCTGCCGGCTACCTTCAAAGGAGCATCGCTCTTTTATCGGGAATATTACCGCAACGCTATGGCGGTAGTCCATGCCACCGGCTGCCCAGATCTTTTCATAACCTTCACTTGCAATCCGAAGTGGGTTGAAATTCAAGATCTGCTCCATCCTGGCGAGCACGCCATCAATAGACCCGATTTGTTGTACAGTTTTCATGATGAAGTTGCACGAACTCAAGATGGACATCGTTCAGCGGCAGGCCTTCGGTTGTTATCGCGATGGCATACACGATAGAGTACCAGAAGCGGGGTCTGCCTCATTGTCACATGCTGGTGACTCTCGCCGAATCGGATAAGCCACGTACCGCTGATGACATTGACGGCATCATTTCGGTCGAACTGCCCAACGAACGAGACGATCCGGCGCTATACGAATTGGCCACGGAGCTTATGCTCCACACCTGTTCAGAGTCCCGTTGTCTCAATGCTCAGAGTTAGTGCGCAAAGCACTTCCCCTTCGACTTCGCCGCCAACACTATATTCGAAGGAGCAAATGGCCGCCCAACGTATCGTCGTCGCGAAGGAACTCCGACTCAATTCCCGCGGTGTAGAGTACACCTGCCGCCGAGTCGTTCCTGTCAACCCGTGCCTGCTCCGTAAATTCGAGGCTCACATCAACGTAGAAGTCTGCACTTCAATAGAGACGGTCAAATATCTCTATAAATATGTCTACAAAGGCATCGATCGAGCGCTTGTGGAAGTTCGTGCCGCCCAACCATCGGCTACAATCGCAGCAGCCAACAGTGACGACGTTTCGGGCCCTCCGGCAAACAACACCGTTTTGAATTACGATCAAATTGCTAAGTTTAAAACGGCGCGTTATATGGGTTCGAGCGAGGCGTACTGGTACCTCACAAATGAGTCTGTTCAGTACAACCTCCGCAATGTCGTTCGTCTCGGAGTTCATTAGCCGATTGCAGACAGGCCGCCTGTGAACTCGGTCGCCGATTCCTCATCCGATCCGCCGATGGACGTCGAAGAAGAACCTGCCGATGATTCCGCTGCTGCCCAGCCTGCAGAGTTGAACGACCAGGAAGGTACGCGCCCACGTCTGCCGCGAACCGATCTCCGCCGAGCGTTGCGAACGCCATTCCAGGCATGGCTTCTTCTTAATCAGACCGATCCCTTCGCTCGGACATTCCGATTCGTTCAGATTCCGCTATACCTGGATCCCTAAGCAGTGCATCTGGCAGCGTTGCCAGCGCATCTATCGAGTAGTCAGCCGGGTCTATCCTGTCTACCCTGGCAACAGCGAGCTCTATCATCTGCGCAAGATTGTCCTAAGTGAATTCGGCAAGGGTGCGACGTGCCACCAAGACCTGCGAACTTTCGACGGCGTCATCTACGAAACCTTCAGCGAGGCAGCCGTTGCAATGCGCCTAACCGAGAACGACGATGAGTTTGATCGGGCCCTGAACGATGCTTGGGTTTATAACACGACACTCGAGCACCAGCAATTCTTTGCAATCATTTTGGCTAACAACACTGTTGGCCAGCCTCGTGAGCTCTTCGATTGCCATCTAATCAACTTCACCGAAGACTACCGCGAGCCGCAGAGGAACCATCACCTGATCGACTGCCGAAACCGTGCTCTCCGTCACATTGAGTACTGCCTCCACCAAATGGGATCAAGCTTGACTGCAGTTGATTGGCCGTACGGCGATCTCTACGTGCCTCCGAACACCGAACCGCCAGTTCATCGGAATGTCTCATCCTTCAGTCTCTCAATGGAAATCAGAGAGCGATCGTTGAGGAGATTCTCGCTTCTGTCGAAGCCGGCAACACCACAGCACGGGACCATAACCGAGTTTTCTTCATCGACGGCCCCGGAGGAACCGGTAAATCGTATCTCTACAAGATTCTCCGATCGCAGGACAGACGATACATCTGCAATGCACCCACGGCACTGGCTGCCAGTCTCCTGTCTAATGGCGCGACCCTGCATCGGACATTCCGCATACCCGTTCCTTTTCTGCCTTCCACCGAGCTGAACATCTTTCGCTGGGGTTTTAAGGATTTCATGAGTCTCCAGAATGAGTTATCATATCTATTTATTTAATTTAGTATGTCAAATGATAAATCTGTCAGTTTGACATCTAATCTAAATCGAATATATAAGTGTCACTGTTAACTACAATAACGCCAACGCAGCTGTCAGCAACATCCGGAACTGCATCGAATATGAAAGCAAGATTTTCGCGGACCACTTGCTTTTAGAGGTAGGATGCCAGCAGAGTAACCCATGTGGACCACTTGCTTTTAGCGTCATAATTCACTCAATTGTGGACTCTATGATTTCCGAGTTAAACGTGCGGTACTTGGATGATTCCATCCTAGCACACAAACCAAAATAGTTATAGCAGATTTTAAAAATCTAGTATAATCAGTTGCGGACATTGGACTACGAATCAATCCAAATAAATGTGAGCTGTACTTCTGTTTAAACGTTGAAAATACACAGATCATTCAAGATTTCGACGTTTCCCCAGGAATTAAAATCATTAACAAGCAAACTTTAAAAATTCTTGGTTCTCCTATTTTTGAAGAAAGATACGAATATTTTGTCAATAAACAATTTGATCAATTAAAACTACTCCTTTCCAGACTCTTGGATGTGAACGTTCACGTTACGTTTTACCTTTCGAAGAACTGTTTATACATGCCATAAATGATGTATGTGGTATAAAGAAGTGCGCTTTGGAAAAACTCTTTACTGGCTGAGCAAATTAATAAATGCTTGCGAGATAGTTTAGAAACTATTTTAAACATCAAGTTAAACGATCAACAATGGGAGCGGGCGGTTTTACCGATTCGTTTGGGTAGGCTCGGAATAAGAATTTCTAATATCTCATCGTATGCTTTCCTAGCTTTGACACATGGGTGTTTCAGCATTGTCTCACTACTACTTTCCAAAACGGACTATAAGGTTAAAATATTCCATATGAATAAAGCTACTAACTATTGGACAACATTTTACCCGCCACTCCATATAGCCAGAACGTATGAGATACTATTCAACTAACTATTCTAACCAAAAAAGAGTCTAATTTTACCCTCTGTTGACCTTGCCTGCCTCGCTCTAAAATCTCAAGAGTATGGTGCCTGGCTACAAGTAACATCCTCTAACATCGGTACTCTATTTGATGACCAGACCATACGTACATGTGTTAGCACTTCGTTTATATTGTAAAATTTATTAGAAACAATGTCCCTTTGTACTCCATTGGTGAAGACGGAAGACACGGACCGCAGAGCAAAAGACGACATTTATGTCATCAGGAGCTGAATCGGATAATTCATAGGACTCCCAACTTCCATTCACCTTGCTTCAGCAGATATGACGGAAAACGGACCTGATGGGATCTTCTCTCTTGTCCCTTGGAGAAAATGTCAAAAAGTAGTTTATGTAACCTGTGTAGACACAGTCGCGGATAGTTATCTTTCTAGGATATCCAAAGCAGCCTGATCTACAGTTGAGCTAGCTTGTTTGCGGATGCACAAAAAGTAGAGTCAAATCAGGTTATCCTTTTCTGGGACTGGCCTTTGAAACGTTGGGACCTTGGCCAAGTAAACGCAATTGTTTATCGATATTATAGGTTCTAAAATCATCAATCATCTTAAGCGAAACATTATCTATACCAAAGACTTTTTCTGGCTATTCTTTCATGTTGTTTAAATAAGTGTGAAGTGTGAGTAAGTGTTAATAACAACTGTTATATGGTGTTGAACATTCTATCGCTCAGAGCATTAGGCGATGGTGTAGACAATTCCATGACACGGGTTGTCTGTTTAAAGGGAAATCTAGCGGTAGTCCCCGTGTGTCTGGCGTGTTTTACAGCGACGTTTGATTATAAAATCGTACAGGATTTAATTAATGCAAGTTCTCCATGCTGGTGACATACAACATGTGGAGTTGTGTGAATTCATTCATAAGGTGGCAAAACATTTTGTAACTTGCTTAATGTTTTCTTTTTCCATTTAAGTGGCAAGATAAACCTCCATAATGCTAGAATTTGAGATACGTAACAGCTACATCAAATAATACAGCATGAGACAGATTATCTTAAACTTAATGTATTTTGGGCAATTTCTCAGGAAAAAGTGTAGGGTCCCCTTTTCTTCTTAGAGAACACTGTTACGGCAATTGCATTTCTAGATATGCTTAAAAACTGTCTTTTCCCAGTCTTTTCTTAATTTTCCAGCAGGACGGGGAACCACCACAATGGAGCCTGGAGGTTCGAGAATTTTTGAATAATCAGATTCCACAACGATGGATCGGCCGTATGCGACCTAACGATTCAGCTTTACATCACTGGCATCCGGACCTCACATAGTGCAATTTTTTCTTGTGGGTGTTTATAAAAGACTGCGTTTGAGTCGAATACGAGCAGTGAGCCGGTGCGGATGCCTTGCATGCGCTCCGATAGCAGTGCGATAGCTTGACCTCAACGCTATTTACATTAAATCGTAAGTTATTCATACTTCTAATAAATACATTTAACAATTACTAACCATGACTTAAAAATGGATTATCAATTACAAAATAAACGTAAATTCGATAAATTATCACCACAATTATCACAGGTGCAAAAACGCTACGCATGGTCCGCTCGAGATCTCTTGACTAGTAACATATACTACCTACCACCACATCTGGAAGCCGCAGCAAAGCCCTCAGTTAATGAACACTCGCAAAAAAAGTCAATCAAGCGAAACACAAACAAAAACCCCCTATAGTTCCCCCTATATATCTACACAACGCAGTCGACCACAAAGCTGTAATCGAAGATTACAAAAATAATCAACTGGATCATTTGCAATTTCATATAACACAACTACACTTCGTATCAATCTATGAAAAGACGAAGATTACCGTAGCTTAACAAAATACCTCACAACGAATGAAATTCCGTATCACACCTATCAAAACCCCAACGATAAACCGATTTCAGTTGTAATAAAAAATGTTCTACTTTCTCTCACAGACCAAGAAATAAAAGATGAACTAAGCAAAACATTGCCAATCATAAAAGTGACTCGCCTATACACGAAAGATAAAACTCCGCTACATGTTTGCGCAGTGGACCTTACTAAAAATGAACAGGCTAAACATATTTTCTCACTCACCTCAATCTACCACTCAATTGTAACAGTAGAAGTCAGGAAAAAAAAGAAAAATATATCTCAATGGCACCGTTGTCAAAAATATGGACACACGAAAAATTATTGCAGACTGAAATCAGCATGCGTGAAATGCGCAGGCAACCATCACCACACTGAATGCAAAAAGGATACCAACGATCCACCCAAATGCGCAAACTGCGAAGGAAGCCATAGTGCTAACTACCGTGGATGCTCGCACCATATTGAACTCCTAAAACAGCGAACTAGAACACAAACAGAAATTACCAGAAGACCCCTCAGTAGACAAACCAATGTGAACGATGCTCAGACTTACGCCGAAATACTTAAGAATACAAACAACAACGTAACCAACTCCACAAACTCAACAACCTTCCCCAATAACCTCATACAACGACTTATTGATCTATTAACTCCATACTTACCCCAAATTAAATCTTTTATCACAAGCACCCTGTTGCATTTGCTCCTTAATGGATCCTAAACGCAAAAACGTCTTACAAAACTTAACAATCCTCAATTGGAATGCCAACGGAATTAAAACTCAGCGCTCATTACTCATCGCCTTCCTGGCTCGATACAATGTAGACATCGCCTGTATAAGAGAGACTCATCTAGATGATACTATCAAATTTCATCTTCCAGGATACCACACCTACCGTAATGATCGGATAGCAACAGTAGCTGCAGGAGTGGCAATCTTATCAAAACGAAGTACGTGCACACACGACTACCCGAAATTCAATGCCTAAAAATTGAAACAACCGCAATAAAAGTTACGCTAAATGACCAGAGTCATATAACAATAATATATGCCTACAGACAACCCAACAAAAAATTATACGAAGAAGACATTAAAAAAATCTTCGATATCAATGGTTCACTACTAGTCATAGGTGACATAAACGCCAAAAACACCTTATGGGGATGCAGAGCAACGAATCCAGAGGGCAGTAAACTGGAAAATCTTGCAATAGCCAACACATTCCAAGTCATAACACCCGACGAATATACCTATTATCCCTACCGATTCCACCATCAGCCCGATATCCTCGACATCGTGCTCCAAAAAAAACTTCAACAAACCAATATTTCAAAACGTCATTACAGAACTGAATTCAGACCACCTTCCTGTGCTCATGTCCTTTGATAACATCCTATCCATTAAACAACCCAACCCTAAACTCATTAATGGGCATATGGACTGGGCTGAATTTAGGAATACACTAGACAATAATCTTCAACACTCGTCAGGTCTCCAAACCTCCCAGGACATAGATTTGATGGTAAATCGCATTACCAAATCGATACAAAGCAGTGTAAAGCAGGCCTGCACGCCACCTAAAAGGCACATAATTCACTTAATAAAAACTAAAAGCAAATTTCGACGCGAATGGTAGAGGACAAGGAATCCCATAACAAAAAAATCAACAAATAATATCTCTCATTTAATAAAAAGGGGGCTCGATAACCTGAGAATCAACTCCTACAAACAACAGATTGCTGATCACAGCATTGTGGAGAACAACAAGAAACATACTTCATTGCTCATTACCTAGAAAGCACATTCACAGCAACAATCACCTGCGCGCCAATCTACTTTGCGCACGTAATCGGAGACATTGAAAGCAACGTACCAATACTAGATCGCATTAATCCAACCACTCCCAACGAACTTAAAAGCATAATCACCACCTTACCCAAAAAAATCTCCAGGTCACGATCTTATCACAAACACCATCCTCCAACACTTAACTATCAAAGCACTTGCCTACCTAAGCACAACCTTTAACGCCTCCATGAGACAGGGCTATTTTCCCCAGGCATGGAAACATGCACAAATAATCATGTTCGCCAAACCAGGCAAAGATAAAAAAAAATAAACAATTACAGACTAATAAGTCTCCTAATTTCATTATTAAAACTTTTAAAAAAAAGTCATACACAAATACCTGACAAATAGCATAAAAAACCTTAACATAATACCCACTTTTCAATTCGGTTTTCGACAAGGACATTCAACCTGTCACCAACTGCAGCGCATAAGGGAACTAATTTAACGGGGCTTCGAAAACAAACTATACACCATAGGAGTATTCCTAGACATCGCACAGGTCGACAAGGTTTGGGTCGAAGGCCTCAAAAAGATCTTGATCACGTGCCCACCAACCTCAAGGCCATCCTCATCTTCTTAGACAACCAAACCTTAGAAGTCAAGATTAAATCGACACTATCCGAAACCAAAAACATCCACGCAAGTGTTCCCCAAGGAAGTGTTCTTGGGCCTATTCTATTTAACATATACATGTCAGATATTCCAGAAACTAACGGTATTCTAGCCACATTCGCCGATGACATGCCCATCTTTACTCAAACACCCAAACTCGAGCAGGCTGTGACGGCATTACAACAAACAATAATCAGACTTACTTCCTGGCTCAAGCAATGGAATCTGACAATTATCGCCGACAAGTGCCAAGCCAAGATATTTACGCTGTGACAAATCAACAATCCCCCAAATATATTCATTAACAACAGCACAAATCTTGGAACCCGAGAGACTCCGCAGTAAAATACCTAGGAGTTTGTCTTGACACATGGCTCAGTTGGAAATACCGTGTCAATTACAAACTAACGCAATGCTATACCAGACTAAGACAGCTCTATCCATTAACAAACCGCAAATCAACGCTAAAAATAGAATGCACAGTTCTACTGTACAAAAGCCTGATAAGACCCTAGCGTTATATGCATCTCCCATATGATGCAACACCTCCAAAAGTAATATTCAAAAACTACAGAAACTCCAAAACAAGGTGTTAAGAATAGCAGTCAACGCAGTCTGGTATATTCATAATGCACAACTACATCATGAGCTTAGCGTCTTATATGTGGAAGAATTCGTCAAGAAATGTACCAAAAAGTTTCTTACCGACTCCAGTGCATGTAGTGGTGCGGTGCACTACAACCTATTTCAACCCAACATTCACATCAGACTGAAACGCAAATTACCGCAGGATATCGTTCAGCCAAACCCCGAGTAAAACCAATTGCTACAATTTACTGTTACTGTTATTATTTGTAACCTTAAGAGACTGCTAATTAGTCCCAGTATATTATGGTTTAGTTACTGTATTATAGTACGTACTACTATGTATAACAAAACATTATTTGTTGATCTGGCAATAAACTATATTTAAAATAAATAAATAAATGTTTACATTTTAAAAATCTATTTAAATGTAACACAACTTTTGTATGAATCGTCCTTTTGATTTTGATTTTTGCCTCTGGTTGGTTACTTAGATTGTTGTTACTTGTTTTTTCTGATGAATGACGATTTCTTTTCCATTAAGCTCTAGCTCACTGTTTTGAGCATCTAGTTGTTTATTCTGTAGGGGGCTATTGTTAGTTTTCAGTCTTTACATAGTTTATAGGTATTGAACGGTAAAAGCATTTAATAACCACCCTGAATGCCCTTTTTTCCTTTGGCTAGTATGTGTGATGAATTATTTAATTTTTTCACATAAATAGCGCTATTTTCTGTACATGTCTGGAGTTTTAGTTAAAATGTTTACTATTTTGTTTATCAAACTTTTGGCGAGGTATTGGCTTTTCTTCAACTACTGCAGGAAGTTTGTTCATTTCTGGTAGGTTCATTACTCCGTAAACGAATATTGGGGAGGTTTGAGTGTTTTGTTAGGTTTTGTTGTGTTGCTGTTGGTATTATTTTCTTGTAAATTGTTTCCTGATATATTTGTTGAAAAGGGGTGTTACACTGAGATCTCCATTTGCTTTTATTTTATTTTTCTACATTTTGGGGCCTTAACATCTTGCCAAAGATTTTCTTTTGTGTTGTAGTGGTTTCCATTTCGTCGTCCCTAATTGAAATCGTTCTTTGGGATTGCGAGTTGAGTAGGCTCCTGTACGCTGGTGTGCAATTAATTGTTCTCGGTTTGGAGGAAAATAATTACTGAGCCCTGGTGTTAAATGAATTGTTTGTATTGTAGGGTGCTAGAGTTTGGCTATTTATGAAGATTTGATTTTGATAAGAATTTGGAATTTATAGCATTTGAGCACTTAATCGAGAACGATTGTATATTTTGTGAAAGTGGCTGGCTAAATATGTAATTAAAGCCAGGTCCATGGTCTGCTGGTAACATTGTGGTAATTTGGAAAAGAAATTATCTGGGTGTTTTTTTCACTAGAACTAGATAGAGCGAATGCCCGGTTAACGCTATTAAAGATAAGGCAGCGCTGGTTGCCTTATCAAAAAAAGCGATTGAACTTAAACCCACAGCGCGTTTATCGTCAATGTTTACGCTACGGAGTTCAAACAAGCATTACAAGTTAATGGTAATCAATGTTTGCATACCTCTTTTGTATGCTCCTGGGATATAAGTTTGTTGTCAATTTTTAAGCGATGCCATACCAATTCTACGAAGTACTAAAATCTTACCTATTAGATCGGTATTTCTACGTGAACCACCATGGCAAATTCACGAATCTACAGCCCACTGTATCTGGAGTTCCCCAAGGCAGTGTTCTGGGACCTATATTGTACTTGCTGTTCACGGCTGACATTCCCACCACGAATACAACAACAACCGCCACCTTTGCTGATGACACAGCTGTCCTGGCATCACATACTAACCTTGCCACTGCATCCCACAACCTACAAGTCTCCCTCAACAAAATCCGACAATGGCTAAAAATATGGAGAATTAAGGTGAATGAAAGCAAATCACAACACATCACTTTCACCATGAACCGTGAAAACTGTCCGGCGGTTACGCTCAATGGACAACAACTGAAACATGGCAATTCCGTAAAATATCTAGGACTCCATTTGGACCGACGCTTAACCTAGAAAACCCATATATTCAACAAACGTAAACACATTGGATTACAATACAGGAAAATCTATTGGATGATCGGAAGGGGGTCTAGACTATCATTGGAGAACAAACTCTTGCTCTATAAAGTCACGTTAAAGCCTATCTGGACGTATGGTCTTTCTCTGTGGGGAACAGCCAGCAACTCCAACCTAGCCATCATTGAACGATTTCAAAATAAAGTGTTGCGTGCTATAGTTAGTGCTCCGTGGTATGTGCCAATAAAGTTATCTCAAGTGATTTTCGTATACCCACTATCAGAGAAGAAATAGAAAAAAGTGCACAAAGATATAAAGACCGATTAATTAACGAACGTCTAACACGCTTTAACCCATAATCTAAATTGTTGTAAGCTTTACCACTCACTTGTATATTTAGCCTAATGAAATTTATAAAGAGTGGCTTATTGTAGCCCTACTCTACATGCCTTAAGCAATTGGCAGTTTCTACTGCTCGTTGCATTCATTATTATTATACGCTAAGTTCTTATTGTCCCTTGTAATTAGAACAGATTGTATAACAAAGGAGTTAAAAAAATAATTAAGCGAGGCTGCCGCTCTGTTGCTGTGATAACGCAAATATAACTGGCTCCCACACGCTTGGATGCTCGACGGCGCGTAGTCTCCGTGGATAATTGTATGGCTGCTGCGTGAACGTTTGCTATGAATAGCGTGAATGTGTCGCACTAATAATAGGCAAGCCAAGCAACACCTGCTCTGTTAGATTGTTTGTACTTGACGATTTCACGTTGAAACTTCACCTAAAAATGCCCGTTACTTATTGTTAGATAGGATTTTATCAGTTGATAGAAGGTGTGTGGAAGTTTTTTTTTTAATAGTCCGGTATTCCAAGCCTTATCGAAGGCCTGGGCTTCTTTTAGCGTGATCCTTTTTATTTTTATTTGTAGACCTAGTTAGCCTGGTGTTTAAAAGTAGGTGTATTTTTGCTCTTCTCTAATGTTAGTTTAGAGGGGACGGTTGAAAAACATTACTGTAGTCTCGGGCTATTAAGTCATGGTCGGAGTTTGGAAACTCTTCACGTTTCGTACACAATTGCGGCGGACATCTTCAATAGAAAATCTTTGTAATGCCAATACATTACGACGCGGATATAGGCAGACGTTCTTCCTTACCGGCCGCTGGCTCTTTCCGCTTGAGCTCCGCGAGCGGGCAATAGCGTTGGCCGCCTCAGCGGCGCGGCGACTCGAGCGGCTTATTAAGGAGCCGCGCTAGTCAGCTAGGCTGACTTCAGTTCGTGCTTCACGGCTGACAGTCCCCTCGTGTTTACACAAGCGCCAGTGTTTCCACGGGCTCCGGTATCTACATCGGCTGCTGCCGTGCCTGCTCGACTTCGGGGGATTCCCGCCAGCTTCCTGCCGGACGAACTTCGATGGCTTCCCGGGAGCTACGTTTAGACGTACACGTGGACGCTTTCCCAAATAGATCGAGTAGAAGTTTGCAAATTTGTTATAGGTGTCCAGAATATTTTTCAGTTCAGTCCACCAGGTAGCTTCCTCCTGCAGGTGGTTGGTGACTTCTTGGACGGAGATGCTTTTGAATGCCTCCGTGGATTCACAACTGATGTTTAAAAAAACCAAATACGAGGCCGAAGAGTTCCTGGATCTAAGCTCCTATCATTTCTTTTTAGAAGTCCTAATATTGGAAATCGGTGTGGCATTAAAGCGCTATCAAACGTTCTACTAGCTAGTACGGCAGGTGACAGGCTGGCCCTGGATTTCTTGCTACCGCCGAATTGATGATCATTTTTTTACACTTTACACTTGGGGTTGATGCTTAAGCAGCGCTATTAAAAGTACTGATTATCCCTTCTCTGGCTCTTTCACCATAAGCGAATCAGCCACCTGCAATTTTTTGTAGTTATAGGATGAATTAAAATTTCGTCCGTCATGTTATTTAGCTGTAAGGGAACCTATATTTGTCCTATGAAGGGGTTATCTATTGAACGCTTAACTATTTTTCCTAGAGAGTAATGAGAGATATCTTTTCATTTAGTGGATAAGTTGTCGCGGAGGAGGGAGAGTTAGTTGTGGCCAGTATTTCGATGTTTGTTGCTAAGAACCTTAAAGAGTTGACGGTAAAATCGGCATCATCATGATCTTGACACGGTGGTTACTACCGGTATGGTTGGGAAACCCATCTTCGACTGGCTTTTGTAGATTTCAGCGATAGCGATGGTGGTCTGCCACAACTACAGGCCTCAGGCCGCCAAAAATCTCCCTAAAGATGGGGGTGTTACCTGAGGATCTTTATTATTACAGTTCGAGCAAGCGTTTTAAAGCCCTGGGTGGTTGCATGTAGTAGCATTGCAACATTATGTACTACAGTCAGGATTGAAAGCATTAATGGAGGCTAGCTGTTGCGGCAAATAAGGGTGCATCTTGATAAAGTTCTGTTGCACTCAAACAGATATAAGAAAGTAGATCAATTTAATGCTTTCACTTGTTTTTCAGGACGAACAAAGAGGTCTACTAGTCTGCGAATACTTACTGTACTAAAGATATAAAGAACTTCGTTGCAGAGAGAAGAATAGATTAAATGGTGATTCACACATCTGGCCAAGTAAAACCCATCCCTGGGTTGAAGTCGCCAAGAAAGAGCACGCCGACATCCGTCGCCCAGGCTACCAGAGACCGTTACATGCGATAAGTCTCGTTTTAGTTGTTCCGCCGTGCATTTGTTCCCAACAGCACTTTTTTCCCGCAGTCTGGAGAGTGCACAACTGACCTGCCGTCCACCGTATTTGGAGTTATTTAGTCATAGTTGTATTGTTTTTTGTTTTTCTCAAATTCTTTGTTTTGCTTAGTGTTACTTTTGTTATTAATTTCTTTGTGTCCAATATATAGTTTACACAGCTCTGTTTTGTTTATTGAATTGCTTTTAACTGTGCTTAATTATCAAACAAAGACGTCCTCTAAAAATAAACTTGAAGGCATTTTTGAAGCTAAAGTTAATACAAAACCCAATTTTATTTTTGGAGAAACACATCATTAACATTGGCTCGATCTTTTCAGGACAGACTGGTATAAGGCAATTAAGCATTCACTTGCTTTGCTCCACCTAACTTTTATTCTAGTACAAATTAGACATCTGGAATAGAATCTATGTTAGCAATCCAATGAAGTAGCATCAAGTGTTTTAATAAACATGGTTATATTATCTATTGATGTTGACTCCTGCAAAATTGTTTTAGATAGACATTAGCTGTTTATATGCAATTAACCAAGATTAACTGAATTCAAAATTTCCAATATTATACAACATATCATAATATAAAACATGCAAAGCTCATATCAATGTTAATTTCCATTTCAGAATACGCATTAATAAAACCCAATGCTAACAAGTGTATCTAAGAAGTTCAAATATCAAAGTCAATAGTGCAGCAAAATCAAGAAAGACAAAAAAAATCAAGAAATTATTGAAGATACTAATATTTAATAATAAAATATACTTATAAAACAAATAAATCTTACCTTTTCTGATGTTCAAAACTTGGTGTTGAGGAAGAAA
Organism: Sinelater perroti; assembly: GCA_036346155.1. Lineage (NCBI taxonomy): Eukaryota > Metazoa > Arthropoda > Insecta > Coleoptera > Elateridae > Sinelater > Sinelater perroti. Next base: position 330,781 of record JARFIY010000077.1, read on the forward strand.
GGCTTCCGAAAAACCTCATTTATCTACGACAATAACAAACAGTTAAATATACTCATTGAAAAAACAAGTAATAATTGAAAATTGTCAAGTATGAGTTATAATCTTATTTAAGTGCAATTTGTATTGTAAATTCTTCGGAGATTTTGAAATGACCTTACAGATCACTAATTTTTATCTTTCAACTATACTATCAATAAGACTTTTCTAGATTATTCGGTTATTAGGCGCTACTAAAGATAGCCAGTAAGTTGAGCCAACACTAGCTTACAATTGTTCAAGTTTGATTCATTCTCAAGCGATAATCTTAGTCAGGTAGAAGGCCAAGATCAATATCTGAAATTCATCATATCAAGCTTTAAATTTTTATTTTTTTATTAATCAGTTGCTGTTTTCGTTTCAACCTATCTTTTAATTGTGTGCTCTAATATACCACATATATGGCGTATAGATACAAAACTTACACTGACAAAAATTATTCCTCCTTTTTCTCTAATCATTATAACCTTTCAAGAGTTGGAATTTTTCGGCAGAAATTAGAATTTTTGATTTTTAGATTTGAATGCAGCAGATTAGATTCCCATACAAGAGCAAATTAAGTATGTTTATGTCAAACTCAAGATTGGACGTGAAAAATATGCTATAAATTTAATCATCCTTTGCATTAAGGGGTTTTTTGGCAAAAAAATCGATTTTGAAATTTTTTTTTTCAGAAAGCTGAAACCCCTAGGATTATAAAGTTTTTCTTATTTTTTCTATATCTCAATTTACTGCAAAGATATTTATGTATATATACCACACTCGCCAAGCCATTTTTTCCGCCCTGCAAATTGTGACTTGTTTCTTCGGAAGAAATGTCGTGTTTTTTTGGATCAAAAAATTAATTTCAGGTTTTTGTTTTCGAAAGGCTAACGACCTCAGAATCGCAATGCTTTTATTAATTTCTTCGTATCTTTATACCTATACATGCAGGCTCGCCGCACCAGTTTATCCGCGGTGCAAGTTTCAACGAGTTTTTTCGCCAGTTACGTCGTGACCTTTGAAAGAGCGTTGAATTTGATATCATTATGTCTAAATGTTCTCATAACAAATGATCTCGTAAAGATACAAATAAAAAAAGTGTGGTAGGAATAAAAAATGAAAGTTTCATGCACTGATAAAAAATCTCAGCAATCCTCAAAGATGCGAGAATCAAGAGAAAAAAGGAGTTTGATTAGCAAGAAGAACTTTTTCAAAAGACCGAAGAATTACTTTATAGCGCAGGAATCGCAGACTGATGATTGGTAAGCATTTTGCCTATTATAATTGTAAATAGTTGAATGCGAAATAGAAAAAAACTCTAAATACGTTTTTCTCAAAATAGGAATTTTTCGCGCGGTGGACATGATTTCTCAAAAACCATTAATCCGATCGACCTAATTTTTTATGGATTTATTGAAACAATAGCTTGTCTGTATTCTACAACAAATTCTCCAAATTGAACCTAAAATATTTTTTTTTTTTATAAGAAGGTAAAAGGACGTTTTTCGAGAAATTTTTTCGCAGACTGATATTTTTTTTCTACTGACCTTGACAACTTGGTTGTAGAATAGACAGGATATATATGTTTACTTTAAGATGCCGTTTGATTTTTTTCTTTCAGCAATACTGGTGCAAAGATATCCTGTCCACCGCACAACGCACGGTTTTTCAGATGACTTCGGCGCCCTCTGGTGAAGGTGAAATAAATAATATAATTCAAAACAAAATTGTTTTTGATACCTCTTAATATATCTTTTCAAATGCATGAAATCACATATTTCTAAATAAAATAGATTTGTATAAAAAAAATTTATGAAAATTGACCAATTTTCACCCAAAAAAACCAAACGTCCCCCTTAACATTTTAAGTGTAAATTTAACTGTTTGCTGTTCCACCAATAGAACTGATTAATAAGTATTACTATACAATTTCATAATTCTATTTTTTTTAGTACTTGTGTTATTTAATATGTCTAAATTAATCAACTCAAATGAATTAAGAGTGCAGTAAGTTGCGGGCATAAAGGCAGAGTGCCAATAAATACTAAATGCGCAATTCAGTTTCCGGGTTTCACACATGGTGTTACATATAGTCGATATACATGTCTGAAGTTGGGTTTTTTTTATAGCTTGGACATCTGTTAACAATAACTAGTCGTAATACCAACACATATCGCAACGCAAAAATATTTGCATAAATAGCATTTGCGGGAAGCTTTGCTTTTCTGTTTTAACTTGAAAAAATTCAGCTGAAGCAACACGTCGTTTGTTTGAGGAGGCGTACAGCGAACATCCACTATCGAAAACCACCTGTAAAGTTTGGTTTAAACGCTTCAGATGTAGCGATTTCGACACTACCGACGAGAAGCGCCCTGGAAGACCAAAAACAATTAAGGACGCCAATCTGCAAGCGTTATCGGATGAAGATGATATGCAAATACAAGATTAACTTGCAGAAGCATTAAACATGACTCGTCAAGATATTTCCATACGTTTGCATGCCATGGGAAAAAAATTGGTGCTACATAAGTTGACTGAGAGACAAATGGAAAATCTAAGAGCCACTTCCGAAATTTTGCTTTTGCGGCATGAAAGAAAGAGTTTCCTGCATCGAATTGTTACTGGCGATGAGAAGTGGGTATATATAAAGGCAAAAAATCGTGGCTTTCACCTGGCAAGACATCAACAATATCGACGGCATGGGCAAATCGCTCAAAAAGACAATGCTTTGCGTTTGGTGGGACCAGAAAGAATCGTGTACTATGAGCTGCTGAAACCGGGTGAAACTCTCAATGGGCATCGGTACCGAGAACTGATAAATTTGAACCATACATTGCTTAAAAAACGGCCAGAATGGGACACGAGACACGATCGAGTGATATTGCAGCACGACAACGCTCCGTGCCATCGCATTTCCATCTTCCACGACGCTATAAAAACGCTGAAATGGGATCTGCTACCGCACCGGCCGTATTCGCCAGACCTGGCCCCTTCCAATTATCACTTGCTCTGATCGATGGCGCATGGCTTGGCAGGGCTACACTTCGCCAATTTCGAAGAATAGGGATAAGGATAAATGGTTTCGGTCCAAAGTCGCGACGTTTTATCGTCGCGGTATGTATTGCCACAGAGATGGCAAAAATGTGTAGCTAGCAAGGGACGATACTTTGAATAAACCATTTTCAACGAACTTAAAAAGTTCGTTACTGAATTCTATATGTCTGTCTGTCGGTCTATCGCTCCGTCACAAAATTTGAGATTTTTTAAAATTTGAAAATGGATTCTTATAGGAAATTTTAGGCTGATTTCGAAATCGAAATTAAAAATTTTTTATCTCGAATAATTTTCGACATATTCGACTTCGAATTTCGGGAAAATTTTCGACATTACGATTTTAAATGTGATTCTTATAGGAAATTTTACGCTGAATTCGAAAAAATGAAGTCGAAAAAATTCTGTCGAATAATTTTCGAGATATTCGATTTCGAATTTGTAAGTTCGTTCTGGGATTGCTTACAAAGCAATCTCTTCGCCGGCTCCCCGTTTTGTATTTCTTTTGAAATTTTCCATTTTTCATTGATCGAAAAAAACCCGAAAACTTAGTTGCGCACATAGTAACTCATAGACAAGATTTATTGCACGGATTTTTAGTGACATGTGGCAGTGTATATAGAGAAATGTAAAGTATTAGAGATTATTAATTAAACAGACAAAATTTAATTTCAATATTAATAAGTAACCGGTTAGTTATAAACACTCAAGATTGAAGAAACAACGAGCAAAGTGCAATAGTGCGGATCACATGAACAGGAATGTTATCGTGGCCATACAATTGTTTTAGGTCAAGAAAAATCCTTGCGTGTAAAATCAAGGTTTACAGCAGGTAAGCAGGGGAATATACCAAGTATGGTAAGATTAAAAGGATAAGAAATTTAAATAGCATTAGAGAGAGCTAAAGAACAGAAGACTATAAAGACTGAAAAAACCGAAACAGGAGTTAAATGACAATCAACATAAAAACAAAAACCATAAGAAGCACCACACCAAACACACAATTAGAATAAATGGATTTATATAAATATGCATATGCATGTGCAGCAATGATAAAATAAGATTTGAAAATAAAAGAAAGACATAACATAAGAGCAAAATCAAAAGTACCGAGACAATATTCCTAAGATAAAAATAAAATGCACAGAAACAGAATAGAAAACACAGTATTTAGAAAGGTTTTAAAAACTAAATCAGTACAAGGGAAACAGTTGGGTTAGTTGGGACGTACACACAGAATCAGCAATAGAAGAATGGTAAAAAAGCTGTACAAAGCAAATGTTGCTGAGAAAGCAAGAAAATTAGGCCAAGAAGCTAGAGGGGCGAGATATTTCAAGGCAGTCATTAAAGGTTTCAGCAAGTGATGTCTGTTTATGATTTTTACAGCTAAATTAGTTTTTACAAATGAACATACAAAAAAATCATCAGCTTTTTGCAAGAATCTCAAAAAATGAGTATTACCTATGTTTAATTGGCTCAAAATTATCAAAATTAGCAATTATTTTGAGTGCTTCACTATTGTCAAGCAATTTTTCTGTATGAAGGAACGAAGTTCATTTGATACATTCCATTACAAATTATAAAGTATAAAACACTTTACAAAAGATCCGGAAGAATAATTTTCATAGACATTTTCTTTTACTTCCTTACTTCAGATCACTTACAATCGTGGAAGTTGACAATTACTATCATTCTAAAAAAACTAAACGCCACATTTCTAAGATTAATAGCTGTAAAATTATGAACATTCTATCCCAATTGAATTTTTATAACAGCATTACAATATATATTCACGAGTTCCTAAAAACTAGGAATAACAATGCAGTCAGCCATACGAATAAAACTATCTCTTTGTAAAATAATACAGATTAGTGAGTAATCGTCATTACACTTGAACTTTCCCATCATTGCTATAGAGATACTGTCGTGCATTATTTTGCTTATCAGCATTTGAGTAACATTTTAGATACTACACTGGAAGCCGCCTAAGCTACAGCTTAGTCAACATTACAAGAGGAACAATCAAGGATTCTGTAACTATAAACTATAAACAAATTAGTATGCAACAGGAATCAAACATAGAATATGGTGGAAAAGCTGTGATATTCATCAGAAGCACTCAAAGTTTTATGTTTTAAATAACCACGAGTACATAATCCAAATTATATAGGTCACAATTTTGAATTAATGTATTGTACATTTGGTATTAAAATAAAATGTAAAAGCACTTATAAAAGGAACAGAAAAAAATAATAATCAGCTTTATGGAATAAGATCTATAATGTCTAGTAGTTCTTAAGCCCCTAAAAGAAAAAACTGCTGGAACGAATATAGAGACCGATAAATAAATAAAAGTTAGCAAAATTTATATATAGCCAAAGTAAATAGTTGTCTTCTATCTTGATATTACAGTGCTGGGGCGAAAGCTGCTTCTTAAACAAATACTAATGAAGTACAGGAGATAAACCACTTCCACAAATTTTTGCTTATTGCCTACTCTGGAGGAAAGAACTAAGTTAAACCTACACTCAGTCTGACAATGAATGAAAACATAGTCCAAAAAACATGAAAATAAAATAAATGTCATAGAAATAAAATACTTAAGAAACGTGTGGGAAAACAAAATGGGATTACATAACAAAACGAGGAAATTCAAAACCGAACAAGAATCAGTAAGAGATAATATAACAAAATCAATTAAAGTGGCTGCGACATGTAATTAAAATGAAGGAAAACGGACTTTTAAAAGAGTAATGGAAGCTGATACAAACAAGAAAAGTAGATAGAAAAGATAACAGAAATAGGAAAGAAAAAGGAAAAATGATAGGACAAATAAGAAAATTATCTAGAAACAGTTTAGGTTAAAGAAATAAATGCATAAATAACAAACAAATGAAACAAATAACGTATAACTGACGCTCTATAAGTGGTAAACGCAATGGCAACTTCAAAAAATTTGGAATAAGTATATTGAAGCAATGGAGTTGATAGCTGCTGAAATAACCTCCATTGCTTCATCATTTGCACCATTTGTAGCCAAATTTTCAAATAATATATTATTTTAAAGAAACATGCAATATTGCATTTCATTTCTCTATTAATTATTATATTCATTACAGTAAGGTAGCAATAAATGTTGGTTTTTATTTTATTTGAGTAATACAACAAAATTATTTTCTATTATAAAAGTATATATAATTGTCATATTTTTTTCTTAGTACCATCCATTAATAAAAAAAATTGGTGAGATTATTATCAACACCATCAAACCTTAAAACAGGTGAATGTATTTTTATACATTATGTAACCTACTATTGTGAGAGTTACAATAGCATTTTGTTATGAGTCATAACACCTGCTTAGTCAGGTTGAAAGTGTAGTATTGGAGCTTTTAATAAACAAACACAAAAACTAGTTCCAATATATTGATCTTCAAGGGAACTGAGAATCGAATTTGATACTGAACTAATGACTATGGTATTCTAAATCACCTGTACACGTATTTAATTGAAAAGATAATAAACCTAGTGAATAATGTGAAAGGTACCTAAAACATATTCTTTTCCACCATTACAAATTGATTTTATTAATGTTCAGGAAACCAAAAAGTCGTAACTTTACATTGCAAATAGATAATGTATAACAATTATACATGCTTAAATTATCAATATCTTATAAAAGTTTACAACATAAACAAAATTTGCCATTTGTACCTTTAAAAAGTGATATCTGTTTCAATTTATATAATCTTATTTGAGAAATAAATCTTTCAGGATATTCTCATATAGTGTCTTTGTTAGTATTTGAAATTTAAAGATTGTTCCGAATGACAAAAATATTTACATTGTAAATGGATTAATCCATAATACATCAACTAATAAAAGAAAGAAGAAAAATGTAAAGAGAAAATGATGGCAGAGCTGCAAAATAGTAACATAAAGTAAGCAACCTATGATAATGCGCAGGCTTAAATTCCTATAAAAATATAGACAAAAATATAAGGCCAATAAAAGTACCTAAATTCTAACAAGATAGGTAACACATTGCAGAATAGTATAGAAATATAGCATATCTCAGAAAGTAAATAGTAATACCTTAGAAGATAAAGAAAAGGATTGTAAAAATACTACATAGTATTAATCGGCAACTAAAAGAGCTAAAAACAGAATTGAAGATAACAAGCATAAACCAGGCGAGAACAGCAAATACATTAAAAGCTTTACAAAAAAAACCATTAATGAAGCAAGCAAAATGGCAAACAGTAAAAATAAATATACTAGAAACATGTACAAAAGGTAAACAAAAATTCGTGGTATAAAAGAATAGTGATGAAAATGAAAAATTAAAGAAAAAAGCAACAAAAAGCCAGATTGGTAGTAAAGATTTAGGAAACTTAAAGAAAAAAGAACAGACCAATATGAATGACGCCAAGTAAAAATAACACAGAAGAAAGTCGTGCGGGCAATATGTAAGTGACTAAGAAAAAAGTTACATCAATACAAAATGTGATGTCATATTGACATGTCCATCAATTTCTGATAATAGCAACAATAAAACAAAAATTTAACAATGAAAGGGCAAAAAAAAAAAAGACTGGGCAATTGAAGAGTTTATATAAAAAGAAATAAGAAAAAATAAGCAACAACGCAAAAATTAGACGATAAATAAGTAAATGAGGATATAGGTAATAAATAGAATAAAACAAAAAACAATGTATGTAATAACACAGCAGAGGATATTGTTGGATACAAGAGTAACAAAGACAAATGCACAATAAAATATAAAAAGGCATAAGAAGAGAAAGGAAGCTAACAAAATATGTAAACAAAAGAACAATGCATGGCTAGAAGAAATAATGGAAAAATTAGAAGAAATAAAAGAAAATATAATATGAAGAATTTTTATAGAAATATGAAGGAACAAAAAAAAAGGAAAAAACAAACGAATAAAGAATAAAAAAAGAGCCATTGCTAAAAAATTTCCAAATTATGCACAACACAAAATAACAAGGATGAGTGTCGACATCAACAAGAGAGAATTAGTGAAGCAAATAGAAAAAAATTAAGAGGATAATGAAAACGAGCTTAACAATAAATAAAGACAAAATAAAATATCTTAAGTACTATAAAGGTCAAAAATCCGAAAATCTGTAAGATAATGACATATCTTATAAAAACGATATTCTTAACAAGACGAGAAGAGGAAGAAACCAGATTGAAAAAAATTATAAATTATTTTGAGACCAATTAAAATCAATAAAAATAATGCAAAGCATAAATAATAAAATAATCAAGGAAATAAACTGTAAAGAAATAATAAAATACATAAAAGCTAAGACACATAATCAAAGCAATAAAAGATGATACAATAAGAAAATTACTGAAATGGAAAATAAAGGATGATAGCCACAAGGAAAACCCCAAACTGAAATAGCTGGATGAAGTTATAAAATGATTTAAGGATTGTGGAACTCTAAAAATGGAAGAAAAAGCAAAATACGGGAAAAATTGAGTGGTATTTAATGCAGCAGACACAAAGAAAATATAGTTAAAATAAATTTGAGAAATTGATGAAAGTACACTGAACAACGGGGAAGGCCACTACTAAATGTTAAACTATTTATTACTACTGTAATACCCACAACTGCAATTACATACAAAAACCTTAAATTATTATTAAAGTTTAAATAGCAAAAAATATCATGTTTATTAAAGCTCAAGCATTAAACAACTTTTGTTAATAATTAGGTGTGATAAGTGGTGCTAGAGTTTAAGGCGAAATATAAAGTAAATTGTACACAATAAAATAAATGGACCTAGTTAAGGATCTAGTGCAAAGTAGGAAGGCCATATAAGCAGCAGACATACTAAGTGCATTGAATTACATTTAATTATTAACTAACTTAAAATAAATATTGATAAGGCTGTGACCTTTAAGTAATTGACCAGGAAAATATTTATGCAAGAAAGGATAGGCAACTCATTAGACACCAAAGAACGACACTAAATAATCAGCAAGAGTGAAGTACAAATATGGAAAAATACTGGAGGATATACAAGATAAACTAACTAGAATGGATAAGAGGACAAAATGGATTGGAAACATAGAAGTAAAAATAGATAAATTACACTCAGAATTAGGTGAAACGAGGCGAGTACAATGAGTTAAAGAAGCAAAATAAAATGATGAAAATAAAGATAAAAATACAGGAGAAGTACACGGCACATATGGAAAGGAAGATGAGGAAAAGAAAAATTATGATACAAGGAATTGCCGAGGAAAAAGAAGAATCAAGTTTATAATTAAATGAAAAGATGAGAATATTGATGAGAGAAATTGGTATTAATATTAACATAGAAGAGGAAACTGAAGAAATAAGATTAGGTAGAAAAGATAGAAATAAAAGGGGAAATAGACCTGTTTTAGTAAAGTTTGGGTCCCTGAAAAAGAAAAATAAGGTGATGTGTAACAAAAGAAATTTAAAGAATATGAAAATATGGATCACAGATGACTTCCCAAAACCAATAATAGAATAATGTTAGGAATTATTGAAACATATGAAGCAAGCTAGAGAAGAGGGGTACAGGGCGAATCTAGCATATAATAAACTCAATGTCAATGGTGAATCTTATACAATAGAACGACTAACAGAACAGGAATCAAGAGAGGAGATGAAAAAGGTGTAGACAGCAAACAAAAGCAGTTAAACGTAAAGCAAGCAGTTCAAGGACAGAGACATAGCGAGGAAGAAACAGATGAGGAAGATATTACTAACTTAGATAAAGGCAAAGACGCCAAAAAAAGGGAGATCCACTGATGAAGAAAACGGAAATACCCAAAAGGAAATAGTATCTGCCCGAGCAGTTCCAAAGAAAAACAAGTAATGGGCGCAAACAGTATTAGCGTCTTATAAGAAAATAGAAGGAAAAAAAAGGCAGCTGCAGGAAGTGTAGCGAGTAAGACGACAACGGAAGAGGAGGCCTTAAAAAAGGAAATGAGTAGAATTACAAGCAATAAACGATCCCAACAGCAACTGCCAAAAAACTGATAAAAATAAGAAACCGAACGGAAGAACTGATGACGACAAACAAACAAATTGGATGAGAATGCGAAGCAAGAAGAGACCAAATCAAATCAAAATAAATATATAGTAGATGGGTTAAAATGGAAATTTCAAGTACTAAATTTAAACATAAAAGAATTCACAAAGAAACCTGGACAATACCAGGGAGCACTGAAGGAAATCAGATTGAACATATCTTAATTTCAAAAAAAAAAGGCAGACATGATCAATAGGGGCGCGAACGCGGACAGCGACCATTTTTTTTAATGGCAAAAATGAAGCAGACAATATATAGTAGGAATCAAAAGAACAAATCAACAACACAATGGGACAAAGTAAGGTTTAACAGCGAGGAAATAAAAACAAAATATGAAGAAGATTTAAATAAGAACCTAGTACAAAATAAAGTAAGTAAGGATATAGAAGAGGAATGGATACATATTAAAATAATAAAGAGGAAAAGAGTGGCGAGAAAAAGTTTCTTAAATACCAAAGGCGAACAAGAAAAAAGAAATTATAATGATTTAAGGCAAGCAGTAAGAATATGCAAAAATAATCAATGAGGTAATACCAAAATGGAATAAATTGAGAATAACTGCAAAGATCATAATTCAAAAATGTTCTTCCAAAAAATACAAGAGGAATATGGTAAACCAAACATATGCAGAACAGGTATAAAAAACACGAAAGGAGAAATAGAGCATAATGAGCAGAAATCAGAGAAATATGGAAGAACTTTTATCAAGATCTGTTAAATCAAGATAGCAGTCTGGAATTAACAGTTGAAGAAAAGGTAACAAGGCAGAATGAAGAAGTAACAAGACCAAATTTTAAAGAGGTAATCGATATAATCAATAAAACAAAAATGGGAAATATGCTCAGAGTTAATAAAAACGGGTGATGAAGAGTTGCATAAAAGGATTTTCAAGCTAGTAACAGAAATCTGGGACACAGAAAGAATAGCAAAAGATTGGAAATAATCAACGATTGTTCCAATACCGAAAAAAGGCGACTTGAAAGATTGCAATAACTATAGAGATATCTCCTTGCTGAATGTAGAGTATAGGATATTTTCTAATATTTTACAGAATAGAATACTGCAATACAGTGAGCTAGAAATAGGAGAGTACCAGTTGGGCTTCCGACCCAGGAGATCAACTACGGATGCCTTGTTTGTGGTAAAACAGATTCTTGAAAAATGCTACAAATTTTGAATTGAATTAAGACTATTATTTGTTGATTTCAAGCAGGCTTTCGATAAAGTACATAGAAAAGAGCTTCTAAAAGATGTAAAACAATCAAATATACCAGCTAAAATTGTAAACTTGATTAGGATGATACTAACAAACACTATGGCAGTAGTTAAAATAAACACAACAAATGAGTTTACATTTATTAGTGGGGTATGACAAAGAGATAGATTTCCAGCAATACTATTTAATTATGTAATTGAAAGAATAATTAGGAGAACAGAAAATAAGGGAACGATAATAAACAAAGAAGTACAAATTATTGCATTTGCTGATGTGCTGATAATCTCGAGAACACAAGCAGGTCTAATAGAAACACTTCAAAAATTACATACATAAGCAAAAATTATTGGCCTAAATATAAATCAAAATAAAACTAAAATCATGAAAATGCAAAGAAACGAGAGTACGGGAAGATACATCAAAGTAGACGACTACAAGTTTGAAGAGGTGAAGATTAGATACCTAGGAACAGTACTAAGTAACAAAGATGAAAACGATCCAAATATGAAAGAACGACTAATGGCAGGGAAAAAGCCTATTTCAGCAAAATCAAAATTTTATAGAATAAAAAGATCAGCAAACAAGCAAAAATTAGATTATATAAAGCTGTAATAAGACCAGTAGTTACATATGCTGCTGAAATAATTCGCCTCACAAATAAGAGCAACTAACAGTATTCGAGGGGAAAATATTAAAAAAATATATCTGATCCAAAAATACTAGGAAATGGAGACATCCGACCGAAAATGAATCACACTCTACGATGAATATGGACAAGATATAGTGAAGTTTATTAAGGTTCAAAGAATAAGTTGGATTGGACATGTAATAAGAAGCGACAGAGCAAAAATAGTTAAATAAATTATGCAATGGAAACCTAGTGGTAATAGGTCAAGGGGTAGACCGAGAGAGAGATGGGCAGATGAAGTGGCGAGGGATGAAATGGAATTACAAGACGATGGACAGAGAACAATGGAAAAAAATGTAAAGGAAGCAAAAACAAGCCAAAAATTATAAATTGATGAACAAATATGGATAGAAGGAGTAATGCACCTCAGAGGATTTAAAAGCTTCAAATGAAGCGACTATATTTCACCAGGAATGCATGTAGCCTTCATATATAAAGCACTAAACAATTCAATTGTACGAAATGTATTATACTACTACACAATAATACACTCCATGAAGCAAAGGACAAAAAACTTAAACAATTAAAGCAGTGGATACTAGTCCTAACATTTAGAAAAACCCTGCAATGTACCATCAGATTCTGATAACTATACTTGCAAAAAAAAATTTAAAACACTTAGTACCTACAATTAAATTTTATGTAATACTGTATTTCTTATTTTCTATGCTAACTCCTGTGATCTTGTTGATTCTTGCATCAATTTACTAGTGAAACATATTGCTGCTTTTTATTAGGATTATAATTTACATTATTTAAAAAACATTTATTTAATCACATTTTACACTCACCAAAAAGTAAAAAAATATATCCATATCAAACAATTTAAATACAATGTTTTTCATTTCAAATATCTCTCATTTTCTGTTAATTGACATTAAAAATTCCGGAAAATAAATAGTTCCACAGTCATAAGATAATATAATCAAACAAAAATGACTACCAAATTCGATTGATGATAAAGCTATTCAAATTGAATTCAGTACAAATTCACTCTATCTGTATATACAATTATATTTGGTACATTTTTATTTACAGGATTTTCTTCTACGACAGGCTACGTCAAATGTAAACATATTTCAGGGCATGGGAAAGAGTAATATAAATTATTAAAAAGAAAAGCTTCTTTTACTATTTTGAACTTATTAAATCTGCAAAAATTCCAGCTAAAGAGAGTACGTTTCATTTTATACGCATTAACTTGCTATCAAGTGGAATAATACACAATAACTTATTTTACAACATTTCAAATGGCACGTTTTTAGTACCAACGCATGTTGAAAAAAAATTTACCTTCAATAAAAAGAGGGGTAGCTCACTTATTTTCTTCCTTAAGGCAGAAGTGCACAACAAAGACTCATCATATTTTTGCCTCTGGCTATTCAATGTCCTGGCTCTCCGGGGACTGACTAACAAAATTAGTCAGACTGGATACATTGCGCAATGATGGTGTGTGCTTGTCGGAATTATTTTTGCTTCATCACCTAATCATGCTATTTTCCTACAAAAAGAAGAACATGTAGATAATTCAGGTCACCAATATTGTTCACATAATTCAATTAAATATTGTAAGTAAAAAACCACAGGCCTCTTAGGTGAGTGATCTAAGAAACAAGTCAGAGTTCATTCAACATTAAAATCCCACCTTTTAACCTTTTTCTTTATTTTTATGCCACATTTTCTGAAGAATCCCAATAATTGAGTGGAAAGTAATATTTTTAAAAAATGTACAATTATTATGCATAAACAGTTTAGTTGATGCACACATTCTGTTGATATAGCAGTGTGACACACCTATAGCATGCAATACAGGGTTTTTATTAGCTTAGAGGTTTCTGCTACCCACATCAAATCATCACAGAAAATTTAAAAAATGGGCTTAAATTATATGTGGTAAAAGAAAGTAACTACAAATTCTTTTTAAATGTAATAAATTGCTTTTTTCTTCAGCAGATGACCGAGTGTTATAATAAAGCAATTAAACAAATGAAAACCAAGCATTTGCTGTAGCACATCATAGAACTAACTTGCATAATATGTATTTTTGTGATCACAATCAAATAATACAACTTTTTTTAAATAAAAGGGATGTTCAGTGAATGAAAGAAGCACACGTGTCCTGATTTACTTAAAAAATGGAAGTAATAGAAATAATGAAAAACGTGACTGCAATTATTGTTTGTTCCATTGCAGCAAAAGTTATTTTCTCTTCCTTTTTTGTTTTTGTTGGACACATTACTGGCATTAAAGCTTGCAATTGCTTATTGCGCCTACATCCATGAGCGAAACTCAAACTCAGCTTGTGATGATTCGACCACAGCAGCAGACTTTTCTGTTACATTTACAAATCTAATTTACAATAAAGCAAATGTCATTTTTCAATCTTGGGACAAAAAATGGGCTATCAGCAGCACAAGAAATATAAGAAAAACATGAACTGTGTAAACAATTTTTAAGAGACAGCGTTTAAAGATGAATAAGCAACGCTCAAGTCAATACAAGTCAAATTATCTTTTCAAAAATTTAAAAACAAGGCTTAAACCTACAACTAGCAGAATTCTACTGTAGGCCAGCTCCTCAAAATTGCACATTACAAAAGGTTCACATGTAATATTTATTCATACACTAACTTTTAAAGTGGAATTTCACAATTACAGCACTTTATTTGCCAAATATATTTTATTCCTACCCAACTACCACCACTCTACAAATATTAACAATATCTCATTTATCCAAAGGCCTTGTTCTTACTTAGTCGTGAGAACCTTAAAACTCTCTAAACTCTTCGGTTGTGCACTTACACCCAAGATCATCACTGTAATACAGCAACAACAACCACACCGGTACTACCGTGTAATTTTATAGTTAAATATAATACGATTCCTACATTATATATAGTATACCCAAGAAATCATTTTCATAGCATTAACAGATACGATATAATTTTAAACAATTAAATCCTATGAACTTACCCAAATATGAACAAGAATACATGCATCCACCAACATTTGGAACGATTGGATATCTTGCCAGCCCTGTAGTTTTGGTAAACGAACATAAGAATAAGCTCCATGGCCGCCCAACAACAGCAAGCCAACAACGACTATAAAGCAGAAAGTACTCAATTAAACATCAAGAATGGTTTTGACCAAAGATCTTATGGCTTATTCTACTTACCACAAAAATTTAGATGTTACGAATAAATACAGAATACTAATTGCAATCTAGAAAATGCAGGTAAGCTGCAGATATTCCAAATTAAAATACATCACTTACCGATTCGCAAGCAATGGCTAAACGCAAGCGTCGGTAGTTCATTCCAATTTTTCGCGTTGTTGCCAGATCTAACCTATTAACAGGGTGTGCAAAAATAATTGTTTTAAATAGAAACACAAGTATTATATACGTATTTTTAAATAAAATAAATTTAAAAAAAGATTAAATAATAATAAAGCGCAAAGTAAATTCTAATTTTTAATAAATAACTATTCAAGCAGGGCCAAATAAAAGTCTAAACGCTAAAAAATCGAATCAAATTACTTCGTATGAGAAAAACATATAACTAAATTGTTTTTTTTTCTAGACGGAGCCTAAATATTTTAAACAAATTCTAAATATTTAATTGGAATAAAAGAAAAATCATTAAAGTCATGTTTCATTGGTAAGTTCTTCTTCTTTTACTCTAGTTTTCTTGCGTCCAATTGTAAGGAGAGGTCTCTTTCGTTTTGTTCCGTCTATCTGTATTTTGTTCTACTTTAAGCCACCGTAGACCAACGACTTTCTTGGTATCAACATATTTTGCTACTAGTTTTTCTCTATTTCTTCTGCCCAACAAGACTCCATTGTATTATCTTAGCATTCCATCTGTTGTCTTGCTCTTATAACATGACCATTAAAGTCCCATTTTAAATTTTTTAATCACATCTATCACTTTTGCTTTATTGCGGTCCTATTCATTTTAATTTTTGTGTTATATTGTATTTTCTAATAATCGATCATTTGATGGCTCACTGTCTAACTTACAGTCTTGTTATTTGTTTTGTGATTGTCCATATTTGCACGCCATACATAATAAAAGGGAGGACGCACATATTAAATACTTTTGTTCTAAAATGCTGTGGAATCTTCTTGGTTCTCAATATTTATATATATATATATATATATATATATATATATATATATATATATATGGGTAATTTTTTTCTAAAACTCTTCTTTCGTCCGGAAAAAAGGCTCAAAATTCAAAAAATTGGAAAAACTTGACCTTAAATTTTCAGCCGATCCACTCACTTTACGAAAAAAATACTAAGGGAATTTATTGTGTATTTTTTCACGTAGGAAACGAAAAATAACGCTGCTTTCAATTTTTTTTCTTCATTTTGTCAAATTTTTTTTCCGGCTTCCGGTCTTATTTCCGGTTTTTGACCATGTATATCGAGTTGAACTAAAAAGCGCCACACGGTATCATAAAGTTGAGGCTTCAAGCTTTCATTTGCACTAGGGATAGACCTATAAAAGTGCGTTCAAAAATGGGTAGGTGGGGGTGTTCGATATATATATAAGGTCAACGCTACAGTGATCCTAAATACTGCGGACTACATCGATAAGATGCACAATTTACTTAAATCCTCTAATTATCGTCATGTACCTAATAATCCCACTACCTACCTCGAAAAGAAAACCAAAACCCTTATTACTAACTCCAACCTATCATCCGATAAAAGAATTCCCAAATTGTATGGTCTCCCAAAAATTCACAAAGAGCATTCCTTTACGCCCTATAGTTAGTGCGTTCGGTTCTCCCACCCACAACCTAGCCAAATACCTTGCCAATACTCTCCAACCCCTCACAGAGCAGGTATCAACCTACGTCCGAAACTCCTATCATTTCCTAGAAATACTGAAAACTTTCCCTATACACAAAGGTGACATTATGGTCAGCTTTGATGTCGTTTCTTTATTTATAAACATTGCAATTCCTGATACCCTACAATGATTAAAGTCAACGTATAATGTAAATAACAATATCCTCTCCCTAATAAACCATTGCCTATCCAATACTTACTTTACCTCCCAAAATAAATTTTACCGCCAAACTAATGGTGCTCCCATGGGTTCCCCACTTTCATCTGTCATTGCTAACCTTTTTATGAGCGATTTTGAAACAAAAGCCCTTGCCTCCTTTCACCTTAAACCTACCTGCTGGATACGATATGTTGATGACACTTTTGTTATCTGGCCTCATGGCTAACCAAACAAACGGGGAATTTCTTTTATTTTGATTTACAAAACACAAAAAATAGACAGGAAAGTACAATATAAATAATCGTCAAAATTAAAAAGTTAATAAATTTTGTAATTGCAATAAAATAGGAATAATTAAATTTAGTGCATGCAGAAGTAAAAAATTGAGAATAGGTAGATCAAAAAATGGACATGAAAAGAATAGAGGAGACGTTCCAGGCTATAAATAATAATATTAGTACGATGAACGAGAAACTAGATGGATTAGGGCAAGAGTTAAAGAAGAAAACGAAAAGTTGGAAAATCAAGTGGCAGAACAAAATGAGAAAATAGATGAGCTGGAAAGAGAAATAAGGGGAAAAAATCTCATAATAAAAGGTGTTGGGGATGATGTCAGTGAGGGAGAAGAAGAAACGAAAGAAAAAGTAAGCAGGATAATAGAGAAAATAGGAATAACCTTAGATAAGAGGAGCGAGATAGATGAAGTAAGAAGATTAGGGAAACCAAGTATGGGAAGAAATAGGCCGCTATTAGTAAAGTTAATGAAGGAGAGTACAAGGAAAGAGGTATTAAGTAAAGCAAAGAACCTGAAAGGATCAGATATATGGATAGTTGAAGACTACTCAAAAAAAATGCAGGAAGAAAGAAGAAAATTAATACCACTGTTGAAAGAAGCTAGAGATAGTTATAATAAATTAAAAATCATCAATAAAGTAGTGAAAACGGATGACGCACAACAAGAAAATTCCGAGAAGCAGAGCATTAGGAACAAGAGAACGGTAACAGAGTGGTCCCCGGAAGTAAATGATTTTGAAGAATAAATAAGAAAAACAACACGTACAACAAAGTGGGCGAGAAAACACAAAAGCTAGTAAGGGAACCTACGCGGGAAGAGATAAAAGAGGAGATCAACAAATTGAAAAATAACAAAAGTACTGGTGAAAATAGAATACCCGCGGAAGTATATAAATGGGGGGGAGAGGGAATACAGCAGAAAATAAGCGAGTTTATTATAAAAGTATGGAGACAAGAACAAATGCCACTAGAATAGCATAACGTTATTGTCTGTCTGATACACAAGAAGGGGGATAGGTGCCAATGTGAAAACTATAGGGGAGTAACACTGCTGGACGTGGCGTATAAAGTACTGGCGAGACTGATTCGGGAAAGACTGAGTGAGCACCAAGAACGGGTAGTAGGAGAATACCAAGGAGGATTTAAAAAAGAAAGAGGAACCCTGGATCAAATCTTTACGGTGAAAATGATTCAGTGTGGTAGTTATGAACAAAATTTGGAACTACACATGCTATTTGTGGATTTCCGCCAAGCCTACGATAAAATCTGCAGGAGAAAACTTTACGAGGCCCTTAGAAAGCTAGGGATTCCAGAGAAACTCATAAGATTGGTACAAATGACCCTAAGAAAAATGAATAGTAAAATACTAAAAGATGGGCAGGTATCGGAAAGCGTCACTGGAAATAAGGGAGTGAAACAAGGGGATCCCATCTCAACAGTACTGTTTAACTTGGTACTAGAAGCAATTTTGATAGACAAGGGGAATAATTTACGAAAGACGTCACCAGATAGTGACGTACGCAGGCGATCTGGCTATTATTACCAGATCAAAAAAAGAGTTGGAAACAGTATTCAGTAAACTGGAAAGAACTGCGACAAAGTATGGGCTACAGATAAATGAGAGCAAAACGCAGTACATGGAAATGAGACAAAACACTGGGGGAGATACGGTTACCAGCTTCCACGGGGAAAGAAATGTGTATAAATTTAAG
This sequence comes from Sinelater perroti, assembly GCA_036346155.1. Lineage (NCBI taxonomy): Eukaryota > Metazoa > Arthropoda > Insecta > Coleoptera > Elateridae > Sinelater > Sinelater perroti. The sequence continues at coordinate 349,885 of JARFIY010000077.1, forward strand.
AAAGTTAGTGAGGTCGATTACTTAGGAGTGACGTTATCTAACACCATAGAGGAAAGCACTGAAATACAAAAACGAATCGCAAAAGGCAGTAGGGCGGTAGGTGCAATCAGTGGTACGCTAAAATCCAAAGTAATCTCAAAAGCAGCAAAATTAAGAATGTATAAAACGATTGTAAGACCATCAGTAACGTATGCAAGCGAATTATGGGCATTAACAAAATATATGGAGGTGAAACTGGAAGTATGGGAGAGAATAGTCTTAAGAAAATTCTGGGTGGAGTAAGAACAGGGGACGGAGAGTGGAGGCGAAGAACAAATAAGGAGTTACAAGATGAGTATGGTGATATATCAATAATAGCGTTCGTAAGAGCTCAAAGAGTACGATGGTTAGGCCATGTTAGCCGGATGCCCGAAAACAGGCATGCGAAGAGGATTTTAGGAGTAGGGACAGGGGGGAAAAAGAAAAAGGGCGACCCAAAAGAGGTGGTTGGATGCAGTAGTAAATGACGTGAGAGAGTAGGGATAGAGGATTGGAGAAGTATAGCGAGAGACAGAGTGAAGTGGAGGAGAATAGTTAGTAAAGTTAAAGAAATGAAAATGTAAAATGTAAATGTGAAAATATATGAAATGTAATGTTAAGCCATGGGCCTTAATGGCCTGTAGAGCTGAAATATATATATATATATATATATATATATATATATATATATATATATATATATATGGGTAATTCTTCGGAAATCGAACACCCCACCTACCCATTTTTAAATATATATATATATATATATATATATATATATATATATATATATATATATATATATATATATATATATTTTCATTTTGATTCTTCAAGGCACAGCTCTTCATTTATGTGGATTCTTTTTTGTTCAATCTAGTTGCTTAATGGACGAGGTAAACAATCTCGGAGATATTGTGTCTCCTTGCCTTAAACCGCTGATGTCGCTTGCTTGTATATATACCATACTTTAATATATTGTGTAGTGATAGTTTATGCGGGCGTTATCTAGTTATTTCATTATGGCCCAATATTCTATAAAATCAGAAGCCTTTTCATAATCAATAAATGCCATGTATAACTACAGATATATTACCTGCTATTGTTTAATTGTACTATAAAATGATTTATTTAAGGTTGCTTTAAAATACCATCCAACGCCTGGTACATATATAAATAAATGGATAAACTTCAAATGCAGATGTAATGCCAGAAACTTGAAACAAATACATTAGATTTATCTGAGCTCTGCTGAAGAATTTGGCAATATTGTTAACAATTCCAATATGAAAACATTAGTCCAAGGGGTTTTGCGCATGTGTACGAAGCCCTTGGCCATATGATTCAAAAAGAAGTAGTTCGACATTTTTTACATAAAGACTAAAAAATTATTGGCCAACTCATAATAAGCTAAAATCGAAAGACTAAAAAAGAGCAGCTAGAGCAGGCCCATAGTTCCCAGTATGTGACCAAATGGAGCGTAGGATAGTTTTGTATATAAGATGTTTGATCTTCGTTGCCAAGGATGATTTCTGATCTACTAGCAAGTACATCTTTAATTTTTATTATTTGTGTGTTGGTCTCTATGTGCCAAGTACGTCACTTCCTCATATTATAATATAGTAATGTTGTTTACGGCAACAAGAGGTTTTAAAAGTTTTATATATTGATTTTACTTCATTCACCTTAATTCTCCATTTTTAAACCATTTTTCAAGTATATGTATGTATTTTTCCAGTTATCTTTATTACATACGAGGATAACAGTATTATCTGCAAATGTTTTCATTTCCACATACGACATAGAATAAGTATAAAACTCAAACGTATTCGATATACGATGGCATTGTTCGATGATGAAATGTTTCTACCTGCAGTAGTGTTTTAGGATTCAATCATTTATTAGTGTCTTTATTTAACCTATTTATTACTAGTTTATTACTAATTTAGGTACTATTGATAAAAGCTTATGGTGCGATAATATTGCATATCAGTTGACATTTTACCGGGTTGCAATTTATTAATTATAATTTGCGTCACCTTTAGTTATAGAAGCCAGTAAATTAAGCACAAAATTTAGTTAAATAATGATAGTAATCGTCTTTTCTTTGTTCCTGTTAATTATTTAAGAATGGAAACTTGGTGGTTTCTTGTTACTTGATAATTATAATCTCCTCGTACAATTCACCAACTTCCAGTTGCACTGGGGCTTCAAGGAAGGCATCTACTTCTAAATTTATTTCTTGGGTGTTGATTCTAAAGACTTCTGCTAGATATTGGGAAAATAAGACACCGTTTTCTTGTTTTGGCTTACGTGCCACCCAAATTACGTAATAAAGGCATTTGTAGCCTCTTGAATCACTTTGTAGCTTTTCATGTACTGTATTAGTCTCCGGAAAAAGAAGTTACATATTACTGAAATATATCGCTCTTTACTTCGTTTAGTTTTCGTTTGAGTGAATTAGCAATTCGATTAATCTTGTTTTATGATTTATATTGTATAATCATTGCCATATTGTCCTAAAAGAGAAAATGTCTCCTAAGCTACGAACGAGTGTAACTAATGACTTGTGGCAACACAGCGGGTTAACACGTGATCAGAAAGAAGATCCAACTTTAAGGAAGGCGATACATGTAAAAAGCTCAAAAAAGCACGAATTTCATGAATTTTTGGGACAAAGAATAAATTGTTAATTTTTAAATTTTTACTATTTATTAAAATATAGTTTAATTATATATATAAAAAAAATTATGAGTGCTGCTGCTGCTGCTGTCACGCAGGTCAAAGTTCAAGTATTACTGTCAATGATGTAGTGATTTGAGGGAAGGGCTAATAAAATAAACAAATGAGTCATTAATACTAAAAAAAATTATTCTGCCTATAAAGATACATCATATATAATCCGAAATTTGTTGATTACGCACCATGTGGTAAACCGAGAAGATTGCGGCTTCTAAGCATTGTAGGTAGAGATATCTAAAGGGGATTCCCCTCGTCTTTATAAAAAAATTTGTTTTTTAAATCATTAAAATTTTCTTCATCATGGTGGCTTCTTTTCAACGCGTCCACTAAGGAATTTTTAACTGACGTGCTTTATAGCACCTGCTACAATCATTTGAAAAAAATTAAAATAAAATATATAGTGCTTAATACTTGTAGTTTCTGTACGAACCTAAAAAAACTAAAAAAAAATAAAAATTCAGAAAATTATATAATAAATTCTAAAACATTTAGGTTCACATAAAAGCTTATGGTATTAGAAAGTGATATTCAAAAATTCATTAAAATCGGTTGAATATTTTTCAAATGAGGGTGCACGCCAATTTTCAAAACACGATTTTAAGAAAAACGCGTTTAAAAATTCGATAGGTGAAAAGTGTCTTATATTTCTATTACTTCCTACTTACCTGTTATACAGCGATTTCAAGATCATAACATAATCCTTCAGCTTCTTCAAAGAATTTTTTTTCATTTGTTGCTCTCTGCAGCCTATACGGGCCTCTTTGACAGATAAAGAGCTGCTTCGCTCCTCTTGGACAAGCCATCGTTCGTCATAATAATTGACGTATTTCATGCTCTGGTGTCTAATAACTATTTCTAGTTCTTGCATAATCTGCAGTATTAAAGAATATCCTTCAGTGAAGAGTTTAGCATCAATATAAGTTGATGTTTCACCGACTTTTTAAGCCAGAATTCAGGTACTTTGGGGCTAATCTCCAGACCGCTAAATTAAAACTTTCATTCGCATTTTTCGTATAGGTTCCTAAACATCATTGTAATAATTCTTCTTTTAATAAGTCTTGGCAAATGAGGAAAATATGTTTTTGAGCAATTGGATCAAGTGACACAGCCTGCTGAAAAAGCTCCATTTTTCTTCACTAGCCAAACTTTTTTGCCAAGCACACCAACTGTCTTTGTCTGGTGGGCGGTAATGATGCTGTGGATTTTCATTAGTGAAACATAAATGACAATAGATGACCATGATACCTCTTCTTATTTCTTTAACACTATTTACATTTCTTCGAATAGCCAAACTAATTGTCAATTTTTTTTATTAAAGATTCTGTCAGTTCCCCCTGCCGCCAAGTTTTTCTCTTTTTTTTTTAAATTTCGAAATCGAGTGTCCAACGCACACACTTTTTAACACTTGTAAATCTCAATTAGAAAGACAAGCCCCCCCTCAAGTGATCGCGTACACCTGCTACTGGGACAAATGCTCGGTTTAAATGTCATATCTCGCTTAATATTCAAAAGTTGTTTCTAAGATTCTACAAGCATATTTTTAACACCTTAAGTTAATACAGTATACAAAAAAATTGAAATTTGTTTCGATTTTACATGTGTCGTTCCTCTTAAAATATGTCCGTAAATAGAAAGAAGTTGGATGAAAACCTAATGGGGCAGAAGTGAGTCCGTGTTCGCCAGCACTACAATGATATTGGGCGCAACGGGATTCTATCACAGAAGAAGACGTCTTACAGAGCGTGCTGGAGAGCGGAGATAGAGTAAAAAAAATCTCTAGTTGTTGGTCCCAGAAAAGAGGTTCACAAAAGTGTTGTAGCAACTCCATGATGGTATATTTGGTAGCCATGTGAAATTTGCAAAGACTTTGGAGAAGGTTCGCAAGAGATTTTGTTGGGAAGACTGCAAAAAAATGTTAAAAATTGATGCCGAAAAGGTATGGTATGCGCAACGAGTAATAACCCGCAAAAGAAACTGTTGGCAAATGAGAACGCAACCACATTTATTATAAGTTGGCAACACCTATATTAAATAAGCTACTCTGTCTCTATCTACGATCGACTTGTACGCTTTTAACCTATAAGTTAGAAATACATGTTCGTTGCATCTTTCAGATAAATCGTTTATTTATTTCCACACAAATATCAACATGGTAGCAGAGCGTGGTTGATTGCTACTTGTGGAAACAAAAGAAAAAGTAAACGCAGTAAAAACTAAGAAAACCGACCGGCGTGTTTTTTGTCCGATATACATTTTGAGGTTAACCGGGGCGGCGTGCTCGGTCAGAAATCACGTATAAATCATAATTAATCAAAGAAGATGTCGAATTCAGGTTACAATCCATTTCATATCGACAGACTAGTTGGAAGAGATAACTATGCCAGTTGGAAGTTTGCAGTCCAGGCAAATTTCGAACTCGACGATTTATGGAGTTGTGTCACCGGTACCAATACAAACCAAAGTAAAGAGACCAAGGCGAAATCTAAGTTGATTTTATTACTGGATCCTATCATTTACGTACATGTTCAGAATGCAACTACTTGTAAAGAAGTCTGGGAGAGTTTGGAACAGGTTTTTGATGACAGCGGGTTGTACAGGAGAGTAGCCTTGTTGAGGGACCTGATAACAACTACATTGGATTCTTCTCGAAGCGTAGATGATTATGTGAATAAAATAATGTCGACCGCCCACAAGCTCAGGAATATTAAGTTTGACATTGATGATGAATGGCTCGGTACACTGATGTTAGCCGGCCTCCCTGAAGCTTATAAGCCCATGATCATGGGACTGGAGAGCTCTGGCATCAAGATAAGTGCTGATTCTATTAAATCTAAACTCCTGCAGGAAGTTCAATGCTCTGATAATTTAGCATTCTTCACAAGGAAAAAGGTCATTCAAAGAAATCAACATGATTCAACAAAGGCCTACAAAGGACCGCGATGTTATAATTGTAACAAGCATGGACACTTTGCTAAGAATTGTCGTGCTCCGAAAAAGAAAAATGTAGAAAATACAGAAGGAAATAAAGGTTTTGTTGCAGCTTTTTCAGCATCTCCTCAGACAATGAATCCGGACCTGTGGTATGTGGACTCGGGTGCCTCCATGCACATGACATATAGACGTGACTGGATGTATGATGTTACAAGTCCACCGATACCCACCATAACTGTTGCCAGTAAGACACCGCTACCTGTGGAAAGTATGGGAAAGGTCAATTTATTGCTAAATGGTAATAAAGAAAGCAAAATTCAGGTAAGACAAGTTTTATACATACCTAAACTTGCTGCAAACCTCCTGTCAGTCAGTGCTATGGTGAAAAATGGCTGTAATGTAAATTTTAGAGATGAAGGTTGTGATATCTATGATAAAAATGGAAAGCTCCTGTGTTCGGCCACACTAGTAAACGATTTATATTTGTTAAACACACACAGAGAGGTATTTTCTAACCTGTCTTGTTCAGATAACTTAAATGGTTTGGTTCTGTGGCATAGACGCATGGGACACCTGAATTTTTCAGATGTTAACAAGCTGCCGGAGTGTGCTGAGGGAGTTCAGCCATTCTCAGACAAAAATAAAGGTTCTATTACTTGTACTACCTGTCTCTCGGGGAAACAAACCAGATTGCCCTTTAACAACATTGGTTCAAGATCTTCACAACCCTTGCAGCTGGTCCACACTGATTTATGTGGACCAATGGAGCAAGAATCTTTGGGAGGTATGAAATATTTTATTACTTTTATCGATGATTACACAAGACGAGTTCATGTCTATTTTTTGAAAAATAAATTGAATATTGCGGAAGTTTTCAAAGATTACAAAAATAAAGTAGAGAATGAACATGAGATAAAAATAAAGGTAATTCGTTCTGATAATGGAAAAGAATACTGCAATAGAGAATTTGAAAATTTCTTGAACAAACATGGGATTGAACATCAAACAAGTGCTCCGTACTCACCCCAGCAGAATGGTCTTGCTGAACGGATGAACAGGACTCTGGTGGAAAGAGCAAAATGTATGTTGTTTGATGCTCAGCTTGCAAAACAGTTCTGGGCAGAGGCCCTTGCAACGGGAGCATATATAATTAACAGATCACCTCAAAATCAATTAATGGTAAAACTCCTATGGAGATGTGGACTGGTAAGAAACCCAACTTGTCTAATTTAAAAGTATTTGGCTGTGAAGTAATGACACAAGTTCCAAAAGAAAAACGCCAAAAATGGGACTCCAAATCCAGAAAGTTACTGTTTGTTGGTTATTGTGAATCTACCAAAGGCTACCGAATACTTGATCCAGATACCAATAAAATCATAAAAAGTAGAGATGTAGTATTTCTAGAAAATATGGAAAAATATGATAATAATATATACTTACCTTGTACATCCAACAGCAGCAGTCCAGAGATACAGCCACTCAAAGAAACATGTAAGGAAGAATTAGAGGACAGCACAGACCATTTTACTGGTTAGTCAAGCGAGGACTACCAGTCTGGCGAGAATGACAATTCATCTTACATACCAGAGCAATCGATTGATCTCGAGTCACCAATAAGAAACATTAATTTACGTCCACGGAGAACTGTTCAGTATGCAGAAACAGATGACCGATGTAAGTTACTTCTGTCCAATACTTAATTTAAATGATCCATCAGCAGACGAAGATTATCATCATCTCATGCTGACCAATGGAAAAAGGCTATGCAAGAAGAGTATGACTCTCTGATCAAAAACAAAACTTGGTCACTGGTTGATGCACCATCTGGGAAAAGTCTTACCATGTAAATGAGTCTGCAACTATATTCATTGCAGTGTGGGTGGATGATCTTTTGTTATTTACAAATAATAAGGATAAAACAACAGAGATTAAAAACAAGTTAAAAGGAGAATGCAGTATGAAAGACCTAGGTGAAATGAAGAATTGTATCGGCATAAACATAAATAGGAACCGAGAGGCAGGTATGATTATGTTAGATCAAGAAAAATACATAAACCTAGTATTGGACCGCTTTAATATGTCTGAATGCAAACCAGTTTGTACCCCGATAGAGGTGAATGCAAAATTTGAGAAAAATCCTGAAGATGGGAACAAAAATATTTCATGCAGGGAAGCGGTGGGATGTCTGATATATCTGGCACATGTCACGAGACCTGATATCACCTATGCAGTTAACAAGTTGATAACTTGACTAAAGGTACTACCTTTGAAAAACATTTATTCTGTATCAGTAAAATGGGTCTGCGTTCTGTGGGGAGTGTTGGCAAATGAGAACGCAACCACATTTATTATAAGTTGGCAACACCTATGTTAAATAAGGTACTCTGTCTCTATCTACGATCGACTTATACGCTATACCTACGCTTAACCTATAAGTTAGAAATACACGTTCGTTGCATCTTTCAGATAAATCGTTTATTTATTTCCACATAAATATCAACGGAAACCAAAAGCACCAATAAGGCAGTATAATATTGGGAGTCCTTTCGAGAGAATTCCTATTGACATAGCTAATTCGTTCCCCCCAAGTGACAGTATAAATAAATTTATGATACTGGCGATAGATTACTTCGACAAAAGTCTATGCATTACCAAATCAAGAAGCCGCAAGCATCGCTAAGGTGTTGGCAAAAAAATTAATCATCAAATTTGCATTGCTACTAGAAGTATATTCAAATCACGGTCAAGAAGTATTCGAAATACTGGGTATTAAAAAAACTAGAACTCTGATACATCCACGATCAGATGAAATGGTTGAGTGCATGAACATGATAATAGAGAAGTATCTGTCAAACGTTGTCGTTGGCTATCAATGAGATTGGAACCATTATCTCCATCTGTTCATTTTTGAATACCGTTCGTCTGTCTATGTGGCTACTGATCAAACACTGGTCATTATTCTCTTTGATCGTAAAATGAAGCTACTGAGTGGACTGCTTATTGGAAATAAACCTGAAAAAACAGCCAGGGAAGACTACGTCTGTGACCTGTGGGATGATAGAGCCACTGGATGAATCGAAAGCGAGTTACAAAGAAGACGACCGAGTATAGTTACACAACTCAGAATGGCGACATGGGTTGTCTCAAAACTTCAACGCTTTTTTGATATAGTCCATATGACCTGAAGAAAATAAATGATATCGTATACCAAATTCGTAAACTACCAAGTGGTAAGGATTGTTTGTTATAATCGACTTTCTCTTGTTGTCGGAGATGGAACACCAGAGCCAGGAGATGTAATGTTCTTAAAGTGTGAGCCAGAGTTCGAAGATTTCATGAGTTTAGTGAATGGAACTGGACGGGTACGTTGTGGTGTCACCACAAGACCTATTTAATGCAATGTAGCGGTGAAATATCCACTGACGCATTGTGTGGTGCACAATCTAAAATGTTCAAAAGAATCTCCAGTGTATTTCGAGCGAAATTTGATTTAGAAAAAGAATTAAGGAAACAGCGCTTGGAAGTCAGGGCCTATCGTGCATTGTGGAAAACGCTGATGAAGCTACGCAGTTATTGTTAGACTAAGTATTTGGAACCTGGCAATACCAAAATTTGTATGTGGATTGAACAGTCTTGACTATAGAATAGATAGAAACATGATGGAAGAGCTGTTTTGTAAATTCTGGTATCGACGTCCTCATCATGGGTAATCCCGCAGAAATCCGTCGAGGATTACCTCTAACGCCTAGATGCAAAACAGGTCAAGACTGCAAATACTTCCATGACTAATTGAAACGCCAGGAGAAAATGATCCGGCACGAATCATCCTTAAAGAGGGGGGTAGTCTAACAAATTTCCCAAGTTCTCCGTAACGGTCGCTGAGCTGTTACGGGCGAGCGGTGGTCATAACGTTTTCAATGCAATCGGCTACCGTGGCACCCGAGGAGAGAGAATTCCTGTAGGTTCCAGAACTGGTATTTATCGTACAAAAAGCACGCAGTGGAAAAGTAGTCAAGTATCGGAAGCAAGCGGTTGTGCTAGTGCAACATAAATAGTGTTACAGATAAATACAGTTGTAGAGTGTACTTAAATATTATTAAACAATTTGCTTTCCTGTGAGCACAATAAATAAGCAGTTTTAAATAAATTTGAGCGTGTTATTCGCCATTGTTGATCCCTAGCGTTATCACGCAGTTGAGGTGCGGGCTGCGGTGCGGACGGTTCATTCCCGCAACTCTCTGATGCCTGGCAGGTAGCCTACTCAGTCATTAGAAATAATTGAGTACCTGGCTATAAAAAATAGCGACAGTTTATTTTTCAATAATTTATTTATTAAATGAAAGATTAAACAAACTATTTTTCTGCATAATTTCGCTAACACAGACATTTGCTGTGGTGCAGGATTGGGTTCTCTATACCTTTTGAATAAAGTCACACCGTCTATGAAGACGGCCAATGCTGCACAATTTCATAAACAACAATTCACCAAATTTGCCAAAATTCATTCGGCAGAAACGAAGTTATAAACTGTACTTACAATTTTTTCTGTGTCAAACCAACGGTAACGACAGATGTCTGCCCACTTCGTTCCTTATCATGTATATTTTCTGTCTCTTCCTTAAAGTGTTAAACCCACCTTCTCGCCGTTCTATCGCTCATTGCATTTTCACCGTGCACTTCACTAATTTGTTAATGGATATCAGCCGGTTTCACATTTCTTGCGTTCAAGAAACTAATAACGGAGAATATTTCACAATCGGCGTGTTTTTCAAGAGACTCGAACATTTTTACCATTAATACAGTCATTCACAACTGCTAATGATGAAATGGCATCTGTACACACCTAATACATAAAGTAGCTCAGCGAGCAGGCCCGATGAAAAAACCTATGCGTTTTAAAAGAACGGAACTGACTTTCCGAACGCGCACTGTATATACAACTAAATATAAAATGGGATAGGATGGTTTAGTCCCAATATCTCATACACTATAGCGTTTCAATCAGTTGTTCAATGTCGGTATTACAGTTTTATGTAGTAGTTATTAGGCAGTTAAGTACAAAAAGTGCACCGCTGTTGAAACATAAATGACATTTAGAGGTTCAGTGTGACATCTAATTATATCTCCATTTCATTTTAGGCTTTTATACATGTCAAATAAAATCCTATTGCGTCTGTTCGTCCGTCAGGTACGTCGCTTTTTATATAAATTAAAAAGATTTTTGAGTAAGCGGGATTTGAACTCACGCCCACTGCGACCTGAACGCAGCGCCCTGGTCATCCTGACATCAAAACAGAGCTGGAACATTGTTCCACTTTGTTTATATTCATTTTATTACTTAAATGTAAATAGAAAACATTTACACTTTTCGTTTACTGCGTCCACTCCTACTTTTTGCTCATACGTCGTAATTTGTTACACTAATATAATAATATAAATGTTTCAAAATAAAAGCACTCACATTACTTATAATTAAGAAGCATGGTGAAATTTTATAGTTAACATGTTAAATTTGGCAAGAACTACTGGCTCAGCGTCACATTAGACGCAAAAGATATGCTGTTTATATATAGTGTATTAAAACGAAAGACGCCTTTAGATTTGGTGTATAGACGTTAATTTTGTAGATTGTAGGACATGACATAAGATAGTATCAGCGTCATTAGTATTAAGTTATTAAGTTTTCACAAGAGAGTGCTGCTCATTGGAGCACACCTCTGCATGTCACTTGTACAAATTCAGAAAATATGCTTATTGATTGTAAAAAAACAGATTGCATTGTAAACATACAATATAAAAAAAAATATATATATATAGTGTGATTCATGAAGTTGTAATTTATAATTCTAAGCAGCTGTTGCTTGCCTGCGATTTTTAAATTGTAATTGTACTTAACTTTCCGCCTTTCTTTACAAGTATTGAGTGAAAGAGTTGTCGATTAGAATAATTTGTGCTGCTTAATTGATGTTTTAAATTTTTTTAGCTGCCGTTGCGGGTTGTTTGTTGGCCATGCCATGCTATTTGTTATAGGTACGCTCGTTTACCAAACCAACGGGGCTGGCAAGATATTCAACTATTTCAAATATTTATGTAAAGAACGATGATCATGTATCGTACTTCGTGTTTTGGTAAGGCCATTGAGTTTAATTTTGTATGTGGTAAAATTTATCAAAATGATTCATTATATTTTTATAATGCACTTTGCTTAATACTTCTTTAGGAATCAACGTGATATGAAACTCTGCTACAATTCCTGCACATTTTGAAGTGCGATTTATGATTTTGGGATGGACTTATTCTAATGATTTATGCAACCTTTTTGTAACTCCCCTAGCTAGAAAAGTCAAAGATTATTATGACGTTAAAGTATGTAGCAGAAATTTGTTAGAATCTCTAAAATAATTTATTAATGTCAAGAGTTGTAACAGAGGTTGTTATTGTGAATATTTTCATACCATAAGCATTTCTATAGAACTATTGCATTAACTAATTAGTGCATTAAGATGCTAAGCAATTACAGCTGTGGTATTCTTGATGAACACTATTTATTAGGCTGAATACATAATGCAATTCACTCTCATTCAAGTTTCACTCAAGCTCTGCTCATTCTGCTATTGTTCATATGTTTGATTAGACTTCAGTCTTGGTTGGCTTAAAATTGAAATCAAAGCATGCACACCTGAAAAAATTCCTAAATCTGACTGTAATTATTTATAATTTTTTTTTTTATATAAATAAGTGGACACTGTTGAACTGAAGTTTATTCGAGAGGTTATGTTGGAAATAATAATCTGTTTGCACTTTTTTCAAAATAATTTTTTCAACGGTCTTTGTTGGAGTGAGATTTGAGTTTGAATGAGAGTAAGTGGTGATTACAGATGCATTTGTAAGTAATTTTACAATATTTTGATTGGAGAAAAACCTGTGCATAGCATGTATCTAGCCTTGTCAAAGAACAAATGATTTCCTAAGGCAGAGGCGCCCATCTGAGACTGAAGGGTGCTATGTACTACATTTCTGAAATGAACATGGCTGAGCGATGAGGAAAGACATGAACTAATTCCATCAAGCACACCAGCATAATATTCAACTTTGTTGTACGAAGCAGAAGCAGTTTGAACTAGAAGTATTAGGAGAGTCTGATTTAGGCACCTCTGGTTAAAGATATCTTTTAGTTGTTTCTTAATTGTTTTTTGGCCATGGTTTGCAGAACACATTAAACCACAATCTATACATTAGTTCACTATGAGGAATTAACCCACAACCATATATAGTTCTATAGGCAACAGCACACCAGGCCTGTAGGCCTATGGCTTTTATAAGTCCTTTCCATGTTTTCCTGTTCATTGTTGCAATTTTCCAATCTTGTAAGTTGTAACACTTGATATCATGCTGCACATTTTGACACCATGTTTTTCTTGGTCTGCATTTCCTGATTTTTCGTAGGATTTTCGCATTGACTGCGACCTTTGTTAGATCCGTTTCGGGTATACCCATTATATACCAGCCATCTTATTCAGTTTTGTGTTATAATTGTACTTATTTTTATGTAATTGTAAATCTCTTTTAACTCGTTATTGGTTCGTTTTCTTCACCCATCATTTTCCTTTATGCTTCCATATATCTTGCGCAAGATTCCTCTTTTCACGAATTATAGCCCAAGTTTACTTTTTTTCTGTTATTGTCCAAGTTTCACTACCGTAAATCATTGTGGGTCTAATTATTGTCTTGTAAACATGTATTTTACATTTCCTTGATGTTTTTATCACTAAGCACTTTGTTTAATGCACATTTGGATCCAATTGTAATTATTTTTATTTAACTCGCGCATTCTTCTCTGCTTTTTATTTCTGCAGCAAGATACACTCGACTATTTACTATTTTAAAGCAATACTTTTTACTACTTTTGGTTTCAATTACTAGTTGGAAATCTTCATTTTAGTCATTATTTCCCAATATCATGTAGTTGGACTTTTCTTAATTTATCCCCAAACCGGCTTTCTTGCCTTGTTTTTCAAATTTTCTCAGTATATCTGTTAATTCTTCCTTTCTTCCTAGATAGAATCACAATGTCGTCAGCATATGCTGGCAGTTGATATAAATTTCAAAATATATTGCTATCAGTTTTAATTTTACTTTTTTGCATCATGTCTTTTAAAGTTATGTTAAATAGGGTTGTAGATAGTGTATCTCCCTGTTTTACACCTGTGCAGCTTTTGAAGCCTTGGGAAAATTGACCTTGAAATAATATACTGTTGCGAGTTGGATCAGGTCATTTGGTATGCTCAGAACTTTCATTGCTTCGAATATATTTTCCTTGTTGATTTTGTGAAAAGCTTGTTTAAGGTCTACAAATATAGCATGTAATGGAATGTTTTTCTTCTTGCATTATTCCTGAATTGGCCTCGAGGAAATATATGATTTATTGTAGACTTCCCACTTTTTAAATCTGCCTGGCAGTAACCTATTTTATTTCTTATATTTTGTTGGATTCTGTTATTTATCAATTTTGCTATTAATTTATATGTAACATTTAGTAAAGCAATTGGTCGGCAATTTTCTAGATTTTGATGCTCCCTTTTTTGTGTATATAGAATGCTTGGTTCCATTCCGTAAGCATAGGTTTCTCTTTCCATATTTGTCTTATTAGTTGTAGTCTTCTGAATATATCTTCATGTGTTTTATTTGTTCTATTATTATGCCATCTAATCCTGGGTTTTTATTATTCTTTGTTTTCTTGAATACTGTTCTTGTTGTGTTGGCTCTTGTATAGTTTTAATCTTTTCGTTTTCGATTTGACTTGTGTTACTGGACAAGTTCTTTTTGAAAGTTTTCCCATAATCCCAACATTCCATTTACATGCATGCAGATTTTTCTTTGTTCGTTTTTTAGTGCAGAGGTTTAGTACTCGATATCCCCTCTTTTGTTCATTCAATTATTTATAAAATAATTTTGTATTTTCAACGAACTTAAAAAGTTCGTTACTGAATTCTATATGTCTGTCGGTCTGTCTGTCTGTCTGTCGGTGTCACAAAATTATGGATTTTTTAAAATTTTAAAATGGATTCTTATAGGAAATTTTACGCTGATTTCAAAATCGAAATCAAAAAGTTTCTATCTCGAATAGTTTTCCAGATAGACTTCGAATTTCGGGAAAATATCGACATTGCGATTTTATGAGTAATACTTAAAGAAAATTTTACGCTGATTTCAATAATGAAATCGAAAAAATTCTATGTCGAATAGTTTTCGAGATATTCGACTTCGAATTTCGGGAAATTTTTCGACATTACGATTTTAAATGTGATTCTTATAGGAAATTTTACGCTGAATTCAAAAATGAAGTCGAAAAAATTCTATGTCGAATAATTTTCGAGATATTCGATTTCGAATTTTCCCAAAATTCGAAATCGACATAGAAAGGTTTTTTAAGTTCGTTCTGGGATTGCTTACAGAGCAATCTCTTCGCCGGCCCCATGTTTATTTTTGTAGTTCGCTTTTATTGCCTCCAGTTTTGCCTTTTGCGATTCTCTTTTTTTACTTCTAATTAATGTTTGCGTAGTAATCTTTATTTGTTTATACTGCTCCAAACTTCCATTTTGTCTTGTGACATCTTCATTCTTGCTTCTTTTCTTTCCTTGTAGTGCTTCTATGCATTCGTTGTCAGACCAATCTTTTTTCTTTTCTTGTGCTGTGGGTTTTAGTCTAATTATGCTACTTTTTATTGTGTTTTTTATGTTTTCATATTCTGTGTCGATGTCCGATGTTTTTTTTTTGCTAATATTTTCATTATATTTTCATTGTACAGTAAATTTGTCTTCCTCTACTTTTAGCGCCTCTGTAATTATTTTGGTTGCATTTAATTTGCTGTTTTTCTTTTGTCTTCAAGCTTGATTTTTCTTTTTTAATTTTTGCAATTAATAACATATGATCTGATCCAACATCAGCTCCCCTGTATGTTCTCATATTTAGTACACTGTTTGCATGCACTTTATCTATTATAAGGTGATCTATTTGGTTTCGTATTTTGTTATCAAGTCTGATCCAGATTGCTTTATAAATGTCTTTACGTTTTTGTTGCGTGCTTTTTATAAGCATTTATTTTCCTGCTGCAAAATCAATTAGTTTTTGTCTATTTTTGTGTTGCTGTGTTAACTTTTTGTACCAACTATGTCAACATTTCTTTCTTCCTTACTAATGTTTGCATTTAGGTCATCTAGGATAATTTTTACATCGAAGGTTCATAGTTCGCATTTGGCATTCGTAGCGCAAGGAAGTGCTAATCTCCGCGCGCGACGGGTCAAGTGATAACGCTTCCGTGATAAATTTAATTTTAATAATTTCATTTTATTGCAATTTTAAGCACATTTATTTATAGTTATGCTTAATAATAGTCACGATTTGCAAACAATTTATATTAGTGATCAGAAGTGAGTCATTCAGTCTTAGTGTCAGCCGTCATGGCAACGTGGTGCAACCCCAGTTCCAAGTAACACAACCTCACTATATGCAACCTGCACTCAATCAACAGGTAGGTCAAAATGTAGCATTACACTACGCGGCACCTATTACACTATGGCAACAACCCTATCATCAACCATCTACGTCACATCAGCAAAATTCAGAATGGACCACTGTTACCCCGAGGAAAAATAAACGTATCATGCAAGATGACGAAAATCGTATAGTGAAGCAAAAGGCCTCAGAAGACTCATCGCGGCTTAACTTAGCAAATCGATTTTAAGCGCTCCCAGTATCAGATAATACAATGGAAGCAGACACACCCGCAGTTACAAAAACAGTAAAACCACCACCAATATTTATTTCGTACGTGGTAAATATCAACCCACTGACCGTAGAACTGAACACTACAACTGACAAAAAGTACACTTTAAAAGTTATAGGAAGAAACCAAATGAAAATAATGGCGGAAACCATAGATATTTACAGGAAATTAGTAGCTAGACTAATAGAACTAAAAGTACAGTTCCATACATATCAGATGAAAGAAGAGCGCAGCTTTCGCGTCGTAATCAAGAACATACACTACTCTATCGATATTAATGAATTAAAAGCTGATAGAAACTCAAGGACATAAAGTTCTGAATATATACAATGTGAAGCACAGAACAACTAAACAGCCACTGTCAATGTTCTTTATCGATCTAGCTCTCAATGAAACTAACAGAAAGATATATGACGTAAATATTTATCACATACAAAAATTACAATAGAACCACCTCATCACAAAAGAGAAATCCCACAATGCGCCACTTGCCAAAGATATGGTCATACGAAGAGATTCTGCACGCACCAACCTAGGTGTGTAAAACGTGGCGCAAATCACCTAACCAGCACGTGTAGTAAATCAAAGGAAACCCAGCCAAAGTGCGTTTTATGTAACGGTTCACATCCTGCGAACTACAAAGGATGCCAAGTTCACCAGGAACTGAAGAAGAGAAAATTTCCATCACCACGTCCTA
Source organism: Sinelater perroti (assembly GCA_036346155.1). Taxonomy (NCBI): domain Eukaryota; kingdom Metazoa; phylum Arthropoda; class Insecta; order Coleoptera; family Elateridae; genus Sinelater; species Sinelater perroti. The sequence continues at coordinate 367,059 of JARFIY010000077.1, forward strand.
GAGGGTTTGCACCGCAACCAACTACCGCACCCATACAAATACCAAACAAAAATGAAGGAACATTCGCTCAAGTTGTGTCAAATGGACAAGAATCCTCTCACCACTTAAACGTGCCACAAACGTCTCACATTGAGAAACTTGAAAAAATGATGACAATCTAAAAACAATGCTAAATCTCCTCACAGTCATCGTCTCCAAACTGCAATAATGGCTCAAATACTCAAGATTGCAGAATGGAATGCCTATGGCTTGTCAAACCACACCCTAGAGTTACGGGCGTTTATTACTAATCACGATTTAAATATAAATATCCGAAACCTATTTTACAGACAGAAGTTACTTTACAATATCCAACTATATTATGTATGAGACACAACACCCTAGCGGAGCTGCACACGCAGGATATGCAGTACTTATAAAAAGTTCCATCAAGCATTACCAAACAGATAAGTACATTCATGAGCACATTCAAGCTACCAACGTGATCGTAGAAGATTGGACAGGACCAATTACAATTACCGCTTTGTATAGTCCCCCGAGACATAACATAAAAACAGAGCATTACACCCAATTCTTTAACACACTTGGTCCACGCTTCATTGCCGGCGGTGACTACAATGCTAAACACCAGGAATGGGGTGCTAGAGTAACCACCACTAAAGGCAAGGAATTACTAAAATCGCTCGTCAGCAATAATCTCAACTATCTCACCACCAGGCAACCCACATACTGGCCTACGGACAGGGCTAAAATCCCGGATCTACTTGACTTTTGTGTTACCAAAAACGTAGCACAAAATTACCTAACAATCAAATCATGCCTTGATATGACATCAGATCATTCCCCAATCATAATCACATTAAGTACCCAAATACTTCACATGCCTAGACTAATTAGACTCACCAACAAGAATACCGACTGGGACTTCTTTAGAATGATAGTCAACGAAAAAATAGATCTAGGCACACCCCTCAAGACCACCGATGAGATCGATGATGCAGTAAAGCACCTGAACCGTATTATACAGGGTGCGGCATGGGATTAAACACCCCTTTCGGAAGTGAGCGATGCCCGCAATACTCTACCTATGGTAATAAAAAGAGCAATAGCCGAGAAAAGAAGGCTTCGCAGAATTTGGCAGAACACTAGGTCACCGAATGATAAAAACAGACTCAACAATGCTACACGAAATTTGAAGGCAATGCTTCAAGATCAAAAAAATTAGGCTCTACAGTATTATCTATTAACCCTCTCTGCTACCGAAACAACAGATTATTCCTTATGGAAAGCCACGAAGAAATTTAAACAACCACAGCAAGCAATCCCTCCAATTCGGAAACCTGATGGAAGTTGGGCTAGGAGTGAGCAAGAAAAAGCCGATACTTTTGCAGCACATCTAACACATGTTTTTCAGCCCTTTCCTTCTGCACTACCTCCAGAAGAAGCCGAAATACAAGAATATTTGAGACACCAGATCAACTAACTCTGCCAATAAAAAATATTACGGTAACAGAAGTAAGGTCGTTAATTACATGCGATCTAAACCTGAAGAAATCAGTAGGGTATGACCTGATTACAGGAGAAGTCCTGAAACAATTGCCGGAGAAAGGATACAGACAAATAACAGCCATTTATAATGCTATTCTAAGATTAAGCTATTTCCGAGCCCAATGGAAGGTGGCCCAAATAATACTTATACCTAAGCCAGGAAAGCCTCCTGAAGAACTGTCATCTCATCGTCCGATCAGTTTGCTACCTGTAATATCTAAAATCTTTGAAAAACTGTTACTCAGAAGACTCGAACCAATCCTAGAAAATCACGATCTAGTACCAGTACACCAATTCGGTTTTAGGAAAGACCACGCCATTATTGAGCAAATTCACAGGGTAGTAAACGAAATCAACCAGGCCTTCGAAAAGAAAAAATATTGCTCCACCGCTTCTCTCGATTTAACTCGAGCGTTCGATAAGGCCTAACATGCGGGAGTTTTGTATAAGATCAAGAAAAACCTGCCACACACTTATTTTCAACTGACCAAATCCTATCTGAGCAATAGGTACTTCCAGGTAAAGTTTCATGATAAACTAACAAAACTACATCCTATTAACTGGTGTACTGCAGGGAAGCGTACTAGAACCTGTGCTTTACCTACTATACACGGCAGATATACCTACCACCAATCTTACGACCACGGCTACATTTGCAGATGATACTGCAATTCTTGCAACTCACGAAGATCCTATTATAGCATCAAGAAACCTGCAAACCTCTCTTAACCAAGTGCAAAATTGGCTTCGGCTCTGGCGTGTAAAGGCAAACGAAAACAAGTCCACCCAAGTTACCTTTACACTCAGGAGGAAAACATGTCCACAAGTTACCCTTAACAAATACACCACTTCAGTCCGATACCTTGGTATGCACCTTGATCGCTGACTAACTTGGAAAAAACATATACTTACTAAACGAAAACAACTGGGCCTAAAGCTCTCCAAGTTATACTGGTTATTAGGTAGAAAATCCAAGTTAACTTTATACAACAAGGTACTACTCTATAAATGTATACTAAAACCAATTTGGACATACGGGCTGCAACTATGGGGAATTACAAGCAACTCCAATTTGGAGATCTTGCCTTGATTCCAATCTAAAACCCTAAGGGTAATAGCAGATGCACAGTGGTACGTTAGAAATGAAGTCATTCATCGGGACCTCCGAGTGAAACTAGTAAAAGACGAAGTGAAGTGCGTGAGTGCAAAGTATATTTTACGACTAGAAAATCACACAAACTATTTTGCTGTGAATTTGCTGGATAACAGCAATTCAGTTTATAGGCGAAAAAGACTCACTCCCCTGGATCTTCCAGATCTATACTAGTTGTTTTGTGTGTTAAATATTATCCTGTATGTAATAGTTCCCCGTGAGGGGTAACTAGTCCCCCATCGGGCGCCTCCCCAGGTGGCGGATAGGGGAATGCTCACCAGATATGGCGGGTACCGGGGAAATAAAATACCCGGGGCGGACCAAAACTAGTAGGTATTGGGAAGCAGCAAGTACCACAATTGGACTAAGGCGGAGGAGATGGACTCTGGAACGGCTTACCCCCAGATAGTCATAGGCGACGGCTACATAATGGCCCTACCGGTTATGATACCGCGATGAGGAAGGCAACGGAAAACCACCTCATTACTTATTTGCTAGTACAATCATCATGGCTGAGAACATACAAACCACGGCCCTCAGTCCCGGCAGACCTTCAATGGTCAGAGGGTGCGAAGAATCCCGGGTCAGCTATGAAAATTGCAACATGGAATGTGCGAAGTATATTTGGAGCAGGAAGACTGCAAATGTAACCAAAGACATGAATCGACTACAGCTGGACATTCTCGGAATTAGTGAAGTACGGTGGCCAGGATCTGGTAAAATAAAACAGATAATGGAGTAATGTACTACTCAGGCAGTAATGAAGCAAAACACCAACATGGAGTCGGAATAATAGTCACCAAAGAAACTAACAAAAGCGTCACTAGTTTCACACCACTATCTGAAAGAGCAATGTTAATACAACTATGTGCCACAGTAGGTAAAATAAATATAATCCAAGTCTATGCACCTACCAATGAGAAAAACGCGGATGAAGTAGAAGAATTCTATGAACAAATAGACACCATTCTATCCCTAACCAAAAAGAGCGATGTGACATTAATAATAGGAGACTTTAATGCCAAAATTGGAAAAGGAAGAAGTGGAGAACATGTAGGAGAGTTCGGTCTTGGCATGCGAAATGAAAGGGGTGATAGACTGATCCAATTTTGTCAAGAAAGAGAATTTATAGTAGCCAACACATACTTTAAACTGCCAGATAGAAGATTATGGACTTAGAAATCACCACAAGACACACCACAGAATATTTGCCGAAATCAATGTTTTAATTAGAAAACGATACAGAAATAGTATAAAGTCGGCAAAAACATATCCAGGGACAAATATAGCGTCTGATCACAATCCTGTTGTCATAAAAATGCATATAAAACTTAAGAAGATAAAAATAACAAAGAAGACAAGTAGAATAGAAGTGCAACACCTGAAGGAAGAAAACATAAGAACACAAGTTAAAAATGAAATAAATAACAATTTAAGCAACATGGGAAGACACTCCTTGGATAACAATGACAACATAGACTCAAGATGGCATACCATAAAATATGCGATAATGAAACCAGCGAAAGAAATACTCACCGAAAGAAAACCAACAAAAAAAAGGTGGATGACAGACGAAATCTTAGAGCTGATGGAAGAGAGAAGAAAAAGTAAGATAAAAGAGGACGGCAAATACAGTGAAATCCACAAATTGATAAGGTAAAAAAAATTAAAACGGAAAAAGAAAATTGGATGAAGCAAGAAGGTGAAGAAATAGAAAAGGCACAACAGAAACACGATATGTTTAACGCACACAGAAAGATCAAAGATGTCACAGGTACATACAAGAAAAGACAATCAAACATTTTAAAAGACAAACAAGGAATAATTATACTAGATGTAAAACAAAAAATAGAAAGATGGAAAGAATATATTGAAGAACTATTCGCCGATGAGAAAGGAAGACTATAAAACTATTGAAGGAGAACATGGCCCCAAAATAACAAAAGAAGAAGTCATTAAAGCATTTAAAACATCAAAATGTGGTAAAGCAACTGGACCAGACGAAGTTCCAATTGAACTAATTAAACTAATAGACGACGACCAAGTAAATATTCTTGTAGATTTATACAACACCATATACTCAACTGGTATAATACCGAAAGAATGGCTGAATTCAACGTTTATTACAATACCAAAGAAAAACAACGCAAAGGAATGTTGTGAACATAGAACGATAAGCTTAATGAGCCACACGCTAAAGCCTTTCTAAAGATCATACACGCAAGAATATATAAAAAACTAGAAGTAGATATTAGTGAGACACAGTTTGGCTTTAGAAATGGTTTTGGAACAAGAGAAGCATTGTTCACACTAAACATACTAATACAGAGATGCAGAGATATTAATAAGAAGTATACGCATGCTTCATAGACTACGAAAAAGCGTTCGATAAAGTTAGACACGATAAACTAATGAAACTCCTAAAACAAAAGAACATAGACGTAGAAGACATGCGGATAATTGCAAACTTATATTGGCAACAAAAACAACAGTAAAAGTAGAAAATCAGCTGACAGAAGAAATAAAAATACAGAGAGGAGTTGGCAAGGTTGTATTCTTTCGCCCATGCTGTTCAACCTATACTGGAAGCAATATTTCAAGAAGCACTAATGGAAGAAAACGGTGGTATAGTAGTAAACGGAAAGATAATTAACAACATACGTTATGCTGATGATACTGTACTTTTAGCAGATAATATTCCAGATTTACAGAGACTTATTGAACGGACAAATGACATCAGCAGAAAATATGGTCTCCGAATGAATTTAAATAAAACTAAATACATGGCAATCACAAAAACACCAGTGAACATTCCTGACATTAGAATAGATAATGTGAGTATAGAGAGAGTAAACAAATATAAATACCTGGGAACATGGGTGAATGATAATTGGGAATACACAAATGAAATAAGGACACGTATTAAAATGGCTAGAGCCACGTTTGTAAAATGAAACAAATTCTAATCAACAGGGATTTAAGCTTGGAAATACGGATGAGGACAACCAGATACTATGTTTTCAGTGTTCTCTTATATGGAATGGAGGCATGGACCCTAAATAAAGAAATTAGCAGAAAAATAGAAGCATTCGAACTCTGGATATACCGGCGAATATTGAAAATATCATGGATGGATAGAGTGACAAACGAGGAGGTGCTACGACAAATGAACAAGAACAAAGAACTCCTGTATACAATAAAGAAAAGAAAGCTGGAATATTTAGGCCACGTAATGAGAGGGAACAAATACCAAATTCTAAAACTGGTAATACAAGGAAAGATACATGGAAAACGAGACGTGGGAAGAAGAAGAATATCCTACGCCAGTGGTACGACTGCACTTCAAGAGAATTGTTTAGAGCAGCAATGTCCAAAGTTAGAATAGCAATGATGATTGCCAACATCCGACAGGATACGGCACCTAAAGAAGAAGATGTAATAGTTCATAAGTAATTCTAAGGAGGAGCCTTCCACTGGGACGGCATCCAACATTTACTCTTTCTGTAAATTCACCTGATTTAGTTATTGCTCACCAGAGCAGATTGTAAATATAAATAAAGTTAAAAAAATATCGAAGGTTGGTAGATTATTCGTTGTGTTTTCTAATGTATATAAAACTCTTCGTCTGCATTTGCTATGGGTGTGGGCACATTGAAGATCGTTATTTTTCTATTTTTCCTTCACCCTGATTATATTTAGTCTTTTATTTATTACTTCATAGATTACTATCTTATCTTTAAGGGTTTTTTTAATTATAAAGCCTGTTCCTAGTTTCTTCTGATCTCCACCCATTATGCACCATATGCAGTGTTTAAGATTGGCAATTGAGATTTCCTTTATATTTTTTTCTTGAACTGCTATAATTTCTATTTTGCATTTGTTTAATTCTTTTAATAGTTCTTTAAATTTTTTCTTTATTTAAACCCTGCACATTCGATGTTGCTAACTTTAATACATATCTTTGGCTTCCCCCTTGTCCTTGTTTGTTGGCTTGGTCGTCGCAATTTGGGGTTCTGGGTGTTTAGTTGTTGCTAATACAAGTACAAATACCGCAGCAGTTCCACTAAATGCCAGATCTTGTCCTGTGCGTACCCATAGCCAGAACAGCTCTCCCCTCCACCCTGAGGAGTGCCCGTGCGTACCCACAGCCGGGCCCTTCAGGTGCACTGCACCTTGTCCTGTACGTAACCATAGCCAGGACAGCTCTCCTCCCTCATGAGGAGCACCCGTGCGTACCCATAGTCACCCCCCCCCCCCAGGTGCACGGAAGGCGTTCTGTGCGTACCCATAGCCAGAACGAACTTCCGCTGCCAGTGAACGCTGGCGCTCACCCTTAGCCGAGTGCTTCAAGGCAAATCAGGGTGTACTTCTGCAACCCTCAGCCAAGTTACCCCTGCAACTGACCAGGGCACGCTCGCGCGTGCCACAGCCGAGTTCCCCAGTCAAACGGGCCGTCATCACGACCAGAAGATTCCACCATTCGCCACTTCCGAAGCCCGTATCATCGCTTCCGCCGTCGCCCGAGAAAAGGCTCACCAGAGGGCGCCCGCAGACGAAGACAAGGTCCTCCCGGAAGGCGCTTCAATTCTCTTCACCCAAGAAGCAGCGTCCATCCTTCTAGGCCTGGCCTCGCCTAATAGAAGTCAGCGGCATCCGTGGTACCTACATCGGCGTTGACCCGCTCCGAGTCGCTCTCGTAGACCCTAGGAGATTTACCGTGCGACGGTCGCATAGGCGCACTCAAGCGCCTTAATAACGCAATTGTAATTGTTCACGTGTTGTTGTAAATAAAGCGTTAAACATAAGAAATATTGTCTCCGCGGCACGCAGGACCTGAGCTCCTCATACTTCTTTTTCATCCCACTTCCATTCTTTTCTATTAATAATTATTTTCTGGTAGCCTACTTTTACATTTTTCCTGCATTCCTCTCTTCCTTCTTTCGTATTTTTGCCTACATTTTCATTCTTCATGAGATTGCAGTCAATGTATACATTACTTCTATCCCTTGTATGCTGCAACCTATTTTTTTTTCAGGATTCCCATTTTCTGTTTCACGGTTCTCATTTTTATTAAATAGTGTTGTTCATATATTTGGTATGTTTGTTTTGTGGTTTCTATTTCCATTTTGTCTTTTATAAGGGTTTCTACCCTATTTTAAATTCTTCTTCATTTGCTGCCTTGATGTTCAGTCCAGTTACTTTTCTTTCTCAATACGTACGCAAGTTAGTTTTATTCCTTCAAATTTTTCCTCATATTTCTTGCTTTTTTCTTCCACTTTCTTTTTAAGTTTTAAGTTTTCCTTTCATAGCTGAGCCACTTCATCGCATTATTCATTTTGGTTAACTTTTACTGCTTCCAGACCTTCAATCATCTTTTGCATTTCTCCTTGCTGGCGATTTTAGCTATTCCGCGCAGTTTTTTTATGTCTTTCAACATTACTTCCAACATGTTTTTCAATTTCTTCTAATCTTCGTCGTTCTTGTAATCTTCGTTCTCTTTGCCTTTATCTTTTGGTGGCATTCTAGCTGTTTTCTTCCCGTTTCATCAATTCGTTCACAACTATATATATGCTCAAAGAAAAATACATCAAAACACTTTCTTACTTTGAAGATAAATGTTTCCGTTTCAATGTGTTTACATTAAGGAAAGACGTATGTTTACGCAGGTGAAAATGAATCAATTGTGGGATTATTTTCTTTAAGAAACAATTTTATTAAATAACATTTTAGCACTTAGCATCACACTCAAAGTAAAATAAAATTTTATTTTGTTGAAAATATGCATCTCTTTTCTAGGCATATAAATTTATGAGGACAATTGCAACAAAAGAAATGTATTTTTTGTATTACTAAGGTTCAAAATTCATCGATGAACCTGTAAAAATAAAATTATTTTATAAATTAAAGAAATTTAATGCTTCTGAAAAAAACCTTCAAATTTTACAAAAAATATTTGCTACATTTTACAATCCGTGTTTCGGAAATTTTTGATCCGACCCCCCACAGGGGCTAAAATGAGTTTTAGACAGACGCTCATTTACTCCTAAACCAGTAAATATAAACCTTTGATAGTTGAGGGTTGGAATAGACCTTCGATTTGTTGTAAATCATTCAAAACCTACTCCGCCATTGCACCCTCGCTCAAGTTGACATTTACAACCTCTTAGTGTCAATTGAGTGCCTAAGTCGAGCACGTAGTAAACTAACTTACTGTACTGCTACGTACGCTTGCGTATGTGGTCTCGCTCTTCGTTTCGTTTTTGGTAACGTTATATTGTTATAACTTTTGATTAAGGTAGCTTCCAAGCTGGAGACAAGCTTCTATTTCTGTCATTTCCGACATTTGTCACGCCTTATAATTTTTGATATGCGATAGATAGAGACATAACGTTGTCAGTATTCAACTAAGGCCCATAAGTCAAATCTAGACGCCAAAAATCAGCCTTACCGGAAAATCTCAAGACCGGTTTGACCGGAAGTGGCCGTAAGTTTTCAGTTTCGGCCGCTAAGTTTTTGCCGCTATTCACTTTCATTTGAATATAATTCACTGCCATTCGTTTCAATAAAATTTCGTTAAATTCTATAGTTTAGTTTCACGCAGAGTCCGCTCTGATTTATCTGTAAAGCAAATTGTTGATTGTTTTGATGACGATTTGGACAAGATGAATGTTGAGGTGATAGTTTTAGAGGGTGAGGAAGCTTCCCATCAAGTAGTGAAGGTGAGAGGTGACGGGAGTTGTTTGTTCTACTTCCTGCCTTACTTGATGTTTGACACTGACTGCTTAGTTCGGAAGATACGACTTCAGGTGGTGAAGTATGTAGTGGACCTTTGGGACAGGTTTCAGGTGTTCTCTATGGACAGTCGTGGTAACAGTTACCCTGACACCCGGTCGTATGAAGCTGATATGTCTCGACCTACCACCTACGGTACTACATGTGAACTAATGGAGGTTGGAGAGTTGTAACCGTACTCTTTCGAGATCTACCGTGACCAACACTTGATTGGTGTATTCGGACAACCAGTTCAGGTTGTCAAGCGCCTCCGTTTTTCTGGTCTATTAGTAGATGGACACTTCAACGCTTATATACCACTTGTGGTCGAGTCCAATATAGCATCTCAGTCTCTTCCTACAAACGCCCCCCCCCCCAAAAAAAAGGTAGAGCCAGGTTTACTGATTTAACCAGGAAAAAACAAGTTAAAGATTCTACGACCAGACATCAGAAAAAACACCCTGAGGGGAATCGTGCTGCTGTCGCCAAACATGATCTAGGTCATCAGAAGAGGAATAGCGAAAGCACGCCGCCTGGACAAGAAAGACCAACTCAGCCTTCAACTACAAACCTGAAGTTACTTACGAGTCTGACAAGACTGTCGGTTTAGGTGTAATGAATAACACCTGTCGGTGGTGTGAACCCAAATAGTGAGAGAAAGAAACGCTTAGCTTATATTGTTGTAGTGGCAAAGTGGTACTTCTTCCTTTACAAAAGCTCCCGGAACGTTTATATCTTCTAACAGATCAGCATCCTCACTCCAAGCAATTCCTCAACCTCATTCGTCATTATAACGGTTGTTTCCAAATGACTTCGGGGCCAAAGACATCCGTGAAGGAAACTTTTGCCCAACATTTAAAGTTCAAGGGCAGGTGTACCACAGGATACGCAGCTTACTCCCTCCATTTAATCAACTAGCTCAATTCTTGCAGTTGTATTTCCTGGAGGATGCTGACAAAGAAAGTAACCTGCGTTGTGGCAACTTTGCTGAACTGAAACCTCATTTAGTGTCTCAACTGCAACAGATGTTACACGATAACTATGTGCGAGGTTTTAAGTCAGCAGTAGACACTGTGGCAGACCCAGACAAAAATTTCCAAGTGGTCATAAATGCTGACAAAAAGCCTGCTAATGCTCACAGAGGTCATTACAACATCCCCACGATTAAAGAAGTAGCTGTTGTGATAGTGGGTCAAGAGTTTGGTAAGCGGGACATCGTGATCCACAGCAAGAACAACAGACTGAAAAGAATCAGTAAGATACAACGGGCCTATAACAGTCTGTAGTACCTACTCATGTTTCTCTAAGGTGAAGATGGCTATACCATCGCAATTCCTCAAGTCGATTCTGTCACAAAACTTTCCACTCAGAAGACAGTCTCCGCAACCATGTCCTACGGTTACAGAATAATGATGAGATATGGACAGAATAACCACCTATACCGGTACCGCAGCCTGTTCAATCAGTTATTGGACTTCATAAGGTACAATCAGAAAAAGTTAACGCCAACATCATGGAGCTGGGACAAATTATTGTTCTTCCTTCTTCTTTTACAGATGGGCCGAGGTATACGCACGAGCGCACTCAAGACGCCATGACCTACGTGCATCACTACGGTAGACCTGATGTGTTCATCACATTTACGTGTAACCTCAAATAGAGGGAGATATCAGAGGCTTTGCTTCCTGGTTAGAAGGCTCAAGACCGTCATGACATAGTCAGTCGAGTTTTCCATTTGAAAGTCAAGGCTATAATTCATTTGCTGACAAAGGGCAACTTATTTTGCAAAAACAGGTTTTTTATGTACTTGGTTGAGTGGCAGAAGAGAGGACTCCCTCATATTCACATCCTTCTGTGGCTTGAGAATCACACCTAACCAAATTGATTCTTTCATCAGTGCAGAAATCCCTGATTCTGAGTTGGACTTGGCTTTGTACGAGGTTGTAAAGGCCAGTAACTCCGCCTGCATCAGTTGTTGAGTGGATTGAGTAGTTCAGCAGCTGATGTTGCCGGTCCCAAGCCCGGGTAACGGAGGAGGGTTGATCGCAGTGGACTTGCAACCCAGCATCATAAAAACGACAAATGGTTTTAAAAGAGGGAGAGGAATACAGGACCACATATTCACAATAAAACAGCTGATAGAGAAGTTCCACAGCAATGACATATATGTGGCGTTTATCGATATTAAAAAAGCCTTCGACAGCATACCAAGAGTTATATGGAATAGCCTTAAGAAAAGAGGAATTGGAAACAGACTGAGAAGCAATATAGCTAGTTTATACAATAAAACTCGAAATCAGGTCAGAACGAATAATATGGAGTCAGACGAATTTGTAACAAAAGAAGGCGTGCGACAAGGGGGAGTATTAAGCCCACCACTCTTTACTATTGTATTAGATGAAGTAATAAAAAAAGTTAAACATAAAGTTAAGAAACTGTTAGTGGGCTATAGATATTTGGAACCGGTATACATAACAGAATGTGCATCGCGAATGATCTGATGATCTGTGCAAAAAACCAGGAAGAATTTCAAAGAAACTTAGAACTGTGGAACACAGCACTACAAAAACGAAAACTAATGATAAATACTAATAAGACCAAAGTGATGATACTAGGAAAAAACAATAGACAAATAAAAATACAACTTAATAATAAAGAGATCGAACAAGTAGACAGTTTTAAGTATCTGGGAATACCAATAATAAAGTGTATTACGCCCTAAACAATGCTTTAATTATGAAAAAAGAGATAAGCAATAAAACAAAGCTAACAGTATACAACACGATATTCAAGCCGATATTGATGTTTGGTTGCGAAAGCTGGACGCTCACGAAAAGACAAGAAAATAAGATACAAGCATGCGAGATGAAGTTCCTGAGAGGAATCATGGGTGTAACTAAAAGAGATAGACTAAGAAATGAAGAAATACGAACGGCGCTAAAAGTTGAACCAATAAAAAAGGACATAGAAAGACAACAGATGAGATGGTTTGGACACTTGATCAGAATGGGGAATAACAGACAAACAAAAATAATTTGGCAAACCAAAACAATAAGAAAAAGAACAAGAGGAAGACCAAGAAGGAGATGGGATGAGACAATAGCGGGAGTCCTAAAGAGAAAAAATCGAATCTGGCAAGAGGTCAAAACATTGGCACAGAACAAAAAGGAATGGACAAGGTTCGTACGTACATAACAAATACACAATAAAAAGAGAGAATAATAAAAGTAGTGAAGCGTGTGAGTGAACTATAGATTGGTGGGTTAAGAATGACTGAAGATCGTCATACGAAACATAGTGTAGTGTAATGCAAGTGAAGTAAATAGAATATCAGATAGACAAGAACTTGCATAGGAACTGTAAGATAAAATGTATTGTAAATCCAATTTAATTTAATTTCTAAAATATATTTTGTAACAATTACTTATTTATTGTTTTTGATACTATTCTCCCAATGACTCCATATGGAGTCACCATTTGTAAAAGACAACAACATCAAAATCCAAGTAGCAGCTACATTAAAGAAAGGGATTGAAAACAGAGATACCAGTAACAACATCGAAGTAAAGCTGGCAGAATTCAGAACAACAATAGAAAAAATTTACAAAGACCATTTGAACCGACTAAGCCTAAAAAACATCAATGGATGAACAAAAAGATTCTGTATATGATGAACGAGAGAAAAAGATATAAGAGAACCAACATAGAAAAATATAGAGAAATACAAAGAAATATCCGGAAAGTGGTTAGAAGAACAATGTAAGGAAATTGAGGAATTAGAAAAGAAACACGACCATTTGAACATGCATCGAAAGGTAAAAGAAGTGGCAGGTATGGTCAAACGCAAATCAGTTGGACGATTGATAGACGAGGAAGGAAATATCATTATAGATAAAGAAGCAAGAATAGAACATTGGAAAGACTATATTACAAAACTCTTCGAGGACGAACAGAGGGGTGATCCGAAACAAATAGCATGTGTAACTGGACCATATATAACAAAGGACGAAGTACGTGCAACAATAAATATTATGAAAGATGGAAAAATGGCAGGCGGATGGAATCCAATCCGAAATTTTAAAACTTTTTGACGATGATACTATAACATGGATAACAAGCATTTTTAATCAAATATATGACTCAGGAAAATACCCAGAGAATGGCTCAAATCAACTTTCATTGCCATACCAAAAAAACCAAGCGCGAAATACTGTGCCGATTACCGTACGATTAGCATTACGTCACATCTTCTTAAAATATTTTTAAAAATAATACATAGACGAATATATAAGCTCTGTGAAGAACAACTAAGTGAAACTCAATTCGGATTCCGTAACGCCTTAGGCACTAGGGAAGCTCTCTTTGCTGTATAAGTTATGTTTCAACGTTGCAGAGATGTGAATGTTGATATTTACGCTTGCTTTATAGATTATCATAAAGCATTTGATAGAGTTAAGCATGATAAACTTATTAATGTTTTGGAAAAAATTGGGATAGATGACAAAGATCTTCAAATCATAACTAACCTCTGTTGGAATCAATCTGCATACATTATAATAGATGGAATCAATATAGACGAGATAGAGATAAGACGAGGCGTGCGACAGGGATGTGTTCTGTCGCCCCTGTTATTCAACATTTATTATGAGCAAATATTTAACGAATCTCTGCAAGGTATAGATGCTGGTATATTATCAAACGGAACTAGAATGAATAACATTAGAGATGCGGACGATGCGATTATATTTGCGGACAGCTTCGAAGGTTTAAAAGAACTCATGTCAAACATTGAAATGGTCAGTCGACAATACGGACTTGAAATGAATATACAAAAAACAAAATACATGGTTATCAGTAAGAATACAATTCCAGCCGAACCCTTAATAGTTAACTCTCAACCAATTGAAAGTACGTCGATAAATAGTCAATTGGACCACTCTAAAGAAATAAAGTGCAGGATTGAGAAAGCCAGATCAACATTTGTAAACATGCAGAAAGTGTTTAAGTCTCGAGATCTAAACTTCTTCTTCTACTCTTATATAGGCTATTAGCCTGTTTCTTAACTACACATTTCGTGTAGTACTATGAGCCATGTTGGGCGTATCCCGGGAAGGTGGCTAGTCTGACCAGTTAGAAGAAGGAGAATGTACTTTACGACCGCCAAAGGTGTTTGTATGATGGCCGGAGAGCGCTCGATGTTTGCCATTATTTTGACCTGGGAGTCGAACCCAGGGCCCGCCGCGCGTTAGTCTGGCAGGCCGAAGCCTTTACGTCGCGGCTGTCGCGCTCTCAGAGATCTAAACTTGAATACAAAAATTAGATTATTAAAATGTTATGTGTTCTCTGTCCTGTTGTATGGACCTGAGACTTGGACGCTGACGGAAGCATCAATGAAGAAACTTGAGGCCTTTGAGATGTGGACGTACAGGAGAATATTGAGAATATCTTGGGTCGACCATGTGACGAATGTTGAAGTACAACTAAGAATGAATAAAACAACTGAAATCGTAAAAACTATAAAAATCAGAAAGTTACAGTATTGCGGACATATTATGAGGAATGAACAACGACCCGGACGCAGGCGCATCTCCTGGCTAAGGAATTTAAGATCTTGGTTCTCAATGACAACGGCAGACCTCTTTCGAACAGCCGTCAACAAAGTTAAGATTGCCATACTGATCGCGAACACCCGGAACAGATAACGCACATGAAGAAAGAAGAATCTGCTTAAGAACATCTGCCCTTGCCTTTTGGAAGTCGTTGTCAATCGCGAGCTAGTTGGGCTCGCGCCTTCAAGCTATGCGGGTGTGCGTGCCCAACTATCCCGCGCCTTCGCGCAGCCGCGCCTGTGGTCAGCTCTTAAGTATGCTCCTCAAGATATCAATACACAGTGATAAAACTCGTGACCTCAGGTCAAGAGCTGTTAACAGCATAGAAAAGTAAATATTTTCCATTTATTTATATTTAATATCATACTTACTGTGAAGTACTACTTAGGGCCAGTTTTTCAGTAATGGTTTAAGTTGGGCTTTAGATTTAAGCCAAAGCTTAAGCCTTACCCAAGTTTTACACCACTAGCTTAAACTGAATCCGAAGCTTAACTTAAGAGCCACATTTAGTGGGCTTAAGCAATGGCTTAGATCATATCTTACCTCAAAGTTTGAACGAATCTGCCAATTTTGTATTTATTTTCTGTTTTAACGAGAAAATGTATTCTGAAGAAGAAGATATGAATGATGAAGAATTGCATCACATATATATATACAAAGAATAATGAGAAGACCTAAAAAAAAATCAAGCAGTGTGTGGATCATTTTAATTAATGGGATAACCTAGATTTTTAAAATAGATTTAGGTTGAGCAAAGAAAGTGTAAATATGGTTCTACAATTAATAGGTTTACATACACAACATGAAACTAACTGGTAAATGGTTATATTTATAAAATAAGCCTATATTTTCAGAACAATTATTTTTTAGGATGTCTTCCCATATTATGTTGCTTTCGACTTTAAGGCTCTTCGCTACTGGATGCATGCTTATCACAGCCTGGGATTTTTGTGGGGTATCAAAATGAACTGCATGTAAAATTGTTGCGAAGGTTTCACACCATATAGCATTATTAGCGCCAAGATTTATAAAATTACCAAGTACCGAAGAAGACCGGTTAAGAACTCATCGAGAATTTTTTGAAATTGCTAGATTTCCAAGACTGTTAAGAGCTTTAGATTTCACTCACAAAATTCAATCACCAGAAGGTTAACAAGCCGAACTTTATAGAAATCGGAAAGGATTTTTCTCAATTAATGTACAGACAATCTGCAATGCTCGTTTACAAATAATTTATATTGTAGCAAGATGGCCAAGCTCAAGTCACGATTCTACCATCTTCAATAATTCTGAATTGCGGGCTCTTTTTGAACGTAGGGATGTTGGCAATAGTCTTCTGGTGGCAGATAGTGGTCACCAAAACAAAAATTATATTATAACCCCGTTGAATAATGTTAATACATCAGCAGAGAATTGGTTTAACGAGTCATTGATAAGAACTAGAAATTGTGTAGCGAGAAGCTATGGTGTATGGAAACGACGATTTCGTATTTTATCTACAGGTATTCGGCTCCATTTATACAAAGTACAAAGTATCATCGTGCTACTGCTGTATTACATAATATAACTTGTAAAAATAATAAAGAATTATTAATTATTAATGTACAGAATTATAACTATACTAGGAATAGCTTAATAAACGATTATTTTGGTGCTATGATTGTAAATTAATGTTATAGTTATTGCTGCATTTGGTAAATATTATAACCCAGACTTAAAATTCTCATTCCTTTGGCCTTGTTTTTTGATAGTTTGTGAATAATACTTCTACTACTGAAAATCATTTAATGTAACATTATAAACGAAGAAATATTAAAAATACTTATTATTATACATTTAATGTTTTATTGTGTTGTGAAAACAACTGAATAAAAATACACAGAAATACTGAATGTTGCAAATGAAACGTGTCAAAGATATAGATTAGATTTCATAAAGTATACTAAATTCTCCCATGCTACTATACATACACAGAGAGAGTGCTCGTTTGACTTTTGTTTAACACGGACGTGCTGCTGTCGGCTTGTGATAAACGAACCGTGTGCGCTAGTTGACCGCGGTAGGGTGCATCGCTCTCTAATAACGATAAACATTGTTAATCGACCCAGCCTGGTAACAGTACACATCTGTCCCGTTCCCCGCCGCAATCAGTAGATTGCGGCGTGGTAAGTACTAAACTAGCCTAGCATATTTCTATCGTGAATTAGCAGTAACGGTCCCCGCGCTTACGACAAAATGAACGACCCGAATAACTTTCACCTTAAATCTCCAACCATAATCTACAAGAGACCCAAGTGCACTGGAACACATTCAGAAATGGATTAACAACAACACTCGCCCAGTAAAACGTCAACAAACAATAAAAAACCTTTATCGTCACCGGACGACGACATAAATAAACGATATCTTTTTAACTCACAGACACTGGTTACCCAAAACAAATATTATACCCTACAATCTGAACAGGACGACACCACAATACTTAACACAAATAACCCCAATAATTCACTAAATACTAAGAATTCAAATGCTGACCCACCACCAAAACCTAAAATACTCCCAATATATTTACCAAACGCTACTCACTACCAGAATGTAACCGCAGACATAAATAAAATAGTTAAAGAAGATTTTTCTACTGTGCACCGAATCAATCAATTACGAATCAATATAAACAGCATTGAAGACTTCAGAAAACTCACAAAATATTATGAAGAAAACCAAGCACATTTCTATACCCACCGAAATCCTGAAGAAGAGAACATTTCTGTAATAATACGCAGTGTCCCATTATCAATTACAGAAAAAGAAATAGAAACTGAACTAAACAATCTAAATTATCCCATTCTTAAAGTAACCCGTCTACTCAACAACAAAAAAATGCCAATGCCCCTTATAGGGGCTGAACTGAGCAGCGCAGATAAAGCCAAAGAAATATTTAACCTCAACAGACTCCTATATTCAGTCATATCGGTCGAGCCAAGACGTAAGGAAAATGAGAATCCACAATGTACCAACTGCCAACTGATAGGTCACACCAAGAATTATTGCCACATGCCACCGCGATGCGTGAAATGCCCCCAGCAACACCATTTTTCCAAATGCAATAAAACTAACGAAGTAAAGCCTAACTGTGTAAACTGTGGAGGTGAGCACACCGCCAACTACAAAGGATGTCCATACATAAGAAACTTTAACAAAAAAACACTACCACCCACAATCCAGCCCATCAACCCCAACTCTACCATAACTGGAAACATCACTGCCAACCAAAACTATGTCCAAGCAGTAAAAACTAACCTTCACCCCTCCCATCCCATCACGAACATTAACAACAACGCAAATACTACTGATTCGCTTTTATCAAAAATCCTCCAGTCCATTCTCACATTAATCACTCCCTACTATGACCAAATCAAAAACTTCCTATTGTTCCTTATCCCAATGCTGCTCACAAATGGCGGCAAATAAATCAACCACTCTACAAAAGTTAACCCTAATGAATTGGAACGCTAACGGTATAAAGACTCAGAGATCTACCTTCATATCAATCCTCGCAAGACATGGCATAGACATTGCGTGTATTACCGAAACCCACCTCATACAAAACGAGAAATTCACAATTCCGGGCTATCGCATTATTCGGAAGGACAGAGAGGCAGCAATAGGATGGGGCGGTTCTGCAATAATCATAAAGCAAAACATCGTAGCCACCCCTATTGAACTAACAGGCATTCATCAACTTGAAGCTACCGCCACAAAATTAACCTTTAAAAATAACTCTTCGATTAACATAATTTCGGCTTACAAACCACTCACAAATAGACTCATCTTAGAAGAACTGGTAAAAATATTTAACAACCAGCAGCCCACAATACTGACCGGAGATTTAAATCGCAAAAACACAATCTGGGGATGCAGGGCCAACAACCCCAACGGAATAAAACTGAACACACTAGCGTCCCAACTGGCTTTACAAATTTCAGCCCCTAGAGATTACACTTATTTCCCCTACCGCACAAACCACTTATATCCTAGATATAATAATACATAAAAACCTGCAACTGCCAATATACCAAACCGTAATAACTGAACTTGACTCTGATCATCTGCCGGTAATATTCACTCTTAACTGTACTCATTATTACCCGGAAATTCCAAGGCTAATCAACGGACCAGTTAACTGGGAACTTTTCCGTAATATCATGGACGAACAAATCAAGTGCCCTCTTACCATATCTACCACAGCTGAACCATTGAACCATTGAATTCTTCAAAGAAACAACAAATGAGGCTATCAAACAATCTACTCTAGTCTCTCAAACACGCAAACCTGTCAATAACCAAACACCCCCACTCCGAATTTTAAAATTAATAAAAGAAAAAAACTCCACCCGAAGGAAGTGGCAACGTCTTAGGAACCCTGCAGATAACGAGGTAACATATGCAGGAGAAGTCAGTGTCGTGGTTGAAAGAGAGTAGTGTACTCTGAAGTACTCTAGTCCCGCCAGAATAGATAAGGAAGGGGATCCGAAAGCTCAAAACTTTTAGAGGGACCAAACCAGTAAAGATAGACTTTTGAAATTTGGCATGAACAATCTTTAGTTAAAATTAGAGAACCATTGTTTTAGGAAATTTTGATTAGACCACTCAACGGCGCTAAATTGCGCGTCCGAAATTTCGGGGGAAGGGCACTCTTTCACTACGAAGTCAGTAAAGATAGACATTTGATATTTGGCAGGAATAGTGCAAATTTATAACAAGAGAACCCCTATTTCAACAAATAAGAGGTCCAAAACTCAAAACTACGAAAATGTATCGAGTCGAGTGTCGTTCAACTTGTTTCAAAATGGTATTAAAGGGTGCCCCACAAGGCTAGACGGGGAAGGGGAGCCGAAAGCGACCCGAGTCGGCCGAGTGTAGTGATAAATGGATTTTCCCGTTGTAGTTTGACGTCTCAATGGACGGGGCGTATCCGTGGTACATGGAATTCTCGAGGAACAGAGGAGGGGTTTTAGTGGGTGCAAAGCCCACACTATCCTGTGAATTATATTTGAGTAGCAGGGCGAGCGTTAGGTATTTCCTCTTCCCTATAAAAAAAATGGCAGTATCTGGGTTTGTTGTAACCTTCTAAGTCGTGACAGGTCATCTCTTGACTCCTATTATCATTTAATTTCTCTAAACAGAGGGATATACTTATTAAAGATATTTGGCAGGAATAATCTATAGTTAAAATTAGAGAACCCGTTTCAGGAAATTTATTAATTGCGGGTTCATGTTATTAAGGGGTGCACTTCCTTAAATGAAAACGCATCTCCGCAGGGCTAGACGGAGAAGGGGATCCGAAGGCGACCCGAGCCGGCTAGTATTGTCTATATTACAGTTTAAGTTGGTTTTTCAATTATTGTATGATATAGTATAAGATTGTCATTGCAAATCAATAAACCTATTAAACCTAAAAATAATTATTACTACTCATTTTTATACATGCTGAATGTTGTACCTTGATCCACAACGTAATGCTGTACCTTGAACCGGCACAGCATTTTTCAATATGTTCAATACCTATGTAATCTTAAAAAAACATAGTAATTATTTTTAAAGATACACCATTTTAAATTTATTTCAGTAAAATGTCTCGCAATAAGATAGAAGTAAAGAGACCATCGATTAATAAAAACAGGTTTGAAGATGCTCTACGGGACATTTTGGATAACAATTTATCAGTTCAGAAGCACCCAAGGTTCACAGTGTTTCAAGAGCTACGCTAATGCAACACATTAAACAATACAAAGATTTTAATAAAGAGACATTTGACTATTATTACCAAGTCGGGCCCCGGGCGGTGGTAAATCGCGTGTCGGGACGCTACGACCGGCAACGCATGGGGCACACACCGAAGGCTAAAATAAAGAAGCGTCGGCTCCAACTTACGATTAAGCTAACAAATATTTACAAACCTTACAGAACTTAATCTAGCTGAAACTAACCTGAACCCTAGCTAACTTAACCTACTTAGCTAATGTACAAGAACGTAACCTACGACTTAATTTACGCACTGAAATGGGCAGCGAGCTCGAGTAGCAAAGCCGGGCTGCGAGCTGGTGGTAGCTGGGCCGAGCAACGGGGCCGGACAGCGAGTAGCAGGGGCGGTTGGGCAGCTGGGTAGCGGGCCGCAGGAACGGGCAGCAGGACCAGGCAGAAGAAACCAAAAGGGACTCACCTGGACTCTTGATGATTTCTCCTTAGGGGCTGACGGTTAAGGCCGAATGCTTCGGTGGCTCAGGTTTTAAGGGCTCAACTCGTGCCCCATTCTGCTGGTGGGGTGCAGAGTTTGCGGGTGGGAGCATGATGAGCCGGCTGGGGGATGCGGGGCTTGTCCAGGGTTGGTGCCCGCCGGGGGCATTAATACATGCTGTGGCGGCTATGGTCGGCAACGTTTGGGTTGTTTCGGAACGGCTTGGCATGGCACGGCGCGGTAGAGCAAGGGCCCGGTAACACCAGAGCGGCAAACATATAACCAACCTAAGGCCTTTAGACCGATTAGCCTAATGGCTTTTTGCTTGAAGACCATGGAAAAACTGGTAGACAGATGTCTACGAAACGGGGTACTAAACAACAATCCCCTACATGGAAATCAACATGCTTACCAATAGGTGTACAAATGTCAGGCAAAAATATTTTCCCTCAGAAGAATTAGAAACCCTCCCAGCTTAAAAATCAACAACAACACTACTGCCTGGAATCCCGCCGATGCCGCCATCAAGTATCTGGGAGTGCTCCTTGACACTCGACTTACCTGAAAACTTCATATTAACTACAAGTTAAACCAAGGATACGCGCGATTAGCACAACTTTACCCTCTCATTAATAGAAAGTCATCTCTTAAGCTCAAATCCACCATTATGATGTACAAATCTCTAATACGACCGTTGGTGCTATACGCATCAACAATCTGGAGCAACACTGCAAAGTCAAACATAGAAAAAGTCCAAAGACTACAGAACAAAATTCTCCGCATAGCAGGGAATCCTCCTTAGTTCATTCGGAACGAACAACTACATTACGAACTAGACATACCAACAATCCAAAGCTACATCGCCGCGAGTGGCAAAAAATTCTTTGAAAATTTACATAAATGTGAAGGTGCATTTCTATACAACTTAGGCAGACCAAACATACACCAAAGACTCAAACGAAAATTACCACAAGATTTATATCTAACCGAACTCGACATTGATTAGTTAATATAACAATTAGTTAACATACTTGTAAGGGTACAACCTACCTCATAAACTATAAAAGAACGTACTGTTATTGCTTACTTTACTATTGTTATCATTGCCATGTATAACATGTAACTGATTGTTGAGCTGGAAAATAAATGATTAAAAAAAACCAATAGGTGTAACTCTGCGTTACATAATCTAGTTATCGGGGTAGAAGTGACGCTCAATTACAAAGAAATACCATTAGCAGCATTCTTGGACGTAGAAGAAACCTTTGATAATACCTCCTTTAATTCAATAACAAATGCAATCCTAAGACATGGAGCTGACCACGACTTGAGTAGTTGGATAAATTTTATGTTGAAGGATCGTCAGGTGCAAGCAAACGTGGAAGAGGAACATCTCAAGGTTCATACCACAAAAAGCTGTCCGCAAGGGGGAGTTCTTTGCCCCCTTATATGGAATCTAGTGGTAAACGAGTTACAAGTATTACTCAATGATGAAGAATTCTGTACCCAAGGTTACGCGGATGACATTGTCATACTGATCAGGGGCAGGAATACAAACATCATTGTAGAGCTAATGCAGAGCATTACATATAACACAAAAATTGTGCGAAAGGAAAGACCTCAAGATAAACCCTAAAAAGACCTCACTAATACATTTCACAAAAAAAAAGAGAAGTAAATTTTATAACCTTACAATTTTCGGTGAAAGTATACAGATGGTCCAGCAAGTTAAATATCTGGGCATCACTCTTGATGCAAAACTAAACTGAAATGCTAGCCTGGAAAAAGTAACCAGCAAAGCCAAACTAGCACTTGTTGCGGGCAGGCCAATGTTTGGGAGAACATGGGGACGGTAAAACCTACGTTATCGTTTGATACACTAGCATGGTAGCCAAAACTTGAACAAAAAACGGCAATCATTAAGCTAACTAGGATACAAAGACTAATATGCTTGTATATTTGCGGAGTCATAAGCAGTACTCCTACAGCATCTATAGAAGCACTCCTAAATCGCATCCCTTTGGATATTTATCTAAAAAGATTTCTGCACATAGAATGAAATCTGTTGGATGTTTGTCATACCAATCTCATTCGCTCACGTTCAGAGTCAAATTAATTTATTATCGAAAGGACAACCCGCGTACACTGAAGACACGCCCAGACAAAATCATTGCCAACAGACAGCGGGTGAGAGTAGCCGTAAATTCCCTTTATAAAAAGTTTTACACCAACTATAACACGATGTACCCTACATTAAGCAAACAACCCACTTCTATTAAAAGGAGTCGAAACATGAACGAAATTGAAAAAACAGAAAAAATAAGTGAAGAGTTGAATGATGATGACTTGGGATATTTTCTTCCTACCTCAGATTATGATTTGAACGAAGTAAGAGTAAATTAATTAAAATCAAATTGATTAACGTTATTACAAAGTTATTTTATTAATAAAATTAAGTATTAAACTTGGCACACTACTGATAGATCAACGTTGCAAACTAGAATCGATTTCACAGAGTATTTTATTGAAGATTTATATTCTAATTTAATTAAGCTAAAAACACATTTCTTTATCGCAATAGAGCAGTCTACATTCTACCAATTTTTAAAAAATTCTTTAAGAAGTAATGAATTTTTGATTTCAATGGATTTTCAAAAACTATGCTTTTATCGTGCAAGACGCTGCTCAGTCATTTCACTATAATAATAATCAATGCAGTTTGGCTACAGTTATAATTTATTATAAACAATTTGTTTTTAAAATGCTGTCCAGCATCGTCTGTGAAATAAATAACTTTGTCAACAGAGGTAAAGGTTTTCTTAATGAACTCGATAATTATTTCTTGAATATAATAAACAGCTACTGCGTCGTGTGATAGATTGTCGGAAAAAATTACTATACTTTTCTGGCCGAGTCTGATTTCACTCGTGGTCGAGTTCTAAAGTAGCATCTCAGTCTCTTTCTACAATTAAACGTCCAAAAAAATACAAATCCAGGTTTACTGATTTAACCAGGAAAAAGCAAGTTTAAGATTCTGCGATCAGATATCAAGAAAAGATGGCCCAGTGCCAAAAACACCAAGCAGAGTATAGTCATATATTCTAATGACCCGAAGCAAAACAAACGTGGGCAACCTAGGGATTCCTACGGTATGATAGTGAAAGACCAGGGAAAAAACTACAAGAATTACTCCACAGCATCAAAGAAAACATTAAAGGCGAAGTGCTAGTGACGTAGTAAAAAGATGCGTAGCACCAAGGAAAGCAAACTACTTTTAACATGTAAAAAGGAGACCAACAAAATTAAATTACTTGAAAATGCAATCAAGAAGGACACCAATCTAAAAGTAAGACACGTCGACAAAACAAGGAATACCGAAATAATATATATCAGGGAAATGGAGGCAGAGGTAACCGAGGGCAAAATTATAGAATTCTTTAAAACAGCTATCGGCACGACTGAGACAGGAAACTAGACAGTAAGCGCGATTAGACTTGGAACTAAAGACTCCGCCACCGTAAGTGTACGCACATCCAAGGCAAGTATGCAAAAGCTATTAAATTTGAGGTCAATCAGGATTGGTATGGTAGAATGTACATTCCAAAAAAGAGTTGACCTGAACAAATGCTTCAGGTGCTGGGAATAGGAGCAACAACTGCTACAAATGTGACCAAGGACACACAGGTATATCCTGCCCAAATTTTCCAGCTTGCCCGATCTGCAATGAAGGACACTCAGAAGGAACTATAAATTGGGTAGCTTTTCAACAAGCATTAAATCAAAGAAAAACCAGACAAGACACCGTATAATAGAAAATGTATCCATAGAAACAGCAGAAACATCAATAACCAACGCTCATAAAGCAGAGCCTAACGATAATAGAAGACCAGAACACCAAAATTCAAGAAAGAGAAGAAGAAGAAAAAGGTTATCAACCAACAACCAAAAAACAAAGGAAAGCAACACAGATAACGGGCAATGGCAACAATGCCGCGAGAAATCGAAACATAGATAGGTCTCCCGATAAAACTGATATAAATGCCTAAGTTTTTACAGATAAACGCAAACAGGAGTAGGGCAACTCATTTATTTATTGTAAATTTAACAATAATTTCTTTAAGTGTAGCTAATTTTTCTACTTTTTACAAAAATATGTGCTTTGATATCACAAGGATACCTGATGTGTCAATTTTTTTTCCTTAATATATTATTGCTTGATGGCCCTAGTATATTCAAAATTTGATGAGTTTTCGTGTGACAAAAAAAATTAAATTTTGTTAACCAGTGTAATATATATTCAAATATGTAAATAAAAAAAATATCAAAAATATGAAAGTTAATAAAAATATATTAATGTGTATTTAAAATATATGAAAAATTCATGAATTTTATGGTCTATTTTTGCTCAATGTCAGGAAAATGCACTTCTGCATACCGTGCAAAACCAAGATGTTGGTCTTCCATCAACCTCGACATCGTATCTCACCCCAGAAGCAAGTGTTGATGGCAAATCGCAGTCTGAAGAACCTGCCGCAACTGAGAGTGGATCGAAGTCAAATACAATAGGATGCTCAAGTCCAAGAGGTGAACCGCGAGTTATCTGCATTTTTTGTTCTATTTGTGTACAAATAAGTTTCCGCCGTTTTTTTAATAAACAATTAAGAATTTATTGTAAAAAAAAGGTACAAATAATGTCATTCAAAATATTGCCCATCGCTTTCTACTACTTTTGACCATCTTTCAGCAAGTGGATACCCCGTCTAAAAAATTGCCGTCTTTTGAGGCGATCCACGAATCGACCCATTTCTTCAATTCCTCGTAAGAAGTGAAGAGCTGCTCAGCCAGACCATGAGTCATAGACCGGAATAGGTGGTAATCTGAAGGAGCAATGTCTGGTGAATACGGCGGGTGGGGTAGGACGTCCCAATTCAGTCCTTCCGTTTCCTTTACGATTTTTGCAATGTGTGGCCGAGCGTTGCAATGCTGAAAAATGACTTTATCATGCTTTTTGGCATATTGTGGACGTTTAATCTTCAATGCTCGGCTCAATTGCATCAGTTGTTGTTGGTAACGTTCCCCGGTGACGGTTTTATTAGGTTGGAGTAGTTCGTAATAGATTACTCCAAGCTGATCCCACCAAATGCACAGCATTAGCTTCTTGCCATGAATGTTTGGCTTGGCCATCGAAGTAGAGGCATGCCCGGGCTTACCCCATGACTTCCTACGCTTTGGGTTGTGATAGTGGATCCATTTTTCGCCTTCCGTCACTATTCGATGCAGAAATCCTTTGCGATTTTGCCTTTTGGGCAATTGTTCGCAAGCGAATAAGCGACGCTCCACGTCTCTTGGCTTCAGTTCGTAAGGAACCCAATTTCCTTGCTTTTGAACCATACCCAGGTCCTTGAGACGTTGTGAAATAGCTTGCTGAGTCACTCCTAACTCTTGTGCAAGTTCTTCTTGCGTTTGGCACGGATCTTTATCCAGTAAAGCTTCCAATTCTGTGTCATCATACACTTTGGGCCTTCCACTACGTGTTTTGTCCTCCACGTCAAAATTACCACTTTTAAATTTCTGGAACCACTCCCGACAACTTCTCTCACTCAAATTAACATTACCGTATGCTTCTACGAGTAGCTTATACGCCTCAGCTGCAGATTTCTTTAAATTAAAGAAGTAAATTAGCAATTTCCGCAAATGACGCTTATTTGGCTCAAAACTTGACATCTTAACACGATGAAAACTAAGTGATGCTAGCAAAAAGTCAGAGGTATTAAACGGTTATACTGTTGCCAGATGTCAACATATACTATACGACTTTTTACAGCTGACAATTTCAATGTTATCTTATCGGTGGCGCCATATTTTGAAAACGGCGGAAACTTATTTGTACACCCATTAAAAAATAACGTGTTAGTTTACCCCACTTTGTACCCATCTAAAGATACGCGTGACAACGTAATGGCATTGCAGACTTAACGATACCCCAATGAAAAGCGTTGTAGAAAATTCGGCTGACATATCGCATCTTGTTATGCATTGTACTACTCTAAAGCGACGGGAAAATCAGGCGAATCGTGCAATGTCAGACATATTTGAATCGGTTAATTAAGAAAGGGAACAAGTCAGCTTTTTTTTACATTTTGTAATTTCGATAGATTTCGGTTCTTAAACGCAATGCCAATGAAACAGTTAAGCAACGGAACATGTCAAAACATTCGTTTGAAACTTATAGGGCGCGAAAAATTTACCTTCACTGAAGAAACGGAACATGTCAGTGACTTGTTCCGTTTTTTAATTAACCATTTTTTTATCATTTGGGAACACTGATTTAAACGTCATTTTGAACAACAGCTGTTTTGGGGTTACTTTTAATAGAGTTTATAGTTATTTCCTGATGCTCAAATGATGTTTAAAAATGTCTGATAACGAAAGTGAAACAATGGAAGTAATTCAAAGAAATAGGAAAGGTGTAAGAAACAAAACATCAGCAGAGAAAATCAAACGCAGTCGTGTTAAAGGGGTACCTTATGAAAATTATAAAGGAGTCTTGGTTCCTGGTAAAAAAACTGGTGATGCTTGTTTGAAAAGATCGATGAAGAGTCTCGACTTCAAGCATTCGCTAGTTTACATAATTTAAACAGTAAAAATGAGCAAGACATATTTTTGTATGGCCTTATCGAGGTTGTATCGATCAAGCAAAAGCGGCCACGCACCAATGATTTACAAAAAGCGAAACCTAAACAAACATCCTACAAGTTTTCTGTGAAAGTTGAGGTTTCCAAAATTCGGGTATGTAAAAAGGCATTTATGAGTATCTATTCCGTAAAAAATCACGCCTTATTTCGACTGCAACGACTAAGTCTAGCAGAATCTATTCCTACCGATCTCAGAGGAAAACAAGGTAATCAGAGAACAGTACCAGGAAAACAAGGTTTTTAAAGAACACTTTGATTTGCATTTTGGCAGACCACAGGTTGACGTCTGTTGTGAATGTGAAAGGCTTAATATCAGGATTAATTCACCAGACCTCAATGCGACAGCTAAAGCTGAATTAGCTGTTCATAAAAGAAGAGCACAAAAATTTTACAGTATCATAGAAGAGGTAGAAGAGTTGAGCAAATCAAGAGATGATGTTCTTGGATTATGTTTCGATTATATGCAGAATATTTCTTTGCCTTGTATTCCAGTGCAGGAAATGTTTTACTACAGGCAACTTTCCTTATATCCTTTCTGTATTAAAAATCTTAAAACAGATAAAAGTCACTTTTTCTTATACCATGAGTGGATTTCACTAAAGGGCCCCAATGAAACATTCTCATTTTTATATAACTATATACTGGAACAGGTGCCTATTAGTCTGCTGCCGATGCTGTCAAAAGTCTTTGAAAAGCTACTACTTGAAAAAATTATGCCAATACTCACAGACACCAATCAAATACCTGAATACCAGTTTAGCTTTCGAAGACATTCCACGATAGAGCAAGTGCATAGAATAGCAGACGCAATCATCAAAGATTTCGAAAACAAACAATACTGCTCTGCAGTCTTTATTGACGTTAAACGAGCCTTTGATAAAGTCTGGAACGAGGGCCTATTTTATAAACTTAAAAGCATCTTTCCATCAGACTATTACCAAATACTCAAGTCTTACGTCTCAACTAAAAAGGAGTATCGGCGAAAATCGCGTTTTTGTTCTAGTTGTGGGAGTGGGATTTTTTTGTCTCATTTTGTAGAGAATTAAAAGACGAGAGTTCAGTGATATATAAACATTAGGTATAAAACCTATGGAATTTCTTGAAAACGGCGCTCAAAGTATCAGCGCGCAATTCAAAACTGGTGCCTTTGAAATGAACTTTTCACACATGATGAATCGAATTGACAGAGATTTCATCATTTCAAATACAAATGACTTAGCATTCGAACTTTTTGGAACTCCCAGTAATCCTAATTTGCAATTAGGAGTCTATGAAAGACGGCGCGGCAGCGGCGGAGACACACCATGACGTCACAGCGCCCCCTTTCTCAGCCGCTCGGCTGCCTGTCGCTCCATACGCTTTTGCGCTTTTGCGCGCTTTTTGCGATATTTTCACAATGAAAAATTGATAAAAACAACTCGAAAAAAATGTACGTATAAATAAAGCATTCTAGTTACACCATGCCAAAAAATCGTAACGTTAAAAAGAATTTCAGATTCGAGCATGTGTTAAATCTAATTCGTCCGAACTACAACCTGCCTGAACAGCACGACTGCAACAGTCCATGGTGGACTGAGCAGCACCCAAGACCTACATATGCAAAACGGTCCTGCTTGATCCAACACTAAGCAACTTGTCTCAACAGCACCACGACTGTAATAAATCCATATTGTAGAGAACTAAATAATTCCTCAACTTCCGTTTAGTTTGTTTTTATTAGCAGCGGAGCAACGTATGTGGTCTAACGTGTCTAACCGTGTGCACCGTTAAGTTTACCGGATGGCAGTCTTCCAGTTAACATTCAGTGATGTTTTACGAGTGTGAGAGTGACGATAAACCGGATCAGTGGTTCGAGGAATCCTCACCGCAAACCGGGACCAGAAAACCTTGTGGCGCAACCTCATGTATCGTTACCTCAATGACCCAGGAGAACTGTTCGAAATCCTCAAATGAATCTTAGAAAAGCAGGAAAGTAAGCCACCCGAACCACTCCAGTCGCCTCAGCCGCTTCAACTAGTGCTGCTGCTCCACGTCCCCCTCCGCCTGCCCTGACGCAGAGCGATTCGGAGTACGGCATCTCCATCCAGAAAATCCAGCGGGACCAGAAGAACTTCAAACCTGCCCGAAAGCGCCGTCGTCAAGCCCGAGTAGATGCTTTAGTCTTCGCCCGAGAAGCCAGGCACCTTCCGTTACCACCACCAGTAGCGACTTCGCTGTCATAAGCGACTGCGAGGAAGAAGATATGGAAATGCTGACCGTCCCCAACACCAGCCCCCGCCCGGATAACATTTCCTAGAAGAAGCAAAAATCCAATATCGCTTGATTATCTACTGGAAACGGACAAGCCTCTCTACGCAGTAATGCGCGGAATTTCAGAAAACATCTCCGAGGGGGAGCTAATACAGAAGCTCCTCGATCGGAACATCCCCATTCGTAAGGTAAGAATGATGAAAAACGGACGGAACAGACGCCCGGTACCGCTCATGTTCCTAGAACTTGAGCGGTCTGAAAAGTGCAAAGCAATTTTTCAAGTTCACGGCATCCTCAACTTGGCTGTAACGGTGGAGCAGTCAAATAAGAGAAAGGTCGCAACCCAGTACCACCGCTGTCAAGTGCGGGAACTGCTAAGAAGTACAGCCAGCCAATTTACGGGAATAGTCTGCCTTGCCCAAGCCAGCGCTCCGAACGACTGCGGCCACTTCAAGCCTAAGCTATGCAGCTGTGACCCGAGGGGATGCCTCTGCTCCCCAGCAATTTTATCCGACAATTATAAACCTCAGAGGCATTTGAAAACATCTTTACACAGTTAGTCAATAACCAATTGCAGAGGTAAGCTGTTACTTGGTGGTGAAAACTAAAAACTATTTTAGAAACCTACTACAATGTAGTTTAAAAAATACAGACTAATAAGTCTGCCGCACATAGCAGCAACTGTGCGACCTTGAGAAAGTGGAGCCTGTTCAGTCCTGTTTGGGAGTAGCTAAAATGATGAGTGAACAGAAGGTACCGCGGAGCGTGGAAAAACGCATTGTAATCAAATTCCTCGTTGGAGAACATCCCATTCGCTGAAATTCACCAGAAGCTACAACAGTATGGAGAAAAGCGCAAACTTCTACTTAGACTATTAAGACTAAGCAACACGCCTGAACAGTAGCAAGATTGCAACAGATCCACATGATAGACCTAAGCAAGCCGCTTTTACTTGATTGAACACCAAAACAATCTGCCTGAACAGCAGCACGACTGCAACAGATCAACATGGTGGACTCAGCAGCATCCAAGATCTATCTGTGGGGCTTTTCACGCCAATTCCTCTAGCGTGGCGCGCGAGCGCCAAAACACTCACTTTTCAGCTCACGATTGCGGCATTGTAATGGACTTGAAAAAAATAATGGAAACATAGGCTCGATATATATTTCCTCAGCTTTCCGATAGTGTAATCGGTTTTTCGAAAATATGTCAACTTAACTTCGAAAATGTCAACTTATCCTTGAAAAAACACAACGTGTTTTTTTCTCAAAGGGCATTTTCTAATATATAGATTTTTCAAAAAAAAGGCGTTCTCGAAAATCGGCTGTAACGTATCGACAAATAGTCCTAGAGAAACGAATTTGGGCTAATTTTTTCTTAGAGTTGTACTATCACGGTAAAAAATAATGGTAACGATTTTATTAATTTTAAGTGTCCGAAAATGACAGAAAAAATTAAATTTTTTTGGCTCACGTTTTTCTTGAATATTTTTTTCAGTTTTCATTTCTCGATAATGACTGTTACGGAAATCGATTGTTGGCATTTTTACACGAATTAAAAAAGCTACGCAAGTACCTTTAACAAATAGATATAACCAGCTAAATGAAGAAGAGGACAGCACCCTTACCAAACAAGTAAACAATACAACCATAAAACCTCCTCCGATATTTATGTATGGAGTTACACTACAACGACAATAGTTTAAATACAGTTGCGAAAACTGAACAATTTAATACACATTGTCAGCAATATAGTCATATCAAAACATATTGTAACAGGCCTTCCTACTGTGTGAAATGTGGAGCAGCCCATAATTACACAACTTGTACAAAACCAAACACCCCTGTATCATGTGCACTATGTAGTGGTCCCCATCCTGCCAATTACAGAGGATGAAAATTCTACCATACCCTACCTCAAGCGATATCTAGCGAATATCTCGCATTCCAACTGGACACTAGGTTAACATGGAAAGATCACATTACCAAAAAATAGAAGCAGATTGACCTGAAGATCAAAGAACTCTATTGGCTGCTAGGGAAGAACTCAAAACTTTCCCTAGAAAACAAAATACTGCTATATAAAACAGTCATCATCTCTATTTGAACGTATGGAATCGAAATCTGGGGCTAAGCAAGCAAATCCAATATAGCATTGCTCCAAAGAAGCCAATCTAAAGTGCTACGTATGATAACTCAACCACCTTGGTATGTCTCGAACCAGACGTTACACGACGACCTGAGAATTCCTTATGTCAAAGATGTCATCAAGCTAAGAAATAGAACCCACCACGGTAGATTGGAAGCCCACTCAAATAACCTGCTTCAACCATTACTAGAAAAAGAACACCCGTTCCATACCAAAGAATGCTTATTTGCAAAAAAGAACATAAAAACTAAAACAAGATAATAATTTAATTTTAATTTAAGCATTTAAAATTACAGTGTGCTTTAAAGATAGGATGATCGTTCGTGTATTTCTGCGTGGCTCCGAACGCGTACTCTGACAACCAATATTTTTCCACATGGCTGCGCAAGTGTGGCGAACTAACACATCGCATTTTATATATAAGTATGATGATGATTTGCCTGGTAAGTAAAATAGACTCCAAAAAATTAATTTTAATTTTTTTTTAATTAACTACCATTTTTCGGTACCTTAACATTTGTAAACTCATCAATGTTACTGCATATTCATTTGCTACATTGACACTTCTTAATGTTTCATTCGTTTGTAACAAAAAATCGAAAATTTAGGCGAAATGTTTTGGAAAGTTTTGAACGATTTTAGAAAGTTTTGTGACCTAACGGTATTTTTCCTTAATCCAAAGCAAGTATAAGCGTTCAAAGGAGCTCCCTTTAGAAGCAGCTGCATGACTCTTTTCGGAGTGGGGGATACATGGGTCTGGAAGATGATTAATACCTGCTGCGGAGTTTCTGCTGAACTCAACAGTATAGTTCGTCGAGTTGAAAGAAAGCAGTGTGTCTTGTATTTCGAACACCTCGTGGATATTTTAACCTTACTTAAGTGGGGAGACCTAATTAAAATTAGAAATTTTCACTTTACAGAATCATGTTCCTTGAGGTCTCAAGAACACGCCCTTAGCTGAAGTCTTTCCCTCTCAAAATCCGTTTTATAGCGCATCTCCCGATGCGATGTATAAACCCGACGCTCGATGACTGCTCCGCCTCTATTTTTCTCTATTGTACCGGTAGTGTATAGACAGAAAAGTCGTTATGCTTTTATATTTATGCCCTCCAAGCATCTGTATAGGTCTCGAAAATTTCCGATGAAATATTCTCGGGCTGCTCGTCAGTACACGTGCGATCGTGAGTCCGTTCAGACGTTTAAGTTGTTTTTAAAATGTCTTCATTTCCAGTGTAGGTAGGCCGCGGAAAAGTAAATCAAGTGAAGTCAGCGAGGATGTCGAAGAAGCGGTGAACACAAGTGCAAGTGCCCACAAAGTCGCCAGTCAGCTACAAGATGACCCGGTCCACGCCATGAAACTCGCCTATCGAGTGATAGAATACTTCACTGTATTCGATATGTTATCGAAAAAATCCTAGTTTGTGCCGTGTGCCATAATCCAGTCGTATTTGACGAGAAAGATTTCAAAATCGTACCGACATGTTCTTGTGGACGAATGGAGCTGAATTCAGGTCCAACAGTGAACACTGGTTACAAGATAAATTGCCGGGTTGTTTTAGTGGTGCGTCTCCTTGGGTTCGACCGAGAAGGACTGAATTTGTTCTGCAGCTTGATGGACATAAGCGCCGGTCTCAGTCGTACAGCTTATACAAACACTGTGAAGCACCTATACAACGCACCGAAACCGGTCTTCGACTCCTCTATACGCACAGCTGTTAAGGAAGAGCAAGCAGAAAATGGAAAACGGGAGTTGCCGTTATTAGAGATGAATGTCTTAAGCGACGGGTCGTGAAAAAAGCGTGAATATTTGTCTCTATACGGCGTCACGACTCTGATCCGCACTTTCACAGGCAAAGTTATATATCTCGTTGTGAAAAGTAGCTTCCGTTTGGAATGCAATTTCTGTCAGAACAAAAGAAGCCACAAAAAAGTACGACGCTTGGTTGTCCAATCATGATCAAGAATGCTCGAAAAATCATTATTATATTGGAGATAGGGACTCGTAAGACTTTCAAAGTCGTCCAAGAATCAGAGGCGTATGGTCCCGATTTTGACGTGCAAAAAAAGAATGCATTGGGCACGTCCAAAAACGCATGGGCGCTAGACTGCGCAACGCGAGGAAAATTCACAAGCTTGGAGGGAAGGAAAAGTTGACGGAGGGTCTTATAAAAAAAATGACCGTGTATTACGGCTTGGCTACCCGTAGAAACTCAAATAATGTGACAGAAATTAAAAAAGCCATAATGGCTAACTTCGACCATCTTATTTCGACAGACGAAGTGCCGAAACATCAGAATTGTCCAAAAGAAACAGACAGCTATTGAAAGTATCAGAAAGCCATGAAGACAAAAGAAGCGTATACGCACCCCCCACCACTTCATGAAAGCGTGCAGAAGCATATCCTTCCGATCTACACGGATTTATCACGAGATGATCTATTGGAAAGGTGGCTTCACCCAAAATGCTAACGAGAGTTACAATTCAACGATATGGCGTCGAAGCATATGAATTCCGGATTCAAACTCATTAAAATAGCTGCTTTTATATTAGCTGTGATATTCAACGATGGCTACGCAGCAGAACTCCGGATCATGAATCTCATGAAGATAAAAACTGGAACGCTAACAATCATGTACGCGCGCAATAGTACTGAACATCGGATAGAGCGAGAGAACAAGCGAGCCTATTTATTGTCAAATGAGAGACATACCAAGAAAAACCGCGATAATGACTCAGACGGGTTTTCGGAAGATACCAGTGATATGATGTATGGGGCAGGAATCCCCGATTAGCCAGTAAGACCAATGATTCAATAGTGAACACGATAAGTTAAGTTATCAAATGACCCCGGACAACTGGCATCATAAATTTTACATATATTTTTATTTATAACTAACCACACTAAAATAACCGAATTAAGTGTATACTCAGCATACTTGGCCTAATTCCCTATCTAATCTATCTTCCAACGACTAGATTTACAAGAATGGCAACGTCTGCGGATGACACCGCAATATTGGCGACGCACCATAACCACATGACTGCATCTGCAAACTTACAAAACCATCTTAATAAGCTGGAACCATGGTTGACAAAATGGCGAATAAAAATCAACGAGACAAAGTCCAACCACATCACATTCACTATGAAGCGGGACAACTGTTCTCCAGTTACCCAGAATAACTGGGAAATTCCCACAAGAACGCATATATTTAACAAGAGAAAACAATTGGGCATGAAATATAGACAATGTATTGGTTGCTGGGAAGAACCTCACAGCTATCTCAACACAGGAAACTCCTGTTATACAAAGCAATCTTAAAACTTATATGGATTTACGGGATTCCCCTCTGGGGATCGGTCAGCACATCGAATATTGTGCTTCGCAACATAGTTAACGCTCCATGGTACATACCAAAGACAGTGCTAAATAGAGACCTAAAAATAGCTGCAGTGCATGAAGAAATAACTAAAAACAGTGAAAAATACGACAAAAATAGAATCACATATTAATGAATTAGCTGTTAATTTATTAAATGAAAACGGCTAAAAAAATTTAAACCGTCAGACTTAACAAACAGATTTAAGAATTAACATGTAAAGACATTAAACAATGTAATCAAACAAGTGCATGAACTTAATTTATTAAAAGAGATAATCAATGGATTATTTCCTCCAAGACATGTAGGAGATTTGTTAAGTTTAGTATTTAAGTAACAATATAATTTAAAGTGTATTTATAGCCTGAATACTCCAGGCTGATTGTGTAATAAAAGGAGTTATATTAAAAAAAAAAGAAAATTACTATTAAAAATAAAAGAAAGAAAAATCTGATCTATTAAGAGTGAAAAGAGAAAACAAAGAAGCACGTCAATTCGACTTTGCTATATTGTGTTTTTTGTGCTTCTGATGCATCGAAGAATACTTTTAGACATCCGACTAGAAAAGTTACAAGTAATATAAAAAAAAACAAAACATTTTAGAGCATTTATTACCTGAAGCAGATACCGAATTAAATAGAAATTTAAAACTACGTTGCAATTTGTAGAAAGCCTGCAAAAAAGTGTTCGTTACCACGCAAAATTTTTATGCGTCACGACTAACAACAAAACGTGGACGTCCAATGGATGGACTTTTTTGTAACACACGGTATTTCATCTAACTATATGAGTATAGCTAGTAGCTTTGACCTGTCATCTGACCATACGCCAGTCATCTCCACAATAAGCACCACGATTATCAAAAGACAACCTAGGCCATCACTGTACAACACAAAAACAGACTGGGAGGCATATAGATGTTTTCTGCAAGGGACTTACAAACCAGTATTAATCTACATACCCCTCAAGAAATAGAGGATGCGACGAACCACTTTATCACAACTGTGCAATATGCAGCTTGGCACTCAACGCCGAAGATTACAAATATGGTACGTGAGGATGGAAATATTCCCAAAGCAATACTTGAGCTAATACGGCTAAAGCGTCAGGCAAGATCCAAATGGCACAGAACGCACAATCCTGCTGATAAAAACATATATAACAGGTTAGCCAACACCATAAAGAAAAAATTAAAATGTTGAAGCAAGAAACTTTTCAACACTACTTAACTACACTCTCCGCGCAGATAATAGCATCTGGAAAATTTCTAAAGCAAATAAGAGGCCACAGACCGTGAATCCGCCAATAAGAAAACAAAATAATGAATGGGCAAGAACAGACCAGGAAAAGGCAGATCGGTTCGTGCAACATTTTACTGAAGTCTTTACTCCCCATTCCAGTGAACCAGATGATGAGATTCAAACCTTTCTTCAGGCACCCCTACAATTGTCACTGCCCATCAAAGCTTTACCTATACCGAGGTTCTTGAAGAAATTAGGCATTTAAACAATAAGAAAGCCCCTGGTTACGACTTAATAACGACAAAGTGCTTACTGAACTACCCAAAAGCGGCGTACTGTTTTACAAAATCTTTTTAATTCTATACTGCGACTTCATTATTGGCCATCATCACTAAAATTTGCTCAAATTATTCTAATATTAAAACCTGGAAAACCCGCTGAAGAAGTTTCATCTTACAGGCCCATAAGTTTATTGCCTCTGTTGTCTAAACTACTAGAAAAGCTTATAATTAGAAGATTATATAATACCGATATATGGAAAAATTGCGTCCCAGACCATCAGTTTGGGTTCAGGAGGTACCACTCTACCATACAACAATGTCATCGAGTTGTAGACATTATTAACACGGCTCTCAAATCTAAATCCTATTGTCCAGCAGTATTTATTGATATATAACAAGCTTTTGATAAAGTGTGGCATGATGGCCTACTGCACAAGATCAAGATCTTGCTTCCTAGTGAATACTATTTTCTTTTCAGATCTTACTTGTCAGATCGCTATTTTCAAATAAAATAGGGACAAGAGTATTATAATCTCCACTCAATAAACATCAAATACATACATTGCAACTTTTGCTGGCGACACTGTCCTCTCTAGCCACACCAATTCTAACACAGCCTCCTTAAAACTGCAAAACCACTTAACTATCCTACAGACCTGGCTAAATTAATGGCAAATCAAAGTAAACGAAACGAAAAGCACTCATGTTAACTTTACTCAAAATCGTGCAGAGTGCCCACCAGTGTATCCGAATAATACACCTATCCAACAAGCAAATGAGGCCCGTTTGGTCTTCACTTAGATAAACGACTCACGTGGAAGTCCCATATACTAAAGAAAGAAAAAATTGATTTGCGAATCACAAAAATGTACTGGTCGCTAGGCCGAAGATCATGTCTCTCTCTCTCTCGAAAAAAAGCTGCTTCTATATAAAGTCGTAATTAAACCCATTTGGACTTATGGCATTGAACTTTGGGGTTGCTCCTGCAAGTCAAATGTCAATATTATCCAACGAATACGCTCCAAAACCCTACGAATGCTTGCTAATGCCCCGTGGTATGTCAGCAATTTGACATTGCATAATGACATTAACATAACAACGGTAGAAGACGAGGAGTAACAGTCACTTCCTACGACTTCAAGTCCACTTAAATAGTCTCGTCTACAAACCTGTATCAGGACCCCCTCCAAGAAGACTAAAAAAGAAGAAATGGCCTAATGATCTACAAGAAGGATAGCTCTGATGAATCGGGATAACATCGATGGATGGATTTCCCCCTCACGTCAATAAATGTGATCACATTAACTCATACAACATATATTGTATTTATACTTAATTCTGATTGTTAATTGCTAGTAAACGAATAAAATAAATAATAAAAATATGTCTACAGTAGTGAATCATATTAATCACGGAATAGATAATGCTGATGATTTATAATTTTCTCTTAAAGAAATGTTAGAAGATTTATGTGACAACTTGCCGTGTATCGATCAGTAAAAGAACATTTTATGAATTATTTTGGTGATGATATAGTTATGTATGCAGGGCATAATGATACAACATGTTTCGTAGATAGAAAAGAAAAAGAACTCGATGACAACTGGTACAAAGAAAAAGCCCCTACCGAGGAAGAAAAGCGTCTTAGAGTAGTAGAAATGGGTGCTAGTATAATTTTACAAGATATAAGAGTAGAACCGTACAATACAAAAATTTATAACGGCCCTAGCAACTTCAAAGACAATGTTCAAAAAGACGTTCCTAAAAGCTTATAGTTTTTTTTAGATACTTTAATACGTTGAAAAGTATTCTCTGACATTATTTATTTAATCTAATTACAGGATGTGATTATAATTTCTGTCATCACCTGATCAAATACTCGAAACTTTCGGCTGTTGACTTCGATTGAAGATTATTATCGTTTTTTTTTTTATAAAAACGGTCACTGATAGGTAAATAAAATATTGCATTTTATTCCTGTGCGTTTGAAAAATGAGCACTCTTTCTTTTCCAGTTGACAGAGCCAACTGGTACTGAAATATTGTTAAAAATTAAAGTTTGCACAAATAGAATATTGGCAGCTCAATATTGTAGTACTTCTTAATTTTTATAAATATTCCAATAATTGTTGCTAACGTTCAATCAACAAAAGAAAAAATTTTATTTTATATTTTGTATTTTTCGCCTCGAACAAATCATATTGTTGTACGTTGCAATAAAAGATAATTTTGTCCAGTACATTCAGCGAGAATGGACGTCGACGAGGATGAGGTGTGCTCCTTCTGCAATCTGCGTTTACATGAAGGCAAGAAGACTGTCGTAAGGATGAAAGCAAAAGGCTTGGTTTTTATGTCGAAAAAGGTACATGTTAAAAACTGTAACTGCGTCACCCGACGTTGCTGTCGCCGCCAAAAAAGCTGCACGTGTCGCTGTGCCTCATTCGTCTTCCGCGGCTTTTGATGTTAATCTGTCGCCATCACCTTCCGCTATTCGACACGATTCGACACCACTTTTGCCCTCGAGCGCAATAGATTTTGATTACACAAATAATTGTTTATTCTGTAATCAAAAGCTCGATAAAAAGCATAAGAAAGTACGCGTTTTGATAAAAGAAATCGCGTACATTAGAATTTTAGAAATAGCAGCTCGCGAAGAGGAAGCTAATAAATCCTGATAAGTCGATTACAAGCAGCTCCGATATCCAGTAATGAGGATAAGCTATCATAATTTACAAACAATTTTTTTCAAAAGCTACTCTAGATCCTCGAGCTTCGGTGCCTGATCTACAGTTTGAAAATGCATTTTTAGATATTTGTAAATACATTGAAAGTAGTGACCAGCATTAATTGAAAGTGCCCGATGTGCGATCGAAGCTCGGTAATATCAATATCAGTAATGATATATATAAACGTGTCAAAGAAAAGTACGGAGAAGATATTTTCATTTTTAAGCATTCTGGCAAAAAAACGGGTTATTTACTACAAAACGTACGACACTGCTGAAATATGTGGAAACTGGATTAAAATTACGGTAACATCAGCGATTTGCAAAAAAAACCTTACTGCACATTGCTGCGCAAATATTGAGGAAAGAGGTGAAAGATTTTAGTAGCAAATCCGATAGGTACCCTCCCTCTGGCCGATTTTTAGATTCGGTTTCAACTGACGTTCCGCCCTTATTAAATTCTTTCCTTGGAGATTTATTAATAAGCCAAAAAACAATGAAAACAAAAAACTTTATTAAACGCGACACGATTGTTTCTGTAATAAAACCGAAATCATTTACATCCACTCTACAGTTGGCTGTTGATATATCGCAAAAAGGGATCGAGATTAATTATTGATTTGCTTGCGAAACTTGGATTGTGCGCATCATATTATAATCTACAGCTATACGAGGCATCGACTATACCTGATCCTCCCGAAATGCAGATTGACGATACTTTCGTGCAGTACATATTTGATAACACAGATCATAACGTCTGTACCATCGACGGTAAAGACACTTTCCACTGTTTGGGAGGCATTTCGGTTTATACACCGCAGTTTTCGGTTGATTATAGAGGCGGATCCAAGAAATGTAAAAGTATGCCGTCTGCAGGTGTGCTGGCATCGCAAAAAACGATTCCAACCGTTCCTTTCGATAGGAATACATCAACAGTTTTAACTAATATTAATTTTATCGATGCACGTTCTTCAAAACTTGATAGTTCGCCAGTCATATCGTCGTATTACGTAGGGCCAAAGCCACTTCGATTGATAATTTTCCTTCTTAGAAAGGATACATGGAAATCGTTTCCAATTACGTTACCTATAATACATCGCATATCGACCCTTAATACAGCTCTTCATTATGCAATGTCTGAAACTCGCCGATTGAAGCATTCAACAACAATTGTAACGTGCGACTAGCCACTTTACATAAAAACTCGGTCACTTCAAGTTGACACTGATAATGAAGCTTTACGTAAAACGGTGGTTCGCCTAGGTGGCTTTCACCTACTGATGTCGTACTTGGGAGCAGTTGGTTATATTATGAGTGGAAGCGGATTGGAGGACTTATGGTCAATTATTTACCCAAATGAGTCCGTAAAGAAAATGATAAGCGGACACGCTTTTTCAAGATCAATTTTTAGTTTTACGGCTCTCAGTAAAATGATTATAGAGAGCTTATCCGCGACAGAGACAGCCAAACGCTTTATTCGTAAATTTTTTGCAAATTTCAGTGACGAGCCACCGCTTCTCCGCGATTTTAACGCAAGTACTTTTATGGTACATCTCACTGAACAATTTGTGTGTAAAATGCAAGAGCTTGAACAAAACAGTCCAACAGCAAAACTTTGGATACAATATTTTAAAAGCGTTGTTATTGCTCTGCATTTGCAAAGTGTGCAGCAAATGCTGCCATTGTTTCACGCCGCGGGACACTTTGCCTATGCAAAAAGTGCGCAGATTTATTTGCAAGGCATGCATTGACTTGAAGAGTGCATGGATCCCGGCGATTTCGAAAAATTTGCTACGCAAGATTTTTTTTCTATCCGCAGAAGTGACAAACCGTTTTTTACGCCTAGCGTTGTTGCGCGTTACTTATAGGGAATGCCCGCCGCTTTTAATGTTATGGATTGCTTAGAAAAATTTTGCGATTTGCAATCAACGTCTAGCGAACATCACATCGATTTTCAACGCAGTGCAGACCAAAAAACAACAAACAATCAACACCAACCTTCACAAGAAATATAGCAACGCCAAACAGACAACAAACTAGAAGCATTAATGACAAAAGTTATGGAAAGAATGGACTCAATGCTCAATCTACTTACACTCATGGTCACTAAAATGAATCAAAATGCCTAACATCCTAAGCATCGCACTCTGGAATGCCAATGGCCTGACACAACATAGTCAGGAGATTAAAGTATTCTTAACTACACACAACATAGACATAATGTTAATATCCGAATCTCATATCAAAGACACAACCTACATAAAGATACCAAAGTACGTCGTGTACGCTACACCCTATCCTGACGGGACAGCTCATGCAGGAACAGCCATTATTGTAAAAAGTACGATCAAACACTACGAAATAGAACATTTTCAGACTGATTATCTACAAGCTACTTCTATTGCAATAGCAGAAAATAACAGGGAAATTATATTCTCTGCAGTTTACTGCCCCCAAGGCATAACATAAAAAAAGAACAATTTGCAGCCTACTTCGACACTCTTGACCTCG
The DNA here is from genome assembly GCA_036346155.1 of Sinelater perroti. Classification (NCBI taxonomy): domain Eukaryota; kingdom Metazoa; phylum Arthropoda; class Insecta; order Coleoptera; family Elateridae; genus Sinelater; species Sinelater perroti. The sequence goes on from JARFIY010000077.1 coordinate 409,608, forward strand.
CTTTATAGCGGGCGGCGACTTTAACGCCAAAAATCAAATATGGGATTCGAGGATAACACTAACACGCGGTAGAGAACTACATACTAGCCAACAGATGTCAACAAACTTCCAGACCTGTTAGACTTCTGTATAACCAAAGGCGTCTCTTCAAACTATCTAGCATGTAAATCTTGCTTGGACCTGTCCTCAGACCACTCGGCAGTAGCTATCACATACAGCACACAAGTATTGCAAATAGAAAAACCACCAACACTTTCCACAAGGCATGCAAACTGGGACTACTTTAGAGAATTGGTTACCGAACAAGTACAATTAACCGTACCACTGAAAACAAAAAAAGGTTTATTTGATGCAATCGAACACCTTAATCAGTCCATTCAACAATCAGCATGGGCCCTACACCAGACAACGAATTTGAAAAATAACAGAATTTTGCCCAATCGCCATTAAACAAAAGATAGCGGAAAAGCGAAGATTAAGACAATTTGGCATACAACCAGAAACCCTAGAAACAAGACTAAGTTTAATCAACTACCGGCAACTAAGTAATCTTTTAACCAAATTAAGAAATCAAGGAATACAAGAATACTTAAATAACCTAACGCCAACAGAATCTACTGATTACTCCTTATGGAGAGCTACCAGAAGACTCAAAGGGCCAAAATCTACAGCCCCACCAATTAGAAAAAGCGATGGTACATGGGCACGAACCAATCAAGAAAAAGCAAACACTTTTGCCGAACATCTAGCCTCAGTGTTTTGCCCACGAAAAACCTGCTCCACAGAAGAAGAATTATTCATCCATCAAACCCTCGCAGAAACTAACGAACAAATTCCACCGATAAGACCAGAAAAGTCAATCAGGTCAACGCAGTTATAAAACTAAACTGTAAAAAGCTCCAGGTTACGACCTTATAACTGCAAAATTCTCAAAAGCTTCCAGAAAAGGCCGTAAAATTAATAACCTACATAATCAACGCCGTTCTTCGTTTGAAACTTTTCCCAGAGCAGTGGAAGGTAGCCCAAATAGTCATGATACCAAAACCTGGCAAAACCTGAAGAAGTAACTATTACCTCAATCTCTATTGCCAGTTATATCAAAAGTTTTGAAAATCTTCTCCTACAGAAAATCACGCCGATCCTTAAAGAACGAAACATCATTCCAGACCACCAATTTGGTTTTGTAAGACATGGCACAATAGAACGATACATAATAGTAGAAAATCAATCGCTGCACCTAAAAGATTATTCAGTTTCTAACATTAGCCAGCCTTCGATAAGTTCTGAATAACGGGTTATATATAGATTAAAGAGCGCTACCGACGGAATACGACTTCTCGGGTTTACAATTTTAAGAACTTCCAAATAAAATTTAAAGACGCACAATCAAGCATCCAAACTAGAAGCCAGCGTGCCTCAGGGCAATTATTAGTCATCTTATACCTCCTGTTCACCGCACCTACTAACTCCTCAGACACAGTAGCTAGTGCAAGATTTGCAATATTAGCGTCACATAATGATCCTCAAATAGCATCAACAATACTACTCGAAACCTTAATCAGCTTGAGAACTGGCTAAAACTATGGCGAATACAAGTAAACCAAACAAAGTCTGTTCACGTAACTTGCGAAAGATTATGCCCAAGAGTGACACTGAACATTCCACTCCCACAGAATGATAACGCAAAGTATCTAGGAATTTACTTAAATCGACGTTTAACCTGGAAGACTCATATGATGAAAACATCCAACTCGGTTTAAAACTGTCAAATGTATTGAATAGGACGGAAATCCCGGTTAGCCTTAGAAAATAAAATACTCGTATAAAGCTATCGTAAAACAAATCTGGACGTACGGTATACAAATTTGGGAGACTGCTAGTACATCCAATCTCGAAATTCTACAAAGATTTCAGAACAAAATAATTAGAACGATAACCGACGCTCCAAGATATATCCCCGACTGACTTCTCCAACAAGACATTCCGATACCGACAATCAAGCAGGAAATTGAAAGTGCTAGTGTAGTGTATCAAGCAAAACTGGTCTGATCATTTTCCGTTGGAATTACAGTGTGACCTAAATATAATAAGACCTAAAATTGTGCCGTCTGTTAACTGTGATGAGAATGACATTAATTTAACTATGTGGGGTGAAAGAGATGCATCTCAAATAGCGCTGTACACAGAATATTGTAATGAAAAATTAAAATATATTGACTTCCCTGAGGTTTGTAAAAATTGTGCTGAGGTTTTGTGTAATAATCCTAGTCATAATAAGATTCTCTTGGATATGTATAATAAAATTGTTAACATTCTTACTGAGGCTTCTATTTATAGTGCTAAAGCAAAATTTTCTGTCAATAAAAAGAAATACATATGTGGCTGGAATAAATATGTTAAGGTTGCACATAGTGAAGCTCGTTTTTGGTTTAAGTACTGGGTTTTGTATAATAAACCTCGAGCTGGATATGTATATGACAAAATGTGTGAATCGAAAAAGAATTTTAAAACTAAACTTAAATGGTGTCAAACCAATGAAAAGCAGATTAAAATGGACATTTTGGCTATGCATCATTCAAACAAAGATTTCTCAAATTTTTGGAAACAAACTAGAAGGCTAAACCCTAAACCTAGTATTCCTGCAAATGTGGATGGGTTAAGTGACCCTGCGCTCATAGCCGAAATGTTCAGAAATAGTTTTAAGGTACAGCCACCATTGGGTGTAACAGATAGTACAAATACTTGCTTCTCTGACATACACTATACTAGTGGAAAACCAGCTGTGGTTACAGCAAAGGATATAAGATTTGTGTTGAGTAAAATGACTAGGGGGAAGTCTCCTGGTCATGATCACTTAAGCATAGAACATCTGCAACATGCTGGCGTACACCTACCACGAGTTCTAGCCTTGTTCTTTTCCCTTTGCTTAAATCACGGCTACCTACCTGATAGTATGTTAAAAACATTAGTTGTTCCTATAGTAAAAAAATAAGACTGGTGATGTTAGTGACAAATCCAATTACCGACCAATATCATTGGCAACCATAGTGGCTAAGGTGCTGGACAGACTACTGGATCTGCAGCTTAGCTCCCATGTTAAACTTCATGATGCACAGTTTGGTTTCAGGCCGGGTCTGTCTACTGAAGCCGCTGTCTTGTGTCTCAAGCAGTCTGTCCAGTACTACACAGCTAGAAATACACCTGTTTATGCTGTATTTCTAGACCTGTCCAAAGCCTTTGATTTGGTTCAATATAATATTCTTTGGAAAAAACTTTATGAGGACACAAACATGCCACATGAGTTTATACATTTATTACAATACTGGTATGCTCATCAGAAAAATTATGTGAAATGGTCTGGAGGTGTTTCATGCTCTTACAGCTTAGAATGTGGAGTAAGGCAGGGGAATTACCTCGCCTACCCTTTTAATATATATGTTAATAGGTTGATTGATGAGCTCAGTAGCGCTGGAGTTGGTTGTTCTGTTGACGGTACCTTTGTCAACAACATCAGTTACGCAGACGATATGGTGCTGCTGTGCCCATCAATAAGTGCTCTTGTTAAACTTCTGGGCATCTGTGAGCGATTCGCTGTGACTCATGGTCTTAGGTATAACGCAACTAAAAGTGTACTTCTTGTGTTCAAGGCTGGGAGTAAGTCTTACAAAGTACCTCCAATAACGCTCAATGGGATCCTGTTAGCACAGGTTACCAGCTTTAAGTACCTGGGGCATTGGGTCACGGAATTGCTGAAGGATGACATGGACATGGAACGGGAGCGCAGGGCCCTGTGCATTCGGGCTAATATGCTTTTACGCAGGTTCGCACGTTGTTCTAAACAAGTTAAAATCACGCTTTTCAAAGCATACTGTCACTCCTTGTACACGTGCAGCCTGTGGATGAATTATACTCAGGGAGCATATAGGACCCTGCGCACCCAATATAATAATGCCTTCAGGGCGCTGTTGGGGTTGCGGCGGCACTGTAGTGCCTCAGGGATGTTTGCCTCAGCTGGGGTTGATAGCTTTTCAGCAATCATTAGAACCCGAATTGCATCCCTGCTACAGCGGGTCCGTGGCAGTTCCAACAGCCTCCTGAAGACTGTGGCCAACAGACTTGATGTGGACAGTGGTATTATGCAGCACTGGACACACGTCCATTTAACCAAGGATACCGCAATTACATAAAATCGATATGTGTAGTGGCGGTGTCCTGCTTATGGACTTCTTTAGATCTTTTATTTTTGTTTACTAACATAGTTTTTAAGATTATTATTACTAATACTATGAATTCCGGTTCGAAATAAACAAATTTTATTTTATTTTATTTATTTATTTTAGTGCTCATACCAACAATCCAGCTGTGACGCTACTCGACAGGCAGTATACAAAAAGACTTAAAAGATACGATCCTTTAGATCTAGTTAATAGATTTAACTAAGTGTAGTTTTAGATTAAGTTTAGTTTACATATTTGTTCAAACAAGTGCATAAATCAAGTCAATGCAATAATACTAAAGAGTATTATTCCCTCAAGTCATAATCAGCATGTAGTAAAAAATTTACTGAATGTTAATAAATTAACAGATTGTAAATAACGCAGAGAAATAAATGTGTGAAAAAAAAATCACATCGATTTATCGAAGGGTCGCATACAAAGAGATAATGTAGACCTGGAAAAAATGGTGTATTGGTTTAAAGAGCACAATCCATTCATTGCACGAGATTGCCTGATGTCCTTGGCAACGGGAATAATTGGTGCAGATAATATTAATTGCCATATGGCATTTGAAAAAGTGCGAGAGGCTATGTCATGTATGATAGGAAAAAATGCAAACAATGTATCTCTGTCCAAAGTATATAAAGTGAAACCATTGGCGACGGCTCACGTGGGGATTCCGACGAGTACCAAAAAATTTGCGAATATTGACACAACGCTACTCTTTTCACGGATCGCTCTTTTCTGTGAAGGCGATGTACAAAAAACCAAAGAAGCTTTTACGCATGAGCTTGCACCGTATCCGTTATCTTTGTTTGATAACAATGGGTACATGCGGAAAGCCAAAAAATCCGAGTTGTATAAAATTTTTACGTCTTGCCTTCATTCGGATGAGTTTTTGCAAGCTTTCACATATGTAATTGATGGCGAATGGTTGTTGCATCACGTTATTTGCCCGCATAGCAAAACATTCCAACAAATTTTTAATATATAGTTAAATCAGCTATTGCCGTGGGAAGTTAAATCAGCATAGTTAAATAATTCTAAGTACTACTGTGAGAAGTTAGATCAGCATTTAGAAGCTTGCAGCGTTTAGCTCATATAAGCACCTTTTTTGTATTTGCTTCTTAGTACTCATAGCTTATCTACGTTCTAAGCATTACCGTGGGATTCCGGTGCTGTGAGATACTGGTGTGCTGACAATTTATGTATAAATGTGGTCAACATTTAGAATAGTAGTCAGTAAGTAACCACTGTCTTTAGTAATAACATTAAATGTAAAACATCGACACTTTGTAATTTCTAAATAACATTTATTTTAAGAAATTCTCTAAAGTGTTCGACGTAATTATATACGTCGAGTATGTGAGTAAGCACTTTGGAAAAAATTCTACGGTAGTTTTTGACAGTTATAACAGCGATATAATCGGTATAAAGTAGTATGAAAGATTTTGCCGTAAAGAAAGGTGTGTTGCCCCAGATATGGATATCGAATTGAAAAATCTTGTCACGTTTAACCAAACGAAGTTTCTATCAAATATCGCTAATAAATATAAATTTGTCAGTTTGTTAGCTGAATATCTGAACAGAAATGAAATCGCAACGAGAATTACCACCGAGGATGCAGATGCGTTGATTGTAAGAGGAGCAATTGAAATGCTGGAAACTATTGATACACCTGTAGCTGTGGTCTGTACAGACGTTGATTTGCTTATCCTGAGCATCGCTTTGACTCCGATTTCGAAAAATTGTACTTTGTTAAAATGAACACGGGAAAAACCGAAAACGGTGTACTGTAGTGCAGACCATCGAGTTTACCAACCATTTATTTTATTTGCACATGAGTTTTGCGGTTGCGACTCCACTAATTGTTTTTTCAACAAAGGAAAAAAAAGTATTTTTTCAATGCTAAAGAAGAATAGAGATCTACAGTCAGTTGATAATGTATTTTATAAAGAAAATCAAAATGTACACGATATCTTGGAAGCAGCGACGATAATAACAAAAAAGTTATACAAGGACAAAACAAACGTTACGTTAGGCGAGCTTCGATATAGTATGTTTAAATCTGTAGCTGCTACAAAAAAAAATTCTGTCATGTTATCCACACTTCCTCAGACTGCTGGAGCTTTGGGAGAGCATGCCAAGCGAACCTACTAATTCGAATCTTAATCCCTTGGAACGGGGGGGGGGGGCGGGGAAACGCACGAATTTAATGTTGGTGCCCAACACGACAACAGAACCGGCAGCCCCTAATCATTTACTGGAAATGGTACGATAATACATATACTTTTAAAAAATCTTGATTAATAAAGTTCGGTAATAGCTGCATGCAAGAGAAGCACTCTTTGGGATAAATGTTCTAATACAGCGATGTCTCGACATGAATGTGGATTTGTATATAGGATTCATAGATTATGAAAAAGCCTTTGATAAGGTAAAACACGATAGGTTAATAGCAATTTTGAGACAAAAAGGCTTGGATCCTTGTGATATCTGCATCATTCGCAATCTTTATTGGAAACAACATGCGGCGATCAATGTTAATGGCCAGTCGTTCGAAAATATTGAGATCCTTAGGGGCGTTAGACAGGGATGTGTACTATCACCTGCCCTCTTTAACATGTACTCTGAGTGTATATTCCGGGAGGCTTTAGAGGACCAACAAGGAGGGATAAAAGTGAATGGGCAAGTGATCAATAATCTGCGATATGCGGATGACACGACCTACAAAACATGCTAGAAAATATGAACAGAGTTAGCAAAGAGTATGGCCTCAAAATAAACTGTAAGAAAACTAAATTCATGGTCATCAAGAAAATAGGAAATAGTAACATCAACAATATAAAAATAAAAATCGAAAACACCCAAATCGAAAGAGTGCACAAATACCAATATTTAGGGACCATAATAAACAGTTGTAATGACCAAGCTACTGAAATCAATAGAAGAATCGAAATGGCGAGGGCAGCGTTTGTAAAAATGAGGCAATTCTTCTCTAATCGCAATCTCTCGCTAGATCTGAGAATGCGCATGGTACGATGCTACGTCTTCTCGATTCTGTTGTACGGAATGGAAGCTTGGACCCTCAAACAACAGCAAATGAAAAAAACTGGAAGCCTTTGAGCTCTGGATATACAGACGCATACTTAAATATCATGGACAGAACACGTTTCCAATGAAGAAGTCCTCCATCGCATGAACAAAGAACGAGAGTTACTACTGACATTGAAAAAACGCAAATTGGAATATTTCGGACATGTCACGCGAGGTGAAAGATACTGCTTGCTGCAATTGCTCATACAGGACAAGATCTCAGGACAAAGATCGAGAGGCAGAAGAAGGATGTCGTGGATGAGGAACCTCCGGGAATGGTTTGGATGTTCATCACTAGATCTATTCAGAGCAGCTACATCAAAAATTAGAATAGCTATGATGATTGCTAACCTCCGATAGAAGATAGCACTTTAAGAAGAATAGCTGCATGTAATTGTATATAATTTTGAAATCGAAAATTTGATGACTGAAATGAAACTATTTCGTTCTTTCTTGTTTTCTTTAATATACGCCAAAAGTGCGCAAGAAAGCTGGTCCACAAAATATTGTAATATCGTAAAAAATTATTCCGAAACTTGCTGTAAACTTTATATTTTAATTTATCATTTCATTTCTTTTTAAGAATCACAAAACAACGAAGCTAAAAAAAATATTTACTTTCCTTTTCAATTGAAAAAAAAATAAATAAAAATGAAACGGTAGATTACAGTATAAAGTTCACAGTATGTTTCGGAATATTTGTTTACAATTTTACAATATCTTTTGGACCAGTTTTTTTTAGCGTACTTTTGGCGCAAATTAAAGAAGTTTCGTAGAAGTCCCTGCTAAAACGTGTACAAAAAACGATAATTGCCCTACACGAGAATTTGTATATTTTCTACATTTCTTCGGCAGTAATATAGAGAATGCACAAGAATATTTTTACGAATATTCAAGTTAATGTTAACAATCCATAGATAATTCATGGATGTTTTTAATTTTGTTGCATTGTTTTAATATTACATTATTTTAATGGCGATAAGATTTAACATATATCTTTAAAATATCAATCGTAATACGTAATACGCATGCCAAACATTATTGGCATCTTAAAAAAAAGAAAACTTGTATCTTTTGTATCGGTAATAAATAAATATTGTTTGTATATTTTATGATGTACAAAATATATTTGTCATTGAAAAAGAATAATTTAAGTAATGTTGAAACAATATTTTTTTGTTATAGATATTTTGCAGTTGTAAAGGACAGTGCAATAACGTGTGCACGTGCAAAAAAGCTGGTTTGTTTTGTACTGTAATTTGCAAAAACTGCAATGGTGAGAGTTGCGAGAACGGTAATCCGAAGCGAAATACGTATGAACACGAAAATGAGGATTATATTGATATACAGGAAAATGCAGAACAGTCAATAAATCCAGATATTTTAGAAGAAGAAGCGGAAAATGATTTCGAAATGATGGATGTAGATGATGTTGTAAGATATTGCAAGTACTGGTACATTACATTAAAATTTTCATAACGTTGCTGAACTGAATCGTAACTGTATTTTTATACGTTATTATACATTATTTTTTATTGTGCAATATCAATAAAAAACAAATAAAATATAAAATAGTGGTTTTCATATACCAGACAATTTTTTTTGAGTCTAGTAATTATTTGCATAAATAAAAAAAAATTCTAGTTCATATTGGTAAAAGTGCTTTAAAAAGTATTGTTAAATGATTAAAAATTATTAAAATCATTGAAAAACATTTATGTAAAATTAATTTTTTATTATTTTTACGATATACAAAATTTTTCTGTCATATTTGAGACTACGCTCAATCGAGAGAATTAAAAAGCACGTGATAATTCACTATCATTAAAATAATTTTTTTCATCCCATTCAAAGTATATTTGGAACTTTCAAAATATTCAAGACGCGCCCGAGCGACAGAGAAAAGAAAAATGTGGTGTGAACATCACACGACTTTTCTTATCCTATTATTATATATTATACCGGGTCCATCGTCTCGGCCCTGCGCTGCTCTCGTCCCGGAACTTGTTATTTTAAAAAAGGACGAGGCGCGAATCCAACACTCGAAAGCTGATTAAAATAAACAGTACAAGTAATTGACTCGTACTTAAAATTTTGCTACATCTCTGAAGGTAACCGTGCGAGCTCGGCCGCACGGCCTTCCCCATTATCGGCTGCGTGCTCCCTCTTAGCGGTCAAGCGCTCCCCCCTGTCCACCCGCGGTCGGCCTAGAAGCTCTCCGAGCGTGCTGAGAATTAATTTTTAATCGGCTATAACTTATTTATTTGACATCGGATCAAAAAATCTCATTGTAATTTTTTGTTCGCCTCGGTCTGATCTATCCGGTAATATAAATTTCCCAAAACATTTTATGAACACCCGGTATATTAAATATCCCGAGCTTCAATTTTTTTCGAGTTCTTATTTTATCAACTTTTATTTTAAATTCATGTTTATCTCATGTTAACAAATACGCAACAAAACACCCAGATGGTACTGCTCATGCTGGCACTGCTATAATTATCAACAACTCAATTAAGCATCATGAACTCCCCAAATACAGTGAACCATATCTTCCAGGTACAACGATAGGAGTCGAAGATTGGCTAGGGCCACTTACGATATCTGCTGCCTACTGCCCACCAAGGCATAACAATAAACAAGAATTATACGAACACTATTTTCAAACTCTAAGTCACAGATTTATCTCGGCAGGTGACTACAATGCAAAACATGTTCACTGGGGTTCTCGAATAACTACTACAAAAGGTAGAGAAATGTTGAAAGCTGCAAATAATATGAATCTACAATCTTTGTCCACAGGCGAACCTACATACTGGCCTACGGACCTCAGAAGACAGCCTGATTTACTTGACTTGTGCTTGGTTAAAGGGATAAACATAAATTTACTAAGTATTAAATCTTGCCTTGACCTCTCAACTGATCATTCACCACTACTAGTGACTTTGGGCACAAATGTGATAATCAAAGAGAGAACACCAGCTCTCACCAATAAACACACAAACTGGAATTTCTTTAGAGACCTAATTGAAGAATCCTTGCTCATGGATATTCCACTAAAATCCGCAAATGATCTAGATGCAGCAGTGACACATTTTAATCAGGTGATTCAAGAAGCAGCTCGACAGGCTACACCTGAACAAACCCGTAACAAGCAACACATCAGCTCATTAAACTGCCCTATTATAGTCAAACAAAAAATCGCAGAAAAGCGTAGACTACGTAGGATATGGCAAACCACTAGACACCCCAATGATAAAAGAGCTTTAAATCATGCTACTGCCGAACTTAAAAATTTAATCTCGGACATAAAAAATCAGAATGTACAAGCTTACTTAAAACATCTGTCACCGTTAGAAGCAGACGACTACTCGCTTTGGAAAGCCACAAGATACCTAAAGCAACCAAAACAACACCATAAACCAATTCGTACCACTAATAATAGCTGGGCAAAAAGTGATAATGAGAAGGCGTCTACCTTTGCACAACATCTTGCTAATGTATTCCAACCGTTCCCGGCGGAACAAGATACGTCAGAAGAAATACGAAACATTCTAGAAATGTCGTATCAAATGAGCCTGCCTATTAAAAAGTTTAAAACCAATCAAGTTGAAAACACCATTCCCAGTAAAGTAAACCCGCACAAAGCCCCAGGTCTGGATTTAATTAGTGGCTATATCCTCAAAGAACTACCGCAGAAAGGCTAAGAATTCATCACGCACTTATTCAACGCAATTTTAAGGCTCCGACAGTGTCCCAATATGTGGAAAAATGCTGTGATAATCTTAATTCCTAAGCCAGGCAAACCCAAAGAACAACCTGCATCATACAGACCTATTAGTCTGCTGCCAGTGTTGTCAAAGGTGTTCGAAAAATGATACTAGAGAAATTATATCCAATACTTCTGGACAATCATCTCATACCTGACCACCAGTTTGGTTTTCGAAACAACCACGCAACAATTGAACAAGTCCACAGAGTAGTTGATAAAATCACTAAAGATTTCGAAGAAAGAAATACTGTGCTGCAGTATTCTTGGACGTCACTCAGGCCTTTGATAAGGTATGGCATGAGGGCTGCTCTGTAAAATCAAGGAAATCCTACCGTCAGACTTCTATGAAATCCTAAAGTCGTACTTAACCAACGGCACTTCCAAGATATGGCAGTGAGATAACTCCCTTATACCCCATCGGTTCAGGTGTTCCCCAGGGTAGCGTGCTGGGCCCAGTTCTATACCTACTATTCACGGCGGACCTCCCGACAACAACAGGAAACATGGTCGCTACTTTTGCCGACGATACGGCAGTTCTTACATCTCATACCGACCCAAATGTGGCATCCCAACAATTACAAATTCACCTGAATAAAATACAGAGCTGGTGTAACAAGTGGTGTATAAAAATAAATGAAAGCAAGTCAGTGAACGTGTCGTTTACACTAAGAAGAGGCATCTGCCCACCAGTGACCCTGAATAATCAAGAAATTCCACAAGCTGACAGTGCCAAATACCTTGGAATGCACTTAGACAAGAAGTTGACATGGAAGACGCACATATGGACAAAGCGTAAACAATTGGGATTAAAAGTACAAAAAATGTACTGGCTGATAGGACGAAAGTCACAGCTATCCTTGGAAAGTAAGTTACTGCTATATAAAGCCATGATTAAACCCATATGGACTTATGGTATACAACTATGGGTACAGCAAAACATCTAACATCGAAATACTGCGACGTTTTCAGTCAAAGTGCTCAGATCCATTGTAAACGCCCCATGGTATGTTACCAATGAAACTATACGTCGTGATCTCGCAATTCCAACTATTAATGAAGAAATAAAAAGTTTAGTGCGCGCTACCGTGATCGCATTAATTTTCACCCTAATCCTCTAGTGAAGTGCTTACTAGATGACGCTGTAGAACAGCCACGTTTAAAAAGGTTCAAACCATTAGATCTAACAGACAGATTTTTGTAATTTATTAGTAAGTTGTGTTGTATAACTATAGAGCAATTGTATATATGTTAAAACTAGGTTAGAATAATATAGACGAAACATTAATGGATGCTTCGTCTTCATGTCTTTCAATTGTTAATTATTTATGTATGCCAAACCAACTACTGAATGTCACATCAGACAGATTGTAGTTAAATAAATAAACTAAAAAAAAATTTTAACAAATCATTTTTATTCTAATAAATTTTTTGTATCTTCAACCGTTTAGATTCGCAACCGGTTTTGCGACCTTACGACCAAACCGCTCGGCCGATTTTTACCACTTTTTCGCACTGCGTCCCCTACCTACAAGTAACTTGCATGCCAAATTTCAAGTCTCTAGCTCTTACGATTCTCGAGATATCCTGTTTACTGACAGACTGACAGACAGACAGACACACACGCACGCACGTACGCTCCACTGACGTTCGCACAAGTTAGTGAAGGGCTCAGCCGGTTAGGCGTCGTGCTTGTAATCCGGTGGTCAAGGGTTCGATTCCCATCTAGTGCAATTTTATTTTGATTTTTTTCTTGCTTGGTCAAGTGTAGTTTTTCAATTTTTTTAAAAGCCACGCACCAATGATTTACAAAAAGCGAAACCTAAACAAACATCCTACAAGTTTTCTGTGAAAGTTGAGGTTTCCAAAATTCGGGTATGTAAAAAGGCATTTATGAGTATCTATTCCGTAAAAAATCACGCCTTATTTCGACTGCAACGACTAGGTCTAGCAGGAACTATTCCTACCGATCACAGAGGAAAACAAAGTAATCAGAGAACAATACCAGAAATCTCATTCATCAAGTCAAGGAACACATCTCAAGTTTTCCTGTTAAGCGATCTCACTATGCTTCTAAAGAGTACCTTTATCTGTCGGCATATTTAAATATTAAAACAATGTATAAGCTATACAAGGAGAAATTCCCAACATCACCAGTAAAACAATCATTTTATTGTAGGGTTTTTAAAGAATACTTTGATTTGCATTTTGGCAGACCACAGGTTGATGTCTGTTGTGAATGTGAAAGGCTTAATATCAGGATTAATTCACCAGACCTCAATGTGACAGCTAAAGCTGAATTAGCTGTTCATAAAAGAAGAGCACAAAAATTTTACAGTATCTTAAAAAAGGTAGAAGAGTTGAGCAAATTAAGAGATGATGTTCTTGGATTATGTTTCGATTATATGCAGAATATTTCTTTGCCTTGTATTCCAGTGCAGGAAATGTTTTACTACAGGCAACTTTCCTTATACCCTTTCTGTATTAAAAATCTTAAAACGGATGAAAGACGTTTTTTCTTATACCATGAGGGGATTGCACTAAAGGGCCCCAATGAAAGATGCTCATTTTTATATAACTATATACTGGAACAGGTGGCTCATACAATAAGAGAACTTTATGTCTTTACTGATGGATGTGGCCGGCAGAACAGGAATCACGTCATGATAAGCTTATGTCAAGCTCTTGTAGATACTGACCGATTTGATAAGATTTATCATCGCTTGCCTGTCCGTGGCCATTCTTTTTTGTCCAACGATCGTAGCTTTGGAACAATAAAGAAGATTTTAAAGAGAAAAGACAGGTATTATGAACCGATGAAAATTTGCCAGTTCATATGCAGCGCACATCGAAAGTTTACCGTGTCGATGGTCAAAACTGAACATATTTTGGACTTCAAAGGCTGGTGGACAAAATTTTACAAAAAAGATGCTATTTCTATCGAAACACAATCGCATCAGGTTCCACGAAGTCAAAAGCAACATTTTTTGGTGTCACACTTCTTGGAGTTTGAATATTCGGCAGATCAGAAAGGATGCGTAGTAACTCGTCCATTCATTCAAAACTGTGGACGAGTTAACACATTCGATTTGAGAAGAAAAAAAAGAAAAATGATGACGAATAAAGTTAATTCCTATTAGATTTCTAGTATATTTGTTTTCATTTTTTCTAATATTTATCCGTTTGAGTGAGAAAAGGAACATGTCAATGACTTTAAAATAATTATAAAACAAAATAGGTATTTTTATTACCCCCAAAAAACAATGCAAAATATGTATATCAATAAAATCATTGTAATGTAGTAAAAATAAACATAACTTTCATAATAAAGATCTTGTGAAATCAATTTTATGTGTCTCCTGAAAAGTAAGGTCATTGTGGCATGTTCCTATTCTTAAATAACTGATTCAAATATATGTTTGCAAGTTGGATTATTTATCAAATGATTCTCTTCAATGCAATTTTCATTTAATAATTGCAAGAATGTTTAAATTAATGTCGGTCACGTACAGGACTGTACTAATAAATTATTTTATAGGTACATATACTCCCCGTAAAAAAGATACCACTGCATCAAAACAGCCGTTGTTAGAAAAAATTAGTACGACTACAAAAAAACCTTGCACAAGAAGAACATGACATAAAAATGGCTCAAGTGAGAGAACATGACATAAAAATACGTCAAATGAGAGAAGAACATCATTTAAAAATGGGTCTGGTAAAAGAAAAATTACAAAAATAAAACATTAAATATATAATAATAGTTTTAGTTGTGCGACGTCCGCAGCCGCGTGTGCAGCCTGGCGTAAATTTGTGATCTCTCGTGTGGTGTTTATGCAACACTAAAGAAACAATCCTATCGTAGCAAGTGAGCTATCCTGTGCCAATAAAAAAGTCGACTTACTGAAAGGACCGTTTTTTCTGCGTTAGTAGATATTGAAAATAGCAACTCTTCAATAGGACCGCTTAGGTTTGAAGTGTGCACATGTGTTTTGAAGCTCCAGGATTAAAGTCCAATTAGGGCCATACTGAGCAACTCAACACAAGAAAAAATGGTACAAGTAGGCAGACATAAGTAAATTCAAACCCGGGAAGATAAAAACACAAGGGAAAATACGGATCCAGTGAATAATTAGACGTAAATATGACCGGTGGAGGTTAACTGATAAGCAATAAGGTGGAGAATTGCATGAAACTAACAACTGATAAGTAAAGAATAATAAACAAACCAGGGCTACGCCAAAATCCCGAAAGTAGGCAACACATCGAACACCGAAGTGTGCAGCTAAGTGAACAAAGCACAAGAAATGGCAAATATAGAGGAGTTATTGCGGCAAATAAGCAGTAGACTAGATGGAATGGACACTAAACTAGACCAGATAGTTAAAGATGCAAACGCAATAAAACAAGTAAATAAACAATTAGAGGATAAAATTGTGAAACAGGAAATAAGAATAGAATATCTAGAAAGGGAAGTCAGAAAGAAGAACCTTATAGCAACAGGAATAAAAGATGAAGAGGGAGAAACTGAGAAAGAAATAATGGAGAAAATACGAGGCGCATTCATAAAGTAAGGGCCGTTTGCATGTATATAAATAGTGGCGCTTCGAAGCACAGTTTTACCACTGCAGCGCCATCTACTGACTCATTGCGAAGCTACAGCGTCATTTGTTTTGATTCTGAAATTGTATTGTTGTCAGTGAATGCAAAGAACAATGGCCGCGAAAATCGTTGATCCCGCCAAGTGTGAAGTGCGTTCTGTGATTCGTTTCTTATGTGCAAAAGGATCGTCGGCTGCTGAAATTCATCGGGAGTTATGCCTGGTTTACGGACCTACAGTTATGAGTGAAGGAAAGGTTAGACAATGGTGCCGTTATTTTACAAATGGCCGAACAAATGTCCATGACGAAGAGCGGAGTGGCAGGCCCAGTATCCAGACTGATGAAATCGTTTCACAAGTGGACCAAGCACTGCGATCTGATCGTCGATTGACGATTAGTGGCCTGGCTGACAAATTTCCTCAACTTGGACGCACTACTGTTTACAATATTGTCACAGAAAACCTCGCATACAGCAAATTGTGTGCAAGGTGGGTACCAAAATGCTCACCGACCACCACAAAGAGCAAAGAATGTCTAGTGGACGAAAGTTTTGGCCCGTTATCAACAAAATGGAGATGATTTGTTTTCTCACATTGTTACTGGGGACGAGACGTGGGTATCCTACGCCAACCCAGAAACAAAACTGCAATCGATGCAGTGGCGACACTCATCCTCGCCAAAACCGAAAAAGTTTAAACAAACTCAGTACACAAGTCGAAAATTGATGGCTACAGTTTTTTGGGACAAAGACGGTGTTCTTTTGGTTGATTTCATGGAACGTGGGACAATTACAGCTGACGTGTACTGCGAAACGCTCAAACACTTGAGACGTGCGATCAAAACAAACGCCGCGGAAACTGTCATCTGGCATAATCCTCCTCCACGATAACGCGCGTCCTCACACTGCTGCCAAAACCATTGAGAAAATTCAAGATTTTCGTTGGGAACTTTGACCACCCACCGTACAGTCCCGACCTTGCACCTAGCGACTACTTCCTCTTCTTGCATTTTAAACGGTGGCTGGGTGGACAACGTTTTGAAACCGAAGACGGACTCAAAAACGCCGTTGTCAACTGGTTCAACTCTCAGGCGGCAAGCTTCTATGCAGAGGGGTTAAAAAAGCTGGTGCAGCGGTACGAAAAATGCTTAGAAGTGAACGGCGATTATGTAGAGAAGTAAAGTAAGATTGTACCTAACTAAATATGACAATAAAATTTGTTTCTTATGAGTACATTTTTGTGACCAAACGGCCCTTACTTTATGAATGCGCCTCGTACAAATAATGACGAATAAGATAGAAGTGGATTTGGAAGAGAAAGACATACCCAAGATCTACCTATGCAAACCACTCCCACTTGATTTAAGGGGATATTCGGATTTGGAAAAAAAATCGATTTTTTTAAAAAAAAAAGATTCTTACAATGTTCTGAATACTGTCCTAAAATATTAAGGAAAAAAATATGGTTTTTGAGTATTAACGTTATATATATATAATAACTATTATGGCAATTGCAGATCCTCAGCGCGCAAGCCGGTTTCCGCGCGCCTAGATAGTTCAATCAATCTATCAGCGGGTATAACGGGTCAAAAATTGTAATCAGCAAACAAAAAATATGGTCACACAGATCATAAGAATACAAAAAAGATAACGGTTTTTGCTCCCTAAATTTCGATGTCGAACATGTGCAAAAAAAAATTCTCAAAAGTGAAAAAAACGGCTTTTTGCGTCTAAAAAGAAAACTACAACTTCTACCGGAAAAAGTTACATGAGAAAGTTGTAGGTATTAAAATTATATTTCAAAAATTTTTTGGTTAATTAAAATCGGTTAACAACTTTTCGAGAAAAATCGGAAAAACCATCATAAATGACGTTTTTTGTTTTGTGCCATAAAATTTCGAATTTTTTCTAAAAACAATTGAAATTCACTGAAAGTATAGTGCAAGGCCAGCCAAAAAACATACTTATCGAAAAAATTAAAAAGATTAATTTTTTAGGAGTTATAGCGGTTTGTCGAAAAAAAGGTGTTTTCGTAAATCGGCTCTCCTTGCTTAGTGGTACAGAGGCAATCGAAAGCTTTTTTTGTTCGTGAGAACTTGTACTACAATTATATTAAAAAATTATATCGATTATACTAATTGTTAATGTTAAAAAATCCATTTAAAAATAAAGCAAAATTTTTGGACCGGTTTTTTGATAATATCTTCGTCATTTTTTTGCATCAGTTTTACAATTGCACCATTGAATAGTACTCTTTAAAACACGTATTTTGAAAAAAATATATTTTTTCTACGACTTCAGAGCAGAGATAATTTTTTTCAAAATGCACCGACGGTTATCGACTTTTTTCTTGCGGGAAATTAATCTACAAGACTTTTAATAAAAAAATACTGTGAATCGATAAAATAGGTACAAATACTTTACATAACGAGTTAAAGTGATGTTCGTTTTCAAAGAAGATTGGTAATAATTTTGAATAAAATCATTTAAACCAGCATGAGCATATATACTTGTAGTAACGTAAGTGCAGTGTATTGAAAACATTGTAATAACAAACAGTATACACTTACAATCATTTTTCAAATATAAAAAATACGATTATTTTAAAATGCTGTGAAACATAACCTCTACATTATACGAAGCGTTACGAGTACTTTGATTAAAATTTGATTTACGAATACTTAAATATTTTTTCAAGATATCATTAGTGGGTTAAAACCGTTTTCGCAAATTGACAATAACTATTGTAATATATACAATAAATATTGTAGTATGTAATAACTATAATACTCGAGTTGAGAATAACTGTTTCTGTCTTCAAGTAGAAATAACTATTCCTTTTATTGACTCATTCATTTGTTGCATCATTCCAAAAAATATAATTATAATAACATTTTTTTATTTCTTTATATAGGCAATACAGATAATTTTTTTTCAGTTTAATAATCATGAAGAACGTGGACGTTTGTACAATTTGCTCTGGATTTCTAAACGACAATTCGGATGCAGTTATAACTGTCAAAATGAAGGGATTGCAAACAATGATTGCCAGAAGTCAAAATCTGAACGATGATAAGTGGCACTCGTGGGAAGAAAAAACGTGTATGAATTTTCACGAGCGATGCCGAAAGCAATATACTGCAAACAAAATTCCAACGGCTAGATGACAGTCGAATCCACAAGACAATGTGCAACCGTCTACTTCGTCTGCAAACACGTCAAGCACAGAATGCGATTCGTTTGACTTTGGTATGTTGTGCTTTGTATGTGGAAAACATTTGGGTCTTAATCGTAAACTTATTAGTTGTGTAACAATGCCTCACGTCCTACAAAGAACATTAGATTATATATCTGTCAAGGAAGAGGAGCATGCACATTTAATTAAGAGATTAAAATATTTGATTGACTCTGCGAGTGTAAAAGCTTCGTATCACCGTCGCTGTTACTCGACTTTATTCTGGAGCGGGGCTCCAAGGCCGACTTCTACAATTACTCTTAAAAACGCTGAAATCTTTGAAAAAAATTGCAATTATATAGAGAATTGTGGGAAGAATAAAATTACTTTGAGTAATCTTAAGCTACAAATGGGCGAAAATCTTATGGATACTCGATTGTTAATATTACGTTTAAAAGAAAAATACGCGGATGATATATATATATATATATATATATATATATATATATATATATATATCAGCAAACAACCAATTTTTTATTATAAAAACTACGATATACCTACGATATGCAACGAGTGACTAATAAATGGGTCGATTGGTGATACAGTTGCTGCTGAAATTTTACATAAGCGCGTAGAGGAGGCCCA
The DNA here is from genome assembly GCA_036346155.1 of Sinelater perroti. Taxonomy (NCBI): domain Eukaryota; kingdom Metazoa; phylum Arthropoda; class Insecta; order Coleoptera; family Elateridae; genus Sinelater; species Sinelater perroti. Next base: position 429,112 of record JARFIY010000077.1, read on the forward strand.
GTTTCAAGTAGATTCTTGCCCATCATCTAACGGGTGTTTTTTATAGAGGTATAAAACTTTAAGTTGGCAACACTTTTTTAACTGGCGGCCAGTTTGTCAGCTGTCAAGTGATTTATGTTTAGTTTGGTTTGGCATTTCAACATGAATAGACTGACGCCTGAACAACACTTCCAAATTGTGCAAATTTATTTTGAAAATTATGGTTCTGTTCGAAATACGTATCGCGCACTACGTCCATTTTACGGTCAACATAATCGTCCATCAGAGCAATTAATTCGATTAACTATGGAACGTTTTCGCACCACGTTTACTCTAAATGATAGTTACCGGGCCCCGACCGACGCAGAACGCAAGTACCGCTTGGAAATCAGCGTCGGTGTTACCGGGCCCCGACCGACGCAGAACGCAGGTACCGCGTGGAAATCAGCGTCGGCGGGCCCCTCCAAGCAACTCGAAACCGCCACGGCCAGCCGGCCAATCATAGGCCGCCGTGAAGCGTTGTACTGGCAGGCTCTGCCCACCAGCCAATGAGAGCGCCCAGCCGAGCAGTGCGCAGGCTCCCACCAGCAGCGCCGGCGTGCGCACCGGGAGAGTGGGGCTGCGCACGAAACGGTTAAAAGGCGACGCATCGGATGACTCAGTCTCACTTCTGGGAATTTCTCCAAGAGGCTTAAAAGGAATTTTCCAGAGGCAACCGGGAGCTCCAGCAGCTCCTCCAGCGGTCCACGGCTACGGTTTCCGGCCGAACCGCCCCGGCAGCAGAGGTAACGGATTCCGGCCTCCCAGCCTGCCAGGACAGGAGTACCCCGTCGCCGCCCGAGTCATCTCCGCCGCAGGGTCCTTCCGGTCGCCCCAAGAGGTCAGCCGTCCCGTCCCCACAGCCAGGTCCGTCTCATCGGCATCCCGGTGAACAGCCAGGTCCAGGTCCAGGTCCAGGCCACGCTTCCGCTCCAGCAGCTACCCCGTGACCTGGTGGACGCCATCCCCGTACGGTTATCCGGGTCCAGGTGGGCACCACCTTCCGTGGAGTCGCCGGTGATCGCCTCAGCAACTCCCCAGTGTTTCTCCCCCCCAAGACTTCAAAGACTATTTAGTTATAGGATTATTTAAGAAGACAATATATTCCTTCCTCCTCTAAACTGTGTGTTTCTTGCCGCGTGAGCCGGGCACAAGTGTCGCCCCTCGCCTTGTGAGTTCGCGTGAACAATTGAACTTCGCACGCGTGTCGCGAGGGGGACCTTGTAACAATTGGCGCCCGAACGTGTGTGGTGAATCGCGTCGCGTTGGACAAAGCACCGCGTCGCGAGGATCTGCCAAGTTGGCAGAAGGACCCACCAAGCTCACCGTGAGCAGCCAGGCTTCAAGAACACACAGTCCAGTTCTGGGACTGGATAAACAACACCCAGTGGCGCCCAAAAAGAAAATGACAACACGAAGCAGCTCGCGCGGAATCAGCTGAAGAACCATCCAAGATGGAAGCGCTGATTCAAGCGCTGAGCTCAAACCAAGGAACGGGTCCAAAGCTCGTCTTCAGCGGAGGCGAGCTGGAAGATGCCGAAGAGTTCCTCCAAGAGCTGCGAACCCGCTACGAAGAGCCATGCCGTGTCCGAGAAGCTGTGAAACACCTTCAAGGACAGGCCGCAGAGTGGTGGAACGAAGTCGAAGCCTTCAAGCCCTCCTATGAGGAGTTTGAAAAGGACTTGAGGCGACGTTTCGGCGGGGAAGCCATCATGGCAGCCCTGACAGCACGGTTCTTCAGTGAACCACAAGGGAAAGGAGAGAGTGTCAACAGATACCTCTCCACAAAAGAAATAGCTACAAGACTAAAAGTAAAAATAGAGGACAAGTTCGCGGTGGTGATCAGCCTCATGCATCCAGGGCTAAGGATGCAGCTGAGGGGTTTTAAGGGGACCTCCATCATGGAGCTGGCAGCCGAGGCGAGCAGCGCGGAGGAAATCTGGAAGGCGCTGCAACAGGAGGAGGCCATAGTCCCCAAGGCTCCCCGCAGGACTTCCCCCCGTAGGCCCTCTCCCCGCAGGCCTTCCCCTCATCGGGCACCGTCGCAAAGGAGACCGCCCCAGTGCCACTACTGCGGAGGACGCCATTTCGGCCGGTACTGCCCTCCTCCCCAGTCGGGAAACGCGGCAGCGCGCGGCGGAGGCCGGGACCCCGCCAACCACACCACCAGCGAACAGAACCGAGCCGGCCCCAGCGGGATGCAGGGAACCAGCCAACACCAGCGGTGAACACCCTGCGGACCCCTTACGCTGGAGGCCAACCCCGACTCCGAATAACCCTCGACCGGGCGGAGACGGTAGCACTGCTGGACACGGGTAGTACCCACAACTTGGTCCAGGCTCGACAAGCGACCAAGGTAACGCCCGCGTCGGAAGCAGTGCTTCATGGGGCCACCAACGGTCAAACAAGTAGGGTTTTGGGAGAAGCCCTACTCGACTTCGCGCTGGCAGGATCCCACCAGCGCGCACGCTTCCTGGTCAGCGCAGCCCAACACCAGGTCCCGCCAACAATCCCCAAGAACGACTTCCCCCACGAATACCAAGCGGAGCTCAAGCAAATGGCCCTTGACTTCGCGGACGTATTAGGGGGAACCCGCGGCCCTACTACCACTACGACAGCGACCCACGTAATCCGGCTGAAGGACACCACTCCAGTCCGCCTGCCCCCCTACCGATGTTCCCCGGAGAAGAAACGCCTCGTCTCCGCCGAGATCGAGGCAATGCTCGCCGAGGGAATCATCGAACCCAGCACGTCGGATTACAGCTCGCCCGTAGTGATAGTTAAAAAGAAGGACGGAAAACCGAGGTTCTGTGTAGACTATCGTCGTCTGAATGCGGTGACGAAGGACGAAAGTTCGCCGTTACCGATCATTCACGAAACCCTACGGGACCTCGGTACCGCGACCGTGTTTTCGACGCTGGATCTGAAGTCAGGATACTGGCAAGTGCCCGTCGATCCAGCGTCACGCCACCTAACGGCATTCTCAACACCGGACGGCGCAGCCTACCAGTTCCGTGTGATGCCGTTCGGGTTGAAGAACGCGCCGGCGACGTTCCAAAAACTTATGACGCAGGTGCTAGCTGGGTACCTCCGCGAGTTCGCGCTAGTGTATCTGGATGACATTGTAGTGTACTCGCGGAATTGGGCCGAACATTTGCAACACCTGCGACTCGTGTTGGAACGTCTCCAATTACATAAACTCCGCTTATCGCCCGAAAAGTGCGCGTTCGGGGTGAAAGTGGTTACATACTTGGGACATGTAGTCAGCGCCGACTGCAACCGACCCACGCCCGAGCACATCGAAGCACTACAGTCGGCCACCGTACCCAAGACAAAGAGGCAGCTGCAAAGCTACCTGGGCCTACTCAATTGGGTACGGGACTACATACCCAAGTGCTCAGAGATTCAAGCGCCCTTAACGGACCTGCTGAGCAAGAGTCGTTTCCAGTGGACCCAAGAAGCAGACGCGGCTTTCCAACGGCTCCAACTGGAAATGACACGACCAATGGAGCTCAGCAGGCCAAACTTCGAGGAGCCATTTGTCCTCCAAACGGACGCCAGCGGGATCGGCCTGGCAGCGGTCCTATACCAAGAGATCGGGGGCGAGAGGCGAATTGTCAGCTACGGTAGCCACCGGCTGACGCCCGCCGAAGCACGGTACCATGTCAACGAACAGGAGTGCCTCGCCGTGGTATGGGCCGTCAAGAAATACCGCCCCTATCTTGAGGATCGTTGTTTCATGCTGCGCACCGACAACCGGGCACTACTGTGGCTCAAGGACTCCAACGCCAAATTGACGCGTTGGGCCTTGTTCCTCCAGGAGTTCACCTTCTCCATTGAGCACTGCTCGGGTCGGTGCAACGAGCTCCCGGACCACCTGTCTAGGCACCCCGTAAAGAGCGATCCCATTAAGGAGGACGACATGGAGAGGATGCTGCTGCCACCAACCACCATCAAACCCAACACACCCCAGGATTCCCCGGCCGCGTGTGCAGTCATAGAAGTCGCCCAGCTTCTAGACCACGTACAGCGACTACAGCGGCAGAACGTACACGCACGACGACTCCTGGCCCAACACCAACATATCAGTAGGGTAGGTCCCGAAACTCCCGAGCAGGCCCGCATACTAGCGGAGTACACGGTACGGGACGGGTGCCTATGGCGACAAGGAAAGAGCCGCCAGCAACTCGTCCCAACGGAGGCGCAAGAGGCAGTGCTCTGCGCCTACCACGACGACCCGTCGGTAGGTCACCCGCGGGGCAGACGAGACGCTGCGAGCCATCCGCCGAGCCTACTTCTGGCCAAAGATGGAGGAAAGCGTGCGTATCTACGTTCGGGGATGTTGGGCATGCGCGACATCAAAAAGAGCACACCCACAACCACAACCCCCACTACGACCTCACCCACCGATCAAACCATGGGAGGTGGTATCAACAGATACCATGGGACCCTACACGACGACGTCCCACGGGAACAGATATCTGTTGGTAGCCACCGACTTGTGCACGAGATGGACAGAAGCAGCACCCGTACCAAAGGCAACCACGGACACCATCACGACGTGGTTGGAAAACTCTGTGTTTCGGCGCTTCGGTTACCCCAGGGCCGTACTGACAGACAATGGAGCCCAGTACACCTCCATAGCATGGGAGGCAGCGATGCGGCGCTGGGGTACCGACCACTGGACCACCGCAATATTCCACCCCCAGGCAAACCCGGTGGAGCGCCGAAACCAAGAGCTAAAGAAGGGCATCAGGGTACGGGTGCAAGGACAGAACCCGGAAAGATGGGACCGGTATGTCAACGAGATTCTGTTCAATCTCCGCACAAGACAAAACGCCGCCACCGGAGCCACCCCAGCGGAAGCTCTCTTCGGGTACGACCTACCCAAACCCGGATAATGGAGACTTCCGCCAACAGAACCCGCTGGACAGGAGACACAGAAAGCAAGGATAGCTCGGCTGCACCTGAACCAACACCGGTATCGGCAGCGATACCCCGTGACGTCCGACCGTCCCCCCAAGTACCAAGTAGGAGACCTGGTACTCGAGCGCGCTAGGGTCCCCAAGAAAGGGAACCTGGAAAGGCCCGTACCAGGTGATACAAGCGGCTCCGAACCAGGTATACTGGATTGAGAGGGACAACGGACAGCCGGCCAAGGTTCGCGGGATAGACCTCCGATACGCCCCAGGAAAGCAGCCAAGCGATCGACCAGCCACCGTGACGTCTCCAGAAGGGGGGGGGCAATGTTACCGGGCCCCGACCGACGCAGAACGCAAGTACCGCGTGGAAATCAGCGTCGGCGGGCCCCTCCAAGCAACTCGAAGCCGCCACGGTCAGCCGGCCAATCACAGGCCGCCGTGAAGCGTTGTGCTGGCAGGCTCCGCCCACCAGCCAATGAGAGCGCCCAGACGAGCAGTGCGCAGGCTCCCACCAGCAGCGCCGGCGTGCGCACCGGGAGAGTGGGGCTGCGCACGAAACGGTTAAAAGGCGACGCATCGGATGACTCAGCCTCAGAAGTCGACAGCAGCAGTCCGTCGTGAGCGGCGCGCTAACATAAACATTCTCGATAACGTAAACACACTCGACAAAGAAAGCATTGCGGGTGTGTTTACGTTATCGCCGAGCGAGGCCGGATCCTTTATTTCGCCCGAGCGCCCGGCTAACAAAGAAACAGCCGCATCGGAATTAATAGGGAACATACAGGGTGCGATCAAAAAGTTCCCGAACGCGAGTGCGGAAGAGGCCGCGCCGCGTTCCGGAGCATCTGAGTGCACACCAAACACCGCAGAGCAGTTCGCGATGCTACCGGGGGCGCCCGGAAAGTTTTCGAACGCGAGTGCGAAAGAGGCAACCGCGCCGCGTTCCGAAGCGAGCGAAAGCGAAGGCGATGAACCTATGGACCACTCCGAAGTGTCCTCCGACTCGGAGGACTACACAGTGGTCCAAGGTCGCAAGCGGGACCGCCGCCGTCCTGCTCGAGACGAGCCGGCAGCCAAAATGACTACCGGCAACCGGTTTGCCGCCATCGCGGAGGGCAGCCAAGAAGACCGAGACAACCGACAGCAACAACAACAGCAGCTGTCACAGAGAATCCCCCCGGTAGTACTCCGGGACAAAACACGCTGGCCGGAACTGCTAGAGCGGTTCCGAGCCCTGCGCCTAAACTTCTCCAAGGCGAGGAACATGGCTGATTCCATTAGAATCCAGCCATGCACCGAGGATGACTACCGGGGCATCACCAAACTCATGGAGGGGAATGGAATCCCCTTCCATACTTACCAGCTGCCCCCCGAACGACCACTGAGGGCCGTGCTGCGGGGAGTTCCGGAAACCCTTCCAGATGAGATGATGGAGGAGGATCTCCGACAGCAGGGGATCCCAGTACGATCCGTCCGCCGCATGAAACGCTAACGGGACAAGCGGCCCATGCCGCTGGTCTTCGTCGAGGCGGACCGCTCTGGGAAGGAGGTCTTCAACCTCAGTCAGGTGATGCAGGTGGTGGTGCGCGCGGAGCAGCCCCACAAGAAGGAGTTCGCATCAAGCGCTTGTAGCGAGCGGACGTGCCTGGAGAGAGCTCCTGAATTAGATTGGGGAGAGCCCGACAGCATTCAGCGAGCGAACAAGAGAAAGCGGTTTCACCGCTTGTGCGTGCCGCGTAAGCGGCGAGTGTTTTCGGGTGCGCGTGTGTTGCAGGTGCACCGGAGGCGGCTACTAGGCGATGGCGGAGTCCCAGCCGGGACGTGGCGGGCGTTCGCGGCGTGCGTCGGCGTTGAGCTCGGTGAGCGAGGCGTCCGACAACGCGGCAGCGAGCGTGGCGGCCCCCAGGCGACGGCGCAGCGGCGAGGCGAGGGCAGCAGCGGAGGCGAGGGCAGCAGCAGCAGGAGGCGGGAGCAGAGGCGGCGGCGAGGTCACGGCAGCAGAGAGGCAGCGGCAGCGAGGCAGGGAGGCGGCAGAGGGGACAGCGGCAGCAGGAAGTCAGCGCAGACGGAGGCGGCCCAGGAGACCAGCGAGCGACCGGTGGCGCAGGACCGCAGCTGCCTGAGGATGTGATCTGCGCGCGGATGAGGCACTTGTTGCGCTTCATCCACGCCAAGGTTCCAACGTCGGGACGGTCCGCGTCGAGGATCGCAAGGAGGTGCGTCGCGCTGCGGAGGTGATGTGCGACCTGGGGCCCAGGCTACCGGCGTCCTGATGGCCATGGAGGAGAGGTGCAGCGCGGAGATGGGTAGCGGAGCTAAGAGCAGGTAAGTCCCGTACATTAGTTCGCGGACCGTTGCGGGTGCACCGGTGCGGGAGCGGTGCCACGGGCGAGTCGGGTGTTAGGGCTTCCCTGCTGTGGAGAAGACGTCGGCGCCGAAGAGGAGCTTCGCGGAGGCCGCTTCCAGGCCGAAGAGGGTACCGACCCATGCGGTGAAGATCGTGGGAAAGACCGCTATGGAGGCCGACAAGATCAAGGAGGTCTTGAAGGCAAAGGTTGACCCAAAGAAGGCGCAGATCAGCGTCGCAGGCGTAAAGAAGACCAGGAGCAGTCATCGTCGAGCTACACCGGCCCGAAGACGCGGAGAAGCTGAAGGTCGCCGTAGCCGCCAACGCAGAAGAGCTGCAGAGTGCGGAGCTGGGCAAGAACCTCCCCCGGGTGGTCTTGCGCCGTGTCGACCGCGGCCTAACGGAAGAGAGGCTGAAGAGCGTATTGATTGCCCACAACCCGGAGATGGTTGTTGCGTTTGGCGGCGAGAAGAGGATGCAAGAGGAGATCTCCGAGAAGTACCGTTTCGGCGGTGACCAGGAGAGGTTCGGGAGGGTCAACGTCGTCCTGGAGGTGACCCCGGAGCGCGAGAGATCCTGAGGAGCCGGAGGATCAACCTGGAGTGGAGACGACCAGGGCCGAGGACCACGTGAGGCTGCTGCGCTGCTACCAGTGCTACGGTTTTGGGCACCGAGCACGAGAATGCCAGGAGAAGGAACAGCTCTGCGGAAAGTGCGGTGGAAAGCACAGGTTCAGCGAGTGCACCTCTGAGCACAAGCGCTGCCCGTATGCGTACGGGCAAACGCCGAGAAGAAGGGCCCCAGGCGAGCACGGACCACGAGGCGAAGAGTGGAAGCTGTCCGACGTGGAAGAGGATCAGGAGCGGCATCGTGAGGAGCATCGACTATGGCCAGTGAAGAAGAGGCCATGCACAGCACGGGGAATCAATTTTTTAACGTTGCGCAATTAAATTTGGGAAAAGGGCGGGCGGCGACCAATAATCTCGTGAACGCGATTAAAATTCGGAAATTAGATATCGTGATGATTCAAGAGCCAAACACGCGGGGCGGTTTAATTACGGGTTTCGCGAACGATTTAACCGTAATTAATAATCAATCGGGACGACCTCGGAGTGGCATTGTAATTAGTGCGGAATGTGGCGGGCTATTGTTAAACGACATTTCCTGTGAATTAATAACGGTGGCTGAGGTGATTAAGCACAGTGAAATCGTGTATGCAGTGTCTGTTTACATTCCACCGTGCAATGCCGCCTGGGAAAGCAAGCTGGAAGCCCTCGATGCGACCGACTACTCGCTATGGAGAATGGTCAAGGTACTTCGCAACAGAAGACCCCCCGTACCGCCCATCCACGGGAAAAACGGCGTAGCGTACACCGCCGTGGACAAGGCAGAAGCTTTTGCCGACTGTCTCGAGCGTCAGTGCGATATATCAGGACGCCGACGTAGCGGATGTTGTGATGCTTCCCAAGCCCGGGAAATCAGGCACATTTCCCCAGGATTATCGACCAATCAGCCTCCTACCAAACCTGGGGAAACTGGTGGAGAGAATCATCCACCAACGCCTGAGGACAGCAGTCGAAGAACTCGAACTAATCCCAGATAACCAGTTCGGGTTCCGCCCTGGCCACTCCACCATCCACCAACTCCTTCGGGTGGTGGAACAGATCACGGAAGGCAATGACCCCGGTTTCGTGTCATGTTTTGGTTTGGGAGATCGGACTACCGGGGATCGACAGATCGGCCATATCGAAGATTATATGTTAGGTATATGGATGGGCCATCTCGACGCCTTCCTGGTGAAAAGAGTGGTCAAAGTTTAAAAAAATTTTTCCAGATCTCGGCAACGGCAAGAGATAGAGGGACGCGGTCTTCACTGTTCTTTACTTTGATCCTTTTCTACTAAGACGACGTTATCGGCGCGAGCGCAGAATGATACCGGGTGCGCCAAAAACGCGTTCCAAAAACACTCCGAAATTGTTTCCTCTGGCGAGCCGCTCACAGATGAGGAACCCTCTGGGAGTCTTCGGGAGCTTATAGAACCCCTAATAGGCTTTCTCTAGCCAAATTTTAAAAAACATTTATGTCGATATAAGGGCGCTATGGGGGCCGAAAGAAAAAACGTTTTTTTAAAGATATCGACTTGCCGTAAAGACCATGTTGTAGAACCATCAAGTGGCTTCAAAAAACGCTTAAGAACCCTTGCCCTTGCTCGCCCCCTTCCTGCCCAAAAACGGCCCCAAAGTTGGAAAAAATCACTTTTTCGCTTACATCTCCGAAACGGCAAGAGATACGAAGACGGCTCCTCTACCACGTTGTGGAGCCTAAAAGGGGGCACTTTTTTCGTACGAGACTTTTCGCGCAGCTCGTACGGGGGCGCCGTAATTTGACATTTCCCGAACCGGAAGCGATAAAAATTTTTCGCTTGCCGGAAAATTGAAAGCCGGCCGTAATGCACGCGTATACCGAATCTCATAATTCTGCGATTATTACTTCGCTCAGAATTCGCGTGTTAAGTTTGACATTTCCCAGGTCGCCGCCGTCCAGCCAAAAGAAGGGAAAATTCGTCGGTGCCCGCGATAATTTCGTTCGCGCGTCACCTACTTCCGTCTCGCTCCGACACATTGGTGAAATACGCGTTGACGTTATGTTGACATTTCAAAGTATATAGCAAAAATCGTTCGTGCCTTTTCGCGCCGACCCGAGCGCCTCCGAAGGACAAAATTCGCCCCGGCAGCCGCGGCCGAGGTATTGCATTTCGGAAACCGCAAGCGATAGAAAATTTTCGTTTGCTACATAATTGAGAGCGGACAATAAAGCACTCGTGTGCCAAAAATCATCTTTCGCAGATTATTCGTTCGGTCGGTATTCGCGAGTCAAGTTCCGCCGGGCCCGGGCCGCCGCTGTCCCTGCCGCGGCGGCCGCCTGCCAAAGTCCTCGGGAAAGCAATTAACGTTTTGCAAATGCATCTCGACTTGATTGATAATACGAATTTCACTTTGTAAACATATGTAATAAGTTGTTTCGAAAGTAAAAAGAGAAAATTATAAATAAATTAAAATTTTACTTGGCTACATCTCAGTCTATAATGTTTTGTGTGGTTGGTAACCAAAATATTTTTGTAATGCTTAATTATATGCGGTTGGTAGCTAACTAAAATAATTTAAAATGACGTATGTACTGGCAAACGTCAAAATATTTTCTAAAATCGTTTATATCTTTTCGCAGGTAACAGATAGAGTTTTGAAACTTTCACTGTTGGTTGCGGAGTGCCATCTAACAATGCTAAACCTTTCGCCTCAACCGTTTCGTTGCATTTTGCCAATTACATCTAATGGATAGTTATATATATATATATATATATATATATATATATATATATATATATATATACATATATATAATATCATGTTCACCTTCTCACGGGCAACAATTAGAGCTTTGCAACTGGCATAGTTGAACAGGACTTGCAAAATAGTATCTAACACTGCTAAAATTCTGATGGCATGTGACATATCCCTTTTTATGGAAACTAACGTTCCTCTGGATGGTATAAACACTGTGAATAGGATAATTAGCTCTATATACTTTGTGAAATCGTTTATGTCGTTCCACAGGCAACAGACAAAGCTTTAAAGCTTGCACAGTTGAACAGGACTTACAGAATGCCATCTGATAGTGGTAAACCGTTGGCTTTTAGACTTTTACAATATAATGGCATATGATGTATCCTTTTTAATGAAACTCAAAGTTCTACTGCATGACATAAACATTGTTAGTAAGATAATTAGCTCTAGATAAGTTCTAAAATCATTTATATTGTCTCACAGGCAACATATAAAGCTTTGAAATATTCACATCTGAATAACACCCATATAATTCCATTTAATGCTGTTAAATCTGTGGGTTTGGAACGTTTACAATTTCATGGCATGTGGCATATACTTTTTAATGGAACCCCAAGTTCCTTTGCATAGTATAAATGCTGCTAGTAGGATAAATAGCTCCAAAGATTTTCTAGAATCATTTATATTGTCGTCCCACATATAACAGATAAAGCTCTAAAACATTTACATTTGAACAGCGTCCACATAATTCCATCTGATTGTGTTAAACCTTTGGCTTTAAGAGTTGTACCACTTTACAACATGTGGAATATCATTTTTTATGGAACCTAAAGTTCCTCTGCGTGGTATAACTATGTTGGAATAATTAGCTGGATATTTTTTAAAATCTCTTTTTTAACTTTCCAAAGACAACAAATTTAGCTTTGAAATTTGCACAGTTGTGACAGGATTCACAGAATGTCATCTAACACAGCTGAACCTTGGCCTCAGGGCTTTTACAATATAATGGCAAGTGATATGTCCTTTTTAATGGTACTGCAACTTCCTCTGCATGGCATAAACACCATTAGTAAGATAATTAGCTCTATAGATGTTTTAAAATCATTTATATCGTCCCACAGGCAACGTGTAAGGCTTTGATATTTGCACAGTCGAACAGCAGTCACAGAATTCCATCTTATTGTGTTAACCTTTGGCTTTTGACCTTTGCAATGTATGGTATGAACACCGTTAGTACGGTAATTACCTCTATATATTTCATAAAATCATTTATATCGTCCCACACAGGCAACCGATAAAGGTTTGAAGGCTGCACAGATGAACAGGACTCACAGAACGCCTATTAATGGAACTCTAAATTCCTTTGCATGGTATAAACCCTGTTGATAGGATAGTTAGTTCTATACATTTTCTAATATCATTTATATCTTTGAAACTTTTAGTGTTAAACAACATTCACATAATCTCATTTAAAATGAATTAACAAAAATTGGCTTTGGGACCTAATCTTGATACGGAGCTAATAATTGTTTTTGATGACATTCCAAAGTGTTGCTTAAATTTGTTGCTGTTATATTGGTGTATTTGCCTCAACGCATCACAAGATAAAGCATATTTGTAAAATGTAGTTTACCTCACAAGCCAAGTCTATTATGAAAATTAATTATTAACTTTCGTTATCTTAATAAAGTTTGGGTTTCAGAAAACTTTTACCTATATTGAAAATAATTTATTTTATTATATCAGTAGAAAATGTGTACAGATTAATGAAAACTATGAGTATATCCTGTGTTTGTGGTCACGGTATTGTACTAAACGACTTTCTGCATCCTCTTTTTACCCACAGCGAGCGCCCGACGCGGTCGCCCCGGAGTTTGCCTGCTTTTTGCGGCGCGGCCTCGCAGCGCAGCGCTGTCGCGGTTACAAAATAATAATTAAATCTCTGCCATTGATGGATGCATCAATATGTATTAAATATAATAACATAATTATTAATTGTTAATGTATCTGTACCGATTGAAATGGACACCCGGCGTCTCGCCGCTTGGCGTGCCTACTTTTACCGCGGCGGGATCGGGAGTTTTCCGGCCCGAGAATCCGCGTGGCAAAATAGCAGTTATATCCTCTTGATTAATATGGGCACAATGTCAGGTTCGGCGAGCTATAGCATTTTCCTCAATTTTCGTTAACACACCTCGCCCAACCGTCGCAGCCACCCCGCAGATATTTGTTTATTTCCCGGTGCGGGTGCAATTGCCACAGCCGCTATGCGTGCACCGACTCGATTTTGTGCAGGAACGTGCGATTCTTTTGTCATTCGTAAACAACCAGTCTACCTGTGCGGGTGTGCTGCTGTAATTGCGATCATTCTTGGTACGTATTGCCTTCATTCGCTGCATTCCGATCCAGTGCTGAGGGTATTCGGCCAGCAAAAAGGGTAATTATTATTGCCATTTAATATAATTATTATGCATTAACTGCGCGCTCGCTCGGAAAAATTTTGCGGGGACGCGTTCGGCGGCAGGCTTTCCTGTTGCAACGCGTCTTAGGTAGAAACGTTAAACATATTACTCTTGCCATATTTCGGTTCTGCATCAGCGTAATTGCCGCATTTAAAAACCAATATCAATAAATTTCTTTTTCTGACATATTTGCAGAGCAAGCAAGCGTAAATAAAAAATTTGACAGTCTGGTTTTTTTTTTTAGTTTGATTTCATAAATTATTTATAGTTTAGTTTTTAGTTGTTAGTAGTTACCGATAATTAATTTTGAAAATGATGTTTGTTCTTTTTGTTGTTCCTGTAATTTGTTCCTGTTTGTTGTTGTTGTTGTTGTTTTTGTTGCATGTAGCGCATAGGGTTTTGGATAAAGAAAATTTGTTAAAAATTAACAATGTTGACGCACGAAATGGCAATAGAGCCGGTGGAGGCTTCAAGAAGCGCCAATTTATCTGGACAACTGAGGCCGACGATTTATTATTGGAGTGCGCACAGAAAGCTCGAGCACAAACCGGCCTGCCTTTTAAAAAGTCGCTGTTAGAAAATTTCTTGAACGAAATGAACCGCAATGAAAACGTAAAAATTAATTTAACCATGGCGTCTGTGGCCAGCAGACTATCTAAACTAGAATCGACACGATGCCCCAAGCACATCTTGACTCAGCTGAAATGGACCGACGAACTCTCAGAAATGTTATTTGAATGCGGAATCAAAGCTTCGGCAATGAAAGAGCGTAATAAATCGTTGTCCTTCTTGCGCCTGCTGTACGACGAGTTCTGTTCCAAGGTACCCAAATATCAAGGGGGCGAAAAATGGCTAAGCACAAAATATCACCAGCTGTGCGAGAAATTTTCAGACGAAATAATTGCAGAAAAAAGGCTACAGATCGATGCCGAAATTACGCGCGCAGATTTAAAAACATCAGAGACGACCGATAACATGCCGATAACATGATCGACCCTAAAGCCGGCAACGTAGAACGTTTCTTGAATATGAGGGTTATCGGTATCGTCGAGGCCAACGACATATTGCTTCAATTTCCGGCCAAAGATACCAACGTGGACGTGCTATATTTACCGATAGAAATCGAAGCCGCCACCAAAGTACTGAAAAGGGATAGACATTTGCCCAAGGAAGATGACTCGACCGACGTGTACTACGATTCTAAATTCGAGAAATACCTGATGCGACCAAAAGAACTCGCCGCGATTACTTACCCGAGTTTTTACCGTTTTTACACATACAAGAGTACAGCAAAAAGAGATGTAGAATGTGAGGGCTCAGACATGGATGAAAATGATACAATGACTACCGGCACCGAACGACCCATGACGGACACGAAAGGGAGGAAGGTGGTAAAACGAAAACATCCCATAGTCGTGCGATACCCCTTTCTGTTGCCCTACGGCGAAGACCAAGAGCGATTCTGTTTAAAGCTCTTGCTGCAGAACAATGCGTACGATTCTCAAACCATAAAAAATATAATCAGCAATAAAAATAAATCGAGCACCTATCTGGAAGAGTGCGTCATATCGGGGTTATGGAAAGACGAAGAGACGTCGTTGGATTTTATGAAGTATGCAAACCAAATGGGATTCAGCGAGCTGAGATTAATGGAATTTGCCGGCCAGTTGATCAAGTTCAATTATTTAAGCAAACCGGCCGTCCAAGACTTCTTTCAGACAATCAACCAGCGCGACGTCTTTGCCAACTTCCCCGAATACAAAGTCCAATACGAAGGCGGCGACGATGACGAGCTACCGGGCAAATATCCCGTGCAACAGTTGGACTTGAAAGAACTAGATTATTACAAGAATTCCTTCAACGACGAGCAACGCCGAATTTTTAGTCATATAGAAGAATCCATCGAGGGACAACGCCAAGTTCGGGCGGCAATTGTGGGTCCGGCAGGTACAGGCAAGAGCCACATATTGAAGGCACTCTGCGCCCTGTGTAAGACCAAGGATATGGCGTTCAGCGTATTGGCGCCCACGGGATCGGCGGCATATTTAATTAAAGGGCAGACGATCCATTCGAAATTCAAGTTCGACACTTTGCTAAAGAGCCACGTCAAATATAATTCGATAGAAAATTTAATGATACGGTTGTGCGACGTGTGGCTGATTGACGAAATGTCAATGATTGATAACGTGCTGTTCGAGGCGCTAGAATTGGAAATACGAAAGCGCACGTTCTACGAGCACCTGCACAAAGCTTTCGGGGGCAAGCACGTGATACTTTTCGGCGATCCGGCCCAACTTCCGTCGATGAACGTGCCCTTCTTTTGCGGTAGCCTCTTTGAACATTTCAAAATATACACGCTCAGGCAGATAGTGCGGCAGGAAGACGAGACGTTTGCGCGTATGCTTCGACATGTCCGGGTCGCGAACGTAACCGAAGAGGTCAAAAATTATTTCAGACGTTTGATCGTTCCGCAGCTCAATTACAGGGAAGTGCTCGAGAATAATTTGACAGTGGTGGTTGCGACCAGACGCGCGCGAGACGAGATCAACGAGGCGATTTTAAATCTGATGGACGGCGACGAGCACGTGTTCATAGCGAAAGATACGACCATCACCGGCGAAGAGCTGACCGACGATCAGAGGGGCAGACTGGACCGCATCAAGGAAAAGATGAAGGGCGTGGTGCGAGTGAAAGTCGGCGCGCTGGTGATAATGAAGCGAAACATAAACACGGCCGCAGGACAAGTGAACGGCCGACTGGCAATCGTAGAGTCGGCCACCGAAGACTGCGTCATATTGCGATCGTTTGACGGGACCGAACACTGGCCGGTCAGATTACAGAGGCAAACGTTGAAAGATTTCGGCGACCAAGACTCCTACATCCGGATTCAAATACCGGTAGATCTGGGATGGGCGGCTACCGTGCATCGTGTCCAGGGTATGACGCTAGATCGGGTGATCGTCAGCTTAGACGAGGATTATTTCGACTCGGGCATGGCTTACGTGGCACTGACGAGAGTTCGCAAACCCGAAAATCTCACATTACTCAAGTTCGTTCCCGAAAAGATCATGATCTCGCCGTTCTACAGGGAACTTTTGCAATGGATAGACAGACACGATGAATTCAGCGAGAATCCGGATAAATCGTACCCGTTCCCAAAGTGGATAGGAAGGAAGGATCATCGTCCGCCCCAGAACGTCACCGCCGATGCAACGATGAAAAATAGAGAAATTAAAACTACTAGCGCAGTTCTTCCGACGAAACGTTCCCGCGTTGACGACGACGACGACGACGACGTAGAGATGCTCTCGCAGCCAAAGCGGCAAGAACCCCCCGAAGAGATGGAATGGGAATCGGCAGCAATTGGACATTCGGACGTTCCAAATAAATGCAAAGAGCTGTTGCGAGAGATGATAGACGGCGGGGAAGTTGGCAACGAAGATTTTTGGGCCCACGTAACGACCATTTTAGACAATAATAGAGAGTTCTGTCGCCACGTTGTGGAAACATTACAAGCCCAAGCCCCGATCACCATCGAAGACATGAGCCCGAACGAATTCGAGAAATATATAGACGACCCGGTCCCGGAAAGAATGCGCCCACACTTTAAGATAGCGGACGTTGCAGGAGACGGCAACTGTTTTTATGCGGCATGTTCTAGGGCGCTGTACGGCAACGAGACGCAGACGAGCACCGTACGTTTGCGAGCAGCTGGCCAAACAGAGGCCCTACTTCGAAGAATATTGTAACCAGTACGCCTCCGATTACCTGACCGAGGTGAAAAAAGTCGCAACAGATCGCGTGTGGAGCGAGAATATGGCACAAATAGGCACCGCCATAGCACTGAATAGGCCAATTTACATGTACTGCCATCGCATGCACAACGTGAGCATAGCGCCGTCACCAGAAACCGTAGACAAGGTGCCTATATGCGTGCAGCTGAAAAGAAACCACTTTCAAGCCATAATACCGTACATGTTAGACGCTGCACGCGAGAGGGGTCTACACGGACTGATGCATCTCCCAACCGACGTATTGACCCCCATATATCCGCCACCGACTGAATGGTGAAAGAAGGCCAAGACCCGCCCCGAGTAAATATCCGGGGAACTCTCCCGTAAGGATCTACCTCCACGTGGTGGGAGAGGGGCAACGGCACATGCTGCCGGCTAAAGATCCTCTCTTTATAAACTATTGCAACGATAGGTGCTTTATAAACTGTTTGTTTTTTTTTGTAACTAACTATTTAGTTTTTCAATTTTTTGTATCGATGATCTGTCTCGTAAATAGCATAAGTTGTGTAGTCGCAGAAAATTATCAACGGTCGCCCTTAGAATTTGTTTCAATATGAATGGAACGTTGCCAGCTAATGTAAAATTTATAATTATATGGGAAACGAGGAAAGTAGGCAAAAAGAAAAGGGGAAGACCACAGGAAACATGGGATAACACTATAGGAAAAATACTAACAAGGAAAGGAAAAACAGTGGAGGAGGCGAAAGCAATGCAAACAACGAAAAGAATGAATAAATTTGTTCATAACCAGACAATCCAGTTTAATTCAGTTTAATTAAGTTAAGAATGTAGATAAGTATTGTATAATGTACATACAAGCCAACACCAATAAGGTAAATGGCTTTTGATTATATATATAATTATAAAAATAGAATTAAATAAAACATATTTTGTAAGCCCACGAGGCGAGAAGAATTCTTAAATAAAAATTGTAGATACAACGTACTACCGTTTTCTTTTTTTGCACCCATCTCCTACAGTTATCTATCATGCAAAAGCAAAATCGAGAGTTCCTACACCTTCACGCTAGAAAATGGGATTTGAAGATGGAAAATGAGAAAACCGAAGGTTTTCATTTTCTATCTTCAAAACCCTCATCCTAAAGAATTCCGAAGATCTCCTCTGCATGGTATATCTTTTGAGCAGTAATTGCTCGGTAATTCTAATATCAAACTTTCACAGGCAACAGTTAGAGCTTAGAAACGTTCACTGTTGAAGAGCACTCACAGCAGGATGCCATTGAACACTGACTGTTAAACCTTTGAGACCTTCGCCATTTGATAGGATATTCTTTCTAATGGAACTCAAAATTTCTTCCTCTGCACGGTATAGAGTTTGCTAACTGAAAAATTGACCCGATGTAATTTAATTTTATTTTTTTTTATCCCCCTCATAGGCTGCAGATAGAGCTTTGAAACTTTCACTGTTGAGCAGCAGCACCCATAGAATCCCATCTGACAGTGCTAAACCTTTGGCTCCTGAGACCTTTACAATTTGATGGCATGCAGCATAAACTTTCTAATGGAACCCCCGAAAATATTCTTTGCATGGTATAAGCTTTATTAGCAGAATAATTTTATATTATTTATATCTTCCCATAGGCAACAGGCAGAGCTTTGAAAAACTTGCACAGTCGAACAGGACTCACAGAATGCCACCCAACACTGCTAAACCTTTGGCTTTGGGACCTTCACCATCTGATGGCGTGCAGCATATCCTTTTTAATATAACTGAAAGCAATACATCGCTGCAGCCTTCCTAGACGTGGCCAAGGCATTCGACAAGGTGTGGCACCATGGTCTCATCTTCAAGATGGCTTCAGATATCCCGCTGCCGATGGTCCAGCTGATTCGGTCCTTCCTGTCTGGTAGGAGGTTCCGGATCAAATTCGGCGGCGTGAAGTCATCAGAGAGAAGTCTCCGAGCCGGCGTTCCACAAGGCTCGGTACTGTCCCCCACTCTCTACAACATCTATGTGAGGGACATTCCGACGACCCTCTCCACGAAGATGGCCCAATTTGCAGACGACACTGCGGTATTGTCAAGCTCGCTGAGGCCCTCCCTGGCAGTAAGACGAGTCCAGGAGGAGCTCGACAACATCGAAGAATGGTGCGATCGGTGGCGAATCAGGATCAACCCCGAGAAGAGCGTGGCGGTCCTGTTCACCACCAAAAGAAAAATCAGATGGCGCGGTGACCTGGGAAACATCAAGATCTTCGGAAGAGATATACCCTGGAAAGAAGAGGCACGGTGCCTCGGAGTGACGCTAGATAAAAAAACTTACCTGGAGAGTTCACGTGGAAAACATGGTAACTAGAGCCAAGGCAGCCCACTAAGCCTTGGGGAGCCTGACGCACCCCAACAGCAAAATGTCGCAGAAAAACAAACTCATGCTGTACAAGACAGTCATCCGGCCCACGATGACGTACGCATGTGCTGTTTGGGGCTATGCGGCTAAAACCCACGTGAACAAACTCCAGGTGGTCCAAAATCGGACATTACGGACCATCTTCGGCGCTCCGTGGTACATAAGAAACACCACGCTACACAGAGACGCCAACGTGCCTACCATCCAGGAGTATATCTCCGAAAGCGCTCAACAACTCCACTCGAGCGTCCAAGGCCACGGAAATCCAGCAATCCGTGGCCTCTACAACTATGAAGTCGACAGAGGCGCCCGCCACAAGCGCCCGAAGATCTTGATTCTCCCGTAATGCGGTGCGGGGGCGGCCTGAGCAACAGGCCAACCAACTTCCCAGATAGGTCACCGAAGAGATGGGGGTTAGGGGCTGGAAACCCAGGAACCCCCAATCACGTGATAAGTTAAAGTGTAAGTAAGTGCTCGGCCTCAGTTCGAGGAATTTTCTCTAAGAGGCAAAAGGGAATTCCAGCAGTTCCCCCAGCGGTCCACGGCTACGGTTTCCGGCCGAACCGCCCCGGCAGCAGAGGCTACGGATTCCGGCCTCCCAGCCCGCCAGGACAGAAGCATCCGGTCGTCGCCAGAGGCTCACCGACCCACCTCCGCCGCAGGGCTCCTCCGGTCGCCCCAAGAGGCCAGCCATCGTGCACAGGAATTGGATATGTGCCCATCCACTTTATGGAAGGTTTTGCGGAAAGATCTTGGTTTGCGTGCTTACAAAATCCAAATCGTGCAAGAATTGAAGCCACACGATCACCTAGCAAGGCGTAGATTCGGTGAATGGGCCCAAAACAAGATTGCCATTGATCCCGATTTTCATAAGCGAATTTTGTTTAGCGATGAAGCTCACTTTTGTTTGAATGGATACGCCCATAAACAAAACTGCCGTATTTGGAGTGATGGTAATCCTCAAGTGTATGTTGAGACACCGTTACATCCAAAAAAACTGACTGTTTGGCGTGCTTTATGGGCTGGTGGAATCATTGGTCCGTACTTCTTTAAAAACGATACTGGTCAGATCGTTACAGTCAATGGTGACCGCTATAGAGCCATGATTACTGACTTTTTCGTTCATCAATTGAACAACCAGGATGTGCAGGAGCTGTGGTTTCAACAAGACGGCGCAACCTGTTACACAGCTCGTGCCACAATTGATTTATTGAAGGAAACGTTTGGTAACCGCATAGTTTCACGTTTCGGACCCGTGAATTGGCCTCCAAGATCGTGCGATTTAACGCCACTAGACTATTTTCTGTGGGGATATGTGAAATCGATAGTCTACGCCGATAAGCCCGAAACGATTGACCACTTGGAGGACAACATTCGCTGCGTTATTGCCGATATACGGCCACAAATGTTGGAAAAAGTCATCGAAAATTGGACCTCCAGATTAGACTACGTCCGAGCCAGCCGTGGCAGTCATATGCCAGAAGTCATATTTAAATTATAATGCCAGAAGATTATCTTTCGAATAAAGTAAATTTCATGTCAATTTAAAAAATTCATCTTTGTTTTATTCCATTTCAAAGTTCTATACCTCTATAAAAAATACACTTTAGTTCGTTTTTAAACGATACTACGTCACTAATACCGGAATCACTAAGATACTTTTTAAACAGTCTTGTTATGAAGCCCAATGACGTTGAAGAGGACAATTTTATCAAACGTGATATTGCACACTCAATCATTGCAATGATAAAACCAAGATCGTTTTGTCACCGTTGCAACTTATATTCACAGAAAAACAGGTTCGCGATTAATTATAGATTTGTTAACGAAGCTTGGCATTTGTGCTTCATATCACAACATGCAATTATACGAGGCATTAACTATATTACATCCCCCAGAAAAACAGAAGACCCTTTTGTTCAATATGTCTGGGACGCTACCGATCACAACGTCAGCACTACCGACGGGCACAACACATTTCATTGTCTCGGTGGTATTGCGGTGTACACGCCAAATTGGTCAATACATTATCGAGGTGGTTCTCAAAAATGTCGGAAAATGCCAAGTGAAAATGAATTAATTTCAATTCCGATTCCACATGTGCCGTACAATACTAAATCAGTGAGTGCCCTAAAGAATGTACGATTTTTATCGCTCGATTCTCTCCATTTGCCTGAATTGCCTCTGCTATCACCGCACTATACGACGAACTTATATGCTAAGTATTTTCAGTTATCAAATTTCCCATCGTGGAAAGGTTTTATGGAAAAAATTTCCAGTAATTGTACGTATTCGACTTTGCACATTGTTTGCCTATCATTTATAAACGAGCCACCCTCAAAATTATCAACTCTTAATACGGCCTTACATTTTACGATAGTAGAAACAAAAAAAATCAAACAAGACACGACAATTATCACTTTTGATCAGCCATTATGGTGGAAAAATCGGTCCTTGCCAGTTACAAATGAAAATGTGTTTGTGAGATTAGGATTCCATTTGTTAATATCGTTCTTGGGGGCGATAGGTTCCATTATGAGTGGATCGGGTCTCGAAGAAATGTGGGCTACTGTATACGCACCAGTCTGTAAAAAAAATGTTATCAGGACATGCCTTTGCTCGAGCATTGAGGGCACACATATTGAATTTAAGTGCTCTTGGTGTGCATATTATCAATGATTCAAGCCCAACCAATAATACCAAAAAACACATTGAAGAATTCTTCGAAAATTGGGACAAAGAGCATCTGGACATTGGTGATTTTCAGGCTGAGGAATTAATGACACATTTGAACAAGGAACTAATTGCACGCATCGAAAAATTGCAAAATCAAGGACCAACGGCTAAACTTTGGGTGCAGTACATTAAATGCGTTCTTATTGCGTTGCAATTTCTTGAAGCGGAGCGTCTTGCAGATTGGAGGCAATATTTACAAAGCATAAAAAATATGCTGCCCGTATTCCACGCAGCCGGGCATTTTGCCTACGCTAAAAGTGCTCACATTTTTCTACAAGATTTACTTGAGCTAGAAGAAAGGATGGATCCACAAGAGTTTCACAAATTCACGTAAGAGGGTTTCTTTTCAATTCGAAGAAATAGAGTGTTTAGAGGAATACTGCAATCTAAAGTCGGTTTTAAGTGAGCAATACCTCGATTTAAACAGCGGAATAATAATAAAAGACACCGAACACATGAATAAGTTTGTTTTTTGGCTATCGGAGCACTTGCCATTCATTCAAGTAGATAATCTTATGTCTCTCTCGACTGGTGTCGTGAGGCAAGCAATTGTCGTTTGGCATTCGAAAGAGGAATTCAAGCTATTGCAGGCATGATCGGAAAAAGTGCAGATGAAATAAGCTTATCACGCATCAACACAGTAAAGCCATTATCGTCTATGCATGTAATTAAGAAGAAGTTTCGAGTTGTCTCCATATCCTCAGTATTTTTTATGAATCAAGGTACATGAGAAAAACAGTAAAATCCAAATTATATAAAATATTCAGTCATTCCTTGATAGTATCACACAATGTACAAAATTATTATTATGTCGTCGACGGCGGCTGGCTTTTGCATTACGTTGTATGGCCTCATAGCAAAACTTTTGAGCATATATTTGAAATTTATAATTATATTACGTTTAATTTCAAACAAAATTGTCGTGTTGTTTTCGATGGTTATATAACGAAGTCGTTGGAGTAAAATCATACGACCGCTATAAAAGAAAGGAAAAAGTAGTAGCAGCAGATATATCTATCTCGCCTAAAAATCTAGTGGCGGTTCATCAGGGACAGTTTTTATCAAATGTTGCGAATAAATACAAATTCGTGCAACTTTTATCGGAATATTTGCGAAGGCGTAAAGTTGCTACAGCTATTGCCATGGAAGATGCTGATGCCCTTATTGTTGAGACGGCAGTGAAAGTGACAACACAAACAGATTTACCTGTTGCCATTGTAGGAAACGACATCGATGTATTCGTTATAGCAATCGCATTGGCACCAAAAAACCTTTATTTTTTCAAAACAGTTGCTGGAAAGCCTACTACTTTATATGAAACCAACCACTACATTAATATGAAAAATTACGCTATGGTTGCACATGCTTTTGGTGGGTGCGATTCTACCAGCTCATTTTTTCAAAAAGGCAATAGAATTGTTTTTTCTTT
This sequence comes from Sinelater perroti, assembly GCA_036346155.1. NCBI lineage: Eukaryota > Metazoa > Arthropoda > Insecta > Coleoptera > Elateridae > Sinelater > Sinelater perroti. The sequence continues at coordinate 452,531 of JARFIY010000077.1, forward strand.
ACTTGCAAAAGATGAAGAAATGTGTAACGTCATGCAAATATTTAATGAACCAAATAAAACAGCGGACGAAATTTATAAGGCTACAGAAATTTTCACCATCAACTTATACAAAATAATAATAAAATCTATTAACGATGTCAGATACGAAATATTTGTCATCAATTGCCACGACGAAAAATTTTTTTTAGCTACTTTGCCTCCAACTGACGCCGCTTTATACGAACACGCTAAACGTGTATATTACCAAGTTCAACATTGGCGTGGAAATACGTTAAATCCTGAAAATTGGGACTGGAGAAGGAATAATTGTATATTATTTCCTGAAATGACGAAAAAATCTGCGGCTCCCGACGAATTATTGAATTCGGTAAATATTTTTAAATTTATTTCTTGTAATATTACTTTTAACATTTCGTTCAAAATTATTTAAAAAAAATTTGCATTTACGTATATATATTGTATAAAATATATTTTAAACATTGTATTTTTTCAATATTTGCAGGTTTATTGCAGTTGTAAAGGTGATTGCAACTCAGGCCGTTGCACTTGCAAAAAAGCTGGGCTTCCGTGTACTATCCAATGTCAGGTTTGTCTTGGACAAACCTGTACAAATATGGCAAAAGCAGAGAAAGTTGTGTTGGACCTACCAGCAAGACGATGAAGTTGTTGAACAGCAAGAGGCAAATGTCAATGAAGAGGACGTATCCCATTTATTAAATTATGAAGAATATTTTGATGAGATGGAAGTTAACCAGTGACACAGATTTTCTCTATTTGTCTCTTTTCTTGACTTATTTTAAATTACAAATATTATATAATCCTGAAAATTGGGACTGGAGAAGGAATAATTGTATATTGTTTCCTGAAATGACGATAAAAATCTGCGGCTCCCGACGAATTATTGAATTCGGTAAGATAGTTTTTAAATGTTATTATACGCTGAAATAAGCATTTCGTTCAAAAACTTTAAAAATTGGCCATTTACGTATATATATTGTATAAAATATAGTTACACACACTGTATACGAGGTTCATTGCAGCTTGTTTAAATCATTGCAAGCTGACTTTCGTATATAATGATGAATATAATGTCTTGGACAAACCTGTAAATCAGTAAGGAGAAAGTTGTGTTGGATACCAGCAAGACGATGAAGATTTAGAGTTGTATATTAGCAAGAGTTGCAAATGTCAATGAAAGGACGTATCCCATTTATTAAATGATGAATATTGATGAAGAAGTTGATCAGAGAGAGAACAAATTTTCCCAAATTATGGATACAATATTGACGCATTGATAAATTACAAGCGTATTATATTGAAGCAGAGCGAATTGAAAACTGGAATACTTACATTTAAAATTGTGAAAAGTATGTTGCCGTAATTTTCGTGCAAGTGGACATCACATCATTTTTGTAATGGTTACTTTCGATTTTCGTTCGGAAAGTTATTTAAAAATTTTAATTAACCATATATATTTTGAAAGATATTTTTAATACATTGTATTTCAACTATTCTAATGCAATTTATTGCAGTGTAAATGATTGCAACTCAGTTTGTTAGACGCAAAAGCTCGTTGTACTATTCAATGTCAGGTTTGTCTTGACAAACCGAAATTAGGAAGCAGAAAGTTGTGTTGACTACCAGCAAGACGATGAAGTTGTTGAACAGCAAAGGCAAATGTCTGAGGACGTATCCCATTTATTAAATTATGAAGAATATTTTGATGAGATAAGTTAACCAGTGAAGATTTTCTCTATTTGTTCTTTTCTTGACTTATTTTAAATTACAAATATTATATAATCCTGAAAATTGGGACTGGGAAGGAATAATTGTATATTGTTTCCTGAAATGACGAAAAAATCTGGGCTCCCGACATTATTGAATTCGGAAGCTTTTCTTTTTTATACGCTGAAAATGCCGAAAAAGCAATTGGCCATGGTTTCACGAGCAATAAGAGGACACACACTGATACGAGCTTCATTAGCTTTTAAAATATTTCAAGATTTCGTATGTAATGATGAATATAATGTGTGCTTAAATCAGTAGGTAGAAAAAGTTCAATCAAACGATGAAGATTTAGAGTTGTATATTAGACGAGTTGATAGCATAAAACAAACATTTTTAAAGAAAATAAAACAATTAGAAGAGAGAGGACCAACTCCCAAATTATGGATACAATATTGACGCATGATAAATATCGTAAAGCGTTTTATTGAAGCAGAGCGAATTGAAAACTGGAATCTTCATTTAAAATGTGTGAAAAGTATGTTGCCGTATTTTCGTGCAAGTGGACATCACATCATTTTTGATGGTTCTTTCGATTTCTCTCGGAAAGTTGGTAATCGATTTTAATTAACCAAAAATTTTTTGAAAGATATTTTTAATACCTACAACTTTCTAATGTAACTTTTTCCGGTAAAGTTGTAGTTTTTTTTTTAGACGCAAAAGCCGTTTTTTTCACTTTTGCGAATTTTTTTGTACATGTTCGACATCGAAATTTAGGGAGCAAAAAACGTTATCTTTTTTGTATTCTTATGATCTATATGACCATATTTTTTGTTGGTGATTACAATTTTTGACCGAATTTTGCTCTATTTATTGGACTATAAAAGGTATTTATATTATATTTGCAACTATATAACGTTACAACACAATAATAAGGGTAAGATAACACTTGAGTTAAGGTCACTGGACCCTAACTCACATGCATACTACTCAACCCACAATTCACACATTAAATTTGCTTATTGTAAGTCTTTATAGATTGCAAATAGTTAATAAATTAAAAAAAAAACAATAATAAGGGACTCTTACTTACTTACACAGTATTATTATAAATTAAAAAAAATCATATTGGGACGCCGACACGCGTGTCGGATTTGTTTTTCGTCACCTTCAGTAGTACTTTTCGGCTCGCGACGTTCGTTACGATTTTTTCCGTGAATTTTTTTTTTTAATGTCTAACGTTCCAAAAAAGCGTGCTTGACATACCAAGAATCCGAAAAAGCATTTTCACGGCAATCAACACACTGCAACCAAATAAAGTAAAGCGAACCTGATGCAACAGGTGCATCAGCCAAGAGTTGAGTAAAGAAGATTTTGAGCTTTGATACGATGAGCATGCTGAAGATTGTTCGGCCAATCATAGTGGAAGTACAGGGAAAATGGAGGTGGATGGCGTAATCGAACGATGTCTGGAGTTACTCGAATCTTTTTGAAAAAAACGTGTATGGCGAGGAGTTTCCTGTGAAGAAACTGGAGTGCGTACTTCACATGTAGGAAACGAATGTACAAGTGCCTGAAAGAAGCCAAGAAAAAATTGACCGTGAAAAAAAACTGCAAAGAGAAGCTGAGAAAAAAGCCGCGGAAAAGGCCGCCAAGGAAGCCGAGAATAAAGCAGTAGAAGAACTACCGGAAGAAGTCGCTGAAAACACCGAGAACGATACTGAAAATGCAGGCCAAGAAAACGACGACTAATCTGATGAAACTTCAGTAAGGAAAAAACGGGTCGAAAATGTAAGGTCACAAAACTCGTCAAAAAAAAAACAGATGCAGGCCTCGAAAAAAAGTGCCCCCAAAAAAACCTGAGCGCAAGGATCCGGTCACTAATTTTACGGATAAAATATTCCAAGAAATGTCGACTTTTTATGCCCTTGCCATCCAACGGCACCCAGATTCATTAGACAAAATGTACAAAGAAATTTGGGCTGGATTTTACCATAAAATTTCGACTAACGACGATCCGCAACAAGATAACTGCAATGTAGAATGGTGTAAGTGGATGCAGCACACGGCGAATGGACTGGAATTTGAACACCCATCACACCTAGATCCAGAAGTTCAAGATGTCGTGAAGAAGGTCTACATTTCACCGAGTGATATAGAACTTCTTCAAAGGTGCTTGGGAAAATAATAACCAGAACAACGAGTGTTATAACTCATGCCTCTGGCAACTGGCTCCCAAGCATGCCTACGTTAGTAAAAACGTCCTGGATTTCAGCAACCGTTTTCAATGACGGTGCCAAATCATTGCTAATGATGCTGAAGTGCATGGAAGTCGAGGTGGGAGAGATTGCTGTCAACCATTGCGCGAGAGTGGACAAGCAGTGAGAAAGACAAAGTTCGCGCCGGAGCACTGAGGCCAGCAAACAGGGCAAAATCGACAAGAAAAAGAGGGACCAGGACCTTCAAAAGGCATATGAGGAACAGGAAGGCTTATTATAAGCACCAGGGATCGAGTAGACACTGTAAGTCACGCAAATTAAGCCATTTTCTATTGCACGAAAAAAAATTTTTTTTTTAAATGCGTTTTCTCGAAATCCATTTTTTTAAAAACGTAGTACAAGGGTAACTTGAGAACTACTCAACCGATTTTGATTTACCTGTGCTCTTTTTTTCCTTGTTTAATTCTTGAGGTTAATGACCACTATGAGCCTTGGGGGTGGCATTGTTCAATTTTTACATACTTTTTTGTAAAAAAAAATGGGGCAAAAATTTCTGTTTTTTCGTAAAAGTCTTGCCAAATTTTTATTTTTGGAAATTTTTTAGTCAAATTGGTCAATAACCTAGATCTTTTAATGCTCTTAAAAAGTTTTTTTTTTAGACGACTTGGAGCCTCGTAATCCATGTACTACGAAAAAAGTTGTCTTTTCTGTGCGCCCTCTGGTGACGACGAACGAAATTGAAATGACAAAAAAATTTTTTTGTAGAAATTTGATATGTATTCTCAACAATAAAAAAATTTCAAGTCGCTATCTTTAACATTTTTTTGTAAAAAAATTTTGAACTTTCCATCTTTTTTTGACTCCAAACCAGAATATCCCCCTAACACTAAGTAACCTGCATGAACAGCTAGAACGACTGCAACAGATCCACATGGTGGACTGAGCAGAACCCAAGACCTACCTATGCAAACCGTTTCATGATCCAACACTAAGCAACCCGCCTGAACAGCAGCAAGACAGCAACAGATCTACGCGGTAGACTGAGCAGCACCCAAGACCTATCTAAGCAATTCGTTCCTACTTGATTTAACACTAAGCAATCTGCATGAACAGCAGCAAGACTGCAACAGATCCATATGGTGGACTGAGCAGCACCCAAGACCTGCAAACCGCTCCCACTTGATTTAACACTAAGTAACCTGCATGAACAGCTAGAACGACTGCAACAGACCCACATGGTGGACTGAGCAGCACCCACGACCTATCTAAATAAACTGTTCCTACTTGATTTAACACTAAGAAACCTGCATGAACAGCAGCAAGACTGCAACAGATCCATATGGTGGACTGAGCAGCACCCAAGACCTGCAAACCGCCCCCACTTGATTTAACACTAAGCCTGCATGAACAGCTAGAACGACTGCAACAGACCCACATGGTGGACTGAGCAGCACCCAAGACCTATCTAAATAAACTGCTCCTACTTGATTTAACACTAAGCAACCTGCATGAACAGCAGCAAGACTGCAACAGATCCATATGGTGGACTGAGCAGCACCCAAGACCTGCAAACCGCTCCCACTTGATTTAACACTAAGTAACCTGCATGAACAGCTAGAACGACTGCAACAGACCCACATGGTGGACTGAGCAGCACCCAATCCTACCTTATGCAAACCGCCACATGATTCAACACCAAACAACCCGCCTGAATAGTAGCAAGACTGCAACAGATCCATATGGTGGACTGAACAGCACGCAAGACCTATCTAAATAAACTGCTCCTACTTGATTTAACACTAAGCAATCTGCATGAACAGCAGCAAGACTGCAATAGATCCATATGGTGGACCGCTACTTGATCTAACACTATGCAATCCGTCTGAACAGTAGCACGATTGCAACAGATCCACACGGTGGACTGAATATCACATATATATGAATATACAAGGTCCATCCCAAAAGAAATGAGCCTTATTTTTTTTCGGACGCGAGTGTACATTCCGGCGTGCTCTGACGCTTGGGGCAGGTGGTGGGGGGTCTTAGCTTCCATACGCGGTCGGTGCAAGTCGGCTCTGAGCTCTCGGAGCGGCAGGACGGGTGTTTCCGTGAATGTCTATTTTCAATTTTCGACACGGCGCGATGGATTCAAAAATCGATCAACGCTACGCAATTAAATTCTGCTTCAAACTCGGCAAGAATGCTACCGAAACGTTTGAATGCTTCAGGAGGCCTTCAAGGATGATTGTTTATCGTACTCAAGTTAAAAGTGGCACAAAGCATTTAAGGAGGGCCAAGAGGTGGTCCGACGAACCTCGGTCTGGACGACCGTCAACCTCCCGAACCGACGAGAACGTGCAGCGAGTGCGCGATTTTTGAACGCCGATCGTCGGTTCAGTGTTTATCAAGTAGCAGATGCCAAACATTCCGAAATCGACAGTACATCGAGTCATTTCCGGATTTATCGATGCGGAAGGTGTGCGCCAAACTTGTGCCGCGGGTGTTGACTGACGAACAAAACAGCTCCGGTGGTTCGGTGTGAAGAACTCTTGCAAATGTGCGAAGATGACCCGAGTTTTAAACAAAGTGGTAACAGGAGACGAAACATGGTGTTTCCAGTACGATCCGGAGAAAAAGGCAGAGCGCTGAGTGGCACACCACGCGTCACCCCGGCCGAAGAAAGCTCGGATGAGCAAATCCAGGACCAAGACAATGCTCGTCGCCTTCTTCGACGCCAGATTGTGCCACGAGTTCGTACAACCGACGCACAGTGAATGCCGCCTTCTACCTGGAAGTCCTCAAAGACTCAAAAGAAAGGTCGAAGCGGAGCGATCAAAAACGACTGGAGTTTGCACCACGACAACGCGCCGAGCCACACGCGTTCATCGTGACCAAGTACCTGGCCGGATTCAACTCGGCGTGGTTCCAGCCTCCCTACAGCCCGGACTTGTCTCCCCGGACTTCTTGTTTCCGCGGTTGAAAGAGTGCTAAAGGGCAAGCACTGGGACTCGGTTGAGGACATCCAAGAGAATGTCACAGCAGCCCTCAAGGACATCCCTAAGGAGGCCTACCAGGAAGCCTTCCGGACTTGGAAGACCCGTCTCCAAAAGTGCATCGATGCAGGAGGATCCTATTTTGAAGAATTTTGAGGTGTTGTAGCGATCTGCTCAATAAAACTATTTTTTTTTTAAAAAGGCTCATTTCTTTTGGGATGGACCCTGTATACACATCTGATGGGATATCGTAAGTGAAAGTCAGTGGTTGAATCCCCGTTGCACTGGTGGTGCTAGAGATACTCTAGTAACAAACGATTGCTCTAGTTGGGAAAAGTTATAAGAACACTTCTGAATCATTTTGGAGAACCGAGAAATGAAACCGTTTTAGAAAATGACCTCGCAACTTGTTTTCAAGAATCAAACGAAACATACGACCAATATTACGAAAAAATTAAAAATTTAAATTAAATTGTTGGAAACCATTTTAAACCATAACGTGAAGTTCGCAATAACCAGGATTTAAAAATTAGAATTTATAACCCAAAAGGTCAATTTCATTCAAAGCAGTTATTAAACCATTGAATCTTTATAATTATACAGAATTTGTCCAGAAGAATTATAATTTGAAGAAACCTTTGGAATAATCAAATGCAAAGGTTAATTTTAAATTTTCATTAAACAAAAACCTTAACCCAAAAACCGATTTTAAAAAATTCCCAACAAAAACCAAAATTTAAATTTAACCCACATACCAAACAACTTTAAAAAGTATAGTTGTTCAAACCAATTTTAAACCCAACCCATAATACTTAAAAATTTTTTTTAAACCTTTCAAAAACCTTCGAAGAACAGGCTTTCATTTTTAAAAACAAAATTATAATTTTCTAACAAAAGTCCGAACCTTTAAGCCAATAGAAATTTAAAAGAGGCCTTTATAAAACAAACATTCCAAATAAATAATTTAAATTCCTTTTTTGTTAAAGAACTTTCAAATTTAAAAAACCTAAAAACAAAATTCACCAACTAAAAATGATGAAAATTCCGAAAGAATGTAACAATTTCCCAAGAATTGGTTCGTAAAATGGAAAATTTTCAATAACCTTAAAAGAAAAATTTGAAAATTTTCTCCACAATAAACCAAAATTAATTTTCACTACCCCAAACCCCTTTAAATTTAAAAATTTTTGAAATCAATAGTGGTTTTAAATTCAATTAAAACCCAGAAGGTTATTAATAACCTTCCAAAATTAATTTTTAAACCATTTACAAAAAAAGGCCAATCAAAAAAAAGTACAAAATTTCACCCATTTTAAAATTTTCAAATAAAAAAATACAATTTAATTCAATAAGCAAACGAAGGTTTGGTTTTTGAAGTATTTTAAAGGTTAAAAAACCTTAAATAAAGAACCAAAACTTCCAAAAAAAAGGAAATTCCTTTTTTGGAATTAAATCCAACAATTTTTCAAAATTTTAAACCAAATTTCTTAAAAACAATAAAATTTCCCAATATCTAAGAAAGCTCGGATGATTTTCCTGAAACCAAATGGGTAACACCTATCCAGAATTGGTTTGCTTTTTTAAATTGAATTGGTCCATGAGGGAAAAAATAAGAAATTTTCCCACCTTTTTTGGAACAGGTTAATAATCATTTGGGACCCAAAAAATTTCCCTTTCAAGAATTTAAATTATAAATTTATTAACAACATCTTAATTTGAAAATTCTGTAATATTATGTAAAACCGGGGCTTCCAAGAAATTAAAAAATAAATTGAAACCCGGAAAATGACTAATTTTCTATTGGAAATCTTGCCCAATTCCACAATAGAAAAGGATCCCGGGATTCTTAAAAAGGTTCAAAATTCTAGACCAATGGGCATCTTAAAATTTTAAATTTAAAAATAAATTAAGAAAAAGAAAAAAGTTGGTTTTAGGCCACTTATTCAACCGAATTAATAAACAAACCCTTAAAAACTAAACCATCCGTTATCCTATACCAAACAACAAGGAAATAACTTTCCCAAAGGAACTTAGAAATATTTAAATTCAAAATTTTCAAAAAACACACCTTTTCAGAAAACCCCGTTTTTACAATGACCATAAGCGATAAACCAATAAATCACTTTCTGCATCGCATCATCCTAAAATTAGGAGACCAATGTAATGTAAGCTACACAAGAACTTTTTCTAAGCATCATTACGTTGTTACAGTTAGGAGAAGAGATGAATTAGAAAACCTCAGCCCTTTTTTTAAGGAATATATAAATCCTAACAATGTGTATAGAACTTATTTTAAAGACACCGAATTAGAATCAAAATTTTTAACTATCACAAATCATCTGCTTGACAACAAAGTAAAAATTATTAAAAGCAATATACTGGCTAAAGATATGGAAGAATCTAACGACCAATGCAATGCAATCACTCAGTATCATCTTACCAATCATAATGGAGTCACAGAAACTTAAATAACCTTAAATTCAAATACTATTGGCCAGATATGAAGACCAAAATTAATAAAATAATTAACGAATGTGAAACTTGTTTAATTAATAAATACGAACGAAACCCGTATAAAATTCAGTTTTCAGGACCATTACTATCAAAAAAACCATTTGATATTAATACACACTGACACATTTAGTTTCGAAGCTCTCAAATGTTTTACAATTATAGATTTATTTTCACGTTATGCACAAGCCTACTTTATAAACGACACGACCGGAATTACAATTCTAAATAAACTTCGACACTTTTTCTCACACCATAATTTTCCAAAAAATCGTCCGTAATGAAGGAAAATAGTTCAAAAATAAAGTCTTTCAAGAATATTTTGATATGTTCAAAATTAAAATCCATTTCACCACAAACAATAGTACTTCAAATTCACCTATAGAAAGATTTCATTCTACCATCCTAGAAAAACTGAGAACCGTTAAAGCTCAAAATACAAATGAATCTCCATAAAATATAATGATAACAGCGATATTAATATATAATCAGACTGTTCATTCAACCACAGGATATACCCCATTTACCTTGCTTTATGGCCCATATAAAATTATAAACGCTTAGGAACTTGATTTAGATAAAACTACCTTTGAAAATTACAATAAAAAGAGAAAAAACGAAATATTACCATTTTACGAAGAATTATATAAAAAAAATATAAAAAAAAGGTACCAAGAGATTAGAAACACAGAACAAAGATAAGATTTCCAACATAGAAATTGACGAGCCGACAGTATATTTTACCCGTCAAAGAATTAGAAAGACCGATCCATATTACGATAAGGTTAATATTACAAACATCGACGATAACAAAATTTCAGGTATAAGAGAACTATCAAAAAGACCCGCCAATATACATACAAGAAAAATAAAAAGAATTTTAAAAAATTTCAATTGCAGAACCGGTCTCCCGACCAGGAGCCAGGCCCTTCAAATAGAAGAGATCCAAGTTAATGATTTTTTCGCTAAAGACCTAGGCCGCAAAAATTCTAAGCTATTTTCATAAATTTTATTTTTATATTAATATTAGTGACCTAGAAATTAGTTATCAAGTAATATAATTATTTTAGAAACAAAATCCGTTAATCCAATCACACGCCAACTCATAAACGCCCTTAAAGAAAATTGCCTTTCTATCGAAGACCAATTAGCAAAATTCAAACGCAGAACAAAACGAGGTTTAATAGATGGTCTAGGAACAACAATAAAATACATTACAAGTAGCTCGGATAATAATGATCTCGCGGAAATAAAAATAAATCTTTACAAGAATCAAGATAAAATTATCAAACAAATGGACAAATTCATATCTTTCTCAAATCACATAACTAATAGGTACTCGGAAAACTTTCAAACCATTCAAGAGAACTTATTTTTATCATTCAACGCACTAAAAAATATGAGTGACATTTTAAAAATACAATTAAACGTACAATATAACTACTATCTCAGTTCAAAAATGATAAGCATCCTCGAACGTATAGAAAGAACCATTTCGCTAGCATTTTTGGAAAACACAAATTTAGATATAATTTCAAATCCCGAATTAGTTTCTATCATGATCCACCTACAGCTAACTTATAGACCTACACAGTTACTCGAATTAGACAAAAATTAGGCTTTTAAAGTATTAGAATTTACAAAATTTCAGATATTATCAACAGGTAATGTAATTACATGTATATTGCGCGTCCATATTCTAAACCCGTCTCAATACCAACATGCAAAAATATGTACTATTCTTAATGAGCAGGATAAGTTGTTGTTATCTCCATATAAATATCACCTGCAGGACGGAAGAACAGAGTTGTGGAGTGATGAAGACTGTAAAGCAATTGATAAACAAACCATATGTCGTAAATAATGGATAAAAAGAAGAAGCCTAGCGGTGCGTTTAAGCGCAGACAACGTCAGGAAAGAGAAGACACTAGTCAAAAATTACTGAAAATTGACACATTTCTTAGTCAGCCGTCTACAAGCAGTCTACTGTAGTGCAGGCTGAGAAGCCTACTGAAGGAGATCTGACAATTATTGCAGTTAAAGATACCGTCATCAGGGAGGATATCGCTGATCATATCAACGACGACAATGTCTGCGTGGCACAGGTAACAGCGGAAAAACCAACGATCTCGTCAATTTTCGAAAATTTGTACAATCAATCGTCATACGACTTGGGAAATTTTACGAACATTTTATTGTTAAGTGATGATAAAAAACGTCAAATTCCAGATCGTGGATCTTTACAGCCTTCGGGACCTTTTCCAAAAGACGCCCACCAGAACAACAGGTGTTTTTCAAAATCGTACTACTTTTCAACTTCTAAATATGGACCAGTTCATCGTTTTTGTTTGTTATTCTAAAATACTAGATGCTGCCTATTGTCAACCCTGCTGGCTATTTGCTTCGCAAAGGAATAATGTATGATTTAAGGGCATTCGGGACTGGAAACATTTATCAGAACGAATAAAACAACACAGTTTCTCGAGTGGTCATACGGAAGCATGTGTTGTGTATGAACTTTGGAAAAAAAGTGATACAACTATCGACAAGGAACTTGAAAATGAAATTCGTAAAGAAGCGTCATTTTGGAAAATGGTTCTTCAAAGATTATTCGATGTCATACTTACCCTAGCAAAGAGTTCTTTGGCTTTAAGAGGGCATCGAGAAAACTTAAATGAGGAGGGGTACCATGGAAATTTTCTGTCCGTTGTAGAGCTTGTCGCCCGATATGATCACATACTGCGGCAAGTTTTGGATATGCCTAAAGGTATTATTTTTATTTCTAAGTTTTACCTGACTGCTTCAGAAGGAGGGTTATGTTTCTCGAGAGTTTGTATGTATGTATACTAGGACTCAGTATTAGAAGTAAATTTTGTAAACAATAAACTGTCATCTTGATTTTGTATTTGGAATTTATGGCTTGGCAGCATGTTATCAGGTTTGTACTAGTTGTGAGTAAACCACTATTTATATTAAATTATATATGTTAAATTAAGTCAAGAAAAATAAAATATTATATTTCTTATTGTATTTTAAGCTACTGATTTTAAAAATAATAAAATTAATGTTTAGTCAGAACAAAAAAGGGTAGATGGTCTGAGAACTGATAACTTGCTGCCAAGCCACAAACTCTTAATTAAAAATCAAGATGACGTAAAAAGTGACAGTTCTTTGTTTACAAAACTTACTTCTAATACTGATTCCTAGTATATGTATGTGGATTTATTTCTACCATGCTGCAGCCTAAACGGCTTGATGGATTTTCACATATGAGGTAGTCGTCTTGATAGAGCGAGTGACACAGGGTACAAAATTTTTTTTTCTAAACCCATCGAGTGGGGTATCAAAAGAGGAATTTTAATCAAATAACAATCAATCAATTTAAACAAAAAATATTTAAGTTACTGTAGTCGTTTTTTTATTCATTTATTTTTATTAAAATTAACTGTTTATATTCTAATTATTGTTTAAAATCGTTTTTAGGATCAACAAGATATCTGAGTACAACAATTCAAAATGAAATGATTGATTGCTTGAGGACCACACTTGAAAATCATCTGCTAGAACAGATTAGAGCGTCGCCGTTTTTCGCCATCATATTGGATACGACACAGGATATATCGAAGGTAGACCAGCTGAGCATTGTTGTGAGATATGCAGCAATAACCAGATCGGAAAATGGACGGCCAGTTGACATAGAGGTTAAAGAAACTTTTCTAGGTTTTTACGCAGCCAGCGAACACGGCGCAGCAGATTTAGTCAATCAGGTGACTACATTATTTAAGGATAAAAATATTGATTAAAAAAATGTGTGGGTCAAGGCTATAATGGAGCCAATGTCATGAGCGGTGCGTACAATGGTGTACAAAAACAAATTAAGGATATCCACCCAACGCAGAGTACGTACATTGCGCCACTCATAATTTAAATTTGGTGGTAAATGATGCCGTTAGCAATTGTTTGGAATTGCAGAATTATTTCGGAGCATTGCAAGATTTGTTTAATTTTTTCGGACTTAGCATCAAACACTGGGATCTGCTGTCAAAATTCACTGGCGAATCGGACACCACTCTAAAAAAACTAAATCCGACTAGATGGTCTAGTAAGGTCAATACGATATATGCAGTAAAACTTCGTTATTTCGATATAACCAAAGCATTATCAGAAATCATTCTCAAAAGTTCCAGTAAAGATGAGCGTAGTCAAGCAGAAAATATTAAAACAAAAATGCTAAATTTCGAGTTCGTGTTCCTTTGTGAATTCATGCACTGCATATTGAATGATATCAATTATGCATCTAAAACTTAGCAAAAATGCAACATTGATTTGGACGAAGCAAGCAGAGCTTTACAAGGAACAAATGCAAAGATGCAAATTTATAGAAATGACTTCGAATCATTTTTACACGCAAAGCCAGTGAAACTGCAACAAAATATGGCACAGAACCCCATTTCAAGGAAAAAAGGCAAAGGAAAATAAAAAAACATTTTGATGAATTATCTTCAGATTACTGATTTCAAAACAGGGAAGAAATATTTAAAATTACTATTTTCAATAATGAACTAGACACAATAATAGCTCAGTTAAATGCACGTTTTACTGGCATGAGTAGTCAGTCAAATATTCAATTTTCTAACACCAACATTTTTACTGGATGTAGATGAAACAACTTTATTATAAAAGTGTGACCAATTCCAAAGTAAATATTCTGATATAATAGACCCTAACTTTTCCCTTCAATTTCTTAATATTTACCACTTTTTTTTTATTTTAGAAGGAGGGGAAATCTTTATGTACTGTCCCTGTGCTTGGGTCTATAGCACAGAAGTGTGGGACTCTCCTATCTATGTAGGCACTACCCACTAAAACCACTCCTTTCTTTTCCACCGCCGCGCCCGGTATCCGCTTTGGCATTACTTCTGGCGTGTCGGTTTTTACTCCTGTTCTTGGTTGCCTCTTTTGTCACTTTCCCTTTCTCTTTCTCAATATATTTTGCGATGTTTTGCCAGTATCCCGTTATCATTAATTCTATTATATTTTCTGCGTCAATTTGCTGTTATATGTCTTGTTGTAGTTTGTTCATTCGGCTTCCCACTTGTCGCATTCGATTATCGCGTGCTCTGCAGTGTTCACTATGTCCCTGTTACATTGTTTGCATATGTCGTCGTTTTTTTCCTATTTTTTTGAGGTATGCCTCGAAACTTCCGTGTCCGGTCATGAATTGTGTCAGATAGTAGTTTAGATTTCCTTCCATCTCTTTATATCTGGTATTAGTCTCCTCGTCCATTCCCCTCTGCCATTTGCTCATCATATCTTTTTCTATTTCTTGCTTGGTTCTCTCCCTTTTATGAATCTCCGTCCTCTCCTGTACCTGCAGTTCGATGGGTACTGTGCCTGCCAGCATGTTGGCCGCCTCGCTAGATATTGTTCTATATGCGGCTACTATACGTATTGCCACTCTCCTTTGTACTCTTATTAGCAAGTTTGCGCACTTTTTATATTTCAGTGCCTGGCTCCATATTGGTGCAGCGTATAAAATGATGTGTACTACGCTGCTTAATATTTTTATTTTGGCATCCGTCGGTCTTCCGATGCGCTCCTTTCTGCCTTTTCCACCGTTTGCAGATATGCGCCGTCATTCGCATGTTTGGGTCAAAACCCCCAGCTACTTTAGTTGGTTTTTTGTTTCGATATTTTGGTCGCCGACTCTTACTTCCAGCTTTTTGGCCTTTCTTCTTCCTACTAACAATACAGCTTCCGTTTTTTCCGTGGCCAACTGTAGTCAATGTCCTCTAGGTAGTATGTTATTCTTTCCAGTACATCCTCCGTGGTTTTTTTAGTTCCACTGCTGTCTTTTTCGTCACTACTAGTGCTAGGTCATCCGCGTATGCTATCAGCGTGGCTCCCTCTGGCATTTCCATCCTGAGCAACTCATCATAGTATATGTTCCACAGTATCGGACCTAGTACCGAGCCCTGTGGAACGCCGCTGCTTAGTTTTATTTCTGTAATATTTACCACCTGCTTTTACTTGAATTAACTAAGGCAAAAACATGGACTATTCACCAATTCTGTAAAGAAATAATGAGCAAATATGGAGTGTTGGAATGTGGCCTAACAGAAGTATTTACAGCAATGTTACTGTTCCATATAATTCCTGTCACTTCTGCAGAAGCTGAAAGATCATTTAGCAAATTAAAAATTATAAAAAACTATTTGAGGAATACTATGGGCCAAGCTCTACTCCGACATTTATCACTAATAGCAATCAAAAACAAAGAAACATCAAGTTTAGATTTAACCAAAGTCATTGATATATTTGCGAAAACTAAAGCTAGGAAACGATTATAGATAAACTAAACTTCCGACTTTCATATAATAACTAGAGGAGATGCTTTATAGAGATAAGTTTATCTTTGTACATGACATCGCTAAATAAATTGTTTTTGATGTTTTATGGAAAATAAAGCAAAATAAAAACTTTTTGATTTAGGTACTTAGTTTTATTCCTTAATTGCCTTAATACCAATACCTATATTAATTTATTTATCCTAAACTCTGCGTGTAGAACCAGGACGTGCCCTGCTATGCACAATAAAGAACTGATGATAAAGTAGCTTTGCAACTTTAAAGTATTTAAATGTAACTACATATTTATATTTTGACTCGTATTGATAAAATTTTAAAGATTTGTTCCGTATTCGTCGTGTTCCGAACTCGACGTACTCCAATTTGTCGTAACCCAGATTCGTCGTTAAACGGTATAGTCGGTCAAGAAAGTGGTGTTATTGGTTTAAAAATCTCTACTTAATTAGGATTCCGTACCCAAAGGGTGCTCAAAGGGACCCTATTAACGTGCCTCTGCTGTCTGTGTGTCTGTCACAGGACTGTATTTTTTTGAACGGTAACAAGTAGATATTTTCTTTTATTTTCATAAAATAGTTTTAATTTGTCCATTAAAATAAGTTACAATTTGTATTTGATTTTTAATTTTATTATGGAGTCGACTGTATTACGACGAATCTGGAGCACGACGAATCTGGATTACGACAAATCTGGAGTACGTCGAATTCGGAACACGACGAATACGGAACAAACGATTTTAAATAGTTTAGTTGGGACCCTAGTTTATTTTTTGCCCCAGGGCCTTTGGTTACCTAGCTACGCCATTGAGCACACACAACGTGTGCGTGTGTAAAATTCATGGTAATATTCGACTAAAACTAAGAGGATTGAAAAAGAATTCGGTCTGAGAGGCTACATCCATTTCGGTACACAACCGTCTGTTCGGTACACACGGTCTGAAACCAGATGACTTTCAAAAACGCGTAGCCTTCTGTGAATGGCTGTTGCAGTAACAGAACACAGATAATGGTTTCATTGCACATATCCTGTGGACTGATGAAGCATGTTTCACTCGTGATGGGGTACTCAACCATCACAACAGCCATATGTGGTGCCAGGTCAATCCGCATGCAATCCGGCCGCAGAAACATCAGGAACGTTGGTCTCTTAACGTGTGGGCCGGCATACTCGGGGATCGCCTGCTTGGACCATATCTGTTACCTGAACGGCTCTCGGGACAGTCGTACTTGGTGTTTCTCAATGAGGTCTTAACCGAGTTCCTCGATGACATATCATTAGCGGCAATACAGAGACTTTGGTTCCAGCATGATGGGGCTCCGGCACATTTCTGTGCTCCTGTACGTAGTTGGCTGGATATGGAATACCCCGGCCGCTGGAGTGGACGTGGGGGTCCGGTTCTATGGCCGCCACGTTCACCAGATCTTACACCGTTGGATTTTTTCCTATGGGGCCATCTCAAGGAACTGGTGTATCGAGACGTAGTGACAACACCAATGGACTTAGTTGCTCGTCTGCATGCTGCTTGTACTTCGGTGGACCCCGTGATGCTGCAACGTGTAATGACAGCCATTCCACGGCGTGCTCAAGCCTGCCTCTACATACACGGCGGATACTTTGAACATCTGCTTTAAATTGTGCATATACTGCTGTTGATATGTTCAATAAAGTGTTTTTTCTTGCACCGGCAGTGACGTCATACTTTGTTTTTCGTATTTTTCTCGTAAACTATGGATCGTACAGGAACGCTTCTTTGGGCAGTTTTTATGTACTCCCAACGAGGAATCTAGCTGTGCAGAGTTTATGCGGTCGTTTTGGAACACCCTGTATATATAATATAAATGTATATGCAAATTATATTTATTGCATAAGCGTAAATGTAAAAAAAAACAGATCAGAGTAGACGGGCGCCTGCTGAAGAGACGCGGATGCTCGCGGCGCCGTGACAGCGCCTACGCGACGATGTTTAAAAATTCATCTTTTTCTTATAGAAAGCACAAAAAAAATTTTGCGCATATCATTAGCTTAACGTTAGAGGAATAAAATTTAAAAAACATTATTATTCTACCTAGTCCAGAAGACAGACAAATTTCAAATTCTTTATTAAAACATTAATTTTTTATAAATAAATAAAAAAAATCATAATATGAATATACCATCTTATTCTTCTATTATTCTTATACTTACCATTAAAATTTGGTAAAGTTTTATAAAAAACTCGCTGAATAATCGCGATATGAAAAAAAGCCCAAAAACTAATTTGTTTATAATTTTTGCAAAAATAAAAAATTTTTAAAATTATTTTAGGGCATTCATTTCGACATACAGACTTTCAATAATCACAAAAAAATAGGAAATTCAACAGGTTGATTTTTAGCGGCCCACATCAGAAAGTTTGACTCATATTGTACAAATTTAGAAGTAAAATACAAATCGCAATCAAAGGAAAAGAGGATTCTCATAATCTACGACCCCTTCCAAGAACCGCTATCACGCAGAACGAGGACGTCCTATCTTAAGGAAAGAAGAGTTAAGTCAGCATTTAGAAACTTGCAGTGTTTGTCTCATATAAGCAGTTTGTGTTTGCTTCCTGCTAGTTATATTTTATCTACATTCTATATATTACTGTTCCCCCTAATCACTTTATTTGTATTTGCTTCTTAATAATCATATTCTCTCTACATTTTAAGTACTGCCGTGGGATTCCGGTTTACTAACAATTTATGTACATTTCATAAAAAAAGAACAGCGGAAAGCTCTATTCAAAACTAATATGTATGATAAATTATACCAAACAAGCACTAATACACAGCTAATATTCTGTTCAAGTGGAGAGTCCATGTACTAGTGTCTCTACTTGTTGGTCAAATCAAAACATTAAGAGCTCGAGGCGATTCGTGTTTGCTGGTGTTTGTACCCTAGCGGTGGACGTACTGTCGCACAGGGGGGAAATCGATAAAATCGTGGCCAAAAATCAAATTTTTGAGTTGTATATTTTCGTCTATATACGTTCAGATCTTGTTTAGGGATAGTCCTAGAACCGGAATCCGGACCCGGCAGGTATATACCTGCTCTAGGGTCACCTCGACATCAGTCGACATTCAGCTGAAGAAACTATTTCAATTGGAATTCGGCAAAATGGAATCACTTTCTGGAGGTATGTAGAATATATGGTTATGCACAGTTATTGCTCATTTTATGTTTGTAATATTTAAATCTCGCGACAAGTAAACATAAAAAATTGTACACTTTTTATCTAAAATCGATTTTCTAATGTAGTTTTAAAAATGTCTTCGCGAGTCTCGACCTTGTTTCGACAAGGAACTGTTAGTGTATAGTGTTAAATATAACATATTAAAAAACTGGCTGCTCAGGAGTGCTCAATGAATAGTGAGACTAATTTTTATGGAGGAACGCGTGGCGCGACATTAACGGACGTGTGAATGTAATGCATTGGTTATTACGTTATAGCGCGTTGGTATATTTTCTGTCTATTAACATAGATTAATGTCTTATAACGGTCATGGAAATTAGTGAATTAACATTAATTAATGGCACTAATTACTTTTTAATACGATAATTTATTATTTTAAATATACACTACAAGTTACTTCACGTTCCGTTTTATGATAATCTCAAAATTTTATAAAATAGTCCTCAAAGAACTCTCAGCAGTTAGAATTGTATTTCCCACATGCTTGTAAGGCGTAACGGTAGGTCTCGCCCTTCGACTGCACTGTAGGGTCTCCGCAGTAAAGAAAGGAGCCTCCCGATGTTCAGCCTTTCTTATACCTGTTTTTTATTGACACCGAGGAGACCCTCGTAAAGGTGGATTCCATGAAATTTCTGTATTCTTTTTATCTCGTACAGAATGTATTCAAATATATTTATGTGTAGTTTTTTATTTTGCCAAAAAATGTATATTTCAAAAATTAACCATACTTTTTCTGGACAACAGGTGGCTCTCCCCTAGGTATCATTTATATCATAAATATTCATTTTCTTCATAAATATAAAATTATCATTTAGTAGTAATAAATTATTTTAGTATATTTCAAGGCATAACACTGTTAGTGAGAAATCTGAAAATTTGATATATTAATGGATTTTAAATACATAGTATATAGTTTTGTTAAGTATAAAAATAATTTCTGAATAATGTCATTCAATTTTGTACATGTTTATATTGGTATTTTACAGAGTCTTCCAAATCTTCAAATCTAGAATTGTCAAGAAAAGACGTTTTCTTTATGGTGAAAGACAGTTTAAAAAATGAACAGAAATTCGTCATTGACGTTTTGAAAAATGCAATTTTAAAAAAACCGAACATGTGATACAAGTAGATGAGGATGAAAAGTCATTAGGACTGTTATTTGCATTATTGAAAAAAATGAAGAATGGTTGAAGGGCACCGTACAATTTTCAAAATTATCCAATACTGAATGCACAACATCAACATCTGAGAAGATTGTGAAGAATGATAAAAAAGGAACATGTGGGCGACCTTCGCAATCCTTTGCTTCATCCAACGATAGATCAAAGAGGCGAAAGACTCAAGAAGTACGTTCTACTTTATCTACAGAAGAATTGGCGTATGCTGCTCAAATGAGCTTAAGGAGTTCTGGTCAAGTACATGCTGCTCAAGTTCTTAAAGATGACACGTCAACAAGCCCAACAAGAGCCTCAAAATATATATCTGCTGTTCGGTCACAAAATGAAGTACCTTTAACCCCAGACGAAGCACTTTCTTTAATGATCGAGAAAGGAGAATCAAAGCGCTCTTATCAACTATCAAGAAATGCAGCTAGAGCACATAAATGCAAATTATACCCATCATACCATGAAGTAGAAAAAGCAAAAATCGTTGTTATCCATCAGTTGTGTACACAACTGTTAGTGAGTCGTGCGCACATATTAAACTACAGGCTTTACTTGATCATACCACATATAGAATTATACAACTTCAGGCTGATGTCATCGATACTCTAAATCCGGAAATTCTGCAAAAATTAGTACTTCACTGTAAATGGGGATGTGATGGAAGCAGCGGTCAAAGTGTTTATAAACAAAAATTTACTGAGGATGGAAAATCTGATGAAAGCATTTTTTATACTTCTCTGGTACCTTTACAATTAATACACAATAATTACGAGATGGATGAAGCAACTATTGTGTGGAAAAATCCTAGACCATCATCTCCTCGATTCTGCAGACCAATACTATTGCAGTTTGTACATGAAGATGTACAGTCAACACGGAAAGAAGTTACCGACATTGAACAGCAGATTGAGGGTCTTGCACCATACGCTACTGAACAAAATGGAAAATCCATTTCAATAACTTATTGTACGTCGTTTACGATGATAGACGGTAAAGTCTGTAACGCAGTAACCGGTACCACTTCTGCACAACGCTGCTTCCTGTGCAAAGCCACCTCTAAAGAATTTAATGACATCGACAACATTATAAAAATGAACATTACTACAGATAATTTAAGATTTGGCATATCTACATTGCATGCGTGGATTCGTTTTTTCGAGTGCTGTTTGCATTTGTCATATAAGCTAACAACTGAAAAGTGGCAAGCTCGTCAAGAGGAAGTGAAAAAGAATGTGAAAATACGCAAGGAAGAAATACAGACTCAATTTAAGTTAAAACTGGGGTTTATCGTTGATCGATGAAAGCCAGGATATGGCAGCTCTAACGATGGAAATACAGTACGCCGCTTTTTCGAAAATGCTGCCATATCTGCTGAAATAACAGGAGTCGATGAAAATTTACTTCACCGATTTCATGTTATTTTGCAGGTAATTTCGAGCGGATATGATATAGACGATGAAAAATTCAAAGACTATTGTGTAAATACTGCCCGTTTATTCGTTGCTTTATATCCGTGGTATTACATGCCTACATCTGTACATAAAGTGTTGATACACGGAGCAGAAATTGTAAAATATGCTCTTTTACCGATCGGACAACTTTCTGAAGACGCCCAAGAGTCACGCAATAAGGACATTAAAAACTTCAGATTACATCATTCAAGAAAATGCTCTAGAGAGTCGAATATGAGAGACATTTTTAATAGGCTCTTAGTAACATCAGATCCATTTCTCTCAAGCATCAGGAAATTGCCCCAGAGACCGGCAAAATCTCTGCACCAAGAAGCTATACAATTGTTAAAACAACCTGAAGTCACCAGACAACAGACAAGGAACGATTTCGATTTAGATACAAGTGGGTCAACATCAGAATCCGAATCGAATGATTGATGAATATGACATACATGATTTTTGTTACTAGGAGTAAATAAAGAATTACATAATATATACATGACTTAATCTTTTACCACTTTCCCTATATCAAATTACTCCATAATAAATGCATAAATTTAAAAAAAACGAATAAAATTAAAATTACAAATTTGTTTTTTTTATTGATATCAATTTTACAATACTTTTACGATGTTTTTGTTCTAATTTAACTCCTGAATCGTAAGCAATGACCTCGAAAACCAAATTACATGAGATTTCACTTCATATTTTCAACGTATGAACAGTTTTGGTCGCTACTTTGGATCCGCCATTTTGAATTTTTCAAATCGGACATCAGATTCGTAATCAGCGACCTCGAAAACCCTCATATAGGTAATTTGGGATTTTTGGCCACGAAATCGAGACTTTGCCCCACTGTGTGTCGGGACTTGATCTCTTTTGGTCTGCATAGTTTTGTTGTGTATCGTAATTTTTAATGTATCCTACAGGTTTTCATAGCTTGGTACCTCGGCTACGCTCGCCATCTCAACAAAATCTCGATTCTGGCTATCAGTATTACATTAGTGATGAAGACGAAACTCGGCAACCAATTCCTGACGACGACGCTGACCCGAAAGCAACTGATATATTTTCGAACGCTCTCTTTGAGAGTTTAAGTGGCAATGACGATGACGATGACGGTGAAAATTCTAATCGAGATAATCAAATTAATTTAAAAAATACGCACAATTCCAAGATATCTCCCTATATTTATCAATAAAATGCTTTAAGCATCATTTGTTCTCTATTGTTTACGGCTAATTGTTCGATCTCAATTGGTGAACTGCTTAATTACAAAAGCAATTAAAACTTGTATAATTATTAACCAAAAATTAATTCATAAACTCGGCTTGTTCTGCTGATTGCAATGATGTACAATTTTTGTATTTTTGATTAGCCATTCGTGAAATATGGACTTTAGTACAATTTAAACAATGCGGTTTTATAATGCTCTTTAGGAAAATCTCTGAAAGACAGTTACAGAGTTGGGCTTATTAATTGCGATAATACATTTCGAAACTTTGAAAGCTGTTATTGATTTCGGTTTAATAATGTATGACAATGATTTAAAAGGTAAAAGGTAGTTATTATTGTCATACCATTAGTACTACACGTGGACAAGCTGTACGAAATTCATACAGTTTTGAAGTGGTTTGATTATATCACAAGCAAAATTTTTAAAATATTAATAGCCTCGTATTATGACGTTGTTGTGTGCGAATACGAAATAAGACTAGCAGTGATTTACTACTATTAATTGTTGCATTTGAAAATGGCTAATATGAATTTTAAAGGTTATTACCAAAACTTACGCGGATTACGTACAAAATAGCAAGAGTTCTATTCAGAGGTCGCACAGTCTGATTTTGATTTTATTAGCATTAGTGAGAGTTGGTTGACAGCTGATTTTTACGACTGAGAATATTTTGATGGTAGATATTTAGTGTATTGAGCCGATCGATCGATGGTGGACAGAGGTTTGACGCGGGGTGGTGGGGTACTTGTAGCGGTGCGCCGTAGCCTGCTGCCATTGCGCCGGGACTGGCCGTGTCCCCCCGCCTCCGCAGCAGAGTGCGTATGGGTTTCCGTGCCGTTGAATGTTGGAGCCGATGGCAATGACAGTGGCGGTGGTCCTGCCCGCTCATACCTAAACATTGCATGCGTTTACTTTCCGCGTGGACCTGGCTACCGTGATGCGTTGACTTCTTTTTTCGATATCGCTAGTCACATTATAATTGATAAACCTAATGATGTTTTTTTGTTAACGGGCGATTTTAATTTACATGAAGCAAACTGGACGGATTCTATTTCATCACGCGGTTGTCTTCATTCCTCAATTCTTCCGAGCGGAAACTTAGCAGTTAATCACTTTAATGAGTTTTGGCGTTTACAAATTTTATACAGCACAAATAATATTAAAATACACTAGTGACTCATATTCTAGATTTATATACAAGTCCATCCCAAGAAATAGCCTTATTTTTCGGACGCGAGTAGTACATTCCGGCGTGCTCTGACGCTTGGGGCAGGTGGTGGGTCTTAGCTTCCATACGCGGTCGGTGAATGGCTACTCAGGCAGGACGGTGTTTCCGTGAATGTCTATTTTCAATTTTCGACACGGCGCGAGGTTAAATCGATCAACGCTACGCAATTAAATTCTGCTTCAAACTCGGCAAGAATGCTACCTTGAAACGTTTGGAATGCTTCAGGAGGCCGTTCAAGGATGATTGTTTATCGTACTCGAAGTTAAAATTTGTGGCACAAAGCATTTAAGGATGGCCGGAAGGGTGGCCGACGAACCTCGGTCTGGACGACCGTCAACCTCGAACCGAGAGAACGTGCAGCGAGTGCGCGATTTTTGAACGCCGATCGTCGGTTCAGTGTTTCAAGCTAGCAGATGCCTAAACATTCCGAAATCGACAGTACATCGAGTCATTTGCCGAGGATTTATCGATCGGAAGGTGTGCGCCAAACTTGTGCCGCGTGTTGACTGACGAAAACATTGCTCGGATTAACTTCGGCGTGGTTCCCCAGCCTGCCTACAGCCCGGACTTGTCTCCCCGGACTTCTTTTGTTTCGCGGTTGAATAAAGTGTAAACCAAGACTGGGACTCTTGGTTGAGGACATCTAAGAGTAATGTCACAGCAGCCTCAAGGACATCCCTATTCAGGCCTACCAGGAAGCCTTCCGGATCTTGGAAGACCGTCTCGAAAGTGCATTGATGCAGGAGGATCCTATTTTGAAGAATTTTGAGGTTTAGCAATCTGCTAATAAAACTATTTTAAAAATAGTGCCATTTCTTTGGGATTACCCTATGCAGCGAGTCTACGGACTGTCGCATTACTAGTTGTGATTATCCGCTCACGCCCGAAGACCCTTATCATAAATCACTTTTAATAGATCTTATGTTAAATTATACACCGCCTCTGAAGCCCTGTATTTCATATATTTATAATTTTCATGGAGCAAATTTTGAGAAAATAAATGATGAATTAAAACAAACTAATTGGCAATCAATTTTAAGAATTTGGATGTTGAGCAATGCATATCAAAATTTTATAGCATACTTGATGATTTAATTTCGCGTTTTGTTCCCGTCGTACAGTGTACCCTAATAATAATAGTTTACCGCGGTGGTATAGCAGACCGCTTATAAAAATATTAAAAGAAAACGGAAATACCATCGTCTTTGGAAAATATTCGGAAATCCCTCGATTACAATAGTTTCAAGATTCTCAGAAAAACGGCAAATAAAATAGAAAGGCAATGTTATCAAACATTTATTAAATATTCAGAAGAAAAAATTAAGACTCATCCCAAGTTTTTCTGGACTTTTGTGAAGTCGGTCTTCTCTAACGATGGTCTGCCGCAAACTATGTACTACAAAGGTGCGTGCGCTACTGACGGACAGCAAATTTGCGAATTTTTCAATGTTCATTTTCATTCTGTGTTTGAGGAAGCCGATCCGACAGTTATAAATATTAAAGAGCTGGAATCTCCTTTGAATTGCGTAACAGACATTAGCAGCATACATATAACAGAAGAAATTGTCAAAAACATTAACAAGGGTGCAGGGCCTGACGGTGTGCATCCAGTACTAATTAGTAAATGTTATTCTACTTTGGCGTTGCCCCTAACATTGCTTTATAAAAAGTCAATTTCTGAAGGATGTGTACCAAAAATTTGGAAGAGAGCTTGGATTACTCCGATACCTAAAGAGTCTATTACGCAAAACATAGAGAAGTACCGGCCTATTTCCAAGTTATGCCAGTTTGGTAAAATATTAGAAAAGATAGTTACCAGTCAATTATTCAGTGCCCTTCGTTATTTTATTACATCCCACCAACATGGCTTTTTTAATGGTCGTAGTGTTGAAACAAACCTTCTGAGTTTTACTGAGTTAATTCTTAATGCCATGGATAACGGCTGTCAGGTGGACGCCATCTATACTGATTTTGCCAAGGCTTTCGATAAAATTTGTCACACCACATTATGTATGGTATACACGGTGGCTTATTAAGATGGATAAAATCATACATCGAAAACAGATGTCAGGCTGTAGTACTGGGAGGATTTTCGTCGCAATATAAAGATATTAGTTCTGGAGTACCTCAAGGGTTCCATTTAGGTCCTCTATTATTTACACTTTACATCAACGACGATCACGAAAAGCATAGCGCATTCAAATATATTACTTTATGCGGACGACACTAAAATCTTCAGGCTTATTCGTAGTGTCGATGATTGTTGTCTATTACAGCAGGATTTACTTAGCTTAGAATCCTTCTGCACGAATAATAACCTTTTTCTGAATCTAGATAAGTGCTGTTTTATTACTTTCACCGAAAAAGCAACCTATTCAGTATTCGTATAAACTTTACAATAAGGATCTTAATAAAGTGACAGAAGTTCGTGATTTAGGTGTTTTAATGGACGCAGAAGTATATGTTTTTGTTTGTTGGTTCTAACTGCATTAACAATATTAGGAGCTCAGTCTTCTCCAATTATTTGTACAATCTGATTTTCCGTTTGTAACTCAATAGCAGTACAAATAATTAGCCTATCTGCATCTAAACAAGCAATTTTGACAGTAAAGCCTAATTTGTGTAATTCTACAGCTAAGAAACTAATAAACTTTTTTTTATTTTTTTCATTCGATAAAAACTTGTCTTTGGGATAGGAGATTTTTGTGTTGTAGTCGAAATTTATTTCTCTAGCTGTATTTTTCATTTGTCTTTGCATGCGTTCAATAGATTTTGTACTTGTTGCAGTATTTTCCGGGTAACCATCAAAAACAAAAAACGAATGTTTCTCAAAATGATGTAGCGCGTATTGCAAATAAAATTGTAAAATTTCGGAAATAGTTTTATTATTTGTCCAAACAACTTTATGAAGAAAGAAACCTCCATCTATAACGTTGATAGAATCTTGAAAGTTGGGTAAAGATATCTTTGAAATTGTCATAAAAAGCTGATTTTTGCGTTTTGCGCATTCCTGAATCATCAAATATTGAGAGTGGAATTGGAGCTAGCTCGTATTTTAAATATTGTTTCATATCATCTTTCGTATTAATATTCAAAGTTATCCTTTGAAATATTAACAACGGATTAATAGGAAGTATCTCATCATTAACGGTTACGCAAGAACGTACGGAAAGTATTGTTTGCACCCTGTTTATTTTAACAGCCTTCAACGAAGCAAACGATTCACCTATAGTATTACGTAACAACAGTGTTCCAACTTCCATAGTCTCATGACAGCTTATCGACGCGTCTCCGACGACACCAGAGTATATAGACAAAATCACATCCGTCATCGGAAACGGATCATATGTCAAATAAAAAGCTATAAGATTCTCTAAATCAGAAGCATCTCGTTTAATCCGAGAGACACTCGAATCGACATGCCGTTCAGATGTCTAATACGCAACGTAACAAAACAATTCCATTCCATTTGAAATCCCGGATAAAATAATGCTCGATAAAATCCATCTCGACAAAACACTATCAGACGTACCACGGCCAGGAGTAACTCCGCCAGTAATTCCGAGAGGTCTCATAAGATCTTGCTCTACGGTCATATCTGACCAAGTACCCGATCAAAACCTGTTAGAGCGACGAAATGTGAAAAATCTGTAGGTAGCAAACTTATCCAATTCAATAATATTTAATTTTTTATCCAATTTCGTAGCTTCTTGTAAGTGCAGTTGACTATACTTAGCATATAGATAATGGCCCGAGGCGTGGAAGTATGGAATCATGTCACGAACACATTGTAAATGCAACTTCCAGTTGCCGCATCGCTCTGCCTCAATGAATCGTTTAACGATATTGACTAAATTGAAATATTGAATCCATAAGCGCGCGGTCGGACCAAAGGTCTTCAAATATTCTAATATATCCAAAAACTTTTTCGCTACGTTATTACTCACATTATTTTGTACTATTTCGTTTTCAAAGTTTGGGCTTTCATAATTTTGCAACATACGATCTAATTCAACTTTTTCATTTTGATCAAAATCAGTGTATGAAAAAATAACATTTGCGAGAGCAGCTTGAACAAGAATGTGACCCCGAACAGCTCTCGAAAATGCATGTCCGGTAAGAGCCTTGTCTGCAGAATTTTCAGCTAAAATAGTTCCAAATGCTTCTTTAAGGCCACTAGATTCCATTATTGAGCCAATAGATCCCAGAAAACTCATTAGCATATGGAAACCACCAAGCCTCACGAAAACAGAACTTAAATTGTAAGGATCATTTTGCGGATCAATTGACGAAATAATCTCTTTTGCCTTATAATAAAGGGGTTGGTCGAATGTCACTACGCAAATTTCTTGATCTTCTGCCATCGTTCTACGACTTGCTTCCACCAATACAGTGAAAATAGTGTTAAAATCACTAGGACAAGCATTAACAAAAGGTAACGGGATAATTTTTGATGTTGCATAATCATCGGAATTTTTAATTTTTTGCATGAAACCATTCCAACCAGGAGTTACATGTGGGTTTTTGTTTTTTCCATAAAGCCACAGAATTTCAGTAAATGTCAAATCTATTGGACGATAACTTTCCTGATCTAAATTCTCAACAACAACAGAATGCAATCCGCCAAAATTTTTTTTTCAATTTGTTTCAAATTAATAAAACCAAACTTGCCAACTTCTACATCCGATGGGATTTAATTCAGTCGCAGTATTGTATTACCCGAAGAAAAAACTTGCGAAGGCGTAACGGACACGATGCCGCCCACGGCGTGAAAAGTAGGGTGAACATCTAGCGTATTTACATTGCGTTCTGCATTGTCATATATAAATGGTACAAATTTATCACCAGCGATTGTAAAATGTTCGGGGTCATTGATAACAAGTTTCAAATAGCGTCGTTTCTTTGCAAAATGCAATAAGGCCAAGATAAGACAAGGAAACAATTAAGTTTTTAGATGCATGCATCTTAGGAATCAGGGAAGACAAGCCCAAAAGTACAGAAGAAAGAAAAGGTCGTGGCCTAATGCAAGAAACGAGAATACGAGCAACGGTCGCTACGCGATTAGTCCATTTAGTATTATCATCTTTAGAACGTTTGTGTTTTAATTAAAATATCTAAAAAAGATTAGAGCGTTTCGGGAACATCTGCTTCGATATCCTCGAAAAAACTGCTAGGCGCATAGTATACAGCCGTTTTATACTCTCGTGCTCGTAGGTCCTGTAAAATTACGTGTGTCGCTTCCTTAACCGTTTTGAGACGCACTTATTCCTTATTCTTTTTTTTTAGCATCGTACCACCCGTCCTCTAAAATGTTATCGCGAGAATCTCGGAAACACATAATAATATTACATCGAAAATTGTAGAACATTATGTCCTTCCCGAAAAGTTCCTTTAACTATTCCTAAATTCTTGAAAGGCGTAATACACTTTTTAGAGATAGTTGTGAGTCTTCGTCATTTTCTAAAATATAGTTAATAACGAAATGCACACATTTACTCATTTTATCATTTATTGCATAGCCTGTTAATTCCACTGGTTTGTATTTATAAAACAAGCTTAGACAACGGGAGTGATAACGAGCGTCTTTATCTTGTAAGTTTTCAACGTGTTGCAGTCGTTTTAATAAATTATTATTAAAATCGTTCTGTGGTCGAAACTTCAGTTCTTCTAAAATTTTAAGTCTTGTGTCGTCACTGGAAACGCGTTTAACAGGTACTCTCGTGTCTTTAATACTGGCACTTTTTTCGCAAAATAAACAATAAATTGAAAAGTCAAAAGATGCAGCTGTATCACTGTCTCTTTGTTCTTTCTGTTTTTTATCTATTACAGCTTTTTCTGTCGCTTTTATCGCACTCTCTCTATTGTACAGTATCTGGCAATTCCTATGAATGATGAATAAGTTGCGTTCCTGCAAACGGTAATACTTTTTGTCTTTTCGTCTCTTACTTGACTCCACAAGTTTTTCTATTGCTCTTAGACCAACTGAGACTGCTGTGTTCTCCGTTAAAGGTTGATCGCATAAAATGCATTTATCTGGCAAATTATCCATTGTTTTTATGAGGAATCTGTAAATTCAAAAATACATCATACAAATGTAAACTCGTGTGAATATACTGTATCTAGTGCAATTTTACAAGAGCAATACTGAGTACAAAAAATATTAATTATATTTCAAAGTATAAACTTCGTTTAACAACAGCAACTTAATATTCACTCTCTATATATTACAGTAAATCAGGAAAACCAGGGATTTACAGATGCATTAAATTTACACATAATCTTATTGGTTATCCATGTAGTTCGCACGTGGTCATTTTTATAAAAACGCGTATTTCATATTAATATACAATTCTTTTCATGAAAATTACAAGACACGCAGTGGGCGGATTGATTTTAAATATATTGTAATTGTTTTTGTAAAGTTTCAGAAATATATTTGTGCTAATGACATTTCATCTCATTAAATATTCAAAAAAATATATTCTGTTACTTTAAGTAGATACATTGATGTAACGCATTCAAACAACTGACATATTATAAAATATATCTGTTAAAATAATGTAAACGTACCTGTATAACAATAGCTTAGATGTTAAATTATATTATTTGCTCCGCAGTTGCACACATAATTGTACTCAGTTGAGAATAACGGTTAGAATACCATGTGGAAGCTGCAAAGATCCGCTCCCAAAATGAAGAAGCATGCTGACTGAAATACTGACGCCGTGTAGTCATAAGGTTCTTTTTGTTACGAATTTCGGAATAGTTCTGTAAGCCCAAAACATGAATGAACCTGTTGTATCTCCCCTCTTATGTACCCGAATTGCGAGCAGCCGAACCGACCGCAGCGCTCCCCCACTCTACCGCCCGACTCCGGCTGGCGCGGCCTGCGCTTGCCTTCTTCGCTTTGATACGCGATTTATAACATTTAACGTCAATGAAATGAGCCGAAATATTTTTTTATTGAAAATATACGTATTGAAAATTAACCTCCCGGAGGGTGTATGCTGTACGATGTAAATTACGCCCTCAGGATTTTTTTGAAAAAAATAAAATTATTTCGGCTCCTGGAGGTCCTAAAAAATTTTTTTTTTCAAAATTTGTAGAAAAATAGCAGCTATCGATTGGTAATAATTCCATCGCCATATAAATTGAATTGAAAACGATATTCGAGTTATTTGGGGTCAAATTTTTTTATCGATATTTAAGTTGATTTTTCGCATATTTGAAATTTCGATAAAAAGCCCGCTCTTACAGTACGTCATACTAAATCTCTTTAAAAGAAATTTGAGCTCTAGCACGTTTCTCTAAGTGCTCCAGAACCTGTTTAAATCAAATTCTACGAAAGCACCTTTTTTACGAATAAAATCGATTTTTGCAAAATTTGTAAAATATTTTTGCGCAAACAAAAAAAGGGCTTTTCTACTTGTTAAAGGCTATACTTTCTAAAAATTTGAGAGTGAAATCTTTTGTTTTCGAAAACATACAAGCAATAAAAGAAAAATGTGATTTAAAACGGTTATTTTGCAATAACTACGTCATTTTTGCATTGATTTTAATCTAAGAAAGCTTGTTTTATAGGTTTTTCATAATCTACAACTTTTATTTAAAACTTTTTTTATACGAAACTTAATTTTTTTTGAACGCGTATTTTGTCAACTTTGGGCGCCATTTTGAATAACTTCTGCAGTGATTCAGCTGTTTAATTTTATTCTATCGAATTCTACGAAATTTTTCCTATTTTTTCCATATTTTACCTTTTAGATGGGGAGTTTGGCAAAAAAAACAATGTATTTTTGATAATTTCCCTGGTCTAGTATTGGAGGAGGTGTTAAGGTACTGGTCAGCCCTGGCCGTCCTCGATCCATCATTGCAGCGCAGGGCAGAATGATGATGATACGATGAAGTGGATTGAAAACAACCGAGTCCGTTTGCTGCCATGGGCGAGCCAAAGCCTCGATCTCAACATCATTGAGTTCAGCTAAATCAAGAAGATCGAGAAGGTGCTCAAGAACAAGGGCTACCCCACCAAGTACTGAATGTGCTCTTAAACATAGCATACTTCGTTTAGATTCCGGTTACCCTCGGTATCTTTATTGTCAAAAAACTAAGATGCACCATTTTTGCACATTCTAAAAAATTAGCTATTATTTCCACCCCAAACTTTGTTTGAGTTTTGGACGTGCCACCGATAAAATGTTGTTAATCAAAATAGAAAAGTTTGGAAAGTTTGGAAGGTTTACTTCTAGAAAACATATCTTGAAAAAAGTAAAAGTTGACATATTTATGAGCAGAAATATATCACCTTTATTTTTGAATTTGAAGAAATCAAGCAGAGAGTGGTAAAAGAAATTTATTTTCCAAATATTGGATCTACGAGTACGGTGCAGCTGCTCGTGAAGTTATACCAGCTGATAAAGTACTACACCTAAAACTAATACTTACGGGAAATATTCAACCATTAGATGTTTATGGTTTTCGTATATGAAAAAAACTTAATTAAACATTCTTTAGACATGCTCATGGATGAAGACCTGAATTTACACATGAGAAATGATATAAGGTATCGAACGCTAACATGGCCCAGTACATAAGATAGCCCACTTTCAATAAAACGTACTTCAACTAATTCAAAATGTTCAAATTTTGCGGTAATGTATGAACGCATCCATAGACATAATATCAACTGCGCACGAACGGATGCGAGTCGAGATTTTGACAACAAGCATCAGATTGTCAGTGTTGTCCAGAAAAACGTGCGTTTTATAAACTCGTTTTGACAAACTTTTTTTTTGTTTTGGCTTTTGAACTGTGAAACCATTTGTTTTTATTAGTGGACATTCAAGAATAATCTTTCAAACATTGAATTTGACGTAAGTATCTATACTTTACGAGAATTCCCGTGGCGGTCGTGCACGGAACACGGACGAATTTAATAGTGGCGATAAATAATCCGAATACGGGTCTTATCACACTGAAATTGAACGTAGTGAAGTGCAGAACACCGGTAAGCAGAAGTGACATAAGTGAAGTAAACAATAGTAAATAATAATTAAAACTGAAGTGCAATTTAAACTGAGTTATAACAAGCTAAAACCAAACTTTCCTTCAATAACGGCCGACTTTATCAATCGAGAGAGCGCAACGGGGTACTAGAGGTCGACCTGAGCGAATGAACTGTGCGATAAGCCGACCCGCGATTATCGGAGTTTGAAACTAAAAACTGTAAATATTTATTTAAAGTACTAGTGTAAATATTTATGTAAATTTCAAATGAGTAACAGCGTTAAAAGGATCATAGATTTAAATAGCAGTGAAGAGAAAGAAATAGAGATATTCAAGCCTAGCAAAAAAGTAATTAGATCACCAACTGAAGAACACAAACAGAAGCCGACAATAACAAATATGGCAGATTTCCAAGAAATCAAGAATATGAACAATGACTGAAGAAATAAAGAAAAACACGGAAGAAACACGTAAACTAAGAGAGGAAATGCAAAAAAAAGAGGAAAGATGGCTAACGGAGAAGAAACAACTAAAAAATAGGATTTACCCAAACAGAAACAAAACCAGTAAACAATTCCTAAAGGCAGATTAATGGTAGAAGCAGAAGTGTAACAAAGTAATAGATTGCCATAAAAACCAAGGAGGGAACGATTAGTAAAGTATTATTGAAGTAAATGCATGGGAAACTAAACAAGAAATTATGAAGAACAAATACAAATTGAAAGGTAGTAAGATATATATTGAAAATGATCTAACACTAAAGGAAAGAAAATACAGCTGAGATAAGGAAAATTGCTAAGGAAGAAATTACCAAAGGACACAAAGTAAAAATAGGATACAGGAAAATAACCATTGATGGAGAAGCCTACATTTGGGATGATGATGAAAAGGCGTAACCATAGCAAAAATTGAACAAACCAAACAAAGGAATAACAGAGATGACGAAAATGGCAAAGAAAAAGGACAATGAAGCGGAATACAAATTATGGAAAATTGGAAAATTGAAAATAGGGACAAAAAAATGAGAAAGACGAAACACTAACAAAAGAAATAGAAAAACAAAGAGAAATACAAATAAAAAAGAAACTAAATACATGGAAACTAGGAGCTTGGAATATCAGAAGTATACAAGGAAAAGAAGTGGAAATAATAAACGAATTTGAAGCAGCAAAATTAGAAATATTAGTGATAAATGAAACAAAAAAGAAAGGAAATGGAGAAATCAGTCTAACAAACGGGCACATATTAATATACAGTGGAGTACAGAACGATCAAAGAGCAGCAGGTGGAGTTGGCTGTATAATACACAAAAATAACTGAACAAATCAGTACCTGGAAAGCAATATCGGAAAGAATACTATTAGTAGAATTAAGGAATAGACATGGAAAGATTATGACAATAATATCAATATACGGACCAGACGAAAATGAAAGAGTAGAAGAGAAAGAAAAATTCTGGGAAGAATTAACAAATACCACAGAAGAAGCAAAAGGAAGTATATACATAGCAGGCGACTTCAATAGTAGAGTAGGGAAGAAAGATGAAGAATATAAAGAAATAATAGGACAATATGGAGAGGAAGTGCGAAACAATAACGGAAAAGACTTTTGGTTCTGTCAATTGCAAAACATAATTATAACCAACACATTCTATCAACACAAGGAAATACACAAGTTCACTAGAGTACAAATAAATAGAGGGAGAAATCAATCATAGATTATATATTAGCACAAAAGAAGAGAAGAAAATATATTAGATGTAAGAGTGAAAAGAAGTGCAGAAATCTATAGCGACCACTACTTGCTTATAGGAAAATAAGACAAAATGACACGGAAATAGAAAAACATTAAAAACAATAAAACGAAGCCATACAGCAATAAAAACATATAAACTTAGAAATAAAGAAACTGCAAAAATATATCAACAGAAAACAGAAAACAAACTAAAGAACAAAATGGACGTAATAAAACAGGCAGATGCACAAAAGGATGGAAGCTATTTAAAGAAATCCTAATTAATACAGTGAAAGAGATATGTGGAACTTATAGGATGGAAAACGGGAAAAACAAACAGCCTGGTGGACAAATGAGATAAAAGAAGAAACCATGAAGAAGAAGAAAGAATGGAAAAATACTTAACAAGCAAAACAACAGAACAATACGAATTATATAAAAATCAAAGGAAAAAGTAAAGGAATTAGTAGCAACAGCAAAAGAAAAATTATGGACAGATTTTGGAAACAAAATGGAAAAAGATAGCACAGGTAACCAGAAATTATTTTACAAAATCATAAAATCCTTTAGAACAGAAAAGCAGAGAAAAGAGATATACATAAAGAACAAAACCAAGAAACAATAACAAATGACACAGAAATAATGGAAAGATGGAGAAATACTTTCAGGAGTACTAGGACAACAGACACGTACAACAAGAATTATTACAAATGAAACGGGAAAACAAACCAGATAGAAGAAGAGGAAATTGAAAAATAAAAATGGACGAGCTGAGGAATGTAAAGAAAACTAAAAATGGAAAAGCACCGGAGATGATAAAGTTACAGCAGAAATGATTAAACACTTGGGAGAGCAGGGATGGAATTACTACTAGAAATATTAAACAAAGCATGGCAAAGTGAAAAATTCCAGAAGAATGGGAGTGGCACTAATAACGCCAATACACAAGAAGGGAGACAGAAAACAGTGCTGTAACTATAGAGGAATAACGCTACTGAACATTATTATAAAATATATGAACAAATAATCAATAACAGATTAAAAATAATATTAGAACCCCAACTAGCAGAACCGCAAAGTGGATTTAGACCAGGGAGAAGTGCGCAAGACCACATCTTCACAATTAAACAACTAATAGAGAAAAGACAACCACAAAACAAAAATCTTTACCTAGCCTTTATAGATCTGCAGAAGGCATTTGACACAGTTCCTAGAGATAAAGTATGGAAAGGACTGAAAGAAAAGGAATAAATAACAAATTATACGAGTGATTGAAGACCTATATGAAACCAACACAAATTACATAATAAGTAACAATAGGAAATCAGAAGGGTTCAAGACAGAGAAGGATTAAGACAGGGAGGAGGACTAAGCCCAACCTTATTTAATATACACATGGACAATATCATCAGAAAAACTGAACAAAACATAAAGAAGTTGTTTGTAGGACATAGAAATTTAGAAAGAGTAGAAATAGCCGAGGAGTTTTCGCAGACGACGTGGTGTTAATAGCAGGACAGGAAAAACTTTACAAGAAAATATAAATACATGGAAGTACTAGAAACAGAAGGCATGAAAATAAACATAGATAAAACTAAGATAGTGGTAATTGGAGAACAGGATATTAGAACAAATATCAGAATAGAAGACATCAAAATAGAACAAGTAAAGGAATATAAGTATTTGGGAATAACATTAGACAAAACAGGGAAACAAGTTGCAGAAATAAACGAGAGAATAAATAAAACAATAAAACTGTACTATGCAATGAACAAAAATTCATAAACAAGAAAGAAATAAGATAAAACCAAGATAAAAGTCTTTAATACAATATACAGACCAGTACTAACCTACGGAAGTGAATCGTGGATACTCTCAAACAGACAAAAACCAAATCCAAGCTACAGAAATGAAATACCTTAGACGAATACTAGGAGTAACCAGAAAGGACAGGATTAGAAACACAGAAATAAGAAAAGAATTAGAGGTGAAACCAATCATACAATTTATAGAACAAAAGCAACTCAGTTGGTGGGACATATACAGCGAATGAATAACAAAAGACAAGTAAAGGCAGTATACGAGGCCAAGACACAGACAAAAGGAAAAGGGAAGACCAAGGAAACAATGGAACCAAGTGATAGAAGAAATACTACAAAAGAGGAAAATCATGGAAGAGGCAAAAAGAGCAAGAAATAGAAAAGATTGGAAGAAATTTAGAAGAAATATAAAATAAAAATAAAATGTAATTATAGATATATAATGTAATATGAATAAATAAGAATGTAAACCCGACACCGAAAGGTATAAGGGTAACGATTATAAAAAAAAAAATATATATCTATACTTTACATAATCATTGTGCATTTTTTGTTGTTTTAATCTAGGAAAAACTCCTATGATGGCCTCTAATAACCATAGGGCAGTATCTTAGGACATTAAACACCAAAGTAATAGACTTGTTTTTTTTTAAATTTTTTGTAAACTATATTGTTTACTAAAATAATCTGAAATTGTGTATTGTTTGTATTTTTTTAAAATAATTTTCAGAGACAGAAGACCAAGTTTAATTCTTTTTGCATACGAAAAAAATCATATTCCTAACAAGGCTCCCACGTAAAATTTTGATTAAAAATAAATGGCCAAAATTTGTTAAATTTTGGTTTTATTTTAAAGATTGGTTGCTAAATTCAGAAAACAGTCAACATTTTAAAAATTAGATAAAAACAAATTCTTTTTGGGCTATTTTTATTTTTGATGAATTTAAGATAGCCCATCTCATTTTTTAAAAAAATGTTCAATACACGGCAAGTCACCCTGAAATCTAAGTGTTATAAAAGTGGTTGTTTAATTTAAAAGACACAGAAAAAACTCAATTTCACGTAAATATTGAACCACATGTGGGCCATCTTAGGTTACTAGGTTAATAAGATGACCCGCAGGCGATGTTTTTAATAAACGCCTGATATCAAGGATAGTCTCAGGGGCATTTCATACAGCCTCTACAATACGATAGTCTACGACCCAACCCGATCTCACCGATTTTGATGATTCTTACATATGTTGTAGAACATGAAAAAATAAGAAACGTATTTTTTTATCGGCTAATATTCACTTTTAAGGGATGAAAACGACTCTGGTGTGGCGACCTTTCGCCCTTGGACCGTCTGTGTGTTGATCTGTGATGGGGGTGGCCGTTTGGTTGGCGTTTTGCTGTCGCAAACCGAAATTGCAGAGAACGCCTTTTCTCTCGGTGTGCGAGTCTGTGCATGCGCCATCGGCCATATTGAAAAATTCATTACAATAATTACTGTTGTGAACTGTGTTGCCCCACCGCGAAACTTCGTATATTTTGGAAGTTTCCTATTTTCTATGCATTTTTCATACGCATACCGCTATGTGCCTCACTAGACCTTTCTGCAACTGGAACATTTCCATATTGGAGCGCATCATTATTTCCCGCTAAAGCCCGGTGTGAAGTGAGTGGATTACGGTGGCCATCAAGAAGACTTCGGAGAAACAGGAGTGCGAAGCCAGTACAGGTAAGCGATTTGCAATTTACCTGTTGGTTTTGATGTCAGACGTCGCTCCCCATTTACTTTCGCACGGACTATTTAGGGACGATTGGGACCCGCGCGTTTCCCCGCTATGGCTCAAGACCCCTAAAGTTTACCCCCAACAAGCGTTTTTTCTGAATACCTTGGCTTAAAATTAATATTTTTTGACTAAACAAAATGGAAATTATTTTTTACAAAAAGTGCAAGTATTTCATGGTGTTTTGAAAAGTAAGGGTGGTATCCCCTAGTTTTTAAAGGTTGAAAACATATTTCTTGGCATAATTTCATGATAAAAAAGTATGAAACGACTGAAAAATGTTTAAACGTATGTTTTGAAATAATATAGTTGACGTCTTTCGGTATTCTCATAAATATTACCCCTGTAGCGGGTAAACCACCCCTAACACAAAATAATTGTAAGTATGTACTTCAGTCCATATAATTACGTAAATGGTTTGTATATGAGGATTTTTGAGGTTGCTCATTACAAATCTGCTATCAGATTTTTAAAATTCAAAATGGCGGACGAAAATGTCAAAAAAATTCGTTTACACACGTGATCTTGTGGCCTGTGCTAACTAAAAAACTCCAAACCCCAACCACAGACAGGTCCAAGGCTTGTACTTTTTAATAAAATAAATTCAAATCCCTTAACTCCAGACAGGCCGAAGGCATAGAAACGAGGATGAACATATCGACATTTTCTGTTATTACTGCTATTGTTCCCAGATTAGGAATTTCTAATAAATCCAATAATGTTTTATCTTGAGGTAAAAATTATACGCGGACATGATTTATATGGTCGCAACCTTCTCCCCTCTCTCTGCTAGGGTTAAAAAGGGTTATTTTTTTGTTTTAATTTTTTTTTTGATGATGATGTGTTTAATGCAAAATTCTGAGAAAAATCAGTAGAATTTTTCAAGGTCATCCAAGGTCATTTGGTATCTCAAAAAAATTAAAAAAACAAATTTTTCGTTGCTTGAGGTAGAAAGCATTAAGTTGCACGCAGTTTTTTTTTACTATTTTATAAAAGTATTAATTTCACCTCCGACAGGAACTCAAATGGTATCAGCAAAATTTTTAAACCTGGCGATATTTTTATCTTGGATAGAGGTTTTCGAGATGTTGTGGACCATTTGAAAAATAAAAGATTCAAGTAACTGCTAAAGAATCAATCTTTTCGAGATTTGTCACTAAACTTCGTTGGGTAATTGAAGCGATTCACGGTATATTGTTGCAAAAAAATACCTATTATTGCACAACCAATTTTGAACAGCGTGTTGCCGCTTGCTGGACTGTGGTGTAGAATTGCATGTTTTCTACAAGATCAGTTCGGAAAACGACTTGACCTTATGGATGATAAGACAAATATTATAATCAATAAAATGAAATCGACATACCTGGACGTCAACGATCTAGCTGAAAAGGTTGCTGCAGAAAACTTGCATAAAAATCAGTCCCTTTCCAAAGTACAACTTCAGAAGAACTTATGGATTTTCCTGAATTGATTTTGGAAGATCTTGAAGTCTTATTTACTGGTTCGTACCAACTCGCTCAAGCAATATCTTACTTAGGAGAAATGATTACAGAGAATGGAATACTGATATTAAAATTCATTAAAGAGGAATCAGATATTGTAAGGTTTGACGTAAGATCACGTCATATAAAATAGAAAGAATACAAATGCTACGTAAAATACAACAAAGAAAGCGCAGGTATCGATGCGACAACAATACTGTTTTACTTGTGCTAATGGACTACGCACTGTTGGATGTTGTTCTCACGTGGCTAGTATGATATATCATCTTTCTTACGGTCGATGGTTATCAAAAATAATACGTCGCGCCAAAATGCTGTCCAATATTTTCGATATAGATAACTTTTGTACCAGTGATTAATGAAAACAGCGATGAAGATTAAAAATGTAGTTTACATATATATTATATATTATTATAATTTAATTTACTATAATCACAAATTAA
Organism: Sinelater perroti; assembly: GCA_036346155.1. Lineage (NCBI taxonomy): Eukaryota > Metazoa > Arthropoda > Insecta > Coleoptera > Elateridae > Sinelater > Sinelater perroti. The sequence goes on from JARFIY010000077.1 coordinate 492,916, forward strand.
GAAAAAAAATTTTCTACATTAGTAACTATGTAATTTTTAGAAACTTATAAATAAATTTACACAATTTTTTTGCATTAACAAGGAATGGCATGGAGTTGTTCTGCTCCGATCGTTAACAAATTTGGTATACAGTATGATATGACTGAGGGATGAATACATGTTATTGCTTTTTGCTGTGTGACCCAAGACAGACGAGATAAGAAAGGTCAAAATTACGAAACATCAGGCATACATTGTGTTGTGTGTATATTGTCCATATCACTATTTTTTCTCTCGTGTCAACAACAAATGTTCTTCTATTCTCATCAAGATGGCCAACCCCATAAATGTTCTGCATCTCCTCCATCAAAAATATCGACCTCAGGATCACCCTGAATCTCCAATCACCTTTGAAGAAGAAGATCTTGCGGCGAAACTCTTCGAAGTCCTTGAAAACTGTAGGAATTCATCTCTGTCTATTGAAACTGATGTCGATCTTAACTTTGATGACAACTGGTGAGTAATAATCATCATTATCATTTGCACATAATTAATTATGCATATCTTTCAAGGTATGAGGAAGACGAAGACGAAACAAGTGGAGAACTACAACAGAAGGATTACCATCCCAGCCCACAGAAAGAACAAGGACCATAACATACTGAACTGGAGGGTGCCCTCAAATACTTGGAGAGATATCAAACAGCATCCCAACAGACAACCAAGAAAAGATACTCCAGTGAAAAGAGCCAAGTTATGAGGTAATTATCATTAATTGTCAAATATGATTTATAACCTAATCTCTTTTCCATAGATACACAGCACAGAAGGAAAGTGGGGGATCTCGAAATGAGAAAATTCACAAGATTAAGGACGAATGTTATGGCATTTTCAGGGATGCAAAAGAGCATCATCTAATTGTCCACGATGATGATGCTCAACGATGAGCCATTCTTATCAACCAGTCTTTCCCCCAACCACTTCCTCCATCGCAATTCTCTGCGTCTTGGTTTTTCATTTACAACTGGAAAAAAGAGAATCGCATTGTATCTCGCAAAGTGGCGAAGTTTGTTTCCCTCCGGTTTGCTGACGAGGAGAAGAAGATCGAGGAAAATGCTCTACAGTTTGTCTTGAAAGTCCAGTCACTCATTCCTAATGACTTTCGGTCATACCGAGTAATCAACATTGATCAAATGGACATTAATCTAGAAGTCATCTCGGGTCGCACTTTCGAAGTTCAAAGAGAGAAGGCAGTAATCAAGTGTGTCCAAACTCCAAATGCCATCCACCATTCATCGACTGTTATGCCTGCAATTAGTGCAGCGGATGAACTTGTCTGCTTTGTATATATGTATGAAAGAGGCAAATCAAGAGGTAACGCAGGGTAGATTTGGTCCTCAAGTCGAACAAACTATGTTCCGTTACCCAAACATTCATGTTGTGGCCAACACCTCTGTCATCATGAATAAACCAAGAACCAAGGAGTACTTCCGCGATGTCCTCTTTCCAAATGCACCGAACAACTTTCTGCTCCTTTGTGATTCAACAAAACTGTTCAAGGATGACGAAATGATCAAGCCTGCCAACACCACTAGCGGATAAGACAAAGTTTGATAGAGTACGGAATGAGGAAATAAGAGAAACTTTACAACAGGAACCAATAGTGAACAAAATCAAAAAGAGACAGTTAACATGGTACGGTCATATACAACGAATGAAATCAGAGAGAATATGCAGAAAAGTGTTCGAAGCAAGAAGTGTAAAGAAAAGAAGAAAGGGAAGACCCAGGAAGAAATGGATAAGTCAAATCATTGAGGTGGGAAAAGCAAGAGGAAAGACAGTAAATGAAATGAAAAGTTTAACAAGAGACAGAAAAGAATGGAAGAAATGGGTTAAGGAGGACCGTGACGTATAAATCCGACGCTGGAAGGCATAAGGATAAGAGCGAAGAAGAAGAAGCTTTTAAAGAAAGTACCCAAAGATTAAATTTTGCGAATACGAATGAATTTTATAATGCCTTCAATTTTCTATTACCCTCAGTCACTTTAAAAATGGATGATCACAAAGACCAACTTGAGATTTTGTTAATTTTTTTTTTTAAACAAAATTTGATAGTGTAGCTGCGAAAATGTTATCTTTCTACTGAAGAAAAGGCACGTCTTGTAAAATTGTATGTATTAGATTTTTGAAATGACATAAGTACTAGTAAAAAAATTGCTGGTGATTTTGCATTTGAAAATATTTCTAAATTAGTTTTTCTTTGTCTTATTTTACCACATTCCAACGCAGACGTTCAAAGTGTTTTCAACAATAAATTAAATAAAAAATAAAATACGGAACAAATTAAGTAACTCAATCTTAAATGCTTTAGTACAATAAAATTAGTCGTCCAAATCTAATTGTATTAATTATAAAGTTACAGATGAGGTGCTTAATTTGTTCAATACTAACATGTATTTATATTTGGGGGTCGAACACTGCCAGCTGAACTGAACGGCAATAAACGCTGTAAAGTTTCATGACAAGGTAGTGCAGCCGAGTTGTCTAGGCCTTAGACCCACCGCCTAACAACGAGGAAGAACGTTGGGTATCACTGACTTGAACAGTGATATGCGATCGTAGAGATTGCATCCTTCTGAATCAAGGGTAATCGGACTTGGTTCGGGAAAAACTTATCACTGCTCTGGACCAGACTCTTTCGGAAAGCTAGTGCACCGCAATTCGAAAGATCGAGGTACACGGGAGGTGTCTTATGGATCACGTGTGCAAATGAGCATACTAGGCCATATGAGAATCAATATGTAAGTAAAAAAGAGTGCATTGATATGTTGAAAAAAGAATGGGAACCCGGTTACGTGGCATAAAAAAAACGACCAAAGGTCTTGGCGGCCGAGGAAAATTAACCGGTAAATTGATTGATGAACTCACCATTTTTTGCTTGGGGGATACACACAAAATACGAATTAATCATTCGATTCGGCGATGTGGTCTGTCGCACCGAAGGCTGTGTCAAGCGGAAAAACTGTGCTCGATATTGCCATTGGCATCTCCACCATCATTCTTAATGATGGCTTATCCAGTTTATTTTCTGTATATGCTTGGATTGACCATCGGACGAAATATGTACGACTTTTGTTTGGAATCTGACGAACACCGCATAAAGGCTGCCGAAAACTCATTCTCCGATATCGCAAAAGAGGCTCGATGCAGCATAACTTCGACCAGAAAAGAACAGGAAGAGCAAAATACGGCCATGGAAGGGTTAATTATTTGGTGCTGGGATAGCAGAATGATGGTAAACAAATTTGTATGCACCATATTATTATGATTTCCAAAAGTTACAGCGTTCTCAAACTTCAAATGCGTTTTTCTCGAAACCATGTTTTTGAAATCAGCGAGCAGAAGAACTCAAAGAGTTTTCATCCGATCGACTTAAAAATTGAACTATAACTTCATCGTGTGATGATCTAGAACTACACACGATTTTTACAATTGGTCAACAGGTTGTTTTTTTTTATAAACAATCAAAGTCGATTTTTTGTCGAAAATTCAAATTTTTTTTCAAGGTTTCGCCAGTTTGCGAAAACAATTCCTAAAATTATGATCGTATGTATTTCACCTAGTAAGTAAGAGAATAAAAAAGAAACCTTGGATGACACAGGATATTTTAGATCTCATGGATCTGAGAAGAAGGAATAAGCTAAATGTACAAAAATATAAAGAAATTCATAAAACAATACAAAGTAAAATAAAAATAGCGAAAGAAAAACACATGTCTGAACAATGTGAAGAAATAGAACTACTACAAAGTAAGCATGACAACTTCCACATGTACAAAAAGATCAAAGAAGTAACAGGATATAAAAAGAAAAGTGGCGCCAATAATGTCATCAAAGATGCTGATGGACATATACTAACAGATATAAAAGATCAAATAAACAGATGGAAGATATATATCCAAGAACTTTACAATGACGAAAGGCCGGAAAACACCAGTTTAGAAGTAAAGGACGAAAATTTTAAAATTCTAAAATCGGAACTAAATCATGCACTAGAAAACATGAAAACAGGCAAAGTTGCTGGCCCGGACGAGATACCAATAGAAATTGTTAAACTTTGTAACGATGAAACATTAGATGTTATTTTAGACCTTTTTAGCACTATTTATGACACTGGGCAAATTCCCAAACAATGGTTACTATCTACCTTTATTTTAATTCCCAAGAAAATTAACGCAAGAGATTGCTCAGATTACCGAACTATTGCACTTATGGGACATATTTTAAAAGTATTCTTGAAAATAATTCATAAAAGAATTTACAAAACATTGGAAGAAGGAATAAGTAACTCCCAGTTTGGTTTCCGCGCAGGTCTTGCAACGCGAGAAGCTCTCTTTGAGGTTAATGTGCTATACCAGCGATGCATGGATATGAACCAAGATGTGTTTACCTGCTTCATCGATTTCGAAAAGGCGTTTGATAAAGTGAAACATGGTAAACTACAAGAACTTTTACTTAAGAAAGGCATAGATAGGAGAGATGTGAGGATAATTAGTAACCTATATTGGGGACAGAGTGCTAACATAAAAGTTGGAACAGAAATAACCGAGGAAATTGAGATACGCCGTGGAGTGAGACAGAGATGCATCCTATCTCCACTTCTGTTTAACATCTACAGCGAAGCCATCTTTAGAGAAGCCTTAGATGAGGAATCTGCGTGAATTATAATAAATGGAGAAATACTTAACAACATGAGATACGCAGATGACACAATCCTCTTAGCAAGCAACCTTACTGACATACAACATCTGCTTGAAAAAGTAAATGATCGCTGTAACCACTACTTAAAAATAAATTTTAATAAAACCAAATGGATGGTAGTTACAAAAACTATACGTCGTGATCTCGCAATTCCAACTATTAATGAAGAAATAAAAAAGTTTAGTGCGCGCTACCGTGATCGCATTAATGTTCACCCTAATCCTCTAGTGGAGTGCTTACTAGATGACGCTGTAGAATAGCCACGTTTAAAAAGGTTCAAACCATTAGATCTAACAGACAGATTTTTGTAATTTATTAGTAAGTTGTGTTGTATAACTATAGAGCAATTGTATAAATGTTAAAACTAGGTTAGAATAATGTAGACGAAACATTAATGGATGCTTCGTCTTCATGTCTTTCAATTGTTAATTATTTATGTATGCCAAAACAACTACTGAATGTCACATCAGACAGATTGTAGTTAAATAAATAAACTAAAAAAAAAAACATATAAACTTGTATAATATGTATATTAATAAACTACATATCATAATATAAAAGAGAAAACGAAAGGCAGACGGTTTGAAGTGATATAAGTAATTACTTGATATAAATGAATTCGCTAAAATTTCATTGAATGTTTACATAACATTATTCCGTCTGCCATTTTGTTAAATTGATGTAAAGGTCGTAGATAATTAATTAACAAAAAGGCAAACGATTCCACTTGTTACTTATTTTTATAATGGGAGCATACAGTCTGCCGTCTTCTTGCTGCGTTTCTTTTATCATAATAAGTTCATTTACACAGAAACAGACGAATCTAATTGTTAGCAACGATTTTGCATCAAATACAGTGTTTCATAATTTGTCATTAATTTTTTAATGGGATTATACAATATATATCTGCCGTTTTATTACATTGAAATTTTTTTTATTTTCACGAGTACAAAAAAAAATTGTCGAATACATGAGTTTATTATAAAATATGCTATTTTCTTAGGTAGCAATTATAATTATTATTGTTAGGATGTTTTTTACTAAATTTTTTCTTTATTTGTAAATTCGTTTTACTTCAAGCTGTAATTGTTGCAGGTCCAGAACAGATTCGGCCGGATAATTTTAATGTTTGTCTTCAAAACATTCAATTTGTAAAAGCATTTATTTCTTTTTTGGTTGACTATTGGAGCACAAACGAAGCCGCCAAAATGATTGGTGATAAAGAAGTGTTTGTTTCATACGAAAAATGTATAAAAATTACAGAAAATAATGGAACAGCTTTTTTAAGAAATATTATTGAATTGAAATGCGATGGACACATCGAAGCAGATACGAAATTCGCATTTTTTATTAGTACGCTTCAAACTCCGTATACTGTTGTTCAATGTTCAGACACAGATATATTAATAATTCTCTTGGGAAATAAAAACAAATTCAATCCAGAATCTCAAGTGTACCTCGAATTTGGAACAGGAAATAACATTAGATTTATTAACGTATGTAAGAGTTTTGAGAAGTTGGGAGAGAAGTTGTGTCTGGCATTGTCAGCCAGTCCCCATTCGTAAACAGTGTTGCTTGGCGGCTCCTTCCGTTGGTGGCAGCAACTCTAATTTCGTCTTATTAGTGATATTCATACTTTTAAAAATGTATCGCATATTGGATAAATGTTTTTCAGTGATTCCATTATTATACAAAATTAGAAATCCGTAGACAACACTAACGTCAAAAATCATTGAAAAATTAAACAAAAGTAATTATAAGATTAAAAAGAAAAAAATATTACATAAATAAGCACATAACCATCCCTTATTTCAAATAACCACTCCTCTCATTATTAATATATGCTACCCCAGTTAAAAAAAAAACATCAATTTTCGTTCAGTAGTTCCCGAGAAATCTCAATTTTTTCCGCCTTGTCAAATTTGAACGCGCGCGATCGCTTTCCGGGCGTCCGCTCCACCCGCGGGAAAGAGAGTTCCCCCACCACCGCGCCACTTCTCCTTCGCTCGTGCGTCCACGCGGCCGCTCTCTAAAATTGCACGTTCTTCAGACGCACTTTTGAGGTACTTATTATTATCGGATCGACTTCAAATTTGATATGGTTGTAGAGGAAGTCTTCAAGAACACGCAGCTTTTTCCAAAATTGCTCTACGACAATTATTGTGTAAATAGGGGTCGTTTTACTAAAGTAGCTCTTTTTACTTTTTCGAAATTTGCGCGAAAACTTATTGATATTTTTTGACAAATATTTAATTTTAAAAAGGTGTTGGAAAACCCTAAAATTTGAGCCCCGGAAGACATTTTTAGGATAATTACAAACTGAATAATTGAACATCGAAAAATCGCTTTTATTCGCGGTTTTTATTTTTTTGTCCAAAAAGTTATCAACAAATTTTAATGATCCAAAAACAATTTTATTCGTCTTTTCAAGCGCTATAACGTTATATTTTTGTTTTTTACTAAAACCCGAAAACCCCTTTTTTTCGCACCTTTTTAAAATTTTTTCGCAATGATCCTACAATCGGATTTTGTCCAAAACATTTTCATTCGATTCGTACGATTTTTCTCCTAATTATCACGTTGAGAAAGTGCCGCAACTAATTATTTTAAAAATCACTCGTTTTTTGCTACCTACGTGGACGTTACGGTGGAACGCTCACACAAGAAGCCCAATTTCGTGAGCCAGTGCCACAGATGCGAACGCTTCGGCCACGCTCAGCGTTGCAGCCGCGCCGGCCCGAAGTGCGTCAAATGCGGACAAGATCACCACTCCGGGGAGTGCAAAAAGCCCCGAAGCGAAGCCGCAGTGTGCGCAAACTGTCAGGGCCCCCATCCCGCCAGCTTCCGGGGATGCCCTAAATTTCCGAAGCCAGTTCCCCGCCAGGCAACCCAGACCCAAGGACGCAGCTACGCAGCAGCGGCCAAGGGAGAAACTCCACGACAACAAAAAGAACCCAGGATCATGACCAACGAAGCCGCAGAGCAGCAGCCCGAGCACCGAGCACTTTTCGAGAAAGTAGATCCCACAGAATTTCTGGAGGCCGCCAACATCATGACGGCCACAGAAAATGCTACAAATTTTGTAGAAGTGGTGGCAGCATTAATGACCTGCCGCTCCGACATCTCCACCATATTTGGCATGTTTGGCAAGCGCTAAACGTACCTGGTGCACCAGGCTTCCGCCATCCAGGAAGCGCCTATATGGCAACCAACAACCAACGCCAGGCCTTCCTAGAGCAAAACGGTTAGGGACTTCGACCCAGGTACCGTGCTTTCCACAAATGTCAACGTCAACGTCTTGCCCATATGAGCATCTACCATATTACTATGTAAGCAAAGGTTTTAGAGTCCTTTGGAAGTCCACTAGAGTGCGTGCTTGTATAATAAATACGTGTGTGTGAGTCAGTGTTGTTGTGAAACCGACGCCGAGTACACGTGTACGTTACTTTTTTCTGATGTTTTTTCGCTTTATACTGTTTAAATAAACTTCGTGTATATTTTTTTAGTATTGAATTATATTGTCACAAATTATTTTTTAAATAATATAATAAAACGAGTGGTTCACCAGCATATAATTTGCAAAAATGTAAGAGAGGAGAGCGCTCAAATGCGAATCAACCGAAAATTTCGAATCGTCGACCGCTGAACCGTTACCAGTTAGAGAAGCCAAGCCTTGAAAATGCTAGCACATCTGCTAGCAAATTATCAGCGTTTGATCCTCATGAATTTGGAGTGGATCACGCCTTTGGATACAGGATTATAAAGTGTTTACTGCAATATCGCAGGCAGTTGTGTGCAAGAAGTGAAAGTCCGATATAACTTTCACTGATACTGGAACGCGTGGCTTGGGTTTTAAAATCGTGATTTCTTGTGCAAAATGCGATAAAATTGTCATTCCTAACTCTCCATTCATTGAAAAAGGATATGATATTAACCGTAGGATTATTCTTGCTATGCGGCTTTTAGGAGTGGGATTGAACAGCATAACAAAATTTTGTGCAATTATGGAACTTCCTCGGCCAATTTTTCACTCATTTTATGATCATGTGGTAGCAAAAATTGCTATTGAAGCAAGTAACGTTTGTCAACGAATCATGAAGATGGCAGCTAAAGAAGAAGAAGGTAAAAGCATTGAGAATGGCTTGAAAAATGGCATTACAGTTTCCGGTGATGGGTCATGGAGGAAACGTGGTTTTTCTTCTTTTTGGTATCGTCTCGCTCATTGGATGGTACACTGGTAAAATAGTCGATGTTTGTGTAAAATCTAAATACTGCAAGTCTTGTGAATATTGGGAAGCTAAGAAAGATACCGAAGAATATAAAGAATGGTCTGAATCACATGCAGCAGAGTGTCAACCAAATCACGTTGGATCTGCGGGAAAAATGGAGGTTGATAGAGTCGTCGAAATGTTTCAACGATCGGGATCACTATACAACCTGAAGTAGGTAAATTACGTTGGAGATGGTGATTCAAACACATTCAAAGGTATTGTAGATATTAAGCCTTATGAAAATTGTGACGTGAATAAAAAAGAATGCATCGATCACGTACAAAAACGAATGGGCTTGGAGGTAAAGGAAAGGTTACGGGCGCATTAATCGATCAATTAACAATTTATTATGGTTTAGCTATTCGCAGGAATCCTGACTAGATAGAAAAAATGCGAGAAGAAATCTTTGCCACCCTCAATCACAAATTATCGACAGATGAAAATCCAATGCACGAGAAGTGCCCTCGTGGAGAAAGTTCGTGGTGCTCATGGCAAAGGGCACAGGCCACTGGAAATACAAGTTACAAGCATAAGCCAGCTCTTTCTCAAGAAGTTTATAAAGTGATTTTGCCTGTATATGAAGACTTGAGCCGTGACGACTTGCTTACTCGATGTTTAGGTGGCTTTACTTAAAACAGCAACGAGAGCTTCAACGCCACTGTATGGTCTATGGCTCCGAAATCCATGTCCAGTGGCAAACATGTTTTAGATATTGCTATATGTATAGCTGTAGGTCTATTTAATGAAGACCTATCAAGTATTATGAAGCTTATGCAAAGCTTAGGCATGAAAATCGGTCCAAATTGCTACAACTTCTGCGTAGAAGCAGATGAGCGTCGCATAAAATTAGCAGAGAGATCATTGACAAATGTAGCAATAAAAGCCAGACTGTCGATAAAATCACAAAGAAAACAAAATGAAGAGATGAGCATCGATGTATGGAGCAGGCATCGCAGATTGAAGGTACACAAATTTTTTAAGGGATTTTAGTGCGCGCAAAACTTTAAACGCGTTTTTCTCGAAATCACTTTTTAAAACTGGGCTAAAACAGAACTCGAGTACTAATGCATATATTTACTTGAAATTTTAAGTGTAGCTTTGAAATTACATTTTCTAGGCAAGTACGTAGCCGTTTTGTGACTGAAAGTCAATTTTTTTTTATAAACAAATTAAGGTGTATTTTTTGGGTCGAAAAATCGATTTGTTATTTCAAAAGAGCACCATTTTTACAAAAATCGGTTTAAAAATAAATTCCTACGTACTTTGCTAGTTTATTGTATGTAGATTATAAAAGTTTTTCGTTTTTTGTTCCAGGCCTCATAGTTTCAGAGGAATCTTTTCGCCCGCCAAAGCCTTTTTGAAAAACGAGATTTTGGAGAATTGTTATATAGCCGCCATTTTGTATCCAAATGTCAATAAATAATTTTTTTTCATAGTTCAATACATGCTTCATAAATTGTTTAAAAAAAATTTCAATCCATTTCACCAAACTCCCACAATTAATTATCAAAAATGGGCCTTTTTTGGCCTCTAGTGTGGCGTTACCCCTTAATTTACATATGGGTCGGTTTTAACTCATCCATGGGGCAAAACCGATTTTTGCATTTCAACATAAAAAAAATCATAACAGTAAAAATATGTCAGATAACGCTTTCTACCTTTGTATTTAGCTACTTAATATTGCTCAAATTATTGCAGACAGCAGAAGCTGCACCCGGAACAAAAATCGTGCCTACTAAGCCTGATTAAAAACTCTACCAACACTTGTACCAGCATACCAATTCAATGTTTAATAACTGTGCAGCGGGTTAATGCAGAAATACTACTCTTATTCCAAAAACACGATAAAAAATTGAATGTCACTGCCATAACGGAGAAACAACAATTAATCAACCCAGCTTGATTATAATGGAAACATGTCCGATCACCATATATGACATAAAATACCAACGAGAAGAGACGGTACACGAAGAAGCAGTCTTCGATTTACCACACGTAACGATAACAAAACAAAGAATTTTCACTATAAAAGTCAATTTCCGTAAACAAGCTGAACGAAAAGAGTTTAGCTAAAGTCCTTCAGTTAATCAATAATCTCCATAAACATCCCGTAGCAGGAAAACATCACTCCTGGATCAACACTAATAACCCTAATAGTAACACATATGGCAATAGCCACATGGATATATTACAAACCAAGATTAAGATTTTGAAAAGACAGGGCTACGGTTCTTAAGCAGATAATAGATAAATTTAATGAATCGACAACGACACAGGACAGAATTTGCTTGCTCACACTAGCACCTACTTATTGGAGCCGTCAAAAACTAATAGAAGGATTTTCTTGCACTGAACGTGAAGCAAGAGAAGCTAGGAATTAGTTTTGAAAAATGGCATTTTCACGTTTCCAAAAAAATGATCACGTAATGCTTTGTCAGTAGAAACTGAAACATTGGTAAAAAAATGTATGAGCGTGAGGATATTAGTCAAATGATGCCCAGAACAAAAGACTTTTTATCTGTGAAACAAAGTGATGGCAAGCGAGTTTACTTGCAGAAGAGACATTTGTTATGTAATTTAAACGAGTGTCTCGCTATATTTAAAGCTGAAAATGAGGCTGTAAAAATCGGTTTGACGAAATTCACTCAGCTACGACCATCTTATTGTATTTTTGGCCGGAAATAGCGGTACACACGTAGTTTGCGTGTGTGTTTATCACGAGAACGTGAAATTAATGTTGCACGGAATCGATATTGAAACGTTAACAAAAAATTCACGATTGCCGTTAAAAAATTATCATGATTGTATTCGTGCGATAGTTTGTGCTACAGCGACAGATTTATGTTTCTTAGGCGATTGTTCAGATTGTCCGAATACAAGGTCGCTAAGGGAATTTTTACTTGAAACATTTGATTATAAGAATATTTATGAGGTCACATTTGACACATGGATGCAAACTGATGGATGTACAATAGCTAGCCGAACTATCAACACTCATGAGTACATGGATATAATAGCAGATAAAGTAATGAAATTAAAAATTCACGATTTTATTGCCTCTAAGCAAGCAGCTTTTATCAAAAACTTTGAAAAAACTATTTTAGATCAAGAATTCATAGTTTGTTTTGATTTCGCTGAAAATTATGCCTTTGTCGTTCAAAATGCAGTGCAATCATTTCATTGGAACAACAATCAGGCCACTGTATTTACAGTTGTTATTTATTACAGAGAGAAAAAAATAAACTGAGGCATAAGAGGTTAGCAATAATCTCTGATAATTTAGTTCACGATACAGCCGCTGTGTACGAATATCAAAAACAGATTATAATTTATTTCATAAGTCATTTCAAGACAGAAAAAATTTATTACATATCAGATGGCGAACTCAGCATTTCAAAAATAAACGTAGTTTTTGTAATCTTCTCCATCATTATGAAGACTTTAAGATTCCTGCAGAATGGCATTTCCATGCTACAGCACATGGCAAAGGAGCTTGCGATGGAGTTGGGGCCAATATAAAACCAGGAGCAAAGCGTGCAAGCTTGCAAAAATCTAATATTAGAATACTAACTGCGGAAGATTTGTACAATTGGGCAAAGAAATATTGTAAAGAAACGCAAGTGCTTTTAAGCCGTAAATCTGATTATGCTAAAACTGCAGAAGAATTAAAGGACAGGTTTTCAAAAGCTGCGCTGATCCCAGGTTCTTTACAGTATCATGTTTTTATACCCAATCTTGAAGGTAGACTTTTGATGAAACAATTTTCCCTTTCGACTCAGACTGACATTTTTCCGAAGATAAAAAAGTTAGATATAAAGATGGAAAGTAAAAAAGGCAGGACCATTCTTCTGAATACCTAAGAAAAAAAATGAATAAAAATACGGCACTGCCAAATAGTGGGTGTGCTCCACGAGCGGCTAGACAGGCTGCGCGCCGCTTGTTTATCGCTTTGTATCTCGTAAACTAATGCTCCACCACACTGTGAAAAACATTATATCCGACGTAAAAAAACCTCATCTTTCGATTGGGACTATTAAAAATATCCTTTTCGAGATATAAAACGTTTTGTATTTTTTTTAGGTTTAATAGCCATATTTTCGAAAAACCAATTACTTTATCGAAAAGCTGAGGAAAAAACACGTCGATTAGGTATTTGCATTATTTTTTTACAATGCATTATGAGGTCGCAATCATAGGCTGAAAAGTGAATGTTTTGGCGCTCGCGCGCCGCGCTTAGACATCTATCGTGAAATGCCCCATATATGACCAGTTTTTAGAACGCCATCTATAAATTGACAGATAAAAATCATTATAAATGTTGAAGAACTCTTCAACAAACATGAAACAATCGGTTAGAAGTCTTAAAACACCCACATGACTTGTACAACTAGGTTTTTCAGGGTAATGTTACCCCAAGTGGCCGCTAAGAGTTAAGAAACTTCTTCGATTTTCTGTTTCAGATCACCAGGAGGGCCAGAATCACCTGCACCACCAGAAAACTTTTTTTAACATAGCTATGTTATATTATAAATAAACAAATAAATATTTTTCATGACCAAAAAAATTTTTTCCACTCTCCTTGATCATACCTTTAAGAGAAAAAACGTTTGTCCAATTATTTTCAATAGATTCTAAGAAAAAAAAATTTAAAAATATGCTTTTTTTGTACGTTCACATTTTAATGTCCCATTATGTTCATAAGCATTGTGACAGTGTTTCTAAAGCGGAACCATTCGTTTTCATAAAGCCAACGACAACTCTTCGAACATTTAAGGTTTGTAAATGTGTTCAATGAGATTAATTATATAATTTAATTAATCAATACTTTGAATCTTTATGCACTGCAGCGACTAGATGCAGTTATGCAATGTTAATTGCTAAGTGGCGCGGCAACTAGATTGTGCTATGCAATTTAGTTCAGCAACTATACAACTATGTACATTCTATGCAACTTCACTTCAAAAAGTCTAAGCACTCAATTAATGCGCTAGAATTAAATTTAAGTATGTGAAAAAGATCAAACGGGCTCATTAAATTCACGATCCAGATGCTGAAATTGAGTCGAATCTCGCAAGGCCAATTGAAACTGAGCAACAAATAAAACTTGCCACTCCGAGAGAAATTAAAAAGGAGATCAAATACTTGGGTCTTAAAAAAGCACCGGGATTAGATAAAATAACGCCAAAAATGTTAAAAGAACTTCCTCGAAAAGCAATAGTGCTATTAACATATATATTTAATGGAATAACAAGGATATACAGTACTGGCCAAAGCAACTTAAATTATCCCAAATAATTACAATAGTCAAACCAGGAAAAGATCCGACAGATACAAATTCCTATAGTCCCATAAGTCTTATTTCAGTAATCTCTAAAGTTTTCGAAAAAATTTTACTACGACGAATACGCAATAACATTCCAGAAGAACAAATCCCACATCACCAATTTGGGTTTCGTAGTGGCCACTGGACTATACAGCAGGTTCACAGACTAACAGATATAATCAATAAAGCACTCGACAACAAGTGTTACTGTTCCGCGGTATTTCTGGATGTGAGCCAAGCATTCGATCGAGTCTGGCGTCTTGGACTATTATTTAAAATCAAACATATCCTTCCCTCTTATTTCACCCTGCTGAAATCCTACCTCAGCGATTGACAATTTCAAGTAAAAATAGGAAACGATAAATCTGAATTCTATTCAATAAAAGCAGGAGTACCACAGGGTAGCGTCCTTGGCCCACAGACATACCAACCTCCGCTATTACAACACTTGGAACATTTGCTGACGATACCGCCTTTCTATCAGTAAATGCCAATCCTGACAATTCAGTTATGCACCTACAAGATCATCTAAATTCACTACAAAATTGGTTCATGAAATGGAGCATCAGAATAAATGAGAATAAATCCAACCACATCACATTTACACTTCGCAAATCCCCAACCCCAGAACTTTACATTAATAATGAAGTAATTCCTAAAAAAGACGAAGTAAAATATTTAGGTATGACTATGAACAGCAAACCAACATGGAAAAATCACATAGTTAAAAAGAAAACAAATAGACCTTGTTACCAAGCAGCTGCACTGGTTAATAGGCAGAAGATCAAAACTAACAATAAACAACAAACTTTTAACCTATAAAACTATCATTATTCCTATTTGGTCTTACGGTATACAACTTTGGGGATGCACCATTAAATCCAATGTCTCCATTATCCAACGATGTCAATCCAAACTCCTGAGAACAATTCTAAATGCACCATGGTTTGTTTCCAATGATGCAATACACAATGACTTCAAAATAAACGATATTAAAGAAGTTATCCAACAAAAAAGTAGTACTCACCACTCAAGGCTTGAAACACACGAAAATCCCCTACTAGAACCCCTATTGATGCGAGAAGAAAACAGAAGATTAAAAAGAAACTGGCCAATTGACTTGCTGTGAAGTGCTGGAGATTTCTGCAATGGACGAAATCTCATCATGTCAACCTGTTATTATTACATACTATTAGCTTATAGAATATGTATTCTGATTGCTGATTAACGAAATATATAAAAAAAAATATTACAATGTAATATGATAACAATAATAATTAATAGTGTAATAATTACATATTTGAATAAATACAACACAAGGAAATATACTATTTTTCTTTTTATTTTTACCACTCCAAATGGGGAGTTTTCTAAATAAAATATGTGAGAATTGATTGATTTCTTGTGTTGTGGGTAGATGTCAAAGGAGTAAAGTTGAATGGGATGACTTTTTTGATTGGCTAACTTTACTTTTTTGACATCCACGCCCAGCACAATCAATTAATTAATTAACCAATAACTCAGCCGCAACGCAAATTTCCATAGTTAGATCTAATCTTCACATTTTTTTCGAGTTTTGGGAATATGGTAGAAATATAGCTGCAAGGGGTCCACCGGAACCAGCAAAACTTTGAAAGTGGTCTATGAGAAAAAAAAGCCTCTGGTCTAGATCAAAAATGCAGTATTTATTGCTGTAGTCGCAGGACTCGTCGTTGGCCAACGGCTATTTTCTATAGACTGGTAGATATAGCATCTGTGAATTCCTTTATTGCGCATCAATCATATCGAGATAATCAAAAAATGGACCACTATGATTTTTCGAAACAATTAGCAATGATGTTGGTTCAACCAGAAATGAAACGCAGATTTCAAATGCGCGCCTTCCCCGCGAAATCCCGAGATGTCAACTCATGATAAACCATATACCTATAGAACAAGTGGAAAAGTATACTTACCTTGGTAGCACCATTAATGACCAGTGGGATAACTCACAAGAAATAAAGATCCGCATTGAAAAGGCTAGAGCCATGTTCAACAAAATGAGTACCATCTTCAAAAGCCACAATTTAACAATTAATTCAAAGATGAGATTTCTGAGATGGTACGTCTTCCCTATCCTTCTTTATGGAGTAGAGTCATGGACCCTGACAAAAACAACAGAAATAAGGCTGGAGGCATTTGAAATGTGGCTCTATCGCAGAATGTTAAGAGTGTCATGGATAGAGAGAGTCAGGAATGACGAAATTCTGCAAAGAATGAAAGAAGAAAAAGAAATACTGACTACAATAAAAACAAGAAAGCTCCAGTACCTAGGACACATTATGGGAACGAAAACAGATTCCAACTACTTCAAGTTATACTGCAGGGAAAAGTACAAGGCAAAAGAGGTCCGGGTAGAAGAAGGATATCATGGCTTAAAAACCTGTGAACATGGTTTTCTATGACCACAACACAGTTATTCAAGACAGCAGTCAACAAAATTATAATAGCCCAAATGGTTGCCAACATCCGGAACGGATAGGAACCGCAAGAAGAAGAAGAAGACACACTAAATAAGACAATTTTCGAGAAAAAAGAAATAAACGAAAAAACCAAGCTGAATATATACAATACAATAGTGGTCCCTACCATCCTATATGGAACTTGGATATTACAACAGAAACCCAAGCCAAAATTGATTGTAGCAAAAATGAAGTACTTCAAAAAAATGGCAAGTAAAACTAAATTGGATCACATTAGAAATGAGGAAATCATAAGAAAACTAGAACAAACGATAATACAAAAAAGTGAAAAGAAACAATTAGAATGCTGTGTACATATACAGAGACTAGCCAGAAACAGGTTAACAAAACAAGTAGCGGAAGCTAAGGAACGAAGAAACGGAAAAGAGGAAGACAGAGCCTCACATGGATGAAGTACATAGAAGTGATAGGAAAGCCAAGAAGAAAACGATAGAAGAAATGACTAAAATGACAAAGGTCCGCAAAGGATGGAAGAAATGAATAAAGGGCATGGAACCCATAAATATCCAACACACGTAGGGTATATAGGATACCACAAAAAAAGACTGATTTTGAGGCTAGCTACTGTAAAAGAGAATATTTAAAAAGGCGAAGTTGTAGTTGTTTTAGATTTTGCAGAGAACTATTCGTTTCTGATCCAAGATGCAGTGCAATCTTATCACTGGCACAATGAACAAGTCACTTTGCATCCATACGTCATCTATTACAGATATGGAAGTGATATTAAGCACCACAGCCTTGTAGTAATATCCGATTGTCTCAAACTTGATACAGTTGCTGTACATGCATTCAACAACAAAATGATTGACTTTTTAAAAGAAAAACATAATCGTGAAAGACTTGAAAAAATTTTTTTCTCGGATGGTGCCAACAACAATAAAAAAAATTATAATAATGGTGAGGGTCAACACCCCACATAGAAGTTCAACCTGCAAACTGAGAGGTCAAGGTTTTCATATGTTGGCCTTCTGTGCCTAGTCATCATGTACCATCTCTGACATGGAGCCATATGGCAAGCACCGCGCCTTGGACGACCGCCATCGTTACCCCTTGTTCAAAGTGAATGCAGGTACTCGATTACTTTTAGTGACTGAATAGGCCACCCGTTAGCCATCGAAAAGCTCCAAGAGTGAATCTGCACCTCAACCACAAAACCACGTTGGCGATACAATAAATTAGTTGCTTTTAATCTGTGCATTCAACCATAATTAATTAAAAGTATAGTGCACACCAAGCTCTACAATTATTATACATAATAGTGTAATCAGCTAAGTGTTTCTGTACCTAAATAATAAATATAGCATAGAAAATGACCTAACCTTTTTGAAAAGAAGTCACCACTTGGCTGCACACAGCGAGTAAAACCTCTATTGGTCCATCTTATGCTTGATAGTCAGAACACCAGAAGTACTACACCAAATAATTGGCAAATTCTGTTTGAAACTTGGTTGTTGTAGAATCAGTCTTTGGCTAGGCACCAGGTTGTCTCAATTTGTTGAGTATGTATGCTATCTATAAATAAGAATTAAAATTAAAACAAGAAAAATGTATAGTCTGACTTCTTACTGATGAACCTAGGCTCATGATCACTATGATTGGCATATGCTCTTTAAGACGATCATATCTTTTTCTTAATCAGTGTAAATGTAGGTTCCAAGCAGAATGTACTCCTTTTTCAAAGTTGTTGCGTTAATGCATTAACAACCGTAACTGTTATCTATCTTCTATCATGACGAGGACTCAGTGTCCCTCGACAAGATGATTGCAGTTGTATTTCTGCTTGCCAAAATTTGAATCGTCAATCTGGACAGTTCTGGCAGGACCAAACAGTTTGATAGCTTGCTGGTTAAGCAGCAAAATCACCAACGATCATTTGAGACAGTAGTGATACCTATAATCAAAAAATGTAAACAAACAAGATGACAAGTTAAAGACAACTTACCAAGGGGCGATTGTTGAAGGCTTTAGCATAATGTGTTGCTCTTGTAAACAATTGTGGGCAAATATACATATAATCCTCCAGTGTATCTTGTGAGGGTTTATATGGGCATAATGTAACCATGTGCACACTGCAACAGATTTGTTTTTGGTGCAGCCATATTTCGTTCATGCTATACTTGCTGTCCAAAAACAGGTTGTTCAGCTTATAGCATGTTCAGCAGTTTGGTGGCATCGATGGTACCAAGCCACCATAGACAGCCTAATCTCAACCATCAGCCATTGAAAGCAGTTTACCTGTATTACAAATGCATACGTAATCACTCATAATAAACTAAAAATTAAAAAATAAAATAAAATTAGGTACATCAAAAGAAAAAGTTTGTCTTATTTTGAAAATGCGTTTGTTCCCAGTGCAATCAAAAACCCAAGTGACAAAAACTCAATGCAAAAAAAAGCAAATGAAAACGATGTCAACTAAACGCAATGAATGCTCATTGTTGAGCAACTCTTTTATACTAGAATGTCAGATAACTATCACAAAGTGGTGCGATTTATAGTGGCACCATATAATACTAATGAAAAGCGCTTAGTATTGCTCCACAAACTTATCATTATCCATAGAGTTAAAATTGTCTATAAAGTTAACCTCATGGAAGAAACATCAGCAATGTATTTTCAATGGAAACTTGAAGTGGGCTTAATTATTGACCCCACGTTTCCTAAAGTTGAGACTGGTTTTATTTGACTCAGCTCGTCGAGACAAGTGGATTGACACCCCTTGTAAAGGCAAAGCTAGCTGGTAAGAGACTGCATTCCGCCCTCAACTGCAACCTCATAGCCTCTGCTACAAACTTGTAACTTGACGTCCTTGAAACCCCCATTTTGTTATAATATTGGTTAATGTTATAAAACTATTCTTATATTTTATGTTACAATTATGCGCTTACTTAATGTTATGATTTTAGAATAATTATGCTTGCGTTGAATAATTTTAAAAATCGAATGATTGCTGGTTCGATCGCAACAAATGTAACCAAAATTATTATTATTATTATTTCTAGCACTAGCAGCTATAAGCTGTTTCAGCTTATTTTCCAATTTTGTAATTGTTATTCCCATAATTTTGCCTCTGTGTCCTATACAAAGATTTATGTATATTTAGTAATGCAGCATCCACAAGACTGTAAAGATCTTTCATAAAGTTATTTATATTAAGGGCAATTGTAAGCCATGCAGAGCGGTCACCCGCCTTGTTCATTATAGTCTCAAGGATTGTAGCAAATATTTTTATATTCAACGATTAACATTTTATAATATAAACAGCTCTCGCCCTTGATTATGTACTGTAATTGGCCATCCCGCATTTCTTGGTTAATTTTAATTGGATACAACCCTTAATTAAGCCAATCGTAGACGATTCCTTATTTTTGTAAGGACCCACCAAGGCTCCTTTATAAGTTAATATTGTAAGCAAATTCAGGTAGTTCCGTTCGATAATATCCCGACAAGATTCAATAAAAGTATTTGTCAAACATAAAATTTGTTACGATTCATTTTTAAATTCTGTAGCAAATTGATGTAGCTTCAGGAACTCGTCTAAAATTCTTTCCGAGCCGTTATTAAGCTCTTTCAAGCTGCAAATCACTCAAAGCATTCCGACAGTCACAAATGCAAGTCTGCGCGGCTTGTGGCGACCGTTTTTGCAACGTGCTAAAACGTAGAATTGGATTGTATGGTGCATCAACTATGAATTCCATCAATCCCCCAGAATTTAGGAACCGCAGTTAAATTCTGTATTTTATAAAATTACAAGAGCTGATTAAGCGCATTTACCTGCATATAACACGAGTTAAACAGAACACGCCGCAATTGCTAAACAACAAACATCAGAAAGAGGTAGGTGACCTATCAGTGTACAAGTCAGTAGTTCGTTTTTATTATTTGGCGTTGTTGCCAAATCGTATAATATTATTTGAATTAAGTTTAGCTTCAAACAGCTTAGATTACTTGAAATACGCTGTTATTTTAATACAGATGGATTTAATTTTTAAAATTAATCTAAAATTTTAATCAAGCCAAATACCTAAAACAATTTGGCACAAAAAATGTAATTTAAAAGTTCTATATAGGGTGGTTCATATAAAACAAACAGCAAATAGCATAAATAGTGATATTAAATGCATAGATATTTAATATTTCGAAACTATATTTGATTTAACAAAAACACAATAAGGATAATATTATCTTCTGGTATATCCTAAACTCATTTTCCTATCTCGTGTGGACAAATATCACACTAACAACTTTCGTTTCAAGTGTGAATTTGTATTACTTTGGTTCCTGATATTTAAATTCTAACACCCATTCGACTATCTGCTTGGGGTCAACCCAATAGATTTTGGAAAAATTAACAAATGGATCTAATTTAATAATGTCGAGAATTTTTCCCACATGCAACCTCGGCAAACCTCTTCAAAGCTTTACAGCATAAGTTTTTTTTTATTTTTAAACTTTGTGTATCAATATCTCAAATTGAAATCAGCTTGCAATTTAAGGAACGGCTATTCAATGCCTATTTTATCTTCCAAAACAATTTTGCCTCTGATATTTTCCTCAACCTTTTGTACGGCCAATTTAAAAAAAATTACTTCCTTTCACTTTAATCTTACTTCTATGAAGTGGCATGTTGACGATCCTTTGTTATTTGTCCTCAAGGACAGGGTACTTCCAGAGTTTCTCTTCTACTTACATCCAATCCACACCTATAGTAAATTTACCATAGAAACTGAAAAAACAATTCTTTTCCTTTCATTATAAAAAACCTATAAACGAAAACTTTGTATAAATTATTCGCCATGCATTTTAAAAACGAGAAAAACTATTATTGAATTATTCCAATCAATTAAAACAAATCTAGAAAAAGTTGTTGAGAAAAAAGTTCAGCATGGTAAACAGAAAAATGTTATTGATTTTAAAGAATCACTTACTATACGTATTTATAAGTTTATAATAGTGTGAGCATGGCTGCGGTGCGGATAGACCCGGGCTTACTCGGTCACTAAAAATAATTGAGCACCTGAGTTCACTCGAACAAGGGGTAATAATGACGGTTGTTTAAGGCGCGATGACCGGGCAGAGAAGATGAATATATAAAAGTCTTGACCTCTAGATTTGCTATAGGATTATAATTGTTAAACTTCTCATTAACAAATCTCCAATTATTTTTAGTTTAAGTATGAGAGCAAACAATTTAATAGTCATAATAATTTGATATTACTGAGGCAGTCATTTCAGGGTACAATGAAAACTGTCTTTTGGTTGTAAAGGCTTCCGGCAGGAATGTACCCTGGTGAAATGAAGACCTTGCAACCATGAGAATGCAAGTAAGAAAACTGTTTAACAGGGCTAAAATATCAAGTCACTGGCATCTCTAACTGAATATAATAAAACATTGAAAGATGCCAAGAGAGAATCATGGAGGAGGTACTGTGAGGAGATTGAAAATACTCCAGCTTGTGCCAGACTCCGTAAATACTCTCAAAAGACTCTCACTGCAATTTCATTGGTACTTTGGAATCTAAATCCGGGAGTACACCAAAACAAGAAAAGAAACGTTGACCGAACTTACTCGGATACATTTTCCTGGATCTGCAATTATACAACAGTTGCCCTCAGACTGGAGAAACCAGGTATCCCTTGATCTTGGCAACACAGCATTAATGGAAGACTGGGAGACTGTAAGAAGAGTGGTAACTTTCAATAAACTCAAATGGGCTATAAACTCTTTTGAATCCTATAAATCTCCGGGACCGAACGGAATTATTCCTGCCATGTTACAGAAGGGCTCGGCACTTTTAATGATAAAGATCTGCATGGTACTTAGAGCCAGTTTGGCTCTAAACTACTGCCAAAATTATGGAGACTTACCACAGTGGTATTTATACCAAAGCCTGGTCAAGCCCATTATTTATAGACAAAGAGTTACAAACCAATTAGTCTTATGTCTTTGGTTAAAACGTTGGAAAAACTACGTGATAAGCACATTAGGGGAGGTATACTAGTACACCAACTACTATATGAGAACGAATTTGCTTATTAAGCTGGTCTCTCAACTGAAACAGTGCTTTACTACCTCACCTGGAGAGTAGAGAGAACGCTGGACAATAAAGAGATCATTCTATGTACCTTCTTGAACATAGAAGGAGCCTTTGACAATACAACGATCAACTCCATAACCTCGGCCCTGAGAGGGTGTGGCCTGGAGGAGACTTTGTTGCAGGTGGATAGACTGCATGCTCAAAGGAAAGACGGTTTATTCGTCTATGTATGACGAAACTATAATGGTTCAGGTAGCGGGGGGGTAGGGGGAGTGTCCTCAGGGAGGAGTTCTCTCCCCCTGCTATAGAACCTGGTAATGGATGGACTTTTAAAAATTTAAAGACAAAGGATTCTCTTCTGTAGGTTACGCCGATGACCTAGTTGTCTTGGTGGAAGAAATTTGCAGGCACGATCAGAGAACGGATGCAGAGGCTCTGAACGTGGTAACTGAATGGTTTGAACAGGAAGGCCTCAAGGTCAGTCCCGTAAAAACCAAAATTATACCTTTCACGCAAAGGAAAAATTAGAAGAGCTTACACCTCTTTCCCGTAAAAGAAATCACCATATCGGGAGAAGTAAAGTATCTAGAGTCGTTTTTGATTCCAAACTTACTTGAGAAAGTGGTCGACAAAACGGTGACAACTTTACAGTTGTCAGACGGATGCAGACAAATCGTGGGGCTAAAACCAAGAATGCACTGGTTGCACACCAGAGTGGTTAAACCTTCTCTTACATACTCAGCTTTGGTTTGGTGGCCTAAAGCCACACAAGAAACCACCAAACTAAAACTAGGCAAGGTATAAAGACTTGCCTGTTTGTGCATTACAGGGGCGATGAGAACCACGCCCACTGCAGCAATGGAGACTCTTCTAGACCTCCCACCTCTGCACATAGTAATTCAGGGGGAGGCAAGATTAGGGCTGTATCATTCACTGTATAAGACACACACGGGTTCAGGTCATACAGGAATAATTGCTAGTCTGGGGGGTCCTCTGTTTGAAATGAGGACAGACCACATGACCTCAAAAATATGTGACGACTCTCTATTCGAGGTGATCATGCAGGATCGAAATAGGAGCGAGACTTTTAGACAGGTAATTGCACCTGGTAGCATAATCTGGTACACAGATGGTTCTAAAACCGATCTGACTACCGGAGCTGGAATATACGCTTTTCACTGGGTCAGTACGCTTCTGTCTTTCAGACAGAAATACTACGCTATACTACGGTGTGTGCGTGAAAACGGTAAAAGGGCTTACAGGAGCAAGCGGATCTATATTATATCAGACAGCCAGGCAGATTTAAAGGCTTTATCAAGCACAAAAGCATCATCTAGACTGGTATGGGACTGCATCAACGAACTCAATGCACTGGCAGAACATAACACAGTGAAACTATTATGGATATCGGGGCATTGCGGTATCTACGGCAAAGAGAAAGCCTATGAATTGGCCGGGCAGGAATTTAGTGAGGCTAATATCGGCCCAGAACCTGCTTTAGGAATTTCACGAAGTGCTACCCGAAGCTTTATTAAGGAGAGAACCGACCAGGGCATTGTTTCAGCAAAACATTCAATAAGGAACCTTGCCAAAAGAGAGCTGCAGAACTCCTTAACCTAAGTAGGCCACAGCTAAAGATAACGATAGGGTTTCTTACAGGACATGCGACTGTAAAAGAACACCTCTGGAAAATTGGTAAATTCAATGGTGACCTTGCAAGCAGACTTTGTAGCAAGGAACCAAAAACAGCCTTACACATCCTCTGCAAGTGCGATGCGCTGTGCAGCAAAAGGCAACATATATTCGGGAAACTAATCCTGGAACCGAAGATTTCCAGACACCCTGTATTTGCTATCCAAGGGACATCAATTACAAATTCGTTGTGAATTTATTTAATTAGGGTAGTCACAATAAGCCATAGGCTGCAGTAAACATGGATTTGTTAAGAAAGACATACCCTAAGCCAAAAAAAATTGATAAAAAAAATTTGAAAAACTTCTTTAGCAAAGCAAAGTTTACATTCATATGTTGTTAAAATACTGGAAGAATAAATTGAATTAGAACCAAGAACACGTGTATTTTTTAACGAAAAAACTGTCCGACGTGCAAATACGTATGTAGTGTTTTGCGTGATGTTAAATTGAGCATCACAAGTGCAGATTCAAAGTGATGCTCAATTTCATACGGCTATATTTCCTGTATCATTGTATGTGAAAGATTTTACAGGAAATTTATTAAAAACTCTTGTGTACAGTTATGCAGAAATGTTATTTGAATCTTCAACGAAGTAGACATTTATCACGAAATCATCAATTTGATCAAAGTAATTTGTGAAAATGTAAAAGCACAGGTTGATCGCGTGTATTGGAGAATGTGGAGCGATTTCAAGAGAATTTAGAACTTAACTCAATGAAGTCGACCAGTAAAATAATCGGAGAATCTGGCCCGCCACAAAAAAACTGCCTGATGTGTGCTGAAGTGCGGTTTAACGTTTAAGCCGAACATGGAGATGTCGCATGCGAAATAAAGAAGCGACACTTATATTTCGGCCCCCGAGATCTCCTAATCTCTCACCTCGCGACTTTTTCTTGTGGAAATTCGTAATAGAAACAACTTAACATCACTTAATAAGTTCGTAGGATGACTGTTACATGGCGCCACTATTGACAAATCCATATGATTTTTATGAAGTACTAACCTTCAAATGATACGTGTCAAAATTTCATGACAATCTAACATTTAGTTCACAAGTTACAGTGGTTTTAGTGACGCTACTTTTGTAATTTTCAAAACAATGGAAAGATCTGAATTTCGTGTGTTGATAAAGCATTGCTTTTTAATGGGAAAAGATACCGTTGAAGCAAAGAAATGACTTGGCAAATGTTATTCAAACTTTGCTCCATCGAGGCAAATGGCAGAGAAGTGGTTTGCTGATTTTAAACACGACGGTACAAACACCGATGATGCTGACCACTCTAGTCGTCCAAATTCGGCAGTTGTTCCAGAAAACATAAAAAGTCCAGAAAATAGTTTTGGGCGTTTGTAAATTGAAGTTGCGTGAGAAAGCTGACTCCTTAAAGATATCAGCAGGCAGTGTATTCACCATTTTGCGGGAACATTTGTCCATGTAGATTCCAGAGACAAATCAGCAGTCAGCTGAGTAGACAGCAAAGGGCAAAAGCCGTATTTTAGGATGCGCACGATATTTTATTCATCGATTGCCTTGAGAAAGGAGGAACCATCAATAGCGAATATTATATGGCGTTATTGGTGCGTTTGAAAGAAGAAATTGTGAAAAAACGACCCCAACCAGATAAAAAAGTGATTTTTCACCAAGACAACGCACCGCGTCACAAGTCGATCGCAACAATGGCAAAATTGCATAAATCGCACTTTAAATTGCTTCCCTATCCGCGTGTTCTCCGGATCTGGCTCCCAGCGACTTCTACCTGTTTACAAACATAAAAAAAATGCTCCAGGGAAAGATATTGTCTCCAATGAAAAGGCCAAAGATAAAACGTTATACAAAAAAAGTCATAGATGTGTTAGAGAAGCGTTGGAATGAATGTATCTCTCTTGAAGAAGACCATCTTAATGAATAAAATCGACTTTTGCCTAACAGTTGTTTTATTAGTTATCCTACCAACTTAATATGCGAAGTGTTATGTACCACCTCTACTAACAACTTTGAACGATCTAAGAAACCACGTCACAGCTGCTGTGAACTCCGTAACACAAGACATTTTTATCGTGTGAGTTAGAATTAATTCTGCTACCATCTAGATATTCGTGTAGGCGAAGGGAGGCACGTTGAATATATACAAACTTGCAATTTACGTCGTATTTGTCACTAGTTCTAATTTTGAATGATAAACTTACAAAATTAAGTTCATTTTTAGCAAACTTATGCTTACAGTAACATTTGGAGCCAGCAAATAAGTAAAAATTAAAAACAAACAAGTTTATTTATATGTCCGTACTAGTATTAATATTGAAAACTTTTTGTAATTGATTGTTATGACAAATCTTGAATGCCTTCCCTACATGCATATAATACGAACTTGGCCTTTGCTGGGTATGTAGAGTGAGATTAGACGTTGGAATAAGCATATTAAATAGAACGTAAAAAAATTCATTTTTTAATGTAATTTAGAGACATTTATAATAAAAATGCGTTCTTAACAAAATAAGTCTGCATTTAGGCAGACATAATTTTGTATTTTTATTATAGACTGCATATGTATCAAGGACATTTGATAAAATGTTAATCGTGTGTCACCTTATATGTGCCATTAGAAGTTCCAACTACCATTTCGAACACACATTACTCACAAGGGAACTAAATTATTCGCGACGAGTAATTTTAAATGTTAAGTAATAATAAATGGAGTCGTGCACAACATTTATGTAAAGTTTATAATTTCGGAAGAGAAAGCTAAAACTAAATGTTGTAATTAAGAATATCAAAGTATAAAAAAATAAAAATTGGCGATGTACTTGAGAAAAAACATAACCTGTAACGACAGATAACCGCAAAGTTTAGTTAATAATCTCATATACAGAAAGACAATTTAAAAAGTCTTATTCTTAGTATTTCTTATTTAGTCTTTTTAAATTTTTGTTAGTCTTTGTCTTGATCGGTTTCCTTAACTAAATATTGCATTATATTTTCTATATTATCACCTTATCCCAAATTGTAAAGACTTAAATGTCCACCATTATCTTCTTCCAGTTCCGTCTTCTATCGGAGGTTGGAAATCATCACTGCAATTTTCACCTTGCTGACCGCAGCTCTGAACAACTCCCCTGAACTACAACTATACCACTCCCTTAGATTTCGTAGCCAGGAAGTTGTTCTCCGCCCTACACTTCTTTTTCCGTTGATTTTTCCCTGGCCTATAAGCCTCAGTAATAAGTATTTTCTCCCCTCATTATATGGCCCAGATATTCTAATTTTCTCTTCTTTATAGTTTTTATTATTTCACATTCTTTCCCCATTTTTAGCAATACATTCTTATTTGTTACTCTCTCCGTCCATGATATTTTCCACATTCTCCTATAACACCACATTTCAAAAGCTTCGATGTTTTTAATGTTTTTCTGTTTTAGTGTCCATGCTTCCACACCGTACAATAACGTGGAGAAAACATAACAGCGTAACATACGCATTCTCAGATTTAAATTAATGTCTTGGCAACATAGGAACTTTTTCATTTTAATAAACGCTTGTCTGGCTATTTCTACTCTTGCTTTAATTTCTCTAGTTTGTTCGTTTGTTTCGGTGAGCCAAGCCCCTAGATATTTGTATGACGTGACTCTTTCAATTTGTGTTTTAGAGATTGTCAAATTAGCGTAAACGTTAGTCTTCTTTGATACTACCATTAACTTCGTCTTTTCGAGATTTAGTTTCAGACTGTAATCATTACTATAGGTATTTACGTTTTCAAGTAAGTGCTGTAAGTCTGTCAAATTATCTGCCACTAGAAGTGTATCGTCAGCGTAACGCATATTATTAATAATTTCTCCATTAATGGTTATTCCAGCATTTTGTTCCAATAAAGCTTTTTGACATGTGGCTTCGCTATATACATTAAATAAGAGCGGAGAGAGAACACAACCCTGGCGCACTCCTAGGCAGATCTTAATTTTCGGTTAGTTCATTCTCAACCTTGACTTTTGCTGTTTGGTTCCAGTACAATTTAGATATTTTGTTAATGTCTCGACTGTCAATATTTTTACCTTTGAGAATTTCATATAGCTCTTCATGTCGGACTTTTCAAAGTCTATAAAACACACATAAAGATCTTGATTTATATCTAGACACCTTTTCATCAATACACTTACACCAAACAGAGCTTCCCTTGTTCCCAGTCCGTTCCTAAATCCCAGTTGTGTGGCACTTATGTCTTCCTCAAGTTTTTTAAATATCCTTTTATGAATGATTTTAAAAAACACTTTCAAGGTGTGGCTCATTAGTGCTATAGACCTATGTTCAGAGCACTCTTTTGCGTTGTTCTTTTTCCGGAGTGATACAAAAGTTGATAGAAGCCACTTTTTTGGAATGATACAAGTTCTATAAATTGTGTTAAAGAGATTTACCATTATGTCAGTTGTGTCATTATCTATAAGTTTTATTAGTTCGACTGGAATTTCATCTGGCCCTACCGACTTCCCTGTTTTAGTGCTTTTAATAGCGTATTCTACTTCGCTCTTTAAAATTTCCGGTCCTGTTTCCTCCGTTATAGTTTCAATTTCTGATCTTTCATCTTTAAATAGTTCTTCTATGTACTCCGTACATCTCTTTAGCTTTTCATTTATGTCAGTAATTATTTTGCCATTTTTGTCTTTTAATACGGAAGCTTGTTTTGACCTTTTAATAGCTGTTATTTCTTTAATTTTTTTATGCATATTTAAGCTATCATATTTTCTTTCATATTCTTCTATTTCTCTGCAGTTTTCTGTTGACCATTTCTCCTTGGCTTCTTTGATACTACTTTTAATCTTTCGATTTAGTTCTTTGTATTTTACTTCATTTCTATTTTTATAACCTCGTCTTTCTTCCATCAGGTTGGGAATTTCGTCAGTCATCCAATCTTTTGGAGATAAGGTGTCTTCTCCAGCTTTTAATAATGCTGTTTCTATGTTCTGCCATTTGTCATGGACGCTTTCAGTGTTGTTATTTTCTTCTTTGATGTTCCTGAAATTGCAGTTGATTTTTTCTTACGTATTTTTTAATATATTGGTTTCGTTCAATCGTTTTACGTCTATTGTTTGTCTGTCTCCTTTGTGTTTTAATTTTTTTTAATCTTATGTTTAAGACTGCTACTGCGGGATTGTGATTCGACCCTATATCCGTTCCGGGGTATGTTTTCGTTGATGTAATTTTAAATCTACTTCTGATTATTATATAGTCTATTTGATTCCTGACTATATTTTGATTGTTATCCATGGGCGATCTCCAAACCTACGGTTTGGCAATTTGAACATTGTATTCATTACTACTAATTCTTCGTTCTGACAAAATTCTATTAATCGTTCCCCTCGCTCATTACGCCGGTACATCCTTCAGTTATGAGTTTACCAACTTTAGCATTGAAGTTACCCATAATTATGGTGACCTCTTCTTTTTTAGTAGATTTAAAAACGTTTTGTAGTTGTTCATAAAACTCTTCAATTGCTTCATCTTGTTTGTCCGCTGTCGGTGCATACACTTGAACGATATTAATTTTTCCTTTATTCGATTCAATCTGTATCGCTATAATTCGGTCGGAATATGGGGTAAAACTTGCTACTGATTTGTTAACTTCTTTTTCTACTATAATACCAACACCATATCTATGGGTTGCGTCATCATTTCCCGAATAGTAGAAGAATAGTAGTGCCATTTATAGTTGCACATTTGCCCGAACCCGGCCATTGTACATCGCTGATACCGAGTACCATTTCTGCTGTTACGTTAGCCAATTTTCCTGATGCATATAGGCTTTTTACATTCCAGGTCGCAAGTCTGATACTTCTCATTGGTAATTTCACAACTTTGTTCGCAACTTTTCTCCCCGGAGATCCGACTGGGGAACTTATTACTCCGGAATATTTAGTATTGAACATTGCCATGATGATTTTAATAGGGAAATCTATATCGATCTTTAATGCAGTAGTTTCCCGTCGCCTTCTGCATCCTTATGCCGTTCACCAAATCCATGGTTCATCCGCCTTTAGAGGTCGATTTCTCCAGCTCAGGGCAAAAGAGTGCCCTACCTCTGCTGGTTCCTCCACCCGCAGCTAAAGGAAGACCGCTTATACCGGCAGTTATTTCGGTGATCGCTAGTTTTGGTCCGCCCCGGGTATTTTATTTCCCCGGTACCCGCCATATCTGGTGAGCATTCCCCTATCCGCCGCCTGGGGATGCGCCCGATGGGGGACTAGCAACCCCACAAGGGACCATTATCTTTTTTTTTAATTTAAACTCTCATAGAATCTTATATCATGCAACTTATTACTCAGATCTCCTAGCAACAGACATGAAGGAAAAGATCCGATCTAAGCGGGAAATAGGTAGAAAGCGGGTAAGCTTCCTTCAAGACGAGACACGTCCTCATACGGCCAAAATAACAATGGAAACCTTTAAAAATTGAAATGAAACCTTCTGCCACATCCGCCGTACAGTCCCGATTTATGTCCCAAGTGATTTCTACCTGTTCGGAGGCTTAAATCAGACTGGCAAAGTATGCGGTTGTGGACAATGACTGGCTGTTTGGGAATTGATACGCCGCCAATCAAAAAACTTTTTTTGAAAAGGGCGTCAGGATGTTTTCGGAAAGTTAGAAATAATGTGTTAACTCCGGAGAGGAGTACGTTGAAGACTGACATGCACAAGTAAGTGCTGGGAAAT
Source organism: Sinelater perroti (assembly GCA_036346155.1). Taxonomy (NCBI): domain Eukaryota; kingdom Metazoa; phylum Arthropoda; class Insecta; order Coleoptera; family Elateridae; genus Sinelater; species Sinelater perroti. The sequence goes on from JARFIY010000077.1 coordinate 524,201, forward strand.
TTCGCTTTTATGTAAAAAAAATTAGTTTGGTCATAGCTGAACCATCTTGTATAAATAATTTTAAGAATACAGCAAGTCTTCGCCGGACTTTCAAAAGATAAAGACATGCGGTGGCCTATTTCTCCGAATTTTCAAATTATGTTAACGCCCGCTGACTTTGTGCTTGTTGGTATAGCGCAAGTTTGTTTAAAACATTTAAATATAACCTAAATGAAGCCATCCTTGGAACGTTATGTTTCCCATTAAAATTCGCTTGCTCCAAAGTATTTCCCTCCTCATTCTTTATATTAAAATTCTTCTTCTTCTTCTTGCGCTGCCTTGGCCGTCAACTATCGTTGGCCTGCATGTTGGCTAGCATGTTTACTATGATGACTTTATTGACTGCTGCTCGAAACAATTGAATGGTCGTCTTCCCATACCAATCTCGTAAGTTTTTCAGCCAGGAAGTCTTGTTCTACCTGGCTTACGTTTATCGACTATTTTACCGTGTATGATTAAATGAAGAATCTCATATTTTTTTGGGGTGTTTCATTGTCTGACCGAAGTACTGCAGCTTTCGTTTTTTTTTATAGTTTTAACTATTTACAATTCGTTATTCATTCGCATGAGTACCTCGTTTTACTTATTCTATCTACTTCTTTAATAACTTTCTGTACACCTATATTTCGAAGGATTGAAGTCGTTTAAGTGTGCGTTTTGTTAGTGTCCACGCTTCAACACCATACAATAAAATAGGGACGACCTAGCATCTCACCATCCTCATTCTTAGATCAATTCTTAGCTTACGAGTATATAAGACCTTTTTCATCTTAATAAATGCTGGCCTTGCTTTTTCTATGCGGATCTCAAGGGGCGTCTGGTTTTTTGTGAATATTGACCAATTTTTATAATTTATTTTATAGAAATCTATTTTATTTAGAAATATAAGATTTTGTTCATTTGAAAAGATATATTGAGAGGCATCAAAAGCAATTTTTTTTTAAATTATATTATTCATTTCAACTCCACCAGAGAGCGCCGAAGTCGTCTCCTGAAAAACCCTGCATTGTGCGGTGGACAGGATATTTTTGCACCAGCATTGCTGAAACAAAAAAATCAAACGGCATCTTAAAGTAAACATATATATCCTGTCTGTATTCTACAACCAAGTTGTCAAGGTCAGTAGAAAAAAAATCTGGTATGAACATCACACGACTTTCCTTATCCATTATATATATATATATATATATATATATATATATATATATATATATATATATATATTATATATATATATATATATATATATATATATATATATATATATATATCGGCCCTCGCTGCTCTCGTCCCGGAACTTGTTATTTTAAAAGGACGAGGCGCAGTCCAACACTCAGCTGATTAAAATAAACAGTACAAGACAATAATTGACTCGAACTTACAATTTTGCTACGTCACTGAAGGTAACCGTGCGAGCTCGGTCGCACAACCTGCGTGCTCCCTCCTAGCGGCCAAGCGCTCCCCCCCCCCATCCTCCCGCAGTCGGCCCGGTAGCTCTCCGAGCGCGCTGTGATTGGTCCGTTTAATTAATTTTTAATCGGCTACGACTTATTTATTTGACCTCGGATCAAAAAACTTCATTTTAATTTTTTGTTCGTCTCGGTTTGATCTATCCAGTAATATAAATTTCCCGAAATATTTTATGAACACCCGGTATGTTAAAAATCCTGAGTTTCAATTTTTTTTCTAGTTCCTATTTTACCAACTATTATTTTAAATTCATGTTTATCTCATGATAATAAATCATTTTTATTCTCATAAATTTTTTGTATCTTCAACCGTTTAGATTCGCGATCGCTTTGAGACCGATTTTGCGACCTTGTGACCAAACGGCAAGGCCGATTTTTACCAAAAGCTTCGCACTGCGCCCCCTACCTACAAGTAACTTACATACCAAGTTTCAAGTCTCTAGCTCTTACGGTTCTCGAGATATCTTGTTTACTGGCAGACAGACAGACACACACACACACACACGAACCAATGGCTAAAAACTTTTTTGGTGTCCTGAGGCTATATTTCGTCCAGAAATGTGAAAAACTGGGTAGGTCAAATTTCCGCCGATTACATTACTTTCCTTATTATAGGATAAGGAAAGTAAAAAAAAAAGTCTGCGAAAAAATTTCTCGGAAAAACGTCCTTTTACCTTCTTATAAAGAAACATAAAATATTTTAAGTTCAATTTGGAGAATTGGTTGTAGAATACAGACAAGCTATTGTTTCAATAAATCCATAAAAAAATTTAGGTCTTTCGGATTAGTGGTTTCCGAGAAATCGTGTCCACCGCGCGAAAAAACCCCATTTTGAGAAAAACGCATTTAGGTTTTTTTCTATTTCGCATTCAACTATTTACAATTATAATAGACAAAATGTTTACCAATCATCAGTCTGCGATTCCTGCGCCATAAAGTAATCCTTGGGCCTCTTGAAAAGTTCAAAGGTCACGACGTAACTGGCGAGAAAACTCGTTGAAACTTGCACCGCGGAAAAACTGGTGCGGCGAGCATGCATGTGTAGGTATAAAGATACGAAGAAATTAATAAAAACATTGTGATTTTGAAGTCGTTGGTCTTTCGAAAATATAAAAACCTGAAATTAATTTTTGATCCAAAAAAACGCGACCTTTCTTCCGAAGAAACAAATCACAACTTGCAGAGCGGAAAAATGGTTTCGAGAGTGTGGAAACATATTTATCTTTGCGGTAAATTGAGATATAGAAAAAAATAAAAAAAGGATTATGGTCCTAGAGTTTTGAGCTTTCTGAAAAAATAATCTCAAATCGATTTTTTGGTCAAAAAAAACCAGACGTTCTCCTTAATTTCTACGGATGGGTCCCTGTTTTGATTGATGGTACTTCCTAGATAAATCATTTTTTCTGACCTTCTCCAACGCTGTGCCGTTTACCGATGTGCTATGTTTTTTCGTCCCCTTCTTTACTGATGATCATATATTTAGTTTTATTGATGTTTAGCTTCAATCTGAATTAATTGTCTCATTAGATTTTGCAAACTCTCACTGATGTTGGTTATTATTTAAAGTCATTAATTGTGAAACCGTTAATATTAATTCCTTCCTTAACATCAACAGGAGTCTCATTAAATATCTCCTCTGAGTATAGGTTAAAAATCAAAGGGGATAGCATACAGCCCTGTCGGACTCCTTTTTTGATGTTAATTTCGTCTGACAGTTGATGTATTTTTATTGTTGCTGTTTGGTGTTAGTAGAAGTTGTTAATGATTCTAACGTTTTTATCATCTGTGCCCAATCCTATTAGAATCTTGATCATTTTATCATGTTTAACATTGTCAAAGGCTTTATCAAAATCTATCGCACACAAAATATAATAACAAATTAACAACAGCTTGACAGAAGACATACCAATGGCTACAAGAATACGACATGGTGACTCCCTAAGTCTACTGCCGTATAGTCTTGTAATAGATAAAATTATTGATAGTGTCAAAACGCCCGGACAAGGATATAAAACTACTAAAGAAGAAATAAAAATACTTAGCTACGGGGACGATGCAGTATTAATATCTAAAAGCAAAGATGAATTATAAAGATTACACAGGCCAACAGCTGTTTTGGTGCCGGGATATTTGAAGCTGATTTAATATGAATTTGATGCTCTGAATTCAAATATCGCATTGGTTTTGCCTATCAGCTCAAATTTCTAAGGTATAACATTTTAGTGAAATATACTTTTTCTTAACCCAGTGGTATATTTTGTCTCTGCTGTCCTAGAGGCACAAAAAACAAAGATATTTGGTGTAGCCACTTTGCTGTACTAGGAGAAAGTTTACCATTTTTAAGTCCACACAAATCACCCATTGATGTTCATGATACTTTATCTTCTCCGAAACCAAAGCTATGGTGTTATATTCTTCTTTCATTTTCGTTGAGTGAACAATTGGTATTAAACCATATTTGTTCCCATTGAGTAGAAGCACACATTTCAAACTTCGCTTTGAGCTGTCAATAAATAGGCGAAAATCATCTTGAAAATATTCAGAAAGACGCAATTTTCCAGGAGTCCTCTAATGTCGTGACAAAATACAAGATTGTCTTCTTGAGAGAAGAAGGGTAGCAGACCCTTTTCCTTGTACAGTGAAAGGTAATTTTGGATCCTAGTTCCAGTAAATGTTTGTTGTGCAACCTGGAAGCAAGTAATTCAGAAACTTCTTTTGACAGGTTGAGATTCCTGGTGAGGTCATTCAACTCATCCTGGTTGAAACGTTGTGGAATTAATGACATCGCCTCATAATCACTGTCACCTTTATTAGTATCAGAAGGGTGATCAGAGAGACAATACTTATCCTCACAGTACTCTGGTAGCTGGTGAACGTTGAGAGTGGCACTTCCTCTGAGTGAGGGACCGGGCAGAAACTAAATCAGGATAAGTCCACTTGCTACGGTTGTTTCAATAACGGCAGAAATAACAGTCATCGAAGTGGTTTTAGAGTTCTCTCCAAACCATTGGTACGCCGAATTTCGTGTAGAATTGCACTTTAAAGAAACACTGATCTAGAGCTAATAGAGAAAAACTGATTTCATATTTAGTTTCAGCGACCCAAATACAGCTAAAATCATTTCCAAAATCTTAGGCACCAAAATTTTTTTCTTGTAGACCTGTGTTATAGATTTTGCATCTGAACGCTACAAAACATAACATGGAAACAAAAACAAAGGCTATGGTAACAACACAAGACCCAATCCGTTGTAAATTGGTCATAGATGACCTTATAATTGAACAAGTCAAGTCATCCCAGTACCTGGAAATAAATCTAACAGAGCATCAAGATAGGGTTAGCAAAGCCAAACGTCAAATAAACAAGGCTACAAGAATATCTGCAATATTAAAAGCCACAATATAAAACAATAAACATATGCAAAAGAAAGGAAAATACGTATATACAAAACTTGTGTACGACCATTAATGATATTCGTTGCCGAAACCAAAGCTGACACTTCAAAAACAAAATCCATACTAAAAAGAATAAGTGAACACACTCTAAGAGACAGAATTACAAATGCGGTAATATGACAAACATGCGATACCAGATATAGTGAGATGGGCCCGGAAAAAATAAGAGGCTGGAACGAACACCTCTGAAGAATGGAAGAAGACAAACTTGTAAAAATAGCAAGAGATGGAAAGTCCCTGATGCGCAGACAACCTGGTAGACCACCGAAGCGATGGCTATAATCTTGGACTTCCACTTCCCAACAAACGATGATGTAACTGAATAAATAGACAAGGCGCTAGCTTACTCTAAGAGGAAGGAAAAAAAATAAAAAAATAAAGCTAGCTTCTCAAAACATAAAAAGATGTTTTCACAATCCTGAAAAAAAAATAAAGAAACAGTGCGAGTGATAAGGAATGTAATATTTTTAATGGATTAAGCTACTCTTATATTCTGAACTTAGATCATGGTTTGTCTTCCGAGGAAAGTCATTCTCGTATCCAAAACTCAATTTCCTCTCTATCGCAAAGAAAGCTATTGCTCGGAAAATTAATAACCTGATAGTAAAAATTAAAATCTACCGGCAAGGTAAGGCAAGAGTACAAACGCACCAAGTTCTTAAATTTTAGCCTTTGTCCTTTGAGCTGCATGGAGAAGAATGTTATTCTGTTTCATCAATCTCCACTTTCTGTTCATGAAAGTAGGTTAGTTTTGCACTAAAAAAAGATACCTACATACCACTTCAAGTAAGTATCAAAATAATAATAATAATAATCTTGAAATAAATTCAAAGTGTACAGGATCTTCGGAAGTTCAGTAACTATATAATACAAGAGGTTGCCCGCAAAAAGGTATTTTTGGCGTCCTAGGCTGACATTTTTTACCCGCTTTCCCTCAAATTACTGCAAAGTGGGAATGTGGGACAATGTATTTACAAATAGAACAGTAGGATAAAGCACGGTGATCTTACGGAAGTAAGATATGCAAAACGATCCTGTAGATAGCAAATCAAAAGTACACTCAGAGCTCAGCTACGCCACGTTTTATATCAGTTTTCTTTGTTTATTTTCTGTTCAAATATATAGATAGATTAATTTTTGTTTAAATCTGATATGTTTAAGAATAATTTTTGTTATCTGGTTAGAATTTAATCATTGCTTGTCTCAATTATGAAATGCCACGGGCAACAATTTTACTTGATAAAGCAGTCGTCATGAGGATTTGTAAGAATCTGTTATATCGTAACTATTAGCGTGGTCATCTTTTAGGGAATAATAATAGATGGCGAAAGTTGGTGCATATACTACGTAGTCATGCAATCACGTCGTTTCAATAGTGAATCACACGATTAAAGAAAGAGAAACTAGCATTTAAAAATATCAGTTTTTAAGTAGTTTCATATAGAGATTATTAAGTTATCAAGTAATAAATAATGATGCCATGTAACAATAAACAAACTTAAAATATTATTTTTTCACAAAAATATTAAACAAGTTCTAAAATTTTGATTCATCCTATATAAAATGTTACCCGAGTTCTAGTGACAATCCTGGTGTTTTCTCCGTGGGGTGCCACTACTGTACGAATGTCATGCGCTTCACGATTAAGTGAAGGCTGGCTGTCGCACGAGCGAAAGCTTTTGCCGTTTGTTCGTCAAACTGAGAGTTTCCGCGTGAATTTCAACGTAAACAAACACTGGCAGAGTTGGAGGTAAGAGTACGTTTCAGGTTGTGGTACGATCGAAGGCGCCGATCTCGCGCGGCGCGGCAAGGACAAATTGTGGGTTTTTGGAACGTCAACATTCCACCTCCTGTTTACTTTTACATCGTTCGTTCTGTTTTTATTGCGTTTTATTATTATCGCTGCTGGATTACGACATATTGCGCCTTGTAAGCTCGCCGCAGGCCGTGCGAGAGGCTGCCAGTAGTGACGCCCGGCGTGCAATTACAGTCCAACTAATTATTGACTTTCTCTTCAAGACCTATTGTTTATAACCGTTTGTGGGAAAAGTGATGTTTCCCATGCGTCTCAAGATGGGGCCTGGAAGGAACAGCGAATGGCGATGCTTCTTCTGCCTGCACGTCCGCACCGCAACCGTCTTGCTGGGCATCTGGCATCTTGTGAGTACTTCAAGTGCGGCTGTCGTGTGTGCACTATTCCTTTTTGTATTCGTGCTAGATTCTTCACGTGCTGGCCCTCAGCGTGCTTGCGATAATCATGCGCAACCACCAGCAGCTCATCATAGAGCAGCAGACCACACCGGACTATGTGGAACCAAGCAACTTCCTGCCCACGCCTCTCAGCAAAGTGAAAGACAATGACAACCCTTATTACTTGCCCACAACTCAGGATGGTCGCACTCCGTATTCATGTAAGTCCATATTTAATCATTTGTCATTGTTGATTATGTATATTATCAATGAATTGTTGCAAATTTGATGATAAAAATGCAATTATTGATAAGCATGCCTGACTTGGGTCACATTTTTAATCAGTATAAAGCTGATCCAACTTTGTTTAGTTGTACTGAATGAACTACTTGAAAAGTTTTGATAAGTAGAATAATTTAGATTATCTTGTGTCGTTTCTTTTTGGTAATTTTATCATACTGGACAGGGCCACATCTTATTGTTAGGAGCTAGATTTGAAATAGAAATGTTAAATTAATAGATGTAGAGCTGTTTTAATTCTAATCACTTTTTGGAAGCAATAATATTAATTGATATTTATATCTTTGTATGCTTCTGGCCATTACCTCATGAATTATGAGTAGCATGTTTCTTTATTGCTAAGCCACTGTCCAAAAACGATATGGTCAGGGTTTGCGGCAATTCTACTAAGGTGTTAGGTGTACATTGTAGTCAAAAGTTATATGTAAAGGGTGGCCCAAATTGAAAGCCAGATTTAAATTTTAAATAGAACAATCTGTAGAACTGATTGCTTTTATCATTGAATTTTTATTGAGTTTGAAAAATGGCTACCTATGCTCCTTCTGCAAGTCTTGATTCTTTTCATAAAATTTTTGTTTACAGTTTCTTACATGTTCATCAGTACTTTACTTCCTGTTCTCCCATCGTACCTCACGGTGTTGGGGATTTGAGCCATTGTTTGAAAGAATGTCTATCCCTTGCAAGGATTTGTGTTAGGATCTGTCCTCTTTCTCTAATTGATTTATAGATGTTGTCTTCCCACTTTTGTTTGAGTCTTCCTCTATCCCTCCTTCCACGACACCTCATTTTGAAAATCTTGTTTGTTCATCAATATTATCAGATTTTGTTCCTGAAGTCGTCAACTAGCATAGACCGTAAAAAGAAGTCATACAATGTTAAATCATTGTTTGAGTTACCCAGCAAATGCTGGAGTTTATTTTATAAGAATTGAGGATTAATGTCTTCACGGGCAAAGTAATTTTAACTTTTTGCAAGTACAAAATTGCTCATTTATTTACTAAACCTTAAGTTTGACATTAAATTTAATAAAATTATTCATTTCGTAGCAAGTTTTATTGCTGAACATGACTTAGGCAAAAACTTAGGATAAATTATGTTCTCCTATTTACTAAGTTTGCAATTATTGTCAGGATAAGCTTCAATTTTTAGATAACTGGACTAGACTAGACTAGAACTAGATAACAATAGAGACAATTATATTTTTATTTGGTAGAAATAAGGATTAATGAAGGCATAATAAAAAAATGGAACTGTTTGCGAATATAAAACAGTGACCCTAAATTCAAAAATTACTGCCTGTTTTGTTTAACAATGAGTTATATCATTTGTTTTGAAACATTAGGATCAATTTCAATCCGCTCTAGAGCCCATTTAGCAAATTACAATGATCGCTTCGATCAGCAGCAATAACTACAACTATATTTTTATTTGGAAGTAAGGTTGATGATTTGACAAGCAAACAATGTATGTGGTTGTGGATATAAAGTTGCTTGACTCGTGACGGGTCCTAAATTTTACTTCAAATTCAAAAAGGGGATCAGTTAATCTGGCGCTCAAAGCAATGATTGCCGATTTGTAAACAATAATAGTCACAACTGTACTAGAATAAGAGTTAATGACTTCGCGAGCAAAAATATCTAAAAGTTTGGAGGTATAAAGTTGCTCGATTAGTGGCTGACCCTAAATTCCCGGAATTCGAAAATTATTCATTGAAAGGTGAATTTTATTGCTGAACATGATTTTCGTTGAAAATCACTAATAATTTTGATCTGCACTGTAGCCCATTTCGTAGCTACAGAATGATTGTCATAATAAGCAAGGTTCAATTTTTGGATTCTCTATATTTTGTAAGCACCGGTCACGACTGCATTTTAATTTTGGAAAATGGGTTAATATTTTCGCGAGCAAAAAAAACTAGCTTGTTGCAAGTATATAAAGCCGCCTGATTGTTGATTGACTCAAAGCTTGACCCTAAATTTGATAATTTTGCTCACTGATAAAAGCATTTACTGAATAACGAGTATTGTAGAACAATTGGGATCAATTTTAATCTGCTCTAGAACCCATTTAGCAAGTTCACAGTGATTACCATGATAACAAAACTTCAACTCTTGTATTAACTAAATTTTGTAAGCAGCACTATTCACAAATTCATTTTTATCTGAAAGAAGTAACAAAAAAATTAAAATTGTGTTGGAAAAATTAAAATCAATTTCAATTTGCTCTACAGCCGATTCAACGAAATCACAATTATTCCAAAAATCAATCTCAAATTATGTTGATTTTGTACACAATTACATTTTTATTTTGGAAGAAGTGCTGGTTATTGGCTTCTTTAGCCAAAAAAAAAAAGAACTAAATTTTATCTTAAATACGAAGATTTTGATTACATATAAACTCATATACTCTAAACTAAACTTTATTGCTGAACATGACTGTTTTAAAAAATCAGGATCAGTTTCAATCTGCTCTTGAGTTCACCATCATATTCACGATTAATGACTGACCCTAAATTTGTTCCTATTTAAATTCAAAACTTTGCTTAGCAATAATATTTTCCTTTAAAAATGAGCTTTACAATTAAACATGATTTTTTAGGAAAATCAGGATCAGTTTCGCTCTGATCTTCTAAGGCCATGTAGCTAAATTACAATTATTGCCATGATAAGCAAGCCTTCAACTCTAGGATAAACTAGATTTTCTAATTAGCAAAGTCACAAAAAAAATTCATTTGGAAGAAATAAAGGTTGAACAAAAAATATATTTGTTTGCAGGAAGAAAGTCTGTCTATTAGTGACTGATCCTAAATTTTGTCCTAAATTTATGAAATATAATAATTTTGCTAGCTGGTAAATTTATTTGTAAAAAATAAGCTTTATTACTGAACATGATTTTCTGTTGGAAAAATTCACAACTATCGCAATGTGCAGCAAGCTACAACACTTACACTAACTAAATTTTGTAGAGCAATAGTTAAAACTAGATTTTCCCATTGGAACAAGTATAAAGTTATTTGATCGTCGATTGACCTTGAATTCGAAATTTTACTTTCCAATAAAATCGGAAATTTTCAAATGAGCTTTATTACTGAACATGATTTTTGGGAAGAATTAAAACCAATTTTAATGTAATCTAGAGCTCACTTAAAAAATTTACAATGATTGTGATGATTAGGAATAATTTGATCTTTTCACAAAACGGGTTTTCATGTTACGGTAACGATTTTCATTTACAGTTAGACTTTCAGCATCACTTCAAATAAGTTTCGGCCTATCACCTGTCCAAACAGTGACTTGTTAAGGCTGTATTTGTTTTTCATGATTTATGTGAGGATTGTTCAAACTCCAAGTGCGCCAATTTTGTTTGTTTATGAACGAACTCGTCAAGTTGAAAGTTTTTTGTCTAAGTTGGGAATCTATTTCATGATGATTTAAAAAGCAATTGATGAATTGTTGATGATGGGAATGGTCAGCAAGTTCAAGCTCTTGCCTCAGTTGAATTCTGTACCCATGAGGTTCAGGTTTTTAGTGAATATTCACTGAAAATTGTTGTGCATGATGTTGAATTGATATTTTTGGACCAACAATTACGAAGTCTTGCATTCATCAGTGATTCAGTTTTATCAATTTTATAATTAATTTTTCGATAGGTGACTTATTTGATATGCTACTTCGACCAACAATTTCTTGGAGTATTCGTACTATTTCCGCAAAATTTTGACTGAATTTATATTGTGTTTAACAATAATAATTTGCTGTTTTTTCATATAGCATTTCATTTTTACAGATCAGAAGAATCTTAGACGACATCTGTTAAAGTATCAGACTTGCCAACCGTAAAACAAAAAAGTCTCATTGTTAAAATCCGACGTCTAATTATGGGGTACACCCTGTCTGTAGAACTTATAATAATGATCTAAAATCAAGTTTTTTTGAGTTGGAATCTTTAATCTTATCAAAAGACCATTCTTTTGTGTCTTTTGTACGTTTTACATGTTTTATTTTATATTTTCTCTCTGAATTGCTGGACTAATGGCAAGATTGATTGATTTTCATCAACGTGTAAATTTGATTGCAATGCTGCGAGTTTATTTACCATTTGGCATTTGGAAATGAATTGCTTGTCTATGGGCCTTATGATACTTTTCACAAAATAAAGCAGAATGAACAAAATAAAAAAATGGTTATTGTATCGGTGAACAGTTGTAGTTACTACTAGGAAAGGTGGCAGGTTATTTTCTAGTAGAACATATTGTAATAAAATTAAGCCGTGGTGCATGTTACTTCAGCCTGCAGGATGGATGAGAAGTTGATAACCAAATTTGTATGTAGCTTGTTTACTTAATAGAAACTTTGGAGGATAATTGAATTTACGTGTATTCGGGAGCAAAAAGAGATATGAAGCTGAACAGTAGAGAAGAATACAACACAAGAATTTTTAGAGAAGGTAAGAAACGATTCACTGTTAAAAATTGAAGCAGTAACTGAAAAGAGAAAGGGAGAACTTACCTAAATTAAAGAAATGATTTGCATGATGATGAAGGAATGGAGAGAAAAGGTGCAAAGGGAAATAGGATAACTGATAAGAAATAAGAAAAAAGAAATTTAAGTTAAGTTTATATCGAGGAATTAAAATTTGAAACGAACCAAAAGACTTATCAAAGCAATTTTCAACTGATAAATTGGGGATTTAAACGGAAGTGAAAACACTATTGCAGATTTAAAAAAGGCGTAATTAAGGAATTCAAAATTATTGGCGTTCTCTCTTGAAATGGACGTCCACTGTCTGTGTGAAGAGTGTTATATGATACTACTAGATGGCTTTGTTAGAACCCACAGGAGGAAAGGTAGCAAGCCCTATATGCAGTTCTGAACTCGTGGAAAGCCACCAAACAAATTAAAAAGACTTCAAACCCCATCCCTCCAATACGAAAGGAAGATGGAACATGGGCTCGAACAGATATCGAAAAAGTAAATGTATTCGCACAACACCTGGAAAATGTCTTCGCACCATGGCCTACACAATCTACAGTCGAAGAAACTAAAGAAATAAAGGATTATCTTGAGGCACCATACCAGCTGTCGCTGCTACCAGAATTATTCTCTGTAACAGAAGTAAAAGCCCTAATAAAAAACATCAACCCAAAGAAAGCTCCGGGATATGACCAAATTACTGGCCAACTCCTAAAAGAATTGCCACGCACAGGCCTAGTATTATTAACAATTATATTCAATGCTGTTCTAAGAGTAGCTGAAGTAAGCTGAAGTAATTCTTATACCTAAACCAGGAAAACAATCAAATCTAGTAACGTCATATAGACCAATCAGCCTGCTTCCCATTCTAAGCAAACTTAGAAAAGTTGTTACATAAGCTATTATTGCAAGTAATAACAGAAAACCAACTGATACCGGAGCACCAATTTGGCTTCAGAAGGCAGCATAGTACCGTTGAGCAGGTACATAGAGTTGTTAATGTGATCGAACAAACTTTTGAACAGAAACTTTATTGCTCCGCTGCATTTAATAAAGTCTGGCATGATGGACTACTTTTTAAACTTAAATCAATTTTGCCTCATGCATTATACTCAATCATAAAATCGTATTTAGAAGAAAGGTACTTTAGAGTTAGATATGACCAAGATGTAACACAACTACACCCAATTCGAGCAGGGGTACCACAAGGGAGCGTCTTGGGACCTATACTGTATTTACTCCACACAGCTGACCTTCCAGCAGAAACATACACCCATATAATGTCATTTGCTGATGATAAAGCTATTCTGACAGTTCACAAGGACCCAACAGCAGCAGCAAATCTACTTCAGCAATACTTTAATCTACTTCAAGACTGGGCTAACAAATGGTGTGTCAAGTTCAATCAAGACAAATCTGCTCATGTAAATTTTACAAAATGTCGCGGAGTCATGCACTTAGTCACACTCAATGGACAAACACTGCCACAAACAGATTCAATCAAATACCTGGGTATGCACTTAGATAAGGGATTAACGTGGAAGTCACACATCTTCAATAAAAGGAAGCAATTAGGTCATAAATTTAGACAACATTACTGGCTACGTGACGGAAATCTCCACTAAATCTTAAAAATAAATTACTAGTTTACAAAGTTTGTTTTAAACCAGTGTACGGAATAGAACTATGGGGCACTGCATCAAATTCTAATATGAATACTGTAAGCAAGGATATATCTAGAGGTTATACGTGGCCTAACTTAGTAAAAATGTAGAATTAAGTGAGATCTTTATTTTAAGTTTCAAAACTAGTAAATTAAGTTATATAAAAATTACCCATCGATCACAAGTTGATCAGATGGAAATGTAATTAATAAAAAATGCATTGTAAAAGTTATCAGAAGTCTGAGAATATGAGATAAGAATTGATAATGGCGATGAAAAAAAAATTCATTACATGCAAAGGAGTTTAGTGGGAGAGAGTTCTACTTTTGTTTACTATGGTTGTGATGAAGACAATATATGAACTAAAATAAGCTTACTCCAATTTCCACCATGTACAAAACTGCATTATCTTTATTCATTAAAAAAGAGATCAAGGATTAAAGTTAAAATTAGAAAAGTATGTTCATTTTAATTCTTATATATGACTATGAATAATGGATACCTAATCAAAGACTAAAGTCTAAAATATAAATTGCATAACTAATAACATAACAAAGGAGTATACAGATTAGACAAAGTAAGGAATGAACAAATAGGAAACTAGTGAAATCAGAAGGAAGACATTTAAGCTAGCTTCAATATATTTAGAATGGAAAATTAAGGTAACATGAAAATGTCGGAAGAAAGGAATATAAAGTTGAAGAAAACCTAGGATACTGCACTGGATTTTAGGGAAAAAAGGATCCATATAGAGAGAACCCAAGAACATCGCTTGTGAAAAATTACTAACGACTTTCTGCAATAAATAATTACAGTAATCTTGACATTCACGATAAATGCGAATATGAATGAGTAAGTTGTCATTTTGCGGATTTGAATAAAGTGTTACTCAAGGACCGAAGGAGGGAAAAATGAGTAATTTTAACCCGATGTTCTATTTGAGTTTTAATAGAAGAATAAAGGCACCAGAGGTGTTATCAAGGAAAGTATAAGAAAATGATTTTGTCGTTTCCAAGATGACCTAAATAACTTTTTATATTTTCTGAAAGTTAAATTATTTGTGCCGGTTTTTTTCTGACATCCACATCTCTTGCCCAACAGTGACACATCACCCCATAATTTTTGCGTTTTCTTTAGAGAACACTCCATTCACGTAAATCAGAATAAAGAAGAATTTGTTAGAGCAAGGTTTGAAGATTATTGTGGATGTTTCAGGATTTTGCACTTTGGCAATAATTCCTTATAAAAACAATCAAAAACTTCTAAACCGGGCTTTAAAAACTTAATTATACTAGACAGCCTAATGTTGCTTGTGATTCCATTTGGTTTGCATTTATGGTGTTAAAGAAGCGCTATTTTAAGTCTAGTTTCATATGAAAAATAAAGTTAAGATTTCATGAAATAAGAGACAAGATTTGAAGTAACGCCTTTTGCATTAAAAATTGTTTTCGAGGATTTTGCGGTATATATATATATATATATATATATATATATATATATATATATATATATATATATATATATATATATATATATATATATATATATAAACTGATCGATTATAAGGACCATTAAAAAAGCTTATAGAATTTTTCAACATGTTGCTGTTCACTACCTTAACGGATCTTTGATCATATATATCGTTTTTGTTGCATATTAGCCGAGTTTCATACAAAATTTAATGCAAGTATGAAGATTTCTGTTGACTGATAAGTTTCATGTGTTATATGTGCAGGAAAATTTAAGTTCTTCAACTATTTCTGATAAACGCTTACGTGTAATCAGTTTTTTTTTTGCTACCACTTTTAAGCGGCTTTACAGATTAACTGGTCACTAAAACAGTACTCATTATACTCTCCTTGTGTAAATTGGTCTGCTGGAATACAGAACACCAATTTACAAGAAATACTAAACAGTTCGATTAACTTACTCGTATCGTTTCTCACTTATTATAGTGATTAGGAGGAGAGTGATACCAGGGAATACCGTGTATTTCATTCACATAATAGATCGGGTAGGTTGCAAAATATTCTCGTTTTAATAAAAATTTGAATTATCGACGTTGACTATGTTAAAGTGTTTGCACTTACTCGGAGATGACCAGAGATCATTGCCGGATCGAAAGAAACGGCTATTGCCACGTTAAAGAGGCGAATGGCTCAGCCGATTAGGCGTCGTGCTAGTAAAAAAAAGGCCATTCGCTGACTTGTGCAAACGTCAGTGGAACATGCATAGAACATTTGGCATGAGGAGTAATCAAGAATAGAATACGGGTCGACTTTCCCGTGCATTCCTTACACTTATTTTAAGCTGCCGTAGCTCCGAGGGGTTCGGAGCTCGGCAGGGATATACATGAAAAAATCTCCTCTTTAACGTGGCAATAACCGTTTCTTTCGATCCGGCAATAATCTCTGGTCATCTCCGAGTTAGTAATTTATTGTCACTAAGGATTGTTGAATCCATAGAACAAAAATTACTTATTATTGGTGCTATAAATTTAGGATATTTGAGATCAATATATAATGTCATAATATAACTGACAGGATTGTCATTACCAAATCTAATCAAATATCAGCGTTGTTTGGCAATTTGAGAAAAACAGCTTACGATAAGTTTTGTTGTTAAAGTTTATGATGAAACCATTTTCTATTGTATTTCACGATTACGTTCAAAATTTTTAACCCAAATAGTATCAGTTTTCTGTCATAATATATCGTCTGTTAGATTAAGAGTGGACGACTATTTCATCAAACAGAGGAAACAGAAGAAATACTAAGAAGAACAGAAGAAGCAGCAAGGAAAAATGTCATGAAAACCTTGTATAATATAAACAAGGAAATAACAAGAAAGAAGACAATCGTTAAAATGAGAGTGAAAGATAAAAACTAAGGAACATTAAGAACAAATACAGAAATAGAACATTGATGGATTAAACACTGCACAAATATATAAGAAGACAACAATACCAGATGAAATAATGGAAATACATCAAATAAGAGAGGAAATAAAGAAGCGATCACATGAAACGAAATCAAGAATGCTATAAAAACATTAAAAAAACATAAAGCTACTGGCATAGATGATATCCCAGTAGAACTGATAAAAGAAGTAGACGAAATGATTCATAAATTACTAACACCATGGAAAGAAGAAAGAAATTCCAAAAAAAGGAGATAAAACAGTATGTTCACATTGGATTGGACAAAATATTAAAAAATAACCAAGCGGGATTTAGACAGAGACGGTTGTGTATTAAATATATATTTATTCTATGTAACATCATCGAGCAAGGAAATGAATGGCAAAAACAACTTCAACTAATTTTTATAGATTTAGAAAAAGCTTTGGACAAGGTAAAGTGGACAGAAAAAAAATGTGGTTAATATTAAAAACGTATGGCATCACAAATAAGTTAATAGACACGATTAAACTTCTTTATACAAACGAGTCGGCACGAACGATTTGACCTTTGACCTGTGTGACAGCAGCAGCAGCACAGCAGCACTCATAATTTTTTTTATATATATAATTATACGGTAAAAATAAATTAACAAAGAACATAAAGATCGATAGCAAGCTGAAAGACAGATGTGTCCTGTTATCCATATTATGCTTGATTTTAATCGACTTAGTCATAAGGAAAACACAAGATGAAAAACAAGAATTGGTGGGAGGTTTGATGAAAGACTTGTAGATATAGAATTGTCTGTTAGTGGAAGAATTAACATGCGGAACGAAATGAAAACAGAAACCATGAAAATAAGAGAAAACAGAGGTAGTAAACAACCTTAACGACAGAGAAAAATTAGAAAAAAATAGAGATAAAGGAGAAGGCAGTGAAATAGATATAAAACCAAGAATATAGAGTTCATGAAGCATGAATAATATTGGGAATATATTGCCCAGAAACAATTACAAATGAAGAGCTATTGGAAAGAACACAACAAGAATCGATAAAAAAACAATAGAAACAAGAAAATGGAATTGGATAGGCCACACATTGATAAAACTGAACACTGACAACAAAACAAACATTAAAACACAACATTAAAAGAAAAAGATAAAAAAATTAAAACAGTCAAAGATAAGAAGAAATGGAAAAATGATGTGAAGTAGTGTGTGGAAATAATAAGTGATAATCACACATAAAAGACTATCTACACAAATAAAAACAGTAAAAGACATGCAGCAAATAGGTATAGAATTGGCAACCCTATAACCACAAAGACGGAAACGGCAAATACCGGAGAATCGTCGAAAGATATCCTATGCTTCTATGGATCCAAAGAACTGATGGTGATTTGAGCAAGCATAATATTTTGTACAAATATGTTATTTGATTTGTTATAAACAAAACCAAGTTGCTACCGGTTACTTTAACACCTTCGAGACCGCAATATTTTCTTCCATGCTTATATAAAACTCATTTTCACTCATTGTAGAACAACAGAGAATAACTAAACATTTGTTTAGTTTCTAACCGATCAAAACAAAATATTGTTTCTGAAATACCTTAGATTATGCCTGTACTTGCTGCCCGGTATTGGAACTAACTTTCCGAACGGTGTGGACAACAAACCATACATTGTGTGTAAGCACAGGCCGTTCCATTGGTGTTATTAAATTTAACTACCGATTGAATTCTTATTGCAGGTGAGTACTCGTAATCG
Organism: Sinelater perroti; assembly: GCA_036346155.1. Taxonomy (NCBI): domain Eukaryota; kingdom Metazoa; phylum Arthropoda; class Insecta; order Coleoptera; family Elateridae; genus Sinelater; species Sinelater perroti. The sequence goes on from JARFIY010000077.1 coordinate 542,460, forward strand.
ACAAAATAAATTTTAGTAGAGATTAAGGAATAAGTAGACGTATAAGAATCTGGAACTTAAAATTAATAATCAAATTAAGTTACGTTTATATTTCTGAACCTCAATCACACTATCTGATATCTCTCAAACCTCCGCCATTTAATTTTGGCGTTTGCTTTACTTTGTTTTTCCACTTAATGTAGTCAAAAGGATATTAGAGATGTTTGCACACAATCATTAGATTTAATCAACATTGAATAGTTTACAGAAAAAACCTTAATTAGTCGAGTTATCTTGTCATAGTTTGTACTCATTACCGGTCTCCAACTCTTTAACGCAGTACTGAGATTAAAATACTTCCCTATCCAATGGAAGATAGCGGAGGTGATACTCCTTCCAACCAGATAAACCACCCGACGATCCGATCTCGTATCAACAAATTAGTCTTTTGCCAATAATGTCAAAAATATTGGAAAAACTATTAGCAAAGAGATTGATGAAAACCGTCACTGAGAAAAATTAATCCCAAAGTACCAATTCGGATTCCGTAGGCAACACTCTACGATAGAACAAGTGCACCGGGTTGTTGATATAATAAACAAAACTTATGAAGCAAGAGGCGACTGCGCAGTCAATCCTTTGACAAGGTCTGGCATCAAGAATTGTTGTATAAACTAAAGCAGAAATTACCAGAACTTATGTATAACATCTTCAAATCCTATCTGCAAGAAAGGCTTTTCCGGGAAGATACTAAAATGAATTAACAACGCTGTACCCGATAACAGCGGGGGTACCACAAGGTAGTGTCTTAGGGCCAACTTTCTACCTTTTATATATCGCAGATCTTCCAATAGACATAAGTGTAACTACTTAAACATTTGCGGATGACACTGCAATATTAGCAACTAGTTCTGATCCTGTAGAAGCACATAGGTTACATCAAAATAACTTAAATCAAATAGAACTGTGGACAAAGAAATGGCGCATTAAAATTAACAAAATGAAGTCAGCACACATTGTCTCTATGAAATGTCAGGGACAACCAATACCGGCAACGATATGCAATCAAATCGTACCCACAGTAAATGACGTCAAATATCTAGGTATGCACCTAGATAAGGGTTTAACGTGGAAAACTCATATATTACACAATAAACTATTAGCATATAACACCTCAAATTCCAACATAGCCATCCTGGAGAGATTTCAATCGAAAGTCCTTCGTGCCATAGTCGATGAGCCCTGGTTTGTGACCAACAGACATTTATATAGAAGTACCTTCCGTGAGTGATGTGATTCTAGAGTGTAATGTAAGATACTTATAACGACTTGAAGTGCATTCAAACGCATTAGCGATAAGTCTTATTAGACAGCAGCCTGCAGATTAGAAGGTTAAAACGAAAAATGCCATTAGACTTGGTACACGGACAGTGAAATCATCCACAAGTGTTTTTATTAAAAAACCTTAGTTAAGTTAGGTAACATTACATCATTCCATTTAAATTTTATTAGAAGATACGTAAATTTAAGTATAATTAATCTATAGAGTTTGTGATCATTGGAACACATCTCTACCATGTTTTAGTACCAGTCATTATGTATGCTTATTATTTGTATACCAACAGATTGCATAACAAACGTAAAAAAATTACCGGTCTCAAGGTTTTTCACCTGAGTCGTTTTACTACGAATTGATGTAATAGTAGCCTTGATGTTTACATACACTGATTCAGTGCTGTTATCGTCTACTGTCATATTAATTAATGGTCTAGCTTTTTCATGCATGTAATTCGTATGTTTTATAGGACCCTATTACCCTTAATTTGATGTCTCTCAATTGAATACCGTCATTTCCTGGGAAAGGGGTGGTAGTAACTATAATAATTAAAATATAGTCGCATAAAATACCTAAAATTTTACTGCATTTCTTTGTTCGATTAAAAAAGATGTAGGGGAGGGATTATGTATGTTATTCTGAAAATTAGTTTGGGAACTTCTGTTCTAGCTCGTAAATACGTAAAGCATTTACGAAAAGCTTTTATCTTCTTGAAATTTTGATATCTTCTTTCTCCCCTTCCTTTTGCTCTCTCGGGTGTTCGATTTGGATTACTTGTACTTCCTTCTATTCACACATTCCTTCCACTTCCTCCTGGTTGCTGCCATTATCTTCAACTCCTCTAGTTTTTTCCTGCGACTATTATTAGCTGTATCAATTTTTTCCGTGGTCTTCCTCTTCTTCTCTTTTTGTGATTTTTTGTTCTCCATCTTTTCATTAACTTATTAGGGTTCATCCTTGCCAAGTGACTATGCCAATTTAGTTGTCTTTTTTTATTTTATTCATTATTGGTTCTTGTTTGATCGTTTCCCTTATTAATTTGTTGGTGACTCTGTCTCACCTCGTGTTAATAGCAATTTTCCTGAGATATTCCATTTCCATTACATCTATCTTCCCAATGTGCTTCTTCTGTATCGTTCAATTTTCACTGGCGTAAATTAGTGTTGGTAACATTATGGCTTTGCAGACTTTCATTTTGTTTGTAGTGCATAGTATAGTCTATTTGAATTCCTCACTCTATTTGCTAATTCTACGTCTAGGTTCCCACAATCTATTGACAAAATAAAAAAGAAATTATTGGCAATAAAAATTGAACCCAATTACAGGTTTCGCGAATTATCAATATATAGTATTTGATGCCGGCGACGTTCTCACCAATGTTCGCGTCATCACCTACCTGTCAGCTGTCAGAAGGTACATGCTTTAATTTATGTGGCCCGTATTTGGGACGGGCCTTTTTACTAGTTTGTTATTATACTTCCTAAATAATCGTCTCAAGGATTTGTTTTTAATTTTGTATTGTCCAATTCTTCCTCATTTTAATCATTATTTTGCTTTTCTGTGTGTTTATTTCCATTTTCAGTAATTCGATCTCTTTCGCCTATTTACATATTAGTCTTAGCATCTTTTTGAATCCGCTAAACTTTGGTATGCTCCTGCAATTTATTGTATATTCCATATCATTTAAATGTTCGTTTTGCGCAAAAATAAAGTTTACTTACAAGAAGTTAACATACGTTCTTTTTCCATTTCTCTCAGGCTAGGTTTGATTTATAAATTTACGTTATAACTGTACAAGACGTTTATTTGATTACTAAAATCTTATTATGTAAGACTTTTTTGATGTTTTCTAGTTTCAAGGTAGGTTGTTTATGAACTTATACATATAAACTTACAATAAATAAATTTTGCTGTCGAAAATTTTGGAATTCTAACCAAATAAACAGCATATGTTGGAATTGTTGCTTTATCACTTTAGTGTAAAGAAAACTGATGCTGAATATTACAAATGCTTATGGTAGACGTTATCTTAGAAACAACATGCAAAGAGTAGTTTCTACATTTTAAGTGTGGCTAATTACAGGAATTGTTGGGTAAATATTTATGTCGGCCTCAAAAGCAACTTACACAAGTATTAAATAGTGCTCATTCTGACAGTTCCAAACATTTCAAAATCATAGTAAACGTTTACAAGGAAGATAAACGGGTGTTACACGAATTGAAATAGAGGCGAAAAATTATGTCCGAAATCCTGCCTAATGTGCATAAAACAGAGGGTTTTGTATCGTATTGTTATTTGAATGAAAAGTGGATGTACTTCGATAAACCCAAACATTTCTTCTTTCAGTAGTCTCTGATACTCTTAAGGGTGTCGGGTATAAACCCACAAAAAATTAATTTATGACCAAGGCCAATCATCAAAACTGAATATTCATGGATAGAAGGCAATATACTGTGTTTGATTGGGACTAGAAAGACGGGCTGTACTTTGAGTTGTTAAAATGAAGTCTAACAATCATCAGTAACCTCTCTTCCAATAACAATTAATCATTTTAAATCTGGCGTTGAAGACCAAACGTCTAGACTATACCAAAAGGTATGACAAGGTCTTCTAACAGGATAAGCTTTGGCCACATGTGCTGGGCTGTCTTACCTGACCTACCATATTCACCAGAAATTTCTCTTTTCGACCACTTGTTTAATCGATGGGACGCGCGCCTGCAGAACAGCTCATAAGATGTCCAAAATGAAGTTTTTCAATGAAGCGCCTTAAAAGACGAGTAGTTCTTTCGAAGCGGCATCCATAATTTGTCAGAAAGATAGGAGAACATCATTCTTAACGATGGTCAATATTTTGGTTGATGTGCTTTGTTAAATAAAAGTTTATTTTTAAAAAAAGCAGAAACTTTTGAATGCTACTGTTAGAATAATTGGAGCAAGATTCATTATTACGTTTTATATAGTGATTTTGTATCAAGGGACATTTGATCCAAATTGAGACTTTAAGAACATAAAATAATAGGACCAAGGAAAATGTAGCTTCAACTTTCAATTGAATTGTATTTTTTCGTAATCTTTATAATCAGTTAAATGTTTTCCTATACGGTTTTTCTATAGTAATCGTTTATTGACTTATTAGAAGTAGAGATAAATGAAAATGGACCAGACACTCAAAAGGGAAATTGAAAATTTATTACCTCAAAAGCAATTTTTATAACTATTAATAATAACTAGACTCAAACCTATATACACAAATATTTCATCATGTTTGTTTTTGCATTCAAAGTGTTGGTAGTATATTTCCTCGCCAGGCGACCCACAGATGCAGCTCTTTTTTGTTTCTTAATCAGTTCATGTGGAAGAATAGAAAGTTGTTTCTTTATAATCAGTCTGTTTTTTCTACCAAGACCTCCCTCCTAATGGCGCGATGATACGCGTTCGTCTCAGAACATGCTGTTCTTTGCTAACACTCGTATGACTAACTTCACTTTTAGCCCAATTCTGCGTAGATGATATTTTTTAGTAAACAGCAGTGTTTTCAGACTGACTTCTGTTAATATTATTGTTCTCAAGTATCCGTTTCCCCCTAGAGAATGTAGGTAACTTTATAATAGTAATTTTTTTAAATAGAAATGAAGCTTGCAAAACACTAAGAAATTTTGACCTCCATAAAATTCAATCTTCATGTACAGCAGTTTTGCACAAATATCAAAGCGTTAAAGAATATTTCTTGCCAGGTGTGTTCTTATTGTTATAAAAAAATAATTCATTGTTAAAAAGCCCAGCTTATTCCTTGATTTTGATGATTGGACCTTTAAAGTATTCTCATCTTTTATTTGTTTTTTCTATTTCAATTTTCCCTTTCTGATTCATTTTTTCCTAATCTTTTACTTTTAAGACATCAAGTAATCCAACTTCAAGACAAGATTTGATCGTTTTAAGAAATGGTTATTTTTTTTGAAAGATATACAATGCGATATTAGGTGTTGGATTGGAGAACAATTTTCATCAGTAGATGAAATAATGTACAGTTAAAATTCTTCGTTTTGAAATTTTGCCACAAGCTAGTTATTTTCTTACAAACCAACATGTAAAATCATATACAGCAAAGCAAAACGATAACTTGAAACGACAAAAAGTAACTTCAGTAAAAGGACTTATATACGGAAGTCATCTGTAAGAGAACTTTGAATTTTGAGATATATGTACATACATTATAAATAATGCACACATTCCTTCATATATATTTATTGTACATCTTGGATGATTAAACTAGGGGTTGCCTGCCAAAAGGTATATATTCTAGACTGACAATTTTTCACCCACCTTCTCTCAAATTTTTGCAAGATGGGAACGTTTAAATTTTTTATTAGATCGGCTTTTTCCTGGATCGGGAACGTGAAACAAGTTTAACTTACAATCAAAGTTCCACTAGGCGGAAGCAAATCAAATGGCCATGACAGACGCGCTTTTTGCGTTCGTAATGCAGTGGCCCGATGGCAGCACCGGACGCCCGGCCATTCGGCAAGGAACGAGACCGTCTTTGTTTATTACGCACGGACCTCTTTTTTTTAAATCAATAGACTAGGACACGCCATATTTATTTGTTTACTTTCTGTTCAAATGTATCGATAGAAAATAGTGAATGAAACATGTTAAAATACAGTAATAAAAAGAAAGCAAGGCAAACGAAAAAACAGCGATTAGGTGAATATTAAAAATACAATAAATTTTGTTCCAAAAAAAAAATTCTGAAAAGTTAAAAAAAGTAAACGATAAGAAGAATAGATTTAGGGGAGGTGTACCTATCTCCGCAATGTTAAATTTTCTATCTTTATAGTGATTTTTCTATGAAACTATCAACTCTCTGGTGTTGAAATTTGGTACACAAATATATTGATGGTTTCTCTACAAATTGACATTTTTCGAAATGTTTTAGACTACAAACTTAGCAATTTTTTTTTATTGAAGTGAATTAAAAAACACTCATTTTACACAAGAGTATACCTAAATATTTTGGAAGTTTTTGAGTTCGAAACTTAAAAAATGTCAATATATATATTTTACACTTATTACAGATAAAAATTTCATGATAGTAACTTACATAGTTCTTGAGAAAAACATGATTGAATCTTTAAAAAACTTAGTTGCGATAAAAGTGAGATGAAGATATGTGTTATGTTAGTGCATCCCTGGTCCATATTTCGGGTCATCTGAATCATTATCTTTATCCTTCTGTGCTTTCCTTTTGTTCCTGGTTAGTACCCTGGAATTTTTGTTGGTCACATCAGCTTGCAGATCTACTGCATCAGCTGCCTCCATTCTACGAACCCCAGTGTAATTACTTTTGACAGTATTTACTCAAGGGTTCAACGTCTATGACCTTTGCTGTATCAATACTTGTTGGAGAAACTATAACATTGGCATTTGTATTTCATCGCTTCTGCTAAAAATCAGTAAAACCTTTTTGCACTGTACAAAATTATTCAATACACTTACCAGTATTTGAATATTAATTATATGGTTCACTTGGTTCAATTGTTCATTGTCACACTCATTATTTTTATCTCACAATCAGTGAAAAGTGAAAAGGGAGGCGCTACTCGAACTGTTATAATGACATTTAAATCACATTTAAGACCTGTAGAGATGATTTTTACAAAAATAAGTAAAGGTGTATTATAAAATAGACTATGTAGAACTATAATACACAAAAACAAAAAAATTTTTAACCACAAATGGTGTACCACACCTTCCCTTAAAAGAATGCAAATTGGAGATACTATTATGAAACTCTTAAGTTGTAGTAATTATTAGAAAAAGGTAGAAACAATTAGCGGAAGAAGTTGCTTAACTATTGGACTAACAAATTATAGAGCAAAATATTGAAGAAGATAAATGAAAATGATAATTAATATTTCTGTTGTCTACATTTTTATAGTATTGTGCCACAGAAAATACAATTATGTTCCCACTCGTTTCAAAAGTTAAAGTAACATGTCATTTTTACTTTAGTAACCTTTTGGCACACAATGAAATTATTTCTAAAGTCTGGACACCGTTTTTCATTTATCTTAAAAAAAGATTGTAATTAACATAAGTTAACAATGCGTTATAAATAAAAAGGTTATTTTGATGTACTCGCCATCTGTTGTTAAATTTTGTTTCGAGTAGCAGAATGGAAATTGAATACGGCGATTTGCAACAAAAGAAACATAATGAACTTGTTATTGACTAGCACTGCAATTATCTTAGAAAAAATTGTATGCTACATGTAAATGGTTCTAATAGGTTTGTTTTGTTTCATGATTGCTTCGTTGATTAGGAAGTCTAATAATAGCTATACAGCTATTCTAAATTACAATTTTGTTTGGAAAATAATTAACAGAATGTATTCTTTAAGAAAATAAAGAATATTTCAATAAGTTTTTAGAATAGCCGTAAAAAAATTCCTAGATTCAAAATAGCTATTAATAGTGTTCATTGTCACTTTGTGTAATTGAAATACTTTTCTAATCAAGAACAATGTAATAAATGCAAGATAATTATTAGTTTTTTGGCATGAACTAGGAACAATAAAAAGTCTAACAGCAAATATGACGAAGTACAATTTGGATATAATGGCCATACAGGAATCTAAATTAAGTGATAAGGGAATTTTCGAAGTGGATGACGATACTATTTTTAATGAAAGTGGGAAGGATAGATAGTATGGAATAGGTTTTATAGTAAACAAAAGGGTGAAGAATTTAGTCATAACCTTTTAGGAGATTACAGATAGGATATGCACGATAATAAGGAAAAATAAGCATACTAAATGTGCATGTCCCAACCGAAGTGAAATATTGCGACACTAAAGACAAATTTTGTGAGGAGAAAGGACAAATCATAGAAATGATCCCAAGATATGATGTCAAAATACTAAAAGGGGGCCTAAAAGTGGTAAGAGAAGAAATATATAGAACGAGTAGGAGGGAAAAGCAAATGGAAACAGGCTGGTACAATTTGCAAGGAATGCGGAAATGTCCTAAAATAGAGAAATGAAACAAGGATAAAAATGCTAAAAATGACATAATAGAAAACAGAAGATAGGAGAAAATAAAGCAAATTTGCCAGAAAAAGAAGAGGGAATATATGGAGAAGAATCTACAGAAAATAGAGGACTATTATGTAAACAAAGAGATAAGACATTTTTAAAAAAAAGCAAAGTAAAACAAACAAGGTTATACAGGGAAAACATGCTATGTGAAGGACAAAGGACAATTGATTAGAGAGAGTGAAGGGAAACTAGATAGATGCGCTCAGTACTTCGAATAGCCATTAGAGGAAGAAGAAGAAGAAGAAGATCCACCTCTGGAAACCAGAGTTGACGATCCATTGGAATAAGAAATAGTTGATGTAATATGGAAATTAAAAAACAACGAAAGTCCAGGAAAAATGGAATACCAGAAGAGTTTATGAAGGAGGGGGGGGGCGGACAGCTATACTGTATACTTAAAAGGATTGCTCAGGTAGTAAAAAGAGTATGGTAAGAAGAGAAGATGCCTAACCAATGGAAGACGGCGGTCATATGCCCCATATACCGGGTGCTCGATTTTCGAGCCTCACCATGGGGATCTCGGTTATCTTGAGAGTTACAGGGTTGGTTAAATTAGGACAAAGTTGCGCATTTTTATGCTTATCAAGAATCTGGAAATAGATTTGATTTATTATTGATAATTTTCGAAATATCGTGAAAAAATTGAAAAATGTCATTTTTGTTTTTTATTTTTAAATCGAAAACCGGTAAAATTACAAGGTTTTAATTCAAAAATCCTTAGACACTTTTTTATAAGGAATCTAAAAATGTCATTACGGTTGCTACTACAAGACTTGTAGAGCTGTTATATTTATATAGTTAAGTTTTTTTTATTGATGGTAGTAAATTGTTTATTTTTACCAGTAATAGTATTTCCTTGTTCGCGTAGTTAATACATATATTATTGGCGTTCTAAAAACTTGTTTTAAGATGATTCCTTGCCTATCAGTATTACTGTAACGCTTGGCTGCGCTTTGCTTTGACTATTAGTCAAATGTATCTGTAAAAAAGTTGCAAAATTCTCTTAATATTTGTATATATTTAATTTAATGTGATGATGATTAAACAAAATATTATATTCTAATTTTTATTGGGTCCTTTTTAAATATTGTTATTAGGTTGCAGTATTAAAAGTTTGGAAATTTATAGTGACCTTTGTATAAAAATGAATACTGACTTAACAGGCCGTTTGAATAAAAAATTTAATCCTTTTGATGGAAGGTAATAGCGATTAATTTAAATAGAGATGTATTAATTCTTTAAATCTATTTAATACCTTACAATCTGTTATATAGCAATATTCAATAAATAGTATGATAATGTGAACGACACATTGAAAATTACTTTAATTAAAGTGAATGTTTGTCCGTTATTGATATATGTTACATTGGACATATTACTCGAAACGTGTTGGGACGTCTGAGAATTTAAAATATTTGAGTTATGGTTGTTCAATCTTCGTTCATAAGTTTCGTTATTCATAAATAAAATGTCCAAATTTCGTCCGTTCATCTATCATGGATTGAAGAAGTGGAATTATATCAGCATGTCAATATTTGAACTATTGGCAGTGTCCCATATGACCAAATCGATTTAATTATGGTCTTATACAATAATATTTTATTGGCCAGTGACAAGTGGGAATTATGACCAATGAGCCATTGCTTGAATACCCAGTGTTTTCTTTTTGTCCATATATGTTTCTTCTGGATTAGCCGTTTGTCTAGTTGCATTCCTACATTCTTATCGCAGCCAGTTTTATTATTTAACTGGACTGGTGGCAAGTGTTCCTTTTGGTAATAAAGGTTACATGATTGCTTCATTTACTATTTATTACGCTAACCCTGTAATTGATGGAAATTGTTTTGGAGATATTCAGATGCTGTATTGAAGTTAGGATATGATGATAATAAAACGGTATTGTTGACAAAAGTAGCTACGATAGTTATTTGAGAAGTCGAAAGATTGATGTAAAAAGTAGATACAGGATTGGACCCAAAAACCTGTCTTTGGAGACATTGATAGGTTATAAAGATGTTGGTGATTCTTCATGTTTGCTACCCTGTGTACCTGTTTTATTGTGGAGTGATGGCGTCGAAAGCTAAACTGATGCTTTGGTATGAATTGATTGTCTATAAGTGTAATAGAATAGCGAGCTGGGGCCCATTGCTTATAAAGTTATTTAAACGTAAAAATTGGGTATTATAACGATCAGCAGCTAGTTTTAACAACTTATAATATAAAGTTGATGTGCAATATAGGTATTTGCCATGTTACGTTTAATCGGTACATATTGGCGGTACTACAAAACTTCGTTTTAATATGATGTATTATTGTAAAAATATTTCTAAACATTTATTTACAGGTGTTAAACATGAATAACATATTATGGTAGGAAGATAATATTTCATTTTTCTGTATTTTAAGTTTTTTATGTTATGTTTTATTTTTATCTTTTTCTTTTTTTCTCTTATTTAAAGTTAACGCGATTACAGCTGACATGGATATGGGGGCGCTGATGACGGTATGTACACTCGCAATAACTCTACTTCTTGTCTATGGAACTCTCAAAGGCAAAGCCACGCACCTTTTACCATTTTTCTGCCTGCAGTTGTTTGATTTCGCTATAACAACGTAAGTAATTTAGTTTTGTGATAAGTTGTATATAAACTAAAAGGAAATGTTACTTTCAGGTTAACTGCCACAGGCTACTTTTGTTACTTGCGTTCCGTGCATAGTTTGGTCGCTGACCACTGGCATAACTTGCCCTTCCGCAAGGAGCTGCTGCAGCTCAGTCCTCAATACTTATCATTGATCGTGTTGGTTGCTTTTCTCATTTCTATGTTGTGGAAGGTACATTAATGGCTTGTGTAGTTTTTGCAAAGGTAATTATGAATGTGTTGTAGGCCTACTGTATTGGAATTGTTTGGCGATGCTACAAGTTCCTAACACTTCGCAAGCAAGCCATGCGAAGTACCGTCCACTACATTTTGCCTGGTGAGGGATCTGACCGCCTGCCGGAGCCCGACTATTCCTCTTTGCTCCCAGATTATGAAGCTGCCTGCGCCAGTGTTATGAAGCAGCCGCCTCCTCCATCCTATGCAGTGGCCATGGCCTGCCAGCCCCCTGCATACACTAACGCCCAAGTTATTGCCGAGCTGCCGCCGCATACTGAGATTGTCGCCGACTTCACTCCTCCGCCAACCTCAAGTCAGGCAGAGCCAGCTAGTAACGCAGAAAACCCGCCAGCGCTGAGCCACACGCCCCAGGTAATGTTGCAAGCGCACAGGCTGGCAACGCTCCTGCTACTGTTGCCACTGCCGAGCAGCGCAGCTCAAACTAGGCTCTGAAAACTTGTCGTTCTGTTCACAAATAAATGGTTTAAGAGTGCAATAAGTTTAATTATTTTTGTGATGTCTGATTCAAGGATCCTGAAATCATGATACGTAAGATTTTATTTATACAAATTTTCTTTTGCGATACAGCGGAATGTTAGAGGTCTTTATTTGTTTTTAATGTTTTGGTTGAAACCCCTGTTTTGTTTAAGCATCACGTCGATTGGTAGCTGAAGAGTTCTGATTAGGATTTGTCTGCTTTTCAGCTACATGTCTGTACGAATTAAGATCTGAGAATAGAAAATGTAAGGTAGTGACCATTAGTAAGTTATTTCAAGATAAGTCCTAGCATAACTTAGGCAAATAGCAGGGTTCTATTTACATTCCTGTTTTGTTTTAGCATAGGGTTTTGGGCTTCAATAGAATAGCATGTTTTATTTTGCAGTTTTCACCTAGAAGAAATGCTTTTGGTTTTATAATGTGGGTGGTTACTTTAAATGAAGTAACCACTTCCTTTTCGTGCTGTTGCATGAAATGCCTCACTTTTAAATTTAGGAGCAACAGCTGATTAAAGCAAATTAGTCCATTAGATAGAGAGGTACCTACTTAGTGGCTATTTATGCCATTTCTGTGTCCACTAGTAAAAATGTTTTTGTCTTAGGGTATATTTGATGTCTTACTACCATCTTTTTGTGTCAAAAAATATTGAATTTATAAAGACTAGTATAGTAGTGAGTTGTGGAAGACTTGTAGATTTTTAATTTATGCATATGATTTATCAGTGACTATACATTTAATGTGTATGGTTGTTGTGTAAATAGTACTTTGTAAATTAGATATAGTAACAGAGCAGCACTTGACGGAACTCGATGTTTAATATTTAAAAAAATTAGAATGTGGGAATAATTGATAAAGTAGTTGAAGTAAAGGCTTTGTTGTGTTCAATAATAAAATGTTTCAAAAAAACTTTCTTAAATAACAATTGTATTTACAAAAATATTAAAATTTTTAATAGGCCATCTAAATAAAGTACAATTCGAATAATTTTATTATGGAGTGTGAAGTAATTTTTGTTGTGTAGGATTGCTATAGATGAGACTGACAAGTGTAAATGTATTAATTATAGTTGCCATAAAAACATTTTAACCTTATTTTAACCCCACACGCAATATTGGGATTAACCTATTTTTATTCTAAAAATGAAGTGCATCCATACACAAAGAATTAATTTGCTTAAATTAGGATTAAATGTTTTAAGTTGGTAGAGTAGGTTATGGAAAAGAAAACCGGAAATAATACTCCTAGACAGAAACTTTTTGCAAATACGATAAGTTTACATCACAATAATGTGAACAAACAAGTTACATTAGAAGCATTTGAACTGTGACATTATATGTTTTAACACCTACTTAAGGGTGTCGGATCTAGTAAGTTTGTATCTTAGGTAGGCTGAACAATAATTTATTACTCTTACAGTTGCAATTGTATGTATTGTGTATAATATATCTTTAGATTCTACAATTTATCAGTATATATTCATTCTGGAAATCTCATCCCAACCTGTCCCAAGACAAAATTGTGGAAATAGTAAAACAGGCCTTAATTTTTATGTAAAATATGTACTACCTTTTATAGTCTATATTTTTGGTTGTCAAAGTATGAATTTACAAAAGTTTTTTAAGTCTATTTCCAAGATTTTACAAACCCCTACTGGTGACATTTTAAGGGGTATCTACAATGCATATGGGATTTAACCATGTTTAAATATTTTGTTAGATAGACTAATCATCTGAAGCTGATATTCTGGAACACTTGGGCTTGAAGGAAGACCAAATCATATTGATAAAATTTTCATACATACACAAGAATGCCATATTTTATCTGAAATTGTGAGAATTAGACTGATTCCAAAATATTCTCGTTATTGGATGGACAGAAGATTAATAGCTGAAAGTGGAATAACTTTCTGTGGAGTTAATCTCCAGAATTTTTTTGTTTTACATCTGGTCACCTACTGATTATCTTGCAGTTGCCAGACAGGAAATTGAAATGTTTTGCATATCTTATCTGCATGCAACTTGCACATAAATGCTGTCTATCCAAGATCTGAATGCTATATTTGCAGAGTATGACATCACTGCCTTGGCTGACAATTTGAATGTGAAAATGATCAAGATTTGTGAGTCTTTGTTGATACCATTAATTTTGACTACAAAACACATTGATGTATAGAACTGGGAGACTACTAAACCATGTAGTAGCCTACGAAAGCTTTATTTATCAAATTTGTAGATGTGGCCAAAGATATGATACAACAGTCTATGTACGACACCATCAGTTGATTTGGTATTTCTTGAATGAAAAAAAGTTCTAGGCGAAGCTTGATAACATTAGACCATTAGAAGGTGATAATTCATAACGTGCAATATTTGTTATTTTCTATGATATTTGCATTCGAGGTAATGTTGGTAATGCCCAGATTTTATTTGATAATAAAAATATTACTACATAATGGTTTGGTAATGTGGAGATGTGTTTTTATCACAGAAAAATCAACTTTCATTCTATTTATCAAAGTAAGGCCTGTATTAAATCAATATTTTTGTGTCATCCCTTGGAAGAGCAAAGTTAAGTATCTTCCATAGTAATCTCACATTGAAGACATTGTGAGAACCAAAAGCTTATTATCTTTATATGGAAAGCAGCTATTCTTTAAATACACTCTTTGATAAACAATGTTTTTGTTTTTCTGTTGGGTACCAAAATGAATAGATTTTCAGGACAACTAACTCTTGAAAGTGCTATGTACAGTTGTCCGTGACTGAAGCAAGGTGAAACTAAATCGATTCCAGCAACTTTAAAAGTTTGCCCTTGTGATTTGTTGATGATCATGGCAAAGTTCCCAATGAATTAGATATTCAATTCAATGGACACTTTGATAGTCAATTACATCAGCAGACAGAAAATCGATCATTAAAGTAAAATGATATAAACCTTGAGTAGGCCAAGGCCAATAATCATGCCAAAAATCTTTTGAATCTGTTTAGCCGTTTTTCAATCGATTTCAAATATTATATAATATATATATATATATATATTTTTTTTTTTTTTACAGCTTTCTCTTGCCATGGAACCTATTCGTATATTTTTTGAGGCTACCTTGTGACAGGCATCCTTTTAAGGTGTCCATACCAGAGCAGTTGTTTCTAATCCAATTACATCGGTTATTGATTCATGTACATCCATACGATCTCTAATGTCTTCATTGCGTATTCTCTCTAAACGTGATACTCCACAGCTTCTTCTCCAGTAGTTCATTTACATCGATTTTAGTCTTCTTTCACATTGCTTATTTATTGTCCATACTTCCGAATTGTATGTGGATATGCTTTGTACAATTGCTTTATATAGCATTTTCTTTGTTGTTTTTGATATCTTTTTGTTCCATAGGATTGGGTTAAATAAATGAATTATTCAAGTTTCCTGGGCTACTTTACTTAAGATATCCTTGTCCCTTATGTTTTCATTTGTTATAGTGATACCTAAATTGAATCCAGTGTTCTTTAGGTGTAAACATTTTGAAAACTATTTCGCCTCATCTAGGTACTCATCGTTAGCACTCCTTGTAGAAATTGATATCCTTGGCGTTCAAGAATAAAAAGCGCCCCTATCCGTTCTTTTTTTGTACCATGTACCATTAAGGTACTTATAACATGGCAGAAACTTCAAAACTGTCCTGGTTGTTCAATTATCAGACCTACAATGATTTCCAGTGTTTTTCGTTGGTTGCCATGATGTGAAAGGTTGCTAAGAATATGAGGGCACCCACGTTCTAGAACCAATGGTAGCCCAGCTTTTGTAGTCGGGCTACGGCGTATGCTGGCGAGTTGGCTGAAAAGTTTAAGGTGACTTCTAATTGTAAGTAGTGGGCTCACTTCTGCCCTCTTTACAATCTCTAGAGTAGCAATCAGCTTCACACTTCATACACTCTTTATTGATTATTCTGTGACAACCAAGCCAAAGATGCTATACAGGTTGAAAATCTTTTTGTTCCGCTCTAATTTAATAAACATGAGCGGCATTAATCGTTGGTGATATCTTGTTCAGCTTTTAATTGATGACGCATGGCGATTTAGAGGGGCTTGTCTGTCTTTAGCAAATGAAAATGGTGCTGAACGTTTGCCTCACAGAAAACGAGTCAACTTTGGCTTAGTCTTGAGACATAGCCACTACGTTTTTGGTTTTGACTAGCAATAAGCCGATCTTGTTCTCATGGAGAGCTTTTCTTATAGCAGGCACAGCTTCTCTTCCGGAGGATGACTGGAGTGATCTTTTTTCTATAGGAAGGGCTTGTTCTTAGCTGTCCTTAGTCATTTATGTAATTGAATATCAAGAGTTGCATGATAAGCTGGGGATTATCAAGGTAGACATTTTGACGTCCTTCGTTTGTCTATGAGAATATCGAAAACGTTGACAGTGCAAGAGCAGCACGAATTAACTATTTAGCTCTTTGGCAGGGGTGGTGGAGGCAACTATTCAGGATCTGACTGGGGTGAAGATTTCTTAGTTGTTGCTAGTCATTCATGTCATTGAATATCAGGAGTTGAGGGTTATACGCAAGATATTCTGCGTCTGTTGCAATACTACCACTATACATAGCACCTCTGGCTACAGCACATTCTGGCACAAACGCGCAGTAGGGGAGCAGTACACTTCACTGGTCTAATTAACTAATTAACATAGTGCTATACTCAGGCTGTGGTGTCAAACATGAGATACATTATCCACAATCATCCAATGCATATATCAGCCTGCTTTCACTACCTTGCAGATGCTCTATCTTTATGTAGTCATTACTACCTCTAAAATATAAGATGTGCCATGATCTTAGTTGTTTACAAAATAATAAATTACTCTAACTTGCGAACGTGGAAAAAATTAAGAGATAGAGAATGGATTTAGGCAAAATTTTAAATTTAATTTACATCTTTGTTTAGAGTTGCGAGTTTTATAAAACTCAATTACTACAAAACAAAATTCTACATTTTCTTGTCTTTTTTGAGATATAAGTGGAAGCAAGGAAAATATACTTTCAAAGGCCCTTGGTTTATTGTTAAATACTTCTGGTGTATGATCTTGCAAAATCATTGAAAGGGTAGTCTCCACTAATCTAATGGATGTTAGATAATCATAAACTCAAAAAAGGTAGATTAATTTAATACAAACAAAATATGAGTTATAAAATATACAAATTTTATTTGGTGTAAAATTATATTACAATATATCAAAACTACAAAGGTATAAATATAATAGTATTGTCTATATTTAAAATGCGTCACATCTTATGCAATCACAGCATGTGTTAAGTCTACCAATGAGGCTTCAGATTTCGTAAATCACAGGATAATTGGTACATTAATAGCGTCAGTGTACTTCCTATAAGTTGCTGGTGATACAATTGCTTGATTTCAAACCTGGAAGGCAAGAATTCATTTTTATTGCACGAAAAATAAAAAGACGCAAGTTGACATACTTTTCGGTTTCTTTAACGCATTTCTAAATTCAACAAAATGAAAAAAAACAGTTTACTTTTTTTTTGTTGCTTTTATATACCTAGTATTCCCATAAATACTGTTACAAAATCGAATCTACCCTTGCTTTACACAGCATCAAGGTATTTGTGATGTTTACAGTTTCCATGTCTTATTGTAAGTTACATCATGTTTCTTGTCAAGTTTGGTTATTTACCAATGGAGTGGGGCGACAAAGGAAATCGTATTGCTGTGACAGCGTTATATATGTATGGAACTGAACAAAAGTGTAATCTTTAAGACCCTGCATCTTCTCGGCATTAACCGTATGTTTGTGTATCGGACTATAAAATTGTTAAATGAGACTGGAGGTGTCGAAGATCAGCCAAGATCTAAAAAACCACATTCAGTTCAGACTTCAGACACTCAGAATTGTAAGTGCCCGAATTAAACGAGATCTTCTTAAGCAGAAGATTATATCTCATGTATGTAAATATCCAAAACTTTGAGGTCTCATATTATTAAGCAAGACCTTGGACTAGCTGCTTACAGGGGCTTTAAAAAAAGATAGAAGAGAAAAAGTAAAGAGATTTGAGTAGGTGCATGATAGCTACAGAATAATTTTGTTTATGGATGAACAAATTTTTACAGTTGAGGAATCTTTCAACAAACAAAATGATATGGTATATACTAGTTTGTCCAAAGAAGCATCTTAGTAGGTGCCAAGACTTCAGAGAGACCATCATCCAATAGCTGTAATGGTTTGATGGAGTAATTGACATTCATTTTTGTAAAAAGGGAATCAAAGTTTTAACCGCTGTGTATCAACATAATCAGCTCAAACTTAACTGAGCAACAATGTGCTTCATTTTCTAACAGTAGAAGGTTGGCGGCATTTTGGTAGCCCAAATCTCAATCCACTAGATTACAAATAACTCACAGTTTTAGAGAGTATAGTTTGCTCAAAAAGATACCTTAATGTTGATTCTTTGAAGAGAGCCCTGATGGTTGGAGTCAATACTTTTCCAATGGATGTGGAGCGTGCTACTGTAGACGAGTAGCCCAGACGTCTTAAAACTTGTGTAGAGGGTAAGGGTGTTCATTTTATTTTGTCGTTCTAGTCAGTGTGTAACAGAATTTACGGGCATAATATAAAAGGTGATCCCTTTATAGTCTGCTGGTCAGTTCTAGCTGGTTAAAATTATAATTTCAACTTTGTTGGTTCAGCTGTGAGAATAACTCGAAAATTGCTAAGCTTAAAGAAATGGCTATTGGCACAAAACAATACTGAAAACGAAGTTCCTAGGTATGAAGCTCAAAAGTGTTATGTGATACTATTTCACTTTATTACCGTAACAAGGTTTTTTAAGTATTTATTTTTAGTTTTCCCTAGGAAAGGATGAGATTATCAAAAAGTATTAAATATGTGTGGATCATATTTTTTATTTCCATGTAGTTTTCCTCTGAGATTAGCTTTTGTTTTGAAGAATATATAAAGAAGTCCCATACCCTATAAATTGATATATCCTATCCTTTGAGAATAATAGTACTCATTATTACAACATGTAATTAAAATATAGGAGGGGGTACTACCTTGTTTATAAAGTTTTGAAGTTCACTCTTAAGCTGAAAAGGAAGTCAATGCTGAAGTATTAAAATTTCAGTCACCATGCTCTCGATAAAATGAGAAGCCTGTGTATTTTTGATACAATTACTTAGAAAACATTGCACTTCAGCAAATTTACCTTGTATTGTAGTGGGTTCTTCATCCTTAAACACACACTATACCTATTTATTTGATACTAAAGCAAAAGTCGTATAGAAGATTTTGTGAAAGCAGAAAGGGCATAGCAAATAATACAAAGAGTAATTGTCCTTTTATAGGTACACCAAAGCTAATATCATGGATTTGTAATGTCAAAGGTTGAAAAAACAAAATACAACTTCATGCTGGTGGAAAAACTTTGTCTGAAAATATATGAAAAAAAATTTGTGCCGTTTGGAGCGCCACAGCAAGATATTTTTTGAAAATTCTCGACAACAACACTCGGTTTTGTGAGGCCAATTTATCACTGTTATACATGCCAAAATAAAGGAGAATAATGGTAAATAAAAAGGATATAATTAATAGGCGAAAAGAATATTTCGCCGACCTATTGAGTTTATTTCAAGAAGAAACTGAAGAACTAGAAAACCAAACCCATAAAAGGGATAAAGATGAAGAAGAAGATGGATTATAAAAAGACCCAATGTATGACGAAACCAGAACTAGTATAAATAAAATGAAAAAGAATAAGACACCAGTTTAAGATAAGGCCCCACCCAAATTACTAATAACTAGAGGATTGGATTTATGAGAAAGAACACATATTTTAATTCTAACAATATGGAGGAATGTAAAGATGTCAAGGAGCCTAGAACGTAGGAGTCATCATATGTCCTCTACATGAAAAGGGGAATAAACCAGCATGTTTTAACTTTACACATTCTTTTGGATACGCACTATAATTGATAAAATTACGACATAGAGTTATATCTGCAGAGGAATGGATAAGTGAAGAAATTGCTAACTACTCTAACACTTTAGTTTCAAATTTTTTAAGTTCTTTAAGTCACTTCAGTGACTATTTCCGCATTCTTTTTACAGTAGTAGGCTTTATTATTTACAGTATCACTATCAAAAGTCAAATTTGATTCATAATCCAGAAGGAGCAAATTCACGTTTGTTAAGGTACTGCAAATTTTTTTTAATTAAGTGTTTGTTCGTATACTTTGGTGCTGATTCTCGTATTTTTTTGTTTTTTAAGCATAACTTCTAGTTTATCATGGGCGTCCTTTACAATGCGTGATCCTATGTTGGGATTTTTGCGGTTCTTCAGGATCCTTTCCATCTTTTGGGTTCCTTCATCCAATTACGTTTACAAACATTAATAATCCTTTTTGATATTCCTATTTGAAAATTTTTTAAACGTTACCACCTTTTTCCACTCCTTTTGGTTTTTTGTTTTAGTCCGCCATTGCCATATCCTCAGCACTTACAGATCTGTGGTCACTTATTCTAGGAATCTATGTCTTGGTCGTCCAATCAATCTTCTACCTTCTGGTTCATCCAAGTAGATTTTCTTCTGTGGTATTCCATTTTTCATCAATGTATTGCCATTGTACTCTTATTTTGTTGATGGGGCTATGTTTGGTTACTTAAATAATTGGTACAGTTCAAAGTTTTCTTTAATCATTTCAAACATTATTCTTAACATTTTCCTTTCAAAACATCAAATACTGTTTATATCTTTCATGCTCACTGTCCACGCCTCTGATCAATAGGTTAGTATTGGCTGGATTAGTGTGTTATAGATTTTGCATTTTGTTTTCCTTGAGCACTATGACTATTAGCACTATCAATTAAAACACATTAGATAAATAAATTGGTTAATTTGCTGTAATTTGTAATTATTCATTTCTATGATCTTGTTTGTGGAACACTATTTATCTTGTTTTTTATGCATATATATTTAAGCTTGTCCTGATTTATTCTTACACCTTATATACTTATATTATATAAAAGTTGCTTTGATATCCTGATTTGATCTGCTAATGCTTGACCTCAAGATTATCTGCATAAGCTGTTATTTTGGTTGATTTATTAAAAATAGTTCCGGCAGATTGTAATGCTGATTTAATTATTACTTCGTTGGTTATGTTAGAGAGTAGGTAGGGTAAACTATCTTCTTGTTTTAAGTCCCTTGTAAAAGAAAAATAGCGTTGATAGTTCTTGCTAAAATATGACCAGATACGTTTAGTATTTTCATAGCTGTATATAGTTCTTGTCTATTAATACTATTGTATACCAATTTAAAAACGATAAATAGATGGAGTTTTTCTATATTTTCCGCTATGTTTTTATAAGATTTGTTTGTGCATAAAAATTTGATTTGTTGTTGGTCTGTCTTTGCAGAATTGCTTGGTAATTGCTAATGTTTCCATACTGTTTGCGCCAATCTCAAATTACCTTTTATTTTAATTTTTAAATTAGGGCCGGTCGTATTTTAATTTCCTCTTGTATATTTTGGAGTTCAGATATCGACGCGAATTTGTCCGAGCACGCGGACCGCTGATATATAGGCCGCGGTTTGGACCGCGGGTCGCGCTTCGCCTTTTGTGCGCGCTTTTGGCCATTTTGTTCGGGCTTGGCCTTTTGCTATGTTCTCGCAGGCGTCGTTCTTTTTGAATTTAGTTTGTGATAGTTTAAATTTTTCGTAAGAAGAGAGCATTTTTAACCGAAAGTTCGCCGGCGGGTTTAATTGGCAGCAGAAGTTTTCATTTCTGCAAGGCTTTTGTTAAAAGCTACTTTTGTGGCGAAATTCGATATTTTGCCAACTAGATTAACCTCTTCCCGGAGGTCCTTTTGTTTCCCGATTGCATTTCGGGGTTAAATTTTTGCCGGTAAAAACTCGGTCCATTTTCTTTGCTCTGACTCGACAAGGAACCTTTACACCAGGAAAGACGCTACCGTTCGGCTCCGCTGTGAAGATTGGGGTAATTTATCCTATCTTTTTACCCTCACTCTTATATTCTTTTCCTGGAAGCCCCAGGACTAACAGCAGGAAACCGATTTCTGCGGGAAAGCGCCGTTTCCACAGGTTAGTGTTTTTAGCTTTAACTTTGTTTCAAGTTCCCTTTATTCAAAATTTAAAATTACCTATACAGTCCACTTTTCCGGCCGCACCACATACAATTGTGTTTTTATGAATGTTTCGTTCTTCTGTTATCGTGGCTTCTTGCTAATTTTATTGGTTATGACGCACATTTAGTCTTCATGTTAAGCTGCCCGCGCCTAATGTTTTATTTTTGTCTTTTAACCGCTTTTTAACTTCTTCTTTGATCAGTATGTGACATACCATGTTTGCATATTCTCTATCCTGATGGGTTGGTCCATATACTGCGTGTCTTTTTGAATTACGTTTAGATGATTTAAGGTTCATTCGGGTTTGTAGAATTTTCTTTTTTCGACACACAAATTTTTTCAACCTTCATTTTTTGATAAAGTTTTTGATCATTCAGTAGCTGTTCTATATTTTGCAGTCCTTGTTTGTAGTAATTTAGTTTTTTAGCTTATGTATTTCCTTCTCTTCTTTTTCCTTTCTTAATATTCGTCTATTATTGTTTTTTTTGAGTGTTTCGTTTTTATTTGCATTAAAACAGTGATTCTTTTTTGCTTGTGTATAAATGCCCATTATTTTATCTGCTGTTTGTTGCATTTTTTCTTGCATGTTTGGCACTGATTATTTATGTTTTCATTTTCTATATTGCCGATTGTTTTTGCTAAGTTAGAAATCAATTTTGTGGCTATTTCTTCTGCCTTTAGGACTTCTGTGTTATATTTTTTCAACTTCTCCCTTTTTCCTTTTTTATATCTATTACTATCTTAGGCTTGAGGAGGTAGTCTGAGTTAATATTAGGTATTATAAACATTCTTATCTTCTATATGTTTGAATAGTAAGTGCATTGGCCAATTGCATTATTCGTATCCCTATCTGGCAATTTTTAATTTAGTTGGTAAAAAGTTTTTTGTTCGTTTTTCTGAAAATTATTACTTTTTTCATAAGGGCTAAATTTCACTATTGTTGGACAATAGTCTCTTATCTAACTTTTGGATTTAGATCCGCAATCATCATTTTCATGTCATTTCAAGGGCAGTTTATATATATATATATATATATCTATGTTTATAGTGTAGTTGAAAAAAGGGCCCTTCACCCATATTATACACATTATTTCGTTTATTTCTTTAAACCCAAGGTTTTTGTGTTTTTTTGGTTATTCATCAGAAATTCTATAACATATGTATTTAAATAAATGATTACGCTTGAATGTGAACTTATTAGCAATGGGAAAATTTTAAATATCACTATAGAAATTATGGAAACACCAATTTGTAACCAGAGACAACTGCAATGGTTAAGATTGATTTCTGACGAACCAAGATTCAATCTTCACTCGTTTCTATTTTGCGCCTGTCGATGCCATTGCTTTCCAGCCACTCTTCTGATATCGTGGAAGAAAAAAGGGGAGACCTATGTCCAAGAATGGATAGAACAAGGTTGAAGAAGAAGAAGAAGAAGATTCAATCACACGGGAACCAAAAACAATGTATACATGGATGTTCTTGACAAAAAGTGTAAATACACATAAGATTATGGCCAAAGTAGGTATGAGAAAGACTAAATTTTTGGCCAGGTAAAAATGCAACATACAAGGTTGTAAGAATTATAAACATTTGGTGGAGGTACGAATTTGCTTTATAGATCAAGAAATTGCATTTCCGTTTAAATAGAGAATACAGTAGTAGATAGTTATGGAATATCGCATTGGTTGTCCCTAGGATGTTAGGACATGTTTGAAGTTTGGAAACTTTGGAAACTATCTTTAGAAACAAATTTAAATTATATTAGTATTCAAAGCACATTGGTCATATGCAATAGGAATGATAGTGAAACTACTGCTGATGTTACACAATTTACTGTAGCTAATAGATTCTTGTTGTTTACTGATATCATGAATAAGTCTGGTATTTTTATAGTGCGATGCTGTTTGAACTTTTAAGAGAGAATAAGTCTAGGTAGCTGGAAACCATCATTTTGTCTTCCTGTATATCTTACAAGGGAACTATCCCAGTGGAAGATTTTAAAAATCTCAAAAAAATAAACACGTTTTACAATAAAACATGGCTTGAATACGCAACCGTTTAAAATTTATAAGCGTTTAAAAATTGCTATTTTAATAAAGGGCTAATTTTATCTCAATAATCGACGAGAAGCTCAGTGGCACAGTTGGTAAAAGTGCCAACTCTCTCTCTTTCTTTTTTTTTTGTTGTTAAGGATACTGGGGTTTGAATCCTGAACAGGGAAGCTTTTTTAAAACATTTTTAATGGCTATTTAACTGTAATTAAAGCTAATTTTTATTATCAGAATTAATTTTACAATTAATTTAAAAATAACCACCAAGTTTCTCGTCGATTATTGTGTCTAAACTTAGCTTTTTATTAAAATAAAAAATTTTAAACGCTTATATCTTTTAAACGACTGCGTATTCAAGCCATGTTGTATTGTAAAATGTGTTTATTTTTTTGAGATCTTTAAAATCATACACAATTTTTCAAAATCGGCGCGCTTCCACTGGAATAATTCCCTTGTTAGTCATTATTTTCTATAATTCAACTAAACTTGTGTTTTTAAATTCAATCTCATAGTTTGGACTTTATAACAAACATTTACCTGTCAAGGTAGAAGAGAATCGATTTATGATGATGATGATGTTTACCTTTCGTGATTGGTTCTATCTATGCTTTACATATCAAGCTGATTGGTTTTGTTATCCTTTTATCACTTTATTTGAATAGCTATTTGCTTGTAATGCTATTTTTGGATTTTTAACTCGTGTAAAAACTGATATATTCGCCAATGTTTATGGGCCTAATCAATGACACCTGCAATTGTTGAAAAGTCGTTATCTGCAGCAAACTTTATGACTTCACCAGTAGTCTCTCACTACCATTCTTAATGCACACATGCAAGTACAAGAATAATATGCAGCTTAACTTTAGGAAATATTTCCTGAAGGCCTTCACATTTATTTAGTTAGCTTGCTTACACATTTTGCCCGTTAAGTGCTGCTGAGGAGAACGAGGTAATGTTTACGTTTATTAGCTGCAATTGGAATAATATAGTGAAGTGTACATATGTGTACCCAACAGCCAGGGCTTAAAATTATGATAATTTAGACTAATTATTGCAAACACATAATAACCAATAGTTAAAAATTAAGAATTGCAGACTTACAATGAACTGTGTAGATAAAACAGCACATGATAACTTAGGTTGCCATTAAAAATATTAATAAATTAAGAACAAATATAGTAGAAGACAAAGCAAATGCATCATAATATCAAATTTATGTGCGATTATTTAATTAATTTAGGGTTTGATATCTCTGACACAAATGTCTTTTTCTTTCTTGTTTCGTATATTCTTCTGGTTCATATAATTTTATTTTTTTTATCATTTTAGTTCTTCATCTCCTATCTTACCTTTCATTGCGCTTATATTTAGCTTTTGTTTATAAACTGTATTCCTATTTTATTTATTCTGGTTCCATTTTGAACAATTCTTAGAAACATTTCAATGGTTTCTATCCTATTTTTCTGTTTTTTTCTTAGTATTTAGCATACATAGTACTTTCACTTTTTTTGAATATTTCTTTGAATAGTTTATTCTTTCCCAGAATTGTGAATTTAATACTGTTTTATAATCCTTCTCCTACGTTATTATTTCCTTAACTTCCTCGTCCTTCTTGCTTCTATTGCTGTTGTTCTCAAGTACTTGAACTGTTGTACTTGTTTTAACTCTTATCTTCACATTTGGATCTTGCGCCTTAGTACATTCTTTTGTCTTGCTGTAGTTTTTGTTTTATTTATGTTAATTTTCATACTAATTTTGCTATGTTGTCACCTAGAAAAATATTGTTTTTATCGTTTATGAGAAAGCCATACTTCTAATATAGTTATTTCTTCCATATCCCTTTTTCCAACATCATAAGCTTTAAGAAATTCTCTGGCATTTTTATTGCTTCATTTAATACTTTACAAAACAGCCAAGGGTGCGCAATGCATCCTTTGTTTTACCATATTGTTCAAAACATTTCTAATTTTTATATTTTATTCTAATAGTTTTTATAAATTTTATCAAATATTGTAACATTTCATTTTTTGTACACCATCCACTTATTTTCTCTTTCAATTTGTCTAGGAGCTTTATCCAAATCATGTATATACACTTCATCCCCCTTTTGCTTTTTTCATTATTCATCAAATAACAAAGAATGACTTATTTACTTTTCAATTAAGTATAAATCCAAATCAGCTTTTTAGTGTCTTCAGTGCCTTCATTTTAAATTGTTATTTTCATCTACGTTTGGTATTATTACCCTTTTCTGCGTTTTTCATTACATTGTCACTCTTTTTTCTCGTTATTTCTATTCTTTTTTCTTTTACTCCTTTTATTTCGTGATCTTTAATATATTTTAATGTTTTCTTTTTATATCTCTATTTAGTCTAATTTTAGTTTTATAAAATTTTCACTGCTGTTATTATTGCGCCTTATCTGTCCCATCTACCTTGATATACCTCATTTTTAATTGTTTCTTCCTCCATTTAAAGTTATCTTTTGTTTCAATATTATATGTATCTTTCTTTTTGCAAGATGTATTTTCAATTTTTAATATATTTTCTAAACAGATTTATTATTCTTTTCTTGTTGTTATTTCTTACTTAATATCTGCTTCTACCTAGGCACTATTCAATGCCACAATTTTCATCACCAACTCTCTCATTATTATTCTTTTTTCTTTATAGCTCTTTATAAATCTTTTCTTTTTGGTATCATCATTTGATATATATTCCATGATACGCTTATATCATTTGTTTTGTTTTCTCTTATATGTATTGATATAAGTTTGCCATTTATCATGTCCTCTGTTTCTGTGTACTTCATTTTTTCTTTTCTTATCACTACAGTTGCTCCACCTTTTGCATATTTTTCATTTTCTGTTCCTGATTGATCCATGTAGTAACCATTTACCAGACTTTTGATGCATCTCAATTTATTTTTGTTTAAATTAAAGCCACAATTTTTTTTATTAACTCTTCTTCCTTCCCTATGAAATCTTTATAGTTTGTTTCAAATTCTTCTTCTAGTTTTTTATGTCCAGATCTTTTTATTACTCGATGCTTGTCTTATTTCTTCATTTATTATACCTGTCCCCTTCTATTTTCCTACCCTTCCTAATTTTGTTCTTCTCATTTGCTTGCAGTACTGTTTTTCCTCTTTATTCACATCAACATACTACCCTTTGCTGTTTTTTTCACAATTTTTGGTGACTGTAGATTACACTCTATCTTGCCCTACCAGTATGTTTATTATCTATTATTAGCTTCTAGCAACCCTATCGTAACTTTCTTTTATGCCTCCTTTTCCTTCCTTAGCAATATTGTTTAGATTAGCTTGGTTCTGCCATTTTTGCAAAGTTAAATTTATTATTTTGTTAAACTTTTCAAACGTTTTTTCCATATTTTGTTTTGTGCTTCCTTTTCTTCACTTCATCTTTCTAAACTTTATAAATCTCTTATTCCAAACCTAATTTCCATTTTATTGCTTAGAAACTTCAATTTCTGTTTTTATATTTCCTTTTTTGACTTGCAATCCTTTAATAACTGCGTTTTTCTTCTTTAATTTTTTTCCTTAATTTCGTAACTACTTCTTCATTATCCATTCTCTACTATTCATCTTTGCACTATAATTCTAACCTTTAAAGCCTTTATTTCCTGATTTTTTTATAATTCTTGTATTTTACTCTACGTTTTTGACATTCTTCTTTAAGTTACTTCTTTCTTCAGTTTTTTATATCCTTCATGTCCTGTTTTTCTGCATTTCTCTTTGTATCTTTCCTTTTTCTTCAAAATGCAAGGTAATGTATTGTTTATCTAAGAAGCTACCAATTCCGCCTCTTAGCTTTCAAATTATTTTGATAATTTCAAGGTCCTTTTCCTTTTAATCTAATTTGTATTATACTATTAATTAAAGACCTTTCTTTTTTCCTGATGCACTCATTTACATTTTTAAATTTTTTATCCAATATGTTATCCATTTGTCATCATGTTTGAATTTACGCTTTCTACTTATGTTTGCAGTCCATATTCAGGTATTTCACAATTATCTTACTTTTGCAAATCGAGTTATCAAATTATACAAAACCCTTCAACTATTTCAGAATGGGTATCAGCCACAGGAAATGCCTGAACTAAACGCAAAATCTAAAGAAATAGGTTTGAAAATAAATTTAAGAAAATCAAATATTTGACAAATGACAGACAAAAATAACGAAGAAATAAAACTAGGGAGTGAAATAAGAAAAAAGTTGACTCATATATATTTAGGACAAAAAATAGAGCTTTCTAAAAAGAATTAAAAGCAGATTTGGCTAGAAGAATGTTCCTAGCATAGATAGCATTCAGACGATTGCAAGTAATATTCAAATCTAACATACCGAACATCCTAAAAGCAAAAACTTACAATCAATGTTTATCCCTTAATATATGGGATAGACATGGACACTCAACAAAGACATAATACATAAGCTCCAAATAACACAATGAGCAATGGACCAAAGAATGTTGAATATTAAATTTTAAGATTTTATACCCCACACAGAGATTAGATGAAGATTGAAAATTACACATGTAATAGGTCTATGTACATTGAGAATTGGGTGGGGCATATATATCGAGAATGACGGGCAACAGAATGATAGAGTGGAAACCTAGAGCCTATAAGACACTTAGAGAAAGACCGCAAACCAGATGGATGGGTGACGTAAAGAGAACTGCTGGGTATGACTGGATGCAAAAAGTAAATAATAGAGAAGAATGGAGAACACAATCATAGATGTATGGTTTAAACTGACAAATCAAAACTGAATTTTTGAAAAAAAGTTTGCAAAATATTACTGCAACAATTTCAAGAGAAAGGACAAGATTTTTATTGAACATTTTTATTATAGTCAGGAATTGGATTTATCACTACACACCAATAGTTAAAGAGCCATATGAGGAATACAGAATAAAATAAGGTGTATCAGTGAAACTATAATGGCCCC
This sequence comes from Sinelater perroti, assembly GCA_036346155.1. Classification (NCBI taxonomy): domain Eukaryota; kingdom Metazoa; phylum Arthropoda; class Insecta; order Coleoptera; family Elateridae; genus Sinelater; species Sinelater perroti. Next base: position 571,429 of record JARFIY010000077.1, read on the forward strand.
ACTTGCAAACGTTTTGTGTCCTATTTTTTAGAAAAATAAAGATTAAAATTATGATTTAAAAAAATTTTACGATGTAACTGCTTTGTTTTGTGTTTCAATAAAAATAAGTTAGAATGTAATTAGCGTTCCTATTTAAACATCCCTTATATATTACACATTAATTTGGTGAAGACTTTCAATGTTTGTTAAGTTGACTAACTATACAAGGCTTACACACAGGAGAACAATCTTACAATTAATTCATACCACTGTTTTATATCCTATAACTATAACTGATTCATTTTTCCTGGTTTAAAAAACTATTCTCAAAGAACACAACACAGTTAAATGTACAGTACATTTTTACATTATTACTTACCCTGTATCAACAAACACCTTCCTTGCAACATCTTGGCACTCTGACATAGCCAGTTCCATGGTGCGGTAACCTTGATTGCGACACCACTTCTGGGTTGTTTGTACTAAGGCATGAGCAATCCCTTTGTGGCAATACCTATAACACAGCCACTTAAGAGAAAATTCAACATCAATAACAATTCACTACCGAGAATCAACAGCCAGTCGGAATAACCACGCAGCATTGTCGACATACAAATGGTTTGATACTGCAACTGTACCAATAACCTAAAATCGCCTAAATATACATAGTAATACATTTAAAACCTGCAAGTTTGGACAACCTTTTTCTTGTAGCTACCGGCAGATAACCCTACTGCATCGGCTGTGCTTTCTGGCAAAATTCTGTATGTCACCTGCTTCGGCTGCTGCAGGAATATCAAAGGCTCCCAGGCTTCAGCTACCCAGCAGTGCACAGGCCTCTTGGATTTGACCAGCTCTAATGCTTTCATGTACCAGGAAAAGTAAACGGTTACATATAAATGACCAACACCAGAGGGATGGCGAACACACAGTAGAAGAACGGAACTCCCACGACAATGTACAAAAGGGCTGCAGACATCACAATCAGCTGGAATGTAATCTAGCGCAATTCAGTTAAAATAACGTTGAGGAGCAGTATGTAAGTATATTAGTTTTACCTCTCGGATGATAGCATTGTACCAGGAGTTTGCGACGTTTGAAAGGTACGCATTGAGCAGAACGTCTTGCACAGAATGATTGTCGGTGAGTCTGTAGTCACGGATAATAATTGCACAAGACATGCTTGCGTTAGATATTAACCAATTTTTAATTTTTTAAATTTAGAAGATTATTTATCATTAGAATATTAACTGCCTGTGTTTAATACATTTTTGTACACCTATTTTTCTGAAAATTATATATTTGGAATGTTTCGAATTAGTAAGGTTAGGTGTGCCACAGATGCTCCTTCCTTGTCTAAAAACAGTCTGCCATTAAATTTATGCTTATATACAGGGTTATCAAAATTGATTGAAAATGGTGCTTTAAAATTGTGATTTAAAAGATCTATTACAAGTTTTATTTAAAAAGAAAAATGGGACCTGGAGGGATCTGCTAAATCATTGTCAGACATATAGATTTTTCTTTTTCTTCGTCGTATAATTTTTTAGCAGCAAAGGGCGTCCATAGGTGTCGCGAGAGCTACGTTTTTGTCAGAATAGCTAATCCTATGCATTTCCCGTTGATTTCTTCGATATTCCAACTCTCCTTTTTCTTGGTATTGTGTAACTTAGTGTTTAGAGATTTTCTAAGTATATGGCCAATCTGTCTCCATTTAGTCTTTTTAATAGTTTCCACTTTCTCTTTTGTGTAATCCTGTGGAGCTCATTAGTAATTTTATTCAATCAGAATATCTTGCATATCTTCTTAAACATTTATTAATGAATCTGCATTTTATTTAAAAGGTTTTTAGTTTTTTCAACGCTTATAATAACGCTATATAATAATCTTATCTGTGTTCTTTGAGATATACTTGACGATTTCTACACTGTTGGACATGCTGAAAGTATTTTATGCTAGTTGGATTTTTCTTTTAATGTCCCTTTCTGTTCCACTTTCTAACTTTATTATGCTGTTTAAACAGCAGATCTCTTCTAATTCCTCTATGGCTGTTTGATCCATGCGGATCTTTACTGTGCTGTCTAAATAGGTTTTCGATATTTTTTTGGCATCTATTCGTAGATCTATTTTCCTTGCATTGCTCATTATTGGTACTGTACTTTTCTGTATGTCTTGCTTATTCGCCGTTAATAGGTAAATGCTGCCCGCGCACTCTAAATCCTCCGACTTATTTAATATTTCCCAATTAATGAACGTTCTCTTATATTTTCCGTATTTTTAATTACCTAGTCCATAATAATTACAAAAAATATCGGTGAAAGGCTACATCCTTGAACCCATTTTTCTACTTTTATTTGTTCTGAACATTTGCTTTTGTGTTCTACTGTCTCTGTGTATCCACTGTATAACGTCCTTATAATTTGAATATATTTCTCTGGTAGTCTATATTATATTGGCAGAAGATCAAGACGATCATTCGATGATTAAATATTTTTATACAAAACTATTATTCAAGCGTTGAGTAATTTCTTATACTCCCTAGTACGTGGCTAATTATGTGTTTTATACACCGACCTCAAAATATAACTGATTTTGGAAATAGTTCAAGAAAGAAGTTCCAAAAATCACGATAAACTTGAACTTCATGTCAAACTATTTCGTCTACCTCTGTCCCAAGATTAAAGTAATAGAAGATTTTGGGAAAGATGCAAGGAGTTAGAAATAGCCAGAAAATTATTAAAAGTGATCAACGTCCTTGAAGGCCAAATTGAGTAGATAACCGAAGACACATTGCGGGATGCAATCAAAAAGGATTAGCGACTGTCGAAGAACTAGAATACTAATTGGGGATTCAAAAACTAAAAATATGTAAAGTTTCGACGGAAGCATATATCTTGTTAATTTTGTCCCTTTTTTACCTTTTTTTTGTTAATTTTGTCCCTTTTTTTACCTTTTTTTTAATACTCCTGGATCTAAGCCTAATTTATATTTTTACGACTTCTTGTTTTGCGCGTGCTACTCTCTTCCTATTTTCTTTTTAATGTCAAGCTAACACAACATTATATTTATGTAGGTAAGGATTATATTGTATAATATGTCGTCTCAGTTATGTGGATTTTTTGTTACTGTAAAATTAATTTATCAAAGATCTAATCATTAGATGCGACTCAGACGCACGTCACCTGGTATGGGGAAGTGAAATATTAATCCGAGAGGTAGATCATTACTAGAATACAACTCAAATAAGCATACAAAAATACTGATTCGAAGATGTAAATCAACTTTTGCCATCTTAACGATTTCCAAGTACATAGTGGACTAGTAGGTGTTGAACATAGCAACCTTATTAGACCACAGAATAATAAAATTTACCTTGGAAGACATTGAGGTTAAGCTTTGACAGTACAGAAGCCCGAGATCAAGCAGCAGACTTATATGTAGAATATCTGGGGCTCGACTGAAGCTGCTACCAATCTCTAAAAAAGCCTCAATTGTTAGCACGCATATCCTTTGAGGACATTTTCAACTCTCAGTATCACCCCTTGGTAGTTCAACGAGCTTGTGAAGCTGAAATCTAAAGTGGCTAAACTGTTCAATAAAGCAAATAAAACCAGATTGGCAGTCGATTGGAAGATATGTAAACATCACCAAAGACAATATAAAAAGAAATAAGATGGAGGCAGAGAAAGTTACGGAGGTTCTTTTGTAATACAATCGAGACTACAAAAAACCCGACTTGTCTTAATAAAATTCTGTAAAAAAAATCGCAGCAGAAGCCAACAAGTTTAAAACGTGAGGATGGTACTTATACCACCAACGTTGAGTAGAGGTACTTATGCATACACACTTTCCTGACTGCCAAGTTAGAAATCTGTCTATGAGGGGCGAAACTTCTAATTTCACTCCCACCGAAGAAGATTGGGAAGTAGCCAACCAAGTCGTAGATGAAGAAAAAGTAATTTGGCCAATTCAGTCCTTTCAACCCTTCAAATCACCAAGGTTGGGTGGCATCTTTTGCGATTGAGGTTGAATATATTGCTACCATACCATTTGCGAATCTTTAGAGGCTGTATCACTTTAAAGTAAATTTCAAATACTTAGGGGAGGGTGGGGGTAAGTAAAAGTAGACATTTCTCATGCTTAATCTTATCGTCCAATCAGCTTTATGTTTTTCATATTAAAGACACTAGAAATACTTTGTGAACAGAGAAATAAGAGATTGTCCATTAGCAACTAGTCCACTACACTAATCAGCATGCTTACGTCCCAGGGAATCTGCACTACACTTGGTGGTAGGGCGGATGGAAAGATCATTGGAAAACAAAATGTTCACCCTGGCCGTATTTATTGACATAGAGGGTGTCTTTGACAATGTGACCTTCGATAGTATTGATGCAGCCCTTCGACAACGAAGGATAAATGACATCCTATGAGAGTGAATTCTACAGTTTTTGTATCACAGAGCTGTACAAATTAACGTAGAGATAAGACCAGTAGAGGTACAGTATCTAGAGGCTGTCCCCAGGAAGGCGTACTGTCACCTCTCCTATGGAATCTAGTAGTAGACAGTCTTCTTGAGCGACTCAATGGTGAAGGATTTTACATAGTAGGTTATGCCGACGACATAATTATCTTGCACATTGGCAAGTACAAACAAGTGTTTTGCAACCTGATGCAAACAACGCTTAGAATGACTGAGCAGTGGTGTATAGAACGCTCATTATCGATTAACCTTTCTAAAATAAAAATGACACTACATACAAAAAAAGGAAGGTCGAAGTCCAAAGGGTGTCTAAACTAAGTTAAGTATTTAGGAGTTATGCTTGACTAAAAGCTGAATTGGGGAAGGCACATAGTGGTTAAAACCGAAAAAGCGTGCCTAGCTTTTTGGCAGTGTCGCCGTGCAATGGGCAAACTTTGGGGTCCTTCGGTTGGCTGTCCTAAGGCTGTACACTGCCATAATTAGACCTATGCTATGTTATGGTGCACAAATCTGATAAGCCTAGAACCAAACAGGTTACTGCAGCAACCAAGATCTTACATGTTCAAAGACTGGCTTGAATATCATGGGAGCAATGCGTTTCAACCAAACGGCAGCTATGGAAGCAAGCCCGAGTCTCTCTTTATTAGATCTCTATGTGGAGGAAATTGAATTAAGGTTAGCTCTAAGACTGCAGTTAAAGGAACTTTTGAACAAATGAGGGGAGCTGTGCAACAGATTCCTTTTGTGGAAGCAAAGATGGATTCTTTTTCACCCATCTATAAATTTAGGAAGCTCTTCAGAATCTTTCTAAATGTTGAAGAGGCAATCGAACCATATATAACCATCTTTACAGATGGTCTAAAACGAGTGAGAGTAACTTTTTAGATGATCTAAACCTTCAAGTAAGCATAGCATTGAGCAAACTAACCACAATCTTTTAAGCAGAACTATTGGCTATAATGCAAGGTGTAAATGTAATCCTTAAAATGAGATTTAAGAACAAAACGATCAAAATTGCTAGCGATAGCAGAGCTATTTTACTGGCATTGAACAGCTGTAAAGTTGTATTTGGAATAGTTCTTCAGCGCTAGACTGCTCTTGATCAAGTCGCGACAAATAATGTCCTGAAACTCGTTTGGGTTAAAGGGCGTTCTGGCTAATATGGTAACGAGCGCGCAAGGCTTGGAACAACCATTATGTGGTCCTGAGCCAGCACTCCATCATCAGCCGCATTTTGCAAACTAATAAATCAAGAAACCCACAATCAATATTGTAGTGGATGGGTCAATATGAATATATGCCAACATGCAAATTTGCTATTCAAAATCCAACGAAGAAGATGGCTAACTTTTTCAGACAGTTGTCTAGACACTACGACAAACTGCGATTTGTAGTAGGAATATTATCAGGTTACTGTAAACTGAAAAAGCATATGTACAGAATGGGCTTTATAACGGACCCATCGTTCGAGGTCGCAATTTAGAGGACGAGACGACAGAGCACGTTCTTTGTGAATGTTCTGTACTTGGTCCAAGTAGGGAATCCAGAACAATTCATTCTGATATCACATTTTTCTTGTTTAGTTTTGTTACATTGATCTGGAATAGGCAATAAGGCAAGTAAAAACATACTATTCTTTTAACTTTTTATTAGTTGTGGCATCATTTTATTATTTTTTATTACATATATGTCGTAAAATAAAAATTGTTAGTAATCAATTTATGTCAAATCGAAACATAAAACACTTAGCGAATAGAATTGGATTTTTTAATCACGCATGTGGGAAGCGGGGGCAGTTTGCATGAGCAATGAACGATGTGTTCCTGTCCATATTTTTCTATTCTCTTCTCAAGATAGTCTCCATCGCGGATTATTTTTCTTCCAAGCACGCACGCTTTTTCTAAAAAGTAAAATTAGTCATTGTAAGTATGTTATCTTTAAGTACCGTGAAATGGTGAATTTAAAATGTAATAAAAAATGTTATATAATATGATTTGTACTAATAATAACACTTAACATGATTTTGTGCAAAGCTGAAACAGAAAATATTGGATAATTCAGAAAGTTTGTGGGAACGATGAAATGCATTACAAATAAAATCATGTACAAACGATTTTATAGATGGCTCGGAATTTCTTGAACGTGAGACCAGCGCCAAACAGAACCTTGGAAAATGTTGAGTATGAATAAACTACAATCAAAAAACATTAGCGGCTGATCTCAAAAACGAAAGTGTTTGAAATTTTGCTATTGTAATTGTACAAAGTAGTTCAAATATGACCGGGACTGATTTATGTGTAAATAAATCGCACTGCGCAGGAGCTGTGAGATTTTGAGAGAGTGGATTCACAATCTCTACTCTCCCTCTTGCTCGAGTTAGAACCTGTTCAGCCCTGTTTGGGAATTGCTAGAGTGATGAGCGAACAGAAGGCACCGCGGAGCGCAGAACAACGCATCGTGATTAAATTCGTTGTTGAAGAAAACTTCCCGTCCTCTGAAATTCACCACAGACTCCAACAACAGGATGCAGAAGAGTGTCTCTTATGGACCCGTGTGTTTGAGTGATGTAAGTGATTCAGAGAGGGCAGAGAGCGCGTGGAAAATGAACCGCATGGTCGTCGGCCATTGATCTTGCAGACGCGCTTATGCACGAGAATAAGCCAGTTGTCTCCAACAGCAGATTGAAGACAAAGGTGACACATTTTTGAAATAGAGAATATCTTGTTAAAAAATCTGGATTTGGCTGTCTCTGGCCGATAGCACCTGTGAAGACTCCTTGTCCAAAGTCATGAATACAATGGTGATGAAGGCGAAGGAGAGGAAGTGGATATCTTGGTTTTAGGGTTAGTATAAAATCAACGATATGCGGCTACAAACAGAGACGGTCCCAGATTGGTGTTATGGAAACAGGCCTTAGAACCCTGATACATATAAAATTCTAAGGAAAATTGGATACTTAATGTAGAGTAGATAATTAGAACAATATTCTCCGGGTGGTAATCCCAAAATCTACCAAAATCTAAACTTAATCCTCAACCGAAAAAACATCACAAAGAACGCCATGAAAAAGAAGAAAAACAGAAGTTAAACAAATGTGAGGAATATACAAGGATGGAGAATCAGGCCAGAGGAGATGTCAAACAAATTTCAGAAGAGCAACTTTGGCATACTTGTAATTAGCGAAACAAAAAAGAAATGACCTAGAACAGAAACAAAAAACGGAATTCTTTACTGTTGGATTTGACCTCCAATACAAGAAAAAGCAAAAGCAAGTGTTGGAATATTGTAATGATTGGGGTGTATGTATAACAAAGCCTCTTTTCTGAATAAAAAGATTTATAGAAACCCTAGAACAAGAAGTAGGAGAAGTAAAGAAATATCGAGAGTTAATCATTGCCGGAAAATGAAGAGTGAACAGGAAAGATAATGATAGGATTGTTGGATGTTTCGGAGAAGAGGACGTCAATTGAAATGAGGAGATGTTAATAGAAATATGTGAACTGAACTATCTCTGCATCACAAACACAAAAGCATACATATGAAGGTATACAGGGATACGACCTAAGAAAAAACTGAAATATATAATAGAATGTTATTAATAAAGGATGTACGAATTAAATAAGAAATGTGATGTGGCGGCCATCACAGATTTTTAGTTGGAAGATAAATAATTATAACTAATAAAAATCTAAAAATAATTACATCTACTTCAAGATGAATCCACACAAGAGTTTGACCAAAATTAAATAAATTCCAATTTAAAAAATTATATTTGGAAATAACGTAAATACACATAAAGAGCAATATAAAATAAGCAGCGTTGGAAGCTAAAGGAAAAGCAGCAAAGAATATTTGAATATGAATGAGAATATTATGATGTACATATCAGAAAAAAATAACTATACAAAGACGGCTCAATACAGAAAAAACTTCTGAATCTTGAGAATTATAAACGAAAAACAGATAGAGGAGTTAAAATATTTGTAGCTGGAGAAAAGAACCAAAAGTGGGTATCGATATGTCAAAATATATAACAAAACTTGGGAGAAGTTATAAGCACAGATTTCCAATTTTTAAGAACAAACAACAAAGAAAGCTTGACAAAATTGTTATAAAGGTTTGCTTAAGGAAAACCACCCAATGTTTATGATAACAGATGGGGATAGTGATATAAAACAATAAAATTTAAAATAACAATTGATGCTTACTTTACAAAAAAAAAAAAAATTAAAGAGCCTTAAAAAACAATAGACCTCCTAGGCCAGCAGGTATAGCACCGAAACTTGTCAAGTACACGTACGAAAAACTGTTCCGTATGAGCCAACGAATTTTGATCTGTAGTTTTCGATTTGTTTAGCAATTTCTCTCTTTACTTAAAGATCAAAAGAAATTGATCTTGAATTCTAAACGGTAAAAGCGCGCGCGCGTGTGTGTGTCTGTGCCTTTGCGTCTCAGTATCTTAGCCACTCAGCCTCTCAACGTCTCCGCGTCACCGCGTCTGCGCGTCTCCGCGTCTCCGCGACTCCGCGTCTCCGCGTCTCCGCGTCTCCCCGTCACCGCGTCTCCGCGTCTCCGCGTCTGCGCGTCTCCGCGTCTCCGCGTCTCCGCGTCTCAGCGTCATCGCGTCTCCGCGTCTCAGCGTCTCCGCGTCTCCGCGTCTCCGCGTCTCCGCGTCTCCGCGTCTCAGCGTCTCCGCGTCTCCGCGTCTCCGCGTCTCCGCGTCTCCGCGTCTCCGCGTCTCCGCGTCTCCGCGTCTCCGCGTCTCCGCGTCTCCGCGTCTCCGCGCCTCCGCGTCTCCGCGCCTCCGCGTCTCCGCGCCTCCGCGTCTCCGCGTCTCAGCGTCTTAGCGTCTCAGCGTCTTTGTGTCTGTGTGTGTATCTTTCTTTATCTGTGTACGCGCGCGCGCGCGTATGTGTGTGTATTTTAGAACCAGCAAAGAAGATGGCATCGATTGGAAATTATTTTGAAAAGGATAAAAGTTTGAATACCTAAATTATAAAATATTATTAGTATTAATTTTTGTTGTACATAACTTGTATAAATTTTAAGGATAAATAAACATAAAAGTTGCAATGCAAAAAGAAATTAAAATATAGTTGATAATACTTACTGCTTTCAGTTGGTTTATCACTTGAATTGATTACGTCGTCTTCAGATACTGCAAAAAATAATTAGGTTAGCAAGTGTGCATAAAGCATGTAAAGGTAGGAGAGTATGTTTTAACATAAAAACGTAATTGATGACTAACCAGGGGATGATCTGGATTACTATATTAGATTATTGTAAAATTAATTACGTTTTTATTATTTACTAGTAAAAGCTAAATATTTGGTTCAGAGTTTCGTCGACAAATAGGAAGAAAAAATGAGCCAATAATCATTTTATCAATCATATCTAAGCATGATGATATTTGTTCGGCTATATTTGGTTTTACATACAATGGCAAGAATTGGCCATGTAGTGCATGAAACGACATAGGTGGCGCAAACTGTCTAATTACATCATGACAATTTATGTTTTGAACCTATAACAGGTCGACCGTCACCTAAAAGCGACAATCTAAAACCTTTATGCGAGGTTCGGCGACAAACCGGTTCGAATGAGATATTGGCCTTTGAAATCGGTTCATAACTTTAGAAGGAGTTGCAATTTTAGATACAAACAAACAAACAAACAGATATATACTTACATTTATGCAGCTTTATAGAGTAGATTTATCTTTTAAAATATCGAAGAACCTTAAATGAAATATGTTCTTTCAACGATCAGATAACTTGTTAAACCCCCAACTTCGTAGAACGTTATCGGGTTTGATACGAAGAATTTTTCCATTGACTAATCAAGTTCCACTTCGTTTTTAAATTCCTGTTCTTATAGGGTGTTTAAGATTATAAAAAATTATAAAATTAATATTTAATATTAATGATTAAATTACGACTATTTATCTTAGATAAAAAATATAAACTAATTTATAGTTTTAGTACGCAGATGATTGGGGCATACGTTTTCAAGTTTACTAATTTATATTATAGTCTGACTTTTGTAATTTTATAAAAAAAATTACAAATTTGCATAAATGAATAAAATTGAAATTGACTGGAAAAGATTGATTAACATCATTTATTATTAGCATCAATGGATAAATGCATTTAATGAAAAATCCGTGAAAATTTTCATTCATAATTTGAAGAATTAGTTTAACTTTCTTTGGCAAAGAATATACCGGACTCTCCAAGTACAAATCCGTGGACTAAAGAGACATAAACAAATTGTATACCAATGTTAGAAGAAAAAGGCAATAATGTTAGTTATTTGTGCTGTAAGTGCTATAGGACATTTTGTTTCTCCTATTTTTAGCGGACCCAGCTTCCAAGCTGGAGACCAGCTTTACTTTTGTCATGTCCGTCGTCTGTCATTCCTTATAACTTTTGATCAAGGCAGCTTTCAAGCTGAAAACCAGCTTCTATTTTTGTCATATCTGACATCTGCCACGCCTTATAATTTTTGTACTGTGATGGATAGAGAAATAACGTTTTCAGTATTCAACTAAGGACCATAAGTCAAGTCCAGGCGCCAAAAATCAGCCTGATCGGAAAATCTCGAGACCGGTTTGGCCGGAAGTGGCCGCAAATTTTTCAGTTCCGGTCGCTAAATTTTTGTCGCTATTCACTTTCATTTGAATATAATTCACTGTCATTCGTTTCAATAAAATTTCGTTCAACACTATAGTTCAGTTTCATGCATAGGGTCCGCTCTGCTTTACCTGTAAAGCAAATTTTCGCTTGTTTTAATTAATGTTAAGAATATCTCTACAACTTGAAAATGGATGATTTGTTTTAGCAGTGTATGCATGCACAAAGAACGGGTTGATAAACAAACTTTTTTGATTGCTTTTGGCACTTCGCCAGTACCATGAAGTGATGTTTGCAAAACTTGGACAACTATTCCAGTCATATATGAATTAAACTATTCAAACATTGCAGGGAAAATGAAATCACGTTATTACCGTTTACACCCCGGACAAGTCACCGACTCTACCTACTGAACTTAACATTTGCTCTATAAAAGTTACTTATTGCAGGAAATATTTTCGCGCAACAAAAGAAAGTGTGTTGTTAAACGAAAGATTTAGGAATGTAACCTGAGCCATTTAACAGAGTATGATTTAAATGTGCTACCGTGGAAAAGGAAATATTATGGTTCTCGGCTGTGGACATTTCACGGAATAGTTTACAGGATCCGATTTAAATCGGTGATCGGCAATTCTTCATAAGTTAAAGTGGTTGATATTATTTTTCCGCAAAATTTTAGGGATATTCAGAAAACAAAATCAGAAATATCAATGGAAATTCAAATATGAGAAAAGAAAGAAAATAGGATTTTTAAATCAAAAAAGAGAACAAGTGTCAGGAACAAAAAACAAAAAAAGAACAAGAATTTGGTAAAAAAAGCAAAGAAGGGTGTTATGTAGCCGAAAATTAAATTTGTCTAAGAGTTATTCTAAAGAAACCATTGAAAAGCTACTGTGGGTTAAGTAATTCTGCTCTTTTAAACTTTCCTGTTTCCATATTTTAATCAGTGTTAGATAATTAATTAATGCTATTACAGCTAATTGAAGTAAAGTGCCAAAAACTGGCCACTTTTTTATGTTACTTGTCACAAGGTGATCTTTGTCGAGTTGTTAGCAACGTACAGTTGCGCATTGGTGTGTAGTATTACAACTTTTGTTAATGACGAGTTTTTGAATTTTTTAGGAATGCGTTAATGTAGCTCGTTGCACAGAAAATTCTAGAAGATGCATAACATAATCTTCTGCAAGTGCAGTTCTTCTTTTAGTTGTTCCGAATGGCATCAGTGGTCGTTATACGCTAGAAGAACATTGTTTTAGCTTTAACATTCTCTATTTAGAGGGTGCATGTGTCTGTGGACATTGCTACAGTGTACTCCAAGTCTCTTTATAGTCTTACCCTCATTCAGAAGTGGATTTGTTTCTACTAGTTCTTGCAGAAGACCTTGGTCGAGAGTTACTTTTGAGGTTAAAATCACCAATAGGAAAATGGTTATACCTAAGTTATGCCTTGTGTTAGTTAAACTCCATTTAAATTTTACGATGGGTTTATCTGAAGATAGTTGAGCACAGCACTAGCAAGTAGTTATGAAGTAACAAATGGACCTAAGTGTCCTCAGCATTAAAATATACTATATGTATTTAATTGGTCAATTGTACACATTATTGTTGAACAAAAAATACTTTTTCAACAATCTAATATTAGAATCAAATAATAAATACAAAATACATAAAGGCAAATGGAAAAAATGCGTAAACACAAGAAAAGTGTAAGATTACGAAAAAGAAAAGAAGTTATATTATTATATTAATTATATTAAAGAGGCTAAGGAAAAATCGCGGGAGAAATTTGGACATAAAATGAGAGAAAACTATAGATAGAATCAAAAATTGTTCTATGTTGCAATAAAACAACTCAGGAAAAAAAGGAGTATAGCATGCCAAATACATTAAAAAATTAAAGGAAAAAAAACAAACTAAAAGATAAAATAATGGATAGATGGACATGCTACTTCGAAAAGCTAACACACATGGACATATAAAACCAAGAGGAGTAAAATGAAAAACAAGACGAAAATCAAAAGATACAAATAGAAATTATACCAAAGAGAAATAGAAGAAGCAATAAAGACGTTAAAAGTAGGTAAAGCGGCTGGTTAAGACAACATCACCCTGGAATAATAAAATACACGGGGCAAGAAGAAATAAACAAATTAAATGAAATCATGCATGATATATTAAGTACTGCGAGAATACCGAAGGATTGGAAAACGTACATTATTTTACCCATATAAAAGAAGGGCGATGAGAGAAACTGCAATAAGTACAAAGAAATAACGTTATTAAGTGTCTCAGGGAAACTATTTGCAAAAATAATAGAAAAAAGAATAAAAAATAAAATCGACACAATACTGGAAAAGTACTAAGATCTTATATTCATAATTCGACAAATAAGCGAAATTATTAATTAATTAATAAGAATAAAGACATACACATGATGTTATTGACTTGGAAAAGGTGTTTGATAGAATACTAAGAAGAGATATATGGAAAGTGTTGCAGAAAAGAGGAGTAAATAGAAACACCATAGAAGTAATAAATTACATGTATAAAAGAAATACGAATCTAGGAAGAACAAACAACAAATAATTCAGAGATAAGAAGTCAAACAGCGATGTGCATTGCCATGATATCAGCCACGTAAAAAAGTTACAACATTATCTCAAGGAAGCAGATGAAGAAAAACAAAAACGAAGATAATATCTAACACAAAGAAAAGCAACGAAATAAGAATGGACAGAAAACAGATAGAGCAAGTTGAATACTTCGAATATTTAGGAGCAATAATAGAACAAAACGGACAGGTGGACAACGAAACAAATGAGAATTTGGGAAAAGCGGGAAATATATTTAATACAATGAAAACGACATTCTCGGGTAAAAGAGAAGTACCGAAAAAAATAAAAACAGAAGTCGTTAAAAAAGTGGTTAGGTCAATAATTATATACAGCAGTGACATATGGGCATTAACAGAAAGACAAATATATAGAATCAACGCAATTGCAATTCTTGAGAAGAATAGAAAATAAGAACAGGAGAGACAAAATAAGAAACCAAACGTTCAGACAAAACCTACAAGTAGAGCCAATTAATGAAAAGATTATAAAAGGACAATTTAGATGGTTTGGGCAAGTGTGTCGAACGTCGGATAAAAGACGTACAAAAAGAGCGTTTGAAACGCGAGTGCAGGGAAAAAAGAAAAAAGGACGTCTAAAAACAAGATTGTTAGACAGAATCAAAAAACAAGCAGAGAAAAAGGGAATAAAATGGGAGGGTATACGAAACCAAACACAAGATAGAAAACAATAGAGGAAATAATGCAGGGCTCAACCCCAGTAGCCTTACACCTAAAAATAGAACAGCTTAGGTAAGAAGGTAATTAATAAATACAAACGAAAAGTGCAGTGGAAGAAATATGGTAAAGAATTAAGACAATAATTATAAACGCAGCGATAGAGTCATGCAGTATGAGTAAAATAAATAAACAAAATAAACAAAACAAGAGAACAGTAGAGTGGTCTGAAGAAACATAACAAGAAATACAGATGAAAAAAACAACAAATGGAAACAATATCAAATAAGTTGGAAGATAATTACAGCAGCTACAAGCATTAACGAAAGTTAAAACATTAAAGAAGTTAAAAATATTATACAAGCAAAAAGTAAATGGCAAGAATTCGGCGAAAAATTAGAAAGCAATAGCAAGAATGGAAAGAAAAGGTTCACATATTACGAAAAATAAAAGATACCATAAACTCAATACACAACTAATTTTATTAATATTTCAACATTCGCTGTGTTAGTAGTCGACATGTAGATTGATGAGTGATCTAATGATAAAACGGACGCGGCCTTTCATTTGTAATTTGTAAACTGGTCAAGTTTAAAGTGTAGATTTAAGATAATAGAAAATAGACTTACAGCAGGCCCAGAAAACAGGGCAACACAGATGTTCGTTCGGTTGATAGACAGGAGCACAGTGTTTTTCGAGGTCACCCCTGTTGTTTAATTCGGTGCCGCACGACAAGAGTCTGCAGTGGGGGGCTTCGAATTTCCCAGGAACGAAGCCTTTGTGGCAGACGCAGACGGAGCACGTGCCCTTCGGGTAGAACTTCTGGCCCTCTTTGTATGTTTCACCATCCACTTCGCATGTGGCTACATTGTCAAAAGGTGCTGCACAAAAACCATAACTTTATTACTCTACTAAAAAGGTGCCGAGTACTTACGACAAATCTCCCCTACGGAGCAGCACTTATTTACGTCATAGGTTCGGTAACAATCTGGATGTTTGGTGGGGACACCCAACCAGCTTGGGCAGTCTAGCACAGCGCAGGTGATTCTTCTAAAATAAAAATATAAACAAACATAATCACATAGGGTGTTTCAAAACAATGTTTAAAAATTTGCAGGGCATATAGTATAGTCAAAACACGACTGTTCCCGAGATAACAGCGATTTTTTCTGGTAGATACTTTAATTACGTCGTCTCTATGTTGAAGCATTTTTCGATCGACAACTATCTCTGCAATTGACGTTTAAAATGTTTTTTCAACGATTAAGAGAAATTGGTTTGTTGTAAAAAAGGTCTTATGATATCGGATCAGCAAGTTCACCGGAGGCAAAAAAACAAGTTTTTAATATTGTTTATGGAAACCCTGAAAAAACTGTTAGAAGAATTTAAGAACTGTTTATGAAGAACTTCTATACCCCTACTATATCCAATGGGTAGAAGCCCTCGGTTTTCAAGATTATCAAGCGAAAATAACTCTCAATTTTATAGGAACTTTAGATTTTGTTACTACTTTTTTTTTACAATAATTACGTTTGATCTGATAATAATTCTTAAGCCTTCGTTGAATTCAGACAGAAAGTAGTTTGTTAGGATTGACTTCAACGCTCACCTTTAGTTCTTAGAAAATACTTTTTCTGAATTTTTGGGAAATTTACCTTTAAATGAGAAGCCGAACTTTTGGTTTATGAAAGATGAAGCTCTACTTAATTTCAGATCGCCGTTAGGGAACATCTAAACGACATGTTTTCTGGAAAACGAATAAGGCGAGTGGACCTCCAAGATCTCCCAAATTAACTCCTTTAGACTTTTGACTTTGGGGGTATCGAAAATGTTCCAGATTTGAGCCAACGAGTAGAACACTGTTACCAGATAATTCAAACAAAACCTACGTTTCCTGAAAGGGTGGGAGGTTTTATTTGAACAAAGCTATAGATCATATGTGGATATGGAAGGACATTCTGAATCTTCTTTAATTGTAATATTTTTATTATATAAACCAATAAAACAAATTATGGTTTGTTTTTCAGTAGAATCGTTGTTGTTTCGGAAAAGGTTGATTTGCGGATCTATGAATAAAAATACTTCTTAAGTTGTATACTTGGGTATCACCTCAAGACAATAAGGAAAAAATTGTCCGTAACCAGATAGATTATCTACTAATTGACAACAGATACAAAAATAGTATAAAATCAATAAAGGCATACCCAGGCGCAGACGTGAACTCAAATCATAATCCTATAATTGCAAAAATGGAAGTTCGGCTTAAAAATTGCCAGCAACATCAGTTCATACTGTATTGACTATAAGTGCCTAGAAAATAGGCGTACAAGGAAAAGTGAAAAGGATATCGATAGGAATCTGAAAAGCAGAAGAACTTCTCCAGATGATATCAACCTAAATTGGCTGTCATTCAAATCTTCTTTAGTAACACCAACAGAAAAACATTTACAGAAAAGAAAAGAAATAAAAATAAGGGATGGATGACAGAAGAAATCTTGGCACTTATGGACAAACGAAGACATAACAAAAACAATAAGAACGAATACAAAAACACACAAAAAGAAATTCGCTATAAAATTCGACAGGCCAAGGAAGCTTGGTTTACAAAAAAATGCGAAAAGATCGAAAAACTAGAAAAAGATCATGACGCACATAATCTTCATAAAAGATAAGGGAAGCAACAAGACTTACAAGAAAACAGGAAACCATGTATTTATTAGACGAAAATGGGAAAATAATAGCAGATGTTGAGAGAAAAATAAAATTGTGGAAGGAGTATATAGAAAAACTATTTCAAGACAATCGGGTGAAAGACGAAGGGAAGATAGAAGAAAGTGGCCCTGATATAACTGTAGAAGAAATAAAATATGCCATAAAAATACGAAAACCGGAAAAGCACCTGGACCAGACAATCTCCCAAGTGAAATTCTTAAGCTGCTAGAAGAAGAACATATTAATACGCTACAAGAATTATTCAACAGTATATACACAACTGGCATTATTCCGGAAGAATGGTTGATCTCCACATTTGTAGCCATTCCAAAAAAGAATAACGCCCGACACTGCAACGAGTATAGGACAATTAGCCTTATGTGTCACACACTAAAAGTATTTCTTAAAATTATCCACCACAGATTATATAGAAAACTAGAGGAGCACATAGGGAACACACAATTCGGGTTTAGGAAGGGACTGGGAACGAGAGAAGCACTTATGGCATATAATATATTAATCCAGCGGTGTCTTGACATGAACTAAGACGTCTTTGTCTGCTTTATAGATTACAATAAAGCATTTGACAAAGTAAAACATGACATCCTAATGAAATTGCTGAAAAATAAGAATATAGATACAAGAGACCTCAGAATTATTGCCAATCTTTACTACAATCAAAAAGCGACAATACGTATAGAAAACCGAACATCAGAAGAAATCGAGATCAAACGAGGGGTCAGACAAGGGTGCGTCCTATCACCAGTTCTATTTAACTTCTATTCAGAACATGTAATAAACGAAGTATTAGAAAATGAAACGGCGGGCGTGGAGTTAATGGAATTGCAATCAATAACATCAGATATGCGGATGATACCATCATAATCACAGAATCCCTCGAAGACCTGGAAAGAGTAATGAGAAGAATCGCGGTGGTTAGTGACGAAATGGGACTAAGCCTAAACACAAAGAAAACAAAATTCATGATTATATCTAAAAGAAACTACTATAACGTTAACTTAAATATTCAAGGAGAGCAGATTGAAAGAGTAAAGAAATACAGATATTTAGGCACTATAGTCAACGATAAAATGATAATACCAGCGAAATAACCTCTAGGATAGAACAAGCAAGAAATGTATTCTTAAATATGAGAAATGTCCTATGCAGCAAAGACCTCTCCTAACACTTAAATTACGAATAGTAAATGTTATGTTCACTCCACACTTTTATATGGAATGGAAGCATGGACATTGAACAAACATCTTATGAAAAATTAGAAGCATTAGAGATGTGGACATATAGGAGAATTCTGAGAATCTCATGGGTCGAAAAAATAAGGAGTACGGATGTCTTAAACAGAGTGAATAAACAGGAAACGGAAATATTGGATGAAATTAAACGGCGCAAACTTCAATATTTGGGACACGTGATGCGGGGGGAACATTATTATCTGTTGCAACTTATCATGCAGGGAAAAATCAAGGGCAAACGTAGTGTGGGAAGAAGAAGGATGTCGTGGCTGCGCAATCTTAGAGAATGGTATAACTGTAGCTCCAATCAACTCTTTAGAGCAGCAGTTTCAAAAGTGCAAATTGCTAGGATGATTTCCAAACTCCGTAGCGGAGATGGAACATAAAGAATAAGTTGTTTTCGGCCGTACTACATGCCCTGTAACTTTTTAAACATTATTTTGATATACTCTGTATAATGGTGATAAAAGTTCTGCTATAGGAAACGAAAATTAATGAAATAGAACTTTACTATAAATGAAAGAAGAATTTTAAAACTTCAAAAATACATAAAACAATCAAAAGAGTAGGTTGAAGTCAATTTGGTTTGTTATAAAAACATTTGCTGGTTATAATTTATTAAAGAAGATTAAATTGGCGGTGTATTTTATCTAAGCACAATTTGAAATTTGATATATAAAATGTTAGCAGTACTACGGAGCGGATGATGCAATCGCAGTGAAAGTTGCAGCGGAAATTATGAACGCCTTGGTTCTGGGAATGTTTATTTATAATCAAAGATTTTATATGTTTTACAAGATGAATTGTTATTGGTGGAACGTGTGTGACATTATAAATCAGATTTAAAATGACTACAGATGAGTGGGAAAATCCATTTTTGGACTTCTCAAAAATTTTTGAGGTCAATAAGTTTTGCTTGCGGTATTCAAGAAATTATAATCATCCTAAAAGTTTTCCGTCATTGTTGTTTCCATCTATTTCAACCAATGTTATAATTGAATTAAAATTTTTATTTTATTTAAAAAAACTTATTAGCTTCAACACCGTCTTCAATTAGTAACAAGGGAATAGATAGAATCTTTTGTAAATCCTCCAACAGTAGACATATAATTATAAAGAAAAACAACTTCTTCGAGTATATAGATTCTTCCACCTTTCTTATCTTTAATATTTTTTTAACTGTTCTTAAATGATTCTGTTGAGAGTTTGGAAAATCTTAACATTTCGTTTACAACTGTAGCGGATACCTTATAAAAATTAAGTTACTGTTCCGTGTTCTTTCTCTTTTTTACTTTTATGCGTATAGTAGGAATGGTGGCAGGGGACAGTTGGCGACGTTATCAGGTTAATTGTGGACTTAACCGGGATAGCTGCTGATGTAAATCGGGTCTAGAAAAGTCTAGAAAAGCATTGTTTAATTTCAGTTCCATGGTAAATTGTACAGAATTCAAGATCAAACGCCATTTTATGTTACGGATACTACATGACAAGAGCAAACTGATATAAAATTTCTCTCTGGATGACACTATCAAGAAAAGAATAATATCAGAGACGCCATCCCCAAAAATATATGGCCTTCTCAAAATTCACAAGAACGATGTATCATTGCGAACAGCTTCCCACCATCATCTCTACCATTCGTACGAGTGATTTCCAGGCCAACAGGACCTGTGTGCGATAGTAACGTGTGCGATAAGATCAGTAAAGGTATAACCCCGCGATTCTCGTAGTTATTCGCTTCAAGAGATCTAGGCTGCTTATCCGGAAATCGTGTCTGAGACGGTTCAGGAAGTCATACAGAACCAGCTGCAGCTCAAGTTAGCGCCGTCGCCCCCGTAGTTGCCTCCACCTCCCCTGCTGGAGAGCGACTTCGACATGCTGTCCCGACCCAAGCACTCGCCAGTGATGATCAGGACTTTAAACTTATCAATAAGTGCCGTGACCGTGCTAAGGTGTTGATGCTGTCAACTTTCCCTTCGGCGCCCAACATCAACGCTTTCGAGATACGTAGCGACGAAAAAGAGAACATGGAGATAACCACGGTCTCCAATCCTAGTCCCACCCGTTATCCTCGGGGTAGAAGAGGCCTGGCCCTCCGCGAAGAAGGCCATTCAAGAAAAGAAAATCGCCTTCAAAAGACAAAAATTTGGCGGATAGAATTTTTATCTATACCGGCACAATTGATGATTACCGGAGTATGACTCGGTTCTTAGACGAGGCCAACAAGTCGCTCCATAACGGGAGTACGTGATCTAGGAGGAGCTGACATCCCTGATATCCCATCCTTATGGTCCAAAGGATGAGGAAGGGATCCCAATGTTGCTCACATTTTTAGAGTTTGAGTGGAATGCTAAGGGTAAGTTCGTTTTTAACGCGCGTGGTGTGTTTGACGTGGCTGTTACTACGAAACAGCCACACAAAAAGAAGTTAGCCAGTACCACTGATGTCAGCATTTCGAGCACGTGCAGGGTTGCTGCCTCGCCCTCTGTAAATGCGTGAAGTACGGTGGAACCACCACTCGTGAGTGCAAGAAGCCCTAGAATTTCACTACATTTTAAAATGTTATATTGATACACAGCGGTCGAAGTTTTGACTCCCTATTTACAATAATAAATGCCATTTACTTCTTCATAATACACTCCCCACCAAACCATTACAGCTGCTGAATGATGACCTCTATGGACTCATGGCACTAGCTAAGATGTTTGTTTGGACGACCTCGCATGTTACTCTCATTTTGTTTGTTGAAAGATTCTTTCATTGTAAACATTTTTTCGTAAGTAAACAAAATTTTTCTTGGCCATCATGCGCGCACTCAATCAGCAACCCCGTTGCTTTTTCTTTCTTACCTTTCTTTAAAGCAACTATCAGCAAATGTCTTTTGTAAGTTTGTAAGTTTAATACGACGCTTTGAAGTTTTGAACATTTGCATCGCCCGAAACATAATCTTCTGCTTACGAAGAGGATTTTGTTTAATTCGGACACTTACGTATACGTTTTTCTTTGTTCCCCCACTTATTTGGTGAATAACGAAACTTAATAAGGAACACAATGTAACTTACAACTTTAAGGGTAGTTTTGATTTTTTAAAGATATTTAGGAAAATATTAGGTATATATAGGCTTATTGAATGTTTCAGTTAAATATCTGGACTACATGATGCAGAGTGTAACACATTAATTTCGTATTAAAAAATTTCATATTAAAAAATTTTTGGTGCATTTTTTTGTGCAACTTTTCATGAAATCTAGATAACAGTTTGTAACATTACAACTCTATCTGAGAACTGCTCAAAGGTGATGCCTCAGACGGAATAGCAGGAGCCTTACACAAATTGATTGGAAAGATAAATTGCCTAAAATAAAACAATATACATATGAAACAATTTTCTGCATTATTTACGAAATGAACCTTGTATCATTGAACGAAGAAAATTTAGACTGTTATGGAAACTACGATGAGAGCTACCCGGAAAATTACATTAGGCAGGTCACTTAGATGAAAGCTGACAAGCTGCAGACCGGGTGGGTTATAGTCCGGCGTCTGAACAATAAAGTAACAATTTTGGTAGGTATGATTGTTCTGTGAACGCTTAAGTGACGACTAAGCGCTATCTGAACGTAACTCTACTAAATTAAACAATACCATCAATTTAACCAATTTACGTTATGACTAGGTTCTGTAGCGCAATCCCAAAACTTGACAAACAAGCTGCGACGGCTGCCGTGGTTGGCAAATGTTAACTAATTGTAAGTATATTACTAGTAATTGTAGCTAAATAAATAATAACAGCTTAATGGAAAGGAGTCATTAGACGAATAATTAATGATTGTTTGATTGAGATGTTAAAGCTTTACCAAATCTATTGTTGTTTTTTTATTATAGCTGAATCTGCGAGAATCTGTGAGGAGTAATTTACATGTTACACCTCTGTCTTTAAATTATAATTAAAGGTTTTACATTTTTAATAAATTATTTTAACTTCTGGGCATATTTCGTTTAAGGCGTGTGTGGATCTCTTTTTGGTCTAGTTCTAGTTTGGTAGCACTTGCACATAATACTAAGTTCTGGAAAAACTTTTGTTATTTTATTGATAAAACAGGTTATTAGTGGTACACCTAGTTCCTTGTAAATTTAGGTATTACGCACAAATCACGGGCACTTTATTACGATTCGAAGCACTTTTTCTGCATAATTTGCAGTTTATTCATTGTTGTTTTCGACGTATTGCACCAAATAGGGCAGGAGTAGGTGAGTATCGGCCGGGGAATTGATTTGTAAATCAGAACTGAACATTCGGTTCTGAGATGGGAGTTACGGTTTATTAAAGGGTATAACATCCCCATTCGGTTTTGGCAGTCGTTGATTTGTGGGTAACGTGAAACCTCTAGTTTAGCCTAGTATCCAAGTAGACTACTAAATACTTTACAGCTGAGTCTTCAGAGTTCCATTGTATCTCATTATTGTCTATTTTGATCGTTGCGAGTTGCTTGAGATTTGACAAGATTTATTTTTATTTTCCACTTGCTGAATCAACCAAGTGTTCGGTTAAGAGCGTGTTGATGTGTAATTGCGGTTTCGGCACTGAAGTTCTGAGTTATAATCGTCGTGTCATCTGCATACAGGCAAGTCGTGTACGTACAGGTTAAATAATGTTGTACCTAATAAGCTTCATTCGGGTACCACGGCTTTTATGAATTTGCTACTGGAGATTGTTGTAATAATTCTAACTCTGTATGTTCTGTTGGACAAAAATGAGAGAGTAACCTTCATTTGGTAGATCAGTATATTTAACACTTTCATTTTATAAATTAGTCCTTTGTGCGAGACCCTGTCAAACAATTTCTCCAGGTCCAAGAAGATACTGATAGTGTACTTTTTATCTTTGTATCTTTTCTTATTTATTTCGCCTATCCTAAGCAGCTGGTGGGTGGTCGAGTGAGAGTATGTCCTTTTACAGTATTACTACTTGAATTCTGAAGAGTATTATTTTTTCAAGAAGTTTGGTCAGAGATGATAGAAGGCTTATAGGTCTGTAACTGTCTGGACTGTTTTTCGGTTTGGCAGTTTTGTAAATATGGAATATAATAGCACTTTTACATTGGGTCGATAGTGTTCCAGTCGGAGACGAGCATTACACATTGTGGTTAAGTAGGCGATAGACTTCTTGGTTAGTTGTTTCAGCATTTCATTTGTTATCAGATCTGGCCTAGGTGTCTTACGGTTAAGTAAGCGTTCAATGTATGATTTAAGTTCTTGAGTTGTAACAGGGTTTATTGTTGCATTCTCTTGTAGGCGTAAGTTTTCGATTGCATTTGTGACTTGGTGATCAAGATGTTCCCCTATGTTAGATGTAAACACTCGCTCAAGATGTGTTTTGAAGGTTTGCTTTGTCAATATCAGAAAAATAAGTATTATTATCTGTTAGAGGGTAGATAACCTTCTGATGCCGTAATAATCTTTTGGTTTCCAACCACATGGTGGGGTCGCGGGGTTGCATTTCTTCAAGATAGGAAATATATCTGCGGATTCTGAGGTTGTCAAGTTCTTGTTTGGGTGAATGGCAGAGCCGGTTATATAAACTTTTAAAGCAAGGTAGGTGGAATATCTGCCAGTCTCATCTGTATCTATGCTTCAATTTGTTCAGCTCGAGTATGAAGCCAGGAGTTCTGGTGTGGTCAGAAACGTTTCTGTGTTTTGGGGGTGTAGTTGCTTTTTTAATGCTATCTTGGATTGAAGACGTATAGTGCTGGACAGAATGGTCTAAATACCTGAATGTTTAGATGGGATTTATCCGTCTTAGCTTTTAATAAAGAGTCGATTGGGATGTTTCCCAAATGATTTTTCATAAGCAAGTTTGATGGGAGGGGGGTTGTTTCGGAAGTATTGCACATGGAGATAATTATGGGGAGGTGATCGAAGTCTAGTTCTGAGGTTACTGTTTGTAATATTGGATCATAAAGGCTTTTATGTAAGGTTATATCTAAAATATCTGGTTGGTGATCAGCTCTATATAGATGGCAGGTAAAATCTGTTGGGGCTGAGAGTAGCATACCCTGGTGAGTTAGTATGTTATGTAATTTGATTCCGTTAAGATTGCTAGCCCTGCAACCCCATATAATGTTCTTTGAGATCATCCAGTAGAAGAGTGGGTTCGTTACTGTTGAAGAGTTTTCCGATTTCGTCTTCTAGGAGCTGCCTATTCGGTGGTTTGTATACGTAATTATAAGAGAACCATTGTTTTTCATAATTAGCTTTATGGAGATAGCTTAAATATTTTGGAGGGCATCCATATAAAGAATGTGATGGTTAATTTTTTTTTAATAACAATTGCAACACCACCAGATGCAATGAATGTTTCTTGTCTTTCCGATACACCCCATAACCAAGAATTCGAAATTTTTCTGTGCAGATACAGCGTGTCTCGGTAATAAACGTTATGTCTATATTATGTCGTGACAGGAATTCTATGAAGATTGAACGTTGGTTTTTTAGGCCATTGATGTTCCAATTAGCCACAGTTAAGATAGTAATTAATGGGTCACTATTTTAATCTATTAGTTATCAGTGTAGGTATTAATGTTGTTAAAAACGACATAAGTTTGTCTAAATGTGGTATGAGCAGCTCTACTATTTTCATAATTATGATAAAAATGTAGTCAGTTAGTTCTTGCTTCTTATGGGAAGAGTTAATGTTGAGTTTAAGTCCCTACTAATTGTGTCCTGAGGGTGGCTAGTATGACGTATTTTCTTGTCTGTGTTTTGTTACTTCAGAGTAAAGCTTAATTGGTGTTTGAATACTGGTGTTAAATGTAGGTTTCTTGATTATCTTCAGATAGTAACTAGTCTTTGTAGTTGGCCGGATGTTTTTCAAGACAGTTAACGCACTGCGGATTATCACCTGGACGTTTAGGGCATTGAGTGTATAAATGGTGGCCAATGCACTTTACACACCGTTCTTCCGATTGACAGTAGTTATGGGTATGCCTGTACAATTGTCATTTTTTGCATTTGGATTTTCTTCATAACTCGATTTCTATCACGCTATAATCTAGTTTTGTTAATCCAAATATTTTCCTACCTTCAGGGGTATCGTTAAGATCTACATCACAGAGTAGGATATGGTATCTACTTTGTTGTAAAATCGGGCAACATTTAGTACGGAACGTTTTTTAGCTATTAATTTGTTTTTAATTTCAGTTTCGGTTAGTAAAACAGGAATATTTCGAATTACCACTGAGAGGTTGTTGACTTCCGGGTCTTTAAATGTATCATAACCTAGTTTTGTCTCATTGTAGTATTTAGTCATTGTCCTGTAATCTTCTGAGGTTGTTAAGTTAATACGCAATTGGCTATTTTTAATTACTGTTGAAAATCCGCTCTTGGCCTTTTCCTTGAGGTCTGACATGATGTCTTGGTATTTTAATTTATCTGCGTCATGCAGATAAATTGGTGGGATTTTTGTTTTCGTTTCTGTGCTGTTATGAGCTTGTCGCGGCGATGCGGCCTCGCAAGCTGACAGCCTTAGCGTGTTTTCTTTGATATAATAATTCCACTGCATTTCCTATCTGTTCGGTTAACACAAAGTATTTATTTTTTTAAAGCAATGTTTCCGACCAAATAGAGACTTTTACTGGGTTTCGTTGTGGGTGGAGAGATAGGAAGAATCTTTTTTAAGGTTTTTGCTACTCATGTTGAGGAGCCCCTCCGCAAGGGTTCAAAAACGGTTTGTTTATTGGAAATTGACTTTCAGTTGTAATACTAGGAAAATTATAGGATATTATAGTAATATTGCCAAGGTTTTAGCCAACCGCGGAACAAGTAAAACCAACTTTATCGTTCACACAATTCAGTACTCCTATTGTTGTTTGTAGTACCTTAAAGAAACTTATATTAAAGGAGTATAAGATGTGATCTTAATAAGGAACAATTAAAAATAAGCTAAGGAAAAAATGCTTGTAGTACTTTTTTATATTTTACCAGTATAGTTATATATAAGTTTATATTTACTTGTATTTTTTAATCACTGATTGAAATGGTAACCATTATTCTATAACTCTAGCCATAGACTTTTAGAACATTTTGGAATTTCAGATGACATGAATTATATTTGTAGTGATTGTATTGATATAATATACTTCTATAGCTATTAACATTTTCAGAGTATAAATGTCATAGTCGCCTACAAAAAATTACCGAGTCCGGTCTGTACATTGAAGCAGAGTGGACGTGTGCGGACCAATTTTACCTGCGATATCGCCGCGCCGAGCCGCAGTCTTTAAGGTCAGGCGTATTTATTTATTTAACAATTTAATACCTTTAACGCATAAATCTACTATTGAATAAAACAAAGACTTTACCAATATTTATTCAAGATGAGCAATCCTAATCTTAAACGAACCAGCTCTACCTTATCGCCACCTGTATCCGAACCGAATAGAAAATATTTGTTTATACCCGAAAATCTAATAACCAAAAATAAATTTTACGTTACGAAGAAACAAATCGAAGGTGCCGGTAAAATTATTTGTCAAGGTAAACTCGCTGCAGCTATAAAAGACATGGATACCTCTGTTACCGCTCCGTCCCAATCTGTAAATACTAAGGAGAATAAAATAAAGATCCCGCCAATTTATCTGCATAATGCAAACAAATTATAATTTCTAGAAATAATTACTGATCTTAAGGAAAAAGCTACGAGTGAATTTACCACTGTAGTTAGAAACAAACAATTAAGAATAAATCTCACCAGTATAGAGGATTACCGAGTAATGACTAAGCATTACAGCGAGAACAATCTAGCCTACCACACATTTAAAAACCCAGAAGTTCGCAACTTATCTGTAATAATCCGAAACGTCCCTGCCTCCCTTAGGGAAGATGAAATCAAAAACGAATTAACAACTCTAAAATATCCGGTACAAAAAGTAGCCAGATTATACAACAAAGACAGATATCTGATCCCACTATGTGCGGTTTCAAACTAACAAAACTAAACCACAGCATAGTAGAAGTAGAGATACGAAGAAAGTCGAAGGAAATTCCCCAGTGCAAAAAATGCCAATTGTACGGCCACACACGTAACTATTGCCACTCGCAAGCACGCTGTGTGAAGTGCACTGACAATCACTTATTTATCGAATGCCTTAAACGACCTGGAGATGATCCTCAGTGTGTAAACTGCTTGGAAAAGCATCCAGCGAACTACAAAGGTTGTAGTTATTACGCCAAAATAACCCTGAACCAAACAAGAAACTCTAGCTCTAGAACTCAAAACAGATTATACGCCCAAGCAGTAGTAGACAAACAAGATACTACGACTAATGAGTCATCGCCCCCAAGACGTTTTGTATCCAAACCCAACGTTTCCACTCCCGACGAACAGCAATCATCAACCGACCTTATCTCCACAGTACTTAAGAAATTAATAGAACTGCTAATCCCCCATGTAGACAAAATAATGCCATTCCTAACAACGTTACTACCTACATTGCTAGGCAATGGATCAAAATAATCCTCCGTTAATAAATAATATAACAGTGACAAATTGGAATGCCAATGGTCTTAAATCTCAACGTACGACTTTTATAGAATTCATGACACGACACAACATTGATATCGCGTGTATCACAGGACACACTTTGTTAGCACCGAAAAATTCAGAATTCCTGGGTATCACTTATATCGGAAAGACTGAGAAGCTCTAATAGCATCAGACGGAGTTGCAATTATAATTAAAAAGAAATTCAGCCAGCACATCCTCCATATGGGTGTTCTTCAAAACATAGAAGCCATTTCTATCAAAATACACATGAAAACTAGTGGCTCTTTAACCCTTACATCTGCAAACAAAACCCCAAATAAACGGCTTGTTGAAGACGAAATCGGTGAATTGTTCAGCAGCAACGAGCCAACGTTAGTTTTAGGAGACTTAAATGCAAAAAATACCATATGGGAATGCCGTGCTAGTAATCCAGAAGGAATGAAGTTGCATAACATTATGGCCAAACACAGTATATTAATATCAACCCCTGACGACTACACTTACCATCCATACCGAACAGACCATCAACCTGACATCTTAGATGTTATACTGCATAAAAATGTCACTTATCCATTGTATCAAACAGTGGCATCTGAACTGGACTCTGATCATCTTCCTGTCATCATCAGCCTCCACAACACCCCTCAAATAATACCTCCACCGCCTAGCTTAGCGCACGGTAAAACTGATTGGGACAATTTTCAGTCGACCCTTGATCAAAAACTCCGTTGAGTGGGATCACCTGAACTTCCCCCGGATATAGACAATGCCGTCTTACAATACACATCAGCTTTACAAGCAAGTATACAAGAAACAACCACTCCATGGAAGCAAAGGAAAGTTGCCGAGCATATCAGAACTCCCAACTACATACTTGATCTAATTAAGCAAAAGAATAGATATAGAAGGGATTGGCAAAGACACCGATTACCATACCTTAAAACACTGTACAACCAACTATGTCACTTAGTAAAGAATGAACTTGACAGTCTAAGAATCCAAAGATACAATTCTTACCTTGAAGACACTAAACCCGGCGACCCATCTATGTGGTTAGCTACCAAACGATTATTAAGACAATCGAGTATAATCTATCCTATGATATCAAATAATGCCAGATACTCCTCCGATGATGAAAAAGCCAACTTATTAGCAACTCATCTTGAACAGGCATTTACGCCCCATTTTGAAGAACAAGACGAACACTTCGAAACGCAGGTAACAAGCGCAATCGCAAATATGCAGTTACAGGATAACCACGAAATAGCTCCTACATCTGTCCAAGAAATTAAATCTTATATAACAATATTACCTAAGCGTAAGACCCCTGGGCCCGACCTTATAACAAATGAAATGCTAAAGCACCTATCAAAAAAGGCTCTGGCTTACTTAACCTCAATATACAACGCCTGTCTCAGACTAGGATACTTTTCGACAGCATGGAAAACTGCAAATGTGCTCTCCATCTATAAAGTAGGAAAACCGAAGGAAAACCCTGACAGCTACCGACCTATCAGTCTCCTGTCAACCCTGGCCAAGCTATTAGAAAAAGTGATACTTTCCAGATTACAAGATTGCCTCCACCAAAATGATACTATTCTTCCTCTTCAATTTGGCTTCCGAACCCATCACTCCACCTCTCACGAGCCTCTCAGAATAAGTGAATCAATTGAAAGAGGGTTTGAAAAGAAAGAATACACTGCGGTTGTATTTATAGACTTGGAAAGAGCTTTTGACAAGGTCTGGCATGATGGACTTCTATATAAAATGGGGCTTTTAAATATTCCAAATTACCTAATCAAAATAATTCACTCATTTCTCACTAACAGAACTTTTAAAGTCCGGATCAGCTCAATCTTATCTAGTTCTAAACCTATTCGGGCCGGAGTACCCCAGGGCAGTATTCTGGGACCCACCTTATTCAACCTGTTCGTTCACGACGTACCTATAGATCTCAACTCAACGCTGGCCATGTATGCTGACGATACTGCAATTATTACACAGAGCCTCAGTCTTGACACAGCAATTGTACGCCTACAGAACTCTATAAATACGTTATGGGCATGGTTTCATAAATGGAAAATTAAAATAAATTCTGATAAATGTCAAACAAAAATTTATACGTCAAGAGATATGAGCAAATTACAAAAATAAATATAAATAATAACGAAATAGACTGGAATTCAAAGGACTCAGCTGTTAAATATTTAGGCGCGCACTTAGACGCGAAACTGAACTGGGGGTTTCATATCAATAAAAAACTCAACGAGTGCCACAACAGACTGGGTGCATTATATCCCCTTATAAACAGCAAATCTCACCTTAGACCTGAGTGTGTTGTACTTATCTACAAAGGAATCCTCAGACCAATTCTTACGTATGCGTGTCCAATATGGTGCAACACATCAAAGACAAACATGAAGAAACTCCAAACAATCCAGAACAAAGTGCTCAGAATCGCCATCAACTGCCCTTGGTTTGTGCGTAATAATCAAGTTCACAGTTAATTAAGTGTTCCATTAATTACAGAGTTCATTAATAAATCCACTGTAAAGTTTTTCCAAAATCTAACCTTATGTTCAAGTGCTACCAAATTAAATCTAGGTCAAAAAGAGATTCACAGACGTCTTAAGCGTAGACTACCACAGGACTTAATTTAAATGTGGTATATAAACCCAACTGAATGTCAAATTAAGATAGAAATGTAATTTATCAGTTAATCCCCACTGGATTAAATCTCAATGTATGTAGTTTAGTTCTTATTTAATTGTACTATAACAACCAAGCCGTGTATTGCATTGTATATTGCAGAGCCGGCTATAATAAAATTAAAAAAAGAGTATAAATGTATTGCATTACGTTGTACTTTTTTAATTCGCACAAGTAGAGGGAAGAATGATCGACTTCAATACATGGAAATTAGTTTTTAAAAAGGTAATTACACCACCGTTTATTGAAATTGCAGAACCATTAAAGATAAATTATATTGCTTTGAAACTTTTATATTAAATTAGGCATACTGTAAGTATTGCATGATTAAAGTTTGAAGAAGAAAAATTATCCATTTGCTTTTTTAGTACGTTTCGTTAACGATTTATTGCATGCAAAGACTACAACTCTAAGCATCAACAGTGAGGATCAAGGTTTACGCCTATAAAGATAGGGCACTGTTAAAAATCAATAAGCAAAAATATTCTCAACTGTGTTTTCACTGAAAATTTTCACTGGTCCTGTAATAAAAGGATGTGGTTGATTTTTGCATAACAAAAGTATAGCACAAAATTACATTAGAGCTGAACAATGCTTAGGTCTTTCGTCATGCTACTTGTCATTTTTAGTTTTGTTAAGACCAACATTATACCGTACATAGAAACCATCTAGCTTTTACAAGAAGAGAATAGATTAGGGCTTATTTAAAAAAATAATAAGTGAAACAATTAAACTAAACATACCCCTTAAATCTGTAGAAAATATTGATAAAGTTGTAGAACACCTGGATTGCTCAATCAACATCTGAATTAGCATCTAAAAAATATCAATACCGTCTCCTAGTGAATGTTAAAAATAAATACTACGTAGAATAAAACAAAATATTGGATCGCCTACGAATAAAAATAATTTTGACAGGGCAATAAAAAATCTGAAAAATATGCTTTAAGAACTAAAGTACAAGACGATTGGGGCTTGCCTAGAAAACCTCCTTTAAAAAAATCTGGTGTGAACATCACACAACTTTCCTTATCCTATTATTATATATTATACCGGGACCATCGTCTCGGCCCTGCGCTGTTCTGGTCCCGGAACTTGTTATTTTAAAAAAAGGACGAGGCGCGAGTCCATCTTCTCGGCCCTGCGCTGCTCTCGTCTAAAAATTTGTTAATTTAAAAAAGGACGAGGCGCGAGTCCAACACTCGAAAGCTGATTAAAATAAACAGTACAAGGCAATAATTGACTCGTACATAACATTTTGCTACGTCACTGAAGGTAACCGTGCGAGCTCCGTCGCACAGCCTTCGCCATTATCGCCTGCGTGCTCCCTCCTAGCGACCAAGCGCTCCCCCCCCCCCCGTCCTGCTGCAGTCGGCCCTGTAGCTCTCCGAGCGCGCTGTGATTGGTCCGTTTAATTAATTTTTTAATCGGCTATAACTTACTTATTTGACCTCAGATCAAAAAATTTCATTTTAATTTTTTGTTCATCTCGGTTTGATCTATCCGGTAATGTAAATTTCCCGAAACATTTTATGAACACCCGGTATATTAAAAATCCTGAACTTCAATTTTTTTTCGAGTTCCTATTTTACCAACTTTTATTTTAAATTCATGTTTATCTCATGATAACAAATCATTTTTATTCTCATAAATTTTTTGTATCTTCAACCGTTTAGATTCGCGACCGCTTTGCGACTGATTTTGCGACCTTGCGACCAAACGGCTACGCCGATTTTTACCAAACGCTTCGCACTGTGTCCCCTACCCACAAGTAACTTGCATACCAAATTTCAAGTCTCTAGCTTTTACGGTTCTCGAGATATCCTGTTTACTGACAGACCGACAGACACACACACACACACGCACGCACGCACGCACGCACGCACCCACGCACGCACGCACGCACGCACGCACGCACGCACGCACGCACGCACGCACGCACGCACGCACGCACGCACGCACGCACGCACGCACGCACGCACGCACGCACACACACACACACACACGAACCAATGGCTAAAACCAACTTTTTCGGTGTCCTGAGGCTATAATTCGTCCAAAAATGTCAAAAACTGGGTAGGTAAAATTTCCGCCGATTACATTACTTTC
Organism: Sinelater perroti; assembly: GCA_036346155.1. Lineage (NCBI taxonomy): Eukaryota > Metazoa > Arthropoda > Insecta > Coleoptera > Elateridae > Sinelater > Sinelater perroti. The sequence goes on from JARFIY010000077.1 coordinate 604,138, forward strand.
CTTATTATAGGATAAGGAAAGTAAAAAAGCAATAATATGCACTGATCACCTTGTCCTACTATTTTAACCACATCTTACTGTGTCAACTTAAGAGAAAAAAGAAGAGCCACCAACTAAGTTTAAAAAAAATTCAAAATAGAGAAAATGAAATCTACTACAAAAATAATATAAATCTGAATAAAGTTCCGATATATGACCTTATTACGTGTGAGGCCCTAAAAAAACTGCCCCAAGAAGATTTTAAACTCAGAAATGTGCAGTGCTGTACTATGGGTTTTTACTTTCCGTGATAGTGCAATTTAGCCCAAATTATGCTTATACTTTATCCAGGGAAACCGCATAAAGAAGCAAAATCTTATCGTCCCACTAATTTGTTGCCAGTGACATTAAAGGGGTTTAAAACGCATCTGTTCAAGAGACTAAAATCACCACTTGAAGAAATCTAGCAGTGTCGTTTTTTGCTAAAAAAACATTTTATTTATAAATAAGAGAAAATTACAAGTGATGAAGTAATGAAAATTTTAAAAGTGCTGCAAGGAATCAAATTTAAATTATAAACATCAAAATCAATAGAGAAAGTAGCAGAAAGATATTTGTATAAACTTCCATAATACTATGTATCTAAAAAATAGTTATTATACCGAAAGAATGGACGAATTTACTACTATATCTAAGAAAGATATGTCGAGCGATGCAGGAAATGCAGAACAACTATTTTAATCAGCTACATATTAAAAGTATTTTTTAAATGACACATTTGTGCTAAAATGTGTAAAAAATTAGGATATACCAGTAAATTTGTTTTTCCCGATTTAGAAATAAAATAGCAACGAGAGAACTAGCTTAAACATGTCAACGCTTGTCTACTATAGAAAATAAAAATGTTACGAACTTTCTGTAGCAATCGTTACTACTAACTACCTCTAACAACTTTTATGTAGCACTTTGTTACACCATCTCTCATCAATAGTCTATAAATATATTGATGATTATTTAGTTTTTGTAAAGTTCACTTTCAACTCACTTTTCTTGCTTTTACTTGTAGTTTCTTAAGCATTTTTCTACTTCTCTCTCTCATACAAATATCACAATTTCTTAAGACAACCTCAAGCTGTTCTATCGTACTGTACTTTTTTTTGAAAGCTGTGAGCTTTTTTAGTTGATATACCTTTGTTGTTCTTTCTAACTTACTTGTTAGAGAAGTATTTACGGCCTTCCGACTACCATGGCTCAATGATACCGCCATTAGGAAAAAATAAACCTAGTGAATGATGCAGCCACCCTGATTCTTTCATGGCCAAGAGTGGTCAAAGATCTCAGAACCGGCAACAGATAGTGAGATTCAACTTGACCGCAGAAAAATACGGAGTGCGCCAGAAACGCCAAAAATACCCTAAAATTTATTTGCTCGGCTAGCTGCCCACAGATGAGAAACCCTATAGGAGTTTTCGTTATTTTGTAGACTCCTTAGTCGAGTTTCTTCCTGTAAACCCATTTTGGCAGATAGCGACTTTTGTTAAAGACCTTTTTTTTTTATTATTAGCGCACTTACCGGCACTGCAGATACAATGGCTTATTGTGTCTACTAACATGCACACTTAAAGAGTACATTTTAGAAACCAAAAGCGATAAAAAATTTCGTTTACTTTATAATGGCTATGCCTTAAGTTAGTTTTCGCGAGTTAAAAGTTAGAAATTTGGCTTCTGGCGGAAATCTGTCTGGACAGCAGCTATTCATCAGTGAATTTCAATCGTGCCCGTGATAACGTTGCTTGTTTATCACGAATTCCATTTCATTCTGGTGCCACTTGACATTTATGGAAACATGTGGTTTCAACAAGACGGCTGCCCGGCGGATTACGCTCGCCAAGTAAGAGAATTCCTTGATCGAGAATACCCGGGCAGGTGGATAGGGCGGTCTGGTACAATTTCGTGGCTAGCACGTTCACCTGACTTATATCCTCTAAATTTATTTTACTGGGGAGCGGTAAAAGCAAAAGTGTACTCTACACCAATCCAAAACTTAGCCGAGCTGCGCCAAAAATTGCGGAAGCCGTAGAAAACATCAACTATGGAAGATACGCTCATCTAATAAACCGATCTTTTTTAAGAAGATCTAGGACTTGCATTCTGGCTAGGGCAAACAATTTGAACGTTTGTTATGAATTAAATAAACTTCTGATTCCAATAATTGAATTTTACTTAAAATTTAAAAGAAAAAATAAGTCACTACTTGATGACACGTACCCTTAACCTGGCACTGTTTTTTTTTATTAATTAGTGTCCATCTCACTCTGCTAACTATATCAAAACGCAATATTTTTAAAAGCGTTGACCGAGTAACAAGCACTCAAAATATCTTACCAATATTATACAGAGTAGAGCAAAACGTTTTCCCTGTTTTTTAGGTTGACTAAAGGCAAAACTATAGGCTGTATATAAAATTTATTTTTACGTGGTATAACTGCAGAAGTGGAAGTTCTATTCTGATGTGTTTTAAATCGGATTTCGGTCAAGTGGTGTCCCACTATTACTAAAGTTCTTTATTATGTGTTGATTTTTTGACATGCTGTATTTCGTGGGACTAGAGTGATGACTGTAAATCTCAGCCTTGAAATATAGAAAAAACTCTTACGAGGTAAGAGTTAAGTGGGTTGATAGATTAGGTACCCAAGAACATATTATGTAGCATTTAAAAGCCCTTGCTGTATAGACTGTGGTACAATCATGTTGGAACCAAATGTTTTTCAGGTGGAGCGCATCGAGGTTTGGCGCGAAAAATGATTTAATCTTTTCTACATACTCATCGAAAGTGACAATAATGCATTGGCATTCTTCCTCAAAAAGTAAGGCTAATGACCTCGGCTGTACCCACATCAAACAGTGACATGTTCGTTCTGAGAGACCTTTCATAAATATTTAGTAGGTTATGACTCCAATGACAAAAGTTTTATTTATATATAATCCCAACCAGTAAAAATGCATTTCATCAGTAAAGAAAGATGTTTCCATACATTTACAGGCAATTCCGTAAATCACGTTTGAAAATGATTGTACAACAACGCTGTTGTATGGATGGAGGATAAAGTCTTGATGAAAAATTTGCTTTACAGAACGACTAGATAAGTAAAAAGCATCAGTACGTTCGCTTCGGAAACTGCAAAAGGGAACGTATTACTTGAATCGATGCTTTTCGGTGTTCACGCAATCCGAGAACTTCTTCCTCCTCTTCCCATTATAGATCTAACACTTTTGAAGTTTTCTATATTCAACTAAATGGATTTTTGATCGGGAATAGAAGCCTAAAACGCAATTTGAAAGCGTGTCTGAAAAGCACGATATGGGATCACAACAGAGTCATTGTTCTAAATGTGTACTTCTGCGGCAACTTTTTGTAACTCACTCGTTAGGCTAGGTATTCGAACAAGAATAACAAGATATTATGTCGATAGCACTTCTCTACTCGTCGTGGTAACATAAATACTAAAGTAATTTTTACAAAAACGGAAAAAACCATAGATAACTTTTTAAATACAAAAAAATCGTACGCTACTGTGCACAATTATCACTTACCCCTTTTCACCACAAATGCAGCCGGCGTTGCAGCTCCGATCGGTTATGTTAGAGGGGATTTGCTCGTTCAATGCATATTTTTGCCCTTGGTAGTAGCAATGCGAGTTGAACTCGTGGAAATGGTCACAGTTATACTTGGATGGGCAAACATCGTCTGGTTTATTTTTTATAGGCTTGCATCCCAAATCTTCGTACACAGTGATTCCATATAGGTGGCAATTGTCGTCAGCTGAAATGCAAAAAAGACGTTTTTAAGAAAAACGGTGTAAGGTTGAAAATAACTAAAGATAATTTTATCGCGTCAAGAGTTTAAATATTCTTTTACTTCTGGTCTAAGGGTGATGGGATACTGCACAATAGCGATTTATAATTTGTTTTAGTTTCAGATGTTCTTGTATTTTGTTAACTGTAGTCCGAAATAACAAAGTCATGCTTATTTCATATCAACTTTATCGTTTTATAAGTCACAATATTTTCCTAAGTTATCCATTGTACGAGGTTTTGTCCTGTACACACCTTGATTTGCGTAGCCACATGTAAACACCATTCGAGGGGATATCCAGCCTTTCATGCTGGTTTAATCACGTTTGCATAGTAAGAGCAAAATAAAACCGCTAATGTTATTCCAGACAGATATCGTGAGACATGAGTAATCTTTAAATACCTGAATGTAACGGTTTCCTTTTATGTTGTCATGTACAAGATATGGGCTAATAAGTCGTATTTTCGTCGTTCTGAACCACACAGACACTTTTGGTAGAGTAAATATTTTCTGAATTTTCATCACGTTGTATGAGGACTGAGATGTGGATGGTCGGTCATTTCAAGCCTGTAGTCATTAGCTTTGCATGATATTTTTTTATTGTCTGCGGACGTAGTTGCATTCCCCCTTTTCTGTAAACTATCATCTTTATATAAAAATAATTGAATTCTACATTTTGTAGCGTGCTGCAATCTTAGGTTGCTCCTGAATAGTCAAGCGGTCACCCATCTTTGTTTAAGTTACATGTACTGTCTCTTGCGACCAATACTTGTATTACCAACCCCTGTCGAAAGCCTATTTACTATTTATCGTGTATTTCTTTTTATTAAACATAGAACTGGCAATCAGAATATAATAATATTCTAAAAGCTAATGTGTTAACTTGATAATTGGGGCAGTAAGAGCCCGTTTAGCGATGGATCCTCGTTAATGAAGATCAGTGGCTAATATCGGTTGAGTCTTTTGATCACTTTTTGATGTGGGAGGTCAGACCGCAGGGAATTGGCGTGGATTGCAGTTTTGTCAGGATGTTTTGTTATTTTATCTTGTGTGACTTGTGTTATCACTGGGATACCAAGGTGTACATGTAACATCTAATTGGCTTATGTACCACGGTGCGTTGCTTAGTATTCCTAGTATTTTTGACTGACACCGTTGCATGATGGCGATGTTTGACTTACTGGCACAGCCGCACAGCTGCACACCGTATGCCCATATGAGCTATATAATAGTTTTGTATATTAGAAGTTCCTTATCTAGTGATAGGGATAAATTTATTCCAAAAAAACAGTAAAGAGTTTTGAATTGTAGTTTTATGTGTTGCTTTTTTTATCAATATGGTTTCGCCAGGTCAGTTTGTTGTCGACGTGAAAACCTAAATATTTCATAGTTTGGAAGCTCACGATATTTTTTAGATATACTGGTGGACGCTGTTCTTTTCTCAGGGTAAACGTTACGTGGTTTGATTTCACTTTGTTGACTTTTATCGTTTATTTCTTGAACCAGTCTTCGAGAAGAAAAATATTGTTTTAAACTTGATGCGAGGCGGTGTTTATATCATTGTATTTCGCAAGTACAATGGTGTCGTTGGCAAAAGTACCTATAGTTGTGGTAGGAGTGGTTGGAAGGTATGAAGTGGAGGAAGGAACCTAGGCCACTGCCCTGAGGTACACCGTAATTGATGGGGTATAGTGTTGAAGTTTTGCTGTTAACTCGTGTTCGAAATTGTCAATAAATTAGGTAAAATTCAAGCAGCTTACCTTATCGAAGGATTGGCTAATGTTTAGAAAAATGGCAGTGCACTAGGATTTTTCGTTGAGAGCAGTGTTTATTACTTTTATGAAAACCAAATTAATAGTCTGGTATACAGTTTGTTGGTGTGAATTCAGAGCCAAAGATTTGTAGCACTAGCTTTTCGAAGAGTTTGGTCACCAATAGCAGACTTATTTGGCGATAAGATGCTACGTAGTAGGGATCTTTATCTGCCTTGGGAATGATGGTTATTTCAGCTTTTTTGAATTCTGTAGGCCAGTACTGCAAGTCTCAGGATAGCGTTGAAGATGTAGATTAAAAGTGCGATTACCTTGTTTGGGAGTTTACGTAACATTCTGGATGTAATTTGGTCCACCCTGGCCTTTTATAGGGACTTAATCGTATTTCGGATTTGATGTCTTTAGGTGTGACTGAGGAAATTGGAACGAGGAGGAGTTTTAGGTGAAATACGGTTTGGATTATTCAGTGTGTCTTCGTATGGTAGACAGATGGTAAGCAAAGAAGTCTGCTCTTTCCTGCCACTTTTAGCCCATTCTAGTGCTGGTGGTAGTTTTCTTTATGTGCCGAGAAGTTGTTTGGTGTTTTAGAAAGGATTTCCTTGGTTTTTAAATTGAATTGTCGTACTTGTTAAAGGTTGATCCGTAGGTTCTGAAGGAGTTTTTTTGTAGGTTCTTAAGTTTTGCCTTTAGTTAATTACATAGGTTATTGAATTTTGTTTTCTCTGATGAATTCTAAGTTTTTGATATTGAGCTCTGGCTTTCCGGTTTTGAGCGATTGGCTGTTTAACTTCAAAGGGGATATTATTGTTGATTTTTTTGTTGATAAGTGGAGGACGTGCCTAGTTGAGCTGCTGCTGATAGTAGCGTATTCAGTTGATTGGTTTCAGGTCGATTGTTTCGGATCTATGTTTTTATATAAAATATAACAATAGTGATCCAATCTGTTTTGGAGTTGTGTTTTGTAGATAATGGATGCACCAATTGTTGCTACGATGGACGTGTGATCTGAGGTTAAATCAAAATTAAGTTCATCTTTAAGTTCGTCTTCATAGGTCATTGGTGTTCCATTGCGTAATTATGAGAAATTTATCCATTGGTTGTTTTATTGAATAGCATTATAAGTATGTTTAAAATTATATTGTTCTGTTGAAGCATTTGGGAATTTATGAATTTAAAGTCATCTAGGAACTTGATGAGAGTGACACTAAGTGACTGTTCGAAAGTATTTGCAGGTTGAATTTCTGCAGTTCGGACTATGTTAGCGTAGCTCGTGGGACGGCGAAGGTTTAGGTATCGACTTTTGGAGCCTAAGAATGGGACTAGAGGTTTTTCGTTTTCTTTTGGATTTTAGTAGGTTATGATAGTGCATACATCCACGATAGTTGGTTAGATAGTTTCCTCTACATAAGGCGCAAGTTGCTGACTTGTCTTTGATCTTCTTGCAACTTACTGTGCTGTTCTTGCTTCCATATTTGACAAAAACAAATGGTTGAGAACAGTATATTTTAGTCGAGCCATACAGTTGGCAGCGCATGCATTGTACTGGGATTCTGCCGGTTCGTGATGGTTCTATTTATTGTATTTTGTAGATAGCAAAGTTTTCCTTCATTTTGCTAGTTTGTAACTTCGCAAACAAATAGTGGAGAAGGATTGGGTATTTTCTCTCTGTTTCATTTATAGCATTATTGGAGTTGTGATCTTGGGAATTGTTTAGTATATACTATTTTTTAGAGTGGTATTGCACTGGATCCTAGGTTTTCTTGCACGTCTTTCTGAATTGTAGACATAACCGTTTACAAAGGGTATTCTTAATATTGAATAGTATTTTCTAGTTCATCGAAACAATTTTAAGAAATTGAGGGCTATGAGTTGGGTGGGCTACCGAAGGTTTCAGTACAACGTACTGTTGCTGTTTTGACTTATTGGTGTATTATAGTTTATTGAAATTTGGCTGTTTGTGAAGGATTGGTTATGAAAAGGGTATGGAATTGGTAATATTTGAACATTGGGTTGGGATTGATCCTATAGATTTTGAGTTACTGGCTGGACAAATGTGCAGTTAAAGCCCAGCCCGTTTCCTACCGGTAACATGGTGATAATTTAATAGGAAAGTACCTGTGATTTGGATGTTCTATGGAACTATTTAAATTAAAAGACCCGTTAAACGCTGTCAGCGGTAAGGCAGCCTTGAGTGCGTTATCGGACAAAAAAATTGAACTTGAATTCACTGCACATCTATCGCCAACGATGTTTACGCTGTGAAATTTAAACGAGAACTGATCGTCTATTTAAATATTGTTTTTGCCATGATTCCAGTGATATTACAAATTTGTTACATTTATTAACTTATAACATAGTAACTGGACTCTAGACCTAAATTTAAACTTTATTTTTATGAAAGCCTGCCTAAATTGTTCAATTCTAGTTCATATTTCTGTTTGTTAGTCATACTAACAATTCAATATGCAATCCAGGTATTTCGTCAATTCAATTGTTTTTAAGGTTTAATTGTTAACAATAAATTGCGATTATTTATGACTTTAGCTTATTCTTGTATTTATAGATAAATTATAATCTGCGCTTCTTTCTATTAAAATGTTCAGCAGTTTTTGTATGTGATTTCTATTTATCAATAGTACAATATCATCAAAGTATTCCAAGTAGTTAATTAATTCTCCATGCACTAAAATCCTTTTATCGTAACTGCCAAGTGTAACGATGAAAGCACAACTCACTGGCATATATTTTTTGTATTCTTGAAACGCTGTATTCCACGACTGGGTATTATCCAAATCAGTAGAAAGAGAATTTATTCTTATTCAAAAACTTCGAAAAGATTCTTGGCACTATTAGGCTATGATTAAATAAAGAGATACTACACAACTGTTTTCAATAACATCACACAGGTATTTAACAAGATTTGGCACAATGCTCTGATTTATAAAACCAGAATAAACTTGCTCCTCTCATATAGTAAAGCTCTAATATCATACCTAAAGAGTAAAAAATTTCTGTTTTAGTGGATGTTCACTCTGGCTCACCTCCAGGCAGAGTTTTTGATCCGGTTATGTATACTTTGTATGCAAGAGGCACATGACAATAACACCAAATGAACTAACGATAATAGGGTCCTAATAGGGTCCTATCTCAACCCCATTCAAGGCGTCTGTTTCCTTCAATACCACATTATTGAAATTTAAATTTGGCTAAAACGATGGCGAATAAAAACCAACACATCTAAATCGCAGCAGTGCAATTCTCCAAAGAAACCAAATAAAATACATTGGATTCTATATCAACAAAAAACTTTACATGTGGAGCAAATACATCCATCCTGGACTAAAATATCACAAGATATATTGATTAATGGATTAGAATTAGCACTTATCTGTGGAAAATAGACTTTTACCATACAAAGCAATGCTAAAACCAATATGCAGGTACGGAATTTAACTGTGAAAGACCATAAGTAGGATTAACTTTCAAAAAACTTTAAAGTTTCTAATCTAAAACAAGAGCAACATACAGGGCACCATGGTATGTACGTAACCAACTCCTATATCAATGATTAAAAATTCTCTTCGCAAAGGGAAAAGTAGCTGCTTTTCAGCATAAGATATCATGATCGCTTGAAAATGTATCTTGCTAGCCTGTCTAGGAAACTCATCCAGAATCAAAAGATTCAAACGACTTGATCCGTGAGACTTTATTAAAAGAAACTGAACTTGAATCTTATATTATGCATTAGTAGCAGTTAATCTAAAACAACAAGTTTTGTTATATGTTTATTTAAGTAGCTTACCATTAGACACTCTATGTGTTATTTCTGCGTTATTCCTGACGTTTCCTTCACTTTTTTGTTTAATTTAATTTTGATTTTGTTCTATTGTTTGATATCGTTGTTTATCTTGTCCACGCTTTTTCATACTTAAAGATGTCATGAGTAGTAGTACAAGTTTGCCTTTTATTAAACTTTAATTATTATAATTCCTGTTCTTTAATAACTATTTATTTTAATAGTATCTAGTTTTTTTTAATGCCACTATTAATTAGTGATATTTATTCAATATTGATAGATATTTTTCGTTGTACGTTGGAGCTAACTTTTATAATTTTCTGATGTCTTTTTATTTTTATTTTTTAATTATAGCCCAAGTTTTAATTTACAAAGCAACATTTTTATATAACTAATTTCGATGGTGATTTCCAGAGTGGTATATAACATAGTTACTGGTTTTACATTTACTTCTAACGGGGCTACCAAGTACCTATTTTTAGTTGTTCTCTCAGAGATTTAGGCATTTAAAGTTTACGATAACGATATTTGAGGTTTCTGGATTTAAGCCCCTAACCTGAGTCCTCTGGATGTGACTTGGCGTAGATGGTCGTATAGGGAACCTTACAGAGAAAATAATATTTTTGTGTGCTTTTGACGAACGTTTCTGTCAGCCCCGTAACTGTAAATTCCACGGACGGAGAAATTATCGCGGCCTTATATAATTTGATACAGCTCTTAAGTGCTGAGGAAGATGCACTCCTAAATTTTTCTTAACCCACGGGGCGTTAAAGATAGACCTTAAGATTCAATTCTGAACGACCTAAGGTTTTTTTAATGTGGAAGTTTGCAGCTTAGCCTCAAGCTGGAGCTACAAACGTCATTATATGGCGGATGATTGTTTTATAGATAATCAGTTAGTCCCTTCCCTCCAAGATATCTTCATTTTGAAGATTTTGAGGTTCTCTGTCTGTTGCGTCAGTCTTTCAAGTAGTCCACTTCTCCTGAAGCTTTGTCGGCATGTTCTAAACGTGTGTATAGCGTTAAGGACAGGACGAAGCCTTGGGGAATGCCGGATCAAAATCACCTCTTCGCCACCAAACTTGACGTGGAATTTTCTTGTTGAGGGGAAGGACTGGGAAAGCGGGATTTTGATGGAGGCCTCCTTACATACCAGATTATTGCAAAATACTTTGTCAAAACTCCACCAATAGTTTGATTTTTGTAGATCTGTTCCACTATGAAAAGCCAGAGATTTCTAAGATCTTGTCGCTTTTTAAGCATTATGATGCCTCAAGATCGTATTTCAATTGTTACTTTATGATTCCATTCGTTTGAGAGTGTACTTTGGCGAGCGTTTTGTACTACTTGTTATTTTTAGCCGTTAGATTTGGCAACAAGAAACTTTCAAATTCCCGAAATATATTTTAAATTATATAATTGTACTAGTTTGTCACTTTGATAATAAATGCAAAAATGAGAAAATTATTTTTTAAGATATCAAACTAAGACATCTTGTACTCCTAAAAGTTATATTTACGAAGAAACACTTGCCATTTGTGTTCCAAAGCAAGCGGACGTGTGCCCGAGCTGCATGATATTAGTACCTTAAGCGCTTAGAATTTTACCTGCTGCTTAAAGTTAGGCTTCCAATTTTTGTTATTCGTATTTCATTTATTATATATATGAGTGTAGAATACATTTATGTAGATCCGTCACCTACGTCCTCTTCAAATCTAGACAAGTTAAAAAAACAAACTAAATCACAAATTAGCAAAACTATTGGCTTTGAGAACAGACAGAAACTAGTAACCAATTTAGCATACTTACAGAAGAAATCATAGATAGTAAAGACAAAAAAAGTGCTGAACCAAAGGCTCTGCCAATATTCATTTTGTTCGTTTTGCTTAATGACACAGCCAAAGATAAATATATCTTAAAAACTTTATATAATGGCCAAGTTAAGGTGCAGGCTCTTGAAAGCCCTATATACATTACCATAATAAAAGCACTAATGGAAAAATACAGAATTTTACATGTACAAACCAAAGGACAAAAAAAGCTTCCTCGTATTTCTTAAAAGCATACACCGGTCAACTAGTGCTAAAGAAATTATCCTAAAACACAAAAGACATAAAGTAACAAACATCTGGAATATTAAACAAAAGTCAACAAATACATTTTCTTGATATTAAACCCAATGAAAACAACAAAGACATTACAAAATTGATTTACTATCAAATAGGAAGGTGATATTCAAACCTCCACATGCTAAACGTGAAATACTTTGGAGTATGTACTGTCAAAGGTTTGAACACACCAAGAACTACTGTAGAAACAACCCAAGATGCGTCAAGTACACGAGCGCACATTTAACCAGTGAACGTTCCAGAAAAGAGGAAGATTATCACGTTGAATGTGTAAATTGCAACAAAAAAAAAACAGCCCAACAATTATAGAGCATGCGTTACACATAAACAGATTCAACAAAAAAATGTTTCTGAAACTGAGGTAACAAATTCGCTTGAGCAGCTCAAAACAAAAATGGAATACCTAACTCAAACGAGAATCAATTAAACTCACTTGGCACAACACACAATGGCTCAAATTTTAAATATTTTAGTTTGGATAACCAATAACGTGCGCAAACATTTACAAGAAACATAATTATTCCTGTAAACTCATGACGTATACATCCCATTAATATCAGCAACCCATTTCACCGACAGAAGTTACAGAACAATCCCAAAATACAATATATACCACACAAACTACCCAGATGAAACTGCACATGGAGGCACCGCAATAATAATAAAACAAAACAAAACATCAAGCATCACAAGAGAGCAGAATATAGACAAAATAACATACAAACCACTAACATTCTGTCCAAAATAGTACAGGAGAAATCACATTTACTGCAATCACTATTCCATGAAACATATAAACACATAAAGACTATAATAAAGTCTTCAAAACATTAGCAAACCGCTTTATAGCAGGTGGAAATTACCACGCCAAAAACACCTACTGGGGTTCTCAAATTATAAAAAGATGACAGCTACTGCACACGATGATAAATAACAACCTATCTATCAACAAGAAAGCCCACCTATTGGACAACCGACCGAAATAAAATACCGGACCTAATAAACTGTTGCGTAACCAAAAGAATTAATACCAAAAAATTTACAGTTGTGTGATCAGATCACACGTCAATTTTAATCACCATGCACGTTCAAATACTTGGAAAATCCAAGAAGCTCTCACTATTTAGAAAAAGAACGGATTGGAATTATTTTCGAGAACTTCTTAAAACCAGAACTTGATATAGAGGAAGCCGTAGAGCACATCATCTAAAAATTCAGCATGGCGATCAATACCAGATATAATTGAAACTAAGGTAAAACATAAACAACCAATAACCGCTAAGCAGAAGCTAGTAGAAAAAAATAAAGTCTGCAAAAAGTGGAAACTAGCAAAAGGTCCTTTGGACAAACAAAGATTCAACAAAATAGCAAAAGACTTCAAGATGTTATAAAACCTGAAAAATCAAGCCATTCAAAAGTATCTAACAGAACTCACTCCAACGGAAGCCACGGACTACTCACTATAGAAACCTACACAAAAGATAAAACAACTCCAACATCAAATTCCGCTAATACGACTAAATGATGGCACCCGGGCAAAAACGAACAAACAAAAGGTCACAGATTTTGTGGAACATTTAGCATCAGTGTTTCAGCCCCTTTTTCCCTTAATAAAAAAAGCATATGAAGAAGAAAACATATTCAAAGAACTACAGATTCCTCATCACATGGCCTTCCCAATTAAAAAAATTAAAGCCCATGAAGTAGAAACAATCGTAAACTCAGAAATCAATTCAAAAAGGCTCTTGGATATGATTTGATCACCGGGAAAATACTGAAAGAACTATCTCAAACATGTAACACAGCAATAGCACAGGCTTACAATTGCATTCTCAAGATCAACTATTTTCTTTGTCACTAGAAATGATTCCTAAACCTGCCAAAGCCTTTAATGATGTAGAATTTCACTTCTATCCAAAGTTCTTGAGAAATTATTGCTTAAACGTCCAATACCCATTATCAATAAAAAGAGACTAATACCTCTTCATCCATTTGGTTTTCGTAAGGGACATGGAACTAGTGAACAAGGGCACAGATTGGTCAGAAAAATTAGCAACTACTTAGAAGGCAAGTGTTACTGTTCCGCACTTTTTATTAGTATAAGTCAAGCTTTTGAAAAGCTATGGGATTGGGCGTACTCTACAAACTAAAAAATGTTTTTCTACGTTCACAATACATCCTACTACACTCATGCTCCACCAATAGAATGTTTCAAATCAAATATCGAGAGGAATATACTCAACTTTATCCATTTAAATCTGGGATACCGCAGGGCAGTATTTCGGCCCCACATTATATCTGTTAGACGTCGCAAACCTACCCGAACCTAGGTAAACCATGACTGCTACATAGGCCGATGACACAACAATCATATCCTTATATCCAAGTCCCATAATTGCTTCCAGAAACCTACAAAATCATTTGGACCAACTGAAAAAATGGTTAAATCAGTCTATGTCACATACGCACTGAAGAAAGACACCTGCCCTCCAGTTACATTAAATGGAAACGCAATACAAGAAGCAGTAGCCAAACACTTAGACAGATGACTAATGTGGCGTACTCACATATTCTCAAAAAGAAAACTGATTGGACTTAAATTCCACCAAATGTACTGAGTTTTAGGCAGAAAATTCAAATTATCAACAGAAAACAAGCTCCTACTATATAAGTCCATATAAAACCAATATGAACCTAGGGTATATCTTTTTGGGATTCAGACAGTAACTCAAATTTGCATCGTTTTCAAAATAAACTCTTTCACTCTAACCAGAAGATACCAACCGTTAAGGAAAAAATAACAAGACACAGCATCAAATACAGAAATAGAATCTCTACCCATCTAAAGGTTCTTGTATCCTCACTCGTCAAGACGAAGACGCCAGACGACTGCAGAAATTCAAACGTTCTGATATTCCTATAAGATTTATTTAAACAACGAATACATCAGTTCAATAATAAATAAGAAGACATTTGTTGGGATGCTCTCCATGTCATGTGTTATATTAGTTTTAAGTATTAGTTTAACGCTTACATACGTTATATTTAGAGTCCTTCCTGGACTGATTGTATATTTCACTGAAGTCAATAAAAAAATATCTATAAAATGATTAAATAGTAATATGGACAATACTTTTTATTTTCACAAATACTATTTTTCGAGAATAAGTGTAATTTTTGGTTTGGTAGCTGGCCACTTTTAATACTTAGAGGCTGCTTATTTATTTAGTTTAAATTTGTGGGTACATGGACAAATCTATACATTTATCTCAAACACTTTTTGCGAAACAAAAAATAGGGAAAATATATAAAGCAATATAATAGAAAAATGATGCTTTTGTTTATAGGCGCAGGCATCAATAATTCTGTCTAGAAACAGCGCGCGTTCATGGAATTCATAAATATTGTATTACTCTTATAAATGACGGGCGTTTTAGTTTTTTCAAAGTCTATAATAAATTGTCATCGTAAATATGTCTGATTTCTACCAAAATTTTTATTATGCCTTTGTATTTACCCAGAGTACCTTACAAACATAAATTTTAGTTTATATTAAGCAGCATGGAGTAAATAATTAGTTTATTTAACATTATTTTAAAATAATTTAAAAATAAATAATGCAAGCTAAATTTGGGAAGTTTTCAATATCTTTTATATTGAGGTCTTCGTATCACTAAAAAATGTGTGATATAAATAAACCTATAAAATTGATTTTTCTTTATTAAATACGAGCTAGAATATTTATTTTACATGCCGTGGGGTGAACGGAGATGGACCCGTGTTGTAGACACTGATAGCTGAAGGGCACTTTAGTCAATATTATGTCAGAGCAAGAGGTACCCTCGTTCGTAGGTTGCACAACAAATTATTAAGTTTCTCATGACAGAGGGCGCCTGAAATTTTAAGGAGGCCTAAGCCGCAACATTTTCAAAATGATTTAATTGTATGAGTATTATAAACAATTTATGAGCCGACAAGATTTAATTGAGATAAAACGCCAAAGAAATTCCCAAGAACCAGCGTGGCCGGGGATAATATTCATATTGTTCCCCGTTTTCCCGAGATTGGCTGCCAATTAACGGTGACTGAAATTACTTTGGATGTTGGAACAAGCTGTGAAAGTGGACGGTCTCGGTTCTTCAAAATTGTGCGCAAGGTAGGTTTCTCGTAATTATAGCTGCCGAAAATCGCCAAGAAATTGAGGATTTGTTCTGTTGTAGTATGCTGGAAGAACTTCCTCTTAGAAAAAAAAAGACTACTTACCCGTTATAAAAAATATGCTTTTAAGTCAAAAGATTATATAAAAAAATAAATTTGTGTGCTTGTATTTTATATACTTTGTTGAACAAAAAACTTGGTTAATATTTAATTTATAAGTAATTTACCGATTATTTTAAACATTTTTTAAAGTAATATTTTTATTTTAGTCTCATTAAATTATTCCAGTTTTCTTTACTGGCTTACAAATGACGAGAATTCTCTGAATCATTTTTTACAGATACATTAGTATAATACTTTATTTTTCCATAAATTTGGCATGGTTTATAAAAGGATTACAATAATAAAAAACAGACAAGATGGTGGAGTCAAGGAATCATCATCATCATCATCATCATCAGCCTGCAACCGTCCATCGTTGGACGTAGGCCTCTCTCATTTGTTTCCATGCATTTCTGTCTTGAGCCTTCTGGATCCAATCTCTTCCCGCAAAGTCTCGGATATCGTCGCTCCATCTTTTTGGTGGTCTTCCTACACCTCTTTTCGTTAAACGGGGCCTCCATCTCAAGAGTTTTAAGGTCCAGCGGTTTGGTTCATGCCGTGCTATATGTCCCGCCCATTGTCACTTTGCTTGAGCTACTCTCTGCATTATATCGGGTATTTTCGTTCTACGCCTTATTTTCTCGTTTTTCAGTCTATCTCTTAGACTCACTCCCAACATTCTGCGCTCCATCGCTCTTTGGCAAACTCTTAGCTGCTCGGCGCTCTTCTGGGTTAACGTCACTGTCTCTAAACCATAGGTTGCCACGAGCAGTATACATGTTTCATACACCTTTCTTTTCAGGCTATTGGGAATATCGGAATTTTTGAGAATATGCTGTAGCCTCCCAAAGACTGACCAGGTGACTCTTATTCTTCTTCTAATTTCAGATGTTTGGTTTTCCTTTCCAATCCTAATTGAATGACCCAGATGAATATATTCGTCCACTCTTTCAACCGGTTGATTATCAATAAAAACAACTGCATCGCTGTTTGTCATTATTTTGGTTTTATTTATATTTATCTCCAGCCCTACGGTCTTGGATGCCTCATTTAATTGTATTAGCATAGCTTCAAGTTCGTCAATATTGCTAGAAATCAGTACGATGTCGTCCGCAAATCTCAGGTGGTTTAGCAGACATCCGTCAATGTTAATACCCATCCCTTCCCAATTCATTTGCTTGAACACATCCTCCTTCGACGACGTTAACAATTTTGGAGTCATTGTGTCTCCTTGGCGACTCCTTTTCAACCTTTATTTTGTTAGTTTGAAGGTCTTCATCTACCTTTACGTGAAATGTAGCCTCTTCGTAGATGTGTTTAATTAGCTGCAAGTATCTGGAATCAACTCTTGCGTTATTTAGTGCTTGGAGGACGGCGTGTATTTCAATTGAGTCAAACGCCTTTCGATAGTCCACGAACACCAAGTGAATGGGGGTGTTGTATTCCGTTGTCTTTTCAATTAATGTTCTGATGGTTTGAATGTGATCCATGGTACTAACCCTTTTCTAAAGCCCGCCTGCTCTACTGGCTGGTAGAAGTCTAATTTTTGAGTGAGACGATTTGTGATGATTTTAGTCAATACTTTATATATGCACGAGAGTAAGCTTATGGGGCGGTAGTTTTCAATATTTGATGTGTCCCCTTTTTTGAAGAGAAGAATTACCTCAGCATTATTCCACGCCTTTGGTATCTTTCCCTCAATCAAACATTTGTTTAGTAGCACCGTGACAATATTTTCTACTATTTCACCCCCCATTTTCAGCATTTCGGCTGTTATCCGGTCTTCTCCTGGCGCTTTTCTATTTTTCAGTTGCTTGAAGGTTTGTTTAACCTCAAGTCTAGTTATCTCGGAACCCACGTTAGAAATAGTTTTATTAACCGAGGAATCAAAGAAGAAAAATTAAGAAAGACAAACGGAAAAAGTACCTGCGAGTTAGAACAACTGAGAATTACAATGATTATAAAGCACAACGACGTAAAGTAAAAGAAATGGTGAAAGAGGCAAAGCAAAAATCATGGGTGGAATTCGGAGAGAAACTAGAAACCGGTAGACATGGAAATCAAAAGCTGTTCTATAAACTACTCAAAAAAGGAAAGATCACAGCCAAATATATGAAAAATAGAAATGGTAAAATAATACAAGAAGAAGATGATGTTATCAGGAGATAGAAGGAGTACTTTGAAGAAGTCCTAAATACAGACCAAATATGTCAAGTTGAAATAAATGATAAGGATAAAAAATTAAGTCAAAACCAAATACAAAAAACAGACAAGAAATAGCCCCAGAAGAATTTAATGAAACAATCAGTACACTAAAAGAGGCAAAGCAGCAGAGCGAAATGGTGAAAACTTGGGTGATAAAAGCAAGGAAATACTAAGAAAATTTCTTAATGAAACAAACAACAAAAAAATATCGACGGACTGGGAACTGGGAGTAATTATACCCTTATATAAAAAAGGAGATAATAAAGAGTGCTCTAATTACCGCGGAATTGCATTACTCAGTACAATAGCTAAAATGTATGAGCAAATCCTACAAAAGATGTTGCAAAAAATGCTAGAACCACAGCTGGAGAAATCCCAAAGTGCATACAAAGAGGGTACAGGATCACGTCTTTACGATGAAACAATTAATAGAAACAAGTAGAAAAAACAAGATATGTTTTACCTTTCTAGATCTCGAGAAGGCATATGACATCTTATATGGAACAAAAGCAAAAGGGGTAAATATATACTTATGTAAAGCCATTAAACTATGTAAATACGGGAACTTTGATATCTGAGTAGTTTATAACACGAGAGGGACTTAGACAAGGGGGAGTCCTAAGCCCGACCCTGTTCAATATTATAATGGATGATGTAATTAAAGATGTAAAGGAAAAGGTAAAGAAATACATGGTTGCAGACGACCTTATGATTTACGCCAAGAACGAGAGCGAGTTGCAATACAATATTGAAGTATGAAAAACTAAAGAAAAGATATCTTAAAATAAACAGAGAGAAGACCAAGACAATGATAATAGGTGAAGATGAAAAAATAACAATAAAAATAGATGATAGAAAAATAGAACAAGTAGAATCTTTTAAATATCTTGGAACGAAAAGACATAAGTAGGGAAGGAATAATGCGGAAATAAATGAAAGGATAAAGAATGCACTAGAAGTGTTCTACAGTCTGAATATATCATTCATAAGCAAAAAGAAAGTCTCATAAAATACAAAAATAAAGGTATATAAAACCATTTTTAAACCGATACTACTATATAGTAGTGAGAGTTGGGTGCTTAATGACAGAACGAGCAGTAAACTTCAAGCAATTAAAATGAAGTACCTTAGGGTAGTAATTGGCATTACGAAAAGGGGCAGAATCAAAATATCAAGGTAATAAACCAACTGCAGGTAGAACTATTAACGACGACCATAAAAAGAAACCAGCTTAGATGGTTCGGACATTTAATAAGAATGAAGGAAAGCCGACAATCTAAAGTAATATGAGAAACAAGACCAACACAGAAAAGAAAGGAATAGACCGACGAAAACATAAGAAAACGCAGTAAAAGAAAATCTAAGAGAACAGGAATTAGACTGGATGGAAGAAAAGAAGATGGCAAAGCACAAGAAGAAATGGGCAAAGTTTACATCTATAAAAAATATTAACATAATATATACTTGCTTTTTTAATGGAAACTTTGCCACCTAACGTTATATTAAGGTTTTCGATTAATAAATAAATAAATTATAAAAGGATTTTTTGGTTCTAGGTGTCAGTTTGCAAATTTTATGGTCCAAATGGCTCCATGATAATTCCATGAGTTTTCAGTCACTTCATTGCTGTTAGGATTGTTTCCAATTTTGTAATGGTAAAATCTATAATTATTTTTGCCTTATGATTGATGTCCATATCGTGTGGAAAAGAGAACCCCTCAGCCATCAATCCTTGTCCATCAATATTTCTAAATAATTAACTTTTGTCATTTTTGCTTTGGCAAGTAGCCTTCTCAAAAGTAACCTCATTATTGTTTACATACTTAATTGTTTTTATTACACATTGACTCAACATCCTGTTTCCAGAATAATAACAAATAAATATTCGACGTTTACTATCAATTAACACAAACTTGGACTTAACTGTTTGCTGTTCTATTGTCTAATGATGGTGATGTATAGATAATCTTTTTGTTTAAACGTTATAACGAGTATTTGTTTTTATGTGTAAATGTTGACAAGTCATGACTCATATTGAACATGCGTTAAGTCAATTTTTTTTATAATTTTTCAATTTGGTCTATGACAATTTTAACCATGGAACACCAGAACAACGTTTATTAAATGTTAAAATTGATTATAAAATGAATCCAGGCCAAAAAGATTCCGTAAATTACATTTTGGTATTTATAATCGTCATAAAGACAGTGCAGTTCGTCGTGTTGTGGTTAATTTCGAGAGAAATTACACCCTATTACCTTTAACCAAACATCCAGATGTTCGTAGTGTGTGTAGCGATCTCATAATTGTAGCTCTTTGAGCTAATCTTGAGCAAAATACAACTCGTCGTCGCGCTCAACAATTGAATCTGCTCATAACACTCTTTACAACATTCTGACAAAAGATCTTCACACACACGCTTGCTAAATTATGTTAACGCAACATCTAAAGTCAGCTGATCATGCTTTTCGTCGTCAATTTGTTTCTTGGATGTTTGAACGGTTGAATTAAAGTACTGATTTTTCTACGCAGATCATCTTCTGTGGTAATATCATTACTGTAGTAATAGTGTGTTAAGCGAGTGTAAATAAAGTGAATATTACTAATATTAATTAAATTAACTAACTAAAAAGTGGTGCTTGTCTATGAAATTAAATAAATGCAAATACGTGGTAGTAAACTATTAACAGCAAACTAACGTAATTATGCAATAAAACAAAATAAATATTATGGGTTTTTATGAGGGCCGAGTAATGAGGCAAGAAGTACGGTGATGCGAGTTAAAGTTAAATACGGAGAACATAGTTAACTACGGTGTCCTGAGATAAAGTCCGCCAAAGCACAAAAGACTAAAAGTAGTTTAAAATAAAGGCAAACAAGGTAAAGGTAAAAACAAGGAGATGAATATGTTAGAGTTATTAGAAGAAATAAAGGCTAAACTAGATCAACCAGATGATAGAACCGAAAGTATTGAAAAGAATATGGACATATTCCAAAGAGAAATATTAAATATAAAACAGGAAAATGTGCAACTAATAAAGGAAAATTGACATCTTAAACAAAAAAGTGATACAAGATAAAAATGAAGGAAATGGAAAGATAATTAAGAAAAAAAAGAATAATAATATACGGTACCGACGACCAGACTAATTCGAGTCGTTTTCGAAAAAGCCTAAAACTTTGGACCTCCATTAGATGCCCCTGAGAGGCAAATTTCGAAAAATTAATTCAATTTATTTTTGAATCTATACATATTTGCTATCTTTCTGGCAAATGTCTGGTGAATGTCGTCGCGATAAAATTGTTCTGACTTTGAGACAAAGAAATCGGCCACCCATTTTTCGATGGCTTCGAAAGTAACGAAGTGTTGGTTAGCCAATTCATGCGCCATCGAGCGGAACAAGTGGTAGTCGGAAGGGGCCAAATCTGAAAAGTACGGCGGGTGAGGTAACACGTCCCATTTCTACGTAGACAAGGCGGCTTTGACTCGGTTCATGGCGTGTGACGGTTCGTTGTCATGGAGCAAAATCACCTTGCCATGTCGTCTTGTCCAATCTAGCCGTTTAAATTGACTAATAGTTGGCGGTAGTAGGCATTCTCCATTAACCATTTCTCCAGGTTTTAGCAGATCATAATACATCACACCCTTGTGATGCCACCAAAACCAAAAGCATTGTCTTGACCTGGGCTAACCCATGATTTCTTGCGTTTGGGATTGTCGAAAAAGATCTATTTTTTTATTCCCTGTTACACTTGCCTCTCGTTCAGTTCATGTGAAACCCATATTTGTGCTGACGATTGCTTGGGTCACACTTAACCCTTCTGCGAGCTGTTGCTGAGTTTGAGTGGGACTATCGTTCAACAACGCCTGAAATTCTGCATCTTCAAACTATCTCGGTGGCCGTCCCTTGGCCTTATCGTGCACGTTCATATCGCCACTTTTGAACCGATCAAACCATCTCTCAACCAGCAGCCGGCTTCTTCAAAATGAAGTAAAGCAAAATAATTTCCTGCAAATGGTCCTTTGTCGGAAAGAAATTCGTCATTTTCAAAGCGCTACAGAAAATTGATGCTTCCACTTTTAATGAGTTGACACATACAGTTTTAAAGGTTATGAAAAGTACAAGTTATCGCAACAAACTAAAGTTGTTTATATAAGAAAACGTACAAATGGCATCTGTTAACAAATCCCGCAGTTCATATTTATACACCTAGTAGAAAAAGAAGGAAAAAATAAAAAAGATGCGAAGGAAACTAATAGAAACAGTAATATATGTAAAAAATTGAGAGTACTTCTAGCAGACAGAAGAAACAATAACAAAAAGCAAATGTATAAACAAACTAACAGGGCGCAATAAGGACAAAAAATTGTGATAACATATGTTATGGATAATTATAATAATGATATAAAACAATACAAACAAATAGTATTCAATACAAAATCAACAACTCATATTGGCTGCTGGAACGTAAGAACAATAATGTACGCCAGCGGTTAAACAACCGAAATAGTAAATCAGATGATTAAATATAGAAAATCTTAGAATTAACCAAAGTAACATGGATCCGAAATGGTAAAGTACAAACAGAAAATGGGGTACCAATAATATATTTCGGGAAAAGCGAAAATGACGCCACACAACAATATGGCGTCGCCTTTATGTTAAGTAGAGAAGCAAAAAAAGCGCTGCTAGGATGGGAAACGATATCCGAAAGAATAATTACCGCGAGATTCAGAGCAAAGTTTTTCACCATTGTGGTAATTAATATCTATGGGCCAAAAGACGTCACATAGCACATAAATAAAGTTGAATACTACGAAGATATACAACCAGTATATGATAAATTACGAAATAGACATAAGCACGGCATTATTATGTTAATAGGGGACTTAAACGCCAAAATTGGTAATAATAATGAAGGGAGGGAAGAAATAATAGAGATGAAAAGAACAGAAAAGATAAACAAAAATGGGAAAATGTTTCTAGACTATTGAAGCATGAATAATTTGATAATTGGGAAAAGCATCTTTCCACATAAATTAATAGATAAAATTACCTAAATTGCTCCTGGCGGAAGTCCACAAAAACTAAATAAACCACATAGCAATAGATAAAAGACATAGAAGTAGCTTTTTGGATGTAGGTCCTGACCATTTCTTGATAAGAGCAAAAAAAATTAAAATCAAAGCTGCACATAACAAAAAAAAAACAAAACAGAAAAGAGTAAAATATAATACTCAGCTACTGGAAGAGGAGGAGATAAGAGGAGCTTATAGTAAACAACTTAAAGAAAAACTAAACCAAGAAGCAAGTTTTCAAAATTTAAACATACAAGACATATGGGAAAGATACAAAAATATGTTAAATAGTACAGCTGAAGAAATAATTGGAAGAAAAAAAGAAATTATAAACCACGGATAACCATAAATACGAAAAAGATAATAAAGGAAAGAAATAAAATAAAAAGGATAATTATACAGCAAAAACAAGAGAGAAAAGAAAATTAGATCAAACATATCGGAGTATCGATAACAAATAAATAAAAGTGTAAGAAACGACAAAAGAAACAACATGAAAAATTACTAATAGAAGTAGGGACTGCGGCTAGAAAAATGACATAAAAACCTTATATAATTCAACAAGGAAAATGGCCAAAATTATAACTGTAACAACAAATAATATTAAAGATAAAAAGAGAACAGTGCGTAAATCGCAAGAAGATATAAATAGATGGATGGAATACTTTAAATAAATTTATGTGTGGAATAAATAGCAATATTACCGACATAAATAAAGATAAAGTAATAAGAGAAGAACCTAGAAGAACAAATGAAATTTCAAAAAAGAGATAGAACAAGCGATTAAGTTTTTAAAACCCTACAAAGCGACTGGTCTCAATGATATAGAGGATTATTAAAAGCAGGGGTAGAGCCTAATGCTCAAATTTTACATCAACTTCTGAAAAAAATATGGAAAGAACAAAACAGCCCCAAAAGAATAGTTAATAGGTTTGATTATTAAAATTTAAATAGAACCGAATGTTCAAATTGGAGAGCTATAACTATCCTAAACACAACGAATAAACTCTTACCAATAATTATATCAGAGATTAAAGGAAGCAACTACATTTAAAAAAATCTAGCAGGCTTTAGACCATGCAAAGCTTGCATTTATAGTATAACTACCCTTAGAATAATAATAGACGAAAGTAATGAATGACAAAAAGATATATACATAGGTTTTATGGTTTTTGTGAAAGCGTGTGATAAAATAGGCAGATGCATAATGTCGCAAATACGAAAAGAATATGGAATACCTCCAAAATATATTTGAATGATAAAGATGCTGTATAAGAACTATAGTGCCTGTATAATGCACAATGAATTGATAACAGAAAATATTGGAATTGAAACTTTGGTTAGACAAGGGTGTATATTATCATCTCTACTATTTTTTTAAATTTAATTTATTTGTTAGATCAACATTTAAATTGTTATACATGACATTGATTGATATACGATATTGATATTGATATACGAAAAAAAACTACATTAATTTGTTATACATTTTAATAGTGCCAATTACTTATGCGGGTTTACAGTAATATCCCCAATTACATAATAGTATTGAGTTCACTTTAATTATTTGTTCCATCTGGTATTACATCTTGGAGTAACTTTCTCTTGAGTCGTAGATGAATTGGACTTAAAAAGATTGTGGTATTTTGTCTCATCACAGTTGATATTATCTATGAAGGTTTTGGCTCTTGCGTGGATATAATCTTGTATTAATGATATTCCTAGTTTGTGATGTAGTTGTGTGTTCCTAATGCATCACGGTGTTGATTGCTATTTGGAGAACCTTATTTTGGAATCTCTGCAACTTGGTGATGTTGGTTTTAGTAATGTTACATCAAACTGAAGAGGCATATAATGACAGTGGTCGAGGTAAGGTTTTGTACATAACCATTGCACACTCTGATTTGAGAGAAGATTTCAAATTTATTAGTGGTTATAATTGTTTCAATCGGCGATAGCATTATATGAAAATTCTAACTTAATCTGGTGTCTAGGTGTTCTCCAAGGCATTTAATGGCAAAATCTTGGGGGTTCTAGGGTATCACATTTCCATTAATTTTGATGTCGGGTGGATTGATTTTTTCTCCGAGTGTGAATATTTTGCATTAACATTTTATGGGGTTGATTTGAATGTTCTATTGTTTGCATCAACTGCTGATACTGTCTGTTGCATTTTGCAGTTGTTGAATGGCTTCTTTCATGTCTTCGCTCTGAGTAACAATAGCCGTATCGTCAGCAAACATTGCTAATGACACTGGTGGTTCGGGGATGTCGGATGTATATATGATAGAGAATAGCGGTATTAATATGCTCCCTTGTGGGACTCCCGCTTTTGCATTTTTTTTTCGAAGATGGGCGAGTTAACCTTAACAGTGAGTGGTTTTTTTTCAAGGAACAAAAAGATTATGGCTTGAAGGTACTAGGAATGTTTTATTCTAGGAGTTTTGCTTTAAAGCCTTCTATCCACACTAGCTGTTGTGGTGTAACATTTGTTTTCAAGGCCAGTTTCAACTATTTCACTAATTTGCTAAAGTTGATGTCAAGTCAAATGGCCTTTTTAAAGCCAAACTAGAAAGGATATGGAGTGTCTTAACAATTTTTACAAGACGAATATGAATAACTTTCGAGAAGTTTTGAAAGGGTAGTTAATAGGCTTATTGGAGGGTAGAAAATCTCAAAAGAAACACCTACATTTAAATATTTAAAATTCACTATATCAAACAATAATGGAAAAGAGCAAAAACAGACTTGATTAGATAAGAACAGCTATCAGGCAACTACACTCGGTAATATAGGACAGAAAAATCGAATAAAAGTAAAGAAAACGATATATAAGACCACAGGAAAAGCATTACGATACATGCAGCGGAAATATGAATCATTAACAAAAAATAAAGAAAAGTACAGACAACTGAAATGGAATACTGGAGGAGATACTGCGGTCTGACCAAGATGGATAGAACAACAAATGAGGAGATTAGAAGAAGAACGCAAGTTGAAACAGATGTAATCAAGTTTATAGAAGATAAAAGATTATTATGGTATGACCACTTGAGGAGATCAGAAAACACATGGACAAATAAAATCACGGAATAGAGCTTCCTAGGGAAAAAAAGGGAGAAAAACATCAAAGATTCTGGAGAGACAAAGTGGACAAAGCTCTGCAAAAAAGAAAATTAGAAAAAAGAGACTGGAAAACCAGACAAGAATGGAGAACTTGATTAAATAAAGAGTAATTGCAAAGGAATGTAGGACAGGCAGGTGGAGAAGACAACACACAGCTTGAAATGATAAAATGCATGGGAGAAGGACAAACATGATTTTGAAAAATAGTTAGTAAAACTTGGAGCACAAATACAATACCAAAAAAATGAAGACACAATCTAATAATACCAATCTACATGCTTGTCCTCAACATGTTTACATTTAAGTTGTTGAAAAATTACAGAATGGCAATTAGAATACAAGCAGATAATATACGGAGCAAACAAATGAAAAAAACATATTTATTTTAAGAAATATTGCGGAAAGAGTAAAGAAAGGGGAAGAGCTATATTTAACATTTAAAGTGGTAAAAAGTATATACAGAATAGTGACAGACAAAATATATATTACGTGTATATATAAGTTCTCAGCTTTAGATTTCACAGGACGCAAATCACTGTTTACATTTGGTCTTTCGAAACATCATGTGAGTTACCGTTTGATGCACATAATCTCAATAATCAGCTGTGTTCACGATGAAAATTACAAAAGAGTATATTCGATTTTCTATCCACTTCGCGTTTCATCTTAAGAAAAACTCTGCTGAAGCCACCGATATGATTTGTGCTGCATATGATGAGAATGCTGTAAGTCATGGAACGTGCAAAAAGTGGTACCAAAGATTTCGCGGAGGAGAGTTTAGTCTTGAAGATCATCCATGTGCTGGACGCCCTCAAATATTTGACACGGATGAGCTGCAAACATTGCTGGATCAAAATGCGCAAACTGAAAAAGAGCTTGCAGAACAGCTTGACGTCACTCAGCCAGCCATTTCCATACGTTTGCATGCAATGGGTAAGATACAAAAGGAAGGCAGATGGGTTCCGCATAAACTGTCCGAAGACAACAAAAATCGACGGCGTGACACCGCACTCCATTTGCTTTCAAGGAACCGAAAAAAGGATTTTCTGCATAAAATTATTACGGGCGATGAAAAATGGATCTTGTACGACAATCCCAAGCGCAAAAAATCATGGGTAGACCCTGGTAAATCTTCGACATCGACTCTAAAGCCCAATATCCACGCCAAAAAGAATTTGCTCTGTGTCTAGTGGGATTGGAAAGGTGTGCTGTACTATGAACTCTTGAAACCAGGTGAAACAGTTACGGCGGATCGCTACCAACAGCAACTCATCAAGTTGAGCGACGCAATTGAAGAAAAGAGGCCATTTACTGGACAAGGAAGTCGCAAAGTCATCCTGCTCCATGATAATGCCCGACCACATCTTCGCGTTACGCTGGGAACTTTTCCCACATGCGGTGTATAGCCCAGACATGGCCCCTTCCGATTATCATTTATTCCGGTCGTTACAGCATCACTTGGCTGATACGCACTTCAAAACAGAAGAAGAAGTCCGAAAATGCATCGATAACTTTATCGTTTCGGCGCCGGTGAGCTTCTATTATTAGGGAATTCGCAAGCTACGCGAAAGATGGCAAAAGGTCATCTATGCCAACGGAGAATACTTTGATACTTAAGCTTTTTTTGGTTTGTTTTTAAATAAAACTTTAATTTTACAGAAAAAAGCCGAGAATTTATTTATACACCTAGATATATAACCGGAGAAAGATCTAAAAAATTAGACAAAAAAAGGGTTAAACAAGGCGACAGATTAAGTTTTTTTTTATTTATAATATCAATGTTATAGGTAGCTTAAATAAAAATACAAAATAATACAACAATTACAAAAAGTAATGTTTGTCGTTGCAGATTTTATGGAGTTGATAGCAGATTCACAACCAAAAGTATAAAAATTATTTAAAATATGAAATGACAGAATTGAAAAACAAAAAATGAGAAGAAATTAATAAAAGCAAGCAAATGCTAGTGATAGTGAGTACCAAAGAAGGAAATAATAACAAAAAGTATATTTAGAAAATATACTAAGAAGTGAAATAAGTAGATAAATGAAGTTGGAAATAGAATAAGGAAAGCTACATAAAACAATAATGGGAAAGGAGGAAATAAAATGATAAATTAATAGCTCTACCTACACTTGTATACGAAAATGAATCTTGGGCACTCCAAAAAACACATGAAAGTAAAATAAATGCTATAGAAATGAAATGCTTAAGGCAAATATGTGGAAAAACAAAAGAGACTTTATAGAAAAAGCGGAAATTAGAAATAAAATATAACAAGAATCAATTAAATGAGTAGAACACGTAATTAGAATTAAAGAAAACAGACTTGTTAAAAGACTGATGGAAATTGATACAGACAAAAAAGAACACAAGAGAGACCAAGAAAGACATAGAGAGAAAGGACAGAAATATAAAAGAAAAGAGGAAAAATGATACAAGCGAGGAAGTGGAAAAAACGAAGAATCAAAGGAAACAAACAAATGACATATATCTGATACTCCATAATGGCATAAGCAATAAGAGAAGAAAACAGTTTTTACTTTCTAAATATTACATAAATAAATTTCCTATTACAAAACAAAAAAAAATTTGTACGGCTCCAATGTTTTTCCGTGCATTAAAGGGCAAGTGCAAAACGACCGGGTACTTTTAAAAGAGTAAAAATGCAATTGTTGCATAAATAATTTTTTTTTGGGTTTTCTTCATATGAATAGACGGATTATAATAAGCAAAATTTATTGAAAAAAATAAATAAAAAAATTATTTTAAAATTAAGTTTTCGAGCATTTCTTGTATTTTAATTGAACTCTCCATAATGAAATAAAATGGTTGTCAGTTGCAGTGTGTCTTTTATAATGTTTGTCTTTAAATGTTTGATACATTTAAACAGGTTTTAGCGCTTGAATCTAAATTTAGATGCATATTTATTCAATAAATAGGTACGCATAATTTAAAATCAATTTGTATTTATGGTTATTTAATAATATATAGATAAACATCTAAGTTTGGAACAATTTATTTTTAATTTAATCTTCTAAATATAGTTTTTGCTTTTAAAATGATAGTTACCATTAAGAAAATGTGAACTTCTTTCTTTTTTAACGTAGTTCAAAGGGAGTTAAATTATTAACTGATATTTAATTGTTTAATTTGAGCTTGAAAATTATTTAAATTTCTTAGTAGTAAGCTAACAACATGTAATGTTTAATGATTTATCGAAGTATAGATATGTAACTAGCATTTTGGCTTCTCAACCGCCCGGTAAGCTGATCGAAACCTTTTCGCGTGTAATGCATATTCAAGTGGTGCAACTTACCTTTCGCCGCAGCTGCCGCGAGCAGGATAGGAACAAAGCACCACAGCATTTTCTGGAGTTTCCGCCACGTTCGCCTTGGCCGGCTTCAGAGCGACTGCAGGTCTTGCTGCGTTTCTGTGCCTGTTGACATTTTCCGCCCAGAACATCTCTCTTTGTTTATCACGAGGTTGGTGCCCAAGGCCGCATTTTGTCTTATTTGCTCGCTGAATAGCAGGTGAAGTTAATTTTTTAACGCACAACAGTGGCGTAGCAACATGTATATCTACAGACAGGCCTGTGTAAGGCTTTTGGCGCCTGAGGCTGACGATTTTCAGCCACTTTTCCTCAAATCTTGGTATGTTTCGGACCTTATCAAAAATGATTGTTTAGGCAAAACTTTTATTTGATTCTTTCAATTTTTGTTACATACATAAACATCTACACGATATTTACAAACATTCACACATCGACGAGGAGAAATAAAATCTCTAATTCATCTAAAAACATTTTTTCCTGGCTTTAAAATTAGTAAAAATATTATGTTATAAAAAGAAAGGCTCTGTTTTTTGTTTTAACGTTAATCTCCAGTGAACTAATGGGTGTACAAATAAGTTTCCGCCGTTTTCAAAAGATGGCGCCACCGATAAGATAACATCGAAATTGTCAGCTGTAAAAAGTCGTATAGTGTATGTTGACATCTGGCAACAGTATAACCTTTTAATACCTCTGACTTTTTGCTAGCATCACTTAGTTTTCATCGTGTTAAGATGTCAAGTTTTGAGCCAAATAAGCGTCATTTGCGGGAATTGCTAATTTACTTCTTTAATTTAAAGAAATCTGCAGCTGAGGCGCATAAGCTACTCGTAGAAGCATACGATAATGTTAATTTGAGTGAGAGAAGTTGTCGGGAGTGGTTCCAGAAATTTAAATGTGGTGATTTTGACGTGGAGGACAAAACACGTAGTGGAAGGCCCAAAGTGTATGATGACACAGAATTGGAAGCTTTACTGGACGAAGATCCGTGCCAAACGCAAGAAGAACTTGCACAAGAGTTAGGAGTGACTCAGCAAGCTATTTCACAACGTCTCAAGGCCCTGGGTATGGTTCAAAAGCAACGAAATTGGGTTCCTTACGAACTAAAGCCAAGAGACGTCGAGCGTCGCTTATTCGCTTGCGAAAAATTGCTCAAAAGGCAAAATCGCAAAGGATTTCTGCATCGAATCGTGACAAGAGACGAAAAATGGATCCACTACAACAACCCAAAGCGTAGGAAGTCATGGGGTAAGCCCGGACATGCCTCTACTTCGACGGCCAAGCCAAACATTCATGGCAAGAAGCTAATGCTGTACATTTGGTGGGATCAGCTTGGAGTAATCTATTACGAACTACTCCAACCTAATCAAACCGTCACCGGGGAACGTTACCAACAACAACTGATGCAATTGAGCCGAGCATTGAAGATTAAACGTCCACAATATGCCAAAAGGCATGATAGTCATTTTTCAGCATGACAACGCTCGGCCACACGTTGCAAAAATCGTAAAGGAAACGTTGGAAAGACTGAATTGGGACGTCCTACCCCACCCGCCGTATTCACCAGACATTGCTCCTTCAGATTACCACCTATTCAGGTCGATGACTCATGGTCTGGCTGAGCAGCACTTCACTTCTTACGAGGAATTGAAGAAATGGGTCGATTCATGGATCGCCTCAAAAGACGAGCAATTTTTTAGACGGGGTATCCACTTGCTGCCCGAAAGATGGTCAAAAGTAGTAGAAAGCGATGGGCAATATTTTGAATGACATTATTTGTACCTTTTTTTTACAATAAATTCTTAATTGTTTATAAAAAAAACGGCGGAAACTTATTTGTACACTCAATAACTGGCGTTAGTGGTGCCCAGGGCAGACTCTGAAAATGCCGCCCCATTTCTGTGTCAAAAAGTACTAAAGTGGTAAAAATTAAACGCACATTTAAGTCTTACATCGGAATCGTTTATTTTATTTCATAAAGCTGAAACAAAAATTATACAGCATGTTTATTACAGAACCCTTCGAGTTTTGTCAGAAGCGAATTCACTAATAACAACATCAAAATCCAACTGATTAGTTATTTCCTGCTCTATTGACAGTATCGCAAGGTTTGACAATCTGAACTGACTCATAGTTGATACGAAATAGTTTTTGATTAATTTTAACTTGGAGAAGCTTCTCACAACTGGCAACACTTATTCCGATGGTCAAGAACAATCGCAACATTATAACAATATTTGGAACACAAACATCTACGTTGAACTGTTGAATAAACCGCAGAAGCTTAAGCGGTTTCCCTTGAATAACTTTGTCCTGTTTCTGTAATGTATTGACAAATTCTTAAAGCTCCCTTCGTTCTGCCTGGAATTTGCCCTTGTCGATATCGTCAGGTGCGTTTCTCAGCTCGTAGGTATATTTGGCATCCAAAAGCTTCAAAGGTTCCAAAAAGCAGAATGTCATCTAGGTCTTGGAGCTGCTAAAATCTGGAAGCGATTTCCTTCGATATCTTATCAAAAGACACAAACATTCCTTTCCTCAATTCCTGCTCGTACGTCATATCGGCATCTTTCAATTCGCCACCAAAATTTTGCTTACGCTTTCTCTTTCGAGGAGGCCCAATTTCGATGCTAAGTTCTTCACGCAGATTTTTGACAAAACTAAATCCGTTGGAAATTATGTTACCTCGGTTGTCCTTCAAGAACGTTTCTAAGGCACATCGGTGAAGATCAAGCTCTTTTGTCCGCAAGTAACTTTGAACTTCGTTGATTTCGCGGAGAACTTGACCCCAAAAACTGAGGTAACACAGAAACGGAAACTTCTGCATTGCTTTCAGCAGCAGATCCGTATCCGACCGCGTAGTTGTGCTCTAGGAAGTATCCGTGAGCTTATCCAGAACGTCCAGAATTTTCTAGTAATGTTTTTAATCATGTTGATAGCTTCATACTTTGCGCTCCAGCTCGTTCCGACCAAACGTTTTATTTCTTGTGTAGCTGCTGCAGTAAGTGTGCCCCATCGATAGGTTGAAGATGAAGAAAATACAAAGACTTTGGAGAGGCAGGCTTGTAAATAGCCGCTCTCGTGGTGTGGTGTGGAAACGTAGTACGGCCCGTAGTGGAAGGTCAGCCGATAAGGCCAAAATCGTCCCTTAAACGGCCGACGCGTAAGCGGATGGGGGCGGCTACCGATATCAACCAATGAATTGCCAAATCGCTCACCTGAATCGGCTTCGGCTTCGTCGGCGATTCCAAGGTGGCCACCTCTGCGTTGCGGATCTGGTATCTGCGGGATGTTGAGACACGACCAAATTGGCCGAGCTGCGATGCGTGAATATTTGCGGGGTGTTGAATATGCGTGAATGTATGCGGGTTAAGACACGACCGTATTGGCCGCGCTGCGGGGCGTGAATGCTTGCGGGGATGCGAAATGTTTCTTGCGGGTGAAGACACGACCGTACTGGCCGCGCTGCGGGGCGTGAATGCTTCGACTGAGCAAAAGCCCATGCCGTTTGTGTGCGACGGCAAAACGTAGCTGATATCAAAGGTCCGCATGCCGCCGCGATATAAAGCGGTTCAAGAGCGAAAAGGCCGCCACACCAGACTTGCTCAACAGTTTCAAAAAACGTAACAGAATTCACTGCGACAAAAGCAGTATACATTCTAACTAGGTTTAAAGAATTGCGTTGATACGTGCTTATTGTTAGACTCCAGTGTGTATGCCGGTTATTACAGTTGCATTGTCATAAACTTGACCTTTACAGTTTTGGATGTCGAGTCTATCTGCCCCAATTTTCTCTACTATCAACTATGTCAGTTCTTTAGCAATATTTCTCTTGGTTTCAATGAAATCAACAAATGATTCGACTGCACTAACTTTTGACCCGAGAATCCTCACGTAACGTAACACCCGGCTGGTTTTGATCATTGTAGGATATGTCTGGCGTACGGTCGAAAATAACACAAAAGTATTTGACTTTCTTTACCTGCTGGACAATTTGTTTCCGAACCTAATCGCTAAGAAGGTTGATGAATTCGTTTTGAAACAGCGGTGACATATAAGAGATTGCATTCTTTTCCAAAGTTTCTCGTAGCACTGGATTATATATTGCTAACAAATAAACCAATTCTAGAAAATTTACTTTGTTATCACTACTGACATCGCCGTATTCCAAATGCCCCTTTAAGGCCAAGTTCTGCTTTACTAAGAACTTGATGATATCCAAAATTCGGTACAGCAAATTTCTTCATTTCTGCTTCTTACTTCAGATGGCTTCTTGTGCTGCCTTATCAATGGTTGCTTTACGTAGAATCCTAATCTCCAAGCTTTTCCATTGAGTAAAATACCCAACATGGGCAGGGCTGGATTCATGTTCTTCCAGCTTAGACTTACATAAATTGGTTGTTTTTAATTGCTGAATTTTGTCTGCTGACATTTCTTAATGTCAATATTAATTATCGTCAACTTTGTTTACGCTATTAAAAATTTATCTTTTATGTTTCAGCCTTTCAAGCAAGTTTTTTAGCGATAAAGGTTCTTGAGTTTAAATTGGAATAATAAGTTACTAGACGGCTTCTAACTCGTTTCGGTTACGCCGAACTAATATTTAAAATGATATGTAACATTCTCTTTCTGTGGTTATAAATCTAGGCGGTTATTTTAGATTGACGTTGTTTACAGCTGTAGATTTCAACTTAATATCTCCTTACTCTATGCTTGCGAAATTTACTGCACTTACATTTACGTGTTCTAGATTTCGACGCATTACCAGATTACAAATAAACAACATTAAAGTTGTCGAATTCTCTTTTCGACGGCTATGGCAAGAATCGAGTAGGCATGTCCAAGAGGTCAAGGTACCGGTCTTCGATCGGTTTAGAAGGTAATATACTAGTCGTTTACTCGTTAAGTCTATAACAGTTAAAAGGAACATAAATAGATGTTTAAGTACTGGCTACAAAATAATAGACTAGCCTACCGGGTATTTTTATTTTAAATAATTAATTTGCATAGATCAGTGTCCAATTATTTAAAAAGCGACAAGGTTTCACAAATAAAAATACTTTAGACGGTTACTACTAAATATTATAAAAAGAGAGATTAAGCTTAACGAAAAGGAACCTATACAAAATATATATTTTAAAATTTAAACCTATTTATAATTTATTGTATTATTTAAAGTTCTATGACAAATATTCTGACAGTAAATAATGTTTTAACTCTTTCAGGAGCAGCTGAATAGAAAAAAATAGCTGATGTAGGAACAGGAACAAAAGTTAAAAGTTTATTTTAATAATTATAAATACATGGTTCGCCAAAATAATCTCCCTCTTTGAATTGATTTCCGTGCGCAATGTGTTGCTAGATGGCGTACGAGTTATATATCCTTTAGCAGCACAAGGCATACCATTTTGCTGCACATAATGGTGTGGAGTGGTGAACACCGTGTTTTCCTTGGAGGCATATTTTAAAAATGGCGATTCTATGATTATAACTCAGGAGACATTTTGGAGTAGATCACCACGGAAGAGTTCCGACTAAAAAAACATAATTTTGTAAGTACACAACTTCTAATAGATTCGTTCAGTATTAGGAAATTAGCCGGTACACATCGTAACGTTCGAACACTTGAGAATATCGCATCAGTGGTCATACAGCCACAATGTTGGAAATGTTTGACCAAAGCGTGCAGAGAATTCTATACTGCGATCTTATGTTCCACCCATACAAATTGATGGTGGTCCAGGAACTTAGAGAATATGCCTGGTATGTCCGGCAGACTGCTTGCTCATTTTCATTTGTCGTACTGCGTCAATAAGCAGAATATTTGGTATTGGATTCCACAAAATCTTCGACAACTCCAAGAATCCCTTCTCTCAGTTAGCGTGTAATTGTATGGCATCATGGACATGAGAAAGCAAAATTTTCTGGAGCCTGCACTCAATGAACATTGAAAT
The DNA here is from genome assembly GCA_036346155.1 of Sinelater perroti. Taxonomy (NCBI): domain Eukaryota; kingdom Metazoa; phylum Arthropoda; class Insecta; order Coleoptera; family Elateridae; genus Sinelater; species Sinelater perroti. The sequence goes on from JARFIY010000077.1 coordinate 639,623, forward strand.
ACACTACTGTGGTTCTAACAAGATGGCACTACGGTGAGAGTTTCTCGAGAAATTATGGGGCAAATGTTTCTAAGCTGCCTAATCTCATTGAATGGTGGCATTATATGGCTGGCTAAGTCACTAGATCCGTTTCCCTGCGATTTATTTCTATGGGAACACTTGAAGGTTAGAGTCTAAATTTTTTTTAACGCAGATCACAAAGATCACAATTAAGAAATTAAGGAATACTCTTTGCATAGCGATTGCACTAGTACCAGTAGAAGTGATTCGGCAAGCAATACGAAATTTTAAGGTGAGACTTCATGAGTGTATCGCTTGTGCAGACAAACATTTGGAGAATATAGTCTTGAAAACTGGTTGACTCACTAAATGGCAAGTATTGTGCTGGTATATATGTGATGGTATAATAAAACATTGAACAGAATCTACGTTGTCCTTTTTATTGTTGTTTTTAAAAGGGAAATTTATCTTGCCGAACTATATACAAACTCTGTACAAACATTTTAAAGACTACCAATTTCTGATATTGTTGATTTTGGTGCTACATAATGCGCATTCCCTTCTAGTTGATAAAAGTGCTTGCTGATCCTTATTATTAATTTAACTTAGCTTAAGTACAAATAGTTTATATTTTTTAAACTGAATTTGAACGTGTATATTAAAAATGCTTTTAATAGCTGTAATTAAATGTTGTACTATTGTCAAATATCTTTTATTAGTAATTTTAGTCAATTAAGAAATTTGTAAGTAAGAAAAACATTAACAACACACCATCAAATAAGAAAAAAATATTCTTTACCACTATTTATGAATTTTTTAGTTAATTTCATAAACAGTTTTTATTTGGCCTAATTTACACAGCGGTTATAATTACTTAAAACTTGTGAGCAAGGTTTTTTACATTTGACAGAAAAGTATCTTGAGGTCTATGATAATTAGAAAGCCAATGAAGACTTCTTTTGTCTTTCCATTTAACTTCAAAAGATCACTGTTCCCACAAAAAATGTCATTTGCTTATATGACTTAAAAGTTAGTGTATTACGTCTTGTGGTATTAACTGCCTCGCAACCATAGCTAACATTCTTTTAATTCTTATGAAAGAGATGGACAGTTGAAATAGTTGTCAAAGTTGATCTTGTGACCTTTATTTTCTAATACGTCATACAGATGCTTTACAATTCTTATATTCAAGTTTTTTCAAATGCATTGCTATATTTTCCTGTGTATACTTCAAATTTTAATCGCATTTTATAGTTTTTAGTTAATTAATAAGCAGACTTTGAACCTTATTTTTGATTCGACAATTGCAGTGTGTTTGAAGGGATTAAAAAATTCGAGAAATCTTTTTTGAATAGAAAAGCAGAAAATAGATAAAGATCACCAACGATAGTGTTCGTTGACTTTCCTAAGCCTTTGATAGCATAAATAATGATACCTTATGGAAGGTCTTGATTCATTTAAAAAAATTATCCAACTAATTAAAATAATGTGTGAAATTTACATGTCAGTTGTTGCACAAAAGATATGTGAGTAGGAAATAGACGTAACGGAGTGAAGCAAAGGTGCATACTGTCTTCTTTAATATATGTTTAACTAGATTATGTAATGGAAAGCACAATTCCGAAAAATGGGATCGTCTGCAAAATAAAAAGTTGGGAAGACAGGTCAAACTTGTGAGATTGCAAATAAATTCAAAAAACAGCAGAAATAATATCTAGATTAAAAAGAGATAGCATAGGTGCAAGAGTTCTGCGACCTGGAGAGTATAACCAAAATCAACGAAGGAACAGAGAAAGATACTAACAATAAGCAGAAATTAAAAAAGCACATTATGCATTTGAATGTTAAATAATATATGAGGACAATCCAAATAAGTCAAAAAACAAAAATAATACTATTTGACATTAATGTAAAGTTACTGTATGGAAGTGGGCTACAACTTACAACACGGCAGCCGCAAGGGCTTATTGTGCCCACTAACATGTATTTAAATGCTAGGACATTCACGCACACTCATGGGTTGAGCGAGACTCGAACTTGCGCGCGCCGGCTAGAGGGCAGGGCCAACTGGTTGAACGATCTGACAATGAGCCACCGCGTCCCCACTATTGTCTTTTATTGTTTTTCTAACTGAATGTTTTTCTTCTGGCATTTCTTCACCGTATTTTTTAACATTGTTAATGTTTCACATCTAAATCCAAAAACAAGTTCTTGACTCTTTTTTTTTATATAGGAAGTCAGTTTTGTTCTTTTTTTCTATTATATTTTGTCTTTCAACATGATATTTTTTGAATTATCTAGTTTCCGTTTTACTTTGGTATTTAATTTTTGTATCTATCTAATTGGGGAGTTCTCTGCGTATATTTTTATTTTATTTTGATTATCTTACAATTGGCATAATCTTTTAATTTTTACACTTGCTGCAATTTAACAAATTTTATTCTAAAACAGAGCTATGATTCACATGAATGTTACATAGTGCATTTAATTTCAAACTAATTTATTTTTCATTGATTTTTACTTTATTACTTTTACTACTGTTTACTTTAAATTTCAAACATGAAATGTATACCGGATGTAAAATAATGTATTTTCTGAAATATTTTACGAGAATAAATCAAATACAAACCTCTTAAACAAACAGCATTTAACCCATTCATTCCCGATATTCCAAAACCACGTATGACATAACACGAAAACCTTCAATCAACATTTACACTGAGGAGCAAAAAATTGAGGTTACATTGAAGTTGGTGCATCGTGTGGTTGGTTCTCGGGTTATAAGGCCGTGGTCAGAGTTCGGAAACTCTTAACGTTTCGTCTATAACTGCGACGGACATCTTTAGAAGAAAATTTTCTGTTTTATACTCATGCGAGTATGTTAGGGATGGTGTTGGGGGCCGTAGTTGCGTCAATGGGATGGTAGATAACGTAATCGGGCAAGCTGCTAACGTCAATCGGGTCATTGCAAGTAATATGTTGGTATTTTCTGATGTCACTTGCTCTTTCGCCGTATCGCTGTCTGTTTTTGCCCCTTGAGAGTGATAAACCAAGACCTAGGTAGATTAAATCCGTCGTCCCTGTTAAAATTATTCTTATATTTATAAATCTCCACTGCCTTTCTATATAATCTCGGGTAGTAATTCCTGCAATTGGATAAAACTTGTGTTTGCTCGAATTTTATCTGGTGGTTAGGATTTTCAAAGCATGTTCAGCAACTGCTGATTTATTGGGTTGATTAAGACATCGATGACGTTTGTGTTGCTTTATCTTGGTGATAATCGTTCGGCTCGTAGTCCCACATGAGCAAAGTCTGCAGTATACCCCTGGTGTATCCTGTGGGTTTCTTGTACTTTTAGCTGGTCTAAGCAAACCCCATATCTTGGTGGTGGTAGTATAGATGGTTTTCACATTGTGTTTATTGAGAATTTTTGTTATCTGGTCCGTAAACCTGTTGATGTAAAGTAAAAAAGCTTTGCCTATCGTAGCCGATTTTGGTTGTATTCTTTGTGCGCATTTGTTGGCGTGGCACTTGTTGGGGTGGTGATTCGATTGCTTGTGAAGGTATCTATCCGTATGCGTAGGTTTTCTGTACACGGTACTCAACACCTACACGTTTAAAAAAGCATTCCTATCTTTCGATTCCAGTTTCAAGATAAAGTGTATGCTTGGGTGTATAGAATTCAAGTGCAAAAAAAATTGTGGTAGAGTCTGCTTTCCGTGTCTCCATATCACAAAAGTATCATCGACATATCTTAGCCATATCACGGGTTTTAAAAGTGCTGTATTGATGGTGATCTTTTTAAATTTCTTCATGTAGTAATTGGCGATTATAGATCTAAGAGGGCTATCTATTGCTACTTTCTATTTTTGTTCGTAATATACGCTCTGCCAAACAAAGTAACTGGACGTAAGGCACTGCTGAAATAGCTATAAGATATCGTTAGGAAAAATTTTTTTTGGTGATCTAGGGCATCTTGAATTTGATAAACATGGAAGTTGCATCAAAACTAACCATTAGATCTTTCTCTTGAAGCTGGTTGACAAAATGTGCGGAGTCCTTGATGTAACTGCTGGTATGTCCAATGTACGGTTGTAACAGACTGAATAAGTATTTGGCCAACTTGTAGATAGGACCATCGATAGCACTGACAATGGGTCACAGCGGTACATCATCCTTGTGTATTTTGGGAGCCCGTATATTCTTGGGGGCAGCGCCTCTGATGATATTAGTCTCTTTCTGGTCGGATCATCCAGAGAGGAACTCTTTATCAGTTTTCTCGTATTGCATAGTATCCGCGATGTGGGATCGCGTTTGAGCACGGTGCAAGTGTTCGTATCGAGCAGTTTGGTCATTTTCTTCGTGTAGTGCTTCTGTGCTAGTATGACTGCAGCTTTACCTTTATCTGCTAGTAAGATACCCTGGATTACCCCAAAAAAAATTTTCTTTTTCTGAAGATGTCCGCCGCAGTTGTAGAGTTTCTGAACTCCGACCACGGCGTTATAATCAGAGAACCAACCACACGATGCACCATAACACCGACCGATCTATTTTTACATTAAAATTGTGATATATTTTTAGTCTTTTAAGTTAAAAGCTTATATTTGCATTAGTAAGTGCTTAATCATTTGTTTTTCGAGAAATATTTTCCATCATATTGTTGTCTGTCATGTATAGTTACCGTAGTTACGAATTTTATTAAATAACGTTCTATTTTAAAATTTTCATTTCAATGTTTGTGTGTCGGTGTGTTTTTTTTGTGTAAAACCTTTTACTCGCACGCTAAAGTGTTTGTAAGATTTACTTAATAGTGTCTTTAGATCTTGTTGTATTAAAAATTATAGCATTGGTACAAGATGTCCGAGGACAACCTGAAACTGCAACAATTGTTGGTAAGAGCCTTTCTGCTGTACAAAAGTGGCACCGCCGCTTTGAGGAGACTGGACTGGTAACAAGAAAACCAGGATTCGGTTGAAAATAGTTTGGTGTCCGTAGGTTTGCGGAATATAACAGCTTCTGCGGTTTGGCTGTGAAATCAACTCCAACTTCTTAAAGATGTACATGTTAGTAAATGGACTGTTAAAAGAAGACTTTGTGCTGCGGAATTATCTTGTAGAAGAATGACTATGGGTTCACCATTGTATGCCGGCATCGAATTGCAAAGTTGAACTTGCCTGAAATCATCTGGCATGGAATAATGGCTGGAGCAAGGTCCTGTTTTTAGATTAGTCGCGTTTTTACCTCACTGGATCAGACGGACGTCGATGAGTATGGAAAAGACCCAGATAAACATACGGTGTAGTTTGTATTGAGGAGCGACTGTTATTTGACGGAGGGTCGTTTATGGTTGGGGCGAAAATCTCTTTAAAAGCACGCACATAATTAATTTTTATACAAAAAAAATTGTTAGTAGAATATCACTGGTTAAACTACAACTTGTAAGCTGAAAATTACAGTCTCTACGATAAAAATAATAACGAGGTACCTTACCGTCATCGATGTTAATTTGTTCGAATTTTTATTTAGTACTCTTTTACGCAGCATATAGTTTCCCTGCACATGTTGGCATTGTTCTTAGTGAAGCATGCAAAAGGACTGAAACTGGCGTATAAACCGGTTGCAGAATATATGTCGAAGTAAAGTGATATTTTGAGATTGGGAATGTAGACGATTTGTCGAAAGAAGAAGCGTAAAGTACTTATGCGTCTCTTTAAAGACAGGCTAGGCTCTTTGCTGTGTTGTGCTCAAATAAAGCTTGCCAAGAAAGTAAATCAGGTCTCTCTAAACACGATTTTAGTCACCTGGGTAAAAAAATTTAAATCAAATTTGAAGACATCTTTATTATCAGAAAACTACATAAAAACAATTGGAGTACGTAAAGGAAAATTTAGATTGAGGTTAGGATAATGTTTTCTTTACGAGCGAGTCTTTTTCTGAGCATAATTTTTCTTATCAAAACTGTAAAGAACATTTTAATTGCTCCTTTTACAAACAATTTAAACAATGAGCAAATGTAAACTATCTAGCAGAAATACTAGCTAAAGTCTGAAAAGTTTTTGGTTTCTGGCCGAACAAAGACAATGACCCTACTCATCACAGCAAACTGTGCAGTGCGTGGAAACAAGAAAATAACGTCACAACAACGGAACGGCCGATAATGTCCCCAGATGTTAATCCTTTTACAATGTGTGGTCGTATATAAAAATGAAGCTCAAGGGAAAGCCAGTGTACACGGTGAAGCAGTTGTTATTTCAAATTTTTATGCAGAAAACCTCGCCAAAAGCATGGAAAGAAGGTGTGAATCTATAATCACTAATGGAGATGATTTGAACAGATATTAGGTAAGAGATCATCTACTCTATAAGACTGCAAAAATGTAACTATGTGTGTTTGCAACTAACATTGCAACTCCTCCAATTTCAAACACACATTCAAGCCGGTTTGTTGCCAAACCCCGCACAAACGTTTTTTAGATTTTTGATTTAGATCACATCTGTTATAGATCTAAACATAAATTATCATGAAGTAATCAGACAGTTTGCGCCACCTATCGGTGCTTCATGCACTATGTGGCCAATTGTTGCCATTAGTAGGCGCATGCGGCATAACTTTAATTTATGTGAAACCGAATATAGCCGAAAAAATGCCATTATGCTTAGATATGGCTGATAAAACAATTATTACCTAACTCTGAATCAAATAGTTAGTTTATTCTTGCTAGTGCCTTCAAGCATACTGAATGTGCGTGCCGAGCTATACCTGAGTTATCACAACGGCGGAGCCGCAGCCGCAGCGTTGCTTAAGGTCAGGCAAATTTATATATTTATTAATTTAATTTCGAAAACTCGTGTATATCTTTAAAAGTTTTCATAATATTTAAAAGTGCGCATTATTAAGATACCTATTACACTGCATGCGAACGATAAACACTCGGGATCGGGAACATGTTCCCTTTCACGAGTAACGCAGGACCTGGGACCCCAAAATTTAACACTCAAGCCAATAATGGATTCGGACAAAATGGTAATTACTCTAATCAGCCTATTATGCAGTCATCAAACATACTAGGACAATCGTTTGTAAATGCACAAATGCCACTAATGTACCCCAACCGATCCCCAGCGAATCAAGCACCTTTACTAGGATTCAATCAACAGCCAAGTCAAATAGCACCTTCATTCACACCGACTTATAATCAATTTCCACCTGTACTATCAGCACAGCAGGTTAGTGCAAATTATGATAATTCTGTTAGCAGCAATATAAACTATAAAACAACAGAAGATAACTTAGCATGTGATGATGAAACAATGAACTACAATGAAACACAAAATCAAACCAAACACGCCTGGCAAATAGTAACCAAAAGAAAAAGAGCAAAACGACAAAATTCTTCTGAAATTGATGCCCAAATAAAACTGCTAATCAGTTCTCACTTCTCTGAAAGCAATAACAACACGTCTAATACTTCAATTCCTCCAAAAAGAGAACCGAAACCTCCACCAATCTTTATATACGGGGTCTCAAATTACAAAGACATGATCGATAACTTAGCACAAGTAGTTGAAGAAGAAACTTACACTACCAAAACGTTAGCAAGCAATACTGTTAAAATAAACCCCAACACTCCTGAAACCTATAGAAATTGTGCACTATTGATATCAGTTAAAACAAGATAGAGCATACCGTGTAGTCATAAGAGGCATCCACCCTTCTATTCCCCTACCAGAAATTATACAAGAACTTGAGAAAAAAGAACACAAAGTTCGTAATATTACAAATGTCAGGCATCGGGTTACTAAAGAGCTCTTACCTCTATTCTTTGTAGATCTCGAGCCACAAAACAATAATAAAGACATCTTTAAATTAGAATTTCTGTATAATTCTAAACTTCGAGTAGAAGCGCCAAGAAATAAAGGTGGGATCGTACAATGCACAAGATGCCAAGACTATGGACACACGAAAACCTATTGTAGGAAACCGTTTAAGTGTGTTAAATGCGGAGAATCACATAACATCTCTAGTTGCAGCAAATCTAAAAATACACCAGTAACATGTGCTCTATGTCAGAAAAATCATCCAGCGAACTACAAAGGCTGTAAAGTTTAACAAGACTTAATAAACAGAAACCATCACCTAAGACCAACCAGGCCCAGTCCTTTGTTACAAAATATTACAACTAATACTCCACTACATCCAACAACCCCAACCCCTACTTATGCCCAAATGACCGCAGTACAACCTAACATTCCATCTAACAACACCGAAACAGACCTAACTGGCAGATTTACTATATTCTTTAATGATTTTAAGAATATGTTCAATCAATTACTCAACCAGAACAGTATGATTCTAACCATGCTGACAACAGTTATCAATAAATTAACTCAATAATGACCCCTGCACTTAGAATTGCAGAATGGAACGCAAATGGCTTATCAAACCTTATTCAGGAACTTAAGCTATTTCTTATCATAAATAAAATTGATATCCTTCTAATCGCTGAAAGTCATTCAACACAAAGGACAACTCTTAAAATACCATACTGTTCCATTTACTATGCTAACCATCCTGATGATGCGGCTCACGCAGGGTCTGCAATCATAGTCAGATCTTCAATAAAACATCACGTACTCCAAACATACATAACACACAAAATTCAAAGTGCCATCATAAAAGTAGATACTTTCCCCCGACCTATTACAATTGCTTCAATGTATTGTCCACCAAGTTATTCTATCACATGCGATGTATACCTCGAGTTCTTTCAACGACTCGGCTCACACTTTTTAGTTGCCGGAGACTGGAATGCTAAAAATACAGCCTGGGGATCTAGGCTGATTACTCCTAAAGGCAGAACATTATTGAGAGTTTTAGAATTAAATGATTTCAACTATTTGTCGACTGGAGAGGCAACTTATTGGCCGACCGATCGAAATAAAATCCTTGACCTGTTAGACTTTGCCATAACTAAGGGAATCTCAGACCTACATAGTGATATTGAATCCAATTTAGATCTGCACTCTGACCACAGTCCTGTAATAATAACTCTAAGCACCAGTATTATATGGAAAAAGCCACAACAGAGACTGTCTTCCAGAAAAACTGATTTGAACCTATTCCGTCAACATATCAATGATAATATATCACTAAATATCCGCTTAAAAGATAAGGAGGACATAGATGAAGCTGTGCAGTACCTAACTACGTTAATACAAAGCGCTTCCTGGACCTCTACTCCAGAACCCCATGGCCTCACCCGCAACAATTAGAACATTCCGCTTCATATTAGAGAATTGGTCATCGCAAAGCGCAGAGCTCGGCGCAGGTAGCAGACTACCAGGAATCCAATTGACAAAACTTATTTAAATCGAATAACGCACAATGTTATCCAAGAAGCAAAAAACGAATCCTTCGAACACTACATCGTCAATCTATCTACTGATGATCACTTCCTGTGGAACGCGACAAAGAAATTCAATAGACCCATAGTATCTATTCCACCTCTACGAAAAGTTTATGGGAGCTGGGCGCGGACAAATATTGAAAAATCCAACAGATTCGCAGAACATCTTGCTAGTGTATTTTCCGCTCCTGATGTCCTCAACGATGATGTAGATGATGTCGAAATAAAAACATTCTTAAACGCCCCTTGTCAGATGTCTCTTCCACCCGAGCCTGTTTCACCTGCAGAAGTCAAAAAAGAAATAAGTCTCTGAAATCCTCATAAAGCTCCTGGATATGATCTCATTACAGGTGAAGTACTGAAAAACTGCCCTAGAAAAACTATTGTATTACTCACAACCATATATAACAGCATACTACGCCTGTGCTACTATCCGATACTATGGAAGTATGCAATAATAATCATGATACTGAAGCCAGGAAAACCTCCAACTGATGCCACTTCCTATAGGCCAATAAGCCTCCTTCTTGTAATGTCCAAAATTTTCAAAAAACTTGTCCTCACCAGAATTGTAAACGTAACACATATAGATGCCTTAATCGCTAACCACCAATTCGGCTTCAGACCCAATCACTTCACTATCCAACAGTGCCATAGAATTGTTAATAAAATCAAAGAAAGCTTAGTAGCAAAACAAATGTGTACATCAGCATTTTTAGACGTAAAACAGGCGTTTGACAGGGTGTGGCATGCAGGCTTACTTTTCAAACTTAAACAACACTGACCAAATCAATTGTTCCTCATCCTTAAGTCATACATGTCCAACCGTTACTTCCAAGTTAAATTCTAAGACTCATTTTCTGACTACCAGACTATCAACTCTGGTGTACCCCAAGAAAGTGTGCTGGGACCTTTCTTGTACTTACTTGTTTACCGTTACTAGCAACGTTCGCTGATGATACAGCCATCCTTTCTACAGATCTCGATCCGATACGAGCTTCTGCATAATTGCAAGCTTATCTTGATCAACTCCAAATTTGGCTTACGCACTGGAAAATTAATATAAACATTGATAAGTCGTGTCAAGTCACGTTCACAACACGAAGAGCCGAATGTCCTCCTCTTACCTTCAATAACACTCCCATTCCTGTCAAAGGAGAAGTTAAATACCTCGACCTTCATCTTGACGCAAAACTAACTTGGAAAACACACATTAAGGCAAAAAGACGTCAATTAGATTTAAAAGTGAGGAACATGTCTTGGTTACTAAATCGTAGATCTCAGCTCTCACTACAGAACAAACTCCACATATACAAAACCATTCTTAGGCCTATTTGGACATATGGTGGCTGCAGTAAGCCGTCTAATGCAAAAATTTTACAAACCTTTCAATCTAAAACCATCAGAATGTTACTAAATGCACCTTGGTATGTCTCCAACAACACCATACACGACGACCTCAAAATATCGTTTATACACGACGTCATCAGTGCTTACTCTGTTAAACATAAAAATCGAAGCATAACCCACAGCAACGAGCTAATCAGTGAACTGTTTAGACAACCAATGGAAAATAGAAGACTTAATAGAACATGGCCAGAAGACCTAGCTAAGTGAATCCAGAGAGCCGTCAATGGATAGCCTCTGACTCAAGTGAACTTCTTTCAATCCATTTACTTATTACTTTATTAAGCAGATTGTAAATTTGCATTAATCCAATAAAAAAAAAAATAAAAATAAATATTTAGCTTGGGTCGCCCGTCTTTGAGACGAGCCTTTTTGCTAGTAATGTATACTTTAATAAAAAAATTATCCACGCCTTCATATTTTTAAGATTGTTATTGAACAGGCTGATAGTAGCAAAAAACCAAGAAAGTGTGGGAGCAAACGTAATTTTTATAAGCACTCATATTAATTCAGTATTTGTTATAAATTTAAATAGTTGTTACGTCAATGTTACATAATTACAATTAATTTTCACTTAATATTAATTGAAAACTTGCCAGGGTAGCAACTTTGTCCCTAACAGAAAACATCGAATGGCATGTGGAAGCAAAAACCTGCAGTTGCTCTGAAGTTGACCAAGGCGAACGTGGTGTAGGTCCTAAAAAATACAGTGGCACTTGTTCTTGCCCTGCTCGTGGCGGCTGCAGCAAAAGGCAATGCACGATTTGTGAATATGCATTGCACGCGAAAAAGGATTTGATTAGCTTTCCGGGCGGTTTTAGGAATGAACACGCCGTTTACGTGCCTGTATTTCGTTGAATTGCTGGAAGTACGGGGTGTTTCCGTAGATGGCCCAATTAAACTATTTATTTGTACATAAGTGCGTAGCTTACTTACTAATATTACCAACTTAATTATTATTTAGGGAACAAATACTTAGATTATAAAAATGATTATCTCTTTTGGTATTTCAATTACACAACTAATAGTTAATATTGGTATAGAAATATTCCTAACTCAAATATAATTTATTTTATCGTTAAATTATGTTAAATATAAATGAGTTTTTAAGCCACAACAGATAACTATACAAATATTTCCAGATATAAATCTCATTTAGAATCAAGGATCTGTTGCCAGTAAAGACCTGTTTTATGATATTTTTAAGTATGAACAGAAAAACCCACTGAAAACTAATATTTTATTGGATCTAAGAATTTAGATACTTTAAAGAGATGTTTTGTAAATTAAATTTAAATGTCACTATTAGTGCCACTGTAATGGACCAATAAGATGATTGAATAACCATTTTTTAAATAAGTAATACAAAATAAGGTAATTGCTTAGTATCTTTAATTATTATTATTTTAAAGTACATGTAATACTAAAATGTCCTTTATCACTCAGGACTACTATTGAGAAAGATTTTTTTATTCTTATCATTCATCTCTTTTAGAAAGACGGTGGGACACGATTAACCAATTATGATTTTCCCGAAATGTACCTGAAACTCGATTAATGCGTTAAAGCTTCCTTTGATTTATTAGGAGGGCTAGTGTAAAGCCTAAATCTAGAATTTAAGGGTAAAAGCACGTTTGTGCTGTAACTTCAGTTCTTCTCTTAATTTTGATTTAACAGTATTAGATTTTCTTGGTTTTCTTATATTATTTACTGGTACATACATACTTATATAGCTTTGTTTATTCTTAAATGTTTAATTTAAATATATTATAGAGAATACAGAACGTCCAAGGGTTGTCTTTTCTGTAATTTGATTTATACAGTCCTTTAACTAGACTGGTCTCGTTCATTTGCTTAAGGGGTTAATAATATTTTAGTTGGTAGTCCTCGATTTGTTTTATTATTGTTTGCACCTGCAGCTATTCTCTGATAGTGCCATTTCTTGCATCATTTTTCTGTGATTTCTAATAATCTTCATTTCCATACTTTGATTTCCCTTTTGTTTCTTCTTTAACACCCAGGTTTTCCCCCCGAATGTTAGTGTAGGTACAAATGCGGTTCTGTATATATAGTTATTTTTGCTGTTACATAAATTTCTCTCCCTGTCAGGAAGCTATTACTGAGGTTATAATATATCTGCACTCTCTATTCTATCATTGATTTGTATTTTATCATTACCCTTATTTTCGAGTCGTTCTTCTAAGTATTTAAAGGTAACAATTTGTTAAATTGTCTTTTAGTTTAGCTTGATATTAATCCTTATAGTTGATTTTCCACCAATGATAATTATTGTTTTTTCTCATTTGACTTATTCTCTTTTAATTTATTATTTTGTATATTTATTTTTTAAATTCGCTTTCTTCTTTGTAAGTATAACGAAGTCGTCAACAGATGCACAATTACTTATCTGAACTGTTTCTAAATTCAGTCTAAACTCACTTGACTGTGTCTTGTTTGTTTTATTTTAATTTATCTATTGATCGTACTTTATTCTATACTTTTTTGTGATAGTCTGTCAAATGTCTTTTTCATATTAAGAAAAGCCAAGTATATTTTATTATTTCTGTTTTTTATATTTTTATGCTATTTGTTTAATCTTAAATATAAGTTTTTGCATGGTTATAACTTTACTCAAGCCACTCTAGGAGTGTTCGAGCAGGGGTATTTGTTATTATTTTGGTTTTATTTCGCTTACCTTTGACGCTATACTCAGCAGGTTGATTATTTGATGATTATAAAGCCTAACCTTCTTTCCATGGTATATGGTATTGTATATTTTTGCTAATATCTTCTGTAATATCTAGAAGTCTTTTACTTTTTTCAAGCCTGTTTGTGGTATCTTGACTACTTTTAGTTGTATGCGCTCTTTTGACGGTTAGATTTCTTATTTTCTTTATTGTCTTGATTATTTTTCTTTTTCAGCATATTTTTAAATTATTTCTCCTCTTTTCAATTATATATTTTTCTATAGTTTGTAATACTTCATACCAATCCTTGACGAGTTTAATTATTTAATTTTTACCTCAAATCTTATGTTTTTATGACCTAAAGAACACTTTTTAATTTGTACGGATATAGGTTTTAATTTTTGCCCACACTTTGTTCAAAATTTTTTGCTTCAATGCTATGTTTTTGTAATCTTGTTATGTCTCGTTATTTCCTTTGTGCAGCTGCATGTTCTATTTTTTTTAGCTTAACTCCATAAAATTTTTATTTCACTAGATCACTTTTACTTCCGATTTCTATTTATTTTTGTTGTATAACACATTTTTTGTTTTTGCACTTATTAGGATATTTCTGAAGGCGTTTCATGCTTCTTGTACATTTCTCGTATGTTTCTGGTATTGTTTACCATTTCTTAAACTTTTTCTCTACAGGTGCTTCATACTTTTCTCTAGATCTTTCCGTATATTTTTATTGTTTTCTTAATAATATTGTTTTTTTAATAATATTGTTTTGTAATTTTGATTATTGTTATTATTGCCCGCTTTCCGGCAACTTACTATTGACTTCGCTTTCAAGATATAATAGTCGCTTTTTATGACTCTGATATGTTCATATTACCAAATAATGTATTATAAATTTTTTATATGTACTTGAAACCTCTTTGGTGTGCACCTTTGTGTTAAATAAATAACTTAATCATCAATAGGTTATTTTGTACACAAAAAAATTAGCTCTGATATTCTTTTTGACACGTGCTATTCAAATTTCCTATCACCATAATTTTTCCTTTGTAGCTTTCCACTACTTTTGATACTTTTGTTCAGAATTCTTCTATAGTTTCCGGTCTATTATTATCATTTGTTTCGAAAAGAATAAATGTAATCTATCATTTTCCCTCATTTGTATTCAAATTGTCATGATTCTTCTGGATATGCATTCCCATATTTTAAATACTTTATCATATTTTTATATATTATGTAATCAATTTTTTCTTTTGCTTATATCAACATGCAGCCCTTCTTCAGTTTTTTATTTTTAGTTTCTGTAATCGCTAGTATATTTATACCTCTTTCTTCAAATTCTTTAACAAGCTCTTTTCATTTTTTACTTAATCCCTGATATTCCCTGTTGCCGAATTTACTTCTTGTAAACTCTTTTCATGGAGTGCTTTAGCCAAGTTTCCATTCTTTTTAGTTTATGATAGTAGTGTTTTTGAATATCTTTTATGCGCTGTTTGACAATAATAATATTCTTTGTTCACTGGTATTGTTTTAAAACATATGTCAACTTGGATTTGGAGAAACAACTTTATGCATGTAACACAAAAATTATTTCACACAATCTTGCAAACAGTAGTATTAGTTGCGATTTATTTAAAATTAGGATATTTGTGTTATACAGGATCATCAAGCTAAATCCCGATTTTTTAGGTTCTATTTCGATGAAATTAGGTAGCACAAGTTAACTTCACAATCTACAAAAGCCGACAAAATGAGTCGAGAATACTATCGCAGAGCTGCTATATCCGAATATACAGAAATCATTGCTATGATTATTAACTTGGCTACGAAAAGGCTGACGTTTATGACGTAGCCAAAAGGAATAGAAAATTTGACTACCTAGAGAGGTAACTGTTGAAAAAGCAACTCACAGAAAGCGATCAAGAGAAGCAATAAATTCGTCTGCAAATTGAAAGAAAAAATCGATCAGAGCATGACTGACCTGACAAAAAAATAATAGACGTAGCGAAGTCGACGGTGCAGTGTAATGCACCAGCACTTCCACTGTAAGTATTTCGTCCTGAGAAACCTCCAACTGTTGACTAAAAAAATAAGATAAAGATAAAGTTAAATGCCCAAGCACTGATAAACGACATCAAGAACGATAACACTAGCTTCCCAAAGTTCTTTTATGTAAAAAAAACTTTATTCAAAATAAAAAGATAAACTGTTGGGTCTACCAAGATACTTTTAAAAGTACTGATCATAGTGGGTACATGATCCATCTTTGTAATGGTGCTGGGCTTGAAGAGCAGTGACGAGGATGTCATGTGACGTCATTTATTTGTCATAAGCTTGAAGGTGACCGCCGACAGTTGTCTAGTCTTGGATAGAGGAAATGGCCGCTGGGAAAACGTGCGTCTTTCAGCAAGACTTCGGTCCAGTCCATAAAACAAGGAAGATCTAGGCCTGGTTATATAACAATCTCCGAATTACAGAAAAATCTCGACATGTTACAGATTTTCACCGAGGATTTGTCAAATGCAAACCCGACACTATAAATACTGCAAGTCATGGCTTTTTTGCAATTAGAATTTCCTTATATTTAAATATAAATAAAAAGGTAATAGATAATCTATTTACTTTAGAAATTTAAATATAGTTTAATAATCAACAAATATATTTTTGTAAAACCTGCAGTTAGAGCTGCTGAAAAAGGCGCGCGGACCAGTTCGAGTGTTACTAGAAACTTGTGGATGTATGTGATGTTCTAGTTTTGTAAGTAGTATGTAGGGTTGCATATTAATAGGCATAATAAGTCTCTCAGGCTGCAGTGCCAGCAAGTGCGCTCTAACAAACAAAAAACGTACAGTTTTATATTTTATTTGAGAACAAGTTAACTTATAAATTGATCTTTTAAAAGAAAATGGTTATGGCCACATTTTTGTATGTTTTACCTATCAAATTTTGAATTACTTTGAAAAACTTTTTAATTTGGACTAGAAGCAGATTTTACCAAATTAGTATTACTATTGAGCTAATTGTTGCAAAAAATCAGTCGCAGTAGGCGAGAATACTCAGAATTAGCTCGATGAGGGCACGCGTTGTTCCCTGCGGTCGCAATTACAACCGCAGCCCGTTATTGAGTTTGATTGGTAATGAGGTGTTGCTGGAATAGCGGCATAAACAAGTTGTCCGGTACTACTTTATATAGGCAAATTCATTCCCGCTGATTAGGCCAAATGAACGCTAATTACTCCACCGACAAACAAGCAGTTTAAATAATAATTCGCTTCCATCATCCCGGCTGCCGATGGGATTACGGCCACAATGGATTTTATTTATACGCCAATTCTGCGGCAGTTACAATTGCTTTAGTTGTAATTTAGCAGTTTTGGTTGCTGCTACTGCGTAATGCAATTTTTGGCTAACGTTGGATTGTTTTTAACATTGTTACTGCACAATTAGCCTGCACGACAAGCGACAGGAGCGGTTAACAACATATATGTGCAGCTCACGGAGCTAGTTACTCCCGGCCCCTTGGAATCAACATTATTGTATTAACAAAAGTTCGTTAGAGACGAATCGTTAATTAAATTGGTCGAAATTACATATGCTGTTTCGAGTGAAACAAGTAGAGCTCGTTCGAGCTTTAAAAGCTTGGTTTAGTAAAAATATATCTCGGCAACCTACTTTTATATGTTCCACCAAAAGCATTTCATATGTATGTGCTAAACTACTAATGGTTTTTATCTGTTTGTTTCTGTATAATTATTACCCAATAAAATAAATGCTAAATTTTTCCTTATTTTCACACTTCTAATTTTAATTCAAATTATTGATTAAATAAACGTTACAAGAGGCAAGATAAAAATCGAATTCAGCGATAATCATTTATAATAATAACAAGAACGGTGTAATACCGTAAAGGAAGCTTTCTACAGCGGTGCGAAATCGCAACGGTCACTTTCGGTTGCCGTTAACCGATTTGGCTGAAAATAAATCCCATGAAAGGTACTGTCCTAAGATGTGTGTATGCCAAGTTTGAAGTGAATCCGTTGGATACAACGGAAGTTATCTTGTCTCCAGATGCACAGAAAGACATGAATTTTCAAAATCGTAACGGTCACTTCCAGTTGGCGTTAACTGATTTGACTGAAAATAAATCCCATGAAAAGTACTGACCTAAGATGTGTGTATGCCAAGTTTTAAGTGAATCCGTTGGATAGAACGGAAGTTATCTTGTCTCCAGACACGCAGACAGACAGACAGGATGATAATCTCATTAACTTTCTACCATAAGTTCCGCTGTAGAAAGTTAATAATGGTAAAGCTCTAACGCCCCGCGTGGGAGCACGGCCTGCGAACTGAGAGGTTAAGGCTCTCATATGTCCGTCTTTATTGTCTGGTCGTCGCGCACCATCTCTGATGCGGGGCAATGTGGCAAACACCGCGCCTTAGAGGTCCGCCATTATTACCTATTGCTCGAGCGAGCGCAGGTACTCAATTACTTTTAGTAAATGAGTAGGCCACCCGCCAGGAATCAGAGCTCCGGGGAATTAACCCGGGTCCGACCGCACTGCAGTCTGCCCCTCAACTCCTTAGACATCTGGCGATTGATAATAATTTACGTTATAACATTATATTGTTGGCAAATATCTTGAATTTGATAGACATTTTTCTTTTCTGTCAAAGAAGTCTAATACTAATTTTGTCAGTTAATTAATATAATGCTGATATACAAGTATTGGCGAAAATAATGGAAACACTTGTCAAAAGTGGTACATATTTTCACTGTGCCAGGTGACTCTTGGCACTTCGTAAATCAAGCGTCTTTTGTTTGCTGCAGGTAGTATGGGCTGTGCGCTAATAGTAAAGTGAGGTAGTGTGGTTATAGAGGTTGTGCAGACGTGGTGAGTGACCAGTATGTCCGACCTGACCGAGTTTCTAAGAGGTCTAAGTGTTGATGCCGGTCTAGCTGGAGCATCTGTGAGAAGAACAATGACGTTATGCGGTATAACACGAGTCATGATCTCGAAAGTCATGACCACATGCACGTTAAAACAGGGTCGGTAAAGCATAATAGTGGTCGAAAGACGGAACTGCAAGATAGGGACAATCGCACAGTGGTTTCAAACCAAATTTTTCGAAATAAAATTCTGTGACTTTCCAGAAGCTTCACATAAACTATTCAAATTTGGCAGAAAGGCAGTTGAATATATAAGCAAAAATTGGGCATTAACGTTAGCAAATGTGTTTTTGGATGTGGTTTTATTATTGGGATGCCATTAACGACCCAAAGTTCAGGTCCAAACATTAAAAGAACATGTACAATTTTTTGAGAAAATTTATTTCTGAAATTAAATTATATCATTAACAGCAATATTATTTGTATTAAATTAGAATTTAATTTAGCTTTAGGAAATAAAGGGATCTGAGGACACTAATAAATATGCAGAAGGTCTTCATTCGTCGATGATTGTTTACTTTTCCGGGTATGGTTTCGGCAGAAACGTTTAAAATCTTTGTTCTTCGACTCTTGGAATTTTTCCGACAACTTTCCAATTGGGACTGATGTTAAATCCAAAACGGCTTTTTCGTGGATAAGCACTATGTGAACAGCAGACGGCATGGAGTACCACTCATAAAGGCGAACATACTTATATGCTATTTGTGTGGCGTACTATATATACTTAGAAGTGTCGACGATTTCACCACTACCCGAGACTTGAAAAATTATAAAAAACCTATGAATAAGGCGAATTTCAACATCTGTTGTTCTGCAACGTCTTGCTGTAGAATTTCTACAGTTATGCCAAATTGTTGCTTAAGTTGTCGCTAGATTTTTTTGCCGACTTTTTATGACCTTTTTTCTCTGAACTTCTTACACTCCATTTCTGCTCCTTTAATTTAAGCCAATAAACAATATGCAGGATACATTCCATAAAACTTATCCATTCAGGTAGAGTTGATAGGCCATATTCCGAAGATTCCTTTACAATAGGCCTTTGACGAATAGCATCAATGTCATATCTGATGGTTTGACACCACACAAAGGACATTAATCAGCTGAAGGGGTATTAGTTAGTGCCTGACATACTTTGCCATTCAATATAGTCAATAATAATTCATGTTTAATAAACAAAATTAATGTTTTATCATAATTTCCATTAGACATAAGCAGCAGATTTCATTCTGTATGGCGCTTACACAGTCAGTATTTTGTCTTTAGACTCATTAGAAAATTCAAACATAATTGATCTACAAAGTTTGATAGATGGAGTATAAGGATTCATTTAACAATGTTGACGATCAACTTTGTTAGAAAGCTCTAAAGGAACAAGGGATTACATAAAACACTTTCATCAGAGTCAACAGGATCGACAAAGTTTTGTTTATACCATATATAAACTACGGCCAGAAGAACTTTTACAATTCTATTTTAAAGTCATGATCAAATTATTTCTGTCTGGTAAGATCTCATTCAGTTCAATAGACGACAATAGTTTCGAAACTGATAGATCAAGTAATTTTTAAAATTTGATTTGACTATCTGGTATGTACAAATTTAAAGAGTAATATTTTGTCTTTGCTTCGAAAAGGTTTTTCTAAGGTGGAAAAATTAAACAAATTTTGTTTATTACTTGACGTCTAATTCTTTTATATGGATGCTAAGAAAATTTGGCATCCACAACTAAAGAAAATGTTGTTTCACCAGGCAGACATTTATCTTGATTTGAGTCACTTGCCGAGCAATCTTCATCAATATTTTGCAGAAGTTTTTAAAGTTGAGCTGCAACATTTTTGTATCCAGATATCTGGAGATTATATTACAAGGCATTTTATAGCCTAGCTCTTGAGTATTTAGCATTTATCTCCTGTTTGGTTTTAGCTGCACAGTTTTAAACTTTTTACAGGTCGTTCAACATTACCAACGTTACTAGCCTGAGAAACGTCACAATTAAACCTTGTTTCAATTCATTGAAATAATATTCTTTTAACCACGATTCATTTTTTTTAATAAATAGTGTTTTATTTCGTGCCGAGTCTTCCTATTTAGATTTGAAAATGGGCATAAACCTTTCCCGAAAGTGCGCTCCCAGTAATGCCAGGTGCTACACTAAATTTATTTTTAATATAATTAACTAAAGACGAGGAAGGACATAGAAGGAAAATTCTAAAATAAAGAAGTATGATCGTTTCATCAAGAAGTAAAGAAAGCAGAAAGGGGATATCGCAACCGATAGCCCTACTTAAAAAATAAAGCAGAAATGTTAACAACAGAACATAATAAAATATTGGGGACATGGAGGGAGCATTTTAAAAATTTGTTAAATGAATGAGAAGCAGAAGAACAATTAGAACAACACCAACAAAAACAGCAAGAAGTAAATATAGAAGAACCAACTAATAAAGAAATAGAGATTATAATAAAATCAATGAAAAATAATAAACGACCGGGAGAAAACAGCATAACAGCAAAAATGATCAAAGTAGGAGGTAAATGCTTAATAAATAAATTTAGTAAAATAATAAAACAAATATGGATAAAAGAGGAAACGCCAACGGAATGAGAAAATGCCCTCATATGCCCAATATATAAAAAAGGGGACCCATCGATATGCAAAAACTATAGAGATATAGCGCTATTAGACACCTGCTACAATTAGGGCAATTAACAAGGAAAAGGTTAAATATATACACCGAAAAAATATTAGGGGAGTACCAAGCAGATTTCAGAAGCAACAGAAGCACGGCAGACCTATTATTTGTCTTCAAAGAAATACAAGTTACTAGTTATAAAAGAGAACTAGTAATAAACAAGTAATAAAAAATACAATTTTGAAAGTGCCAATCACCAATACCTAGGTGTAACTATTAAAGAAAAGAAATATAAAGAATTAAAAATTCAAGCAAAAATTTCAAAGAGAAATATAGATACTTGAAGACACTTATGAAATCGTCGTATGTGTGAGGAAGGACAAGGAAAGAATTAAGTGGAGAGAAGCTCCCAAAGGTAGCGATAAGTAGAAGATCAATAAGAAAGAAAAGAGAAGATAGATCTAGAAAAAGATGACTGAATAATGTGGAGGCAGACCTGAAGACGATGAGGGTTAAGAACTGGAAAGAAATAGCAGCAAACAGAAAAGAATGGGAAAAACAGTACAGAATGCCTAAAAATAGTCCCTGAAAATTATTTTGAAAATTAGTTTCAAATTGGCTTATAAATTTTAATGTTAAGTTCAAGTAAATAAAAAATGTAAAGTATAAAATATAAAAGTAGAAAGTAGAGACTAAGAGAAAATGTACATATACCAATGTATGCACTAGGTCTACATGGTCTGTAAAGCAAATAAATAATAAACTAAAACAAACTTAACATTACACCCTTGTTCAAATAACACATTAACTAGTTCAATATTTTTTAATACTATTTATTTTTCTAATTTAACAAATATAACAACTAATTAAACACAATTACTTAAAATAAGCACAATTAAGTAAATGAATTAAATAACTCGTTTGATTTGAAATGAAAATGTCGTCTCTGTCGGTTTTAAATACATAGTGAAAGCAAGCAACAAACATTGATACTAAAGCTAAGGTCGTAAGTAGTCGCAGTTAATTCTTACAAGGATTGTTTACTAAAAATATCAAACACAACACTAGCAGAATGAAAGGTGGGAGAGGATTAAATCAAAATTGAGTTTAAAAGAAAAAAATATGCAATAGTTGGCTTTTTCTACTATTTTCAACAACTTTAAACCCAAGAAAACTATTTTTAACTGATAATTTTGAGTTATTATTCACAAAAAGCTCCTGAAGTAGTTATTAGCATTCATTTCTCAAAAATAATTTTTAAATTTCTCATAATTCTTTCACGGTACATCGAGCAGCCTTAATTGTCTTACGAGATAACGCTTTGTAGTTTTACCAAAAAAACCAATGTAAAAGAATGCAATGACGAGAAAGAAGAAAAATCAGATTAATGAGCCATAATCTTAAAATATTTCTAAAGATAATATACGACAAAATTTTTAAGAAGTAAGAAAAGAACCTCATTCAACTACTTAAAGACAAAAACAGATATAAAAGATATGAGAATAATACTTTTAATATTTTAACCCAACTGCTAATATAAAATTAGATAATGAGTAATCAGGAGTAATTCAGATACAAATAAGACCGAGATAAGGGTGCGTACTTTCGCTTCTGTTCTTCAATCCTATTTGAGGAAATAATCAGGAATGGTTTAGAAGAAACATAAGTCGGAATAAAGGTAAGTGAAAAATGCATTAATAATGATAGACACGCAGACGACACTATACTCATTGCAAAGTCGTTAGAATATACACAAAGAATATTAGATGAGGTAGTAGAAAGCAGCGAAGAAAAAAGCCTGAGATTCAATGTTAAGAAAACCAAATTTATGACAATCACAAAATCGCAGCAATACCAAGAAAATTTATGGATTGGAAGTAAAAAAGTGGAGAAAATACAAAATATAAATACTTAAAAATAATTGTCATTGAAAATAATTAATACAGAGAAAATTAAGGCAAGGACAATATTTAATAAAATGAAGAATGTATCATGCAACAGACATGGATCTACAACTTAAAATGTTGAGATGTTATGTATTTTTAGCAGTATTTTATGAAAGGCAGGCTTGGACGAGGAAAAAACATATTAGACAGACTAAAAGTATTGGAGATGTCGACTTATCAAAGAATTCTGAAAATAAGCTGGGTAAAAAGAGTAACAAACGATAAAGTGTTTAGAAAAACGAGAGAAAAAAATACTAAATACAGTTAAAATAAGAAAATTGCAATATCTGTGCCATATAATGCGAGGAAAGAGATATGAAAATCTACAAAACATTGTACAAGGGAAAATACAAGGAAGAAGAAATAGAGAAAGAAGACGTATCTCCTAGTTAAGTAACCTGGGAAAATAGTATAATTGTAGTTCCATTGAATTGTTCAGATCTGCAACGCAAAACAAAACGAATAATCAATGATAACCAACCTTCTTAGAGAAGGTGGTACTTAAAGAAGAAGAAGTAACACTTACAGTTTTGAAAAATGACAATTAAAATGCTTTAAATAAAAACATTTGCCAGATTAGGTACTCCCAACTATGTAAGAACAAGTATTCATCGACAAATATCGACAGTCATTTTTAAGCAGTAGTATCAAAATATAAAAAAAAATTAATTAGGAACCACTGTGCGTCAGGCCTTGAAATGTATTGTGACGTTCCAAAAGAAAACAACGGCCGAGAAAGTGACTATAGAACTTAATCAGCACCTAAGTACCCTAGTGTAATCCAAAACAACGAGGCGAAAACTGCATAAACTGGGCCCTAATAACAGACACGAATGCATGGTTAGTGCCTACAAAAACTGGATGTTGGAGGACTCGCAACGTGTCATTTGGTCGGGCGAGTCAACTTTTACCTTCTTTTCCACCACTGGATGCGTGTTTGTCTGGCGAACATCCTCTGAAGCATATGATATGGGCTCTCTCTGCCCAATTGTTAAATATAGAGGCGGCTCTATTATAATCCGAGGTATTCGGCAGCCCCCCTTGTCACATTACACGGTCGGGTCGCAGCAGCAGTGCAAAGAGAACTCTTGGGTAACCAGGTCCACCCAATAGTGCAAACTTTATTTCCAGGCGGAAATGCCATATTTCAGGATGGTAATGCCCCCATTAACATTGCTGGTCCTGTTTAAGAGTGGTTTCAAAAGATGCTGATTAGGTTTAACATCTTTCCTGGTTAGCTCAGTGCCTAGACCTGAATATCATCGAGACTCTGTTTTGGAAAATAGGAAATTGAAGGCTGAGCTGTATGAAGAATGGGTTTAAATTCCATTCACTAGTACTCAAGACTTGCATCGCTTTATTTCGTCCAGAAGTCACCTCCCAGCATCTATAGTAAGCTTGAGTGCTCAGAGCAAGAATACGTTGTTTTCGTTACCTCTACTTTTTAATAAATAGATGTCGGTAGGAATGTATTCAAGATACATGTATATGTTTGAAGGACATGAGATATTCCATAACTGCTATGATTTGAAAAATCTGATCACTTATTGGGTGTTAGCGATTCCGTAGAAAGATATGAAGGTCATATGCAGATGTGCTCTACAAATGATAAATGACAGTATAAATAGTGCCTAATAAGAGCCAACAGTTGATGTTTCAAAAGCTAAAGGCATCGGTGGAATTTGTGGAAACATTCTGCGCTACCACACGAGGATGTACCAAAGTACTTTTTTGCTATCTATGAAGGCCTTTCTTAGGAAGATTTTTTTAAAAGAGCTTAAGCGCTTATCGGTAAAACATAAATGTAAGTTTAAATTCAAGTATTTGACGTTTTGCTCCAAAACAACATCCGTTTTATCTAAAAATTATCGAAACTGTGCACATTTGGACCTTTTAATGAAGGCTACAGTTACAGTTTACAAGTAACATGTAAGCTGGATGTTGTTGGAGTGTAAGCAAAAATTTACGCCAACAAGCCTGACACGAACAGATAGGTGTGACAAAGAAGCCCGGAAGCACGATAAGCAAGTAAACGAGACACTTAAAGAAGCTAAAGAACTATTGTATAGCCTTGGAATCTATAAATGGTATGTTTTAAAATGGCATGTTTTAAAAACTGCATTTTTGACACTGACGGGCACGATGACTCAAAAATAGCTTAATTTATCTTAATAAAATTTTGCACACATTTATGTATATTGCAATATTTTCTAGCGACCCAAAAATGACACATTTTTTTCGAATTTTTTTTCCTTGGAAGAAAATAAATGAGGAACTCGATGTTTTAGATATTTATTTAATAGATCTTAAAGTATGGAAAAACATTTTTTATATTGAAAAATAATGTAATAATTATTGTTTATTTGTACTGAAACGTGGCAGCCGCAAAAAAAAGTATCCAAGCGGGCGGCATTAGCGCTCGTTCCTATAATCTGAAATAAGAAATCCAAAAACGTTTATGAAATATATTACATTTGTTGGAGGATGAACCTATAAAACCAACAAAAAGTAAAAAATTGAAAAAATGGCAAACATGCAAAGTTTAGTGTCGCGTTTTCGCGCTTTCTCTTACTCTTCAAAGTGCTGTAAAAAATATAAATAATAATAAATTTAATTATTTTTTAGGTTCACCTTCCAGTAAATTTAATCTACTTTGAAATGAAAAAAACAAAATAGCGATATATTCAGTAGTTTTTGAAATATCGTGCCGCCCAGTTTGAAAAACGTGGTTTCGAGATAAACGCGTTTAAAGTTTTCGGTATACGAACTGCTTGTATTCGGAGCACGTGGTCGACTAACACTACATGCTATAACCGTTGATATTAGTATATATAGAAGCACATATATAAAGTAATAGCATATATTCCGACATCTGGTGACACTAGAGGTAGCTATATTTACCATGGTAACCCATGGTATGGTCGTAAAGGTGGGAAATTCAAAATATTACGGAAAACACGCGCTACTTTTTCGCTATAACTTTTTTAAAAAAATAATTTCATACAAACCGTTTTGGGAATATATTCTACGGATAATTAGCTATCAAAAAAATTCAACAAAAAAATTGATTTTTTCGTCGGCTCTGATGAAAACCTCCCTTTAAACCTAAAAATTTTAAAAAATTGTTTCACAAAAGTACTTTGATTGCGAAATATAATCTTATAAAAAATTTTAATTTTAGTCATTTTTACTTTTTGTGAATGTTAGTAATGCAATATGTTGTAGTATTGTTTTAGATCAAAATTGCTCGCTAGAATGTTCGCCCATCAAAGACTCTCGTCATGATTTTTTGAACGAACGCATATATCTCTGCCATTTTGTTATATGTAATAAAATGGTAAGGCTGTAACATCGTGCGTGGGAGCGCGGCCAACTAACTGAAAGGTTGTGGCTTTCATATGTCCGCCCTCAATACCCGGTCGTCGCGCACCGGCTCTGATATGGGGTGATGTGCCAAGCACCGCGCTTTAGTCGACCGCATTATAACCCGTCGTTCGAAGTGAACGCAAATACTCAATTATTTCTAGTTACTGAGTAGGGTACCCGTCAGGCATCTAAGCCGGGATTGAAGCAGCCAAACGCCTCAATCGCTAGGTCACTGGTGCTCTTTGTAATATATAAAATAAGAAAAAATATGATTTGATAGTTTAAAGACGTTGTAATAAGTAATATATTCCCAAAAATTGATTTATTTCTACCCGTTTAAAGTTATTTCCGGCAATAACAGTTAGGCTAGAATTGATCAACAAAAGGCTAATAATTTTGCTAAATATCTAACTACAGTTTTTAAACCCCACCCATCACAAACCCAAAAAGAGAAAGAGAAAATTAACAAACAACCTAAAACACCACATGAAATGGCTCTTTCACTAAAGAAAACCAAGCAAGCAGAGATAGAAACAATAATACACCACTTCAATAACCTTTAACAAAAGTCACCGAGTTATGATCTCATTACTGGCAAAATACTACGAGAACTTTCCCAAAAAGTATTAACATACATCTTTAATGCAATACTAAGACTCCAATACTTTCCTTGTCAATTTAAGGTAGCACAGATAGTAATAATACAAAAACCAGAAAAATGTCCAATTGACGTAGCATCATACAGGCCTAGTCTCAGTCCTTTCCAAAGCCCTAGAAAAACTACTGCACAGCCGTATAATGCCAATAGTCAACGATTAGTAGCTTAAACCTGCTCACCAATTTAGATTCCGAAAAGGACTTGGAACCACAGAACAAATACAAGGATTGCTCAAATAAACCCATAACGACTTTAAAAATAGAAGATACTGCTCTGCAATATGCGTGGATATAAGTCAGGCTTTTGACAAAGTTTGGCATACTGACCTACTTTACAAACTTAAAAGTGCCTTCCCACACGCAATGTATTCCTTATTAAAGTCATGCCTAAGTGACAGAACATTTCTAGTTAAGTATCAAGAAAGATGTACCGAATTATTACCAATTCTATTCGGGGTATTACAAGAAAGTATTTTTGAACCTCTTTTATACTCGATATACCACAAAACAGTCAGACACCAATGGCCACCTACGCAGACAATACGACTATTTTAGCATCATACACAGAGACCATAATTGCCTCAGGAGAGTTACAAACCTACCTAAACAAGTTTGAAGAATGGTTAGGACGCTGGAGGATTAAAGCCATTGAAAATGAATCTTTCCACATTAGTTTTACGGAGAGGCGTGGGAATTGCCCTCCTGTCATGCTAAATAGAAAACAAATTCCGCAAAAAGATACGATCAATTATCTAGGACTTAGTTTGGATAAAAGTCTTACCTAACGTACACATATTTTTAATAAAAGAAAACGACTAGAAGTAAAATTTTGTTAGATGTACTGGTTACTAGGCAGGAAGTTAGAAGTTTCTATTGAAAATAAAATACTGTTATATAAAGACTAGCCCTCTGGGGTTCTGCTAGTACTTCTAACATAGAAATTATACAAAGACTTTAAAATAAGATACTCAGAACAATAGTTGACGCACAGTGGTACATATCGAATAAACAATTACACGCTGATCTAATAACACTCACAATCACCAAAATCAGTGGTGAATACAAAGATAAAATCCTGGTACATCAGAAGGAACTTGCAGTTACATTGTTCGATGATGAAGAAGAAAAAGTACTCAGAAGACTTAGAGTTACTTAACTGAGTTAATAATTCGTTTCACATAAATATTGTATATCAAACTACAAAACTAATGCATATAATTAATAGAAAATGCTCATTGAAGTACTACTCTTCATGATATGTTGATATATAGTATTAAGCACTAGGTTAAGCATACATAAGATGTACTTATAGACCACAAACCAGACTGATTGTACAAATCAAGGAAACAATAAGAAAAGTTATTTCTCCCTTTAAAGCAGTTACCAAAAATGATTTATTTATATTTGAGCATAAAAACTAGAAAGAGAAGTTATTGTAGTGTGGAGAGGCAGTCGTGTAAATAGCTGTGCCCTCGTGGTGCCGTGTGGGGAACTAAGTACGGCCCGTTTTGAAAAGTAAAACGTTGAGGCCCAAATCGTCCCTTTAACGGCCGGCGCAAAAGCGGATGGGGGCGGCTACTGATATCAACCGATGAGTAATTGCCAAATCGCTCACCTGTAATCGGCTTCGGCGGCGTTGGTTTCACGGTGGCCACCTTGTTGCGATGACTTCGTGCCTGGAACACGACCGCACTGGCAGGGATGCGATGCGAAAGTCTTGCGGGGTTGTTAAATGGGGTAAAATAAACACGACCGAATTGGCCGCGATGCGGATCGAATATGTCGCCGGGCTTCGCGCCTGGCTTAGCGCTAGATCATTTGCGGGGAATCTTAATTCGACAGCACTTTGCGTCTTAAAGGGTGAGCAAAAGCCCATATGCCGTTTTGTGTGCGATAGCAAAACGTGGCGGCATATATCAAAGCTACCAGCATACCGCCACGATACACAGGCGGTTCAAGGGCGAAAAGGCCGCCACACCATAGTGAAAAAAAGCATATAGGAATGGTTACAGAGGCACAATTAAAGCAACAGCAACAAAAAGGTGTTTTTATACTTTTAAAAATGAGCTAAAGGTTTAGTTTACATATAAATAATATTAATTATTTGTTATGTTGAATTTACTACATTTTAGCACAGCAAGCGTAAATAGTAAATATAGGGTGATCCCAAATTTGAACTTTAGGATTTGTTGAAGTTTGCATTTGTACAGTTGGTATCTAAACATACAACAAAATCATTATAGCACCGTATACTGCGCAACAGCGCATCGAAATTATAAAAATTTATTATAAAAAAAGCCCTTGAGCGATAAAGCTCATTTCTCTTTAAATGGCTTTGTAATTATCATTATCATAATCTTTTATTATAGGCTAATATGCCTGTTTTTCTCCAGGCAATTGTTGTTTTCGGGCTGAGGTCTAGCTTTCGATCCATCTTTTCATTGGTCTTCCAGGGGGCCGTTTTCCTACCGGCCTCGAATTACCTACTATCTTGATCATTCTATTTTCTGCGGCTTTGTTTACGTGGCTATACCATTCGTAGCTTCTCCTTTCACAAATTTTACAATGTCTGTTATGTCGCATTCTTCTCTTATTGTTTGATTTATAACTCCGTTTTGTTTTTCCCACTATTGATCTTAGCGGTGGTTTGCAGGAGTTAGCACTGGTCTTAGAAAATTTTTATAGATTTTTACCTTGATTTCTATGCTTAGATATTTATTCCTTCAAGTAACACCTCTGAGGCATCCTGATTTTCTAGATTTGTTCATTGCTTGCTGCTGTACTTTCTTATAAAGATTGTGACTACTAGAAATTTCCACCCCAAGATAATTAAAGTCATAACTTGTTCTATCATGTTATTTTCTAGTTCCGGTTCTTTAGATATTACCAATGTCTTATTTTTCTCGGTAAGTAAATGATTATATATTTCTTGAACGTGATGTTAAATCTGTGAAGGAGGTATTGTAAATTATCTTCAAAATTTGCCAGTAGAACTGTATCATCGGTGTAACTTATTATTCGAATTTGTTTATTTCCTATAGCGTATCCATTTAATTCGTTAACACTTTCCATTAGCTTGTCCATGATCACACTAAATAGGACGTGGCTCAGTGAATCCTCTTGTCTAATATCTACTGCACATGTGATTTTCTCTGTAAGGCTATTTCCTACTCGAACCTTTGTTTTTAATTCTTTATTTACTCATTGAATAAGTTTAAATACGTTTACTGGTATATCTTTTTTTGCTGGAATTGATATCACGTTTAATCTTACCCGTTCGAACCGCTTTTTTAAATCTACAAAACATAAGAAATTTGTTTTATTATGAACACCGCATCTACCGTCGAATAGTTCTTTCGAAAGCCTTGTTGCTCTTCGCTTATATTTAAATGCGGTTAGATTTTGGTTTGTAATATTTTGGTTAACAATTTGTGCGTTGTGTTAATGAGTGTGATGGCACGATGGTTGTCGGGCTTGTTTTTATTTCTTTTTTTAAATATTGGAATTGTTATGCTGACCTTTCATTCGAGTGGTACGTCTTAATTTTTACCAGCTTGTTTACTAAGTTTTCTCTACCACATTTGAGCAGTTCATTAATTACCTCATTTCCACCTTGTGCTTTCTTATTTTTAACAATTTTATTGCCATCCTTATTTCTTTCTTTATTATTTGCGCTCAACCGTCTAACTCCATCATTACTCGTTCATTATCTGTTTGTTCTTTATCTTTGAATAAGTTCATAAAGTATTCCTTCAGCTTCTTCGTATCTATGGTATTTATTTTAACAGTGCTGTTCATATCTGCTTCCCTAGTGCGCAACATCTTTCATGCTTTCTTCTCTTTGTGTATCTTAGTAAAGGATTCCCAGTAAGATTCTTTTAATTGACGAATTTTCTGATTGGTCGCATTTCTTATTCTTACGTACGCTGCCCTGCCGCCTGTATTTCTAACGTTCTTATCCATTAGGTAAGCTTCGCGTTTTTTTTTAATAATTGTCTTGATTTCTGGTGTATACCATCGTGTTTTAGTGATATGTTGGGGATGTGAGCTATCTTTCCGTTTTCCAAAGGCTTCTGCTGCCTTTCAAATATTGCATTTCAATTTTTTCAGCTCGTTTTTACGTCGCCATATATGTTTATTGGTGATAGGTCTACTTATTGTTGTAATCAGTTGCAATAGAGATTCGAAATTCAGCTTCAATTCCATTAAGACGTAAGTTAAAATTCGAGTAACGAGCGTGTAGAGCAATTGGATAAAGAGACAGTGGCAAGCCAGGATTGCCGTTTTTGAATACGGTACCTGTAGAGCTCGTAAAAAACCGATTGTGAGCTAGGATGAGAGCAAGACGGGAGCAGAGATGCGTAGATATTTATCCTTACAACTAACACGGCAGGAAATGCTGTAGTGTACCTTAACCGACAACATCACCCAGCTTATTATTAAAAGAGATAGTTCCCATTATGAGCGGGTGGAGATGGCTACAAATGTAGGGAATACGCGAGTAGTGGTTGACTTTTGCGGTATTCACAGAATGGTGCGCGTGAATACATGTAGACAGGGATTTGTAAAGAGTGCACGGATATTAGTCAAATTAGTGTTGGTGTGAAATAGAAACTCTAGAGGGCACAAAACAGTTAGGGATTGCGGCATATGTTAATGTAGAGTAGTTTGTTTTTCTGCACAGAGCAAGTATTAGGAGGACTCGGAACCATTTTCGAGTTGCTTGCCCTGACTCAAATTTTTGTAGTTTTCCTAAATCGTTCACTAAAGCTAATACCGAGGAAAGAAAATTGCGATTAAGATGGATTTTACAAAAATGAACATTATGGAATTCAGATTTAGAATGTAAGAACGATGAATGTATTTGCGGTAGTGCTGGTGTATTGCAAGATGCGGAGTACCAGCCAATAGAATATAAGCATTTTAGCTGTAGTGCTTAATGTATATATTTCTTTAATAAACTATAAGCTATAGAGCTGAGAAGATAAACAGGTAGATAAAAATAGTAGTTTTTTATAAAAAAGTCCAGGATGCTTTCTTGTGAAAGTAGATGTTTTAAACTATCAAAGAAAAATCTTTAACCGTAAGTTGCTATTTCTTTGTCTATTTTGTCTATATATGGGTTACGCTGTTTTATCTATTACTATATTAATATATCTTTCATTGTAGTCTATTTATTTCTTTAATAACTTCTCTTATATGTTCATTTGTTTTTTCATGTTGTTTATAGTTAGCGTAGCTATTTTTATAGAGCGTTGTGTCATTGTTAGTTTATCTCAATTTTTAGTAAAGACTTGTGTTTGTGAAGCGTATCTTAATAGTGCACAAGTATCGAATATCTTGCTTTTTAGATATTTTAGATTATTGTTGTTTTTAATAGAATTTACTTGATCTTCTAAACACTAGTCGAATTGTTCTATCTACTTTCACTGTTTGGTTAGTTTTATCAGGTATTGGGTTTTACCAGTAGTTTTTAAAAATTACACAGATAGTTTTGAGGTTAAGGATAAAGTAGCGGAGAAAATATTAAAACAACACTGACTACAACGCTCTCTTTAGCCAAATTTTGAGACTTTACAGATTTATACTTTGCTTTTTATTTTTGTGTTGCGACGGTAAATCGGATACTTTGCAAGGTGTTATGTATAATTCTTTTGATTCATAAATATGGATCACCATGCAAAGAACTAAGGAGTTATTATTGTCAAAGGCAAGTGAAAATTTGGCGGCAGCGATACGAAAACGGTGGAACTTTTGGTTAAAATAATAAATCAACTGCCCACAGATTAATCACAGAATTTACTAAATACATAATAGCATGTGCATCAGCGTAAAGTAAGATCCTGTGTGAATATTGCCATAGTTAGTTAAAATGTCGCTGCAGTGTGAAAACATCGATTCGGCATTCTTGTACAATTGTGCGTTTTGAGAAGCTCCTTTCACCAAATCCTTATTAAAGGCAAATCTTAATGTATACAAGATTTAATTGATGCAAGAACTTAAGTTCTCTAAAGATTCGTAAATTGGTTTTTAGACTACCATAGAATGAATTTTCAGTTTAGTTGTGCAATTACCTTTAGCGATGCGGCGCATTTTCAACTCATAAACAAACACAATTGTCGCATTTGTGGTCCGGAAAATCCTCGTCTAACTCCTGAAGAAAATGCACCTGTATAGAGTTGCTATTTGGTATCGATTTAGGACAGACGCCCACATTTCTTCGGAGAATTGGACGTTTCTATGCCGCCCGTTCTTCGCCGCCGGTTCATCACCGCCGCTTCTACGCCGGGACGGTTCTACACTGACCTTTTCTACGCCGGCCGTGTCTACACCATAAATTTCCTTAAAGAAATTGGTAATCTGAAACAATCCGGGATACAAAGGAGATGATCAGAAATTTTAATCCGCTCATAGAAAGTTTACAATCTTCGGGATTATCTTAAGAATATCATTGTCATTCGTACAGACCCATTAGCACACATTAAAATTCTAAGAACTCTCTAATAGCATTTGGTATAAATATGAAGCCGTTAACACATCACTTTAAGTGTATTCACCAGAAAATAATTATTACGTGAATCAGTTAACCAGCCATCTTAATAATGGAACCAGCAGTTCCCAACAAGAGAGGAAAGGAGAAGTATTCCTATAACGGATATTTGTTCGTTTTCGACAAAGTTAGTAAAAGAGACACTAGTTTACTATTTTGGCAGTGGAAAGAAGTGGATCACTGTACCCCAGGAGCCACCTATCTACAGAGAATAAGCTGCTTTTGTACAAGACCGTCCTAAGACCAATGATGACGTATGCGGCACCAGTTTGGGGCTGGGCCGCAAAAACTCACATAAACAAGCTCCAGGTCATCCAGAATCGGGCTTTAAGGTCAGCCTTTAGCGCCCCGTGGTTCGTGAGGAACCACGATTTACATAGACACGCGAATATTCTCACGATCCAGGAGTACATCTCCCAGAACGCTCAAAATTTAAAATCAATCACCGAAGATCACGCGAATTCTACCATCCACGGAATTTTCAATTATGAAATCGACAGAGGCGCCTGTTGTAAGCGCCCAAAGATCCTGATTCCTCCGTGAAACGACACGGAGGCGGCCTTTACGGCCATCCACCACCCACGCCAGGTCGTATCAAGAAGACAATGGTTAAGGGCTTGTCTCAGGGACCACTAATTACGCCAGTGAAGTCAACATCAACGTGGATCACTGTAAAGAAAGAATTTACACGAAAGCTGGAGAAGTGGTCAACGAAATCAACAATCATTCTCACCCTTCCTCGGCAGCAGCTATAGCAACTGTTGTCATCCAAATCAAACGTCGTGCAAAAGAAACTATAGAGGACACAAGTGTAGTTATAAATCAGTGTGTAATCGACGTCCTCAAGTTGTTTTAGCGGCGATTCTAAATAATACAGCCCTAAGAAAAGTAATCAGGCAAAAACAGAATCACATTAATGCAACACTCTCTGATCCCGCGGGTCTAAACGATCTGGTGTTGATAAATATATATAAAGTATATGTGTCTCAATCAGGAATATAGAAGAAAATTTTTTGCTAAGCGACGATGGAGAGGGATCAAATAGAATTTTAATTTTTGAAAGAGAGAGCTGGTTGTAGCATTTATATAATGACAATACATGGTACGCTAATGGTACCTTCGCAATAGTACCGAGGCTATTTTCCCAAATTTATAACGTATTCGAAGTATTGTCTTAGATTATGGAAACAGGGAACCTCTAAATTATTTATGTGACCTAGCACACAATTACCAAATGACTCAATAATCTTATTTTTTCTATTTCCTTTCGTATGTATATTATGTATTCCTTTAATTTAAAATTGTAATAGTAAATTTCTTGGGTTTATTTGCATTGCAAGTTTTATTTATTATTTCTTATTCTTGTTTTACAAATTAAGTCATAGTAACATTAAAGCAAAAAATAAATTAAAATCAGCCGGCGTAGAACCGGCTGGCGTCGAATCGGCTGGTGTAGAACTGTCTCGGCGTAGAAACGGCAGTGATGAACGGGCGGCGAAGAACCGGCGGTGTAGAAACGTCCTAGACCAATTTATTCGAACGTGATGCTGTAATTGTGAATAACCATCAAAACCCAGTTTTGTTTGACATCAACTGGACAACATGAATCTGGAACAAGTGTAGTTTCAATTCGATGGAGTCACCTAATATATTGCTCGAGGAACAGTCTATTTATTGCACCAAAAATTTCTTGGTTGCACAAAAATGTTGACAAATTAGTTATTAAGATTCTGTGACATAACACTGTGCAATTTTTTTTGGGTTAAAATTTATATCAAAAAAACAAGAAACACTTTATGAACTCGAGAACGCAATTTGATTGTAATCGTAAATTTTGTGAAAAAATAAAATTTCCAGCTAAACTCAATTTTCGACATTTAGTTAGAGATTGTGTTCTTTAATAGGTAAGTACAACATTAAAAGAAATTCAAAAGGTCGTTTTATTTAAAAATTAAATCCGGCGTTCAATTTTATTATAAATAAAACTTTTAGTTCTGATAATACTAAAATCTCTACAAGCTTTTCACACCTATGAGGAAGGTTTTTATTTAACAGACGGTGCCTTACAAGGTTGTTATTATTTAATGTATCTTTTATTTACCCAATGTTTACGGTGCAATATATTTTATAGCTTTGCACTTTAAATATTTGCTGGTTTTATTTTTACTTGCACCAAACGTCACACTATGTTTTGCTTTGATATATTGTTTTGCTGCATGTGTAACCTCTTTTGATTTACATAAATAAATTTAATATAAATACCAGAAAACGGTATATTAGAACTTAACAATAATTACTTTAACCATAGTTTAGTTGATGTGTTATTAAATTACTAAAGTGCACAAAGTTGGAAGCAAAACAATACAAAGAATGCCAAACCATGAAAGCAAAATAACTGAAAACAGAAAGAACAAAATTCATAACAAATTGCCTTAAAATAAATAAATAAAATAATTAAAAGTTTACACTTTTACACTGCCATAACAATGACTGCAATTCAAGCAATAAACAAATAAAAAATATGAAGGTTGTATGTGTATAATAAGTAATTATGTAGCAAATGATGAAATAGACATGTTAAATTTAATTAATAATCCCGTCTGAGACGAAATAAGTTGTTACGTTTTGCAATGTATAAACATATAAACAATTTACAAAGTTTAAATTATTAATCTGCTAGAAAATATACTACTTAACTTAGTGTTACAAATGACTTTTTAAGCAACTGAGTCAAATTTCGGAGAACTGCTAAGTTTCACTTTGAAGAAAAGAACTTAATAACCTCAATCGGACGTTTCTTGTAAAATCGGGTATCAGTCAGGTGATGTTGCAGAGTTCTGAAGAGAAGGGGGATTTGGTAAATATGTTGGGTGTGATAAAAACTTTAAACCCAGGTTGGTGATTGCTAGCATTATCATAGCGTTTGTAGGGTAACCAAACAGTCCTCCTTGTAAATCTTCCCCAACTTGTATATGGTGAGAAATTGTTTGGCGTGTTATTCTAAATTCCTTCCAAGTTATGTACGACAGCAATTCTTTTCGAAAAGTATTCAGGACGTTTGGAATTACACAGGTTTTAATTTACATTCTTAAGTCGTTGCTGTAGAAAACATCTTCTCCTAAAGCTATACAAATGATTTCTCAGACTTCACCAACACTTTTTCCATTTGAAATTCAAAAAGTATTGTCGCAAATCTTAATTTTTGCATAACATTGTTTTTGCTTATAATGTTGAGGTTATCAGAAGAGACATCGTAAATAATTTATCTCACTATATCAGAAACTAACTATAAGAGTACCGAATTTACTCTTACCAAAAACACATCAGCAATCTTGAACCACCAGATCCAGGACTATGGAGAACAACCAAACGGATACTACGCCAACCTCACGAAATACCTCCAATCACCATAGACAATCAAATACTCAGTTCTGATGCAGAAAAAGTAGAAGCCTTTGCGGATCAACTCGAGAAAACATTCACTACTCACATCTATATGGACCCGGTTTTCAATAACATAGTGACCAATTTTATTGAAACACACCAACCTATCCCGGAACTAATCTTTAAACCAACCTCATCCAAGGAACTTGCTTTAATCATCAAAACCCTATCAATTAAGAAATCGCCGGGCAATGACAAAATACACAATATCGTATTGAAAAAACTCACCAAGAAAGCATTAGCGTATTTGATAACGACATTCAACGCTTGTCTACGAATAGGTTACTTCCCAAACATATGGAAACATGCAATCATTCTTATGTTCCTAAACCGGAAATAAAAAATATCAGTTCTGATGCAGAAAATAGACCTGCGGATCAACTCGAGAAAACATTATCTACTCATTATATGGAACCTGCTTTTCAGAAAATAGTGATCCAATTCTCGATTGAAACGACCGAACCTATCCTTAGAACTGAACATTCTAAACCAACCTCATCCAAGGAACTTGCTTTAGAAGGTCATTCAAAACCCTATCAATTACAGAAATCGCGTTACGGAAACAATTGACAAGAGGTTACGCAATATCGTATTGAACAAACTACACCAAGTAAGCATTGTATTATCGACATAGCTCAAGCTTGTCTGACCGAATATGGATCAACTGCCTAAACATATGAAACTTACAATCTTCAATGTTCTAACCGGAAAGTACAAAGATATCAGAACTATAGACCCATTAGTACTTTCTCCTTTCTTGATAATCGAAAAGTCATCGCATTCGATTAAATTCGACAAGTTCCTATCTGAACATTCATCAAAAACATACAAGCAGGGGTCCCTCAGGGCAGTATCTTAGGCCAAATTCTTTTCAACATCTACATACAGGACCTCCCTACCATCAAGGCTGACCTTGCATTATATGCAGACGACACAGTCACAATAACCAAAGACGAAAGCCTAAAAATGGCTATCTCAAAACTGCAAAAAGCTAGCACTATCCTCAGCAGGTGGCTCAAGAAATGGAACCTATCCATCAATTATGACAAATGCGCCACAAAAATATTCACATTAAGACGATTTAATAACCCACCAGAAATCACTATTAATGGACACTCCATTCAATAGAACAACACCGACAAACCCGTTAAATACTTAGCTATATATCTTGACACTAATCTCACCTGGAAATACCATGTCCTCAAAAAAATTAAACGAAGGGTACACGAGACTAATCCAACTCTACCCACTGCTAAACCGAAAGTCGACCTTACTTACTCAATGTACCACTATCCTGTACAAATCACTGTTACGACAATTAATCCTCTATGGGTGTGTCATATGGGGCAACACATCTAAAACGAATCTTCGCAAAATCCAAGTATTCCAAAACAAAATCCTGAGAATCGCTGTCAACGCTCTCTGGTTCATCACAAATCAACAACTACACTACGAACTGGGTTTCCCCACAATTGAACAACATATAGCGAAACTTACTAAAAAATTTCATGCCAATCTCACCAACTGCAGTGGTGCAGTTTACTACTCACTGGGACAACGCGGCATCCACGCAAGGCTAAAACGAAAACTACCCCAAGATAATTAACACAAGTGATCGATTCTAAACCTAGTTCTCTCATAGTAAAAAATAAACAATAATAAAACTTTCTTGCGGTCATACTCACCGTTTATGCTATTCATTGTATATTATGTATTACTTACTAAGTTATCAATGCCTTGTATAACAGTGTAAATTGTTGAACAGGCAAATTCCCAATAAAAAAAAAGTTACGGGTTGAGAAAAAGTTGCGCACCTATTAAATACACGGTAACAAATATAATAGTTATTGATAAAATTATTTAAATAGCAGCTGACTACATTAACTTTTGAATTAAATTTTATTTAGGTATTGTATATTCAATATAATCAGTTTTGATAATTTATTAGAGTTAATGTTCTCATACTTTAATTTTAACTGAACAACACTTTAATGTAGCACATAGGTCCGGTCCTAGTGAGTAACTAAAAAGTGTTTGTGATTTTTAGCTTTATAATTAAACACAAATAATTTGCAATTACATTCATTAGAAGTGTAACAGTGTTCTAATAAACTTTATAATAGTGCCACACACATAATATAGTTATAGTAAGCTTAAAACTTTAATAGGGGTCACATCAATCATATTTTGGACATATACGCGTTCTAGAATTTTGCTTCGTAAACGATGTAATAGTTGCACGCGTAAAAACACCCGTGTGAATCCCAGCGAAAGGCGATAATCGACAAGCTTAAAATAAACAGAGTTGGCTTTCAACTAGAAAAGATAGAAATGGAAAGAGATTAAGAGAAATTGGGGAAACAAAAAAGAAAACGTAATGTTACAAAATTAATATAAGTATTAACGCAGCAATAAATTTAGAAAATAAGACGTGGCTAAATAAAATTTTAGAATATAACAAAACACAATAATTAACACAAATTAAGGAAAACTCGAAACGATCTTTCAAAGAAGAGCTACAAAACCAAAAAAAAAAAAAACAACTGAAATAAGGACACAAGAAGGAAAACAGACAGAATAAATAAAAATAGGATACAATTAGTAAGTAATTCAGCAAAAGGTATAAAGATAGAATAAGCATAAAAACGCGCTAGAATAAATAAAGCGCATACACTTAAAAAACAAAAAAGTTAAGAGAAACACAAAATAAAGGTAACGATTAATAATTAAAAGTATGGATAGTAACATATATGAAAATATAATCAAAACGGACAAAGAGAAGTAAAATTACAGAATAATTATATGAACATAAAATAAAAAAAATGTTAAATGATAAAGAAGAATTAACAGAATAATTACAAAAATTTCGAAATAGAAATAGATAAATAATAGATACGATCATAACATAAAGTTTTGCACATATCAAGTTAGTTGTGTAAAATATGAAGCAAAGGACTGAATTATGTACCAAAACGAATAATACCATACGCGATGCTAGGTTTATCAGGAATTAAAGAAAAATGAATTTTTACCAGTGGAAGAAGAAGGTTGTGTTAAAGTTTACTCGTTCCGTTGGATCAATTAAAAAGGAACCATAAATTTCTTGCAAAATGTGAAATGCATAATATCATAATAGCATTAGCTAAGAATATAAAAACCATACCAAATTTTCTCACACATATTACCTTCAAAATCCAATAATGGCGCAAATACTCAAAATTGCAAGATGAAATGCTAGATGTGTTAGAATATATCAAAAAATGACAGGCGTTTATTAATAGCCCACTTAGATACAGCTTCAATATTTGCAATACATGTTATTAGCAGTAGTTTGTTGAAAATACTTAATTATATTGCGTGTGATATTTAACACCCCGACGGTACGACACACGGGAGAACAGTAATAATTATTAAAAGTTCTATTACGGATTATTAAACGAAAGTACATGCAATCGATTAGTGCCGTTGAACGAGGTGCGTTCAAGTTCTAAAGTCTTTAAATTTTTTCTGTAAAAGTAAGTTAAGAAAGTTAAAACTTCTGTTACTTCCCAACGTAATTTCCGTCTAGACGTACACATTTTTTACAACTTTGTCGCCATGATTTCATAGCTGTTAAGAACACTTTTTAAGAAGTGTATTTTGCCTAATAGAAAATTGCTGATGCAAAAGCGGCTCTATTAGAAAATGAGCGGCCACGAAGAATGTCTTTTATGGTCAGAAATTTATAGCGGCATTACGTGTCAAGACGTTCTAAGATATTGCCACCCGCGCAGACTTGTGTTTGTCAGTTACTATTCGTGGAACCCACCTTGAAGAAACTTTCCGCATTTTCAGGTCATCATGCAAAATAGACTTCACAGATCCTACCGAAATGCCAAATTTAGAGGCGATATCACGCACACCCAATCGTTTTCCATAACAACTTGCTCCACTCGCGCAATTATGTTTTCGGTCTGGTTGATTCGTGGTCAAGGCTGCTTCGGTTTATTGTCACACAACTCTTGACCTTATTTAAACTTTCGTACCCACAAACTCATATTTTTAACATTTATAACTCCGTTCTACCACAAAAGAGGAGAAAAGAGATAATTACACATTGTTCTTAAACACTACACACAGCAATCTGTATACATTATATGGTGCTGCCATTTATATTACAAATTCAGAAACGTGTCTGCGACTTCTAAATTAATCGAATATTTCTATTTATTTTCACTGCCTTAAAGACCTTAAAACTTGAACACTAAATGCAATTACAATCACAGATTTATGTAACCATTAAAAATTAATATAAGAGCAGTTTCAGCTCATTTGATGCGATCATTTTAGAAATAGAAGTATATGGTGCAAGAATAATCACCACTACAGATAGTATTGTTAAATAACTTACCGACTACAACATTAATTATCTCATCGAGTAGTCTACATATTAATCTACAGATAAGTAATTTTTTTTAAAATTTATTTAATTGTTGTAGTACAAAAATACAGCAAAAACCATTCAAAAATTGAGCAATGCCTTAACCGATTACCAGATCAATCTTCGATTACAGTTACGTTAAGCTTGAGAGTATTTTTAAGTATATACTAATTAGACTTAGCAATAGATTCCGTGTTCGACTGTTGGCGCGAGCAGAAGTGTTTTACCTGAGCCATCACTGCGAGCGCAGCAACCGAGTCGTAGCAAGGCCGCAGGGCCTAGTGAGTACATCCTCAAGTAAGTGATATCACTAATTAACTCATCAACGACGTCATGAAGCGGCAAGTTCGGTTCGACTTTTAAAGTGAAAACATCCACGATAAACGCGCTCCGAGTCCAAGTGCAAGTACAAGTGTTATCGCGATAACGCGGCTTCGGCCTTACAACTAATAAATCTTAGCATTCAAAACTCACCTGCTAGTGGAAATATACTTTATTTATATTACCGCAGGCGCTCGGACCGGCGTGCCCGAGCGGCGCTCTTTTGCACGTATTTTCACATTCGTGATCACACCATGTGCCGAAACCAGAAAGATGTTAATTTAATTTTAAATCCTCCAACATTAATTTATCAAGCATCCCAGGCCATCACCCCAATGGAACTCAAAGCCCAACGCACAAAGCGGGACTATTCGGAAGTATGTACACCTGATGAACCGAACAAGCGGTACTTATTCGAACCTATAAATCTGATCGCTAAAGACAAATTCCATGCTTTAAGTGCAGAAGTCATTTCGAAAGATAAACTCGCAAATACTACAGAAACTAAACAAGTTAAAATACCTCCTATCTTCCTTCGCGAAGCCACCAACTATCAAGAGGTTGTAAAAGACATCACAAAGTTAGTAAAACATACATTTACAACTGCATGTGCAGGTAAAATGCTTAAAATAAACCTCACCAATCCGGATGATTATAGGGAACTAACCTCATATTACGATAAACTCAAAGTTAATTACCACACGTATCGAAATCCTAATTCACTCAAATTATCAGTCATCATAAGAAATTTACCTATATCAATAAACGAAGAAGAAATAAAAAATGAGCTCTCCAAATCGATTCACATAATAAGTGTAACACGATTTCATAACAAAGATAAAGTACCAATCCCAATATGTGCGGTGTTACTCGAACCTGACAACAGCTCAAAGGAAATTATTTCATTGCGTAGTGGCAGTAGAACATCGCAGGAAGACAACTGACATCCCTCAATGCCTCCGTTGCTAGCGATATGGCCATACACGCAATTACTGCAAGCTTCCACCTTGTTGCGTAAAATTCTCCGGGAACCACATGTATATTGAGTGTTCTAAACACCCCACAGTCAAACCCCAATGTGTAAACTGCGGTCAAACCATCCGGCCAACTTCAAAGGGTACCAGTACTATCTTGAATTTAAAGAACAGCGAACTCAGACACATCCATCCAGAATTAGCCAAAAAAACAACCCGAATTTCACTATGCACCTCAAAGTTTCCCAAATCTCCCCCGGACGAGCGCCACTATCAAACTACAACCCTTCTCAAACTCACAGACGCAAAATACACAACCTCCATCCCAAACACCCAACCCACCTCTTTAATACAACTAATTATTGATCTGATTACCCCATACATGGAACAAATTAAATCTTTCTTTTCACAGCTCATATCCTCAATCCTTTTCAATGGACCATAACAACCCTAGAAGCATAAACCACCTCCACTTGGCCAGTTGAAATGCCAACGGTGTCATAAATCAAAAAGGAATACTCGCCGAATTCTTACAACGACATAATATTGACATAATGTGCATAAGTGAGACCCATCTCATATCGGAAATTAAATTTACACTTCCAGGTTACTTCATTTACTGTCATGATCGTACACGAGCGCAAATTGCCTCGGGTGGAACTGCAGTACTCATTAAAAGGAAAATTAAACATGAAGACTATATTCTCCCGAACTTCCACCATCTCGAGGCTTCTGCAATCAAAATTACACAATCTAATAACAGTGAACTCATAATAATCGCTGCTTACCAACCACCTAACAAGCGCCTGATGCCTCATGATATGCAGTCATTACTAGAAAGCGGATCACCAACCTTAATATCAGGAGATTTAAATAGCAAACATGTAGCATGGAGATGTCGTGCAAACAACCCAAACGGCAATCGACTATACTCAATAACGGCAGATCTACAGATAATAGCTCCTGGCAACGAACCAGGAAACCATCAATTCATTGATATTTGCCTTCAACATGTTCATCGCCAAGTTTCCAACAATACTGGGAACTTGGATTCTGACCACATTCATCATACCAACATTAAAAGCGACCTCAAAACTGACCCGACTAGTGGATGTTGACTGGGATATGTTAAAACTCACCTCACCAACCTACTGCCATTCCAAAATCTCTATACGCCGATGGTATTGATCAGGTAACAAATCACTTCCAGCGACCAGATAAGTGTGAGCATCCATAAACTATCGCAACCTGGTACATCCTCAAGCGTAAAATCAAATCGTCATTGAAACATCAGCACGATTGTGGCAACAACCAGGATACATCAACATAAATGTACCTCAACAGTTAACGCGCCATTAAATGAACTGAAAACCAGCATTTCATCATACCAACGAAATTAAGCGACCTCGAACGGCTGATCCGACAATGTGGCGGGCGCTAAACGAATCACCAACCAGAAGCCCATAATAAACTCCTGATGACCAACTATTCCAGCGACCAAGATAATGCTATCCTCAAACACTGATAAGCGTTCAATCAAATGCCTATTGACACAAGTTCTACACTATAGACAATGTGTCCCAACCTCCATTAAATGCTATACTTTCAAAAACATCATCCGGAAATTGCTCATGTATCAATTTTCAAATAAAACCTGGTCCAACTTGATACCAAACATGCTTCTCAAATATCATCCTAACGCCTCAATAACTCCCTCAATGCCTGCTCTATCCACCGGATACTTTCCTAAACTGAAAACATTCATCTACATGCCGATTCTCATAAACCTGGGAAATGTAATCTCATCCTAACGCACCAATATCACCCTCTCAGTTCGACTCTTAGACCCAACTATTCGAAAAAATTATCTACAGCAGACTTGCTCAACTAGATTCACGAAATACATCAGCTTTACAGTTCGACTTTAGAAATATTCGAATACAAGCTTAAGATTCACGAAATAATAGCTAAAGGTTTCGAAAATAAACAATACACCACCATCTTATTTCTCGATATCGCCCAAACGTTTGACCGAGTCTGGCACAACGGCCTACTTTATAAAAAGATTCAACTAAAAATCCAGGAATATATCACTAACATAATTTCAACCTTTCTCAGCGAACGTACCTTTGCCAGTATCGTCAATACTTTCGTGTCGGGTACCAAAAAGATCCAAGCTGGAGTACCTCAGGGATCTATCC
Organism: Sinelater perroti; assembly: GCA_036346155.1. NCBI lineage: Eukaryota > Metazoa > Arthropoda > Insecta > Coleoptera > Elateridae > Sinelater > Sinelater perroti. The sequence goes on from JARFIY010000077.1 coordinate 684,584, forward strand.
TGGGAGCCCTACTGTTCAACATATCCATGTACGACATTCCGGTGCCTGACAACTGCTCCCTAGCGATGTTTGCGGATGATACGGTGATAATGACGCAAAATAAATAAAATAAAATAGTGACCTAAACGACGCAATCCAAGCTCTCCAAAGTGCAACAGATCAACTGCAAAATTGGTTCAACCGCTGGAACATTACATTAAACCCAACTAAAATTATTGCAAAAATATTCACTCTCCGTCGATTCCAATACCCAATCCCCATTGTTATCAATGGTAATATCATCCCATAGAACCCGAAAGACGAGGCTGTAAAATACCTAGGAGTCCACTTGGACCAAAAATTAACCTGGGCAATACACATAGACTCAAAGTAAATGACTGTCATCATAAGTTGAGATTGTTATATCCAATCCTCCGTTGAAAATCGAGTGTACCCTGCTAATATATAAATCCATCCTGCGATCGGCTCTTATGTATGCCTGCGTAGTGTGGAGGGCTGCGTCAAGAACACATATTAACAAGCTGCAGGTATTCCAGAATAAGATCATCAGAATGACAACCAACGCCCCTTGGTTCATCCGCAACGATCAGCTACACCGTGAACTGAACATTGCCCACATCCAAGATTTTATCAAAAGCACCACCAAAAAATTCATGGCAAACCTATGAACCAGCCCAGCTGCTGATCACTACACACTAGGACAACGATCTATAAACCTTCGCTTGAAACCTCGTCCCCCACAGGACGTGCTACTAAGTGACAGTGACTAAAGATCCCCGCCCACCCACTTGTCTAGTGCGCAATAAACTAGCCCTTTACCATATTTGTGTATAATGTTTATATGTTATATTTTATATGTAACCTAATATTAATTTAATATTACTGTGTGCCTTGTGAGCCGATCCGGTGATAATAAAATTAAAAAAAAGACAGCAATAAGCAGGTTAATTTCATCTTATTGAAAGAGCTAATGAATTAAAACAGAAATACCCTCCAAAATTACAAATAAATAAAATGATACAGTAAAACGCTTAAATAATACAGGATATCGCAAAAAAACATATTTTTAACTCTGGGAGTACCTAAAGGTACAATACAAAGCCGGGTGAAAAAATCTGCCACAAAACAACATAAAAAGACTACTTAAATGTACTGGGACAAAAACATGAAAAACCGTTACAAAAGTATCTAAACAAACTGAAGAATTGTTAGTACAAAGCAGGAATTAGCTACAAACTATTATTATAGATCTCCTCATAGGACATTGTTTTCTCAGAACAAAGTAAGGCAGTTGCAGACAACGAAACAGGGAACCAGCGACCGCTATCCACATATTCTGCCAATGTGGGACTCTAGTTTACAAAAGGTAAGTTATTTATGGGAAACTATTAATTGATCCAGAAAAATACAACTATTTAGTAAGAGACTTGTACAGACTGACAAAACAAACGAGAATATTAAAAAAATTACTGTAAATAAAATGAGAGAAGTACAATAAATCTCTTAGGTTACAGAGTTACCAGTTAAAAAATAAAAAGTCTAATGCTGCACCAAATTGTAACCTTAACACAATTGAAAGGTGTCTGGTGTAATTACTGTGGATGCTCATAAAAACTGGATCAAAAAAGAATTAAAAGAAGCTCAAATATTTGCAGTAAAATTAAGAAATGTATTTCAATCCTACTCTTCTATAACCCTCGAAGTAGAAGACGAAATATAATACTATCTAAAGTAACTTAACCACTTAAGTGTACTAATAAATTATAGGCTCTTGGAACTTTACAGTTATATTAAAAATATCTCAAAAAGCACCTGGTGAAAAGTGGCTTATGTATTTCTCATACTTAAACCAGGAAAAACAGTAAATTATGGTATGCTATCACGCAATCAGTCTACTGCCTTTGTTCAGGTTTCAATCAAAAGGTCAAAAGGCTGGAAGACATTCATCGTGGAAGCGGACGCTCAGAGAGATCAAAAAAGAGGTGGAAAAAGGACAAGTTACCCTAATCTTCGCTGCGGGGCTGATCGGAAGCGTCTTTCCTGATGTGGGTCCTTTAGCTAGTCGTATTCTAGGTTTAGAAATGGACCGAGTTTCTCCGTCGGCAAACATCGGTTCCCATACACGCAATCGGCCTACAACAAACCAATCAAACACGCCGGAGAATTCACGGTCTAAACGGTTTTATACACATGGAAAAATTAAAGCAGGACGAACGTTTTTAAAACTATCACGGTCACACCAAAAGCAGCTTTTATAGCGACGTCGTCGCGCAGGCGAACAAATCGCCACAAGACGCCCGACTTTCTGAACTGATTATTTTGAAACCCAAATAAAAGAAATTTGTGATTGGCCCAAACAACTTTTATTAGCTAGTTTTTAAAAAGATTCTTTTTAAAAAAATTAAACTAATTAAAAAAATGTCATATAGGGGATCAGTTTTGATTGTGAGAAAGACACGATATAGACACATAAAGTAATGAGTAACATTATTTAAGCTTTCAAAAAAAGAGGTATTGTTTTGTTCTGTTTTCAAACATAATAAGGGGTTTTGATATGATCTGACATAAAGAATTTGTTTTAATTAAGGAAACTTTTGCAAGCACATTGGACTATATGTCCAAAAGTATCCGAACACGGATTTGAAGAAATCGATCTGGGTATTACGCGTACCGAAACGTCGTAAAAGGAGATTAAAATGTAGGTCGTAAATGTGATTTTAAACATGGCATGGTCATTGAGTGCCATTGTTGCAACAAATCGGCCACTGAAATACCAGATTTACTAGTGGTGATCAAATATAAAATAGAAATGTCTGGAATTTAGAATAGCAACGAAACAAAGTGGTAGGCCGCATAATTGTAATAACGGTAGCCATCCAAATTATAACTAGTAATGTTCTCGCACGCTGTTTGAGAAGTTGCAGAGCGAGTTGTTAAAATTGCGAACGTATTATTGCATACATAAACTGTCAAAACAGTCGCCGAACCTTTTCCATGTTAAGTCCATGGGAACTGGATTTGCTGATTTCTCTAAATCCAGTTGTCCGATTTCGAAGAAATTTATCAGGTTACCTCACTCGCTTCGAGTTCTATCATTGTGGAAAATTTCATAGTGATCGATTTCGTAGTAAAAGCGCTACAGATGCAACAGACTGACAGAGATTGTCGCATTCACCCACTGTATATTAGTGTATAAGATATAATAGGTCACAAAGTTGTCTACATATAGGTACAACTTTGTGACACCTATTAAGTCAAATTCTGGCTATCCCGCTTAAAATTACGGCTTAAACAATATTACATTTATCAGATAAGACATAATAGCCCCCTACGCCATAAGTATTTTTGTTAAGTGTACATTAACATCAATGTATTTTAAAAGAACTACACCTATCATTCTGCTAATACAGCTTATGCTTTTAATGTCTATCACAAAGTTGAGCCTGTGAAAGGCTTCTTTAAAGCAGCTGCAGGTTATATAAAGTAACTAGACAGTGGGTTGAGTAAAAAAATGTTAAAAAATGCCCACTTTATTGACACACAATGCTTACAATGCTTAGTTACCTGCTGATGTATTTGACGTAGAATATCGCCACAGCTGACTTAAAAACCACAGTCATTTTTGGGACATCAAAAAGTTCACGTTTCCCTCTTTTTCTTGGAGCATTTATTTTACAAATTATGTCCACATCTTCGTACCAGATTTCATCTTTTGTTTTAGGCCACCTGCAGTGTTTCCCCACAGACTCCATAACATTAACAAGCGCACCCTCCTTATTAATTTTTGTTATTATGCTTGGGTAATACTTCCCTTAATATGCTACCACTACATAGATACCCACGACCTTATCTTCTTTCTTGAAAACCTTAATTTCCTCTCTGATTTCAGATTCAGATTCAAAGTCTGAGCCTGCAAGCCAGTTATCACCTGACTCAGCATACACAACACTGACTTCGTCACTTTCTTCAGAACTTTCAATGATCGTACGAGTTGACTTCGTTTTCATTGTCTTTGCATCACTTGAGGAAGGTTCTGGCGCAGACATGGCTGATGAACTCTGGAAATCTAGAGCGGAAATACTTTTTCCAGGTGTGACATTGATTCGCCTCTTTCTGATCTGCTTTCTCTCTGTCACTTCGGTCCTTTTTTGTACAAGATGTTCTAAGAAGCTGTCACTTACATTTCTTCGTACCAATTCTTTTTCTTCTTGATGAATGTGACTGCATAAACTACTGAAGACCGCTTGCCTGTTTGTAGGATAAGTTCCACATTTCATAAATCCATCCCGCAGATTGGTTCCCTTATTTTCTTCAACTTTATCCACCAGTTTCTTTACCAAAGGAGGGAACTTCTGTTTAGGTATTGTTACACTCCTGATACCAACAGTAGACTCCTTCCACTCTGTCAAGATAGTCTTCCAGTGTCTCTTGAGTGGCCAGAAAAATGCCACATCTAATGGCTGCAACAAATGTGTTGTATTTGGGGACAGAGCTATAAAATGGATGCTATGTTCTTCGCACTGTTGGATAACTTCAATGTTCATAAGTGAGCTTAATTTGTCACCAATCAGTACTTTTGGCCTTTTTTGTCGTCTCAGAATAGGAAGCATTACATTCATAAAAAAATCTTCAAATGTGTTGTAATCAAACCAGCCATGAAGTGCAATTATACCTTCCACCTGCAGGGCCACCTTTAGTCCATGTGGTCCACAAATGTTTGGACTTGTAGTTTAGTAAACAGGAGCAAGTTCACCATCTGCATTTCCACAGAACATAATGGAAGTACAAGCCTTGGTGAGTTCCTAATTTTATCAGGATATTTTGTACCCCTCTTCGTAATGATTTTACAGCATCCTGGGTCATCTACGAGGTTCGTTTCATCATAGTTCCAAATGTTGGAACTTGGAACCCCTTCAAGTTCAGTGCAGAGATAATAAAAATATTTATTTATCACATTTTCATCAACTCCTGCCCAGCAATCGATATATTCTGTGCAAAACTCTGGGTCAGAATGGGATGACGAGCCATAAATGAGTTTTGCCTGTCAGTTCCTGGGAAATTATTTCTAAAACATATCACTGTTCTTCCCACACGGTCAAGATATTACTTCACAATACACATAAGGTCAAATCCAGTCACAGGAAAACCATAATCGGACATTGTTATATAATGAGAAACAAATGCTCTTCCTCTATTTCAGAAAAAACTGTTGGATGTCCTGGAGTTGATGGATATTTACCCTTAAGTTTCATCCATAGTGTATTTCTGTGAATACCTAGAAACAATACAAAATACATTTTGGTAATAAAATCAAACAACTGTTAATGCAGTAGCTCAGGATAAGGTATTAATTTGTGGAATCTTACTTTCAGCAGCTTTCGTATGGATTTAGTCCGTTTTGTTTCATTAAGAGCTTCTGCCAGCGTTTCATTAGTACAATTGCGGTATGAACGTGACCCAACTTTCCTTTTGCATTTACCAGGAATTTTATAACCTAAAATACATAACCAATCATAAATTTAAATAAAAACAAAAAAAACTGTACACTAGAACACTACAGGACAACTTTGTGACAGCTCCATCACTGTCACAATGTTGCCCCGTGATTCTTCACGAATGAAGTATTTACACGAAAAGATAATTAAATAAATGCTCTGTATCTATAATTTTTTAAGAGAATTATCACAAAATACAATACTTTAAATTCAACTTACCTTCAATACACTGCTCCGTAGGATTCTTTGACACCAGAATAAAGTTTCAGCACAACGCTCTGAAGTGCTTTCGAGAGCGCCAGACAAAATGGCCAAACGCCATTACTTGCGGCATGCCGTAGTCGTTCTAGCCATTTAGCAGATGGTAGCACTAATCGCTCACACCGGTCCTCTAACCGTACACTCTGAACCGCCACAGAATGCCCGCCAGTTTAAAAAATTTGGTGCTCGGCGTAGGTGTCACAAAGTTGTCCTGGTTTACGGTATTTAGAATGTTTTATTAACGATACTGATTTATAAAACTTAACTTTTTACACCAATCACCTAACTTTCAATCCCACGAGAAAAAATGAAAAAAATCTTCAATTGTTAAACATTATTTAAATTGTTTTACGTAAAAAGCATGCTAAATGATGAAGCGTATGATGTATGATTTAGACTAAATTCAATGTTGTCAAGTGTTGTTTTCATATTTTTATTTGCAGTGCACGGACGTACATTATTCTGTTACAAAGGAGACTTGCTTACGATTACTGAGTGTTTGTAACCATAAGTAATTCCAATCTCAAAATATTACAAAGATTTTTAATCAAAAGAGTTATAGTGTATTCTCCATAGTTTGCAAGAAATAAAGTTATTTATTAAGATTTTTTAGTAGAACTTCTGATAATTGCTGAATGACTGTGCCTTAATTTATTAGACGAAATGGTACAACTGTCAGACAGGTTTTGAACTGATATCAAACTATTTTAAAACTTTCATTTTCACTCTAGTATATAAGTAGATTCACAAAAGAGAACATTTTATTGGAAAGGTTCAAACAAGTACATAGCATTGCAACATTGTAATTGTTAATTTATTTACTCATTACTCATCAGAGCAAAGAGTAATTATCAATTTAAAAAAAGTTAATCAATAACACATTATTTAAAAAAGTCAAATAATATTTTTTTTAGATTTAAGTCAATAAATTTTTAATAGTCATGATAAGAAGACCCTAACGCTCCACTTGAAAGCACGGCCTGCAAACTGAGCAGGTTGAGGCTCTCATATGTCCGCCCATTCTGTCCGGTCGTCGCGCACTATCTCTGATGCGGGGCGATGTGGCAAGCAACCGCCGTTGTTACCTCTTGTTCGAAGTGAACGCAGGTACTTAATTATTTTTACACCGCAGCTCGGGCTACAACCGCGCGACTACGCTGGCGATTCAATAAGTTTCCAATATGGCATAAAACATTTAAAATAATCTTTACTAGTGAATCAACTTCTTACGGTACCTTCTTTATACAATGTTGGCGATTACATTGGTAAATATTTTTCTTTATTTTGATGTTTAAAATAATTCTTGTGTATTAAGTTCCAGTCTAAGGTCTTTTCCTTTAATCATCTATTTTTCTTGTATTACATACTGATATTGTATTCTATACTTTTTATTTCTTAGGAAATGATCATACTTTGTAGTACTTTTTGGTTTGTTATCTTTTGACACTTCCGAGATTCTAACTATATGTCTCATTCATTACATCTTAAAAACTTTGATTTGGTCAGCATTCTACTAATTCAGTTTCCAAGCTACGATTGTACATAATATCGACCATGTATGCATATCATTATATATTTGAGTTTTTATTTTTATGAACTCTTGATTTGCTATTTCAAAAATTGAGTTTAACTAGCAACCTAAATATGTGTACTTTTCTGTTCTCTAAAGTGACGTCGTTTATTTTGAAACCTGGATTCCTGTTTACTATCTTTATTTTTGTTTTAGTTGTATTAATGTTAGGTCCATTAGTGTGTTCTTTTGTAATCTTAACTATTGTTTGATGGTATACTAGTAAAACGTTGTCATTGGCGAACCTAATGTTATTCATTATTTTTCATTTAATATATTTTAGAAAATCAATTTAGAATGGATATTGCACAAAAATAGAGGTAATATACATCACATTTGATTCATTTTGCGCGTTTCTCCGTCTTTTGTTGGTTCTAATAAAAATTAATTTTACATCCGACTGTTCTTTAAGCATTCTTGTAATCGAAAAAGCAGAGCTACACATCTTTTTTTAATTTTTAGAATTCTCAATTAACACTTGGACGCCACTTACTACTTCTTCGTATTTTTTATATGCGGTTTTGTAGTAATTTCAAAATTATGTTTGAACATTGCCTCAATTCCCATTTGGCTTTCTTCGCGGGGAGACGTTTGGGTCATCTGTTCGCTATAAAATTCAAGTGCAATCATATCGCTGAATAAAAGTGTACAGCTGTTAAGATGTACAAAATAATATTTTGTAGTGACTAAGCGGAAAAAGTAATGGATTTAGAACAACAAAACAGGTGCCTGCAATCGTTTCTTTTTGTTACGCCTGTGGCGTATCCAAATAATTTTCCACAAATTATACAAAATACCCAAGTTATACAACTCCAACAAATGAACTACAATATGATACCTTACCAATTAGAGTACGAAATGCTTTCTCAAGTACTTTTTCAGCAAACACAGTATTAATTACTGCCTTCTATGTCAATCAATCTGTTACAACTGGGATTTCACCCTTAACAAATTACAATAATGTTATCGACCGGTGAAGACGAACCAGATGATGCACAAGAAACTAGTAATATTTCATGACAACAAGTTAAAAGTACAAAACGGAAGAAGGTCATAAGATATACAAATAATTATAACAACAATAAAATAACCCTCAATAACAAGTTTCTACGCAAAGATCAGCAAACCTCTCCCTATCTACGTATATGGTGTAACCGACTATCCAAAAGTATTAAAGCAAATAAGAAACTGCTTAGAGGATTAACAGTATACCACAAAGAGTGTAGCTAATAACATCATCAAGATTAATTGTAATGTTATGGAAAGCTACCGAAAATTAATTAAATACTTAAACTAAGAAAATATTATTCACACAATTTCTTAATGAATTTTAAGCCGTGTTCAATCAATTAATTCAACAAAATAGTATGGTACTTAATATGTTAACAACACTAATTAGCAAACTAGCACATTAATGGCTTAAATTTTTACGAATTGTACTGTGGAATGCTAATAGCCTTGAACGGCACAAAGATAAAGTAAAAACCTTTTTTATAAACAATTACATATGTGTACTATTAGTCAGGAAAACACATTTCATAGAACAAACATATTTTAAAATACCAAATTATGTGACATGTAATACTAACCATCCTGATGGTGCGCATGAAGGCACAGCAGTTCTTATGAAAAATACGATCCACCATTACGAACTATAAAAATAAAAATAAAAACTCCTATAATCCACCATAATAAAATTATCAACTCTACCTTATGATGTAACAATTGCAGCTATCTATTGCACACCTTGCACAATATAAATAAGAAACATTTCGAAGAATATTTCCAAACATTAGCAACAAATTTCTAGCTAATGGTGGTTACAACAGCAAACACACCAGGTGGAATTCATGCCTAGTAACAACTACATGCAGTGAACTGTTTAAAATAATAGACCATAGATATTCTTTTCTATCAACAGGCACACCAACCTACTGACAAACGGGTCTATAACCAAATGAGTCAAAATAAAAAAATAAGCTCAAAGAAGTAAGAAACCAGAAGTTCGAGCAGTATGTAACTAAACTAAGTAGAATAGATAACTTTATTCGGAAGCCAATTAAGAATTCAAGAAAACCTAAAACTTGCTCTACCAATAAGAAAAAGCATTAACGAGCCATGTGCAAAAAGTGATGCTGAGAAAGCAAATATATTTGCAGAACACTTGGTTTCCATATTTCAACTGATAGACAATGTAGCAGACCAAGAAATAGAACAAAGTTCCTTCATTTCACCTCTCCCACCACACGCCTATCAAAGCACCGACACCAAAAAAATTACGGAAGAAATTAAACTTCTAAATTTAAAAAAGTCAGCTGGAATTGCTTTTGTCACAGCTAAAATGATAAGCGAATTGCCTTAAAAGAGGATACTAAAGCTAACCTACATCTATAATGCTATTTTACGACTTGGATACTGGCCAAAATGTATAAAAACCGCACAAATTATAATAATAGGTAAACCAGGAAAGCATCCAACAGATGTCTCCTCTTACAGACCTATAAGTTTGCTGTCAGTAGTCTCAAAACAACCTGAAAAACTAGTATTTCGTATATTACATGAATACCTACCTGTAGAGAACTGGAAACCAGAACATCAATTTGGGTTTCAGGAGAAACACTCGACAGTGCAACAAGTTTATCGAATTACATAAACCATAAATAAAGCATTTGAAAAAAAACACAATATTGCAGTGGAGTTTTCTTCGACATCAGCTAGGCTTTTGGTAAGGTTTGGCACCCCGGATTAATTTATATAATCAAGTGTACTTTCTACCAGCCTACTTCAACCTCCCCAAATTTTATTTAAATGAGAGAAAATTTTAAACTAAGGCAAATTAAGAGAAATCGACTACTTTCCTATTAATTTAGGAGTGCCTCAAGGCAGTGTGCTTGGGTCACTGCTGCATATTTTACACACGTCATATCTACCAATGGCACAAAATGTGACAACAAGAACTTTTGCCGATGATACGGCTATTCCCTACTCCCACGAAGATCCTAAAATAGCCTCAGACGTTACACAAAGCTACCTAAGTAACTTACAACAATGGTTGAAAAAATGGAAAATAAAAGTGTACGAGAACAAATTAGCACATGTTACATTCACCCTCCGCAAAGAAATATGCCCTGCAGTCATAATAAACAACGTACAGATACCACAAACGCAGAGGGTAAGATATTTAGGACTACACTTAGATACCAAACTGACTTGAATGCAACACATCACAAAAAAGAGAAAACAAGTAGATATTAAGACAAGACAATTACAGTGGTTGATAGGAAGAAAATCACGACTATCTATGGAAAAGAAGATCCTTACATATAAAGCAGTCATAAAACCAATATGGGCTTATGGACTAGAACTATGGGGATGCGTCTCCAAATCAAATATAAAAATTATTCAAAGGGGTCAGTCCAATATATTCCGTCAAATTTCAGAGGCTCCTTGTTGAGTAACAAACTATACAGTACAAACTGACCTATATATTTCAACAATACAAGAAAATATCCGCACAAAAGCCACCAAGGATTACGCTATCTTAGACAACCATCCTAACCCGCTTATGGAATATCTTTTAGAACAAGTGATCAACAAGGGACTTAAAACGCTGTGGCCAAATGAACCAATTTAAGTTAATGTACTTTAAGTTTATACAGGTGATATCATTGGATATCTCCCTGATCACGTTATTTGTCACTAATCCATCTAGTAGCTGTCAGCACTTCAACTCATAGAATTATGTATTATTCTAATTGCTAAATAAATTTAAAAAAAACATTGATCCATCTCTATACTCGTTACATTATTTCGAATTTGCTTGTTTGGGTAATATGAGGAATTTTGACTCCAACTAATGTGGAATATTTGTATTTATATGGTATATATATACATATATCTTATTAAAGAAATCTACTTATAGGTTTACGTTTTCCTCGTTTATTAATTTAAACATTTTTGTGTACATATTATGAGATTCTACGACTTTTCTTACTTTCATGTTTTGTAGCAAACCCACTTTACGTTTTAAAATACTTGAGGTTCCAGTTTATCATGGCCACATGATTTTTCAATACATTTTACCTGTTACATCCATGAAAATTTGGTTTTTATCGTTTTGTAAAATCATTTGTGTTTTTTCTAATTTACTTATTTTTGCAACCACTCGTATTTTGCTTTCTTACCTTGATTTAAACTTATCGTGAAGTTAATTTAGAGTTTCAACTTCTTTATAGGTATATTTCTCTTTTATTGGGGTTTTTACATCTTTGATTTTATCATTTATCTTTTTACTTATTCGACTACAATTAGCTTTGTTCTTGTTTTTAAAAGTCTTAGGAGTGCGCATTAAATATTTAATTGTATATTTAGTTTTTTTTAATATTTAAGGGTTGCATTTGCTACCTCTACTATAGTCGCTTTCATTCTGCATTGTTTTTTCTATGTTGTTTTAGAGATTGTTTGAAGTATACAAAGACTCATTTTTTAATTCAGCGAACTTGGTGGTTGCTTGGAATTACACTTGTCTACATTTAAATTTTCTACGGTATGTTTCTTTATTATATACTATAATCTGATGCAATTTCGACGCTGGGATAGCTTGTTGCATTTAATATATTGCTTTGATATCTTTTATTTCTCCTTCTTCTTAGAATAAGCCTGCGGATTGTTAATTTTTCTAATTATGCCCCGTCTCTAATTTCTTGAAAAGTGGAAGTCGATGATTTTAGTCATTGCTTAGGTAGTTTGCCAGGTCATCTGCGCGTTATCATCTCCCATCTCTTGCTACTTTTACAAGTGTGTCTTCTCTGTTTTGTGACACGTGTTCGTACCAATCTCTTCTCTTTCCCCGGACTTATCTCACTATATCTGGTATGTCGCATGTTTGTCGTATTACCGCATTTGGGTGTGTGTCTCTTAGGGCGTATCCAGTTATTCTTCTTAGAACCTTCATTTCGGTTGTTCTTAAAATTGATTTTGTTTTTGCGGTGTCAGCTCTGGTTTCGGCAGCGAAAGTCATTATTGGTCCTACACAAGTTTAATATATACGTATCCTACTCTCTTTTTGCATATGTTTATTGTTCCATATGGCGTCTTGCAATGCTGAAGATATTCTTCTAGTCTTGTTTATTTGGTGTCTTACTTTTCTAACCCTATCTTGATGTGCTATTAGATTTACTCCCAAGTACTGGAATGATATCACCTGTTCAATTGTAATGCCATCTACGGTCAATTTATAGAAGATTGGGTCTTTTGATATTACTATAGTCTTTGTTCTGTGTATCGATATTTCTATGTTATATTCTGTAGTGGTCAAATGAAAATTCTGTAATAATTTTTGTAATTTATCTTTGTTTTCAGATATTATTACTGCATCGTCCGCGTAACAAAGAATTTTTATTTCTTCTTTAACAGTTTTATATCTTTGCCGTTTTATTTATGAGTACATCATCTACCTGATATATAACCAGGTTATCTTTGGTATCTTAGGAGGAGGGGGGAGGGTTAACTTAAGTTCTACAAATTGATAATTTCACCATGTGCCGTCTATTACAAAATCTTTCTTTTGGTACTGAATTAGTCCTCTCATTGGGCTTATTTTTTCCATTGCATATTTTGTTACATTTTTAACTTGATTTTGGATAACTTTTTCATTCAAATCTTTTATTACAATATTTGTATATTGTTTTGTTGTTGAACGTAATATGTCTAAATTGGGAAACATATTGTTAACATTTGCATCGGTTTTGTCTACTGCAGCTGCGTATTCTTTGAACGGATTTATCTTTAAGGGATTTTTTTCAATTGGGGAAGCATAATTTTATCAGAATATGGTATAAAGTAAATTAACTCACTTGCTAATATATGATTGTGTGCTACACCATTTAATTATTAATAATTCTGTCTATCCATTGTATGGAAAAACGTGCATGAATTCCGCACTTTTTTAATCCCTTAATCCAGAAACTTTATTTTACCTGCGATGGATACATGAATTCTGTACTGTACCCTTGCAGGTAGATAATTTGTGGTCGACTTTGAAAAAGACACCCAAAATGCAATTTCAGGTGTTTGGCCTAATGCCGAAATCATTGACTGTCGTTTTAGAAACTACATCATTTGGGTTTGGTCTTCGAATATAAACAGGGAAATGATAAAGTAGGAAAATGGCTAAATTATGCGTTTGGCTTGCCATTTTTAGACCAAATGGAAGTTGCAGGTTGCTTTGTATTTGATCTCATGAGAATAAGACCAGAAGACGAGACTGGTGAGATTTTCTGACTATTTAATAGAAACGTACATAGACGACGATCTGCTATTTCTACCAAAGATTTAGGCAAGCTTTACGGCTAGCTACGATAGGACGACAAACTATTGTGAGTCGTTTCATGCTAAATTTAACAGTAATTTTTGCAAGACTCAACCTTCCTGTATTCCTTTTATAAATGTATTAACCGATATTCAGACTGAAACTTATATAAAATTACAAAGTGTTGAGGAACAGAACAGAATTAAGCATCCCCCGAAACACGACGTTGTCAATTATTTATTGAACAAAAAATACATCAATATTCAGACATTGGAAGATTATAGCATGTCAAATGTTTGGGGTACTTTTATAAACAAAAATAATTTTATTATTGGCTTGTATTTTTCATTTATTGTAACAATAAACTTGTATATAAGAAATAAGATTAAGTATATCTTTGGACCTATTAAGTGGCAAGTGCGTAATTCACGAACGCTAAAATTTTATAGTCCGATGTGCAGTGTGTATTCATGAAAAGTGATTAGAGAGCAGGTAGAGAGTGCGGAATTCATGGCCGCCCGTATAGCATTAGCTAATTTCCCTGGTGCATATCAGTTTCGCCGGTTTTAAATTTAAAATTAATATTTTTCGATCTGGGATTTTCATCACCCTCTGGCTGCTGAAACCAACGTTTTGAATTATCTTGTAATGCTCTGGGAAAGTTGTAATACAGTGGTATTATGTTGCCTTCTGTAGTGTAGTCGTGTTGCCAGTTGACGCGTCTATCGCTGCTACCAACAATTTACACGGATAGAGTTGATTTAGTATCTTTGATTTCTACTTTCAGTTCTAGTGCTTAGAAAATCCAATATTTAAAAATTGTATTATTTGTTAATATTGATCTGCCCCAAGTACTTTATTTCCTTATTGTCGCTACCGTATACCATATAATATATCGTGGGCCATCTAAAACAATCACATATAATTTACATGAATTCTGAAAAACAGAACTTATTATCATATAATATAAAATAGATTTGAATTTCTAACATATAACAGAAAACCCGCCCGTCAGCTTGTGTATATATCTAAGCAGCTGTTAAAAACTGTTTATGTATTTTCCGACCACTAGCGGTGGTACATGAAAATGGTTTTTTATTTTGCAGAGTCATATCTCATATTGCTTGGGTAAATTGCTTCAGCTCTTCCTGCTATTCATTATGTGGAGGTGGATTAATTCTCCTCGATAGAAGCCAGCGGCGCAGCACGTCAAAATTTCCCATTTTAGTTGAGGAATCACTAATGTTTATATTAATGTTGCAAATGCACTTTTCATACTTTTTCCTAGCTGCTATAAGCAGCTTCATTCATATATCATACTGTAAGAACAAAAGAAAATAAAATCCTGAACTTTAATAAAAAATATGATTAGAATGTTAATAATTAACACTTCCGTTACTTTGAAAATGCTTATACCAAAACACTTTCTAAACATATCTGTGCTCCGTTGCATCGCACTCGACTGCTCCCCGCCGCTGCCGCAACAAGATTAATTTAATCGTTGCGAGAAACCGCTTTAAACTCGCCTTTGCAAGCTGCATAGTCCAGTCTGAGTATCGTTTACTATACCGCCATTATATTGCGGAGATGAAGAACAGCTTTATTACGGATTTTTCCTCCCCCGCACTCTGTTATAAATCGCGTTCCATTACAAGCAGCGAACAAATAGAGGAGTGGAATCTGGGGCTGTGTAAATACTTCACTCTTTTTGGGGCGCTCTCCTAAGCGATTAATCAGGCGGTACCTCGGGCGGAAATTGGTTTGTGAACTAGGCGGGCACAGTTTCAAAGATAACGATGTTTTAATTAGGATGTAAATAATAGTTTTATCTGAAAACTCTATCAAAGCGTAAAATTTAATCTCCATAGAAAAATAAAAATTAAATAAAGGATTTCCTCAGAAGTACAATAAAAATTTAAATTGTCACAATCGTCGTGTTTGATAAATGAATTGTCGGTCATGTGATATTTGCCAGCCGCAATACGTAGTACGATGGTTCTTATTTTTAAAAATTATAAGTTACACTATTCAATCTCTTAAAATTGTTTTTTTTTGTATTGTCAGTTCATTTACAAACTGCCATACACTGTACAGTATTCAATAAATTCTATGAGTATACTAATAAATTAGGGGATATTATCGTATTAGTAATTTCTTTAAATTATGGCACAATAGGTAGGCTTATAGCTGTTGACAAGTTAGGACATATATAACGAACTAAAACTACATAACTTGATTAACCTTTAACAAGAATTTGAAGTGACTATCCGAATCCAAGGATGAATGTTTTCAGTCGTGGCACTATACGAACACGTAATAAGTTATTAGTAATATTAAGCCCCTCAATTGCGTAATCATTTCACTAACTGAACTAATCCTAAGATGGCGAGGGACACAGCATAGGGTATTCACACTGTGACGGAGCACTTTAGATTAGAATTATCTGATGATATCTATAATGAAGTTAGCTGCTGAGCCTCATAACTACAACCCGTAGGTCCAGATGGGTTTTAAAATTGTTTCATAAAGGAGTAATTTGTTGGTTGTTGATAACTGTGATCTTCTAGCAAGCGGTGCATTTTCTGGAATTTCAATCTTTGTTGTTTTCGCTTGGCCAAACATAATGTTTCCAAATTAGACGTCTCCCCAAGGTGCAGCCCTAGGTACTTGACTGTGTCTTGTTGAGAAAATTATTGATCATTGATAAGTACGGGAGGGCTTCAATGTAAATATGCAGATTTTGTTTTAATGACATGTCACTTTCTTAATCAGTTTTGCAATTTATTGAGATGAGTTTGCAATTAGTGAAATACAACAAAAGAATAGTAATGGGATAAGCATATTTTGCAGTGGCTGTTAGCCTAGTTTGGGTAAATACGCCGTATAGAGTAAGTAGAACAGTGCCCCAAAGGCGCTCCCTTGTGGCACTCTGTTTTTGACTCAACACAAAGTAATGATTTCACTTTGTACTTTAACTAAAAAATGTCTATTAGTTAAATACAACTTGGTAGAAATCCGGTGGTAGAACATTTTTGATTTCGAACAGTAAGTCGTTGTGGTAAATCTTATCAAAGGCTTGACCATTATGGAGAAAGACTACAATGCAAATCTTAATAGGAGAATTGTTTTGAAAACCGTAGAAAGAAGCGGAAATAAACTTATTGGTCTGTAAGGGTCAACTGCTCAGGTAGTTTACCACGCTTCTGTGTGAGGATTATTGTAGCGACTTTCCATTGATTTGGAAAGTATCCCAGTTTGAGTATTGCATTAAATAACCTTGTTAAAAATATTGGGCCTTATTTAGCGAGTTTTTAAGAACTATGCTTTTGATTAAATTGTAGCCCGGTGACTTGTTATTTTAAGAAGGTCCCCAAATACGATCTTTGATTAAAGATGCAACATTCGCAGATCTATTAAGTGAAATCAAAAAAGCAGTGAGGAAGGACTTGAAAAGTGTTATTCAGAATTGTAATATGTTCCTAAAGATACATTTCTCGAACTTTAATCTAAATTTCTGACAGTGACAAACAGGAAGAGCGTTTTCACCAAAGCGCTCTATCATGGAAAAGAAGTACCAGGGATAATGAAGTGCATAAATGCTAGCTGGTTACTGTTGGATATTGAAAAGGGATATTTCAGACAACACCAAAGAAAAGCAAGATCTCAAACATTTAAGTTGAATAGTGTTACGTATACGTGTATATAATTTAATAACAAAATTGTGAGTGATGGAGCCAAACTATTTACATAATTGAATTTAGTGTGAAAAATTTTATTATAATTAGGTATTTTCTCATGTACCAGAAAAAGTTAAATTTTATACCCTAGCGTAATTAAACAATAGTTTAATGACCTCTGTAATAAAGGGCTGCAAAAGCATATAACTTAACGAAGTGCTAACTTTTCAAGATACTTGGATTATAAAATTGCCTGTAAAATCACTGAACACACTTAAAAGGTAAAAAAGTTTACACAAGTAACTGGGTCGCAACTTTAAAACTACTTTGTACATTTCTTCCTCTTTTACGCTACTGTTGAGTACAGTTCTTTAAATGAATGCGTGTATGTGACATATAGGTAAACATTGCAATTAGGTAATTTTTCTTTAATAATGGTATGGGTCTAACGCCCCGCGTGGGAGCACGGCCTGCAAACTGAAAAGTTAAGGGTTCCGACTTTACTGCTCGGTCGTCGCGCATGCGTCGTCTGATGCGGGGCGACGTGAGTGAGCGCTGGTACTAAATTATTTTCAGTGACTGAGTAGGCCACCCGCCAGGCATCAAAGTGCTACGGAAATGGAACTCGCGTCCGTTCGCATCGCAGTCCGCGCCTCATCCGCTTAGACCACACTGGCGATATGATTTTACTTTAGTATAAACTTAATTTTAATGAAAGCTGCTATATGCCTCGCTTCTACTACATCTGTTGCTTTATTAGGATTTGTGATAAAATTACTTTGATACATGTAATTCTCAATTGGTCAGCAAAATACTGCGACGCCATTAGACTTTTTTTGTAAAATTATATTAATAAGTGTTTAATTTTTTCTAATTAACTAAAAACTTTTGAGGACATTACAGCCAACATACTCTAATTCATAAGAAATGGTCTCGTTTATGTAATAGAGCCAAAAATTAAGTTTGCTGTAGCTACTCTATTAAACACAGTAGTCGGTCATTTAGGTGTTATTGTATTTAATGCAAAAAGGCACCCAATATAATTACCAATAAAATAATAAGGGCAGGAGTATTTATTCTATTTTTGTTTTATTTTTCAAAACGCTAGTCTCTTCATAAATAACAAGTTATCATCATTATACTACGGAACTTTATATTTTTGGTTTTTGACAGGTGCAAATCATTAAGGCCTGTTTAATTTTTAACTTATTAAGTCAGTTGTACAACAAGAAACTCGATATACTGCTCTGATCAAATTTGGTTAAAAAACAACATTTTTATGTATTTTAATACAAATCTTTATTATTGCTTTCAAAACAGGCTCCTTTTGAGCCAATACAAGCATGCCAACGGTTAATCCAATTTTCCATGCACTTCTTATAGGCCTCGGTCGGGATGGCCTTTAGTTCCTTCAGCGAATTTCTTTTTATGGCCTCAATCGACTCATGGCGCGTTCGCCGGAGCGGATATTTGAGTTTCTAAAACAGAAAAAAGTCACAGGGAACCAAATACGGTGGCTGAGCGATGACTTTTGTTTCGTGTTTGGCCAAAAATTCAGTCACAATCAGGCTGGAATGTGACGGCGCATTATCGTGGTGAAAAATCCATGAATTGTCTGCCCACAAATCCGGCCGTTTACGACGAATTGCTTCATGTAGACGCTTCCAAACGGTCAAGTAGTATTTCCTGTTGACCGTTTGACCCTCTGGAACAAATTCATGATAAACTACACCACGGTAACCGAAGAAAACGATGAGCATTACTTTGATTTTCGACCGACTTTGACGTGGTTTTCTTGGTTTCGGCTCATTTTTGGCGCGCCATTCGCTAGATTGTTGGGTAGTTTCCATGTCATATTCATAAACCCACGTCTCGTCACCAGTAATGATGCGTTTGATGAATGTAGGGTCATCAGTTACGTTGGCAAGCATCTCTTTTGCGACCTCTACTCGACGTTCTTTTTGCAAAAAATTCAGGTCTTTCGGTACGAGTCTGGCGGCGATGCGCTTCATACCCAAAACATCAACCAAAATGTGTTGAATCAATCCATAAGAAATGTTTAGGGCCTGTGCTATCTTTCTAATGCCATCACGACGATTTTCGAGCACAATTTCCTTCACTTTTTCGATGTTATCGTCGTTAACAGAGGTGGATGGACGACTCATATGAGGCAAATTTTCTACGACCTCACGACCCTAATTGAATGCTTTATGCCACTCAAATACTTGCGTTCTCGATAGAGTAGACTCCCCAAAATACTTTTGCAACATTTTCAATGATTCCGTAGCCGCAATTCCATTGGAAACGCAAAATTTCAAGCAAACTCGTTCAATTTTTGTTTCCATATTAAAAAAAATGCCAAACTTTTCGCGTCATAAACAAATGACTGCCAAACACACACTAATTGACGTATCCCGCTCAAACTTCACACGAATGTCAAAGAAGGGCGTTCCAACCTAGAAAAGAAAAAAATTTAATTTGATTAGATGGTACATCTGTAGGAGAATATTTTATTCTTATACATACACACATCAAATTTAATTAATAAATTAGAAGAGCTTTAAATATGGTTGAATAATGTTGTATTTTCTAAATAGTAAAAATTTCAAATACGAAAATTTTTAGGGAAACTGAAAACAATCTAAATTAAATAATTTTGGATATGAGAGGAGAAAATGATTTCTTTTTACAATTAATTATTATAACACCCTCGGCTTAATGTTTGGATTATTCATTTGTATTAATTATTTAGCACTATATAAGCATTGTTTGTTTATATTTGGTTGGTAAGCTAATTGGAATATGCATTTCGTTGCCTCGCGGTTCGGCTTTCTGGAGTCGACTATTATATTATTATGAGTAAAATAAAAGAAAGAAGATATATTGGCAGAAGTTTATCTCGATTTAGGAACTTAAGAAATCAGACAAATTAAAAAGTTTATTTACTATTTCAGTTAACTAAAGATAATATAGAAAATAATATAGAAAAACCATAAAATAAAAATAAAAAGAAGAAAGAAGAAGACAGTGTCATATTTTATAAAATATGAACAAAATGCTCGATTTGTTTTAAAGACCTTTGTAACAAATTACCGAGAGAAATTTGTGTGATTCTATTATTTAATTGATTTAAATCCGTAGTTGTTAGTTTTGTGATTTTAATCAGTCGCTTACAAGACATTAAATAGTTGCAACGCTTTTATCAAACAATAACAATAATTGGTGTAATGTTCGTTTTATTGCTGTTCTTTATTCTCAAAATTGTGAAACGATTTCAAAAGACTTGGTATAAAGAAGAACACACAGGATAAAGAAGAAAACCGCTAGTACCTGAATATCTAGCAATATATTAAATGAAGTTTAGTAAACATGCAAGAGTTTCAACGAGAACAAGTCCAAAAAACATGCAACTGAATCGTCGTGTCGCTGCTGGTCAACTGGCATTTCTACAATTGAACAGGTTTCGAACAACCGAAAGAATATAAAGTAGTTTCGTTAAGTTTTAAGATATGTTCTGATACACGAGTGTATGGTCAGAGTGCATTATTTATTAAGATATGAGTTGGGTCTATTTAACAGAAACAAATCCTCTTATTTTTGTATCTAAAATCCTCAAACTAAATCAAGGTGTGTATATAATAAAATTTGAGAAGCTATTGTGTTATCTTGCGTTCAGTACAATTTTAGAAATTACATTTAGACTGACTAGTAAGATAAGGTAAGCATAGTATAATATTGTATTTTCTGAATTCATTAAAATTGAAGAATGTGTAACCGCCGTCTGTACAATTTTAGAGCTCCAAGCCTGTGCTAAGTCCCATGGAGCTTGGTTTCTCTTTTAGCGGAGAGGAGCAATTGTTGGCCACATTACAAGAGGCCATTTAGTGTTTAATTGAAGTTACACTCTGATATATGTGCTTTGAATTTACTCCAACATAAGTGACTCAGTTCGAAGCGTTTGAAGTTGAGAAAATCTAAACAAAACGTGACTGTAAAGCTACAATAGAGTAAGATAAGAGCCACAAATCAACCGAAATTGAACGAGTGAGGTCAAAAGATAAACAGAATCCTTGCACTAGATAGAAAAGTGGCGTTGCCACAGTACACATAAAGTCATCAGAAACAACAATTTTAAATGTTTCAAAGATAATACGACATAAGCATGAGTGAATGTAGACGACAATGATACGACCTAGCAGAGACGACTGTAGTGATTAAAAGATCGGTAGGAAAAGAGATAAAGGAAAAAATAATTAGGCTCTTACAAAATCCGGAAAAATTGCAAAAACACCAATCAAAAACCGAAGTTATGCCGAAGAAAATACAGATGAAAAATATGGAATAAAACAACTGACGTTAATGGTAGCCAAGGGAATGAGGGAATTAAAATTAATCAGACAAGATTGCAAAAAGTATTTGGAACAAATAAAAACAAGGAGCAACAGATTTGAAGGAAAGGCTTAGAACAGTGGAACAAAATAGTAATAAAAAACTCATCTTTTATAAACAGAATGTTATGCTAAAAGTACAGCAATTCCTGTAAAAAGAGTTCAGCCAAAGATAAAAAGCGTGCTAAATAAACACAGAGACGAAATATAGCAGTAGCTGAACTGGAGTAGTAAAATAAAAAAATAAAGATGATGCAAAACAAGAGTAAGCTTGATGGTCGTAAATTATCGGCAGTGACTTAACAACAAAGAAACAAGAAACAAGGGATAATCAGAAAAAAGGCAAATGAAGAAGGAGAAAACAACAAGAAAGTTAAGATTAAAAACATCCCTGAATAGACTTGAAATACAGAGAAAAATTAATAGACAAGTATTAGCGAGAGTCATGTATGTTAAATTCAAACAATTAGCTGGAAACAAACATAGAAGCACATAACAGTACCACTGAAGCACGAAAACGGACATAAACAAGGGACGATTTACATTAAGTAGCGTTATTTTCCTATACAGTTGTCACATACCGTCTTATCACTACTTTTATGGATCAGGCAGATTATTGCCAAACTCTATTATTTAAGCTCAACTTTCTTTGATGAGTCCATATATCTCTTTTGATATTTTTGGTCTTCCAATTTTATTAATTTGGTCTTCTCCTGAGGTTGTATATATTTTTGTGCTTTTAATACAATTTATACTTCTTTTTTAGTAGGCGGATCTACTCTATTTTCTACTTTCCGATCCTCCTACAATTATTCTATTTTTCCATCACTTTTTTGTGGTTTAACAGTTTACTAAAATATTCTTGCCATTTTCCCAAAACTTGTTCTTTATTCGCTATTAATTTTTGTTTGTCATCTTTACACAGCTAAGATTTTGGCTGAAAACCTCTTTTCTGCTATTTTATCTCTTTTTAGATGCTATTAGCTTTACTTTCTTCTATATTTTCTAATATTTCATGTTAATGCTTTTTTTGTGTTGAATCTTTTAATATATTTACCCTTGATTCATTTCGGTTCTAATCATCTGTTCACAATTCTCACCAAACTATTTATTATATTTTTTATAACATTCCAATTTTCTTCAATGTCTTGTTCACCATGGCTCTCATGTTGTATTTGTTGACCTTGTTCTTGTAACTTGTTTTCTATGCCTTCGATATATTTAGTTCTGGTTTCCATATTAAATTGCTTTTACTAACACTTTTGTTTTTTTTTAATTTTTGTTATCGCTAAAAATTATTTTCCGCAGTCTGCTCCCCTATAGTTACATACATTTACAAAACATGATTTATTAGACTCCTCGTTCTTCCGGCTGGCGCTAACCATGTTTATGTGCTCGCTGTTGTCATATTATTCTCACCCGCAAAATTTATTACCCTTATACGCGTTATCATGACTATCTCTGTGTAATATATGCCTTTCGATAACTGGCTAGTATATTTTTCTCTACCGATCTTCGCATTCTAGTCTCCTAAGACAACTTTCATGCTATACTGACTTATGTTACTAAACTTGCTGTTCTAATTTTGCGCAGACGGTTTTTTTAGTTTCTGCTTTACTATTTTTATTGGGGTTATGCACATTATCAATGCCATATTTTTAATGACAGCTTTCATTTTCAGTAGTGCAAACCTTACTCAATTGGAATAAACTGGATTACGTTTTTTCTATACTTTTCGTGTAATAAAGCATGCACATTTTTTTTTGCTTTTTTCCCTACTATAACGAATCGTAAACTCTTTGATATTGTCATTATTAAATCTTATTTTTGAATTATTAATATTTCAAGCTCATATTTCTTTATTTTTATTATCTTTTCCAGTGTTTGTATAGTTGCTTTATAAAAAATGTTTTCGAAGAACTAGTTTATTATCATAGCTGCCTAACTGGATTATATTTTCCATACCGTAGGTTGTACCATTAATAATCAATTTATTATACTTTGTATTGATATGCTCTTATCTATTTCAGATGTGAAAGTAAGGTTGTTCGATCGCTAGGGTTCCTTTAAAAATCTTTATCAGTGCAGATTTCCGGATCTTTTAAATAGCTAGTTTGCTTTAAAATCTACATGTTTTTTATTCAAACTGAAAATTCTTCTAACATTAATATTTTGGTTTTATTCATCTTTACTCGATTCTATGTTCAACTATAAATTTAGGTACGTTTTAGTGCTTGTAGTATTTTAGTTGTTTTGATTGTTCCACCTTCAAACCTTATTATGTCAAATTTTTTACTACGGCGTATTCACTTACATATTTATTTCTTCAAATTTCACTTTATTTTAAGAAACAAATGTAAACAGAAATGAAAATATTTAAAATATTGCCACGAATTTAATTATCTTAGAAATGTCCCGTTCAGCATAGTGGTTCGACCTAAAAATAAATGCCAACAGTCTCGCTCGCAGCTTGTTACAACCAATGTGAATGTCTTATAAATAATGCCATTTTTACATATGATAAATTGCATTTTTATTACTTACGCTATACGATGTGTGGCAGAAAAGTAATGAGACTGGCAACACTGCAAGCGATCTGGCAACGCTACGCTGTTTTCCTTGATAGAGCATGTGTATAAATACCCTCCCATAGCTCAGTGCGAGTTTCAACTCGTTCCGTTAACTACGTGATTTTTGTAACTGCTATTAGTGAAGTTGTATTTTGGTTGTGCGTCACGCAAAATGGAACAGCGGAAATTTCAGGGAGGCCTTCAACTTCGAAAACCGACGAAAACATCGAACACTCTTGTGAGATCAGACCGTCGTTGAACATTAAGAATGTTGAGTGAACAATTAAATTTGAACAGATTTACCGTTCATCAAATTTTGATTGAACATTTGCAGATGCGAAAGAAACCTCAAAAAGCATTTCTGTGGTTCCCCAGCTCCCCTATTCACCTGACCTCAATCCGCGTGACTTTTTCCTTTTTCCTAAACTAAAAAATGTCCTCAAAGGACGTCATTTTGGGACTTTAGAAAACATCTAAAAGAGTGTAACGGACATGCTGAAGACCATACCGGTTAAAGACTTCCAGCGCTGCTGCCAACAATTGGAACAACGTCTCGATCGATGTTTTGTTGCCCAAGAAAACTACTTTGAAGGGAATAACATTGATGTTTGAAAAAAATAAAAACTTTGGTAAATAAAAAATCAGTCTCTCTCGTATGAAAGTATTTGGCAAGTCATCACACGACACAAGCCGTAGTATAGTAGTATATAGGGCATTCTAATTGCATGATGTTCAGATACTATTCGGTTGCGTTGTGGTACTGAAAGCAAGAAATTGTAAACCCGCACACGCACACCAAAGCAGCTTAAAAAATCTGCAAGAAAAGGAAGGCTTAGTGAATGAACATATAACATAACGTTACTAACGTTTTTAAAGCAAAAAACTTGGAAGATAGAAGGGTCGCAAAATTTTTAGTTGAGTAAACAAAAATTAAATTTTGGTCAATTCATATTTTATTTATTATAAAGGTTAAACAATCAGTGGAAAACTAGTCAAGATTTGTTAAGGAAAACAACTGGAGCAAAATTTAGAAAACGCTACAAAGAACGTCTTAAATGGCAGGATGCTGCGATCAAGGAAACTTCAAAACTAGACGCTTTTTTTACGTAATGTGCAGCAATTACAATCGCCACCATCCACTTCAATGACTTCAAGCCCAAATTGTAGTGCATCAAGTGTACAGTTGTAAGAGGTATTGAGCTCACAGAGTTATCAAAGAGGTAGACTCAATTATATCAATAGATGACCCTGCATTGTGGTGCGCAAATGATAAACTTTGTGGGTTTGTGGCTTTCAGTGGCATTCAACAAAATTATGTTACTATCTAAAAAATCTGAAATACCAACCAGTTGTTTTAAGCTAATGATGATTTAGATGAACTGATGATTGAAAAAATAACCGTATAACAGACGATCATAGCAACAACTCTGAACTCAAAGAGTGTATTTCCAAATTTATTACTAGAAGTTAAGTTTCTCAAAGCGTGGATTGTAAATTAGTGATTACAAATATTGAAGTAAATTATAAACCATTATATTGATAATATTATCGATAAATAAGAAAAGGAAGAATAAAGGAAGATAAGATAAACGTAGAATTTAAAAAATTTCTAATTAATTGCATCATTGCTTTTAGAGTGACAAGAATGACACATTCTATAAACAAAAGACGACAAGGGCTTTCAAATTTGTGGTAGGGCAAATTACTTCTGCTATATAAACTTAAAGACAAATGCGGCGTAGGTTAAGATAAACTAGTATTTGCGTTTTTTAAGACTCCTTCACTAAGGCGAATGCCAGAGCAGGTAAATTTGCAACTATAAAATATGTAACGAATATTAAGATAAAAATAATGCAATGCTGGTATAGTGCTATAAAACGAAGCAAACTAGCAAAAAATATTGCAAACATTACCTAAATGTTTATCTATTTATTTAACAATAAAAATGTACGTATGTAAAAGCATTCGACCGACTCCAAACAACTTTCGGCTGATAAGCTTAGTACTGGTAGTTGGGAAAGCATTGGAAAATAACGATGCATAGTGAATACGCAATATGGTAAATCGGAGAATTTTATAACTGACAATATGGTTTCCGTGCGGATAAGTTTACAACGGATGCGATAGCGCACGCAGGGGCGCGTAAGAATATCGTGCGTTAATAGTATTGGATATCGCGTGGATTATCCGTGAATTAGGCGGGAGAGATTATCCACGAAATCTGTTCTCGTATTTTTCGGAGAATAGCGCAGGTCAGAACAAATACGGGAGCCTGCAGCCCCCACAGGTCGCGTTCTCAGGTGACGAATAGACAAATGCCTCTCAGATGGGTGGTGGGAGGGTAATCAAATACTTCCCGCAGATTAACAGGTATAAAAGTATATATGTAACACGAAGTATGAAACGAATGATGTTGAGATAGCCGGAGTACTGCGATAAGGAAGGCAACAGGAAACCGATTCATTATTTACCTTAGTGTAATTAATTACAGAAGAATACCAAAATTATGTAGTTCTTAGTCCCTAGCAGTCTTTAAGTAGAAAGAGAGTGCAAAGAATTCCCGGAAGACTAAAAATATGTTTTTGTAATGTAAAAAGCTTACATAAGAGTGGAAAAATATATAATGTTATAAATGGCAAGACTAGGTATTGACGCCGTAGGACTGAGCGAAAGTTGGTGACCGAATAAATGCTTTATGAAAAAACATGTTTGCTATTCTGGAACTAATGATCCGCATCACTGTAATGGGGTAGGAATAGGCATAGCAAAACGCTTAAAATAATAGGTCAAAATTTTTGCACCTCACTCACACCACATGGAGTTATAACGAATGCATTTATTCTCAAGAAGAAATTTAAATATTATACAATTCTAGGCACCCACGGTTGATAAAGTACGACGAGGGTATCAAATTGTTCTATGAAGTGTTAAATAAACTGATGAAACTCACTAAAAGTAATGGCATTACGATGAAGATTTAAACTATAAATTAGGCAAGGAGAGTGAAGATGACATTGTCGGAATGTGCGAAAATCCCTACAGGTAGGTGCGGTATATATAAAAGAACTTCTTAGACAAATAAAAGATGGCACAACGTATTATAACGGAAACAACAGAAGAACATATGCAAAAGTAGAAATCTTATTACAAAAACCAGCAAAAAAATTGGGTGACGTGGAAAACCTTTATAGAGAAGATATTTAAAGGAAACTGTCCAAATCTATAAGTGGCGTATATATGTGAAAACGGCTTATACGTTTCTAAAAAAGAAGATTTAAATGCTATTTACTTGTTAAAAAATAATCACTAGGTTCTGATAATATACATCGAGAAATGCTAAAACTTTGTGTTGAGCCAAACATGAAAAACTTTTAAACGTTTTCAAATAAATTGGTATAAACATTATAAACAGATTAGAACATCAAACTTTTTTTTACTGCTACCAAGAAGCAAAGATCAAAGTTTAAAATGGCTACACAAATACAATAAAAATTTAAGAATTTGTATACCATGAATGTGTTTTATTACTTATATTATTAAACATCTACAGCTTTGCCGATGGTGCTGTAGCAATTGCATGTTTACTGGAAGAAGTTCAAAGTCTATTGGATAATGTCAATCCAATTGACAAGCAAGAAATATGATCTTACACTAAATACTAACTACATGACTATCTGCAAAAACCTTTTACCACTGACCATATCAATCTTACGAAACACTTCTGTAGAACACGTAGAAAAATATACTTACCTGGGCACTGTAATATATGCAGACTGGCAATAGTCAATAAAAATACGTAGCCGAATAGAAAAAACTCAATCAGCATTATTGAAAATAAAAACTCTGCTTATCAGCAGATACCCGAGTTTAAATATCAGAATGCATTGTTACATTTTTCATTCCGTTGTGTGGCATGGAGGCCTGGACCCTCATTGAAGTATTGTTGAGAAAACTAGAAGTTTGAAACGTAGACGTATCACCGAATTCTTCGTATATTAAGGACAGACCATCAGAAACAACGAAGTATTAAGGAAAAGCAAGAACAAAAGGAATTTGTATATTATTAAATAACTGAAACTTCAATATTTTGATCAAGGAGAAACGATAAATATCATGTACTGTAACCAGTATTGCAAGGTAAAGTGAAAGGTAGAAGAGACTAGGCACAAAGAGATACAATTTCCTTATTCATTTCCAACATCCGAAATAAATAAGAAATGTTAAGAAAATGAAGTGACGATGGAGTCTCATCAGGATTTGTTTTTCAAAAAGAGTTTCTTGAAGCTAGTATACAAAAGTATATATAGAGTTCAGTTCAATTAAGAAAGCCGTATCTTCTTAGTACTGGGCCCTACAAAATACGGGGTGGAGCGTGCAGTTTTCGGGAATGTACTCGCTATGGAGCGTTTTTCGGGAGCGGATCGTGTGTTTTGTGTGCGAAAATTTTACAAAAACAACGATTAGGTGACAATTGCAAGGAGAAAGTTTAGTAATCATAATGATTTGCGTAATATAAACCAAGCACCAAGTGTTTCTCTCGTCAGAAAATAGGCGTGTAAGTTCCAAGAAACAGATTTAACCATAGATAAACCTAAGTGGGGACTACCAAGCTCAACAAGAATTAACGAAAACATAGAAAGCGTACAATAGTCCGTTCGTGAAATTCCCGACATATCTGTTCGTAAACGGGTAAGTGTTTCGAATGTGCACCGATAATCATTTTACGGTATTTGTGTCTGTTTAATTGGTGCAAAGGATGCAAGTAAGAGGCTTCAACGTATTAACTGTCTAAATGAGCCTTTCAATTAATTCAACAACATTTTGCTTTCGGATAAGGTACATTTTTACCTCAATGGCTACGTTATCAAACAGAACTGTCGTTGCAGGAGCGTTACAAACCCACAATGCAAGCATTATAAAGCCCTTTATATAACTGACCAGTACTTCTTTAAAAATGGAAAGGGCCGCGTGTTAACAGTGAATTCAGAGCGTTATGTAGAGGTATTGAACAATTTTTGGTACCTCAACTGCAAAATTTTGTTAGTTATAATCAAAGAATATATTTTCATTAGGATAAAGCAATGTCGCACACTTCCAACATATCTCTGCTACAAGTTTGTAAAATTTCCCCCCAAAAATTGATTTACAGAAGAGATCATATAATCTGGCCTTCACGCAGTCCTATGGATATTATAATTATAGTATTAAATAATATTTTTCCAGTCTGTATTTTTATAACAAATAGATTTTTTAATAAACGTCTCTTTACTTTTTTTATAACTACGTTAAAAAGAAACCTTCTTTTGGGTCATCTTGAATTTTGGGTGGCATAATTTAAAACGCTGAAACACGAGATAATCGAGGTGGAACCTTAAAAGCACTAGTGCGTTACCATATCCGGTGTCTTGAAGTGGATATCAACGATTGACTACTGTAGAAGAGTACAATACGGGTGATTTGTGATAAAAGAAACTGATTTTCTATTTAGGTTTTTACGAGAAAGCGGTAGCGCTTTTATTTAAAGGATCAATAGAGGCAGCTGAGATATAATCAATAGGGTGCAAAGTTAGAGAAACTAGACACAGTTACCGTCTTTCCGTCTTATTTTGCAGAAGACTGCAGACCAGAAGCGGCTGTCAACCGGTTCGGAGCAGCAAAATTAAGGGAACTGGGCCCACGACTAGACGAGATCGAGTAAAAGCTATTCATCTAGAAAATATAGCAACTGAACTAAAACGGTCGCGAGAAGGACCCTAAGGCGTGTCGCATGTGGGGAAAACAGAATATCTACTATGTCGACTTAAGCTTGTAGGCTAGAGCATTGCTTTCCAGTGCAATCTGATAGCTATCTGAAGGTACCTCAGATGCATTGACACTTACAAAGCAGTCATCTCAAAATATACTGTAATATCTCCCAACACGTGAGGGTTACTTGCTCTAAGAAGCATAAAATCTCCAACGAATTTACAAGAACTTCCAAGAACTCTGTCAGCCGAGTTTCAGATCCATTTCCATTGGGTTAAGGTGCACTTCAAAATTTTGGGGAACAGGCGTGTGGACTAACTGTTCAAAGAGATAGTTGTAAGCCGCCAATTATCAAGACGGTTCCAATAGCGCTCGTAAAGAATGGGTTACGATATAAAACAAGAGTAAGAATGGATCAAATGCGTGAATATTCATCCTCATACTGTTCAACTTATCACTGAATTTGATAACTTGCGGTCTTACTTTAACAGAATTTAGAAGCTGACGGAGGATCAAGACAGATATGTATGTGGAACAGTCAACGCAGAGAAAACCAAGGTTAAAAAGGATATAGCCCTCATTACAGTGGGTAGAAACAATCAAACGCAGGAGAAGATCGACGGATTTTCGAGAATGTGCGGATGATAAACAGTTCTTAATGAAGATTTGAGATAAGAACTTAAAAATAAGGACTAAAGAGACTGGGAAGTAGATTAATTTATATTGCGAACAAGTTTAAACGTTAGAAGAACGCGGAGACATTAATGGTTTTGAGTTGCTGACAACTCAATTTTTGTGGTTTCACCAAGTCTTGCGCTAAGGCAATTACCAACCACGATAGATGCAACACGTGCAATAATAGTTGAAGGATAATACAAAATATAGCGTAAGTGTAATAGCATTGGAAATGATTAGATAAAAAGAGTGTGAATAAATAACAAAATATAACATGTTCAGTAGTGGAAAAACGGAATACAAAAAGGGTTTTTTAATATGTAATTACACAAAAACTGCTATATTATCCTTGAACCAATAAATCACAGACGTTGTAAGTTGGGAATAAAAGGATTTTCTTAATGTGACAATTATTAAATTTTATTTTTTGGGCAAGAAGTAGGAAAACGATAAAATTAAAACAATATAAAACTACAGACGAATTTCAAAAATAGAAAAAAATAATAAAATTAAACAGAAATACTTAAAAACTACATGTAAACTATAAAGTAAGTGCAAAAAGAATGGTGTAAAATAAAATAAGAAAGAGAAATGGCAAAAAATTGGTTTAGTGAAACATATATAAAAAGAAACAATAATACAAGACAATACCTTCACAATTAATTAAGAAAAAATCAGAATAATGTATAAAACAAAAAGAGAGAATATTGTCAATTACGTAGTAAAACAAAAATTGAAAGAACATTATAAATATAAATACACAAAAGTTTTATAAACAACCTGTAACAAAGTGATAGAGAAAGATAGAAAAAGAAATAGACTAGGCATTTTAAAAAGTTACTATATAACGCAAAAAGAAAAAAATGTACAAAAATGAAAAGATACAAAGATAAACCTGCGTTAGAGAAAGAAAAGTATTTTACATATGACAAGGGGGCAAATGTAAAACAACAAATAATAATAAAGCTTCTGGTAAAAAAAATAATAGGATAGATAGTAAAAAATCTGGTGTGAACATCACACGACTTTCCTTATCCTATTATTACTATATATTATACCGGGTCCATCGTCTCGGTTGGCTGCTCTCGTCCCGGAACTTGTTATTTTAAAAAAGGACGAGGCGCGAGTCCAATACTCGAAAGCTGATTAAAATAAACAGCACAAGACAATAATTACTTAAACTTAAAATTTTGCTACGTCACTGAAGGTAACCGTGCGAGCTCGGTTGCACGGCCTTCCACATTATCGCCTGCGTGCTCCCTCCTAGCGGCCAAGCGCTCCCCCCGTCCTCCTGCAGTCAGCCAGGAAGCTCTCCGAGCGCGTTGTGATTGGTCCGTTTAATTAATTTTTAATCGGCTACAAGTTATTTATTTGACCTCGGATCAAAAAATTTCATTGTAATTTTTTGTTCGTCTCGGTCTGGTCTATCCGGTAATATAAATTTCCCGAAACATTTTATGAACACCCGGTATATTAAAATCCTGAGCTTCAATTTTTTTTCGAGTTCCGATTTTACCAACTTTTATTTTAAATTCATGTTTATCTCATGATAACAAATCATTTTTATTCTCATAAATTTTTTGTATCTTCAACCGTTTAGATTCGTGACCGCTTTGCAACCGATTTTGCGACCTTGCGACCAAACGACTAGGCCGATTTTTACCAAAAGCTTCGCACTGCGTCCCCTACCGACAAGTAACTTGCATACCAAATTTCAAGTCTTTAGCTCTTACGGTTCTCGAGATATCCTGTTTACTGACAGACTGACAGACCGACACACACACACACACACACACACGCGCGCGCGCGAGCACGCACGCACGCACGCACGCACACGCGCACACACACACCGCCGGTTACATTACTTTCCTTATAGGATAAGGAAAGTAAAAATGTATAGTAATAGTAATCAGGCTTCTCATAAAATTAATATGGAAAGAAGGAAGAATATCTCAGAAATGGAAATTCAGTTTAATTTTTAAAAATTGTGCAAGGGTTGTGTACGGTAACTGTGCGGTGTTTCGTTACTTAGCGTTCCATATAAAATAATATTGCGTGTGCTATATAATTGCCTCATAATGTATGCAAATATTAACATGCTTTCAAACCAGTTGATCTATAACCTATAATACATTTTTAATGAAACAATTATTTGCAAAATGTTATGAATACCATATTTAAGTGAGTAACATAATTGTAAATTTTTACTGTTTTCAACAGTGTTGAAGAATAAAATTACTGAGCGCATGACAATGCTGCAAATGCACCAACATTAAATATAATTAGCAAAACAATACCAATAAATGCAAAAGCAATTTTAAAAAGAAAGTAAGACTGTAATTTAAAAGTAACTCAGGGGTAAAACGAGGAGACTGCTTATTAATTTTAGTTTTCAACATTAACGGTAAAGATATAATAAAAGCAAAGTGTTTGAAATAAGTGCTTATTAAGATAATTTAGTTACATTGGGAATAACTCAACTAAGTATTTTTAAAATTGAGGAAAATTCAACAGATATGTTAAGTTATCGGAAAAAGGATTTTGGCCAAAATATTCATGAATGGTGTAGTCAATTAAGTAAGAGTGTGTTCGGCATAATTAGCAGTTGGTAAAAGGTATTGCCCTAAATCTTTCGTACGTAGATAGAGGAAATCTTTCTCCTAGATGCTTTGTCACCAAATATTTGGTTAATATCGAGTTCTTGCTGGATAAACGTCAATGCACTATGAGTGCAGCGTACGCGTCGCGCTAGGAGGCTGAGTTTCTCAGTGCCAAATCGAAAGATCCGAAAATGTCTCATGCAACGGCTGCTAAGTACATGAATAAGTCGAAAACATTTGTCGGCAAGTGAGTGCAGCGATATAGATGGATAAAAATGGTCGATGACTTGCCGAAACGTGGCTCAATCAGTCGAAAAATAAATCATAAACTTCTTTTCACGGAACCCAGACTTAACATTGCGTCAAGGAGCGGTAAAATTAAAACAGAAAGGTGAAGGTATATCGAACGTAGCTATCTGAACACATCTTAGTGTGCACCATATCAAATGCCGTAGTTCAGTGAAGAAACCTCTGTTAGGTGAAAATCTTATGACGAAGCAACTCGCTTGAGAAAAGGACAATATTAACCGAGATTGGAGCAATGTAATTTTTACGGACAAAGCTTTTGCTTGGGGATATGGTGTCGTCTGGTGAACCTCAACTAACAGGTTGGTACAGGGGACCGTTAAACACCCAGTAAAAGTGTATCTTTAGGTTGCTACTTAAAACTGAGTTTCGGAACCTTGCATTTGTTTAAGTACAATCAGAAATATTTGTTACTGACTGCCAAATGTTGGTTCATCAAGAAAAATTAGAACTGGATCCTGCAGGAGGACAACGACCCCAAACACCGCAGCAAGCTTTGCACCGAACGGAAAAAGCAGTCTGGCATCGTTATACTTAATTGAGCGTCGCAGTCGCCCGATGTAAATTCAATTGAATATGTGTGGGCATACACCAAGCATAAACTTTGTGAAAGAAAAATGTTCACTTTTAAGTAGTTGACACGATAAATCATTGCATTTGGAGATCCCTTCCAGATGAATACGCCGTCAGTTTAATCGAAAGCATGCCTCAAAGATGCCAGGCAATTATGGACACCGGTGGTGACTGGACACATTATTGAGACAATAGCATCTTTGTTCTGATGTAGTACAATGTACCCATGTATTTAATAATGTTTTAAAATTAGTTTTCTTTACATTAATCCAAATAACTGACTGTAAGTTACATATTAGAAAAAAGTTGAAGAATTCGTTTATCTTGAGTTAAAGTTGAACTCAAAAATAGTATAGGTAAAAAATAGCTATGTTAGTACAACTAGAAAATAAAAAATATTACATGTGTAAAGATATAATTTATTCAAATATATCTTCTTCTTCTTCTTCTTCTACTCTTATATATAGGCTATAAGCCTGTTTCTAACTACACATTTCGTGTAGTACTATGAGCCATGTTGGGCGTACCCCGGGCAGGTGGCTAGTCTGACCCGTTAGAAGAAGGAGAATGTACTTTACGACCGCCAAAGGTGTTTGTATGATGGCCGGAGAGCACTCGATGTTTGCCGTTATTTTTGACCTGGGAGTCGAACCCCGGGCCCGCCGCGCGTTAGTCTGGCAGGCCGAAGCCTTTGCGTCGCGGCTGTCGCGGCTCTCTCAAATATATCTAGTATTACAAATTGTCAACCGAGACTGCGAATTTATTTAATAGACAAATGACAAATGGTTAAATCTACAGAACATATATCCACAGACATTTACATTTATTTAATAATTTACGGTGTTTTGACACGCTTTTATCATTCAGCTAGGTTTTTCACATATCGTGGATACCGCTATACCCATCGCTCAATAATATTCTAGATATTCGGATTAGTGAAAACCTTGTTACAGGAGAGTTTTCACTCTGTTTTGTTAAAGGAATTTCAATTTGGTAAGTAATTGGTCAATCTTATTGAAAGGTTATATACTGATAGCTCCTTATATTATAATACCCTAGAGTTGGCATTGTATACCTTGTACCTATGTCACTTGTGTGTCTACAGACACCTTTGCATTGTCTATTCCAACCTTCGTTTCCGACGCCAAGAAGTCCCTGGCAATCGCAAAAAAATGTCGACATTGAACAGAGGAGGCCGACAATTGTTACCGTGTAATAGTTATCGCGGTTAAATACCTTCTTTGATCTACTGGTTTAATATTCGCATTATGATACCGCTATAGCGACCAATTGTTCGGTCTATTTTTGCTTAAAAATTCACTTCTTTTGTATAGGTCAATAATATGTCCTTTTCTAAATTCGCTAACTTGGTGATAAAGTAAGTTACACGTGCCAAATCTGAATGACCCAGAACACTCTTTTGCCTATTCTACATGTGATGTCACTACTTTTTCTATACGTTATATCTAAAAAGCAATATAATCAAATTTCAGACATAGATATGGCTTTTAAACTTAAATCGTTTTTTGATTGTAGTATACTTATTTCAATATAAAAATTTCACTGCAATTTAATTTGTTTTGAATGGTGCTGAAATTTCAATAAACATTAGTGTATTATCACGATAAACAGAATTCAAAGTCTTCACAGTAATATGACCAGCCATAACATGTGCACGTGAAACCTGGACTATAATTGAAAAACGCCAAAATAAGTTGAGATACTTAGAAAGAAAAATTTGAAAAATTTACGGTTAGCTCGTAAAAATAGATGCAATATAGTGAAGAAGAAGAAACTTAGAATTAGATAATCGAACAAAGCAGTATATGTAATGCGCATTATAACATCCCAAAAGCTTCTATAGTTAGATCATCTGCTACATATGAACAACAAACTTCAGGTTAAAAAAAATTGTAATAATAGTTGATCTCGGATTCTATTAGCAGAGCAAAAAGAAGACCACGGAATATATTTAGCTTAGTCCTAGGCCTTTCTACCTTTAGGTGTAAGGCTTGAATATATAACAGAATGAAGTTTAAAGATATTTGATATCTATAAAAATTGATGGCTGAAAACGTTTAAAGGAATTTAAAATAAAACTTAATGGTACAAGACTTATACTCGGTTAACCGTCATGTCCACCAAGCACAGCCGACTATTGAGAATCTATCCATTATGTTTGAATGTTGAAGTCAATGATCATCTTAATCAAATAGAAAGGGAATTCTCATTGAAGGTTTTTGGAAAAAAATTAGCTCTCCAAAATTGTGCTCGTCCAAATACAGTTTTCGTACTTGCTTTGAGAATTTTTTGATACCACCGGAGATCTCCTGTGTAAGTTGAAGTAAAATGGAGTGCAAACCACAGGTCGCATTCCAGTGGTAAAACAATAGTTCTTACTTGGTTACCTTACCATGTTAAGAAGATTACAAAAAGCAGCAGCAGCCTCACACTAGAGTTTTTTTTAGAGGAGTATGATAATATGTTCTCATCCTCTACTGACAGAATTTATAGGTTTAAGGCCAAAATCTCGCTCAATAACGACGCAACGCCAACGGTTTTAAAGGCTCGTCCTCTTCTTTTTGCATTACGTCCAAAAGTCGATCAGGAGCTTGCAGAAATAGAACAATCTGGAGGTGTCGAGTGTATCAAATCTAGTGAGTGGGCATCATTAATCGTAGTGGTCCAGAAGCCTAATGTAAAAGCCCGAATCACGGGTAATTTTAAGTTAACAGTCAACTTTATGTCATCTGATACCAAGTGCTCAGTATCAGAGGAGTTGTTTTAGTCAATCGTTAGAGAAGACAAGTTTTCCAAATTGGATAGAGTCAACGCTTATCATCAACTGGAAATGGAGAAAACTTGCAAGAAATCTCTTGTCATTAACACAGTTTTGTACGGATGCAACGTCCTACCATAGGGAATCACCTCTTCCCTAGTCATATTCCATGAGTTTATAAATAAACTCATGAAAGAGATTCCAAAGTCTGGGCTCTACATTAACGATGGATTGTACAGTTGTCAGTCAGACATATATTTTTAGTCGTATGCGAAAATTCAATTATTGTTTGTCAATGGATTAACGTGAATTTTTATAACGGAAAATTGAGTATTTGGGACATGTCGTATCCAAGGAAGCGATACACACCAGTCCAAAGAAAATTGAAGTTATCTATACGATTTAGCGTCCAATAGATGTCTTCGAAGTACGTTTATTCCTCAGATTAATCAACTTTTACGGAAAGTTTATGCCGTTTTTATCAGATGTTTGCAAACCTCTCTACAATCTCACACGAAAAGGAGCAAACTGGAATTGCTCATTAAAGTGTCAACAAACATTTGAACACGTGAAATTGATGCTTTTGTTGGCAGAAGTCCTTACTCATCATGATCCAACCGTTAGAATATTGTGACTTAGCTATCAGTGGAATTGGAATTGGCTTATTCCATCGTTATCCAGATGGCAAGGAAGATCGCATAGCATACGCCTGCAAAATTTTGTCTGATACGGAAAACCGTTACTCTCAAATTGAAAAGAGCCTTATCCATTATTAATGGAGTCAAAAAGTACTTTAAGTATCTATGCGGCTGGAAGCTTATCCTGGTTACGGATTATTGTCCCCTTCTGGCCATCTTCAGTAACAAAAGTAATCTACAACTGTAAATTGCTACGCGGTACATTTACCTTCAAACAAAGTTTGTTAAGAATTTTTTTAAAGCATGTTCCTCATAGATTTAAAATCCAGATTATGGTTGGGTTGTGGAATTTACACATTTCATAATATAGTGATTCCTTATATTTTTCCTATCACTAAGTGTAAATGTAAATAAGTATTTAGATCCTATAGTTAAACAAGGATTTACTCAACTAAAAATTGAATAGTCACGCTAAGTGTTTTAAAATATTGTTAATGTTAATCCATTGTCAGGAGACGATTGAACTGACGAACGTTTGTAAAACTGAGTACAAGACAAAATTTGTAATGTCCAAGAACTAAGTATTATTAATAACTTGAACAACTGTATTGTATTATGTAATAAATGCTTAGTTTTAGTTAACTATAAGCGAATTTTTTTAACAAA
Source organism: Sinelater perroti (assembly GCA_036346155.1). Taxonomy (NCBI): domain Eukaryota; kingdom Metazoa; phylum Arthropoda; class Insecta; order Coleoptera; family Elateridae; genus Sinelater; species Sinelater perroti. The sequence continues at coordinate 722,837 of JARFIY010000077.1, forward strand.
ATAACTTATATTTGTCAAGATTTTTACCTGCTTTATTTGATGGTCCTTTATGATCTGTAATATATGGTAATCTGATAATTCAACATTTATTTAATTTAATTAGTTTAATTATGGCATTAAAAAATTTCTGATCGATGATTAAGTTCGTAAAATAAAAATAATGTATTTTAAATATTTTATTTGTTGTTTTTTGAATCCTTAAGTTTCATATTGTAAAGCGATGTTACTTTTGAAACATGCTCTCTAAATTTGTCGATTTCAATGACTGTAGCCCATTCTGTAGTTACACTCGTACATATTTTGAAAGATACCTTTAAAAATTTCAGCTATTTTGGACGCTTAGTTGTTGTTTGTATCACTTAATGTCAGTGGTTTTGTAAAAATGGAGAAAATTGAATACGGTGCCGTAATTAAGTATTTGCATTTGAAAGACAATACGCTTACATAAATTAAAACCGATTTAGATGCCGTTTACGGACACTCTGTTCCATCATTTGCTAAAGTGAAAAAATGGGCAGCTGGGTTAAACGTGGTTGTACCAACTTGGCTAATGATGAGCATGATCAAATGTTACTAGACGATCGTCGAATCAAGATTAGAGAGATAGCAGAGGTTGTGGTCATATCTAAAAAACGCGTTCGTCATATATTTACTAAAGAATTGGGCATAAGTACGCTTTGAGTACCGCGCTTACTTACTTTAAACCAAAAATTTATTAGAATGAACATTTTTAAGTTTCACCCCCCCCCTCCCTTAATCCAAGTGATTTCAGCGAAACGAGTCGGACTTTTGCGTCGATTTATTACTGACGATAAAACTTGGGTTTACTTTTCCACTTTTTAGACAAAGAAACAGTCAAAACAGTGGACTGTAAACGGTAAACCTGCTCAAAGAAGGCGAAGGCGGTTTCATTGGCTGAGAAGGTGATGGGGACTGATTTTTGGAATAGTCAGATAATTCTGTTCACCGACTACTAAGACAAAAAGAAAACAATAATAAGATCCTTTTTTTGCGCTCAGGTTATATCTTCCTTAATGGATCTATGTTCACTGCAGCCTATGGCTTATTGCGATTGCCCTAATTAAATAAATTCACAACCAATCTGTAACTGATGTCCCCTGAATCAGCAGATACAGGTCCTTTACAGGGTGTCTCTGGAAATCTTTCGGTTTCAGGATTGGTTTCCCGAATATATGTTGCCTTTTCCCACACAACGCATCGCACTTGCATAGGATGTGTAAGGATATTTCTGGTTCCTTGCTACAAAGTTTGCATGTAAGGTCACCATTGAATTTACCAATTTTCCAGAGGTGCTCTTTTACAGTCGCATGTCCTGTAAGAAACCCTATGGTTATCTTTAGCTGTGGTCTACTTAGGTTAAGGAGTTCTGCAGCTCTCTCTTGGCAAGGTCCTTTATTAAAGGTTTTGCTGAAATAATGTCCTGGTCGGTTCTTCCAGTACATTTGATGATGAGTGCGTGTCCTCTCCTTAATAAAGCTTCGGGCAGCACTTCGTGAAATTCCTAATGCAGATTCTGGGCCTATATATAGTATATAGTATAAGCCTCACTAGATTCCTGCCTGGCCAGTTAATTAAACACTTTTACTGTGTTATGTTCTGCCAGTGCATTGAGTTCGTTGATGCATTTCCATACCAGTCTAGATGATGCTGTTGTGCTTGATAATATAGATTCGTTTGCTCCTATAAGCCCTCTTACCATTTTCACGCACACACTGTAGTATGGCGTATATTTCTTCCTGAAAAACAGAAGCATACTGACCCAGGGAAAAGCTTAGCTCTACCCTGGGACTCTCAGCATATATTCCAGCTCCGGTACCCAGCTCAGTTTTAGAACCATCTGTGTACCAGATTAGGCTACCAGGTGCAATTGCCTGACTAAAAGTCTCGCTTCTAATTCGATCCTGCAAAATCACCTCGAATAGAGAGTCGTCACATATTTTTGTGGTTATGTGGTCCATCCTCATTTCAAGCAGAGGCCCCACCCAGACTGTCAATTATTCTTGTATGACCTGTACTCGTGTGTATCTTGTACAGTGAATGATTCAGCATGTAGTGACCTAATCTTGCCTCTCCTGAATTACTATGTGCAAAGGTGGGAGGTCTAGAAGAGCCTCCATTGCTGCAGTGGACGTGGTTCTCATCGCCCCTGTAATGCCCAAACAGACAAGCCTTTGTACCTTGCCTAGTTTTAGTTTGATGGTTTCTTGTGTTGCTTTGAGCCACCAGACCAAAGCTGAGTATGTAAGAGAGGGTCTAATCACTCTGGTGTACAACCAGTGCACCATACCTGGTTTTAACCCCGACGACAATTCAATATGTCTAAATTATTTATCACAGTGAATTGTAAAATTAACTCGCCTCTGATGTTGTTGTCGGTGCTACCCCATGAGAGGTGGTGTGCATTGGCGTCGCAGCCAATGAGCATCTGCAGACCAATGTTTCTGCAGTGTCTCACAAGCTCACCCACTGCCCTAGGCGGTGGAGGATCCGGTTCATCAACAGGGAGGTACACCGATCCTAGTATGATCTTCCTCGGCCCTCTTCCTAAACATCGTTATTGGATCAGTTGAAGGCAGCAATTGCTGAAAAACGGCCCAATTTGGAACGGTCGCCATAGCCATACGAATTGCAGTTTGAATCGATTGACCACCATTGATTGCATATGCACCATATCTGCCCGCCAACGACTATTTCCTGTTTCCTAAGTTTAAGGTTTGGCTCGGAGGATAGAGATTTTTATCAAACGAAGAAGTCATCGCGCCCGTAGACGTCTATTTTGCAGAGCAAGACACCAACTACTATTTGGACGGGTTAAAGAAGTTGAAGCATCACTGGAAAAGGTGTATCAACTTAAATGAAGACTATGTTAAAAACAAAATTAAATTTGGCAGAAAAAATACTTATTTCTATGTTAGGCTCAAAACTCTTCAAACTGCCCACTTATACAATCATTATTACAAACAAGATGTTATGGATTCTACAAAAGTGATGAACTTTTTGAAATTAATAATTTGACGCTTTTATAGTAGTACCGTGAATATATTCTAGTTGAAGTAGTTACAATAATAATTTTTTACACATTTTCGTAGCTAACAAAGCAGTTTTTAGTCCTCTTTGGATACAACAAAAAATCGTACTTACTTTTTGTCAGCTGGATGCTTTCCTGCACAACACTGCAGCAAACAGCTACCCTGCACGGCCTGAATGGATGGCAAAGGAAGGACAAAAGACAAAGTAGAGAGGAAGGATGCGAGAAGGCGCCATCCGCGTGAAATATTTATGTAGGTCACTTCTCGCAAAAGCCGTGAATAAGGGAGAACTTCATTTTATGCAAATGCGCTGAATAAACCGGCGTTGTTTCTGCCTATTGCTCCATAGCGCTGTTTCGTTTGTTTTATTTGCCGAAATCGGGAGCGTAAGTGCGGGAACGGATGGTTAACGCTTTAAATAAAAGCGCCGCAACCGCAGCAGGCCAAATATAGGGCTGAAAATTAATTATTGTGGTTAACCAGGCGACACAACCAGAGTCAATCGTTACTATAGTATATTTATTAGGCTTTACCTGTGTGTTCGTAGAAATAGTAAAATATAAATGATTTAGCAAACATTATTAATTTAAAAATTTTGAGTTACAAGAAACTTTAAAATTGTTTTCTGTAATATTGTTTTACATAAAAATTAAAATAATTATTTACAAAAACTTGTTTGTTCCCTAGTTATGGAGCTGTTCTAGGTGATTGTTTGGATCTCCTGCAAAACAGTTCCAGAAAGTTCTTCCGAGTTTTTGAGTTACGTGGACTATGTATTCTAGTCTTATGTCCTTGTGCCGTCGCGGAGCATCGCTAGATCGTAAACTTGAAACTATCGATGTAGTCAAAAACAAGAAGACAACAGGTTGACAATCTGGAGTGTCAATTTACCCTTACACGGACGCTGATGGCTGTTGTAGGCCTAATTTTTAGACAACTGCGGAGACAGGAACCCCAAGGGCACTTACAGTCCGTATCCTTCAGCTCATCTGGACACTAAAACTGCGCAAATCTCCTTGATTAACGGTATTCCAGACTGTAGACTCGGTCGAATATAGCAGTTGTTCCGAATGGTGAAAAAATCCCGGAAGGCTTCACTAAGAAGCAGACTACAGCTGTAGTCTTCCTTAATGGAGTCAAATATATGGTCACCATTAAAGGTTTGGCATAAGGATCTCGTCTTTAGGATCCCTTTAGCGTCCATCCTTTTACTGATGCTGCAACTGATTTGGGCCTTTCTGTTTAGCTGAATGTTAAAGATCAAGCTCAGAGGTGCAAGGTTATATCAGGACGGTGGTCTAATATACAGACAGTATAACGACCCTCCCCAAGATCGCTATCTTCTTGAAAATTAAGCATGTTTAGGAAAAAATGGAGAAACTTAAATCTGGCCCACGTAATGAATAGAAGTCAACGTCTAGAAAAGTATTGATTGAACTGGCGAACATCAGAATTTTTGACTAGAGACACTCCAAAGAGGAGCGATTTTAGATAACAAGTTTACATGGAAGGACAGAACTTTGAATAGGCAAAGGTAACTCAATACATGTTACACTTATCCCGTCTGAAACTACAGCAAAATGTAATATAAGATCTAGCGCGCCACACAATATAACTTGCCTTAAATTTTAAAAATACGAAAGAGATTTTTTAAATGTAGATCTTACGATGCTAGCGAATGAAGGTTTAATTTTGCTTTCAATTGCTTCATGTTCAATCCTGCTAGTAAGATGAGAAATGGGAGCAATGGTTTTAGCCTGCGGAAAATTCATTTTGTGACCTGTTTCTTTGCTGTGCTTGAAAAGTGGCAAACCATTATCGCTTTTCTGTACGACCAGAGAATGCTCATATATTCGGCTGGATATTTACCGATTTGTTTGATCTCTAAAGGTTTTTGACAGTCTCCGTAAGGGATTTTATAAACTTTTTGTTATCCATTAGGGAAGTGATCCTTTGCTGAGCGAATAATACCAGATAATTGGTTATTAGCCCTGAAGATCGTACGTATATTTTGCCTCGTTGGTATGCGACCTATTTTATCGGTGATGCCTCTGATATAAGATAAGAATGCTTTTTGTTGGTCAGGAGGGTTTTGGAATTGGGAGTTAATGTTTTTATTTGTCTTACCCTACTATTTATATTGGCTTCTACGTTATTTGTAATAAATGACCAAAGATACTTGAATTTGCTGATTCCAGCTCTCTAAGTTTTCTTCTACTTCATAATTATTCAATTGGTCTTTTGTTGTTACGTATTCCGTTCTGTTGAAATTTATTTACATCCGTAAAATTGAGTATCTGAAAATGTTTCTAATCTGTAGTGCGTACTCTAGAAATATCTTAAATAGAGAAGATAATATAGAGCATCCCTATAGTAGACTTTTGTATGTTTTAAAGCTATGGGTTTACGGATACCATATTGCCCTTGTAAAGATTTCTCACTGTCGCTATTACTTTCTGATGTACTTCTGCATTTTCTTCCATAACTGACGCTTTGAGACTATGTCGTATGCCTCTTTCAAATCTATAAAAGCCAAGCTTTGTTCTTTGCTTTTTTCTTTTCGATAAGTTGTTGCATCATATATATATGGTCCATCATGGATTTTTCGGCCGTAAAATCGGATTGGTCTTCTCCTATCTTTACTAATATTAGATCTTCAATTTCGTTTTTACTTCTTTTTTTATTCTGCTATCTTCTCTTCTTTTATTAAATTTTTGATGTGCTAGGTTGTTTATATCTAGCGGCATAACTCCCTCGTTAGAAGACCTATTACTTCAGCTGCCTATTCTGGGCCCAACGCTGTTTGTGGCCACCCATTATGGGACAGAAGTTACTTGTCTCAGTTGATCCGCGGTGCTTATTTAGACTAGTCTTATTTTCATGTGTCCTATATATCTATGGCAACGTTCCCTATTATCCAGGTTGGATTTGAGCCCTCTCTCCTCCTCCCAGTGTGTTCCTGTCAGAGCTATGATTGACCCCTCCTTAATTCAGAGCCAATCCTCTAACGTGACTAACCTAGCACAAATTTATAATTATACTATAATTAAAACAAAATATTGTTGTAACAGATTGTGTTGTACTGGAAATATTGAAGCGTAAGATACTCTGATTATTGATACTTTTAGTTTATTTAAATAATTATTTTTTGGAACCAAATTATTTAGAGGAAAGGTGTAATACATAAGTTAAACGGGTGTTAGGAAGCTGATTATTAAAATATCAACATAGAACAAAAAAATCATTATCAAAGTAATAAATTAATTTAGTTCACACAAGGACAGAATATAAATTGTGTTATGTAATTCATGCCAATCTTAAAATCCAACAAAAGAAGAAATGCAATTAAAACGGTGCATAAATTTAAGGTTGATACCTTTTATCTTAGCCACTTTTGTCCTAAAAATATGCTTTTTTGCAACGTAAATTTTTTACAATTTATCAGATTTACATATGAAAGTTTCGTTGGCTTGCTGCTGTACAAAAAGCGGAGAGAATGCAACAAATCAAGATATTTTCTTGTTCGTAAGTTGATATCTTGATGGCTTAGAAACACAAGGGTAATACTATCTCTGCAAACCCAGTTCTTTCCCATTCTGTTCTGCAGTAAATTATTTCAGGATAATCTTATCTCTTACCGAATACAAATGCAGCATGATATGTTGCTCTTTCTTTTAAGTGGGCCGATATTTGCTACGATTACATCCTTGACTATAGTCTTCTTAATACTTAAGTTTGAGCTGTAACTGTAATTCTCGGGTAAATCTTTCAAAAAAGTGTTATCTGCTTAGTTATTAATTTTTGCGTTTATTTTATTTTTTAAATAGACATCCTTGTCTAGTTATTACAAGTTGTTTAAGCTTATCATTTGCACCATTTATAATTATTTTGTTCTTATAACAAATTTGTGCTTATTACTTTCAAAACTTTTATTTTTAATTTTGAAACAAACGCAAGCGTTACAGTTTTACTTTTATAAAAAATAACCTTCTGGTTGTCAAGCCTTTTTGCAAAACTTTATCTGCGTTTGGTTATTATTTTTGAGCCACGTGCTGTTAATATGACAATTAAGTATCTTTAATAATAATCCTAAAAAGTTCTTTAAAATAATGGTAATACAAATTAGACTTTATGTAACAGCTTTTTAATGCACTGAACAAATTCAGCCTGAACTTTAAGAATAATTTTTATATTGTAATCTTTTTTAAAAGTAGCAGCAGTAGAGTACATTTGATTTTTCCAAATTTAAAGTTTTTTTTAAATATTAAAGTAAGGCTTGTATAAAAAGCTAGTCAAGATATGACTAAAGTGTTACTTATAGTCGTATTACCAAGATCAATTTATTTATTTGTATTTATATATTCATTTATGTATTCACACGTCTCAAAACAGCCCTTATAAGGGCTATATGATGTATAAAATCCGTTCACGCAACCTCCTCGCTGTGTACATTGGGTAATGCTGATGCTGACGGTCCTATAAATGTTATACAGGGTTATACAGGGTTTAATATCTTGGGAATTCTCAGGATATTATGTTTTAATTTTGTGTAATCTACGCCACGAATAGTTTCGCGGTGAGTATTTTGATTACGGGTTATAGGGTTAAGGGGTCATAAGGTTATAGGGTTTATAGCGTTACGGGGTTATAAATTTAGTTGAAGAGTCGATGGGTTACCAGGTTTTAAATTTAAAATTGTTTAGAATTATCGGGTTTAACGGTTTTAGTGGATTTTGGAGTGTTTTTTGAGGTTACGGCCAAACCCTGACATGGTGGGGTTAAACCGACCTTGGATTCAGATTCAGCGACCCAAAAACATACAGTATATATAGTCAGATCCCAGGCCAAAATTTTTTTTTGTTTCGTGTGGCTGTGTTATTGTCGATTTTTAAAATATTTCAATGTTTCTGTATTTTTGATTCCGTTATCAGAAGGCAATGGAATTAGTTCTCTTACTCGGAGTTCCATTCTACCTACACCCTAAGAAGCCTTCTTTCTAATTGTTTGCACACACATTCACACATACTCTTTCTCTCTCGCACACAAACACACACGTATACACATAAGGAATAAGAAAAGCACTTTATATTACCCTAAAGTGTCAGAGTAAAAGACAACAAGTGACCTTAGAAAACAATGACTAAATTAGCATAAGTATAAAAAATACATTTGCATAGTATAGGGCTGTACCAATGCATTACTAGCAAATTCCTTCTGCCACTCTCTCGAGATAAGCGTTGACGGAATTGAATAACACATGTGTTTTTGATGGAACGATATTTGGTGATTCATTATTTTTTTTGATCCGATACTGCTGATTTAATGGTGGTGGCCGAACCTGTGTACGGAGGTGTTCGTGAAATCAATTGCTAAATAAATTTATCAGTCTGTAAATTATGTGAGTTAGAATAATGGCGGCGGTGCCATTTGGTATATTAAAAATCACATTTAATTTTGTGTAGTGACAACATAAATTCCATAAAATATATTGAAATTTATGTAAAGAGCTCCTATTTGTTTTTAGTAGTAGCATTTATATTAAGAAAAATTTTGTCTTTTAGAGAATGTCACCTGTTGCCATCCACCGCATACAACTACTGTGTGTGGAAAAGAGCAAGAAATGCGACTTTTACTATAGTTAGAGCAGCCTTCAGGTACAAACTCAATTAAGAACCCGTGACAGATTATAGCACAAAAAGATTTAATAGATACTATAACCCAAAGCAATGTATTACACTAAGGCCAATTGTTGATTTTATTTGAACACGTTTGGTATTAATAAATTATATCTTTTAAATTTTGCATTTGTATATTTTTTTCTGAAACCATACTGTGTTGTTTGTCTAGGAATTACTCTTAATTGCAAAACATTTTGCAACATAATCTTTGGTATCGTATTCGTCTTGGGATACAGAGTTTTCATAATTTTTATGCCTCCATCAGTTAAACATAACATTAAATAAAGTTAATGTTAACTTGTTCCAAGTGTAATATGCTGTAGATGGTTTAGAGATAATTTTTCAGAATTATCAGCAAAATTTTTAGTTTTATACTGCTATATTTTATTAACCTTTAAGATATCTCTATTATTTTTTTATTATAATATGATCCCTATTTCCAGCTATATATTATTTATCTTTATATTATATTCACTATATAAGGTTTGGATATATAAGTATGATTTCTTCCTTTAGAGGTTAATTTTTGATTTGTGTGTAAACAAACCGCACTGTGAAGCAGCTGTGCAACCTTGAGAGAGTGGAGGCACAATCTCTATCCTCCCTCCTGCTTGGGTTAGAATCTGTTCAGTCCTATTTTGGAGTTGCTAGATTGATGAGGAAACAGAATGTATCGCCAAGCGTGGAACAACGCATTGTGATCAAATTCCTTGTGGGAAAAAACGACCTGTCCGCTGAAATTTATCATAGATCACAAGAACAGCATGGAGAAGAAAGTTTTTGCGAACCCGTATGTTGGTGCAAGTACTTCATAGAGGGCAGAGAGCGCGTCTCCACGCTCAATTGCATGATCGTCGGTCGTAAACATTCGTTATCGAGCTAAAATTAACCGGATAGGCGCAGCACTATCAAGAACTTGAAGTAATCCTGTCCATTAGTCTTAGTAGTATACAAAGCATCGTAAAAACTACCGGCACTATTGCAAGGTGAAAGCACTGTAGGTACCGCGCACTTTGACGGACCTGAACAAAATGGTGCGCATGCAAGTTGCCAGTCGTCTCCTACAGCAGTTTGAAGGCAAAAGTGATGCATTTTTGAAGTCTATAGTGGCGATCGATGCAACGTGTGTGCACTACTTTATTCTCGAGTACCAGCAGTCATCACGCGAGTGGCGGCGTACCAGTTTTTCCAAAATCAAGAGAGCGCGGAGGAGCCGTTTGGAAGAGTGATGGTAACGTTTTTCTGGGACTAGAAGGGGCTATTCTTGTAAAGTTACTGACGGATGCCAGAACAGACGTGAAGGAAAAAACCCGATCTAAGAGGAAGACAGATGAGAAGCGCGTAGACTTTTTTCAAGTCAATACGCGTTTCTATACGGCTAAAACGACAATATAGAATCCTCCGTAAGTTAAAATGCAATCTTTTGCCACATTCGTCGTGCAGTCTCGATTTGGCCCCAAGTGATTTATATCTATTCGGAAGGCTCAGTTCAGACCGTCAACCAAAAGTCTTTTTTGAAAAGGGCATTAGGATGCTTCTAGAACATTGAAAAAATGTGTTGATTGCGGAGGAATGTTAAAAAGTGATATGTGCCAATGTTTGGCCATGTTTTTTTTTTGTAGAAAAAAAAACAGTTTTGGTCATATTTGAACCACCTGGTAAGTTTATTAAGCAACAAAAGATATTTTTGTCAAATTTTGTAAAGATATTTTTATCTCAACATGTGTGACAGTTAGACATATACAGATTTAAGTATATTTTGAAATTTTGTTGCGTATATATGCATTTTATTATTGTTATCATTGTTAAGAGCAAATGTCACTTTACCAATTCTCAAAAATAAATTTTTTTAACTTTGGTATTGTGTAATATAATTTTTTTAAAAACACTAGTTTTTGAATAAATATTTTACTTTACAACAATATAGCATTTTATTAGTGTATTCGTTATTAGTAGAGCAAACATTTTTTCTCTTTTTTCCAGTTTAAAAAAAATTCATGATATAAAAAATATATATTTACAAAAGTAAAAGTTTTATTTAATATTTTTTTAAAGAAGATTCAAGCCAAATGATATATTGAAGTCGTATTTTAAAGTTTTTTATGGGTTTAACATGTGAGGAATGCGTTTAATTTTGTAGGTTTTTAGAGCGATATTCTCGCCTTTGAGACAGAAAGAACTCAGATTGAGTAAGCTGACTGGCTAAACAACGATACTGCATTAAGAGATAAAGCACCCAGGAAGCATCTCCCATAACACTTAAAGAGAAAATTTTGCTGCATGGCTGCACCTCCATTCTGTTGGAACTAAACTTTTTCCAGTTAGAGTACGTTGAGATTTGGTTTGCAAAATTGGCAAATTATTTTTTTATATTAATTTGAAGTCTTCAAAGAAATAAAGGTTAATAATCTTAACTTTACTCACTACACACTTAACAGTGACACGTTTGCTACAGAGAGGCTTTTTATAGACATCTAGGTTGTCATAAATACAATAAGGAAAATTTTGTTTGTTAACGCATCTCAACGAATGGAAATGGGCATCGTTATTAAAAAACAGTGTTGTTCAAAATGTTACTCTGTAATAACCATTTATTATGGATGGCAACAAATGTAGCATAAAGTGAGAGAAGTAAATAGCAACGGCATGTTGTCGCTCAGATTGCTTTGGAGATTGCAAAAATGACTTATTGGTGTTTGCGCGTTACTACTATAGACAAAATTATTTTTCTCTCGGACCACTCTTTGTTCTTTAAATTGGGCATGTAGTTTTTTCCACTTTATATTAAGTTTTTTTTTATCATTCTCTTGCAGCTTTTTCATTTGTTTTGTTTTAGGATATGAAAACAAATTTCTACTGCTACTCATCAAGTAATAAGGCTAAATAACTTATGGACTAACAGATTTAAAATGTGGATGACTATATAAGTGGGTCCAAATGGAGTTTTTTAAGTTTACTGCTTATACTTTGTAAAGATCACCTTCACAGGCTCCATTATACATATTCTGCTTAGTTTGTTACGTTTTATACGTCCTCATTATTAAAAATGTTTACATTTAGAAAATATATGCTTGGATTTTTTTTACAGACTGTCAACCTTTGCTAGGACTAACTTTGCTAACATTCCGTGTAATCGTGCAAAAAAGGCGTTGTATTAATTTTATAGTGTGATGAAGCTTGGGCTACGTCAACAAGTGGAATTACCGGTATTGAGTTCCATAATATCTTCTACAACTCTATGAGGACCACTCAACAGTCAGCATGTAATTGTTTGGTGTGTTGTTACGGAATTTGACACCATAGGGCCATATTTTTAAAGAATGCTCATTTGTTTTGCAATTTACATCCATTTTAATGACTTATTTTATAATATATTTATTACCAGATCAACAACATTATTGTTATACATAGTAGAGTTGAATTAAATTAAAATTTAGATATTTTGGCATATATATATATATATATATATATATATATATATATAAAATCAGTAAACCCTGTATACCTTTCGGTGTAGGGTGCTCTAAGTAAATATATTGAGTTTAATCATTGGATTCATTAGAGAGCAGGTCATGAAGAAGCTTTTGTCTTAGTCTGGTGTGGATATTTTATCTGCCAAGGCGATAATACGCATAACCGTAGCAAGCATGAAGGTTGGCCAAGAATTTTTGTGCTCTGACAATGATGTATTCTGGTATAGGTGAGATACGCAGTTCACAATGCAGCTGTTCACTTCTAATAAACCATGGTGCGTTTATTATAATACGAAGTACTTTGTTTTGTTGCCTTTGAAGTTTATTTATATTAGTTTTTGCAGTCTTGTTCCAGAATGGTGAAATATTTATGGCCAGCGGTTGAATGAGGAATTTATACATTGGGATTGCTGATTTAGGTTTCAATGCTCAATTTATAATAGCCACGGTATGTAATTGGACTAAACAAACTTTGAGTTTGTGGTTGATATGCAGTTTCCACGTAAGCGGGTTTTGAAGAGCATTACTTGATCAGTAGAATTCCATTCTATATCCATATGATGTTAGGTAGGTTTGAAATGCGCTTTAATGCGAACTCTTTAGTCTGTCACGTAGTAGATTTGATTTTTTATTCCAATTTGTAAACCAAAAAAATATTTGTTTGGTCGCTCGTTGTAAATGGGTGATGGCTTGTGAAGATCAAGACTTGTGTTAAGATAACAGTGTTGTCGGCAGAGGTTGCTAGAGTGGCATTAACTGGTGGTGTATCTGAAATACAAATGTTGAATAACAGTGGCCCTAAGATACTACCTTGTGGAACTTCTGCTAGTTGTAGATGTTCAGCTAAAGCTGTGACTTTTCTGCATCTGTGTTATAGTTATCTGTTCCTGATGTTAAGGTAATTCTTCTATGTACTTTTGGTATATCTTTATCTTTAGTGCATCCAGCTCTTTTTTAATATAATATGCTAAGCCATGTAAGATTATTTCAGTTTCTGAGTTTCTTCTTCTTTGATATTTTTCTTCTTTTGACTTTCGATTTTTATAAGATCTATTATATAATTTGGAGTATTATGAGTTTGAATATTCAGAGTTGGTTTAGTGTCGTAGTATATTTAGTTACCGCTTAATTCATGTCTTCTTCTGTTTCTAGGTTGGTGTGGCAATGTAGGTGCTGATTTAGGCTAGCTTTAAATATATTTCAGATAATTGGATTGGTGATTAGTCGAGAGACGTGTAGTTAAATTCGTGTGGTGTCAAGTATATGGGGATAGGCAAGTGATTGTTTATTCCTTCTTGACTGATTTGTCTAACAAAGTTCTTTTATAGCAGGATGTTAAGAATATCTGCTTCTTTATTATACCTATAGGGCTAATAAGATAATCTGGGGAAGCCTATATTGTGTTTTTACTATTTAGCTCTCCTATAATCAATGTTGGCTCAGTTGTACTGAATAATGCTTGAATATCTGCTTTTCTTAGATTTTTGTACGGCTGCTTATATATACTTAATATTACTCGAGATTGATTATTTAATATCACCTTTATGATTATGGTTTCTATGGTGGTTAAGGGTAATTTAAGAATGAAATAGTGAGAAATTTGATTTTGATTATAATTGCCACTTCACCAGCAAACTTGTCTAAATTTCGATCATAACGATACACTTGGTAATCAGGTATTTGAAGGCTTTGTTTTTAGACAAGTGAGTTTTGGATATGCAGTCAATATCCACATTATTCCTGGAAAAGAACGATATGAATAGAGATCTTTGGACTTTGATGCCATTTAAGTTCTAGTTAGGATTGTTAATTTATCTAAGATTGTTGGTTGATTGGGGTCTATTGAGAAACAAAGGAAGGTGGGAGTTTGTGATAAAGACTTTTATTTGCGAGAGGAAAGGAGTTAAAAAGTCAAGAATTAGCTTGGTTAAGGTACTTAACAGAGATGATGCCATATTGTTACTTCCTGATGCAGCTGATGATTGTGATGTGGCCATACGGTTAGGATTAAGGAATAGAAGGTTGATTGAGTTGGCTAGTGTTTGTGATACATTATGGTTTTTGCTCCAACCGTTCGCTGCAGTTGTTGGTCCTCGCTAATTAGGTTGATTTTTTAATTTGTGTTAATGCAGTATGGTCATTACGTCCTCGACAACCTGCAGCACGATTTCCAATACAATTAGTACATTTAGGTGGTTAATTAGATGTTTTAGTGCATTGATTATGTAAATGATTACCGGCGCACTTGATACACCTGGGATTTAATCTACAATAATTCTTTGTGTACCCATATCTTTAGCAGTAATAGCATTGGGGTATGTGTTAATATTTGAAGTTTCTCTGACATTTTGTGCTATTATTGAGGATTCTTCTTGGATTATTCCTTCTTTTCTGTCTGGAGTCGCTCGCCACACCTCACTTTGTGTTGCTCAGGTTATGTTTACGACTTATACAATCTAGTTTTCATTGATATTTTTAGGGTTATCTGTCCATCTAGTTTGTCTCTGAAATAATCCCAGTCAGTCTTTTTGCTGTAAAGTGATGGTTTCTTGAGTTTTCCTAATATTTGTGTGTACATGGTTATCATAATAAGAGTGTGATCTGACATTAACTCTAAACAGGACTCTTACCAAATTTTTTTTCGAGTTAAAACCATTAACTACGTAAAAGTCAACAAGATCTGGTATATTTTGAGGGTCGGAGGACAATATGTGGGTTGAAATGTTTAAATATAATTTATAATAGTTCCCTTCTCTTAGTTGTTGTAAGCTTAGATCCGCATATCGTGTTTGTTATATTAAAGTCCCCTCCAACTAGAAATCGGTTTCCCCGCGTCTGGAAATACCTGTCACAATCCTGATATTTGTTGTGCTTTGGTGGGCAATAGATCGCGGATATTGTCATTTCGCCCATAGTATCCACTATGGTGACGTTGGTGGCTTGTATGTTGTTGTGTTTATATTCAACTCTTTGAGAATGTTTAATATTCTGCTTAATTATAACTGTAGAATCTCCATGTGTCATTTCAATTGGATGGTTAGTGTTATATATGTTGCAGTTTGGTATTTTTGCATGACTTCTATTGGTGTAATGCATTTCTTCTTTAAGAATAACGTCTAAGTTATTAGTTATTTTGTTTCCTGCGCATGTTGGTACACGCCATTGGCGTTTTATACTGCTATTTTTAATTGAAGAGCAATTAGTGATTTTTATTAACATCAATTGTTGATATGAGATTTATAAGTGCGATCATTTGGTCCATGAAAGTTTTGATTAAATGTTTTAAGTCGTCTAAATGGTGTTACTACTGGTCAATTTTGTTGTTTTTTTTATGTACTCCTGTGGTTTGGCATATGTAACACCTGGTTGAACAAATCTCAGCTTGATATAGCGTTCTGTTTTTTTGTTGAAATTGTTTATGAACTATACAACCTCTATAGTTTGCAGGGTGGTTTTTATTACAGTTCGCGCATTTCATGTTTTTGTCTTTTTCTTGCCTAGGACAGGCATTGGTTAAATGAAACATATCGTGGATTATTTTTACAATAATTTTTGTGTGTCCGAATTTTTGGCAGCACATAAGCTGTGAAATTTTGCATTTAGCGTGCTTCAAATTGAACTTTGGTGTTTAGTAATAAGTCTATTTTGTAAATTTCTTTTATTATTTTTAGGTGCGATATCTATGAAGTGCATCAGTAACGGAATTCTTGTCCCCCAGCGCTTCACGTTCCAAACGTTTGTTGTTTCCTGTCATTTGTTTAATATCCTTGACGTCAGTTGTTGGGTGTAAATCCTTAAGCACTATACGAAACTTTCTTTCTTGTCTAGGCTTACAGGAATTCAGTGTTTTTATCTGAAAGTGCTTTTACCAGCACTGAGTATAACGCACACTCTAAAGATTGTACCTTGACTTGGTTATCATATAATGTCGGTATTGTGTACTTGTTTTTAGCTGATTCATTGAGTAACTGAATTAGCGGTTTTGTTTTCCTACGCCCGAAATGAAGATCGGTGGTGATTTAAGTTCGGAGCATTGTATGTTTCAATTCATATTTTCACCTGTGACCACGTCAAATCTATTACTGAGTCCAAGATAGTAATTATTCTTTTTGGAAGAATTAGCTTTCAGTTATTCTTGATTTTTGCCTTGTTTTCTTTTGACATGTTGCCATGGTTCATCAGTATTTTGATCAGCAGAGTATTGTGTAAAATGCTACTGCTTTGTATTTACCATTGAAAATTGTCAAATGGTTGGCTGCTGTAAAAGATTGCATTTTGTGGGAGTGCTTGCATTAGCGCTGGTTGTAAAATTGGGGTATTTATTAGCATTTGCGGCTGGGACTCTATGAGCGTCTCAGCTTGAGTGCGGCATAATAAAAGTCACTTACAGATTTTATGTTTTTTAATTGCTGCTATCAGTCAAGAATTTGAGCTGAAGGTCACTATCCGGATCGTTGTGACTTGTCAACTAATGCTGTAGATTTATCGCTGCTATAGGAAAGTACGAATAGCTCGCAATACGTCTGCTTGGCTTCGATGCGTGTGCCGTACCCCTAAAATCATCATACACTAATTTGTATAGGAATAGTTTAGCTTTTTTATAGCAATACATATGATACTTTCATAACCATTCTTTAGGTGCAAAATTTAAATTTATAATAAACGCAAATAAATTATTCCTCAACCTACTACAATATAACAAATTTATTAATAATTAAGATAATAAAGAAGAATTCAAAGGATGACCTAAAAACTTGTAAATGAATGCATCGAAATTTGACTACATTAAAATGTGAGCTGATCGACTATGGACAAATATTTTTAATAATGCACATGTATTTATTTTAGTTATGTCAATTAAAACGTTATCGTCCCACTATATAAATATTCTATTTGTACAATTAATCTTTGTGAATACACGAACTTTGTTCTGATGATCTAAGCCTCACTCCTATAAAAAGCATAATTTTAAGTTATTTAGATTATATTAGTAAAGGACCGTTTAGTGCATTCTATTAAAGAGTTTTGGGTTGAATTTAAATCTTCGCCTTACACTTTGGTTTTAATTGGGTTATTTGATTTAAAATATGTGTTATCGTTTAAATTTGAAATTTGTGAGTACGTGAGTGATACTAAATTAAGTAAGTATGCTATCTTCTTTATTTCTATAGTTTTAATTATATAATACATTAAAAAAAAAGAAATGCCAAGAACTATTAAAATATAGTACCCTAGAAATATATAAAAATACACTACATACATAAAACAAATTAAAAATAAAAAAATATGCGCTACAAAAATGAGAAAACCAAAAATTTGGGAAGTAAAGTTAATAGTAAGCGTTTATATGCGATGTATATTTTAATAGAAAAGTAAGAGAATAAAAGAAAAAGTAATAATTTGACTATCAAAAAACGTAACTGTAAACTCAGGATACAAAACAGCCAATTACGTTATCTGAAAAGCAGTTCCATGTAAGCCCAAATACGCCAATATGTTGCCACAAGCTCTCGTGTTTGGATTGGCCTTATCATCGAGCAACATGCGCTGATTTGCTTATCGCGTTTTGATTTCTCGAGTGCGCCCCAATATTAATTGGACCCGCTGCGTAAGTGAACAATCCTGTCGAGCGGCGGGTTGCTCACCAAATTGATAAATAACGAGATATCGTAAATAAATCTAGGGCACTTAGGCGGCAATTATTCCTACCCACCTGAAGTACGGAGGATCGGGCAGATTGAATGGCCATCCCCGCGCTCTTATTTTTTATTTATTGTCTAATATTCAGATTTAATCCAACAAAGGATGACGGATTACACGGATTACACCGGCAATGCTGTAATTTGTCATGTCGCTTCCTGGGCTGTCGAATACTTGCTGGTGCGATGAACTCTCAAAGATTGATCGTACAGGACGTTTGGGGACGAGCAAACAGCTCCAGGTATCAGAGGCACACACAGCTGCCGAAGTTTGTGGTCCCGTAAAACTCCGCTGATGCAATTACCGGGAGGCTCTCAAAATCGCGTGGTGGTATCGAACTATCGAGCGGTGCAATCAAGGCTTAAGTCGCATTTCCAAGGAGGGCCCTAATTGTTTCAGGGGTAAAATTATCCGGCGGCCTTAGGTCGTTACGTGCAACCACCATAAGCCGATATTCCGTAATCCAATATACCACGGCCCTCCTGGGTCTATTATTGTGATGGATATTAGCGCATTCGGTAATTGGCGCCGTGCACTTACCGAAACGCGCAACAAAGGGAAGGAGATAAATAAACATGCGCGCCCAACGAAATTAATGTTTCGGGGCAGACGGGTGCCGTGTAGACTTGATTGCTAACAAATGCTTCGCTGGCATATTTAATGTATGCCTTCCAAAGGTGGAAGGTTATATTTCTTGTATAATTCATAAACCTTGGAAGGGGATTAGATAGGATCTGACATTTGCTGCGTTGCCTTAACATTACTGTATCAGATCTATATTATTATGCTCATTATTATAATGATAAAGTACAATATATGGAGCACTAAAAAAGCTAAGTGATTCGAATGAGTAAATTAGAAAAAGTAAAATTACCTTTTATATTCATGCACGTAATTTTCTCAATATAATAATAAGTATGCTTTCTCCGAATATTTTTTCTGTGGTTTTCTATAATATTATTTTACTTTTAGCATTAATTCAATTCCTATTTTTATTACAAGAAACATTTGACTAAATTGCCACGTATGTAATTTTCAACGAACTTAAAAAGTTCGTTACTGAATTCTATATGTCTGTCGGTCTGTCTGTCGCTGTCACAAAATTATGGATTTTTTAAAATTTCAAAATGGATTCTATAGGAAATTTTACGCTGATTTCAAAATCGAAATCAAAAGTTTCTATCTCGAATAGTTTTCGAGATATTCGACTTCGAATTTCGGGAAAATTTCGACATTGCGATTTTATGAGTAATTATTAAAGAAAATTTTACGCTGATTTCAATAATGAAATCGAAAAAATTCTGTGTCGAATAGTTTTCGAGATATTCGACTTCGAATTTCGGGAAAATTTTCGACATTACGATTTTAAATGTGATTCTTATAGGAAATTTTACGCTGAATTCGAAAATGAAGAAAAAATTCTATGTCGAATAATTTTCCAGATATTCGATTTCTAATTTTCCCGAAATTCGAAATCGAAATCGAAAGGTTTTTTTAAGTTCGTTCTGGGATTGCTTACAGAGCAATCTCTTCGCCACCCCATGTTTTAATTTGAAGTGAAAAACCACATTTAAATTAAATACATGTTAGACACTGTTCTTAGGAATTTATTACCTTCGTTTTTTACCACTAGTTATTGGGTTTCGGAATGTATGTATAGAATGATCAATAATGTGTTGGAAAGTACTTGCTTATAACTTCCTATGTTGCGTATTTTTAAAATTCAAAAAATATTTTATTTAGTATAGTCTGAAGTGTTCTAAACGTAATCCTTGTCTAGCAACAAGATGGCAAAGCCTACTTTTAAAAGCTTCATTTACTACTTTACTTTTTATAGCTATTTTGAGATTTTCAAGTGTTATCGGAGATTATTGTAGACCCGACTATTTATAATGTCTCGTTTACAATAATTACAATAATAAATGTTGCAATTAATAGTTTAAGTATGAGAAATTGACAATAATTGAAGACCTAGGAAAGGGAGGATAATAACACTTATTGCGTTAATCACTATTTTCGTAACAGGGTACTAGATAATGTGGTATTTATATTCACATGAGATACACTTAGCTCGTAGTGTAACTGGTTGTTACGAATATACTACGGCGCGTTCACTGCTATTCGTAAAACTGTGTTTTGGAATCGTTGAAGTTTATTGATGTTCATTTGGAATGTAGCATACCAGACTGGGCAGGCATAGAGAATTAATAGGGGTAGTAGCGTGTTTTGTACATTAAGATGGTGCATTCAGCCTTCAATGTTGACTTGCGATTAATCAATGGATAAAGTTGTCTTAACCTATTGTTGCCCTATAATAGCTTGTGATAGAGATGAAAGCTCCAGGTTAGGCGCGTATCTAAGTAGATTCCGAGGTATCTGACTGCTGAGTCCGTTGGATTTCATCGTATGGGATTGTCGTCAATGATGATATTAGATACGGTAGTTATTTTTCTTAAAGTAAAGATTTTAGTCTAACTTTTCGTGGAGTTAATTTAAATATTCCAACTTTTAAAACAGTTGGTAATCTTGCCTGTGGATTTTTGTAATTGATGCACAGCCTCATGTAGATCGGCATTTTGAATGATAATTGCTGTGCCGTCTGCAAATGCGGTTATGGATGCCGTGGTTACCGGGAGATCGGATGTGGAGATGTTAAACAGCAGAGGTCCTAGTATGCTGCCTTGTGGGACTCCGGCATGCACTTATTTAGTCTCAGATATACAAGAGTTGATCTTGACCGCAAAGGTTTTATCTTCTAGAAATGAGAAGACAGTTGCTAACAAATAGTTGAGAGCATTTATGTTAAGAGCTTTTTCTTTAGGCCTTCGATCCACACCTGAGCAACATCTAAAAAGAGGACTGTAGTGTAGTGTTTGTTGTGGTATCCTTTTTCTATTATTTCAGTAATTCGCTGGAGCTGATGATAAGTTGAGTGTCCTATCTTGAAGCCAAATTGAAATGGTGGTATTATGTTTTGGGTTTCGACGAATTCTAGTAATCTAGTGTAAATAATTTCTTCTAAGATCTTGGACAGTGTAGTAAGTAGGCTTATTGGTCGATAGTTCTTAATGTCTCCTTTGTTTTTCTCGGGCTTGGCGAACATAAGAGTGTGTGCATGTTTCCAGTCGCGAAAAAAGTACCCAGTGAGGAGACATGCATTTAATATCGAAGCTAGATGTGCTAATTATTTTCTGGTCAGGTGTTTTAAGATTGTGTTGGATATAAAAACATGACCAGTTGATTTTAGCCTGGGCAGGGCAGTTATAATTTGGGCTATTTCCCTCGAAGATGTGGGCCGAATGTTTTTGATTATGACTGAAAGATTTCGTTAGGTGTAGCCGTCATTGCCATTAGTTGTAGTAGGTAATTCTTCATGTTGCTTTAATATTATTTTTGTGGTTTTACACATACCTGGGTCGCCAGGGCTAATGCTTGATATGTCTTTGATATTATTTCAGTTTGTATTCGTCGAGTTCCTTTTTGAGACAATGAGTAAGACTGTTTAATAGCCTTTCAATTTCCGGATTTCTTTTTTTTGCCACTAGCGTTTGGTTTGGCTTCTTGTTTTAATGATCTGCAGTATATGATTGGGAGGATGGTCATTATTTGTGAATATAGGTTTGGTAGGGGTTATAACTAATGACTTTACGGCAGTCCCAATTGATGTGGTAATGATGGTTACTGCAGTATCTATGTCTTTTTGAGTTTCGCAGGTGTTCGGTTTTCAAAGGTTGAGGTCTAAGTTTTCTTAAAAAGTATTCGAGGTAATTGGTTCATTAGTGAGGGTTTGGAGTGGTGGCCTTACTTGTGGCGTGTTCCATTATAACTCTCTGATTGATCGTTTTTCTGCAGGATGTTATCTAGTATGTCTGGTAGGTGGTCTGTGCGGTAAGGAAAGTAAGTATACTCATCTAAGAGCAGAATTTGAAATGCATAAACAATTAAATAATGATCTAGTTTGATACCTAAAGGATTAGTGACTCGACACCCCCATGTGATATGTTTATAATTGATATCTCTGACTACTAGTATCTAATCAGTTGTATTAAATAGAATCTTTATGTCATTTTCATTTAGTTTTTTATTTGGCTGCCTGTCTACGCTGTAGATAGTTAGGATACTTGATCACTTAGTTTAATGTTAGCTCAAACAGATTCAAGGGTAATGTTTGGGATTTTAGGAATGCATGAGTGGTCAATTTTTTTCTTAATAATGATAGTAACTCTTCCGAAAGCAATTCTGGAATTTCTATCTTTACGATATACGCTGTATCCTGATATTTTAAATGTGTCATTTTCGGATAAGTGAGTTTTGGTGAGGCATGCTATGTTGATGTTGTACCTAGCCAAGAAAGCTATGAATACTTATTTTTGGTTAGCATTTCCGTTCGAATTCCATTTGAGGATTGTTAAATTTTCTATTGCTCGTTGGGTCTTAGGATCCATTGAAGAGTAGGGATAATATGGTGGTTGTAAAAAATGATTCGATTTGTGCAAGATAAGTGTTTGTATGTTCAGCTGATTGAGCTGTTGTTAACGTTGGCAAGGTAGGGTTGGCGTTTATAATGTTTTTAACTTTATCATCATATGAATATAGTGGATTAGCAAGTAAGCTATTGGTAATTGGTCTATTTTTAACAAGTTTCTGCTGGAATTCAATGTGGTGGATGCAACTTGGCGGATGGTCAGCGCCGCAATTTGCACACGTCGGCTTTGTATTGGGCTGCTTAACGCACTCATTATGTTTATGGTTTCCTGCACTTTTCACACATTTTGGGGAAAGGCTTCAGTAGTTTTTAGTGTGGCCATATCGCTGGCATCAATGGCATTGCGGTATGTTAGTTAATTGTTTTCTCATCTCTACGATAACAGTCAAAATTTCTAATTCTTCTTTTATATAATCAGTAATTATTAATAGTGATACATTTTTAATTACCATCAACAGTGGTTCCATTTTTGGTGTAAAATTATGTTAAAGTCCAATAATCGTCTTCGTTTGATAGATTAATTCAAAGCGAATTTGTGTTGCAAATTGTAATAAACGTGCCGGTTGCTTTTTGTTGGATATCTGCCATTAGATTTTTGTGGTTTATTACATTGAGCAAATGTATTGGTGAAATTTTAGGTTTATTAATATTAGTAACAGTTTCGGTGGTTGGTTTATTTGCTTCTTTAGTGTTAGTGTTGCTGTCATCTTGTAGAGGCAAGTAATATATGTTTTGCGCTCTTGTTGATCTATTTTGCAATCATTGGTTGATATAACGATATTTTATAGTTAGATAGTACTATAAAAATTTACTCACAATGCAGACTATGAGATAGCTTTGTCAGCTTTGTTGCACTGATAGGGAAGCATATAAGTAGTGCCCGCACCGTTTCACTGTTCGCACGCGAATCAGGGGAATATAGTGGCCAATTAATTCTATTACCTGCAAAATTATCAAGGTTTAGGCATATGACATGTTCCAATATTATCAGAAATATAAAATAAACTTTTGGAGTGCATCGTCCTATACAAATCAGTAATCGTTGAGAATTTTGGCTTTCTTTGCTTCCCGTAGAAAATCCTTTTCGAGCATCTGGTGGTAATTTTAAAAGATCTCATTGTAACCAAAGAAATATGACCCAAAAATCTTTTTCTTGACAAAACATTTGAAATTGTTTCTGTACAAGGTTCAAATCCATCAGCCACTAAAACCACACGATATCAGGAGAAGATTCCAATTTGGCCAGTTGATGATTGAAAAAGTGAAAAAGGTTCAACTGATTTTTCGAAAATTTAGTTGAGTGATAAAGCTTAGGTATTTTCATTTGCAAAGTTTTGGTAACAGGCATGACATGCGCCACTGGGGTACTGAAAATATTCACGTTGCCATGGATAGTTGTCTCAAATTTCTGATTCGGCCTAAATACAGGGAGAAAAATTTTAAAAACTATTGTACGTTTTTACCCCAAAATTTCATTTACTCTTTCTCACCTACCTATTGTCCTTTCAAAGTTTTTGTCTTTGCCTGAGAGAGACTTCTTAAAAACTGGTCAGATCATGACACATCTTCTTCCAAATTCGTATAATAAACAGACTTTCTTTGAAATTTAAAGATTTAATGTCTACAATTAGATAGTCATGTAATCTATACTTTGCTACAAAACTTTATTTATTTATTTATTTATTTAAACTAAAAATCCTTATACCGTTAGGTGTCGGATTATAACCCAGTTTACAGTACTTATAATATAATATCTAATATTACTTATAAAACTTATTAAACTTAATTAACATTTCTTAATTAATTTATTCCAAGCCTTTCTGTCTCTTGTCAGGTTCCTTACTTCTCTCCATTGTATGTTCCTATTTTCCGCTGCTAATTTTACCTGTTCCTCCCTTCCTTCTTGGTCCACCTACTGAGTTCTTCCCCTTTGTTCTTGCTTCGTATACTCTCTTCGCTATCCTATTATCATCCATTCGGAGCAGATGTCCCATCCAACCTAATTGCCTCTCTTCTACCAGTGTCAATATAGGTTTCACTTTCAGTTGTTCCGTTATATTTTCATTTCTCACTCTGTCTAGTCTTGTTATTCCTTTAATTTTCCTCAAATATCTCATCTCCATTCTTATAATTTTACTCTCGTTGCCATAGATTAACGAAGGTCTTACTACTTTTTTGTATACTTCCGATTTTATTTGTTCCGGAATTTCCTTTTTTCTGAGGAACGTGTTTTTCAGTGTGTTAAATATTTTCCCCACCTTACCTAATCTTTCCATTATTTCATTATCTATTTTTCCCTTGTTATCTATTATTGGACCTAAATATTTGAAATTTGTTACTTGTTCTAGTGTTTTTCCTTCTATATTGATATTGTGTTGAGGGTCTGTCTTGGCAATAATCATAGTTTTAGTTTTTTCTATATTTATTTCCATGTTTATTTTTCTGAGCTCGCGATGATAGATATTGATATTTTCCTGAAGTTTTTACGCTGATTCTGCTAGTAGCACCATATCATCGGCAAATAATAATTCCTGTATTGTTATTCTTTTTAATCCAACTTCCCACTTCCATATTATAGCATTCCTTTTTACAGATCTTCACTACATCGACCATGAGTACTGAGAATAGGAGTGGACTAAACACGCATCTCTGTTTCAGTCCTATTTTTGTTTCGAATTGTTCTGACTCGTTGTTGTGTGTCCTTACTTTATTTCTATTGTCTTTGTATAGTCTTTACTTACTCCTCTTTTTTTTTAGACTTTCCCAAACATCCTTTCTCTTTACCCTGTCGAAGGCTTTTTTTAGGTCAATAAAGCAAATATGAATTTCCTTCTTTTTCCTTATCATTTTTCCCCTAATTGTCTGATTGTAAAAATTAAGTCCTGTGCTTCTACCTCTACGGAACCCATGTTGTGACTCCTCCAGCGAGTTTTCAATTTCTTATCTCAGTCGCTTCTCTAAAATTCTACTTAATACTTTGCCGGGTATAATCGTTAGTGTAATACCCCTACAATTTGAGCATTCTTTTATGTCTCCTTTTTTGTATACGGGTAGTATTATTCCTATATTCTAGTCTGTGGGTATTACTTTTTGTACTATTATTTCATTTATTGACTCGTGGAATTCCTCTACAGCTATCTCTCCCATATATCTCAACATCTCAGCTGTGATTTTATCTTCCCCTGGTGCTTTCCCTAGTTTGAGTTTCCTGACTGCTTCCATGATTTCTTCTTTCGAAATTCTTTGTATCTTCTGTGTATCCCCGTGTCCTGCCCTTATTTCCTCTATCTCTTGTTCTACATTATTTCCTGCTTCTGTTAATTCTTCGAAGTATTCCTTCCATCTTTGCATTATTTTCTCCTCTTCAATTATCACTTTCCCGTTTTTGTCTTTTATATTTCTTAGTTTGGGTGGTTTCTTTTGTTTTAAATGCTTTAATGTTTTATAGAATAGTTTTTGGTTCTCTAAATAGTTTTCTTTCATCCTGGTTCCGAACTCTTCCCATGCCTTTTTCTTCGTTTCTTTTATACTTTTCTTCGGTTCTTGCTTTCTTGTATATGTTATAGTCTTCTTCCGATCCAGTTATTATATACTTTCTCTATTATTCCTTCTTTTCTTTGACGTTTTGTTGTATCTCGGTTGACCACCATCTACTTCCCTTCTTGTATGTATTCACAATTTTCTTTACTCCACAGTTAGTTCTTGGTGCTTCTACAATATTTTCTTTAAAATGTCTTCATTTCCTTTCTATATCTTTACTCTCAATTTTATTTTGGGCAATTTTCTTATCTAGAATTACTTGGAAATTTTTCGTATTTCACTTTCCTTTAGTCTATAACTTTTGATTTTTTGTTTTACTATTAGCTTCCTTTTTATCTCTTGTTTATCTTTCACGTTTATCCAGAGTTCCATTTTTAGTAAATAATGGTCGCTTCCTATTTCAGCATTTCTTTTCACCCTCACGTCCTTCACTCTCTTCCAATTTTCTGTATTTACAATAAAGTAGTCAATAATTGACTTCTCGTTCCTGGAGCGGGCTTCCCTGGTGTATTTGTGTATATCCTTGTGCATGAATTTCGTATTTGTAATCACCAAATCATTTCCCTCACATAGGTATATTAGCCTTAAACCGTTGTCATTTTTAGTGTTTTCGCCCTGCTGCCCCATGTGTCTTTCTATACCTTCATTGTTATTGCCTACTCTGCCATTCATATCTCCCATTACAATTACATTTCTTTCTCCTCTATCAATTTCCATTTGTAGTTATTCATAAAACTGTTCTTTCACTTCCTTCCTCTTATTATCATTAGGCGCATATGCTACTATTATCGTCCACATTTCCTCATTGTCTATTTTAATGTCTAGTGCCAGCAATCTTTCATGAATATATCTTTCTTCCCTAATATCATTTACTTTATCGGATTTTACTATTAGCCCTACCCCTTTTGCTCCCCATTCTTCTTGCTCTACTCCTGACCAATATAGCCAGTATCCTTCGTTCAGTTCCATTTCTCCTTTCCCTTTCTTTTTGGTTTCTGTTATGCCTAAATAATTGATATTTTGCATTTTCATCTCATCAATTATTTCTTCTTCTTTTTCGATGATACTTTTCACATTCTAGGTGCCAATTTTTATCGAGTCTCTTTTTTTTTGTTTTATTTTCTTTGGTTCTTCTTTGTTGTATTGTTTGTTTCTTTTCCTATTTTTATGTTTTTGATATATTACCATTTGCGCATTTCTTTGTTCATTGCCTTTTTTGTCATCACTTCCCCCTATCCTATCTTTGTCTACCAGTTTTTTCTTCCGGTACGGGTTACTTTCCTCAATTGATCATCCAGAGTGCTTCCCTCCGGGGACCTTTCCGTTACTGTCCTCTTTAGGGTATTTGATTCTGAACTATCTTTCTTTGTCCGTTTTTCTTCTCTGTTTATATCATCGACCTTGTATATTTGATCGTTCACAATTAGCGTATTGAATTTTAACTGTGTCTTAAATCCTTTTTTCCGCGCTTCTTTCAGGTGTGGTATTAATGTCTTTCTTTCTTCTTGTATTTCCTTGGTGTAGTCTTGGTCGATCCATATATCGGATCCTTTAAGTTTTTTTTGCATTCTGAAGGATTGCTAGTTTCGTACTATCTTTAATTAATTTAACGTGTATTGGTCTTTTCTTGTCCTTACTGTAACCCCCAATTCTTCTGACTTGGTCGGTTTCGGCTTTTATGTCTAAGTTCATACCTATTTTTTGAATAATTGTTAGTAGTTTGGCACTTAACTCGCTTTAATTTTCGTTTTCTTCATCTGCTACTCCTTTTATTACAATATTCTTTTTTCTTACTTCTCTTTCTAAATTGGTTATTTTTCCTTCTTGCGCTAATATTTGTGCTTCCAAGTTTACATTTTCTTCCTTTATTTGTTTCATTTCTGTTACTAATGTATCTAATTTTGCATTCATTTGGCTCATGTTCCCCTCTACTATTTGAAACATTTTCTCAATTTTGTCCTTAGTTTTGTTTGATCACTTTGATTGAATTTTACCTTAATTTATTTCTCTGTTCAAAAATTTATACATGGCTTTTAAACTTTTAAATTTTTAATTCTTAGCCTTCCTGAATATATTTCCTTTTAAATATTTGATTTGTTATTTGGGTTGCCTATTTAGACGTCGTTCGGAGGTGATATCACTTATCTCTCAACGTTGTGTATTTATTTGTATATTTGCAAGTTAGTACTTAATTATCTCATTTAACGTCTATTTTTCCTTCTTAGATATTATTTATATAATCTTATGCTATTGATTGATTCTCTTTATGGTTAACAAGTTACGTGTAAATTCAACTCGTCAAGGCTCAAATTTTGAGTTTGTTTGCGGAGCGATTGACACGCGTGCACTCACATTCGCATTTTCAAAACTTTTTCTACAAAACTTTAATTAGCTAATATTATTCATGATGGGTGACGCTGATCCACCTTCGTTTATTATTTTTTAATAAGTAAATACTTTCTGACACCTATTATTGAACGCCCTATATGTAAGTAACGAATCATGTTCAGGGTGTATAAAAATAGCAGTCTTACAAAATGGTGTGGATAAAACTTATAAGATAGCTTCATCAGATTGTTAAACAAACAAAAAATAAAACTCATTTATTTAACTAAAAAAATGGCAGCATTTATATATCGAGACGTCAAAAATGTTGAAAAAGAAAAATAGTTACTTAATACTATTACACAAAGTCTTTGAAAAAGCTGGAAGAAGATATTTTGAAAACATTTCCTGGAATTACTAAGGAAAAAGTGTGGTCCCATCGAAAGTATCGTTGTACATCAAAAATTCACAGAATTGAATTTTAGAATCATCTTGCATTTTCTTAATCACTTGATTTGCTTTCTTCATACTTTTACCTAGTCCCCGAAATTCAAAGTTAGCCAATTTAATTTTTTTTTAAATAAATAAATAGGCTATTGAAACTAAATACTTATTTTGACAAACTTGAAAAAGTTACTTCTAAAAAGTTAGACCAATCGTGTTAAAGTGTTTGGGGCTACGTAAAAACTGGGTACAACTTAAACTAAATTTTATTGTTATTCCGTTGTCCATGCATATTTAACATCGTACGATTTTTTTATGCATGATTATCTCAAAGCCAAGGTTTATAAGCATGGTCCAAGAAACCTGCAATCCCAATTCGAACAAAGAAACGCTAAAAAAAGTTATATAAAACTTACAGTTGTGTTTGAACAATAGCGAAAATTACCTAGTCAACTTATTCTCCAAATCACACGAGACGTTATAAGTTTTAGACGTTAAAACAAATTTTTGTTTCGTGAGCAGTTTTCTTCAATTTGCCTTTAAAACTAACAAGGGAGTTTTGCCGCCCTATATCTTTCTTAAAACTAGTGTTAATATTAAAGGCAGGTAGAAGTCAACCACTTAAAATTGTAATGTATTTGGCGGCATCACAGAAAATTTAATGTAATCTGCTACCATACCACATGGCACCCCATACCTTTATGTTAACTCCTCTATATTTTAAGTTTTGTAAAGAATATTTCATTCAATTAATTGGGCGAATGTCTTTATATTCAGGTTCGACTATTTACCCTAAATTGGCAATTTCGGCTTTCGTCAGAAGAAGCGATGGGCTGCTAAATGTTATCAGTTTAAGAACAGATACCTTTTTCTGAAGAGAGTCAGCCCTATACTGCGAAAATAGTTTTTTTTTACACATATACTAGCTCAGTCACTGTTTGTCGGGGGTTGTAACAACTTTTCCTACTGATAGTCGTTTGGTTCGTTTTGAAGATGCTGGAAGGCCGGACTTTGGCAGTATTAATCATGTATTGTTTTTTAAATTAATTATCTATTGACAAGAACATTTTTAAAAATGTATATAAATCCTTCTCTTCATGTGATGTGTAAGATATTTCCTGGGCTCTTTATCTGCCAACTCAGTAATGTCGCTTGGCTAGCCTATTCAGCGGATGTCGCCCGTGCAATTTTTTCCTATAAAAATATCTGGCTGAGGTTTAAAAATATTACTCTAGGACCTCCCTAAGCTGTACAAAATACAGTAGATTAAGAAATCAGGTACATTCTTTAACATGTGTTGGAAGGGTAAAAAGAACCTCAAAATATGACTGCCACAGTGCTTCAAAAATAAGAGATACCTCTCCGCTAATCTTTTCTTTAAAAGAAATTTAAATAACACTTTTGGTTCTGCAATTTCCTCCATTTCCTCCATGGAAATTAATATTGTATAGTTCCGGTCGCTTTTCCTTTATTTCACCTGAAGGAAAAGGAAGAAATTTTGTCCTACTTTGTGTTAACATAATAATTTATAATTTAATGCCTTTTAATTTTCAAATATAACATAAAAGGCAGTGAAAGTGTTTATATGACTGAAAACATATTTTTATCTAATAGTTTTTTGACCCGTCAGTAAATTATTAAAATTTTTGTTAGTCTTATAACTAAGTATTTCTAAGATCTAGTTTGGTAACGGGATATATTCTCACTAATCAAAGCCTTATGAAGCTACCAATTTATTATTATTATAACAAATTTGGCTAAAAATTAATTGATATGCATATCAAAACAGAATTTGCCATTAGAGGACTTATCTCATTAACAATCAACCCAATCGGTAAAACGATAGAAATAGTCGTTGGTAAAACATGCTTGCAAGGGGGAGTTTTATAATTCTTGCTTTGAAAACTGGCAGTGAAGAAACTTTTTGTTGAACTAAATAAACAATGATATTATACTCAGGAACATGTTGACTATGTGTTAACACTTATTTCGAATACATTTTTCAGTACACTTTAGCATATGTGTAGGAAGTGTAGGGAATTGTGGATTGGTGATATACAAGAAAAATCATCAGGAAACGAATACTGGCACCAATCATAAGAAAAAGAATATAAAAAAATGTTATAGCTAGTTTCATAAGAAATGTCGAATTATATAATATGGTTGTAAAGTGCAACCGAAATCAGTTGTTCTATAAAATAATTGTAGTTGATAATAATTGTTCTTAATGCTCAAAGAGGGGAAAACTATATTTGAAAAAAAAAATTAATGATAAAATCGCAAGTTTTCAATCTGCTCCGGTGTTACAAGAGTATTAAGTAAGTATATTGTCAGTTGAGGCATGTAAGGGTCTTCATCCAGCGATGATTCTCTTGGGGTTTACTGGAATGATTTGAATTGCATTCCTCATTAGTTTAGATGTAGGAAGTGAACGAAGTGTAGGAAGACCCTAAAACGATGGGCGGACGATATAGCGGAAGTGGCTGGAAAAACATGGCAGAGACTAGCAAAGCAAAAAGACAAATGGAAAATTAAAAGGGAGGCCTATATCCAGAAGTGGATTACATAAAAGGCCGAAGAAGAAGAAGAAGATTAGTTCAGATCTATAGCCCTTGTGTGGTTAGCCTTCTTATTAGTGGAGGGTCCATGAGTTGTAGGATGGGGTGGTTTTTATGTCCGGATAGTTTTGAAAAGTAGTATGAAGCTGATTTTTCTGTTACATCCGTCACGAAAGGTAAGTCGAGGTCTTCGTTTAAGGTTTGGTTACTTATAAACCAAGATGTATTTAGAAGGGCTTGAAAATTTTGCTTGGGCTCGCTGCATAATATTTACATTTGTTTTTTTGACACACCCCCAGAGTTGGATATCATATTTTAAGATAGGCATAACGTTTGTTTTATATAGTAGGACTTTGTTTTTAGTTAAGAGTTTGGATTTAGATCCAAGTAGCCATTACATTTGCTTGAATTTTAGATAAATTTGCTTCTTTTTTGCTCTAAGATGTAGGAACCAGATTAGCTGCCTATCTAGGTGGAGTCTAACATACTTGGTTTCTGTTTTAACCGGCAGGAAGATGCCCTTAAGTGTTATAGGAAGATACGTAATTTTTTAATTGCAAATGTTACTTGTAGAGATTTGTTTTCGTTTACCTTGATTCTCCAAAGGTCGGTCCAATCACTGAGTCGGATCAAATGTGTTTGTGGATGTAGTGTAGTTTCAGCTGCATTTTGATGTGTGGAAAGTATCGCGGTATCGTCAGCGTATGTAGCAAGAGAGGTATTTTCAATTTCTGGGATATTAGATGCGTAAAGAAGTACAAGAAGAGACCAAGGATGTTGCCCTGTGGTACACTTATTTTTATTAGGTGATATGTAGAGTTGATTGTTGTGTTTTATGGTATAGCAGTGGTCGGTAAGGTATGATTTTATCAAAAGATAATAGGTGATCGGTAACCGTTGCTTTAATTTATATAATAATTTGATATCCTATACCTTGACGAAAGCCTGTTTGACGTCCAGGAAGGCTGTGGTGCAATTTTTTCTTCTCGAGGCTTATAGCTATCAAATTGATGAATAAGATGGCTTGTTGAACTGTCGAGTGGTGTCCTCTAAATCGAATTGATGTTTTGGTATTAGGGAGGTTATGTCTAAATCGTCGTGTAGTTTACTTAGGAGAAGCTTGTCAACTAGTTTTCCAGAGAGAGCTAGTTAAGTTTGTTGGTTTACCCGGCTTAAGTATCATTAGGACCTGTGTTTATTTACATTGTATATGGAAGTAAGTCAAACTGAGCATCCGGTTGAAGAAGAACAGAAGACATCTTTTTTGGAAAATGCTTCAGGATTTGTGCTGTTATCAAATCGTAAGCGCTTTATGATTACTTAATTCCTTAATACCATTACTGACTTCATTAAGGGTAAACGGTTTGATTGGTGGTGACAACCGGCAAGAAATATCCAAGAAGTTAGCTATTTCCTCAGAGTTTACACTTGGCACTTCATCGAATGGTGACGAAACTTCTGAGAGATGGTGAGAGAATATATCGGTTTTTTCGATATAGGTACCAACTTGTTTTGACATTGATGGTACGTTAATTTGAGGTCGTTTAAACTTTTTTGTGGCTCTCCAAACAGAATGGCCTTCTTTGTTTAGCTTTGTAATGTAGTTTTTAAAGCTAAAATTTTGATGTTTTTTTCAGTAGGTTACCGAGTCTTTTGGTCAAACTGTTGTAAATTCATTTATCTGCAGGATTACAAGATCTGTTCCATCTTCCTCTGGATTATCTTTCTCAGCAATTAGTCCACGGATTTGGAGAGGTACTATGTTAGTTTTTGCTTGTATTACATTGGATTTAGGTATGCACAACCATGATGCTTTCTGAATAAATTCAGTAAAGTATTGGACGGTACTGTCTAAATTTTTATTTCTTTTTATTCTTTGCTTTAATATAGTTTTGGAATTGCTTTCAGTTTATTAGTCGAGTGGATAAAGTAGGATTTATTAGTTTGAGTATTATTTCTGTGCCAAGAGTTATAATAACAGGAAGGTGGTCGAATAAAAAATCATAGTTATTTTCGGCATGAAAGTAGTTTTCAGAGATTTTGCAGCTATGAGAAAGTCTAGTAGGTCAGGGATGTTTTGCGTATTAGAGGGCCAGTAGGTGGGTTTACCAGTTGAAAGATGTATGTAGTTGTTATCACCTTTGGTGGCGATTAATCTAGATCGACAGTGTGTATGTTTTACGTTTCAGTCACCCTAAATAATACATTTTTGGCTTAGTGTTTAGATAAAAGTTTTGAATTGGTTTGTCGATATTGTATGGTGATGGGGATAGTAGATGGCTGTTGCAGTTTAGTTGTATGTGTGTTGTTTGGTACTTAGGAAGCTTTTGACGCGAGACGCTGTTGTGGATGAAGATTGCGGAGCCACCGTGCGCAGTACTATGAGGATGACAGGTTCTGTGCGAGTTATTGTTAGGAAACTGAATTTTAGTTCTGTCAGTAAAATGAGCCTCCCGAATAAGTGTCATATTGATTTTTAGGGTTTGCAGAAGTTTATGGTTAACAAAACCATTTACATTCCAGGTTGAAATTCTTGTATACTTAGCCATTATTAATGTTTGTTGACAAGATTTGTTAATAAATTTAGCATCATGAAGTTCTGCTGCATCATCTGGGTGAACATGGTTTTGAATTATGATAAGAAGGAGGTCAATTGTTGAGTAATGATGGAAAATGAGTTATTTCTTGTACCGACTCCTGTTCCAGAAGTTGCCCGCACATAAGACATATTCTGAATGTACTTGTTGTATGATGATAAAACGGGTTTTAAGAAGGGTGTTAGGGCGTGATCTTGTGGCATTACAATTATGTTGGAATGTGTAGCTTGATTTACTTCTTAAGTACAAGGGATCTTGATAGGCATTTTTTATAGTTGGCCGGGTGGTCGCCGCCGCAGAATACACATTTTGCTGGGGTGTCTCTTGTCTTAATACATGTGGAAGTGTTGTGTGCCCTACCGAATTTCATGCAGTTGAATAGTTTAGTGCAATATGCTTTATCGTGTCCATATTAGTGGTATCTAGTACACTGTATTATTCCTCTTTTCTTCTTAAGAGGTTCGACAGTTATTATCGTATCACAGATGGGTTTGAGTTCAAAGATTTTGTAATTATTTTCTTTGGGTTCTAGATCGAGATAGAACATCAAAAGAAGTTCTTTTCTTATTCTGTGCTTTATATTTAATATATTACTCACTTTGTGACCAGCTCCTTCAAATTCCGCTTGTATATCATCAATTGAGATCAAATGGTGAAGGTTTCTTATGACAATTCTATAGGTCTGATAGTTGTGGTGAATTATCTTTTCGTATCTTAGGTGGGTGATTAGCTTTATGTATGTATCCGAGGACGTTGATTTTAACGTAGTATCTGCTAGGGACTTGCTATGGCATGTTTCATCATCAGTAACTTTCGCGACTGTCTACCATGCCTTTAAAATCAGTTACCCCATATATAAATATTGGCGGTGATTTTAGTTCAATTGTTTGCATTTTAATTGCGGGAGTTGACTCATTTTCCTGGATATTAACGTCATCATTAACGTCATTGTCGATAAATGCTGAAAATCTGTTGTGTGTATTTAGATAAGACTGATTTGAGTTTATATGTAGATTCTTGTAGGATCTCGTTTTTTTTGACTACTTGCCAGTCGTAAGTATTTTCCTGTGTTACTTCTTAATTTTCGTTAGAAATTTGCTATTTTGATTGCATTGAAGAGGCGTAGGTACAAGTGCAGAATATTGATTAAATGCAGGAGTAAAAGGTGGTGTATTTGAAAAAGCAATTATCAGGATTAAAGGTAAAAGAACTTTGCTGGAGTGGATAAGGAGGTTGATAATAATTGTCTGCTGGTAAGAATTGGTATCTGATTAGAAAGGTATCCAAACGCGATATTTGTTGTGGGCTGCCTGAAATTTATTCCGCGCGATAATAAAGTGGTTATCTACTTAGCGGTGAAGTCATCTAGACCTCTCACTATCACATAAATGTTGCAACACTTGATTTTTTAACAGAACGACCACATGCACGTCTTTACTCTTTCAGAATCAAATGCGAACTCTTGAAAATATATAAGTTTTTACTACTAGGGAAGTTTTTG
The DNA here is from genome assembly GCA_036346155.1 of Sinelater perroti. Taxonomy (NCBI): domain Eukaryota; kingdom Metazoa; phylum Arthropoda; class Insecta; order Coleoptera; family Elateridae; genus Sinelater; species Sinelater perroti. The sequence goes on from JARFIY010000077.1 coordinate 758,189, forward strand.
AAAGCCTAATTGACAATTTTTACGTTAGCATGGTGCTGGTTTGATATATGGTCGCCCAGAGCGTAAAAAATGTTAGTAAAAATTTAGGTAAATAAAGTGGGCGAGTAATGCAATTCTATTAATTCTGAAGACGTTGATTGTATTGCGTAAGATCTCGCGGTGTCGCTAAAGAAATTCAGTTCGCATTTATTAATTGTTCTAAATGCAATGTCCTATTCTTTGAAGTAGTCCTCTACTATAAATAGTAGACCATTATACAGTCACTAAGATGTTTATGGAAAGATGACTCGCTCTTACATGCTGTCCAGAGTTTCTTAGCGTTTAAATTTTGTAGCAAATTACAATACAATTTAAAAAAGGAATCTTGTTATGTTTGAGTAACAAGAACGAAGCCAACCCCAGTATATGTATCCTGTTGGTTTCTTCCATTCTGTATAAAGCCCATTTGTCAAGTTTTTCTTATTTTTCTTAATATAAAGTTAACAAAATATTATTGCTTTAGGTACGCAAGACATTAAACAAAGTACTTAATAAATATTCATAAATTTCTGGCCGCAATACTTTTTTATCAGTGCTATGATATTAAAATTTCACCACAGATAAGTAAGTTTTCTTGCAACATCATTAGAAATTCGACATTTTCTGATAAAACTACCAAATCTCTTTAATGTGTGTCTATAAGTAAGCCAGGAGGTTAAGTGCTTAGAATTATTAAGCGAGCACTGGTTAAAACATTACGATTTAAATCATGCATAGTACAATGATGTGGTAAGATCTATGATTACCTATAGATCGCTGATATGAAGGTCTAGAGTAAAATAACGGCAAGCCAAGTTAAGATGGCTGAACTTCAAAGATTTACCTGTCTATGTATTATAGATACAATTAGATGCATCCCAACCGCAGCCAACAAACCCTACTAAACTTGTTTTGTTTCAACAAAATTTGGGCAAAGTAGAGACAAGGACGGGGCCTAAATGTAACGAAAATTGATAGACCGACAGAGAATGTTATAATATAATAAGCTATAATAAACCGTTTCAAATTTAGCTCAATTAAAATGAAATACTTGTACATAGTCCGCCAGAAAAATAAATTCCACTGAAGTGGAAATGTTTAAGTGGATTCATATATACCTCTAGGTAAATAAGTTTCAAACTAAAATTTATGCTACAGATGTGTGTCTAGGTTAGAATGTACGTAGAACTATCGAAGTAAAAATATCCTTATCCTAAGAGTTAGGCCGTAATAACAGCCCTAGACAGTTAAAAGATCAATTTTAAATTATCCTAGACATGTCTAAAAAAGGTTATAGTTTATTCTTGCCCTTATGTGGGCACCAAAAAATAGAGTGCGTTAGAAAATAAAAACATATGACACATTGTAAAAGATAAATCAGACCCCAATCAGTGTTAGGTGTAACCAAAATGGCAATTTGTGGTTGCTTAAATAATTGACTACATATATACCAGTAGAACTACGGGGATTACGTGAAAGGATTAAATTACAATAAAAAGATACTTAGAACTTTACATAAAGAGATAACAAATGACACTGCGATTAAAAGGGTCGTGAAAGCCATAAAAGGGTGTTTATAAAATGTGACAACACATTACAAAAGAATCTTGCTCTATGAAGATACGTTTTGGTAAGATTCCTCTCTGATAGATTTAAATCGAAAAAGTGTCGTAAAGAGATCGTTTACGCCTGGTTGTACGAAGCTAGTCAGCTTCATGGATTAACATCAACGGCCCGTTAGAAATTGATTGTGTTTTACAAAACATCTAGCACGACTATTTAATATATCACTTGATTATGTACATCTCTGTTTAACTATAAGAACTAAAGACCTTTAAATAAAGTTGATAGAAAAAATGTTAGAAATCATTAGATTTTACAAAGTGCAAATTAAACAACTCAAACATAATACAGATTTGTTTACGTAAATGCATGGGAAACTTGTTTTAAACAGATTATTCCACAAACTTTGCTTGAAGGTAATTAATATAAAATTTCTTTTTAATTAATTTACAATAATTATATACAAATCATAATGTGAAAACATTATGTTTCGTGATTTTCTATTTCATAATTTTTGTTTCAACAAACTAAAAAGAAACTTGATACGGTAATCAATAGTATAATGCATAAAATTAAATAAGCAATTTAAGAGATATTTAAAACAAACCTAGATGAGTTATAAACAAACAAAAAGCTATATTGGGGTAAAAAAACTGATTTTCACACAAATGCCTAGAAAAACTAAATAAAACTTCTTAAAAACACTATAATAGGGTTTTTCATTCCTTTCCTCTCATTTTATTGTAACTTTATGACAATGCGTTGGTTGGTGGTTTTCAAGTAATTAACTTCATGAAATAACAAATGCTGCCTAACGGATTATTACAACCGAAAAATGCTTTTCGCAACCGAAATACCTGTTAGCGGCCCGTTAAATACGTCATTCCTACACCACATGGCAATTTCTTTTTTAAGAGCCATCGGTTTGCTATAAAACAATTTCTACAACACTTAACGGCATCGTTGGTGAATTAAATATCTGTTAAGATTTAACATGCGTTTGTTAAAATAGTTTTAAATTTCTTGTTAAACTTAATATTGTATGTAGTTTAGTAAACATTATAAATTAAGTTGCAACTTATTCGTAGTCTGGCTAATTAAACGCCTTTAGTTGCAAATTTGTTTAAAGGCCACGTTGAGTGTCAAATCAGCTAACAGACTGTGAAATATTGCATGCTTTATTAAAAGTCTGCATTAAAGTTTCGTGTTTGCGCGAATTTAAAACGACCCCTGTTTTGTATCATTATATAGCTGAGTGCGTCAATTTCTTAAAGTCTACTTGACGTGAGCAAGTTACCAATAAATGTATGCTGCCACTTGTGACTTTGCATTTTATTAGTGCTGTTATAGAATAACAGAGAAAGGTCTAATAAAAATTGTATCCTACAATATTCAATTAGTTTTATAAAGGGTGTCCCAAAATTTACGCAAGAAGTAATTTTGATAGAAAACACGGGTTCTTAATTAATAATTGTGACTTACAAAGTATACAGTATAGGATTACGTATAGAATAGAATAGTGGGTAAGTGGCTTCCACGGCTTTGCTGGCACATGCGCACTCTTTTGTTGAAATTTTCCATAACTGTTTTGCATAAATGTGGCTGAATATCGTTGATACAGCGCTTAATTTTCTCTTTCAAGGAGAAGGTGCTTGTATGCTTGTTGACATAAACCTTAAACTTCAAAAAAACCTAAAGAAAGAAGTTAAACGGCGTTAAATTGCACAATCTGGGCGGCCAATTCTGATCACCACAACCAGGAAATGACTGATGCACCAATTGAATTGTTTCATGAGATATATGGCATGTGGCACCTTCTTGTTGAAACCACATGTCATCTACATTCATATCTTGCTATTTAGGCACAAAAAACTCTAGCACCATTAACAGTTATTGCCTGACTAGCCGCATTTTCGAAGAAGAATAGTCCGATGACGTTTTCAGTCCAAAATCTCCACCAAACAGCGACACGTTGTGGATTTATTTGTTGCTCAACAATCATTCGTAGATTTTCTGAACCCCAAATGCGACAATTTTGACGATTAACTAACCTTCAAGAAGAAAATGAGCCTTATCGCTGAAAATTATTTTGTTTGAAAAATCGGCGTCCATTTGTTTTTGTTCCATAATCTATTCAACGAAGTCTCTGCTTTGTGCGTAATCAGTAGCTTCAGTTCTTAAGTCAATTGAACTTTGTAAGCATGAAGATGCAAATCTTTCGTGAGAATACCTTGTAGAGAGCTTTTCGAAATGTCCAATTCTTGGCAACAACAAATGAGTTGTAAGCTACAAAATTACTATTTGTATACTTTTTGGATTTCTAATACTCATTTAAAAATAAACAAGAAGGGGACTGAATAACCAACAGTTTCCGTTGTAGTGACATACTTATTGAAAAAATAAGTTTGTAGTTCAAAGCAGTCGGGCATTTGGTTATTTGCATATTGCTAGTCGACAGTATAGATTATTTTTAAACATAAAGTTTAAAGCACAGATATTTCTATAATTTGAATTTTAAATAAAAATATGAAATATTAGTTAAGAAGTAGAAGTCATACATAGTGTCCTGCTGCACTTGACATTTCTTGAAAATACGTGGTGGTTGTAGCAATGCGGTAAAAGTCTATGTTTGTAGGAAGGTAAGAACTGTGCTGTAAACTCTGTGTATACACAGATGTTTATAATGGTCTACAAGGTTGTGTTATCAGCTGACTTGAATTTTATTTTAGTGGTTCAGAATTTGCAAGTTCTATAATGGGTAAGGCTTTTGCTGAAGTGCCAAAAAACTGAAAATGTTGCCTGCCTGATCACAAGATCGTTATTTGGTGTTAAGTGCCATCGTGTTGTAAACATAATTAATACGACTTTAGAGAACAAGTCAGTGCTCATAGGTGTTAAGCAAGCGTTCGACAAGGTATAGCATGTAGGCCTCTTATGTAAGATTAAGGCATTCCTCCCAAGTAAATATTATCTACTTCTTAAATCTTATTTGCGTTACAGGTACTTCCAGATAAAATATGGACACTGTTATCCTAATATTCACCCTATTACTTCTGGAGTTCCCCAGGGAAGTGTCCTGGGACTTTTTTATACACATTGTACATCGCCGACATACCTACTACCGATGACATATATAGGTACTTTTTCTGACAATACTGTCCTTCTCTCTCTCTCTCTCTCTCTTCTCTCTCTCTCTCTCTGAACACATTGATCCGCACACAGCCTCTACAAACCTTCAAACTCATCTTTCCCTCCTGGAAACTTTGCTAAATAAGTGGCGTATCAAAGTAAATGAAGCAAAAAGTTCTCAAATAACTTACACTCTAAATCGTACGGACTGTCCGACAGTGCATCTCAATAACACAGCACTCCCCCAAGCTAATAAAGCACGCTATTTGGAACTTCATCTGGGCAAGAAACTTACATGGAAGAGTCACACACTAAAGAAAAGGAAGGAGGTAGATCTACGAATCCGCAAAATGTCCTGGGTGCTCGGTAGAAAGTCGTGCTTATCTATAGAGAACAAGCCTTTACTCTATAAGGTAATAATTGTTTCAATCTGGGCGTATGGTACCGAGATTTGGGGCTGCTTTTGCAAATCAAACATCATACAACGTCTACAGTACAAAACACTAAAAATGATCGCAAATGCCCCCTGGTATGTAAGCAACCTGACACTACATACAGAATTCGGAATGTCTATAGTTCAAGAGGAATGTACCAAAAGAAGTACCAGGCACTTCCTGAGTTTACAGGCGCATCGAAATACTCTCGCGTCCAACGTACAGCATGATCCTCCCGTCAAAAGACTACGCAAGGAAAAATGGCCGATTGATCTAAAAGTAGAATAGCTCCAAGAAGTGGGATAAACTTGATGGATGGATTCCATTTATGTTATTATTATAGACATCCAATTAACTCATAGAATGTAATGTACTGATTCTGATTATTAATATCCACTAAATACTAAAAAAAAATATGATTTCATTAGTTGCAACTATTTGTGTTTTTTATTGTTTATTCAGATAAAGTTAATTGCTTGGATCTTTTATTAGTTTTTATTGAAACTTTTTATCACAATTTAAGTTGCTTCAAAGAGATATTAATGGCCACAATAGAAATCTGCTCCAGAATTTATAAATTTGGTAAAAATTTTTCTTAATTTATAACAATCGCGGCACGAAAGAGTTTTAAAATAGAAAATTAATAATAAATAAAAAAAATAAACAAACAAATTAAGAAACGATAAACTGATATTATTATACATCTAAATTGACTCGATTGTGCGTGACTTCCTAGCTGCTACAACGCGGCGATATTTTATACAAAATCAAATGTTTTTACATTCTAATTAAGCTTATCTGAGCACATAACAGGCATTAAAATATCTACGCTTACCTGTTTAACATTTCTTGGTGTTTCGTTTTTACGTCTTTTTCCGTTACAACTAAATTGTTGAAGTTACTTGTATTTTTAGGTCAATTATAGAGAAGCCGCACTTTAACGAAGCCATGGATAATCATCTTCAAAGGAAGGATCCTTTTGTAAGCGAAAGAACAGCTTTTCTTCCCAGAGTGAACCCGAAATATATGGAAGACATTAAAAACTTTGAAGTGCGCGACAGTGACATCTTCGTGGTTTCCTATCCAAAAGCAGGTAAATATTTTGGTTGCTTGCCTAACACGACGAATATTAAAATTGCGCAGGCACAACATGGACCCAAGAGATGGTGTGGTTAATAGCTAACAATTTAGACTACGACGGTGCGAAAACTAGTTTGGACCGTCGCTTTCCGTTTTTTGAGTGAGTGCAACAATCACTTAAAAATCATTTAATTTTTTCTACAATAACTATTTTTTAGAATATGCTGCATGCTCGACGAGAAAATTATGAATCGTGCTCCTAAAACGCAGTTTTCGGACATTGTCACTAACTCTGTAGAATTTACAAAAAACTTGAAAAGCCCGAGATTTATAAAGTCTCACTTATGTTTCTCTTTGTTACCTGACGACATACGCAACAATAAGAAAACACCAAAAGTTTGTATAAAAATATCATTACAATACTTAAAACTAAAACACCTGAGTGTTAAATTTATCATAAATATTGTCACATGATAAAAAGAATAAGAGATATTTCAGTGATCTACTAACGTCTTCTTATTCTTCTATTCTTATATTCTATTCTTATCTCGGATGCATCCCTGGCAGGTGGCTAGTCTAACCTGTTAGAAAAGGAGAATGTACTTTTATATACTAACATATGTAATAAACGCGAATATTAATTACCGCCAAAATTATTAATATTTGACGTGCACGCCGCCAAAGTTTTATGCGTATTCAATATTTATTTACCTAGAACAAATAATTTTATGTTTATATTGCATTATACATAGGAAAACAATTTATGGTAAAAAGTAAAGGATAATTATTAATTGGAACGTTTCTTGGTCGAAATGGTGACTTGGATCTAATAAATCTATCAAACAACTTTTCAAAAGCATTCAAGTCAAACAATTTTGTGTATTTAGAAAAACTAACCATGAGAGCATTTATCTTTTTTTATTTAAAAGGAAGAACCAAAAAAGGACAGCTCTAAAGGCCTTAAAGAACCCGAAGGCTTTTATGGCAACACCAGACCTCTGGCAGACCACAAGGTAACTCAGTTATGGGTACCAGGACACTGGAATTGCAACATAAGAAAAACCATATATATTTGGAACCGTTTCTAGAAGTACCTAAAGGTGCAATATGAAGCCAGGTAAAAGAATGGGTCAGAAAAAGAACACTGGCAAAATGTATTGGGACAAAGAAGAAAAAACCTTCATAAAATTATTTTTTTAGAAGATCCATTTGCAAATAAGGTTGTACAATGGAGGCCTTCGCTGCAGCCTATTCAAGAAACACTAATTTACATCTTGTAATTTGGTTAACAAGAAGCAAGTTATAGTAAACCAATAATGGATCTAAAAAAATACAGCAACTGTTTAATAAAAGGCTTGGGCATATTGGTATGAGACGAGGGTACTCAAAAATGCTACAAAAATGAGAAAAGTCTAAGACACTGCAGTGCTACCGGAGACAAGGATGAAATAACCTCCCCCCCAAAAAAACAAAACAGAAAATAAATTTAGATTAAATGTTATTCTTATAGATTCGTTCTATTTTCGGTTACTGTAAGTTCCATTTCTGGATATAAACATGATTGTAAAACCTATTAGAAAAAGTGAAGAAAGCCCATGGGGTGCTTTTGGCAAATTGCCAAATAAAGGCAAGTTAAGTAGAAGTTGCGAGTATTTCTTTCAAAAACCAGTTTTTTAATTTCATATACTGAAATGGGGTTAAAATACTGTTCTGCGAGATTTTTAATTCGAATATCTTATTTGCAGTCTATTTTATTTCACATGGAGTAATAAGTAAACGTCAAAAATGAGCTAAAAGTGTGTGATGTATTGAGGATACTCTTACAGATGCCGTAAAGGCTAATGATAATGATTGTTTTTTACTACGTCTGGAGGTTGTTGTAGACTGTTGTTACAGTTGCCATTGTTGATCATCTTATTTATTTTGCTGCAGTATAAATTAGATCCAATAGAGGATTCAATATATTTCACTATGGTTTACCTAATTTCACTTGACAGTAGTTGCAGTATGCGGTGTTGCATTGTATATTTTATTTAAAATTAGCTTTTAGTAGGATTTTACCAATAAATTCAAGATTGTTTAAATATGACCGGAACTGATTTGTGTGTAAACGAGCCGCAGTGCACAGCAGCTTGGCGACCTTGAAATAGTGGAGCCACAACTTCCACCCTCCTGGTCACGTTACAACCTATTCAGTCCTGTTTTGGAGTTGAATAACCACATCTAGCAAAGAATATGGACTAATATTTAATATTAGAAATATCATATTAATGACAGAAGGTGGTTCGAATATGACCGGGATTGATTTGCGTGTAAACAAGCCACACCGCGCAGCAGCTGAGCAACCTTGAGAGAGTGGGGCAACAATCTCCACCCGTCCTCCTGGTCGGGTTAGAACTTGATCAGTCCTGTTTGGGAGTTGCTAGAGTGATGAGCAAACAGGAGGTATCGAAGAGTGTGGAACAAGGCATTGTTATCAAATTCCTCGTTAAAGAAAATGTCCCGTCCGCTGAAATTCACCACATACTTTAACAACAGTATGAAAAGAGTGTTTGTCACGGACTCGTGTGTTTGGATGGTGTAAGTGGTTTAGAGAAGGCAGTGAGCTAGTGAAGAATAAAACGCACGATCGTCGGCTGCGCACATCCGTCACCGAACCAAACACTGATCCTGCAGATGCTCTTATTCGCAAGAAAAGGCGCAGCATTTTTTTTGGCGCACTCACAGGCACTGCAGCCTCAAGGGCTTATTGCGCCCACTAGCATGCACTTAAATGCTAGGACATTCACACACACCTATGGGTTGAGCGAGACTCGAACTCGAGCGCGCTAGCTAGAGGATAGAGCCAACTGGTTGAACCATCTGAGCCACCGCGTCCCCAAGGCGCAGCATTATCAAGGAACTTGGATTAATGCTCGTCATCACTGTTGATAGTTTAGAGGACACACTGAAAAACTTTTTTAATGTCACGTCCAAGTCATTTGTATAGATTTAATTTTAGATTTTTTCTGCTCTGGGGAAAAATTTGACTGATATTTATAAAATTTTTTCGATTTTAGCGTTGTTTTTATTTACATTGGGTTTGAATAGTATGATGACTTTTTTTTGTCGGATTTTCCGAACTTCTATCTAGTGTTCTTATTGACCTTTTTGCGGATTTCCAAATTATGTGGTCGTTTTTAGATAAATAGGTGACGGTATTCAAAAGTGATTTGTCTTACGTTTGTTGAGGCTTTATATAGTTTCTATAATCTGTTATAGATAAGTTTCTCGACATTTTGTTAATATCTCTTGTTGTATAAGTCTGATCATACTGTTTTGAATTACATATCATTTAAGTGTCCACTCGACTTCGTCAAAATTACATAAACCCAATTTTCTATGACTTTGTGCAATAACTCGGGTTTAATGTCACGAATTCAGTGTTCGGATGTTCAGTCTCATCAAGGGTTCGTGGTTTGTTTGCATAAACTATAGATTTCACGTAACGCCACAAAAGTAATCTAAATGAGTTAAATCACAACTTCTTAAAGGCCAACTAACTGTTCCATTTCTTAAAACTATCCTTTCACCAAACTTTTCTTGCAATAAGTCAATAATGGCATTAGCAGTGTGACATGTGGCAGTGTGTTGTTGGAACCACATATCCCCAAATCAATTTTATTTAAATTTGTCCAAAAAAATCTGGTTACATCAATGTTCACTGTTCACCAGTCACTGTAACTGCATATCCTACCTTGTTTTAAAAAAATAGTCCGATGATACCACAATGCCATAAACCGCACTCTAGTGACCTTTTGCAAATACAAAAGTATCTTTCGTGAATTGTTTTTACACTAAAAATGATAATTTTGCTTGTTAACATATCCACTTAACCAGAAATGAATTTCATCTGATAAGATAAATTTTTTGCCCAAAATTATGATTAGTTTCAAGTTGGTCTCTAAAGTCGAAGGAGCAAAGTCATGGCGCTTACAATGGTCCAGCAGTTTTAATTCTTGAGTAAACACTATTATATATATTTAAACAACTTAGTTCACGGGATTAACCGCGTCTATTTTGAGAAAATTCTCGACGTTTTGGCATCGGCTTTGATGCCATTTTCAAGAGGTTAACTCTTCACTAGGGGTCTCAATCTGCCTACTCCTCAAGGAGAGGTATGAGTCTTTAAATAAGACTGAGCTTTCGTGTGACCTGCTTGGTCTTTTATAGGGCTGGAAGTGAAAGTTTGTTTGGCGGGAGATGCGTTGGGTTGGGGAAAGTTTGTAGGATTAAGGGTGTTGAGTAATTGGAGGTGAGGAGCAATAAGGGACTTCCACATGACAGGCAAACGCTGGCTGTCACCTCTTGTGTTGAGGCACTGTAGGCGTTTTTCTATTTCAATTGCCTCACGTACTATTCTGCTGGTAAAATGGGAAATGGGGGCAATGGTTTTAGCCCCAGGGAAACTAATTTTGTGGCCTGTTTTTTTGCTGTGTTTGGCAAGTGCCGAACCATTATCGCCTTTCCGTACGGCCAGAGAATGCTCGTATATTCGGCTAGATATTTGCCGATTGGCTTGACCTATGTAGGTCCTTTGGCAGTCTCCACAAGGTATTTCATACACTCCTTGGGATTCATTGGGGCAATGATCCTTTGCTGAGCGAATAAGCCCAGATATTTGGTTGTTGGTCATAAAGACCGTGCGGATATTTTGCCGCATTAGTATGCGGCTTATTCTATCTGTGATGCCTCTGATGTAAGATAGGAATGCTTTCGGATGGTTACCGGGGTTTTGGGATTGAGAGTTAATGTTTTTATTTATATTTTTGATTATATTGGTTAAGGATTTGTTGGAATATCCATTTTGCAGTAGGGTGGTGGTAATGGATTTAATTTCTGTTTGGCGATTTTTCGTATCGGAAAGTCTGATGGATCTGGTTATGAGTGATTTTGCAACCGAATGGATTTGGGCAGGGTGGTGATGGGATTTGGCATTTAGGTAGCGGTTAGTGTGGGTGGGTTTTCTGTAGACAGTGTAATAAAAGCTGTCATTAGAAGGATTTCTTGTTGTGAGAGTATCTAGAAAGGGAAGGGAATTGTTATGTTCAGTTTCCATGGTAAATTTGATATTGGTGTGGATTTGGTTGAGGTGGGAAAGGAATTCTGGAAGGGTATCATGTCCATGGGGCCAGATAACAAAAGTGTCATCGACATATCGTATCCAGCAGGTAGGTTTAAGGTGAAAGGAGGCAAGGGCTTTTGTTTTAAAATCGGTCATAAAAAGGTTAACAATGATAGGTGAAAGTGAGGAACCCATGGGAGCACCATTAGTTTGGCGGTGAAATTTATTTTGGAAGGTAAAGTAAGTATTGGATAGGTAATGGTCTCCTGATACCCTACAGTTATTAAAGTCAACGTATAATATAAATAACAATATCCTCTCCCTAATAAACCATTATGAACCAATATGAACCGTGTCGTATTTGAGAAAATTCTCGAGATTTCGGCATAGGCTTTGATGCCATTTTCAAGACTTTCTCTTCACTCGGGGTTTCAATCTGCCTACTCCCCAAGGAGAGCTACGAATATTTGAGTAAGACTGACCTTTCATGTGTCCTGTTTTGTCATTTATAGGGCTAGAAGTAAAAGTTTGGCGGGAATGTTGTATTGACGGAAGATGCATTACTTGACGCTGCCACTGCTATTTTGTTATTACAAAGATAGTAGCAATGAAAAGTCTATTGACACCTGCCATTTTCTTCGTGTTTCATTTCATTCTCAACAAATTGACATAAAATGTTCATAGCATTTTCGCATCATATTACAGTACTTTGACTCTATCTGAGTATGATCCAGTAAATCTTAGACGCCTGAGTACAACATGATAATTCGCCATTATGGTTTTTTTCGTTATATTGAATTATATTTTTCTTTTTTCTTATACTATTTCTTCAGTTTGAAACTATTTTGAATATGACTGAAGCCCCGAAAGCCATAATGCACTAGCAAAAAGCCATCATATAAGACAAATGGAACTGGCTGTCGCGTATTGCGCTCTTCAAGTAGTTTAACGTGTTTAGGCAAGTCATTGAACAAATTATGAAGCGCTGGCAAACGAATGGAAATATCAAGAAAACAACGAGCCTGGAAGATCTAAAATCACCACAAAATTAACAATTAAAACATAGTTCGCATTTTGCCTGAGAATCTCCGCTTCACTGCCAATATTTTTCGAGAACTTAGCCTAGAAAATAAAGTGGACAAAACGTCATCTGCCGTGGGCGTGCGCATACTGGTAGAAAATCATCTGGTTTTTTACGATAAGCAATTTCTATGACTTTATTTTATTGCGTTCTTTGAAAACCAAAATGGAACGGCGTAAGAATGTTAACTGAGGGCATTTGGGCCTAGTAGGCGAGCATAGATAATCTTTTCGAATAGTTTGATTATTATGGGTATCAAACTAATAGCTCTTTAACTTTCAATTTGTTTTTTGTTTTGTCTTACTTTTGGAAATAGCAGAATATAGACAAGGTTTTAGGTGCTAAGAAAATAGCCATTTCTAAGGCATTAAATGTCATAAGGAGGTAAGCTAGGGATTTTATGATTAATTATGTAATTACTAACTAACTATGTACTACATTGGTTGTGCCAGCAATTTTTGCTTGAGTAGTTTACCAATGATAAATATTAGTTTAAAGATCTAGGTAAGCCCAAAAGGCTCAGTGATTATAGGTAAGTTTCCTTCAATGTCGTTAGCTATGTACTCCCTTTGTGTTGATCTGCAGGTGACTGTTTCTGTCAAGACAACTTTAAGGTGCCAAGTTTGAAATTTTTGTTTTAGCTTTAATATATTTTTTTGTGGCTTTACATGTATTTTGGTCTTCTGGTTTTAGCTTCTCTGTGCACCTTTGGCAAATTTATTCTTAGCGTGTCTAACTCTTTTTAATGCAATGGACCAAGCTAAGATTCTTCTGATTTCTAAATACCTTATTGTATTCTTGTTTGATTCTTTATTTCGATGACATTGATTATATATTTTGCAGGGCTATGCGTTCTAAGGTTCTAAAAGGTTTGCTGCATAGAATCGCCTGGTGCGCATTGACATTATCGTCATATTTTATATTTTCTGCTATCTCTTAATTAGTGGAGCAATTTAAGTGCTGATCTGGATTGGTTTGAAATTTATTCTAGTAATTAGTCGAGAAATCGGATGTTTTATTTGTGTGCTATTAACGAATTTTATAAGGACACGAATGCAATCAGAGCTAGGTTGATTTGTCGAGCAAAGTTCTTTTGCAGTATGATGTTATTTATGGGATAATCTATGGGAGCTATTATGGAATGCATTTTTCGTTGATTAGTTCTTTAATTTGTATCCATTAGGATTAAATGCTTAACAGCCACATATTGTATCTTTACAGTTTGAGGTTGCTCCGCTGTCAGCAAACCTGGCGCAGGCTAGTTCAAGTCTCGCTGGAAACGCATGGGTGTATGTGAGGTTCTAGTTTATAAGTAGTATAAATGCATGTTAGTTTTTTTATTTGGTTGTTTATAAATGCTTGTTATTATATATATGAAAACTGAAAAGATAGAGATGCAATTATGTATGATTTACTTTTTGACTGTAATTGGCATTGTTAGCTGCTTTTTCCGAGTTTCGGTCATTTTAATTTACTTGATAAGTGGGTGTCCTTTTCAGAAAGGCGAGTTTTGAATATTAAGGTAATATCAACATTATATCAGGAAGTTATACAAGGAGAGATCTTTGGGCTTTAATTTAGTTTGTATTTCAGTTTAACTTTGCTAATTTTTATAAGGTTTTTTGGCTATTTAAGATGACTGTGTTTAATAGCGATGATTCCATTTTGTTGATGCTTTACTTAGTGAATATTATAGTATTTTAATACGAGTAGAGTTAACGAACGAAGCATCGGGTTGGTTTGTGTAGGTGCATTTGGGTTCTTGTTCCATACATTTACCATTTACATTTCTTCGTAATAAGTTTCTCCTCTTATAATATGTTCAAAATATTCCAGCTTTCGTTTGGTGTCTACTAATTTTTTATCTTTTCCCATTTGTCTTAGACACCCATGCTTGTTACACCCACGATTTTCTAAGAATTCTCTTGTACACTCACATTTCAAATACTTCTATTTTCTTGAGAATTGTTACGTTTAAGATACAAAATTCTACTTCATAAAGAACAGCAATAGAGGGGTAAAATTTTGATAACCGGGTCTTTAAATCTTTGCCTCGTAAGACTTGTTTAATTTTAATAAAATTTGTTTGAGCTTTTTCTTTCTTATTTTTTATTTATGGGTGTAGTAGTTTGGTGTATCATTGAACTAAGATATATGTAGCTATTGATTTGTTCGATTTTTTCCATGGATACTAAAAATTTTATTTCTTCTGTGAATTCAAATATGACTGCAATTGATTAAAAAAAAAACAAATTACCAAACATTTACTTGCACATGTCAATCTTCAACATATTCCTCTCCGGAGTTCACATATCTTTTCCAACGTTCTCAAAGCATCCCTTGCCCTTTTCAAGAAAAGTTTTTGATTGGGAGCAGTCTAGATAACGGCATCATTGTCCTCAAACCGCATGCTTTACAAGTCTCATTTGAGCCGCCCAAACTCGTAGAAATGACTTGCATTATCTTAAAGGAAAGCTATCTGCTTTGAATCTTTTCCTTTACGTCTGTTGCTAGGAGGTATGACTAATAATCTGCATTGATTGTTCCGGCATTAGTCAAAAAGTTTAAATGGATAACTAGTCTCAGAAAAACGTCTCCATTACTTTTTTTGCCGAACGACTTCTCCGCGATCCCTTGAGTTTGGCAGAACTGGTAAGTTGCCACTCGTGTCGGGGATAAAATAGTGCACCCACGTTTCATCGGTGGTCACTATAGAAATGCATTATCTTTCTTTTCAAACTGCTGTATGAGACGACTGGGAGCCAGAACGCGCACCATTTTGTTCATGCCCGTTAAAGTGTGTGGTACCCAACATGCATTCACCTTACTATAGTGCAGGTGGTTCCTTACAGTGTCTTCTACACTACTAATACTAGCGCCTTTTTTACAAATAATATAACAAATATAATAATATAATAAATAATAATGTTTGGTTTGGTGATGGATGTTTGCGGACTACGATCATGCGGTTTATACCCTCAGTGCTCTCTTTGAAGCATTTATACAACTCATGGGTCTGTGAAAGACACTCTTCTCTATACTATTGTATAAGTTTGTGGTAAATTTCAGTGGGCAGGACGTTTTCTCCAAAGAGGAATTTTATCACAATGCGTTGTTACCATACATGCTTTGTTCATTTATAACTCTAACAACTCCCAAACGAGACTGAACATGCTCTAACCTAGGCGGGACGAAGGGTGGGGGTTGTTGCTCTACTCTGTCAAGGTCGCACAGTTGCTGCACAGTGTGGCTTGTTTACACACATATCAGTTCCGATCATATTTGTGTCATAAATTTGGTTATTCTAATATTAGGTATTAGTTCATATTCTTCACTATATGTAGTGTTCGGTTTACTAGATTTTGTATCGTCGGTATATTTAATGTTATTAATTGGTGTTTAATTAGCTTTTATTCCAATCGTCTCTGCTTTGAGGGATTGTTTAAGAATTTCTTCAGAATATACTTTAACGGTAGTTAGCGACAACACACATCTTTTTTTATCCCTTTGCAGCATTATGCTCAGTTAATTTTAGGGCAAATATTAGTAATGGCTGTCTATTATTGTAAAGTAGTCGCGTTATCTTAATGATTGGATGATGTTTTAGTCCTTTTAAATGTTATGTATAATATCGTATACTAGTACCATGTAGTTGATAAAATTATGAAAATAAAAAGTGACTTTTTTGGCTTTTATTCTGTAATATTTGGTGTGTCATGTATTTTGGTTTCTTGGTCATTAAGCTCACTTATTGGCTTTTTATTATATTCAATAAATTTGGTGAGAAACACATATAACATTTTTGCACTAAGTAAATTGGCATGGTTATATTTCATTTATATTTACTCAAAAGTTTTATTTTTTATTGGGACAGAATTTATATTACCGTCTGTCATGGTGATAAGATTAGTACATACAGTTTGTTGTTGTTATGTGCGTATTTATAATACAATAACCAGTGACTCGACCGTTGGTTTATTTATTAGAACAAAGGTTTTTTATTTTCTGCATTCAGAGTGGGAATAAACACTTTATGGACTTTGAAAGTTAGTCATACCCGTTCTCTTGGTACTGACTTCTGAAAGCTACACTTGCTCACATGTTAAATCTATGATGGCTTTTTCAAATTCTAAAAATTTTCTCAATAAATGTTGATAATTTGTCGTAGATAATCCGTCGAAATCGCCGAAATAAGATAAATATTTGTTGCAAATAATTAGAATATGAGGAAATCTCTTAGAAAGCTTATAAATCTAAACTAAATGCAGATATCCTTTTATTATTTTGTAATCTGTGCTTTTATTTGATAGAAAATTGCTAAAATTTTTGACATTTATTATCAAATACACAATAAAAGTTGTGACAATATTTTTGGTAATTTTAAGCATGCAACTATCAAATTGGAAGCTACACTTTGATAAGTCTATTTTTAGATAATTTACGTAATGCGCAACTCAAAAGATGTTTGTGTTTCATATTACCACCATTTAGTACTATTTAGTGGTCTAAAAATGAGACTGGAAGATTTCTGTAAATACTTTTTAAAAGATGAAGGTAAGTTTTTCAGTAAAGAGCAAATAAGTGATTCGCTTTAGGTTTTTTAGTAATGTACGGCTCATTTTGGAATCACGTAATGGAATTTTGGGAAAGAAGGCACATGCCTAATTTGTTTATTATTAGCTACGAAGACATGAAGAGAGACCTTTCTTCAGTAATCAGAAGAGTCGCTGCGTTTTTAGGCGAAAGTTTGACAGCCGAGCAGGTGCAACAGTTGTGCTCTCATTTGAGTTTTGATTCGATGAAGAAGAACCCGGCTGTAAATCCAACTAACTTGCTAGAACTTTATAAAAGTATAAAAGTCACAGAAGGAAAAGGGCAGTTTCTACGATCCGGAGTTGTTGGAAAGTACAAGGAAGAGTTATCTCCAGAACTAATAAGCCAGTTTGATAAGTGGATTAGAAAAAACATTAAGGGTACTGATTTTGGTAAAGAATATCTTGATATGGTGGTGTAGTCAACCTGCACCTTTTTATTTTATTTATACGATAGTATGTTATATAAAAAATATTTAAAATAAATAGTAAACAAATTTTTAAAATAATTTTATGTTTAATTAATTTATGGCCTTTGTTTAACATGTTGTGATTGTAGCTTAATTAGTACTTTGCACGTGCGCCGCGTTTTACTTATTTTAAATTACGAGGGCAAATTGAAAAGACATTGGCGTACCAATTGAGGTACTTGTTATAACGTTTTACAAGGTTTGAAATTCTTTGTACAAAAAACTCTCCCGTCTGGGAATACAGCCATCGTGTAACAACAGCTCAGTATGGTCATCAAACTTGTCCGATGCAAGTCGCAATTTGATATACATGACGAACCTTTTTGTCAATTTCCTACACAAGTTTATCGCTGACTACAGATAGTCTTATTGTAAACGTTAGTAACATAACTTATAACATTTTGCTCGTAAACACTACGCAGTTCGCAATAAATCGCATTTCCTAAAAATTGTTCCGCACGCAGAAATCGCAACATAATTTTCTCCTTCTACTCCACACTGCCTATTAAATTACAGCAAGGGCGTTGCTATCTTCACCCATTTTTTGGGCACGCCGAACAAAAATATCTTTCCGAATTTTCCTTGTTTGTTTTAATTAGACGACTTTCATATTTTAAATTTTAATATCAAACTTATTATTTTTTGACGAAAAGAAAATTTATTCAGAGAATCAATTATCAATCAATAAAAATTTACTAAGAATGTGTAATACGAGGAAATAAAAAGGCCTTTTTTGTTTTGTATCGAATATTTTATTTATGGACAGCCAGCGTGGTTCCGTGGTTGACGGGCGGGCTGCGATGCTGACGAACCCGGGTTCAATTCCCGGTACTCTCTGATGCCTGGTTCATTCGAAAAAGGGGTAATAATGACGGTCATCTTAGGTGCGGTGCTGGCCACACCGCCCCGCATCAGAGATGGTGCGCGACGACCGGGCAGAGAGAGCGAAAGTATGAGAGCCTTAACCTCTCAGTTCACAGGCCGTGCTCCCACGCGGGGCGTAGGGCCTTAACATTATTATTACTATTTATTATTATTATTTTATTTATAAAAAATATTTATTGAAAACTTAAATATTTAACTTGAATGTTTTAAGCATTCAGTTAAATTAAATACTGACTTTAGTTTTAAATACAAAAATATATAATAGTAATAAAAAAGAAAATTTTGCAATTAATCGACAAATAAGCACTAATGTCTAAACTTTTTATTGATTTCTATAGTTTTTAAACCAACAATAAGTAAAATTATGACAATAGCTAAAATATTGGAATAAAGAATAATAAGATACAGTCGAACCCTATAGAAGCTTCTTAGTTATACTTAATAATTGTACAGTGATTGTTTTGTAAGTAAATTTTAGCGTAAGAAAAACAAGTAAATTTATTTCAATATTCAAAACACAACCATTCGTATTCCAGGGCTTTTAATAATCGACAGGCTAATTTTGATTTTAGGATAAAGTGCCAGATTAAAATATTTTTAGAACAAAATTGTTTTTTAACCGATTTCAAAAAAGGAGGATTTAGATGATTTCTTTTGTTGGAAAGGAGATACCTCAATGGTGATAGGTTTTAGGATTGATATGGTTATATATATGTATATGTATATATATATATATATATATATATATATATATATATATATATACACATATACAGTTATTTTTTAAGCTTAGGATAAATCGCTGAGATGATGGAGAAAAATCTGGTGTGAACATCACACGACTTTCCTTATCCTATTATTATATACCAGACAACCCCGTAGGCTTCGTCGACGAAGCCTGATCTAGACGCCAGGCAGTTGTGTAGAATATTCCACATTTAACACTACAAACAATAGAAACATTGGGAGGAATTTCCTTGTAATCAAAATATTTAAATAATTCAAAAACGGTTAAAGTTATAATTGATTTTTGCGAATTATCAAATATAGTTGTGAATGTGTGCAAGTTTCAAGGAAATCGGTTGAAGTGTCTAGGAGGAGATAGAATTAATTATAAGTTTAGAAAGAAAGAAAAAGAAGATAAGACAATTATATTAAAGATTATACTGGTCCATCGTCTCGGCCCTGCACTGCTCTCGTTCCGAATTTGTTATTTTAAAAAGGACGAGGCGCGAGTCCAACACTGAAAGCTGATTAAAATAAACAGTACAAGACAATAATTGACTCGTACTTAAAATTTTGCTACGTCACTGAAGGTAACCGTGTGAGCTCGGCGATTCGCCATTATCGCCTGCTCCTCCCAGCGGCCAAGCGCTTCCCCGTCTCCTACAGTCGGCCGGCTAGCTCCGAGCGCGCTGTGATTGGTCCGTTTAATTAATTTTTAATCGGCTATAACTTATTTATTTGACCTCGGATCAAAAAATTTCATTGTAATTTTTTATTCGTCTCGGTGTGATCTATCCGGTAATATAAATTTCCCGAAACATTTTATGAACACCCGGTATATTAAAAATCCTGAGCTTTTTTTCGAATTTTTATTTTATTAACTTTTATTTTAAATTCAAGTTTATCTCATGATAACAAATCATTTTTATTCTCATAAATTTTTTGTATCTTCAACCGTTTAGATTCGCGACCGCTTTCCGACCAATTTTGACTTTGCGACCAAACGACTGCCGATTTTACCAAAAGCTTCCACTGCGTCCTACCTACAAGTAACTTGATACCAAATTTCAAGTCTCTAGCTCTTACGGTTCTTGAGATATCCTGTTTACTGACAGACACACACACACACGAACCAATGGCTCAAACCAACTTTTTTGGTGTCTTGAGGCCATATTTCGCCCAGAAATGTGAAAAACTGGGTAGGTTAAATTTCCGCCGATTACATTACTTTCCTTATAATAGGATAAGGAAAGTAAAAATGGGTTGCAAATTCGGTTTCAGCGACCCACAAAACATATAAGTCACTTGGTCTGATCGAAGAAATCTTTTATCGATTTATTTTCGGTTCTGTATTATTAAACATTTTTCTACTTTTTTTATAAATATTTATATGTCAATATGTCAATAAAAACTACTCTTACAAAAAACATAAAATTATCTACTGTTAACCTGAGTTAAATTCACGTCCTTAATATCATATTTTGATTAGGACGTGTAAATAGTTAAGTTAGAGCATTAAAAGTTGCGTTTATGACTACTGCACACCTACCTTAGTTTAAATAATATTTTGAACTACATAGTAATGCACATACATATAACACTACTTTATTGTCAAAGTGTACCTCAACTGTGCAGGAACAGTATGTTAAGGTAGTAAGGCACTGTTAAACCGATACCGTAGTGCGCTGTCTCACACGTTGTTTTACTTGCCGACATTGTTGCAAAACACCACAATTATGTTGCTGCAATAATAAACAACCAAATATAGAAAAATAAAATAAAGAAGAAAAGACTATTATTGCCAATTAGATTCCCAACTTTTATAGTCTACTCATTTTCAAAGTAAAATTATTTGGCACACTTCGAGACAACTAAATTATTAAGCGAACAAACGCAAAAATGTAGTGCAATGGAATGCAATTTTTGATATATCCATTTGTTTATTACTAAGGCTATTATCGACCCCTTGGATTGTTTCAACACCCCTTTCCTTGTAGACGGTAATGCCCACTTTGGGAAGCATTGTTTATTGTTTATCATGCACAAATGCTATCTCAGATGGTAAAAAGAAATTAAAAGAAAGGTACAGCTTATAATATTGCATAAGCAAATATATTTAAATATATGCCAACAAAATTTGGATTGTCTTCTTAAATAAAATAATTAATGGTAACAAAATACAAGTCTATCATTATTAAGCAGTGCAGAACAGTTGTGTTAGAATATTAAATGCGTAAATGCGTAGAGTTGTAAGCTACAAAATTAATATTTGTATACTTTTTAGATTTCTATTACCAATTTAAAAATAAACAGTAATGGGACTGAATAACGAACAGTTTTCGTTGTAGTTGCATTATTAAAAAAATAAAGTTTGTACTTCAAAGCAGTCAGGCTGTTGGTTGTTTGCGTGTTGCTAGTCGGTAGTATAGATTATTTTTAAGTATAAACTTTCAAGCAGACATTTTTATAATTTGAGTTTAAAAAAAATGAAGTATTAGTTAAGATCTATGTTTGTAGAAAGGCAAGAACTATACCTGTGCGAGACTTGCTGTAATCTCTGTGCATACAGATAGGTTATATGTTTATAGTGGTCTACAAGGTTGAATCATCAGCTGACTTAAATTTGGAATAACAGACATTTTGGTTAGGCTTAGTAGTACTTTGTATTGGTTGTGGACAAATAAACATTTAATGGAAGCGTGGAAGTCGGTGTAATTTAGAGAACATTTGAAGTGTTGGTATGTTGGTGTAGAGTGGCATTATGTTGCGTTCTTGTATACCTCTTTATGGTTTTGACAGATATTCTCACTCTCCAAATAATTGTGTTTGGATGTAATTATTCTGGAATATGTCCGACCCTTGAGAAAAGCAGTAAACTTTACTTATCGTTTCTTAAATGATAATTCACGTTTTTAACAAGCAGATTTTGTAAATGAGACTTCTAAAACATAGTATGTAGACTGACCGCCGAACATGTTAAATTTGAATGCTATTGAAGATGTTCGAGATATGCTTGGAAAAGGCATGAGGTGACGACGTTTTTCCCTTGTGGTTTTGGAGAGCTGCGTACACCATTATAGCAAGTGTAGATTTTTATTTCCCAGAAACAACTCGATACTTTTATTCGAAGTATTTCTCATAAATGTACCTCTTAGGTTAGGCACATAAATTTTATATAACTTTTGTCAGAAAAGTTCAAGACTAATTTCTTAATTTTTTACCTGTAATATACAAACATAAGAAACAGGTGTTATTGAGTCACCGACACGTGTTCTAAATAGACGCGGCTTTAAAAGTGTTTTCATGTAAACTCACTAAGTGATAGAACTATGCTCAGCAACCTACTGTTGGCGCATTTAATTGGAAGTGAAACGAATGAAGTGATGAGCGTAAATTCCAAGCGTTAAGATAGGAAAAGCACTTAGTAAAACATGGAATATGATACAGCATGCATATGGTAACAAGGCATTGTCGAGAAGCCGTGTCTTTAAATAGCATTGAAGTATCGAGAGGTCAAATGTGAATCGTGTGAGGCAGTTTTTGCAAGAAGGCCGACTTGTTACCGTGCGTATGATTTCACAAGAGTTGAAGTTGTATATCAATGTGTGTTAATAAATTTTGCTCAACAATTTAAGAAATACATTTAATGCCAAAATAGTTTCTTACGTAGTGACTACTAAACAGAAAAAAGTAAAGAAACAAATTAATAGACGAAAAATTACTATTGTTATACATTTAAATTAACTTGATTGTCCGAGATCCTAGCTTCTACACGGCGCGATATTTTATTCAAAATCAAATGTTTTTATACTGTAATTAAGCTTATCTGATCACGCAAATGGCATTAAAATATGCACTCTTATCTGTTTAACATTTCATGGTGTTCTGTTAGAGTTGTTTATGATACAACTAAATTATTGAGATTGCCTATGTTTTTAGGTCAATTATAAGAAAGCCACACTTTAACGAAGCCATGGATGAACTTGTTAAAAGAAAGAGTCCTTTTGTAGGCAACGGAACACCTTTTCTTCCCAAAGAGAACTTGAAATATATGGAAGACATTAAAAACTTTGAAGTGCGCGACAGTGACATTTTCGTGGTTTCCTATCCAAAAGCAGGTAAATATTTTGGTTGCTTGCCTAACACGACGAATATTAAAATTGCTTAGGAACAACATGGACTCAAGAAATGGTGTGGTTGATAGCCAACAATTTGGACTACGACGGCGCGAAAACTAGTTTGGAACATCGCTTTCCGTTTTTTGAGTGAGTACAACAATTAATTAAAATTAATTTAATTTTTTTCCACAATAACTATTTTTAGAATATGCTGCATACTAGACGAGAAAAGCGTGAATTGTGCTCCTAAAACGCAGTTTTTGGATGTTGTCACTAACTCTGTAGAATTTACAAAAAACTTGAAAAGCCCGAGATTTATAAAGTCTCACTTATGTTTCTCTTTGTTACCTGACGACATACGCAACAATAAGAAAACACCAAAAGTTAGTATAAAAATATCATTACAATACTTAAAACTAAAACACCTAAGTAAATGTACTTAACTTTATCATAAATATTGCCACAGTAATAAACAGAATAAGAGATATTTCATTGACCCACTAACATATGTCTTCTTCTACTCTTATATAGGCTATTAACCTGTTTCTAACCAGACATTTCGTGTAGTACTATGAACCATGTTGGACGTACTCCGGTCAGGTGGCTAGTCTAACCTGTTAGAAGAAGAATAATGTACTTTTATTTACTAACATATATATCGTGCTTTGGATATAATCCGTTGCGATGCTACCATTCTGTGTTTTTATAATATTCCTTAATCCATTTATTTTCCGGTCTTCCCAAGCTTTGCCTTACTTTTGCTCTATATCTATAGTCTAGTTTGGATAGTCTGTTGCTTTTTATTTATTGTAAATGTTCTTTCTATTGCTATCTGCAATCTCTTAGTTTGTCCATAATGATGGACATTTTTAGTTTTACTCTAATTTATTGTTTCTTTTTTCTATCTTTCAAACTGTATCCGGCGGTTGGTAGTAGGAATTGCATTTCTGATGTAGTTATTCTGCGTTTTTTTTGGTAATGGTTTAGTAATTATTACTGTATGTTAGGCTTGGAACAACTGTCACTTTATAGAACTTTATTATTGTTTTCTTCTGTACTTTGTTCCTGACTGTTCTTTTTATTCTGCCGTTGTAGTACTTAAATTTTTTGATTTTTTTTATGTTGACTTTTCCCATAAAAGACATTGAACAGTCCAGAAATTTGAAACAATTTACCTTTTCGATTATTTTTTCATCTAGTACCATCTTCGATCGAACCGGTTCATTGTCGCAAAAAGCCGTTACTTTTGTTTTATGGGTGGATATTTTTAATTTATATGTTTTTATTATTTGTTGTAGTTTATAAACGACTAGTTGAAGTAAGTTTTCTGAAACTGCCAGCTGATCGTTTGCGAATAGAAATTACGCAACATATTTTGTCTATTTAGATTATGCGTATGAGTATCAATATTATCAATCCACTGCCTCATAGCATTTTCAATATAGAGATTGAATAGAATTGAGGACTGGCTGCATCCCTGTCTTAGTCCAAGATATGTGTCTTCAGAATTGCTTCTATTGTCATGCATTATTATTTCTGTATGCCCATATATGTTATTACTGACTTAGGTGTAAGGGTATGCCTCGTCTGTTCATTATTTTCTTTGCGGTAGATATAGGTAATGGCTGCCTACTATTGTGAAGTAGTAGTGCTATTTTACTGATTGGTAGTTTCTTTTTAGTACTTTTTAAATGCTATTTTCTGTTAGTGAAAGAGAAACGTTCCTGATTATGACATTTAAGGACTTGTTATGTAAGATTTTATGTAATTTTCTAGTGGTAAATTTACCAGATACCATTTCCATAATATCGGATACTAGTACCATGTGGTTGACAAAGTTCTGAAAATAAAAAGGTGACATTTTTGTCTTTGATTATGTATATTTGGTGTGTTAAGTATTTCGGTTTCTTGGTCATTAAGCTCGCTTATTGTCTTTTTATTTTATTTGAGTAAATTAGGTGAAAAGCACATGTAACGCTTTTGCACTAAGTTAATTAGCATTGAAAAATGTCGCATTTATACTTAACGTTTTATTTTCCATTGGGATAGTATTTATATTACTCACGGTCACGGTAATAAGATTAGTACTTACAGTTTGTTGTTATGTGCCTATTTATAATTCAATAACCAGTGATTCGACCAGTGCATTGTTTAACAGAATTAAAGTTTTTAACTTTCTGCATTCACAGCTGGAATAAACACTTTATGCACTTGGCAAGCCAAAGTAATACTTATTCTCTTGGTACTAAGCGCTGAAGGTTACACTTGCTCACTTATTAATTCTATGATGGGTTTTTCAAATTCTCAAAATTTTTTCAATAAATGTTGATTACTTGTCGTAGATAATCTGTCAAAAGCATTTTTATAAGGTAAATATCTGTTGAAAATAATTAAAATATTAGGAGAACTTTTAGAAGACATAAATTTTAAACTATATGCATACATTCTCTTATTACTTTGTAATCTGTGCTTTTATTTTATAGAAAATTGCTAAAATTTTGACATTTATTATCAGATACACAATAAAAGTTTTGACAATATTTTTGGTAATTTTAAGTATTCAACTATCAAATTTGAAAGCTATACTTTGATATCTCTATTTATAGATAATTTACGTCATGCGCAACCCAAAAGATGTTTGTGTTTCGTATTACCACCATTTCGTACTATTAACTGACCTAAAAATGAGCCTGGAAGATTTTTGTAAATACTTTTTAAAAGATGAAGGTAAGTGTTTCAGCAAAGAGAAAATAAGTGATACGCTTTAGGTTTTCTAGTAATGTACGGCTCATTTTGGAATCACGTAATGGAATTTTGGAAAGAAGGCACATGCCTAATTTGTTTATTATTAGCTACGAAGACATGAAGAGAGACCTTTCTTCTGTAATCAGAAGAGTAGCTGCGTTTTTAGGCAAAAGTCTGGCAGCCGCGCAGGTGCAACAGTTGTGCTCCCATTTGAGCTTTGATTCGATGAAGAAAAACCCGGCTGTAAATTTAACTGATTTGCTAGAACTTTTTAAAAGTATAAAAGTCACAGAAGGAAAAGGGCAGTTTCTACGATCCGGAGTTGTTGGAAAGTACAAGGAAGAGTTATCTCCAGAACTAATAAGCCAGTTTGATAAGTGGATTAAGAAAAACATCGAGGGTACTGATTTTGGTAAAGAATATCTTGATATGGTGGTGTAGTCATCCTGCACCTTTTTACTTTATTTATGGGATAGTATGTTATATAAATATATTAAAAATAAACTGTAAACACATTTTTAAAGTAATTTTATGTTTATTTAATTTACAATCTTTGTTTAATATGTTATGAATAAAGCTTTATTAATACTTTATATGTGCGTCACGTTTTACTTATTTTAAGTTACGAAGGCAATTTGAAAAGAAATTGTCATACCAATTGAGGCACATGTCATAACGTCTTACGAAGTTTGGAATTTCTTCTACAAAATCTCTTCCGCTTGGGAATAAAGCCCCCGTGTAACAGCATCTTAAATCGCAGTATGATCAAACTTCTGCAATGCAAGCCACGATTTTATGTATATGAAGGAGCTTTTTTAAATTTCCTGCACAAGTTTATCGCTGACTACAGATAATCTTATTACTCAGGTTAGTGCATCTATCTTTAAATATGCAGCATTGACGTACGACAGTTTCACTTGTCACATTTGATCCGTATACATTACACAGCTCGTAATAAATCGCAGCTCCTAAAAGTTTCTCCGCGCGCAGAAACCGCATTTCTGAAGAAGCGTTTGAATATATCTAGTAGGATGGAACGACATATCTCGTATTTTAAATTTTTGGGTTTGGTGTAAGTGAAACACCTTAACAAATTTTAAAAACATTCTATATAATAAAAATTCTTAATCAATTTAACAAGAACATCTAGGTAAGTCTCTAATGCCCCGTATGGAAGCACGGCCTGCGAACTGAGAGGTTAGCCCTCTCTCTCTGCTCGGTCGTGGCGCATCATCTCTGATGCGGAGCAATGTGGCAAGCACCGCGCCTTAGACGAGCGCCATTATTACTCCTTGTTCGAGTGAACGTAGGTTCTTAATGATTTTTAGTGATTGTGTAGGTCACCCGCCAGGCATCGGAGAGCTCCGGGAATGGAACCCGGGTTTGTTTCCATCGCAGTCCGTACCTTAACCACTGGACCACAATGGCGATTGGCAAGAACATATTGTTATTAAAATAATGAAAGATATCGTTGCATCAATTGCAAATTGGTAAATGCTCTTTTTCACTTTTGAATAAACATGTAAAACTTTGCTATTTATGAACTTTACAAATATGCAAATAAACAGTTGTGCAGTTAAAACTAAATCTTTTAGTTGGCTTTAGAAATACCGGGTGTCTCAAAAGAATACAATCACTTTATAAATGGCAATAAATGCAGTGTTTATTTATTTAAAAGTTCCATTCAACATTGTCTGGAACGGTGAGGATACCTTCGACTTATTGTGGTTTTCAAAATTTTATGTTAATATGTTACACTATTTTAACTTTTCAGGGGTTAAAGTGTGGTGTGAGATAATAATGTTGTGAGTCCTAGAACTATTGTCTTGTGACCAAATTGTCATAATGCTTACCTAAATATGCAGTCATCGCTCCAAGCGTTTAAAAGTTTTCTGGCAACGAAAAAATTTAGTTTCAGTGAAATGGAGTATCTTTTTGCAATAATCGACTCTATGTAACTTTTTGAAACTAATGTATTGCTCAAAAAGGTAGTATAAATTTTCTGCGTGTTCCCAAGACCATTTCTTGAAGATGTAGTTTGCTGTGTAAATCTAGTAATAATCGATGAACTGAAAGACAATATTTTTTCTTAACGTTATAGAATCCGCGTTATAGGTTATGTTTACAAAGATGTACTCGTTAGTATAAATATCTGTAAATATCCATCTAATTGTATTTCATATTTTAATAGTGTCCGTTTTTTATAACTATAAAGATAAATTTTAAACGGATGGAATTGTTAATAATGTTTATAAGTAACGTTCTTGAATACTACAGTTATTCGTCAGCCCCGCAAAAGAAAAACATTTGCTGAAAATCATTCTATAATCCCCACAGAAATTTTTGCTACAAATGGCTTGTGAGACAAAGAATCTCTTAAAAATATTCAACATTAATTCATGCTATAAATTAAAATGTTCCTGACACGACGGTTAAATAATGTGAGTGTCTAGAGTGATAAGGCTACTATTCAATTAAATGCTTCGACTAATTAACACATCTGTAGCTATTAAAATTCTCAAAATATATATGTCCTTATGTGACACCATTTGAACTTATCTGTCTATTGTGAAATACCATAACTCTAAGGTAATTCTTCTTCCAAACTGCCTGAGAATTGTTAGGTGACGAAGAAAATTATTTTTAGCAAAATAGAATCTCCTTCCATTATCATTGCGATGTAAGGACCTATCAAAATGCAACTTTTCCGAACAAGTAGATTGGACGAAAAAGCCTCGCTTCAATAGACTTATCTCTATGGGGTTGAGCTAGCAGAGAAAATTAAAAGACATGGGTTTAATTTCTATATTTATTATTATTTCTAAACATACTCACAATCAGTATTGCCCTAATTAATTTTGTTTCTATCATCCTTTCTCTAAGGGTCTGCTCGGCAACGCTTTCCTAAATCATGGAAAGATTGGCATAATGATGCCTTTGTGTTACTTAATTTTTCTATAATCGGCATAATCTTAAAAATATAATCTTTATGTTTTTACCCTTTCTAAAGGTACATTCTGATTGTTCCAGCTGCAGTTATAGTTCTTGCGTCAGTTTTATTAAAATTTTTTTTGTATATTTTTGATGGTATGTTAAGCAGGGCAATTTCTCGATAATTATTATAAACTTTTTTATTTGTGTTGATATCTGAATTTCTTTCATCCAAATTCTTAATTATTTTTTTTGCTATATTATCGCACCTGCAGCTTTTTCTTTTTTGAGTCCTCTTATAGCTCCTTTAACATCTTCAATCTTAAAATATTTTTCTTGTTGCTCTTCTTTTTCTATATCATAGTCGACATTATAATATTCTTCATTAGTCTGGCTTCTCAATAGATTTCGAAGTATGTACTTCATCTATTAATAATATTTTCATTTGTTAAAATTATTCCTTTTTCGTATTTGATTTGTTTTGTTACTTCTTGTTTAGTCTCGGATGTAAATTGTGTTGAAGACAAAAGTCTAGGATTCTCTGTCCATTATTATTTCTAGTTTCGTCACCATGTAAACCAGTTGCATCATTTATCTGTTATTTTTTAATCCTACTACCATTCAAATGACCAAGTACAAAGACGTTTTTTTCGCAACTCTCGACCACTTCTAATACCTTCTCCCAGAACTTTTCTTTAAATTTAAATCTCTCGTTTTTAATTGGTCCATGTAGTATTATTATGTTTATTTCATTCTACTTTTCAGTTTGGAATTTAATTTTAATTATCTATTTATTTGTGTATTTTATTATATTTATATGAACTAAATACCCAACTTCTCATTTTTCTCTACGTACCTAATTCCGTTTAACACCATTATATGTCTATCATCTGGTTGTTTGATTTTCTGCCCTTTTAGTTTTGTTTCCGTAATTGCTAGAACGTCTACATTCTCCTCTTTAAATTTCTTTGCTAGCTCCCTTTTTTTCTCATTGAAGCCTTAAACATCTTCATATACCTATTCTTTGTCAACTCGCTGGCGTAGTAATCTTGTCATTGCTATTTTTAGTTAGTTTTTTGAAGGGCTTAGGTTTCTTTCTTTTTGTATTTTATTACCTGTTTTAATTAGCTTACATTTTACTTATCCATTTTCATTCTTGTAGGTCCGTCATTATTTTCTGACACCCCACTCTAACATTTGTTCCGTTCTTCCTTCCCTCTTGGGTTAATTTTTCTAATTTTTTTCCTATATTTATCTTTCTCTTTTCGTCATATCGTCATTGATGTATATTTTTTATTTGTTTAGATTTTCTTAATTTACTTTTATTTTTTATAACTTTCACATTTCCAATTTTATTTACAAATTCTACGAGGCAAGTTTTCTTAACTAGTTTTTTTGTTTGCTTTCGATTCTACTTCAATTCCTGTTTGTTTTCCATAAAATTATTATTATTATTATTATTAATTATTCTTTTTTTCAATACTTCTAATTTCTCATTAATTATTTTAGTTTTGTTTTCAGCTCTTTATTTCCCTTCCTTGTGTTTCTGTTAAATTTTACCTGCTCTTTCCTTAATTCTTTTAAATTATTTTTAATATTCTATCTTATCTTCTTTGGCTCTTGTTCTTAATTTCTCGGAAAATGCATCTCATCGTACTTCAAAATTTCCTCATCCCATAGACTTTACGTTTGCCCGCATCCGTTGCATATTCGTCAGTTCTAATTTTTTTATTTTATTTTCGCCTTTTAAATTTATTTAAGCACGACTCTGATAGCCTTATTGCATAACACGGGGTAAAACTCTTTACGCAGATCGAATCCCCGAAGGTTAGACTTTTTTTCAGTTAAATTTTTGTTAATATCGATTCTATCACTAGTCTTACCTTATTAATATCTACACTAACATAACTATTAACTGCAATACACTACTTTACAGTTAATTTGTAAATTTAAATTGTTCAAAATCTTCCGAAATTTGTCTTTAATTTTAGAGCTATTAAATTATAATCGCATCTACCTCAGAATAAGAAAATAAATTTAAACAATTAAAACAATTGTTTTGAAGTCAATAAATACAAAATGTATGTAACTTTATTCAAAAGATTATAAATCACTAAATTTTTTTTATTTGTGTATTTATGCGTAAATAAATATTACTTTTTTCTGTGACTGTTTTTATGTTCATAAGGGTTTCAAAGCTCTGAAGTATATGTGTAATTGAGGTAAATATCAGTTATTTAGGTATATTACAAAATTAGTTTTTTACAACTTTTTTAATTGTTGTTATAGTATCAAAAACTGTCGGTGAAAAAATAACTGCCAATTATTTTTAACATTGAAATATTTCCAATAACGATGCCGTTTTCGACAGATCAAATAAAGACGAATGAAAAAACAATACGGTGAAAATTCCGGAACTTGAATTTGATAATACTCGATCAGGAGATTAGTTTCATTTCGAAAATATTTCCATTGCTGTTCAATGCTTTGATAAGCTGTAAGTCAACGAAATAATAAATATGATAGTTCCATGAATACGTATATTGCAAGTTTATAAGATTACACAGATTCTCAATTACAATAACTAAATTGAAACACTTGCTAGCTCTATCCATTCTCTAAGGTTAATTGATTTTCTATGAGAAATATGTTAGATTTTTATATATTTCTATTGCCCCGTATTCCAATGCACCGTGTCTGAAAAACTATACAAAGAATTGTTGAGGTCTTTTAGTCTGACTTATGATCAAGAAACAGAACTAAAAGATGGACTTGAAAAATAAGGCTTTTATTGAAGAGGCTACTTTTTCATTTCGAACTAGTCCATAACTCTCCTACAAATTTATATAGTAAAGGCAAGCAAATTAGGCATGGAGTTAAATTTTATTGTATATATTCAGGGTGCGAAAGAATTACTAAAACAAAGATTTTCCATCGGTATTCTTTTATTTGAAAAGCAATACCCACTGGACTATAACAGGAATACTTTATCGGTCTTAGTATAACATAACAACTAGTTTTCAAACTGATCTCCATTTGCGCAGATAAGAGACCGAACCTTCTTAGGCATCAACGATGGTACGCAGGTACTCGATAGAGAGTTCGCCCCAGGCCTTGACAAGAGATTGCTTCAGAAATTACATAAATGAGTGGAGAGTAGCACAAGTCTTTTTCTCCAACTCCGCCCAGACAGAGAAATCCACTGGATTTTAGTGAGGAGTAAAAGGGGGCCACTTCTTGGCAGCGATGAAGTCGGGGATGTAGAAGCGCAGCCAGTCCTATGTGGTTTTGGAGCGGTATCCGGGAGCCTCATCCTAATGCCAAATCAAGTGGCAAGAACTAAAGTTTTTGGGGCTTTAGGATGTCTTTCTTGTACACTTCCGCATTGATCTTGGTGCCCTGATAAATAAAAAGAAGAGTTTTTTTTTCTATTAGTCGTGACGTTCAATGATTCTCACTTTGCATTGGTATTCTTAGAGGATCGGGCAAGTATCTTGGTGTTTTGACTGTTTGTCACCGCCGAAACAGTGAAAATCTTTGTGTCTGTCCAGACGATGTCGTGTCAGTGGATCGGATAAAATCGGGTCAGCAAATTTCTTCTGAGCCGCTAGCCTTTGATTGTACGGTAAAGGTAAAGCCGCAGGCGTGGTTGGACTATGGATCTAACAATAAAATTGTAAAGCCCTGAGTGAGTTGGTTCATGGATTGTTGAGGGTTCCTCTTGATTCTTTCCCGGATGACTTTCATAATGGCCGGCGTGGAAACAAAACTCGCCGGCTTTGGCCAGGCATGTTGTTGTTCTTTTTCAGTTTCTTGTGTCGTTTGATAATGTCATGGATAGTTGATGGCAAAGACTGGGACGTTTCTTAATGTTTGCATGGCAGATACCCAATTTAAACAACTCGAGAATTGCGGATCCCTATTTATTAGGCGATACCATTACTTCAAAAAATAAGATAAAGACAGACATCGTCATTACTAATTGATTTTATTTACATACTAAAACGTCTACAAACAGGTTTGTCCAGATTATTATCTCGCACCTTGTATCACAGATGGCTTTTTTTAAATTTACGTATTTATTAAAAAAAACTAAAAACCAAGGGACTGTCTAAAATTAGTCGTTGGTAATTTTACCAATGGATCTATACTTAGGTAATAAGCAACATATCTTTATTTTATAATTGTGTCACTACTTTAGAAACTGCAAAAAAGAAAACCCATACTGTTAGAATGGATAAAAGTCTAATTACAGTAACACAGTTGGTAAAATTATGGAACATTACATGTAATATAAATGGAAGGATAGAGCAGAAATCGTATTTATAATAGCAAAATATTATTTTAACCTTATTACAATAGAAAATCGATTCTAAAGAAAAGATTAAGCCAACAGAGGTCTCAAAATACAACACTATCATGTCAGGGGTTGATTTTAATAATGATAGTTAATTATTATCCTTTACCACGTAAAACTATATAATGGTACAAGAAGGTTACGTTTCATCTTTTAGATACAGTGTTTTTATGAAATTTTTTTAATATAAGTCGCAAATTTTAAGGAACATTGATTTTTCTTCACTTTGAAAGAATTTTTTGGTACATCAAACACTCCGAAGGATGGTAAAAAATAATAAAACCAGGTCAAACGCACAGAAACAATTTCTCTTGGAAAATCATCATCATCATACAAACATTGAAGTCCAATGCAAGACATAAGCCTTCCTTAAGTTTAAGGGAGAATTAAGGTTGGGACACGACTTTTCGTCAGTGTTAGGAAATGGAGAAAAGTCAAGGCTTGCTTGGCCAGGGTTTCTTCCTTGAAGTATATCTATCCTCTATCGAGATCACAGAGGAGTATCTACCCGCTACTCATACGAAAAATGCATTTATTAAAATCTCCAAATAAGAGTCATCATGCAGATGCAAATAATGTGCTGAAACCAGCGGACACAAAGAACCAAATTACTTTTGCAAAATTTCCCCATGAAGCCATCATTTTGCATCCAACCATGTTTCGAGGAATGTCAGAAGAAAAGTGAATAAATTACTTACTCCAAATTTAGTCTTCATTTTTATTTATATTTATCATATTTTTAATAACATAATTTTATTTTTCTTTATTTTAATAAATAGTCTAGTTACATTATCTTTTTGCTTTTACTGCATTTACTTACCAAATATTTTACCATATTGCTGTGATTTTTACTTAGCGGCATATTCTGTAATCGCCTCAATTCCCAAAATATGTTTATATTGGGGAAATACCGCAATTTTCGCTTAATATTTTTATTAAAAGAAATTATTTGACGATAAACTTCATACCTGGTTACATTTATGCTAAATTATATCTATTTTTCAAAAAAAGTTGGTGTTTTTTTAGTCCACAAACGTTATATTACCTGCCACACAGTTTTACACCTTCTGGTTACTTGTTATTTCCCGTATTAAAAAACAAATTCGTGGTGTACAATCTTTGACTTAAAAATGCCCTAGAAAGCATTTTTTTATTGATAACTTTACAATCTGTCATCTTATGACATTCAGTAATTATTTTAACTTAAAATATATAATATAAATTAGACATGCTGACAATATTCCATTGAACATTCTCTTTTATAATCATTATAATTTTGATTTTTTACATAAACAAGAGTAACATGAACACAAATTAACAAAACTTCATGTTCTAGATGAAACGGGTTAGCAGATCAGACGGTTTATATCTTTGAGCCTAGGTTCTTCTTCATCGCTATTAATAAGGTACTCCACGAGTGTATTTGGGAGAACACTAAAGCTTTCGCGGTAACGAACACTGCACGTTTGTATTTCTTCGGTAATGGTTGTAATACCTAGGTCTCTACGTATTGTTATATTAGGAACATACCAAGGGGTGTTACTAAAGATCGCAAGACTTTTGCTTAAAATCGTTTTAGTATTTCGATGTTAGATTTGCTTGCAGTACCCCATAACGGATTCCATATGTCCGTATTGGCTTTATAATAGTTTTGTATAGGAATATTTTATTTTCTAGGGATAATTGCAAATGACAATCTAATAGCCAATCTTTTGGAATTTGAAGCTCATCTGTTTCCTTTTTGTGAAGATATGTTTCTTCCAGTTAGTTTTCTGTCCAAATGTAAACCTAAATATTTAACGCTGTCATCCTGTGGTATTTGTTGGTTGTTCAATACTACAGATGGGCAATTAGCTCTTCTTGTTGTGAAGGTTTTGTTAATATATATACGCCACTTATTAAATAATAATTCTAGGGCATTTAAATGTGCTGGGAGATAATTAGACGCTATAATAGGATCCGTATGTGAAGAGAGTATCGCTGTGTCATCAGCAAAAGTTTATAGTGTAGTTCTTGGTGTAGTGGGTAGATCAGCAGTACACTCCCTTGGAAAACACCAACATTAATAAAAAATAAGGAGGTTTGTGAACCACTACACCTGACGAAGTGCCGATCGGTTAAGTAGAACTTTATGATTTCATATAGATCATGGGGTAGGATATTTTTTAGTTTAAACAGTAAGCCTTGATGCCAGACCTTGTCAAAGGCTTGCGCGCTGAACAATATTTTATTTCTTGAAAGGCTTTTAGGATTCGGTCTGTAATTCTATGAATTTGCTCTTTTCGAAAGCCAAACTGATGGTTAGGTGTAACGTTTTTTTCCGTATGTATCGGCGTTATTTTATTCAGCAGCAGCTTTTCAAGAACCTTGGACAATATGGGTAGAAGGCTGATTGGTCTAAAGGGTGTCAGTTCATCATTTGGTTTGCCAGGTTTGGGGATCTTTATAATTGTAGCAACCTTCCACTGCTCATGAAAGTATCTTAATCTTAGGACAGCATTGAAGAGGTAAGTTATATAAATAAAACCTTTTCCCGGTAGTTCTTTAAGAACTTGGCCTGTGATTAAATCATAACCTGGCGCTTTGTGTGGGTTTAATTCCTTTATGATTATAGCCTTAACTTCATATATTTTAAATTACTTTACTGCTAGGCTCATTTGAAATGGCGCTTCGAGATACTGATAAATTGTGTTTTCTTCATCTCCTAATATTTTGGAGTCGAAGGGGGTAAATACACTGGTGAAGTGTCTCACAAAAGCTTCAGCTTTTTTTGATTATTTCTAGCACAGGCGTTGGCATCAAGACGAAGAGGTGGTATGTGTATATAACTTTTTCTCGGAGGTGATTCTAAAGAATGGAGTTTATGCTTTAAAAACTGGTTTTATCAAGTGCATAAGTACTTTCAATGCATGAGAGAATAATAAATATTAGTTTTTGACACAAAATTTTGTTTTATATGATTTAGTCAAATTTGCTTGCAAAAATTTTCTGTGTTAACACTGTAAAAGGGCTACCGACGCAGCTCATCGGTTAAGATCATTATTCCTGTTCAAGATTTGCTCAACCTATAGGTTATGTGACGTCATTGTAATAAGTTAAATGCATGTTAGTAAGCACAGTAAGTCTTTGAGGTTGCAGTACCGGTAAGTTCACCCTAAAAAAAAAACGATAAAATCTAAAGAATAGCAGAAAAAGTTGATTTATAATTCTGATAACAAATACGCTTTTTGTGTTTTTAACAATACTTGTAAAGGAGACTAAAAACTTGACCAAGTACTCACCATTTGTCTGTAGAAACTATGAATACAAATAATAAAATCGTAGTCCTAAAGTAAAAGTTTGAGCACCACTGATTTATAACAGGCTTTTAGATGCGATCTGATTGCACCCATTTGTGGCTTGTGCTAGCTTTGCACGAGTTGGATTTGCAAATTTGTACCAAATGTGCGCTCCGGCATCCACCATTTGGCAATAAATTCTGAAACAAACGACCAAGCAACTTTTTCTTTGAGCGTGTACTGATAAGTAGCAGTTTTAAAGAAACAAATGTTTTGTTTTTTTAAGTTATATTGGTCAAATTTCGTGCGTAATCAGTGTTAATTTTATTCGCTTACTGTTGGGTTAATTATAACTTATAACGCGGCCTAATTTAATAATTTGTATGGTGTAATTATATGTACGTCCTTAAAACTGATAGATTACTAAATTACAAAAGGTTTTTAGAGAAAACCAACATTTGGTCGTTCTAAATTTTTTTGTCACTTTCTTGTAGGATTATAGTCCATTTTACCCACAGGAATATTAATGTTATTTTTTTAATAAATTGCTCTTGTGATTATACACATATGTTGGTTATATAAGCATTATTGTTTTTCTATTCTTTATGTAATTTTAAATGTCCTTTTTTTTGAAAAGACAACATTTGCTTCTATCTCCTCGTTTTATTTATTTAATTATTAATTGTTATTAACCGTATTAAAGCTGCTTAAATAATTAATGAGAAATAAACTGGCAAGTTTATCACATCTTTGATCAGACTTACATTATCTTAGAACAACTTCATTAATAAATCAAAACATGATGCTTTACAAACATAATATTGTAATGAACTCGATCGAGCCTAAATTTCTATTTTAAATCATTTTAAAAATAATTTATTTTTAATTATTTAATTTTTTTATGAGGTAGTTTGCCTTAGGAAACCACTCTCCTTCACCCACCCTTAATGACAAAGTATGTAAAATACTTACAATTTTATTCCATGCATCAAAGTTCCTTTAGGCGGCTCATGCTCTGCTTCGCCCTTTTCCTTTTATGTTTCCTTTGGGGTTCATCTCTATACCCATCTCTTTGCTAACGGTACCCAGATTTTCAGGAAAATAGTCCAAATGTAAATTTAGGAGGAGACCCTTTAAGCTAATGGAACAGCCTAAATTTTTGTACTTCTGCAGCGTGTTCTTAACGATTGATTTGAAATTCGAATCCTTCTTATTGTCCAGAAACTTAGTTATAACGTCTTTAAAGGCTCCCCAGGTTTATTTTTTGCAATTCCACTTATTTCTTAAAATTGACATCGTTGAAAAGTTTTCTAATGTCACGACCAGTAAAGATCCCCTCTTTTAGTTTGGCGGTTGATAAGGCTGGAAATTTGTCACAGATGTATTTAATGCATTTACCTTTTTTCGTAAGGCTTTGACGAATTGCTTTATCAAGCCTATTAAACCTATCCCATTCACACAAAAAATAAGGAAACTTTGTGTACCCTCTTTGCTGTCCTAGGAGCATCGATATTCTTATGAGATCGCCGCACGTAATCCACTTATGATTGTCGTATTTAATTTAATCGAGAACGAATTCCACATTTTCGTAATACTCTTTTAAATGGACAGAATGTCCGATGGGTATTGACGCATACTCTCCTACCGTCTGGTCATCTTTACCCTAAACAATTCTATAGATTCCACAAGGCTCATTTTGAGGAAAGGATAGGTAAGAGAAAGGTTTCCAAAGCTCAATATACCTCTTAAAAATTAAGAGGAATAATAAAAACAAATAAATGACAAATGTAATAAAATAGCAATTTTTATTAAAAAACTTAAGGGGTTAATAAACTTCTTCCGTCCCTCATCATATAAAAATGCATAGTATAAGCCAAAAAGGGAATATATCATATTTATTTATTAAAAAAAAACGTTTTATGTGTATTTTATAGTATTAGATTTTCGCAAATTTTTGACTTTTTAACAATTTTGAAATTTTCAATCTTTCACAAATTCTGACTTGATGGTAAAAAACGATTGTTTTCGTATTCAAGGCTAAAATCAATTATCTAGAAACAATTATCAAAAACTAAAAAACACAACTATCGCAGGCTTGTGTTGTAGATCTCTAGGTCCAGTTCCTAACCACCGTACTCGATATGACCTGGTATCGATAATTGTCTCACGGGGAGATCAGGATCTTAGAGCACTTATGACGAGCGCGTTTAACGGTTTCACATTGATAGAGGCTGTAGATGAAAGTTATCGTGACCCTACACGCTCTCGTACAAGCCTTGATCGTTGGGGTAGATGTACTTCTGGATTGTTCTGGAGTGCCATCCCGTACAGCTCGGTTCTGCATGATCTGGAGCTTAATGATGTGATATTTTGCTGCTCAACCCCAAAATAAAGTCTCATACATCATTATAAGGCCGATGGTCGACTTGCAGATGGTCAGCTAGTTGGTGGTAGATGATGGGTTCCTTCAATGAAGAAAAGAACTGAAAGTCGTTCTAGTTGCATTCGCCTATCGTCCGAGTCTCTTCAGATCACTTTTTAATCCAGGGTCACTTTGAGGTAGGTAGTTTCGTTCTTTCATGGTGTTTCCCTTCTGTCCCGGCAGTAAAGTGGTTTTTTGGTACAGAACAGCTCTTCTTTGCGTGATGCCTATTCTCCATCTGCACTAGTCTTCCAGGAAGTCCATTTCTTCCTGTAGCCAACTTGTAAAAAATAAGTTTTTAACGAGCTTGAGAGTTAACAGTATCGAGTCAAGACGGAGTCTTGGGGGCGCCGGCTCAGAGACGCCTCTTCGGCAATCTCATGCTACCAAACTTGATAGGGAACATCTTTTCGGAGAGGAAACGCCGGATAAACTAAACTATCGCAACGGAGTTACGGTGGAGGCTGTCTTGTATACCAGACCATTGTGTCATACCTTGTGAAAAGCTTTAGCTACGTGTAGAAAAACTACCCTCGTAACCCTAGGAGATACATTCTACTATCCGAGGAAGATGGAGGGTAACGGGGTGACGAGAGAGAAATTGGAACAGACTTCCTGGAATCAGTTGGAGGTTTTGAGAGATGTGTGTGTTGACGCGGGATAAATGAACTCCTCCATTAAGACTTACTTAGTATATTTAATATAACAACTTGTGCAAGGCGGCAGCGAAAACCGCATCGAACAGAATCTGGGAATGGAACGGAATGCGCTCCGCGCCGGATATCCGCTGTAATTCTAGTCGCATGCTCCGGGCCGCGATCTCAATCTGCGTGTGCTTCGCATAACGTCTGACTACGATTATAGCGCGCGACCTCGTCAAGCACCAACAGTATGAGTTAGGTGCCCACGGAGGTTTGTAAGCGCTTGTTGATCACTTTCCTCATCGTCAGCAGTAGAATAATAGGCCAATAGTTTTGGGAAAAGGTCCTAAATTTCTCAGGCTTGGGGACATCCAACCTCCAAGAGCTCTGGAAGTGGCAGAGCCAGAAAACTGTGTTGGTGATAGCGGTGATACAAACGATCGTCTTCCTGGAGAAGATTGTAGTGCTCGCTTAGAAATGCTATATGAGCCAGGTACTGTGTCGAGTTTAAGGGCTCAAATGAGGACTTTTTCTAGTTCTAGGGGGTCATAGGGCTCCTGTATATAAAGACGACCCACAAAGCGTTGAATGTGGTGATTTTGCTTGTTGATCGCTCGTTTAATTTCTACAGTAGAAGGTTTCTTCCATCTCCGAGGCAAATGAGCTTGGTGGCGAAGCGGATGGATTCCTGGATGGAGACTGTGTTTGAAAATTACCATATTAGTTAGCCTGTAGGGAACACCCTGTACAATAATAACCAAAAATTGGATAATTTTCAATTAGCTTAGACTCTTTGCTTTAAAGATACAAATTATACTTTTTTAAATTTAATTTCAAAGTGAGTGTATTTAATTTCGTTAGGGACTGATTTTTCAGAATTATTTAACTTTTTTGAATAACTTGGCAACGGCGCAAAAGAATCTCAGAAATAATATTTCGTTAGAAAGGTAATTAAAAGTAGTATCATTTGGATAAAAAATATAGGGTGTTCCGTTTAAAAAAACTAAGTGCAGTTTCATCATGTATTTTAGGGCCACCCTGTACATTTAAAAATATTTTTATAATATGCAACTTAAACAGTTCAAAAAACTTAAATAATAGTTTTTTTACATGTAATGTACCGTTTAGGATATATCGAACTATTACCCACTAAACGGATACATTGTATATTTAGTACAATAATCTAATCACTGATAATGTAAACAAGGTATGTCAATTATAAATAAAAGTTATGTAAATGAAGTAACAATGGTTTGAACATTACAATATTTAAAAGTTCTCGATCATAATGTGGATGTATGACAAAGAGTCACTTAACTGTCAACGCAATTAAATCATGTTTGAACGACTGCTCTACGTGTGGGTTCCAATCTAATTTCAGTCCACCACGCGCCGCCTCGTCTGTACATAATTGCGCCGCAAAATAACTTCGGCCATTATCAAATGTTTGTTAGATACAAGTGGGCTGGCTTGCCTTCCATCATTCATGAAGCTCCAAACAGCGCACTTTGTTCCTAATAGATTGTTCCTACATAACAAAGCACATTAAAACACAGGCGATATGGTTCAGTTGCAAAACAATAATCGGGATGCGTCTCTCGTGCGCCCATCTTGG
Source organism: Sinelater perroti (assembly GCA_036346155.1). Taxonomy (NCBI): domain Eukaryota; kingdom Metazoa; phylum Arthropoda; class Insecta; order Coleoptera; family Elateridae; genus Sinelater; species Sinelater perroti. The sequence continues at coordinate 799,378 of JARFIY010000077.1, forward strand.
GCCAAAAATTCGATTATGCTGCCGTATCAGACTCGGCCCCGTTTCCTACTTTTACGCTGTGCGAGCTGAAATAGCTACGCAGGCAAAGTTGCAATTTGGCGTGCTAACGTACCATAACTTTTCAAACAATTAAATTGTTGCTACTACAGAACATTTATTGTTTCATTCCTAGTTCTATACGTGATGCGTTCTATAATTTTAATGACATAATACTAAAACGTTTCTCGATTAAATATATTTTTTTATTTTAGTTGCGGTAATTTTGTTAATTTATTAAATGTATGTGGATTTCTATTATTTTATGTAGCATATTAATTAATTAGCAAATTTTGACAAAATTTACGTTATTTGTGTTGCCTAACTATAGTCTACCATACTTGCACTGACTCGACGGTTAAAGATAAAAAATTATTTCAGATTTAAACATTTATTTGAAATCTTTTCCTATAGTCCAGACTATCGGAAAAAATATCAAAAATGACGCCAATTTTGTATGGAAGAAGTTTTTTATGGTATACATTTTATTCCAACCAACAGTTTAACAGAAATGGATACCTTATGGTCGACATTAAAGTTGCTTGAGATTTTGTTTATTTAATAATAAATTAAATTTAGATAACAAATATCCGACCTCTACAAAGAGTACCAGCTACTCAAAAAAAATATCAGGAAACGAATTCCAATGGTAGACCGCTGTATGGCTGCAGTCGGCCTGCGACTTGGTAGTGTTGGGTCACTCTGAGCCTATCCACTACGGCCTCACAGGTCGCCAGGACTTTTTCATGTAGTATACCAACAAAAAAATGTCAGCAAGTTTGACAGCGACCACAATTCTATACTAGACAACGTCCTTTGTATTTTATAGCCGGTTTTAACCGCTCATCTGAAAGAATTTATGGAACCCAGCTCTATTATTTCACCCTCTCCGGAGACTGACATGATCATTCATGAGAAAACCATAGTCGTGAAGCATTACATTGCTACACAAGAGAGGCCTTTGATGTGATCAACAACCGTATATGAAGAATGGTCAAGGTCTTTTGCAACATATCCTCGCCGATATTTTACAGGAAGAATGGTGTCACTGTATCCGACGAAGTCTAGATAATTGCTAACAGTCTAGAGTGGTAATGCATATTTGATTATACCGACGTCGATCTTAACCATATGGTCATAGTCGACTAACCCGTTAGACACCTATGGAGACAGAAGCTCCAAGACTACCTAAAGCTCGTGTCCTACAACGAATTCCTCTAGATCACTTGGTCTTTGAAGCTGTGTGGGGCTCCCGAGCTGATGATATCCCGAAATGTGCGTTGCAGGCTTTCCCAAAAAAGATAATTGTCTACATCATAGTAATTTTTAAAGCTTCTTTGTCTCTGTTACTTTATGAACTGCTAGAAAAAAGCGAATGTGGTGCTTTTCAACTTGTCAACCTTGGGAAAACTAATAGACTGGGTAATCCACTGTCGCTTAAGGACGGATTCCGGCCCAGGTATTTTACTGCCTACTAACTTCTTCATGCGGGAAAAATTAACGAAAGACTTCACCAAGAAGCAAATCACCAGCGCAGTCTTCCTTGATTTGGTCAAAACAAGGTCTAGCATAAAAGATCTATCTTTAAGGTGGCTTCAGCATGTATTCCACTGCTGATGTTACAGTTGATTTTAATTTTTTTCTTTTGGTCAAGAATTCCGGATTAAACTCGGCAGTGTTATGTTCTTTACAACATAAATAACACAGTAATACTGCTAAGCTTATTATGAGTCTTTTTGGCGATCCAGCGTGTTCAAGAAGAACTAGATAAGCTAAAAGACTGGCGCAATATGTGGAGAACGGCAGTCAACGTCAAAAAGAATGGAACCTCTCTATTTTTACGTTGCGGACAAAACCTAATAATTTTTTAATTTTTTTTTTATTCATGAAGAGAAGAAGACGTTATTTTGGAAAACCCTTAATAAAACGCTGCCTAAAAGATGCAGTTACAAAGATAACAATAGCACGGTAGACCATTGGCTTTTTCCTTTATCGTGGGAGTGTTCTGTAGGATCAAACTAACAATACACAGATAAACCTCATAATTATCTATATCTGCATCGTCTGAGCAAAAACTCACGTAAATGAGCCCCAAGTAACCCAGTTTTGTAACACGTCTAAAAACAATCCTCTACCGAGATGCCAACGTGTCATTTGCCTGAAAGTTTATCCCTAGAGCGCTGGATAGCTATTCTTTAGCGTTGGCCATGGCAATCTCATTATTCTTAATTTCTACGAGTTGGATAAGGCCGTCCGTTATAAGTGCTCAAAAACTTTATTTCCAACATAAGGAGGTACAAGAATAGTCAAACACAGATCAATCATTCTCCATGTCTCCTCCTCAGTTTTCAGTCCTCAGACTGGTTTGTCGCAGCAATCCATTCTTCTGTATTCACCGCTTTTCTTTTCATTTCTTGATAGTTTTTGCTTCCTGTGTCTTCAATTATTTGTTTTATATAACTCAACCGTGGTCTTCCTCTCGGGTTTTCCCCTCTACTTTTTCTTCTATTATTGTTTCTCCATGTCAGGTCAGCGAAAAGGAAGGGATTAGGAAATAGACCTAGAGACATCCAAAATCGCCAAAGAAATCCATATCAACGTCAAAAAAGCATCAACAAACATATTTGCAAATGTTTTATTTATAAACTATTATTATTTTTACTAGTAAAAATAATTTGAGTTGGGGCTAGAATTTTTTTACGGCTCTAATTCCGCGTGTAGAAGCACGGCCTGCAAACATATGTTCGCCTTTTCTGCCCGGTTATCGCGCACCATTTCTGGTGCGCGGTGATGTGGCAAGCACCGCGCCTTAATGACCGCAATTGTTGCCCCTTGTTCGAGTGAATACAGGTACTCAATTATTTTTAGTGACTCAGTAGGCCACCCGCCAGGCATCAGAGAGCTCCGGGAATGGAACCCGTGTCTGTCCGCATCGCAGTCCGCGCCTCAACCGCTTGGACCACTCTGGCGTTGAGGCTAGAGTAGGCAACCCTTAATTTATCCACCTAACGACTCTTTAGTTATAGTTTTAGAACCGTTTGTAAATTAATTTGACAACTTATAAATAATAATCCTCAAACTTATTTTACATGTAGAAAACGCACACTGAATGTCAGGCAAAGATCACAGATGATTTCAATTATATTCGTCAAAGAAAATAAACTTACAAATGTTGCTGGAAAAATTTGTGTCTTGGATCTGTAAAATAAAAAGCTAAGATTTATTTATGGTGAAAAATTTTTGTTCCATATTTTTTTTAACAGCCATTGAATTCTATGGGAGGAGGTAGGTCTTTCTTTAATTTTGCAGTTTTTGCAATATGCGAATTTGGCACTTTAAATGCCACGCTTGCTGGGCGGTTGACGAGTGGATAGGATAGAATGTATTTCACGACCGCCAAAGGTGTTTGTATGACGGATGGAGAGCATCAGATGTTTGCCTTTGCCTGGTTCGAACCCAGGCCATCGCGAGTCAGTGTAACAGTTCGAGATCTTTACCTCGCGGCTGTCGTGCTCTCCGTTGTTCCATATCTGCAGGACTTAAATTCTTATGGATTAGTAATGCGACATGTTTTAAGCTAAATATATAAAGTAATTACATTTTTAAGCTAAAATTATATTCTTAATAATAAAAAGTGCGAGAATTATAATACAGAAAGATCTATATTATTTCTATATTATAATGCAAAGTCATTTGGTCTTAAAATCAAAAATATATCCATTGTCTCTAAAAAGATCAAAACTAAGTTGAAGAGAACAAGATGCTCAAGGCAGGATATCAAAATAGCACAAAATAATAAATGTGTTCTGTTTATAGCTAAGTTCGTTACACAGGTGTGTAATGGGTTCTGTGCCAGAAAGCACTATTATTACTTTTAAAGGACTTAAATTCTGAAGGTAAGGAATTCAGATTATTACTTTGCTGCTATCTAACCATAGGACAGTAACATGTTCTCTAGTGTCATTACAAAACCAATTTAAAAGCTCTACCTCGGATTAGATTAACTAACTATACCACAGTGTTGCCGACTCCTTGGTATACTAAGCCCTTAATCTGTCTTCTCTAAAAAGCCCTGGCTTTGGAAAACAGTGTGTTCTTTAAGCGCTTTCGGGATGGCAGAAGCAAACAGGCTCTTGAGTTGGACTTTAATATGCTAAGTATGTCTTGGGTGTAGCATATGAGTCCTACATGAATTGATGTTCTGAAATCAACCTACGATGGTGGCTCAGTCCTGGCGTTCAGGCTGCAGCAGAAGGTGCTGTGGTAGACGCCAATAAACTGCATGGGGTCATTGGTGTTGGGTGGTTTCGCTAGAAGCTAGAGCAACCCCTGGTCTCTACGGCATATGTGCGATCTGGTACGGCAAATATTAAGAGATGCGCTAATTTATTTATTTATATTTGAGTGTTCGTAGTATACAATACTTGATTTAACTAGAATTACCGCCCCACTATAGTAATCTAAATGTTCTATTGGATAGAGTGCAATGTAAAAGTTGGAGGTAAAACATGTTTCTGATACTAAAAGCAACAAAATTGTTTTTTAGTCGGGGCTTTTAATTGACCACGCCAATCTAGCTAACGTTGGCTACATTAAAATTTGTATGATGGCTAATGCTATGTTAGATGATTCCAGCAATTTTTCACTAATCTGTAACAGTAACATATTTTTGTATAATCGAATTGTTGACCCTTATTTTAATGTGATACATTTTGTTCGAAATGTGTAAATTATACTATTCAATTGTGTATATTTATAATGTTATAGGTATATTTATTGTTTTCTTTGGTTTTAAGAGATCATTTTTCTTTAAGAACCATCATTATAGTAAAGGATCTCTCTAAAGTATATGGTCGGACTTTCATTTTGTTGTGTGGCTGATTAACAGGTTGATATTTTTAACGCCAATGAAGATAAATAGTTGATTTGTTATTTTTTTGTTATTTTATGTAGAATCGTTTTTGTTTGTTAAACAAGAGACGAAGTTACATGCAACTAATAGATTGGTTTTGTTACTTGATTTTAGTTGTTTATTTTATATTTTATAACATTCTCTTCTAACTAATTTTTTACAACCAGCAAATGTTGGGTTTATTAGGGAATGACAGGAACAAACAAAAAAATTTAAAATTTAATGGTTATTGTTGCGTAAAATAACCAAGATTCACAATTTGTTAGTATTTGTACGACTTTTGCACTAGTGGCTGAATAAGAACGATATATCCATTTCAATTATAATACGAGGCGCATTCATAAAGTAAGGGCCGTTTGGTCACAGAAAAAAATGTACTCATAAGAAACAAATTTTATTGTCATATTTAGTTAGGTACAATCTTACTTTACTTCTCTACATAATCGCCGTTCACTTCTAAGCATTTTTCGTACCGCTGCACCAGCTTCTTTAACCCCTCTGCATAGAAGCTTGCCGCCTGAGAGTTGAACCAGTTGACAATATTGTAAACAGTAGTGCGTCCAAGTTGAGGAAATTTGTCAGCCAGGCCACTAATCGTCAATCGACGATCAGATCGCAGTGCTTGGTCCACTTGTGAAACGATTTCATCAGTCTGGATACTGGGCCTGCCTCTCCGCTCTTCGTCATGGACATTTGTTCGGCCATTTGTAAAATAACGGCACCATTGTCTAACCTTTCCTTCACTCATAACTGTAGGTCCGTAAACCAGGCATAACTCCCGATGAATTTCAGCAGCCGACGATCCTTTTGCACATAAGAAACGAATCACAGAACGCACTTCACACTTGGCGGGATCAACGATTTTCGCGGCCATTGTTCTTTGCATTCACTGACAACAATACAATTTCAGAATCAAAACAAATGACGCTGTAGCTTCGCAATGAGTCAGTAGATGGCGCTGCAGTGGTAAAACTGTGCTTCGAAGCGCCACTATTTATATACATGCAAACGGCCCTTACTTTATGAATGCGCCTCGTATATTTGAGAATTTGTGTACTGTAAAGTAGAACTAGTTTTGGAAGTTAATGTTGACGTTGTCATCTTTGGCATATAAGGTACCTGTATCTAAGGTAACTTTTCTTGCTTTGAAAGTTGTTTTATTTTTTTAGGCGTTTCTAGCATGCAGAAGCTTAAACGTGACCCCAATGTTTAAGGGTTACAGAACACACCAAGGATAGCTTTGCTATTTTTAGTAAAGGGCATTAGCATTCCAACGACTTGGAAATTGATAGCGCCACAATATTAAAAAAAAAAACAAACGTAGAAGGGTTTACGTTTTGAAACCAATTGGTGGTCTAGCCCTAGTATCTAGGCTGTGACAGACAGCGAGGAGCTGGGTGGAGTCATTGGTTGGGCTGCTGGGTGGTTGCAGAGAAAGCTAAATCATTTCTAGTGCAGTCATCGCTTGGCAGTGTTGGCTTGGAGAATGCGGGGCATTCCCGAAAGCTAGATGGGTGACGGCCTTGGCAGCTGGCGTGGATGACGGCTCGCTCTAGGGTTTCCTACTCTCTCCAGACTGGTGGCCGCTACCGTGCTTCACACACTTAGGACTAGCGCTACAGCAGCGTGCTCGAAGTGTTAGCAGCTGTGGTAATGCCTCACGATCTTTTTCTTATTTGGCTCCCAAATCCGATAGACCCCCTTTGTCTTTTTAGACCGGTCAAACTCTAAGATCACGATCTGCGAGCTCAACCTCATTTGTCTCACCCTAAGGGTGAGGATGTCGTTGTGTAGGAGCTTATATTTCAGCTCCTCTTCTGAAACGTAGCACATGACAGTAGCAGGCGGTTGTGGAACTAAATCTTTACTTTGCTTAGGAAGCCAGTCAACCACCAGTAGCCGTTTAAGTAACAAGATTGAGATATATCCCATCCATTACATTTTTAGATTTTAAAAATTCCTTCTCTACAACAGGGCAAGCCTTTTTTTTTGAAGGTTGATGGAAAGAATGCTATCTTGAAGAATAATGCTTGTAGGATGAGATAGTGTGTCTGGGCGGGGGTAATGGTAGGTATCTCCACGTCGTTTTAACAGTCACTGAGAGATTCGAAGACGTTGGTAGTTAGCACGATAGCGGATGCGGAGCTGCTGGGAGGCAGGCGAGAAGATTCCTTGCATTTCGCTGGTAATAGCCTGGGCTGGGATGATACTCTTCGAGTGTAATTTATTCAAAACAACATTTGTACTCTACGTTCAATTTATGATTAACAGAAGCAACCAACAACACTCACAATTTGTCATGTAGAATAAAAATTTGAATCCAGTAATCTAGTTGTTGAGAAACACGTTTCCATGCGTTAACCTAATGTAAAAATAAAGAGAATATGGTTGCTGGCATGAAAAATGTTATCAACAGCATTATCGAGCTTCTAGGCGGCAAATTATCCGCAAAAATGTAGGTCTTTACCCTTACAAGGTCCAGTTAACTAAATAATTAATGCTTGTTGACCACTGTATAAGTTGTGATTGATTGGGCTCTAACACACGTTAAAATCATAATCTTGCTAAAAATAGTCACATTTGGGAATAGAGCTTACTTTTGTATAGGTAACTTTGCTATATTTTGAGAAAATGGGAAGATATTAATTTTAAATTAACATTTGATCAAATAAATTTCTATTTGATGTGTTTTGTGAACTGATCGAACCATTGTTTTTTTAAGTAAGAGCGGGTGGCTGTTACTAGAAAGTGTTATGGTTTTATGATTTTATCTTTTGACATAAATTACATGGACTTCATAAACGACTTTAATGCTAAAATTAATTCGAGAAGTGAAATCTTACATCCTGAACTTTTTCTTGTGGGAACATATTATTATTATTATTTATTTAATCAAGAACCCTTCTACCGATTGGTGTTGGGTTATATAATCAGAATTTTTATCTTAATCACTCACTTGTGTGTTTTCATCTATCTCTGTCAGTTACCTCACTCCCGTTGTTCACAATACACAAATTTCCGCCACTGTTTTCTTTCTTGGGCTAACACTTTTACTTCCGTCCATGTTTTGCCTCTTTTTTCCAGTATTTTCCCTATCGTCTTATCCCACTTCTCTTGTGGCCTACCCCTATTTCTTCTCCCAATGGTCTTTGCCTTCCATATTTGCTTCAGCTTTCTCTTTTCATCCATTCTCTCCATGTGTCCTCACCAGCTGAGTTATCGGTTTTCTATAGATTCTGTCACCGGGTTTATTTTCAGCTCTTCTCTAATTTACTTACCCTATCTCTAAGTGTCACTCCTCTTATTCTTCTCAAAAATTTCATTTCGACTGCTTCCACTTTTCTCTTCATCCTTTTCGACATTACCCATAATTCAGCTCCATATGTCAATATTGGTCTGAATTTCCTCTTACTTATAAACGTCTTGTTCATCATTTGGAATAGTTTGTTTGTTTTTTCCATTCTTTCTGTTATTTCTACTTCTTGTTTGCCTTGTTCGTCTATAGTCACTCCCAGATAATTAAATTTCTGTGTTTGTTCTATTTGTCTGTCATTAATTTTTATCTCTGTGTTTTGCCTTCCTTTGCTTATCACTAGCATTTTTATTTTATCCGTATTTATTTTCATCTTGTTTTCTGTCAATATTTTATTCCATATGTTTAGGATTCTCTGTAGGTTTAATTCATTTTCCGTTATGAGTACCACGTCGTCTGCGAACGCTCACTCTTTATATATATATATATATATATATATATATATATATATATATATATATATATTCTGGCTGAAGTTTTCTATATTCCACTAGCATTCTCTTGGATTCTAGTTGCCATTTCTCTATTATCTATTCATCCATGAAGAGATTAAATAGTGTTGCGCTCATCACTCCTCCTGTCTCAGCCCTTTTCTCGTTTTAAATTCAGTGGAACTGTTGTTATTACTTATGACTGACTATATTTCTAGTGTTGTTGTATAAGTTTTTGGTTACTCTGGACAGCTTCGGCTCTACCCCTTTGTCAAACGCCTTTTTAAGGTCAAGGAATGCTAAGAATGTCTTTTTATTGTATTGTAATCTTTTTGCACTTATTTCTTTGATGGTAAATATATGATCTTGTGTGCCTCTTCCAGTATCTGTTCTGTTATTCTTCTAAGTTCTAATTCCAATATCCGCTCATAGACTTTGAGTGGGGTACTAAGCATTGTTATGCCCCTGTTGTTGTCACATTGTTTGTTATCACCTTGTTTGTGTACGGGCACTATTTGGCCTATTTCCCAGTCTTGCGTTACTTTTTCCTCTCTCCAAGCTTTGTTATATATTTCCAGCAACCATTTTTCCCCTTTTCACCCATTTCTTTAACCATTTCCGATGAAACCTTATCGTAACCCGGAGCTTTTAAATTCTTTAACTTTTTTATAGCTTCTTCCATCTCTTCTCTAGTGATCATGCCTTCATCTTCGGTTTGTTTATTTCTGGTACTTTCTTCCTCTCTTTCTATATTTGTATTGTCTTCTTCTGTTCCTGCTTCCAGTATCTCCTCAAAGTACTCCTTCCATCTGTCCATCGTTTCTTTACTGGTCTTCGTTAGTTCCCCCTGCTTGTTTTTCACTCTTGTTACTCTTTTTGTTTTCCCTTTTCTTAATGTTTTTAGTACTTTGTAAAAGAGTTTTTGGTTTTGTCTACTCTCTTCTTCCATCTTCTTTCCGAATTCTTGCCATGTTTTCTCCTTAGCCTCCATTATCATATTCTTCACTTTTATTCTTTGCTCTTTGTATATATTGTATTTGTTTTCTGTTTCGTTTGCTAAGTATTCTCTCCATACTTTTTTCTTTATTTGTACCTGTGTTTTTATTTCTTCGGTCCACCAGCTCGACCTTTTGTGCTGGTCATTTCTTTGTTTACTAGTTCCACATATTTTTATCACTGCTTATGTAAGTATTTCTTTGAATTTCTGCCATGATTGTTCTACTGTCTTCTGTTCTGTATTTGTCATTTCCTCTTCTATTAGTCTGTCTACCATTTGTGCATATTGTCGTGCCACCTCTTTGCCCCTCAATTTGTACGTTCTTAATATTTCTTGGCTTCGGTTGCTTTCTCCTTGATCTTCTAAATTTTAAGTCCTCAAATTTTTAATTTTTGCTTCCAGTAGAAAGTGATCACTGAATATTTCCGCCCCTCTTTTAACTCTCACGTATTTAATGAGCTTTCTGTTCTGCTCCTCTACTAACACATAGTCTATTATAGATTTTTCTCCTGTCGTTGGTTTTTGTCTGGTGTATTTATGTATATCTTTCTGTTCAAAAAATGTATTTGTCACTATTAGGTTGTATACTGTGCAGAAGTCTATTAATCTATTTCAGTTATTATTTCTTATGTTTTCACCGTATTTTCCTACTACTTTTCCGCCCCATTTTTTCTTCTCCCTACTCTTCCGTTGAAATCTCCCGCGATATATATTTCTCCTTTACTGCTGTCTGTTGCCCTTCCTAAGTCTTCCCAGAATTTAACTTTTTCTGCTTTAGTATTACCGTTATTTTGTCTTCTTTACCAAGCGTAATGTCTATTGTAAATATTCTTTCGGACCATCCCTTCCAGTTATCTATTTTATTTGCTAGTTCTTTTTTGAGCATGCATCCTATCCCTGCTGCTGCTCTTTCGTGTTCTGGTACTCCGCTGTAGATTATCACATTCCCGTTCTGCAGTTCCATTTCTCCTTTCCCTTTTTTCTTAGTCTCCGGTAGGAGTAGTGTATCTACTTACGCCCTATTGAATTCGTCGTTTATCTCTTGTTCTTTGCCTCTTATACTTCTTGTATTCCATATTCCTAGTTTCCATATTTTGTTGTTCCGGCGTTTGTGTATCTCTCTTTCCCCTTGCTCTCCCATTTTTTAATCTTGTCCGTTTTCATAGCCAGTTCCGTCATCGTTATCACACAGCCTATCTTTGCTTATTAGTTTTTTCGTGTCGTACCTGTTATTTTCCTCATCTGTTCTTCGAAGCTGCCTTCCTCTGGTGACCTATCTGCTATTGTTCTTTTTTGTGAGATACTTCCAGTGCTGTCCCCCTTTCCTGATTCTTCCACTCTTTTTATATCGCTTACTTTATATGCTACGTCCTCGACTATTAATGTGTTGTATTTTATGAATGCCCTGCGTCCTTTGCTACGCGCTTCTTTCATGTGTGTATTAACGTTTTCCTGTCCTCTTGAACTTCCTTGCTGTAGTCTTCGTCTATCCATACATCCGTACATTTGAGTTTTTTCGCGTTTTGTAGTATTGCATATTTCGTTGACTCTTTGTTTAATTTCATAAATCTTGCCCTCTGCGAATTTCCCCATTCTTCTTATTTGGTCAATGTCCTCTGTTATATATACGTTCGCGTCTATTTTTTGCATTATTGTAGCTATTTTTCTTTTGGTCTCTTCGTCGTTTTCCGTCTCCTCGTCTTTTACTCTTTCTATTATAACATTCTTTTTTCTGATCTGTCTTTCTAGCATATCGATCCTCGTGTCTTGTTTTGCGACTATTTTTCGTAGTGCTTCATTTTCACTTTTAACTTTTTTCAACTCTAACATTATTAAATTAAGTTTCTCATTTATATTTTTCATGTTCTCTTCTATTCGTTTGAATATTCCCTCCACATTGCCCCTCATTTCAACTTGTGTTTTCGTATCCTCGTTTGTATATTTATACTTCTCGGTAAACAGTGTTTTGTACGATATGTTGCCTAACCGGACTTGCGCGCGTGTCCCCCGCCGTTGGGGGGTCACTCTCGTTTATCTCTTATTTATAGGTTATGATTTAAATTTAATTATTATCTAGTCTAACCTGGTTAGTCCGGTCTTGTTTTTTGCTAGCAATCTTCTCCTGGCTACTTCTTTCTCTTAGGTTTAATTTTTGTGATTTTTATTCCCTTGAAAAGACCAATTTGGATTTATTTTCGGAGCGAAATTATCACCACGTTTGCATCTGCCGGGGAACATATTAGATATCTCATTTATTCTAACAAATTACAAATTATACTTGTAAAAATAATTAATGAAAACTTCCTTTCTAGTAATAGGGCGATAGAATATCGTTTATTCTTCAGAGTTATCTAAAATTGGGTTGGTCGTATTCAGTGCACTAAACGAAACTGCGGTTACTATTTAAATGATATAATGTTTTGTGTACGGTGTTGTTTAATAAACTATCCTATTTTAATTTAATTGTAATTATATTTTTGTATATCTGACAGTACGAAACAAATAGCGTTTTAAATTTTAATCAATAAATAAATAATTATGATAACGTATTAGAAGAGAATATAGAAAAAGAAATGAAATAATGACGTACATTAAAAGTATGTTTAATTTATACTTTTATTCTGGGTAAGATTACTCCAACACAAGTACTTTTAATCTACTCTAAAAGCTTTAAAATTTAAAAATGCTATAATAAAGAAAAAGGAAAGCCACTTATTTGTGATTATTAGTAAATTAATTTTTCACCACAATAATTTGGGAAGTTAAACAAACAGAGGGGTTATTACCTTTTGCATTTTATTAACTTTTGCACATTTATTGGTTTTCTTGTGAACCAATTAAATTTTGTATATATAAAAAAATGATTCACGCACATTTCCTTTATCTTACGGTATTTTCAGCTTTTTCTAATGTCAGTTAACTGTTTTTAAAAACTATTAATTACACTCTTACTTTATATAATTTGTAAAAGACTGTAGATTCACAATAAATAAAATAGAGTTATTGTTACCGAAAACACAATTCTATACATTGTTTGTAATTACAAATACACATAAACAACTGCGTAATTCCTTCCCTTCACTGTTAAAATCTAATTGGAAAATTGGTTTAACATCAATCAATTAATGTTTGCGTTGCGTATTACCAATAGCACAAGCGCACAATTGCTAATTTATGTAATGCAAATTCAGTTCGGCAACATTTTAATTCTGCCAACGGGCATGATAAATTGCTGCTATTGGTTTCAGTTGCAGTGAATGCACGTGTCTGCTTTTGCAGAACCGTCGCGTCGTGGTCTTGCGTACTCTCTATTGAAATTGGCTTATTAAAAAAAAATAAAGTGATTTAATTAAGCTGTTGAACCTATTTATATTTAATTAAATTTTTTTATTAGTAAATTTCTATTAAAATATTTTTAAATATACCCTTTGGAATATTCCTAAACATAAATAAAAAGATATGTTCTGCATGTACATAAACATTACATGCACCTGTCAAATGTTAAAGTAGTCAAATTACTACTTTATGCATCTGCAACCATAAACAACACAAGTTTGCGATGGTTGTATTTTTTAATTTTCGATCATTTATTCTTATGTATTTTACTAGCCCTAAATACGAACATGATCCTTATTCTTACCATCACGTCAGGATTTTTTAAAGATAGCAAATTTCAAAATTTATAAAAAGTCAAATATTGCGAAAATATGAAACTTGAAAATAGACTTAAAATGTTTTTCTTATAATTTATTTATTTTTTTATGTTATACTGTGCATTGTTACAGCAAAATAGTTAAGAAGTCGGTTGAGGGGCGGGAAGAGTTTATTAACCCCTTAAGTTTTTTAAAGACAATTGCTGTAAATGAGCCTAATTTTCTATTTTATTACATTTTTTAGTTATTTATTTTTATTATTTCTTTTAATTTTTAATAGGTACATAGGGTCCTTGAAACCCTTCGTCCTCTTTCTTTTCTCTAAATGTCCCTTAGAAAATCTACAAAACTGTTTGGGTTGAAGATGACGAGAACTTGGGGGAGTATGCGTCAATGCCCATTGGACATTCCGTCCATTTAAAAGAGTATTACAAGAATGTGGAATTTATTTTCGATAAAATTAAATAAGTGGATTACGTGCAGCGATCTCAAAATCATATCGATGCTCCTAGGACAGTAAAAAGGATACACAAAGTTTCCTTGTTTTTTGTGTAAATGGGAAAGCAGAGACAAAAAGAATCATCGAATAAAATTGGTCAAAAAGAGCTTCATTACAACCTAGAACCAAAAATGTTCTTCGAAAAGCCTTCCTAAAGCATTTTGTCAACGCTTTAATAAAAGAAGGAAAATGTTTTAAATACATCTGTGACAAATTTCTAGCCTTAACAACTGCCAAACTAAAAGAGAGTGTCTTTACTGGTCTTGACAATAAGAAACTTTTCAAATACAGTAATTTTGAAAAACAAATGGAAATTGCAGAAAAAGAAGTCTGAAGAGCCTTTAAAGTTGTAGTAACCAAGTTTTTGGGCAATAAGAAGGATATGAACTTTAAATCAATCGTTGAGAACATGCTGCAGAAGTACAAAAACTTAGGCTGTTCCATAAAATTGAAAGTTCACTTCCTAAATTCACATTTGGACTATTATCCTGAAAAATTGGGTGCCGTTAGCCAGGAGATGAGTGAGAGATCTCATCAGGACATCAAAGAAATGGAAAGTAGGTATCAAGGAAAACAGACTACTTCGATGATGGCTAACTATTGGTGGATGTTACACCGAGATGAACGTCAAAGGGAACATAAAAGGAACAGCGCTAAGCAAAGCATGAGGTCCAAAGAAAATTGTAAGTATTTTATATACTTTGTTATTAAGGGTGGGTGAAGAGTGGGAGTGGTTTACAAAGCTATGGCGTACCCCATAAAAATTAATTAAATAAATAAAAATAAATCTATTTAAAAATGCACTAAAATACAAATTTGGCTAATTTTGTTGAAATTTTCATTAGAAATTAAGGGGTCATTGACTCCCTTCCGGCCCTCCTCTTCAGACGCTTTATTTGTTTAGCTATAAAAATGCATAGTATAAGGCAAAAAATTAATAAATCATAAAAAGAACGTTTGAAGTCTATTGTGAATTTTCATATTTTTGCAATTATTTACAAATTTTGAAATTTGCGATTTGTGAAAAATCCTGACGTGATGGAAAAAATAAAAGCTATTTTCGGATTCACCGCTAAAAATTCATACGAATTAATGATTAAAAGTTAAAATATATGACACAACCTAAATTTTGCAGGCTTGTGTAATTATTATAAATGCTAGATCCGAAATTGAAGGAAGTAATGGCGAATCCAAAAACGAAATTAACTCGGAAACAAAAACCACTCCCCAAATCAAAACTACAAGCTTATAAAACTAAGATAAAATAAACAAAAGAAGATAGCAATCTAGTGGTGACCCATTAAAACAGATTTTAAACTACCCTCCTTCTAATCAGCCAGAAGTGACTCAATTTATTACTCCAATAAATATAGTGTCTACTTTTAAAAATAATAAAATACGAAAACTTGTTTTTTTTTAAAGTCTTGAACAACTTTAATAAAAACGCCATAAAAAACTGTAGCAGTCATTTAAATATATCAAGGTTTTTGATATAAGTTTACAAAAAATGTATACTTGAGGAGCTGAATCTAAAATTATTTTAAATGCGTACATAACTCTCATCAGATCAAAGATAAATTATAAAACTGTCTCTTTGAATCAGCTAAAAAGGCCCACTCAAATAAATTAGATCTCATTCAACATAGCTTTAGCAACCACTTCTAACACGAATGCCTACGTAATTTTTAGAATACTATTTCTACATTTGAACTTTATCATACAAATTTTAGTACTTAAAATAAATCTAACTACAGATAGGGTCCCTAAGAAGCACACATAGGATGTGCTTAGTGTGAGTGTTATGTTTCGTTGTGTAGGGCCGTGCTAATACGACGGCTCGTGTAGCATATTGTAAATTGTGAATAACATGAACATTGATACTAACTCAACACTTGGGCTCAGCAATCGCTTCATTCTGTTTTGCCAGTCCAGCTCTAACAAGCAGGAGATCTTTAAACCTACCTGCAAGTGGTGTTGCATCTGCCTGCAAGACAAAGTAATCTGATACCGTTTCAGAATATATGAAAATAAATCTAATACCCACATACCCTCCTCTCATCCTGCAGAATAATAGATTTGTCGATGCTGATAGACCAATTGAATCTAAAACGCCCCATCCTTAATAAGGCCAAAACATATGCCAAGTATATTATCATTAATCCAAACTCTATAAAGGACCATAGGGGGATTACTTACCTCATCCATTTGGAAACCATTCCATTGGTATGTGCCAATAACTAGCGTGAACCAAAGATAGCTACTGAGATTGGTTTGTATTCCTCAAACACCAATCTGGTGTACGATCCAAGCTTCTAGACGATTATTCTAAACGCTAAGCGGCGATAATAATGTCAGCAAGTTTGTGATAGGTCTCTTAAGTCATTCCTAGAACTCCGCTAACCTGCTGCAGTTCCTTTATAGATAAGCAGATCATCTGGCTTATCCATCTGCATTTGGCCTTCTAAAATGCAGGCGGCAAAAACAACCATTGGAATTTTTTACAGGTATATTTTAGGAAATATACTGATAAACAAAACACAGTTTAAGGAAATAAATGAGGCTTAGCTTTTAAATTATACTTGTTATCGAATCAACCGCCTCTTGGCAGTTAAGGAAAGCACCGCTGTATTTATAGTAAAGTTCTGCTTGAGGAATTACCCACTATAGCTTCCGACTACCCATTAACTGAAAGCCATCGTTGTTGCTTCTAGAAGGGAGGATCAAAAAGTTATTAAGCAGGGAGTAGCCTATAATTTCTTTATGAAATAGAGAGCTCTTTTTCCCAAAGACTCAATCACAGTTTTTGAGAAAGATGTCTTCGGCGTCCTAGCGGGAAATCTCGACGCAAAGCATTCCTCGTGGAACTGTGATATGGCAAATACCAACGCTAGAACGAAGCATGAATATACCAAGTTCCACGACCTCGTAGTAGTGAGCTTCCTGAAACCCATCCACTACAGTTTTACCGGTTATCTACATATCTTTGACATCGCCCTTCTCAAGAATACTTTCATACCCCACACAATCAAAAACGTTAGTAAGCAGGACAACAACCACAATCAGATATTTCCCATCTTAGTACAGAAAACTTATTTGGTCTAAACCATCCCTCAGAAGGACACCATGCGACCCAACTTTATAATTCACTCCGGCGATGATCTGAATGGAGCTATACAACAGTACACAGTCTCGATCCAGAAATATGCCAAGTGTGTGTGCCGTCCGTTATAGGAGAGATGTGTTGTTACCGGAACTTAAGAAAAAGATTTATGAGAAGAGTTAGGCGCCACGGCATGTATAAGAAACTTTAGATCCTGAAAATTAGCGAACGTGTAGAACCTTCGTCGCTGAATACTGTCACAACGTTTTGGTGAACAAATTGGTGGTTCTCAACGTAGCCGGTAATTCCCTCTGGAGACTGGTCAAGGTTTAGGGAAACCGCTCCTCCTCAATTCACATTGCCTTGAATGTCAGTGTAATTTTGACTACATATTTCTATTGTCACCCGTATTATGAAGCGCATATAAAAACAGAAGCTCTAAGACCACATGAAGCTAACATATTATGATAAAATCCTTTAGTTAGTTCAATCTCTAAAGCTGCTCAAGGTTCCTGGACTTAAAGGAATCTCTAACCGTGTGCTGTAAACTCTTAACAAATCAGCCATAACCAAAGCTATCCTCCACCTCTACTACTTCTCGAAACCTTAAGTTGGAAAACGTAATAATCACTTTTCAAGCTTAAAAAAATCTGTTAATTTTTTCCATCATTATAAGCTGATTAGCCTTGCTAAGCTTGTACAGCAAAGTATCCACAAACGCTTAAAGATGCAGATTTAGGGTTGATCCTGGAAAATGAATTCGGCTTTTGTTTCGGTTACTTCGCTGTTTTCCAGATCTCTCAGGTAGTGGAAAAGATCACCGAAGGATTCACTAAGAAAAAAGTTACCGGTATACTCTTGCTTGTCTTGACCGTTGGTAAACTATCGCACAACGAGATCATATTCAAGATAAATTCCTGTCCGGTTGCAAGTTCCGGATCACCATTGGTGACTTAAAGTCACCTGAGAGGCATTTTCGAACTGGCGTCTTATAAGGCTTTGTTCTATCCTCGATGTTGTTTAACTGGGGTAAGCCAATAACGCCCTTTAAGATGTTGTCCGGTTAATTACGTCCTTACTTGTCTATACCATAACAGTAGAAACACCTAAACCAAATAGAAGCGTGGTGCCACCATTGGAGAACAGAAGTCGACACAGAAAAGGAAACAGCGATTTTATTCTCCAACAGAGAAAACATTGTTGTGGTGATAATATTATGTCGCCTAGAATCATGAACTAAAAAGTACTCCGAAAATAAGAGGCAAAAACTAACCTAAAAGGCCCATGTGGAACAATAAATTGACTATATACAAAACAAGTTAGCTAACATTATAACCTACGAGGGCCATTCAATAATTAACAAACTGACAAACTGACCTGGAGAAAAACTGTTTATTTCTACAAAATAAGACTTTTTCTACTTTTCAACATAACCCCCATCAACATTTATGCACTTGTCCCAACGGGTTACTAGCTTTTTTATACCGGCTGCAAAAAACTCTTTGTCTTGGTGTCGGAGTCAATTTCCCATAAATTTCTCTCTCATGGCTGGCTTTACCTTCTTCAAAAGCATATCTGAATAGTATTGGCTGTTAAAAATAATGTCATCAATTTGAGTTTCAAGTGAAAAAATTGAAACTTCAATAGGCCGGCCAGAACAATGTTCGTCAGACATTGATTCTCGACCACTTTTGAACTGTTCTACCCACTTATAAAAATTTTCACGTTTCATACAACTTTCACCATATACTTTAGTCATTCTAGAGTATACATTAGCTGGTTTTTCAACTTCAGCAATTAAAAAACGAATCACAAAACGTTGTTCAACCAATGTGGAATTTTCAAGAAGACCCGACATCGTTTAACTTAATTTTAAGGTTATAAACAGATGTTGATCTGATTAGAACTCATCCCAGTGAGGCCAACTTAAGATCCCAAATGTATCAAACTTGTACTACCAACAGTCTTTTCCCCACCCTAATTTGTCTCTTTAATTGTACGTTAATGGTACCAATTTTGGGGATATATAACAAAATCTGAAGTAGGTAAACTGTCGATTTTCCAAAACATGGTATTAAGAACATTCTTTGGCGCACTACACAGACATAAATAAAATTCTGGAGTATATTTTTCATTGTATTGAACATTTGTACTCCAGAATTTGAGACATGGAAATGCATTCATTTGTGGCCTATGCAATTATAAAGTTTACAAAAGCGCCCGAAGATATTGAGTTTTTTGTAAAGCTGTATGAGAGTAACCAAACCTAGAGCGACTAAAAGACCGCCTAAGAGGACGGAAATTAAGGATCCAAGGACCCCCAAACGTACCCTCCCCAGTCCGAGTATATAATTCGATCCATTTTATCGTCTTTGGAAGTGAAAGTGGAAAAGAAGACGTCATCTGTACCGATCCCATGAGAGCATTGAAAAACATTAAAAAATATAATCTGATAAACAATTAGATGGGATGTACGGGAGATTTCACCCAGGAGTAGCACCTCTATACTCTGAATTGCCGGACCCTTGGGTCATTCAGAGATATTGGTCTCCGGGTGGTCTCTTACTCTCATTTATGGCTCCCAGAAGCTTGTTAAGCGGCCACATCCCGGATACTGTGTCGGCACACAGGCTAAACTAAATGAGATGCTATGGGAGGCAACCTTCAATTGATGAATTTAATGGCTCCCATAGTAACAGCAGCGTCTGACTCAGATTGAGCGGCTACAAATAGCGTCTGTTCCCATATTGGGCGGCTAGAAACCAAAGCGGAACGCAAGGAGAAACTACCGCTTAAACTTTCTCAAGACAAACAATTATGGCGACACATCAATACAAAACGGCCCCTAGTCCGCGGCAGACCTTAAATTGTCAAGGGGTGCGAAGAATCCCCGAGATGAATGGTAGGAACCACCCGAAAGTGGAAAACAAAAAAGAAATACCAATCAAAATTGGCACTTGGAATGTGAAAAGCATGTATATGACTGGGAAGATACACAATACAATCCAAGAGATGAAGAGACTAAACATAAATGTCCTCGGAATTAGCGAAATGAGGTGGAAGGAGTCAGGAAAAACGAACATAGGCGACTCAACTGTATATTACTCTGGAAACAACCTACCTGATCACCCAAACGGAGTTGGAATTATAGTGAACAAAGAAGCGAAAAAATCGGTCATGAATTTCATACCACAATCTGACAGAGCAATGTTGATCCAACTAAAAGTAGAACCAAAAAATGTTAACATAATACAGGTATATGCACCAACAGCATAAAAACCCGACGCAGAGATAAACAATTTCTACACCCAAATAAAACAATTAAAATCACACATCAAAAAAGATGAGATAACAATAATTATGGGCGATTTCAATGCCAAAATCGGAAAAGGACCACTTCAAGATGTAGTAGGGGAGTATTAACTGGGTGACAGAAACCCAAGAGGTGACATATTAGTACAATTTTGTCAAGAAGAAAATCTTGTAATAAGCAACACATGGTTTAAACTACCTCCGAGACGCCTTTATACCTGGAAATCACCGCAAGACCACCCAAGACATGTGATCAGGAATCAAATCGATTTTATCCTAATAGACAAAAGATATCGAAATGGAGTTCTTGGAGCAAAGACCTACCCAGGAACAGACGTGGGGTCGGATCATAACCCTGTAGTAGCACGCATCAGAATTAGGTTAAAAAGATAAGGAAGAAGACAAACACAAAACCAAATATGGCAATATTAGAAGACCAGATACAAAAAGATCAAATATCCGCGTCACTAAACAACGAATTCAAAAAAATATGGGAAACAGAGGCTGAAAATGACCAAGAGCAAATAGAAAATATCTGGAAACAATTTAAAAACACGCTAAACAACTGTAAGAGCATCAAAATACGATCACAAAAAGGAATGGATAACAAAGGAAATTTTAGAGCTAATGGACGAGAGACAAATATATAAAAACTCGGACCAACAGAGGTACAATCAAACACAAACCAGAATAAGACGAACAATAAGAGAAGCAAAAGAGAAATGGATGAACAATAGATGCCAAGAGCTTGAAGAACTGCAGAACAAACACGATCTCTTCAATTTACATAAAAAAGTAAAGGAAGTTACTGGAAACTTTAAAAAACGACTGCCAACAAGGCTAACAAATGATAACAACCAACTGATATCTACAACAGAAGAACTGAACAGCGAATGGACAAACTATGTACAACAATTGTTTGACGATGAAGTTAACCTCCCGTACACCGCGAAGGGCGAAACGGGGCCAAACATATTAAAAGCAGAAGTAGTTAAAGTGTTAAATGCAACTAAAAACGGGAAAGCTCCCGGACCAGACGACATTTATGCAGAATTCCTGAAACTCATAAATGAAAATAACATAAACATAATGACAAACCTGTTCAATAAAATATACTAAACAGGAAACATACCAGACGACTGGCTAAAGTCAATTTTCATTCCTATACCAAAGAAAACTAATGCGAACAAATGTGATAAATTCCGATTAATTAGCTTAATGAGCCATGTGCTAAAATTATTTTTAAAAATAATACACAACAGAATACGCAAAAAAAGTGAACAAGACCTAAGCGAAGAACAGTTTGGCTTTCGGGACGGCCTTGGTACTCGAGAGGCTTTATTTGGATTAACAGTATTACTGCAAAAATGCAGAGATCAAAAAAAGGAGGTATATCTCCGTTTCATTAACTATGTCAAAGCATTTGACAGTATAAAACACGCAGAATTAATAAACGTGTTACAGCATAAAGGACTGGATAAACAAGACATCACAATTATTGGAAACATATACGAAAAACAAATAGCAGCAATAAGATTAGAAAACTCAATCACAACTGAAGTGGCTATTAAACGAGGGGTACGTCAGGGATGCGTCCTATCACCACTTATGTTCAATATATATTCGGAACAAGTATTCCAAAAAGCACTTGGAGGCTCGGAAGGTGGTATCAAAGTCAACGGAAGATTACTCAACAATTTGAGGTACGCGGATGATACCGTAATTATTGCCGACAGCCCTGAGGGTCTACAACGCTTAATGGACCGTATCACAACCGAAGGAGATACTGTCGGACTCAAAATTAATACAACGAAAACAAAAACAATGGTAGTGAGCAGAATACCAAACACAACAGTCAATATAAATGTATACAATGAACATATAGAACAAGTCCACAAATTTAAATACCTTGGCTGCTGGATAACTGACAATCTAGACCCAGAACTAGAAATATGAACCAGAATAGAGACAGCCAGAATGACTTTCCTAAAATGAGAAACTTGCTATGTAATAAAAGCCTCGCTCTAGATGTAAGATACAGATTTGTGAAATGTTACATTTATTCAATACTGCTATACGGGGTGGAGACTTGGACATTGAACAAAAAAGAGATTAGCAAGCTGGAAGCATTCGAGATGTGGGTGTTCCGAAGAATGCATAGAATATCGTGGGTTGAACACATAAGAAACGAGGAAGTACTCAGACGTATGAACCGAGACAGAGAATTAGTTAATACGATTAAAAAAAGGAAAACCGCCTATCTTGGTCATATCACAAGAAACCACAAAAACCAAATATTAAAACTCATGATAGAAGGGAAAATAGAAGGAAGACGCGGCCCAGGTCGAAGAAAATGTTCATGGTTGAAGAACATAAGGGACTGGACGGGCTTAAACACACACACATTAATTAGAACAGCACAAGACCGAGACAAATTCGCCACAATTGTTGCCAACCTTCATTAATGGAGATGGCACCAGAAGAAGAGAAACATTTAGATATTGATATTCGAGAAAAAACTCAAAAATAAATATACGTTTCAGTAGCAAAGGAAATGAAAATTATCTTCAAAAAAAAAACAACAGAATACCAACATAAGATAAGAAGTTATTGTAACAAAATTAACGCAGTTAAACACATCCTTTGAGTGCAAAAAATACATAAACTCTAAAACAACAATTAAACTTTTACAAGATATTCAAATTGTTGCAGAAGATTGACATTTAAAATTTTATATAAAATTTCCGTGTACTTCCAGAATGCAATATTACACTGTGCTTTCTGTATTTGAAATTAAATAATTATAGAAAATGATTTTATAATTAGATAGCTATTTCTGTATATCAAGAAATGCTTTTTAACATGAAATAACCATTTGTATAATATTACTGCACACCCATTTACAATATTTTGTATATGATTAAGTAAACAGTTGTGTTAATCCATAGATGGGTATGTAGATATAAATGAATTCCCTATTGTTATTCTTAATTTGCATATTAATGTAGTGTTATGTACGGCTCATGAGAACATCGCGTGCGTTTTATTGTATATATGACTCCAAGGATTAACAAGTTTTTGAATTGAGTGGTTCAAGGTTTAGTTGTGCCCGTAACGTTGTGCTAATCTAAAATTATATTTTTGGTTTTAGTACTATGACACACTTTCTGTTTTTAAAAAATTAACAGGCCGCTCACTCTTCCAATTATTTAATGCACTACAACTGTGAGAAAGAAAATATTTATTTTTTTCTATGAATCAATCAAGTAGTACAACTTAGGCAAGTACATTTTACAATAAGTAAATTGATTGGCCTTAATTAATAGCACGTGGACATATTTCGCTTACTTACAATTAATCGAATATTTTAAAATATAATAGGAACTGAAGTCTTGTAAATAAGTCTAGGGGAAGAAATAGTTTTTCTGTGTACTACATTACTGTTTGAATAAAATTCAAGGCGATATTGATAGTGTTGCAGCGGTGCAGAATTTCCAAGTTTGAGGTACTTTCTGTACCCTAAGTAAATATAGTACATCCATACGGGTTTTAGTATTTTTTCTAGATTAAGAGTTCGTTTTCAAGCGTAAGTTTTGAGTCCTTTCCAATTAGCCACTAGTTTCGTAAATTTTAAACATTGTGCTTGGTCAAAATATTTCTTTCCCCCTAGATTTCTATCCAAACGGATACTTAGATATTTTACGTTTGCCGATTAAGGTAGCTGCACGTTGTTCAGGGTTAAAGGTGGACATGTGCCTGCATTGAGGGCAAAGGTATCATGGGCGGATTTTATTTCGTTGACCTTAACGTGCCATTTTTAAAGGCAGTCTTCTAATACCTTTAAGGCAGCTTGAAGATTATCACATAGGTTATTGCATTTTCGGGTAGAGGTAATACCGTCTCAACGCGAATATGGTTTGTTGTATAATGGGTGCATCTAAACTATACAACAGATAGATTTGAAAAGTTGATAGTGTGTGTGGAAACTCCTGCTTAATTTTTAGGTACATCCGGCGCTAGACATTTCCAAAGACTTGAACAGTTACGTTTGGATTCAAATGCCTGGAGGATTTGTTTGACAACTTGATCTACGTGTTCGATGGCAGCATGTTCGTCTCAGAAGCCAAACTGATGATCTAGAATCCATTTGTGTTTTTTAATCGGAGATTTTGGTCTCTTGAGTAGGAGTTTCTCAAATATTTTTAATGCCAGTGGCAACAGATTAATAAAGCAACTTACTCAGGTGTTTTTTCCGATTTCTCTATAAAGATAATTTGTGACACTTTCTACTGAGATTATTGTCAGTAGTTTGAAATCTTCCTCTCTGAGTTCTTTGAAGATTTTATTCATAATGAGGTCACATCTCAAAACTTTCTTCTGGGCTAAGCTTTTGATTATAGATCTTATTTTCTCCATTTTCAACCTCTTTATTGGTAAGTTCGGTTAGTATGCAGCATCGAGTTGTTCCTGTGTGGCGTTTTCTTCTTCTACAACCCCATTCACCAGCAATAAACCGTTTTCCAAGAGTACTGAAGAAGCGTATGTATTACTATTGCTTTACATATGTTTAGGGAGCAGTATATTTCTAAGATCGTAATTGGACATATCTAATCTTGGACCTTGAATTTTTTTACTTGCATGTGCTCGTGCTGACTATTTATTTAGCTCGTGGTTTCTTATGGAACTTTTAATAACAGCTGAACCATCACGCGTTGTCCCATCTAGGTGCTTAGTGTTTTAGACAGTAAATTTTGGTATACTAAGATAGCTTTTTCAGATACAAGTACAATATCCAAGTTGTGGTGGTCAAATTTCCAATTGAAATGTTTGAATCATTAAGAAAAGTTGGATACTATGGTTCCTAAGAGACTTAGCATATTTATATGTTCACCTAATTCGAACAACAGTTACTTAGCCGGAATAGTTTATAGTTTTGTATAGTTTTGTTATGTGTGCATTGCTGAATTTAACACACCTAGCCTGACGAGTAGGATATAATTTGTGACTGTAGCGTAGGAAGTTTGCATAATAAGGAACTGCTCTTTTTTTGGAGAGATGGTTTAACTGTTACTTTGGTTTACTGCACGTTTTGGATTTTATAGATCTCTTTATTCGATTCGTTTGAAACTAAATCAATAAAATACATAGATAAAGGTAGTTTAGTGACTCCTTGTTTGACATATATCTGTATGTAATTGTTACTTTGTGTCCGTATCTTTCTATTTCTTTTTTTAATTTATCCACGTCTGTTGAGTTATAGAGATTTTTGATTGATACTCGGAAGTTTCGTTGTTTTTTTAGTTGATATACATCAAAATTAATTTTTAGTTCGTAAAGTCGAATCGCAAATCATCTTATGAATGCAAATGCATTTTAGTCTCTTTTAATTAAAGACACTTTGATAAATAAATGATAATCCAGGTTTGAGATGTCGAAAAAGGTTTATTACATAAAAAATAATTTATAGTAAACAATATTGGTTGACAGAACACTAAATAATAGTGAGTACGAGAAAAGGCCACAGATAACATTAATGAAACAATAATTTGTGTCCTACAAAACAAATTATGAAAAAACGGCGTTGGGTTTTGCAGCCATCTCTTGTACTCTGGTTGGTTGTTAGCCAGTCTTTTTAGTTACTGTTCTGATTTCCCCATATTTCTTCCAATTTTCTATATGTAGTCCAGCCATTATATCCGTACTCGTCCTCTTCCTTGCTTTCCCTCTGGTCTTGCCTCAATAACTTGCTTTGCCATCTCATGTCATGCATGCGGTATACATGTCCAAACCATTTAAGTTGTTTTTGTTCTAGTGGTGTTACCTCTACTGATTGCCTTATCCAGTATGATATTAGTAGTCTATAGTCCGTGTTTAATTTAGCTCCTCTAATGACCTTCACACCCACTATGATAGATCTTATTTCTCTTTTTTGTGCTCTTTACATCTCTTGAAATGTAATTTGGTGGATTTTCTTATGTTTGAAAAAAGTATTTCCTATAAATAATTGATTGTTATTACAAAATTTTATCATGCGATCACCGTTGTTGTTTTTCGTCATTTTTGCACCAAATTGTTCCATTGTTTTTAATCCTTGTGTAGCATCGTTTTTTATTCCTGCATTCCAATCTCCTGTCATTTTATTTGCTTAGTTATTCGACGGACCTTGTCTAGCGTTGTTTAGAATTCTCTGTAAAATATCTTCGACCTGTGTATCTTCTGTAGGTGCGTATAGCTGAATAATTCCGACCTTCCCCTCTATTTCCGTTATTACATACATTAATCTGGAGCTAATACTTTTCCACTGTGTGACTTTTTGGTTTATCCTTGGTGTCATTATAATTCCCACACTCCCTTTCGCCTTTTCATTTGGTGCTACTCCTGAGTATCTTAAAGAGTAGTTGTTATAGGGATTTTCGCCAAAGTACATTTTTTTTTAAATTATTTTTATTGTATATTCACTGTCTACCCAAACGACGGAGTAATAAATAAACAGTACATTACTATTTGCAGATGTTTTAAGTTGGGCGCTATTCATTGATTTATTCACAGGATTTATTTAATAAGATTTTTGGGTCATTGCCTTTTTAGTCTTCTGTTTACTAGCTGTTGATTGTAGAGTTGAGTTATATGATTTATGATATGGTTATGGCTATTTTTGTCTAAGATTTTGATTAATTCATTGACGTATGAGATTTAAAAATCATTGTTAAAGGTCTGGTTGCTGATGAACTACTGACACGCAGCGTTGTACTGGCGAATGTGTATCTGTTCTGATGTATGTTTTAATTAATTAAATTAATACAAATTATGTCTGTGTGCTTTGTACTCGCTTATCTTTGTGCATGATTATAATGATAGTTTTTTTGTCATTATTATCAATTTCTTCGATAAAATATTAGTTTGAGTCCATGCTTTTTAATGCGTTGGACTCATCTTTAACTGATTTGAAGGATGTATGAAATGTTAGCTTTTTGAAGACACTTCTCATTTACGTGTACGTGAGCATCTTAAGCAGGATTTTGGTATTTGAAGATTTGTTGCAATTCCATAACTCAACCCCGTATGTCTATATGGGTTGTAGGATGGTTTTATATAGTAGTAGTTTACTATTCAAGGCCATTAGGAATTTTCGCCCTATTAATCAGTACATTTTTCCTGCTTTTCGGTTGAGTTAGCTTTCATGCGGGCTTTCCATGTTAACTTTTACTTTGGTTTTGATTGGCACCTGCATAGTAGTAAATGTTATTTGTATGAATTTACCGCTGTTCACTTTTATTGTCCAGTGACCTAACCAAATTTGTAACAGTTTTAGATGTACGTGTAGTTATTAAGATGCTCTTCTGAGGTTAGCACTTAATGACATCATTGCTGTATCATTAATGGAGGTGAAAATTAAGGTGGTTGGGACATCTGTACTATAGAGAAGGTATAGAACAGGTTCAAGAATACTACCCTGTGGTATACAAAAATTAATATAATAATAATTTGATAGAGTTTTTAAGTTTAATTTGGAAGTAAGTGTCTTTTATTTAGGTTTGATTATAGTAACAAAGAGGTGAAGTAGCTTCTTTTTTTATATAAAGTATTTTACAGTGACATACCTTATCAAGTACTTGCTAGATGTTTTCTTGGGGCTATTTTAAATGTACTTTACAATTCTATAACACTGCTGAATGGCGTAGTGGTTTGCTCTAAATTGATGTAATGGGGTTAATTCGATCATTTGTGTTGTTTCTTTAAGTTTTCGTGTAAAAATCGTTTGAGTACTTTTGAAAAGTAGTGACAATGGCTTGAATTGACTGTATAAACTGGTTTGTTATACATAGATATTTTCTAAGTTTTCGACAATAATCATTTGTGCATTTTTTTACTGGACGGGGAAATGAAAAATAGCTGCATACGCTTAAATATTTTTGTGGCGAGTGTTGTGGTGGCCTTCCTCCCTTCAACCGTCTGTGTGCTGGTGGCTTTGATATGTGCCGCCACGTTTGCTATCGCACACAAAAGGGCATATGGGCTTTTTTGCTCGGCCTGCGAGTCTGCATACGCCGTCGGCGGCATCTTTTGAAACGCACTGTGAAATCAACGCCGCTGCAGCCGAAGCTGATTACAGGTGAGCGATTTGGCAATTACTCGTCGGTTGATATTGGTAGCCGCCCCCATCCGCTTTTGCGCCGGCCGTTTAAGGGACGATTTGGGCCTCAGCGTCTTACTTTTCAAGACGGGCCGTACTTAGTTCATCACGGATTACACGCCTGCCTCTCCATTTTTTGGTCATTCGAGCCAGATAGGTATCAGCTACAGTATTTGTAGAAACGTTCAACCGCAACTTGGCGTCGTCATAGACTTACGTAGGTTTTTGGTAAGGTGATCGCCATCTTAATCCTTTGTAAATTACATAGATATTTATTACGCTTTCATTCAAGTAAAATTATTTTGTAATGGATAAGTTGGAATTAAGTTAACTGTCAGTTAACTGCCAAAAAAAGAGGCGATTTTCGAACGATTTAATCGTTTATACAATACGTCAACAAATATTTAAAATTATGAGTTACCCTCAAACGAATTATTTTTATCTTAAACTGAAGATATTAGTGAATTATACAGCACGTTTGAAGAAATTAACAATTTGCAATTTGAAATTCATCAAACTCCTCCAGACTACTCATGTTTAAATTCTATTGAAAATTTATATTCGACTATTAAATATAAACGCAACCTTATATTGTCAAACAGCAAAACATTTACATTAGATCACAAAAAAGAGGTATCGTAAAATTACCGCCGATTAAACTACCTTCTTTCGATGGCAAGATTGAGAGCTGGCTAATGTTTTACGAAATATTTCCTAGAAATGTGCATTTAAATACCAATTTGACTGACGCGCAGCGTGTGCAGTATTTGATTAGTAAATTAACTCATGACGCTTTAAAATTAACCGCAGGTATTATTCCTACAGGGGATACTTATATTATATGGGATAGTCTTGTTAAAAAGTATCAAGATAAACGTAGTTTAGGCAGTCATTATCTAAATAACATTCTGGACATTAAAGGATGCGTCGGTAATGCTGTTAGTTTGAATACATATATAGAAAAATATTCCGCATCCGTCGCTGCATTAAAACAGTTTGACATTCCCGACCTATTAGATTTTGTCTTATTACATTGTGGTTTAAGAAATCTTGATCCTCAAACACTTCAACAGTTCGAAAATAATGTGAGCGGAATAGAATAACCCTCCTATAAAGAATTTATTTCATTTACGCAAGACTATGTCAACGTACTCGAGCGCTCGCATGTTAATAATTCGCAGACCAAGCCGCGCGAAATTCCAATTTAACTTATCACAGCCTTAGCCGTGGCGTGCGAGGTGCCTGCAAATCGTTTGTGTCGAGTGAATCAGTTTTTAATACGCGTTGCCCGCTATGCGACAGAGAAAACCAGCTGTTTCGCTGCCTTCAATTTAGAAATACGAAATCACCACAAGCGCGTTTCCAGTTAATTAAAGCGAAACGCGGTTGTGTAAATTGTTTAAGTCTATCTCACTCGTTAACTAATTGTAAATCGCGTAACGTTTGTAAAACTTGTAAAAAATGGCATAATTCTTTATTGCATTTTTCCAACTTAAAGGATGATCGCCCTATTAAGCCGTTTGTGGTGGCTAGACCGCAAACAGGTAACCGTGCGCCCATAGCAGCTGAGTCAGCGCATTCAGTAACACAACCTGACTACACTTCTTACGTATCGCTTAGTGCGGCAGTTTCTTCGAGTTCGGCTATATTATTATCGACCGCACAGATCTATACACATGGTAAAAACGGAAATACGCTCGTTATCAGGTGTTTAATATGCAACGGGTCGCAAAATAATTTAATTACTATGGATTGTTGTAAACGTTTGAACATTCCTATAATTAAATTACGTAATTCATCTTTGCAAGGTGTTGGTATCACCTCGCGACCTGTACACGGTTTTATTAATTTCACAATAGAATCGAGAATTAATCCTAAAAACAAATATTACATTTGTGCTTTAGTAGTTGACT
The DNA here is from genome assembly GCA_036346155.1 of Sinelater perroti. Classification (NCBI taxonomy): domain Eukaryota; kingdom Metazoa; phylum Arthropoda; class Insecta; order Coleoptera; family Elateridae; genus Sinelater; species Sinelater perroti. The sequence goes on from JARFIY010000077.1 coordinate 829,678, forward strand.
GTATTACAGACAAACTTCCCGAAAAGTCATTAAATTAAATGAAGATATGTCATATTTAAATAATTTACCGCTTGTCGATGTATTCTGGAATGTACCGGGAGGAATTGACGTTGTTCTTGGTGCTTAACTGTTTCTTTATATTTATCTGGGAAATAGGGTCGATTCAGGTTATCGCGCACCACCCGCTATATTAACCAGCTTTGGTTACGTATTTATGGGAGATATTGCATGTCATTGTGATGCAACCTACCTACATAGTACTACGTTTACCGCACTTACTAACGTCGGCAAGTTTACGGAAGTTAGAGGAAATTCCATCTCAACGTTTTATTAGTCCAGACGAATTAGATTGCGAAAATAATTTTAACTCTTCGACTTTATTTAAAGACGGCAGATATTTTGTTGATCTACCTTTTTCACGAAACCCCTTGGAGTTGCGTAATTCACGCGGTGTGGCTCACCGTCGTCTACTTGCGCTCGAGCGTAAATTCGATTACGTGCCAACTTTACGCGAAAATTATAATAAAACTATCGCCGATTATATAACGCAGGGGTATTTGTCCCAGGTGCCTGACTCTGAGTTGACAGAGGAGGGTTACTACATACTGCATCATGCCGTTCTCAGACCAGATAAGTACAGCATCCGTATCGTTTTAGACGCTAGTGGTAAAACGCACTCAGGGCTGTCACTTAATGACATTTTGCATGTCGGACCTAATTTGCAGGCCGACTTGTTCTCGTTGTTACTCGACTTTCGTACATTCCCAATAGCAATGACCGCTGATATAAAACAAATGTTTTTGCGCATCGGCGTAAACGAGGGCCATCGTAAATACTTACGAATTTTATTTCGTTTCAGTAGGAACGAACCTATTCGCACCTACAACTTTGACCCCGTACCCTTCGGGCTAAAGCTTAGCCCTTACCTAGCTATGCGTACGTTACGCAACTTAGCGTGCGAGCATAGTGACCGCTTCCCTGAGGCTTCCAAACTGGTAGAAACTCAATTTTATGTGGATGTATATGTCCATTCGATTCCCGATGAACAGATTGCTATGTGATTGTCTGGCGAATTAATCGATTTATTTAAATTAAGCTCTTTCGACCTTGTAAAATAGGCCACTAATTCACCCCCTTTATTGGAGGTTCTTCTCGAGTCTCAGCGCTTACCAGTAAATTTTTCTGGCATGGGTAACGATATTTACAATTTTAAAATCCTTAGTTTAACCTGGAATCCTGCTGACGATTACTTTTCTTTGACAACAGTCGCTGTAGAAGATAAATGCACGAAGCGCACGATTCTATCGCTAGTTGCCCGCTTATTCGACGTACTTGGCGTTGTAGCTCCAGTTGTGCTGTACGCCAAAATTATTATTAAGGAACTATGGTTAGCTAAAATAGACTAGGATGAGGTTCTTCCGGAATCCATCATCAGTCGCTTTTCAGCTTTCGCACGCGATTTTTCCGCACTCTCTTCTCTAAAAATTCCGCGCCATATTGGCATTGTTGGTAAAGCAGTAGTGAACATCGTAGCCTTTTGTGACGCGGGCTTCAGTGGTTATGGTTGTTGTGTTTATTTACACATCACTGATTCTGAAGGTAATATCACCGTCCGGCTTTTATGTGCAAAGTCAAATGTTTCTCCAGTTAAAATAACAACGCTAGCTCGATTAAAACTTGTCGCCGCTTTGCTGTTGTCTGAGCTTGTTCGCGTGGTCCACGATAAACTTTCCGCTCGTGTACCTATTACAGGTGTTTACGCCTTCTCGGATTCTATAATAGCACTTTCGTGGATCCACTCATCGCCACATAGGTGGTCTATTTTTGTCAGCAATCGTATTGCTAAAATACACGAAAATTTACCTGCTGCTTGCTTTAATCATAGATAGTGTATTAATAGGGTATTTATATAGTTTCTTACGATGTAAATATAACTGTAATTTAGTTTAATTTAGAGTCAACTTATAGTGCAATCTAACCGCAATTTAACGCACCTGAAATATAATAGTTAATTTCATGAATTTAATGACAATATTGTTTCAAACCTCTGTTAATAGCTCCTTGGTAAGGTATTAATTTTTTTTGAAAGCTCAGGACCTTTCAAGTCGGGGAGTATGGTGTGGCGGCCTTGAACCGCCTGTGTCTCGTGGCGGTGTGCCGTGGCTTTGATATTTGCTGCCCCGTTTTGCTATCGCACACAAAAGGGTATATGGGCGTTTTTGTTCGGCTTGCGAGTCTGCATACGCCGTCGGCGGCACCTTTTGAAACGCAAAGTGCTGCCGAATCAAAATTTCCCGCAAATGATCCACCGCTAAGCCAGACACGAAGACATCGCAGCACGGTGGCCACCGTGAAATCAACGCCGCTGCAGCCGAAGCCGATTACAGGTGAGCGATTTGGCGATTACTCGTCGGTTGATGTCGGTAGCCGCCCCCATCCGCTATCGCGCCGGCCGTTTAAGAGACAATTTGGGCCTCAGCGTCTTACTTTTCAAGACGGGCCGTACTTAGTTCCTCACACCGCACCACGAGGGCACGGCTATTTACACGCCTGCCTCTACAGTGAGAATTGTGAATTTTCTTTAAAGTTGTCAACTATGAAATGATACTTTGGCCCATTATATAAATTTGGCTACTTTATTTCTTTGTGGACCGTAACTTGAGTAAATAATTTTAGGAGTAGTAACAACTAGACAGGAGAGTTGAGGTGTTACTTTAGTTTTATGTGGATATTTAAGTTATTAAATGGGGGTAGTGTAAAGATTTAGGCGAGGTATTTTTCTTAGACATTTCTTTTTTGGTAATGCTGATTTTCTAAATTTCTTGGTAGCCTTACAAGTGATATAGTTTTCTGGTAATATAGTCATTGAATGCCTTCTTCAATGGGTTTTTGCACCTTTTACTATTTGCTTCAGTTCTGTGTTTCTATGCAGCAAATTACCTTATGTGTGATAGTATATTAAGATTTTTGGTATGGTACTTTGTCCCATTCTAATGACCTGCAGGCTGTTTCTTGAATTAATTTATAAATATATTCAGTTTCCTCAATTTAATTAGGACTATACGTTTATATTGCTCTCAGTTGATTTCTCTAGTACACAGTTTTGGTAAAGAATTTTTTAATATTACTTTAATACTCAAGATGATTATTATTAAACAGCAATCAAAGTATAAATTTAAATGACCTTTTTATTCTATTATATATGTTGGAAATAATTTTGGCGAATGCAAAATCTAACAAATCAAAAGGTTATTTTAATTTGATGGTCCGTAAGTTGGCTTACTGATTGGTAAATTCTGTAGATCACGTTTTTGTGCAATTTTGAACAGGTTCTGTCCTTTAATTGTGATCACCCTAAAATCCTAGTTGGTGTGCTTTGAGTTTCAGTATTCCTTTATTAGAAAATGTAGACGTAATGATAGTAAAAAATTTTGATATACCGCAGACCATAGACAGGTTCGATGATTAACGCCCAAAAGATTAGTTCTATTATATCACGTTGAATTTTGTCAGTTACATATGTTGGTAGTACGTAGTAATTTCGGAAATCACTAAAATATTGATTTTACCGATATTCAAGAACACAGTAACCTTGTGAATATGACTTTTTAGTCCATTTAAATTTCAGGCCGCTATTTCTATTCAGTTAACCATTATCGGGTTATGTTGTTGATGCCTGTGGTATGCATAAACAGAATTACGCTGTTTTGATTAAAAAGTTAAGTGAATACATTCTTGAATGCATTAAGGAAGGTTGATTGTATTATTAGCCGCTTATGTATAAGTACGTAAGTTCTTAAATGATGTGTGCATAGATTATTGGTTTGCTGACGTGTTACTAGATTTGCTTTTTAGGTATTTTTAGGTTTGTTATTCAGGCTTTTTTCTAGCTTTAAAGTCTCTATAAACAATACATCCCTTATAATTAGATATATGATTGTAGTCACTTAGCTGTAGTGTTTCTTTTTTTGCACAGGATTTTTATCATGTTACATTAGTACAATTAAATGACTTTTTACAGTGTGACTCAGATTAGTTATAGTCTTGGCAACGTATAGACTGAATTATATTATATTTGATTCTCAGTCATTTCATTTTTACTTATTCTTTGTAGGAAAATTTTTTTGGTTCTTAGCCTGTGGTTTATATTATTGATGGTTTCTATTGAGTGGTCTAACTCGGATAGTTCATTCTTGATACTATGAGTAGAAATTTCAGGTGCGTAGTTGCGATTCTATGTGCTTTATGTTGTTTTAATTCGATATGTACAGTGAACTATATCTTCTATACTGAGGTTTTTAATCAGTTTCTTGTAGGCATCAATGGAAAGGATATGTATCTTAACTGTTGCTTGTTACCGTTTTGGAGTAATATATTTGGCTTTTAATAGTTGTAGTAAAGCTGTTAGTCATAGCTTGAAAATTTTGACTTCATAAATTTATTAAAGAGTGGCTAGACTCAATAGGTTACGCTTACGGTTGAGTCATTGATAAGTTTTGTTTCGGAGAGCGTTTGAAATCTGTTTAATGTATTAATTCAGTTATTGTTATATGAAAGCGTGTTTGTTATTGCTATAGTTATGATTTTAAGTCCTAGTTTTATCATCAGAGTAATTTATAGTGTGCTCACTATCGTTGCGATATGGTAGCATAGATTGTTGTAATGTTGTGGGGTAATTGTTATTAAAGTTTAGTCTGCCTAACTTTGAGATTTGAGTAGTATTATTTATACGTTAGAAAACCATCAAATTGGTTTTGATATATTAGTGGTCGTTAAAAATGTTGTCGAATTTGACTTAATTGACTGGTTGTCGTTGTAGGTGATTTTGTATTGTAAGCATCGGTTGCAGATCGTTTTAATTATTTAAGAAGTTACTAGATGGTTTGCGTGTCACCCTGGTTGGATTAATTTTAGTACATAAATAAATAAATTGTACAAAGGGGCGCAAAAATTATCACTTGATTTCCTAAGTCGGTAACTTTGTTTGTAAATAAAAAAAATGGTTTTGTTTGTTGATTATGTTTATTTAAACATTTAAATGGTTTCCCATTAAGTCACAAAGATAATATTGCTCAAGTGGTCGCCACCAAAGTTGATGCACATTCAAACTAGTTTCACAGCAGTTTTTATGAATTTTCTCAAAACTGGCGATAAACTCTCCATTTCTCATCGGATATTCTTCTTTAGGACCGCTAAGGTCTGTGGTTTATTATTATAGACCCGGAACTTGAAGAAACCCAAAAGAAAAAAGTCTAGAAAGGTCAAGTTAGGCGATCTTACTGGATAGTGCAAATAGCTAAAACAAAAGATTAAGCAGCCGGGAAACGCTTGCTTTAGAATGTCCACTATCACGTGCAGTGTGTGCGAATGCACCGTCCTGGTGAAACAACATGTTCTCCAAACCCAATTCGTCTATTTGCGCCAGCAAGAAGTTGTTGATCATGGTTTTGTAGCGCTCACCAGTCACAGTAACAGTATTGCCGAAGCCGTGCTTAAGAAAATATGGGCCAATCACCTGTCCTCCGCAAAATCCACACCAAACAGTGACTTTTAGAGGATGCAATGACTCTTCGTGCATTACACGCAGATTTTCAGTGCCTCAAAAGCGATAATTTTGCTTACTCTTGTATTTGCATAGGTGGAAATGCGCCTCGTCGCTCATGATGATTTTCAACGTAAAATCACTCTCATCACGTTGAGGTTTAGGAGGGCTTGACTGAAATTCATACGCAATTGGCGGTCTGTACTTTGTATGGGAACATCTTTAAGTCATTCACCAAAATTCGTTATAGAGAACGTTTATTGATGCCCAATTTCATGGCCCGTTGTCTAGTTGATGTTTGAGAGTTCTCTTAAACATCTGCAGCCACAGCAATGATATTCTCGACCGAACGGCTGCTCCTGTCCGGTGTTGAGCAAGTCTCTTCGAGGTGAGCGCCCCGGTGTTTGTTTAGTTAGTACTATACGACCACGAAGTAGACGACGAAATGCACGTTGAGTCAAAACCATCGACCGATCATTTTTGTTTAAAACATTGATACAATTATTTCGCGTTTTTGAGGGATATAACGATCCATGGTTTGTATTTTGCTTCTGTTTACTTCACAAATATCAAAGTCGCCATTTGCATAAATAATAGCATTTTCCGATAAGGTGATGACTTTTATGTTACTTATTTATGCAGGACTTTTGGTGTTTATAGCAGATTAAATTTAAGCGAACTAAAATTTTTATAATGATTGACAAACTATCTATCACATCCATTATGTGCTTATCTCCCGGCCGACCGTCAGAGATAGGAGAGCGGCTGTCAGTATAAAATAAGTCAAACGTTAGTTTGAATTTAATAAAATTTGGCTGTTTTATGGAAATTTTGATATTCATTCGATTATTGTTATGGAAATACTTTTTATTTAGCAGTTCTAAAGTTAACTTTTTCCTTTAGATTAAATTTTTAAAAATCGTTGAAATGTGTTGCCTAAGTGTCTGCTTGTATTTCTGCAATAAATTCCTAGCATGTGAATCTGCGGCCATATAAATAGTAGTGTAGGGGCAGCAAAACAACACTAAAAATATCATTCGCGGTGAGACGCGAGAATATAGCTTTATAGTTTTGTGAATGTCACTTCGTATTCTGGCGCACAATTTCATTTCAGTGGGATAATAACGTGGAGTGCGGCTGCTGCTGCAGTCATTTTAGATTTATTAGAGTAAAGACCCAATCTTCCGCATGTAGGTTGGCCAACTTACCTATGTTTGTCAAATCTATTTGTGGTTTACTTTGGTTTGAATCGAAATAACAGAGAGCTTTTAACTCTCGGCCTCCTAGGAGTCGCGGCACAAGGAGATGGAGTTAATATTATTTGAACGCTGACATTTTATTGTGAGTAGGTTTTTAGAACTGGAGCTTTAATCAATATTTTGTTAGTTTAAAAGTATACCCTTTTACTTTTTCAACAAAAGTACAGTTGCTGTTTACTATCAACTTTTACATCTGTAATAGTGCAGAGAGTATATTATTGCAATTTTTTTCGTTAGCGCTAGAATTAGAGAAATGTATGTTATTTACGAAAAAATACCTTTGGGGCCTGTTATTAAAACCACCAATATTTAAAACTATTCTTGATGTTTATTGAAATGTTATAAAGTTTGTTCGAGTGCACTACCTGGAAGTTAATTTTTTCCAAGTTTTATACCCTTTTAAGTAGAATAATTTACTGTGCGGGTGTAAGTTATATACAGAATGTTTTAAAACAAACGATACGATTTGAACATGACGCAATTTTAGTTATATATTTTTTTCATTTTATATTTGAGAAGCGTATATTTATGACATGGAACATTTGACAAAGAGCGCTACAATATTCAATAACGTATAGTTTATTCAAAAATATTTTAGAAAAATCAGTCATCTATTAAAGGTAGCGGAAAGCACTCTTCTGCAATTCGTATAGAGGATATGATATTATAGGATTTGGAAAATTCTGCCCTTACGCCAGTTACTGGTTGTGCTTCTATTCCTCATCTTTCAGGAAAAATCAGATCCAACCCGCTTTTTCCTTCCATCTTCGTATCTCCTCTCCTATATACTTTTCCATCCTACACCACGGAAGAAAGCAACGGGAAACCACCTCCATTATTTTCCGAAAAGAAATACATAATGAATACATTTAATTCAAAATATTCTAATGATAAAAATAGTTCTCCGATTGGATCTCTGCGAAGAACGGCTTTGAATGAAGTCAAGAAGACAACAATGAGTACTCGCAAAAACCACATAAATATTGGGAAACAAAACGTGCGCAGCCTATTTGAAGCTGGGAAACTGGCCAATACTGTTAAGGAGATGCGGCGGCTCAAAATTTCAATTCTAGGAGTGTGTAAAATATGCTGGTCTGGCGCGAGCAAATGTAACACTATTCATGATGCAACCCTGTATTATTCTGGATAAACAACATCATAGACCCGGAGTTGAAAAAGTTGTTGTAATACTAAAGTAGGTAAAGAAGAAATAGTGGAAGGTATAGTAGGGTCTTTCGGTTTAGAAAAAAAAACAAAAGTAGAGATAGACTGATACAATTTTATCAAGAGGAACAATTTAAAATCACAAACACATACTTTACTTTACCATCTAGAAGATTGTACACGTGGAGGTCCACTCAAGATAAATATGAAAACGTCGTACGAAACCAAATCAACTTCATTCTCATAAACATATTCAGGTGCTGACGTTTCGTCAGAAAATGTTCTTCTACAAGCAAGTTTAAAACTGAAAATTGCCGTAACAAAAATTAACCACACCAAAACACAAAACGGGGCAACAATAAACTAAGAAAAGAAGAAATTAGAACAAAACTAAAATCAAAATTAAATAAACAACCTACAGAAATAAGAAAAAATAGTTCAGAAATGACACCCATAGAATTATGGATTACATTACTTTCCTTATTAATAGGATAAGGAAAGTAAAAAAGATGGATGACGGAAGAAATCCTAGAATTAATAGAGCAAAAACAGAAACACAAAAACAGAAATAACAATAAATATAAAAGATCGAACACACTAATTAGGGGTGAAATCAGGAAAGCTAAAAGAAAATGAATAAAGAAAGAATGAAAAGCACGCGCAACGTTTTTGAAATATGAAAAAGTTTTGAGAAACAGGAACATCCGCCTGTCACTTCGCATGCGTTACACAAAATTCTACGTATGGTCTGTACTACTATATGGAATGAAGTCGTAGACGATGAAAATGAGCACAATCAATAAAATCAAAACATTCGAGAAGTGGACTTATAGACTCCTGTTGAAAGTGTCCCGGACTGAAAAATGTCTAACGAGGAAGTGTTAAGAAGAATGCATAAAGACCGAGAACTGTTCAACACAATTAAACAAAGGAAAACTGCTTACCTGGAACATATAGTTAGAAATAAAAAGTGTGGGATACTGCAATTAACCTTAGAACAAAAAATAGAGGAAAAGAGAGGGATAGGAAGGAAACAACTGTGACGGGTAAGAAATACAAGACAAAAAAAATCAGAAATGTGGTCACCAACATTTATTAAAGTGGATAGGCAGTTGAAGAAGAAAGAAGGAGTCATTCGTCGAGAAAATTATGTGATTTATTGTTTCAGAATAATGTGACTATAAGTGTTTAGGGCACCATTAACAACTTCTCACATTTCCAATAGACATTTGCCTGGCTAATATTTGTTTGCTTTAGACACTTGATCAACAACTGCAAATGTCTCACCATGGTGTTTGCAACGTATTCCTTAAAAACTTACATCTACACCCATATAAAATAAAATTGACAGAGGTTTAACGCAGGTTAAAAAAAACATTTTTTAAAACTCTGTAATGAGGATCTTAATTTGTGGCAGAAATGGTTAGTAAAAAAGAAAGTTCATTTTAGCCTAAACAGCTTTAATAATAAGTAAGAGATTTGCTCGAAAATCCTGAGACCTCAGACTAAAATGTCATTTAGTTATAATTTTCGTATACCATTGATAGGAATGCAATTACGGTAATTAAAGAGTAAAAGACATGCTGCAAAACATTTCAACAACTAAAATGAATGGGTTAGAGTGTACAGTTCGAGCTACGTTCAGTGCGCTACGTGACTTTTATGATGCACACAATCGTCCTGTTGAGTCGACTGCTCGTCGTTTGGTAGACAAATTCGAATCAACGGTTTAGCAAACAATCTAACATCACCCATACCTCGTCTAAACGTGAGGTTTGCATAAAACATTAATGCAGTGAATTTGAGAGTGCAGGATAACCCGAGGGAGTCAATTGCTCGTCGCGCCCAAGACCTTGGCCTTTCGCAGACCTCAACTTTGCGAATTTTGCGTTGGAACTTGGGCCTGCACCCGTACACAATTAGGAACTAAAGGTAAACAACTATAGGCAGTCGATAATTCGCAAACTGGGCTCTGGAGCAGTTGGAAGTGAACCCCGATTTCATACGGCAAATCATCTTTAGCGACGATGCCCATTTTTGGATGAATGGCTATGTCAGCAAGCAAAATTGTCGCATTTGGAGAATAAAGCTTTACATGAGATCCATCACTTGCAAATTCATTCAGAAAAAGTAATGTTTGCTGTGGATTTTCGTCTGGCGGGGTAATTGGATCGTATTTTTTCTAAAATGAAGCAAGCACCGCCATAACTGTCACTTGCGACAGGTACAGGTCGATGATAACCATTTTTTAGCCTAAATTGGAAGATATGGATCTCAGCGATCCAACAAGACAACGCTACGTGCCATACAGTTCATGCAACAATAGATCTTCTGGCCACCGAGATAATGTGATTTGACACCATTAGACTTTTTCTTGTGGGGTTACGTTACATCATGGGTCTATGCAAATAAGCCGCAGACAATTATTGCCTTAAAAGTCAACATAACCAAAGCAATCGATTTATGCGACCGAGTAATCGAAAATTGCACTTCTCGGATATTCGCTGCCCAGCAAAGCTGCGACGGCCACTTGGCCGATATTATATTCCATACATAATGTAATCGAATACTCATTAAAAAAAATTATTTGTTTTAGGAGCTCTAGTGTTATTCCATCCCCTCCGGGTGCTTTTCGGTTTCGTGTTCCTCTTAGAGGGGTTTTTTATTTCTTCTTAGATGATTTGTTCTCCTGCTTTTTCTTCTCTATATTTTATTGTTCGGTTCTTATATATGTGTATCTTCGTTTTCTTTATTGTCAAATTTAGCTGCACAGTACATCTTCCAGGTTTTTATTATTTCGTCACTTTCTGTTTGCAGTCTCTTTGGGGTTTGATATTTATTATTTGTATACTAGGACGCCCCTTCAGTTTTTTAACTACGTTCTAGAACATTTTTATTTTCCGAGTGGTTTTCTTTAAATCTGCTTCTAAATTTCTTCCGGAAGTTTTTTTTGACTTGTTTTATCGCTTCCTTTGCTTCATTCCCCCTTTGTATGTATAGGTCCTTATCTTATTGTGTATTTGATCTTTTAAACATATGCCATGCTTTTTTCTTGTGTTTTATCTCTGTTTTGACATGGATCGTTCCACCACTTAGTTTGCTTCTGTTGGTGGGTTTCTTTAACTATTTTAATCCTACATACTCCTTCTGTTGTTTGGATTATAGTTTCTTTAAATTCTTTTCACATCCAATTGATATTTTGTTGATTTTCTACCGGTTCTCCTTATTCAAAGTTATGTGGTTAGTTCTCTTTCATATTCTCCTTTTTTTCTAAATTTTCTAAAACTTTTAACTTTATTTTCTTAATCTTCTTGATGTTTCTTTAGGAGAGAGTTGTATCTTAATGTCTGTTACTACTAATCTATGCTTTAGCTCTATACTTCTAATCACTTTAACATTTTCTACTGTGTAGCTTATATTTCTAGTGTATTTTATATAATCTATATGATCTTTTGTCTTCTTTCGTCAGTTTCATATGTGATCTTGTGTACCGTTTTATTTTTAAACTATTAGTTTCCTATCAATATTTGGTTTTTGATGCAGAAATATATCATTTGTTGTCAATTATCATTTATATTTTCTTCCCTTCACGGTTTTCCATTGTTCCATATCCCTGCTGTTTGTTGTTTCCTGTCCGGGCATTCCAATCTCTAATAATCATGACGTGTTTGTTTTTAGACTTCAATTTATTTATGTTTTTTTGTAGCACTTTATAGAACATGTCTAAATCTTCTATCAGCACATGTATTTGTATTGTTCCTATCTTCTCTTACAGTTCTAAGCTGATAGTTATAATTCGCGAGTTTATGGGTTTCCAGGTTAAGATTTTTGCTTCTGTTTCTCTTTTGGTCACTATTCCTACTCCTTTCTTAGTTCTATTTTCAAACGGCATTATAATGTATCTTAGTGTGTACCCTCTGCCAAGTGTTTTGATTCTTGTTTCTTCTCCTTACTTCACTGATCCCTAAAATGTGTATTTTGTATTTGTCTATTTTCTCTAATAATTCAACTTCTTTTCGTGTCAGTGTTTTAATATTCCAGTATCTTATTCTTTTCCTACTTCTGCTCTGAATCATCTTACCTCGTATGGGCCACTGCCCCAACGAAAAGGGCCCCGTTATCTCAAGACAACTGATATCAGATTATACCTCCCGATGCTGGGTCGCCAAATCCTTGTTTGTTATCTAGCAGAGGGTACGTGCAAGTGAAGTTGATATTTGGGTGACTAGATGTTAACGCCACCCCTTACCTTCCTCTTGAAGGTAACTTTTCTATATCAAGTCTTCCGGTGTAGGAAGCAGATAATAAAGATGTGGAGTGAGACAATTTGTACGAATAGAACAAACGCGTTGAGTTCATTCATTGTAAAATAAAATCAATTCTTTTATTTTAATACCCGATATCTAAAGCTAATGTTAGTGGAAAAATATTTCTTATATTTCGGACACTTCTATAGTGTTTAATAAGTTTTAAGCATTAATATGGACTTTAATATAACATATAGAATACACACAGATAGAAAATTGTTTGGCTGAAAAGTGCAAGAAATGAATTTCTTCTAGAAGCATACAATATAATTTTAGTCCAAAAAAGTAATTTTCCGTAGGCACATTTAAACAAATTCTATACCATTTTAAGTAGTTTTAATTATAGGTGATTATAATAAATAAATCAAGTGATTTGAGCAACGACAATATTATATAAAAGGAAAAAAAATGGAAACCAATCCTAAATCACCTATAAATTACTATATATTTACAAAGTATGTATTATTGGTTGCAGCTGTTTACCTATCTTTTTAATGGTATTGCTTTCTATTTATAAGACTTATAACTCTTAATCCTTAGTTACTTTAGGGGCAAACCGATTTTTAGTTTTTTTCTTGAAAAACATTGCCATCTCTTATTTTTTAAAAATTTCATCTAATACATAGAAATTTCAGTTTTTGGGTGTAATAGTTTATTAAAAAAAACAACACGATAAAATGTAAAAAAGCAAAGCAAAATGTGTCTTATATAGTGAAACATTTCAGTTATTTGCAAAGAAAAAATTCTGTAGACAATTGTCTCACCCAATCACAAATGAATGAAACTTCTACATTATGTACATAAACGGCAATTAAAATAAAAATTATACCTATATACTTACAAGCAACACGTTGACATGCAGTAAACAACTATACCTTACTTACTCGACTACATATTACAAATGTCAACGATCTAAACGAATATCCTTTTATAAATTTAAATCAACCTCCAGCTCAAATTCCACTCAGTCAACAAACCTCATATTCCCCAGTACTCATGCATAATTGACAGCCGCCGGAAACAGAATGGTTAGTAACCTTCCTGAGTGAATATAAAGCAATGTTTGATTAATTTATTATATTAAAATAGTATCATGTTAAATATGCTTAGCATAGGAGTAAGAACTTCGGTCATTTAAAAATGACTGGCACAGTGATTCCCCTTAATATTTTATTGGGAAGAGGTGAGTAGGTACACATTTTATTATAGGCATTTCCTTTTAATATTTATGCACTTTTATACTGCAAATCATTATTTGACTATAATCGGAACCATATGTTGTTAAAAGAGAACTTCCCACAACGAATTGCCTTTTTTATTATGTGTTCCGGCGAGGGCTTCTAATATAGTTCCTTTCTTGCTGTGCGTTGTGCTGGAATCATGGTTTATTTCCTGTAGCCAGACACGCACAAGAAAACCGAAAAAAATTACAGTGAACGGATCGGCCAGCAGATGGTACCAATCAATAGCCCGAATGGGCTCCAGTCTTAACCCTAAATGGATTCCTAGCGGAAATGAGTGATAGTGAAATTCCAAAGGGAGCTGAGCTATGGAGAGTCAAAGTTTTGAATATAAGCGCGATTGGCACGTTAACCTATTAATATTTTGGAATGATAATTAGGAAACATTGAAAGAGAGCTTAGGCCTACATACAGCACTACTCAAATAAGTAGCTAGCACCTCCTATCGGTCACCTATAAAAATTGACCTACAACTTTGAAAGTCCTGGCGCCACTATCGCTCACTTCCTCTGGAAATACATTTAGGGTTATGACCGGGGCCAATCCTGCTGACTGATCCGTAACATCTTGAGGTTTCCTTGTCAGGCCGTCTCCGAATGAAAGCTGCATAACTACAGCAACTGTTGGTATACATTCACACGTTTTAGCTTTTGCTGAGCATTAAGAGAATAGGAAATCTATTTTCTACAGTCTGTTGTCGTTTTCAAGTCCTAATAAATTACAGCACACAAAGATGCGCAAGGGAGACCATTATTAAACCGTTATATAGATGTCTGAAGCAGCCATTCTCCAAAAATACGCTATCTATCGCTTTTCATGGCTTTCCACTTTTCCATAACTGCTGCACTCATAGCACTCCACAAAATGACTTTACTATCTTTTCTTCTATATGTTGCAGAAATGTCATTTGGTGGCACAAAGTGGCACCATACTCTATCTAAACGCACGCACTATACGCGTATTTTAACTGAGACACAAATAAAGTTTAGGCGAATTATACTTTGAACTCCAATAGTCTAACTAATCATAAAGTTTCATAAATCTCTCACTCTTTCTAAAACTTCTTCCTCTATATCTTTCCCTTCCTTTATACCTTTCCTTTTCATTATTTTTTTCTTTCATTATTCTATTTTTGCTGTACCGTCAGTCATTCTATTCTTATTTATAGACACATAGGTATATACAATAATTGCAACTTTTTTATTTTTATACCTTTATGTGTTATTTAGATTTCTGCTAGTCATTTACTCTCTGAATTAATGTCGTTTTAATATAGGGTTTCGTAGGATGAACAAATAATAAATCTAGTTATCTTATTCTGTCATTTTTTGTGTATGGTTTAATAGCGAATATATTGTTCGTACATGATTTTTCTTTTCTAACGTACTTTGTTGTCCAAATTTCTGCTCTCTGTATATTTTTGATTTTCTTCTTCTATACACATCTATTTTAGTTAGTGTGCTCGTTACTGATATTCCTCTGTAATTTTCCTATTTGTAATTTTTCTTTTTATGTATCGATGTTATGGTGTTTTTTCTATTCGGTTAGTATATTCTATTCATTTAGTATAATAGCTATTAATCTTACTATCAGTTAAAAGAGTTTGTTCATTGCATATTGCTTTGTTAACTCTGGCGGAATATTTTTTAATTCAAGAGATTTACTGTTTTTTAATGTTTGTCTTATTGTATTTCTGTTTCTTTCCTTATTTAGGACTGCGATCTACTGTCTATAAGAAGTCCATGGTAGTACTTTTGTTGTCATGTTTTCATAGTTTCTTAGTGTTGTATTTAACCTGTATTTATCTTTGTAATATTTTGTTTGGAATTTTTATTGTTCATTGTTATGTCATTTTTGATGTTACTATTTTGTACATTTTTATTTTTATTTGTAGCTCCGGGTAGAAAAATTATCTTCAAATTAACTAATGGTAATTACTACTGCTCGCTACTCCTTTATAATCTTGTACATTCTGAACTCTCTTTTTATATTAATATATCTTTATATTCATTTTCATTATCTCTTACTGTTGCCCGATTTGTCATATATTTTATTAATTTATTTTTTATCATAATGAATATTCATCTTTTTGCTTT
Source organism: Sinelater perroti (assembly GCA_036346155.1). Taxonomy (NCBI): domain Eukaryota; kingdom Metazoa; phylum Arthropoda; class Insecta; order Coleoptera; family Elateridae; genus Sinelater; species Sinelater perroti. Next base: position 845,287 of record JARFIY010000077.1, read on the forward strand.
TACTTCTTTAGACACTTCGTTTCAAAAAATATATAGATGCCTCGTTGTTATATTCTTATTCCCTTTCTTTGTTTTTGTTGTTTAAGTTTTCTTTTTTGCATTTATTATAATTTCTTAGATTTTCTTATCAGCACAATAGATTTTCACAGTTCTTTTGCTTAGCTTCGTTCGTCGTTGATTCAATCCTTCCGGTAGATTTATACCGATATTTATAATCGTATAGCTTTCGTTATTCTAATATTGGGGTGCTAGCTCAATGGTCTAACTTCCAACTCAAAGGACTGACTTAGTTGTTTTATTTATATCAAGAATTTTATTTTCTCACTACCCTCTACACTACTAAATTCTTATGTGGATGTTCCCGACAGAGGGAGGGAGTGGAAAATTTTCCAACACAAGGAGTCTTCAATCTCAAGGCTAAAACATTTTTCATAAAAGAAGGCCTTCTTCGCTAAATGCTAAATAACACAAAATGAAAGATATCATTTAAAAGTTTTCCCAATCAAAATTGCAAATATTTCACTACCGACAAACTTATACATTATTCAAGTGGCCATCTGAAATGCCAAATTCATTAAAGTTTTTATATTCAAAAAGCATACAGATTGAACTTGACTGATGATGTGCAATTATTTTGCCATTCTTCTGTTACGATTGAATTAAGTGATCATATTTAAGCAAACCAACAACTTTCACGTTAACTACAAAAACATAAATGAGAAGCTTGTAAAATAATGTGAAAGTAAATAAAAACATACAAACAAATACAGTTTAGTAAACTAGATAATATAACTCAATATTTTAGCTTTTTAATTCGAGTGGTCAAAAATTGATACAAAAAGATGTAAAAAATGAGAAACATTAGATACCAAAAATAACAGAATATTATCTATGTAAACATTTACACAACAGATTAAAGCTACAACTTTATAGCAACAAATATAAAAATTCCACTATGTTATCACTCTCTTTAAATATAATATTACAATATAGGGAGTAACAAGGAAAATTAATAGGCTACATATATCCACATTATATATAAGAAAAATAAATATTGAAAAAGCCACCGTGTTTACTGAATAATTTTTTACGTATTTATATCTTTTATTCAAACATAAATAACAGCGATAATAAAACCGAAAACTTTCTAGAGATTTAATGGCAGATGACACTATAAACTAATATTTTCACTTTTAAAGTTGTACAAGAAAGCAGCAACTTGCAACTAGGTGTCGTGAGTGGACTAGATATAACGCTACGAATGGAGTGATTATTTGTTCGCATCGTACTTTTGGTCTTGGCAGGCGACCTCAACGCCAAGCAGTCTTCGTGAGAATGACAGAATACTACGTGACTACATTCAGCCTCACTATGTGGTGGTGAAGCCCTCCTCCACTACACTACAACCTCACCGGTCGTCCTAAAGTCTTTGACATCGCTGTATTTAAGGACATTCTCATACAGCACACCATGTAGAATGTTATTGAACTTGACAGAGTGCACAACCCGATTTTACTTGCTCTGAGAGTTCCTAATAAGACAGACAATGTCTCTTTTCGCTTTTGCGTCTTATGGCCAGCCTCCATCATTCATCTGATTGACTGCCTCTAACAGGAATATCATCAATTTGCTACCAACCTCTTTCTTATCGAAAACTGATGCAATTTTCTGTTTCAAAGGAAGAGCAAATCTGAGAAAAGAATTTGAGGCAATAGAGCACTATAGTCTCTTTATCTGAATAATCAGCAGAAATACCACAGACTAACTGCAGCAGTCATGAGCAAAGCTGAAGGAGCTTAGCATGGTCGACAACAATCTGCGGATGATGCTTAACGCCCTACATACCGGATTCTCTTTGATACCGACTATCTATTAGGAGAACGGCGTCACTTAGACTGTTGCTGACAAAATCGAGGTATTCTCTGATTGTGTGAAGCGTCACTACACTCTCGATTATACTAACCCCAAGCTTGATCATATGGCCATCGTCCTGGCTATCACCTGGGCCCGATAGTATCTCCAATTGAGGGTTGCAAACTCTCTTGAAAAAGGCGACTTGCATTACTATCAAGACTATCGATTTTGAGAAATCAGTTGAAATTCATTAATTTCTCCGGATTGTAAAACAACCTTAAAAACTTATACAAAAAGTTTACTACTGTAGCAATATTTATTGCTGTGGTCAAAAGCTTAAAAAAAGTTTGGCACAATGGCTTTATCAAAGTCGTCAGACCAGTGTTTACAAGTCGGTATCCTTAAAGCTTAATGTTGGTTGACAACTCTTTCTGGAACATCCCGACGACGCCCTTTACAGCAATAGTCCAGTATGCAGACAACACAGTAGTGCTGTCAAGTTTTTGACAGACATTCCTGGCAATCCAGCGAGTTCAAGAGAAGTTAGATACGCTAGAAGGCTGGTGCAGCAGGTGGAGAGTCAACACCGAGAACAGTGCAGTCGTATTCTCTACGAAAATTCGACTTAGTTGGCGATCAAACCTAGTAAGACTCAGAATCTTCGAATAGACACGTTAGTTCGGGCTCTCAATAAGAAACATATCTAGAAGCCTTATGTAAATTGAGCGGTTACCAAAGTGAACGCAGTCCATCAGGCCTTTAGCTCTCGCTACTATCCTGGAAGCCGGCTGTCCCTTTATAAGAAAGTTACAATTTATAAGAAAATGATCTGCCCAATCATACTGTATACCTTCCCTTGTCGAAAGATACTGCACAAACGTACATTTAAACAAGCTCCAGAATCAAGCTCTGAAATACATTTTGGCACTCCCTGGTATATTACGAATACAATTATCTATTAGGACGATGATATACCAACCACCCAGCAGTATATTTTCCACTGTGCTTCAAAACTCTTTCCAGTTACGAATGCCACCAAACAAGCGGTATTATTGTTAATTGTCATATACAACAGCATGCTTTCAATGTCATATTATCAACTGATTTGAACATTCGTTCAGATGTCTGAATTAAGAAAACCGATTAGCAAAGTTACTTTTTATGTCCTATTAGTCTATTTCCTATCGCGTTAAAATTAATAGAAGTGATTTAGATTTGTCAAGTGTTGTTCCCAAATATCAATGTCACATGCTCACAAACTGCACAGTCACTGTTTGTTTATTTACATGTAAACGCAGATGTAGAATGTACAAAATATTCCTCGCACTTTGTCACTTCCTATTAAGCTTAAAAGAAGACGTCTCATGTTCCAGCAAATGCCAGCTTTACGTCTCGCGAGAGTTATTCCGCCATTCTGTTTGCTAGATTATAAAACTGGGTCTAGCGATTATACTATGAAAGTAATTGAACAAAGTAGTTTTTTCAACTAAATACAAAAATCAAATAAAAGGTATAACGAGCCGTTATAATTACCTATTGTAATAATCGGCGGCGCTAATGGATTAGTCATCTCGATACGATGTTTATTCGAAAAATGTCGTTTGAATCAGTTTTTAATATAGCAAAAGTTTCAGGCACATTAGTCAAATAAGTCAAATTTGAGTGTAAAGAATTTTTAAAAATTGTTACCAATAAAATTTCCACATTTGTATACTTAACAAGATTTTGCGTAACTGAATTTTTTAAAGTAGCTTTAATTTCTTTCAGATAAAAATGCCTTTTAGGTTCAGCTGTTATTATAGGCGTAGTAATTATTCATTCTAAAAGTTTAAATACTTTAACAGAAAATTGTGTTATCTATTAATTATAAATATTTGTACGTCCTGGTAAGTTTTTGAATTCTAGGCGTTTATATCTATCTATACATTTGAACAGAAAGAAAACAAAGAAGTGTGGCTTCATTCTCGACTCTTGATTTACACAAGTAGATCCGTGCGTAGTAAACAAAGACAGCCTATATATTTGAACAAAAAGTAAATAAAGACGGTTGATATGAAATTTTTGCATGCGGTGCTCTGAGATTTTGATTTATTCGAGGAGGTCCGTGCGTTCGTGTATACACGTTGGGACTTGCGTTTCTTACCCAATAGCTGGACGGCTGCTGTATTGCCGAACGTAAAAAGCGCGTCTGCTACGGTTATTTGGTTTGCTTCGACCGAGCAGAGTTTTAATTGTAAGCGCCCTATCATAATGGACGTAAGCATAATCCTCCCCTCCATATAAAATACGTATAAGGCACGTACGCCTTATGTAAATATTTGAATGTTGAGCATGCCCAACCACAGTAGCGGCAACAATATCCTTCCAGGAATTTTGCATAATTATGTTGCCTTTGTATCTGTTATCACTTTTATGGTGTAGAAACAGATAGATATTTATTAACTTAATTAATAGTTTCCTATCCGTTGTAAAAATAAAACCAAAATGTCGACAATACTATGGTTAGGTTATGCAATTTCAGAATCAAAACAAATATTCTATTACTACTGCCGACATTAATCTAGGAGAAAATTAAAAATTACTGCAAATAAACCTAAGAAATACGTAAAATCGAATCGATTTTAACTTTTCGTGTTTCTTACGTTTGAACGTAAAATGTAAAAATTACGGTAGCGTATTATGACCCAGCGCATAAGATTTGCACTGATTCAACTTTATGCATTACGTATTTTTTATAGGCGGCTTATGCTTGCGTCGATTATGGATAAGCGTTAAGTTAAATTGCTTCACGTTTTCGATCCAGGAAAAAACCTATCCAATTAAAAAGTTATACGTTCGCATCTTGCAAAAATTTGAGGAAAGGCAAATGCAATATTGTCTGCCTAGGACGTTAAAAATATTGTTTTGGTGGGTAGCCCCTTGAAAAATACATTTAATCGCTTGTTAACTACCCAGTTTTTTGTAGATTCGTTACTATGAATTAAAAAATGCAAAGAAAATAGTGTTCTGCAAAGCAGTAGTGTTTTTTCTTGATGGGCACGTTTCTCATTTATCAATGGAATTGAGTCAATTTTGCAAAGAGAAGGGCATTGCGCTTGTAGCTCTTCTGTCAAATGGTACACATTTACTACAGCCCATGGACGTGGCGGTGTTTCGAACCTTGAAAACGAATTGGCAAGAGAAAGTTCGAAATTATCGTATGCACAACGACGAAAACGTCACGAAAACTACGTTTGCGCCCTTATTAAAACAGTTAATTGAAGAAAAGTTAATAAATCGGCCATCAATTCTGTAGAATGGATTTAGAAAGTGTGGACTTGTTCCATGGTGTCCAACGGCAGTACAAATCGATCGAAACCCGAGTGCTCCTGTAATAGACAGCTTGCGAGTACGGAAAAATGATCGTCTGAACTGGCTGGGGTCAGTCGTGGGTTTCGAAAAAGTGAAGTTATTTCACCAAGGGATTGTTGATGTAGAGGATAGAAGTCTAATCGCACTGTAGAAGATCGCCTGCACACAAAAACCTGAGACCGAAAAATCCGACACACTGCAAATAGACTTCTAGCTTCTACATGAATATGTAGGTATTGAAAATCCAGCTGAGAAACCTTGATGGTTCACAAGTCCAAACACCTTTGTGACATCACCGGAAAATCTAGCTGTGGAACCACCAAGCACAAGTTCAAAACCCTTGTGCCATCACCTTTCAAAAGGAGTTTTTTTATCCTAAAGCTAAAGAAAACCAACGCGGTGGTAGGAAGCCAAGAGAAAAAATACCTAGTGTAATCACGTCAGCAGAGTGGACCATATACACTAAAAAAAGTCTGCTGAGAAGGAAAAGAAGGAAGAAGAAAAGAAAGCACGTTTGGTAGCTCGCCTACAGAAGAGACAAGACAAAGCTAAAGCTGCACAATTAAAAAATGTCAATAGGAAACGTGCAAGAAAATCGCTTGACTCCCTCGACACAGATTCAGAGCGTGAATCGCTGATAAGCCTAAATTCATCTTCAGGCGATAGTGACTAGGGTAACGACATTTCAGGCGCTGAAAACAGTGGTCTGTCGCTGCTTGCTGCTAAAGAAGAGAAAGGTAAATTTGTAGCGGTGCGCTACGACGAGAACGTCTTCCCTGGAGTAGTGATAGAAGTTCTCCAAAATGGCGCTAAGGTGAAGGCAATGAAGAAAAATGGGCGGCTGTGGAAATGGCTAGAAAGAAACGACATTTTATTTTATAGCTGGGCGGATGATATTTTAGGCCACATTTCGCCGCCTTCCAAATTTTGTAGCCGAAGGGAAATTTTTTCAATGTCGGAGTTGGAAGAACTTAATTAGACTAAGTAAATGACATTTGTGTACTGAATTTTTCCAATTACTTAAGTAAGTACAAGGTACAAGTTCGATTTGAACTAATTTCGAATTGTACTTTTTTTGTTCAATTTTCAATACACAGTTCAGTTAACTAAGTACCTGTAGATAATATGTTTGTATCCAAATAAGTGTCGGGGAATATCTGAGGAGGAAATTCAGGGATTTCTAGCGCTATAATAATCAGAAAAAGATCAAAAAGTGGGCTGTTATCTTTAGGTTCCAAAAATGTTATTTTTAGGTACCATCATAGTTTTCACTGTCCACTTCAGGTACCAAAATCATATCCAATATAAAATTAAAAAATAAATCCTACGCTTAAGTTAAGGATAAACGTGCATCTTAATCTGTTAGAGGAAGACACAAAGATCGTAAGTAAACTTCTATCTTTGTTGTTTGTTTAAAAACTTAGATGTATGAGTAGAAAAAGCAAAAAAATCCTTAAAGTGTCCACTATAGGTGCCGTTACCTTAACTATTCAATTATTTTTAGTAACTAAATAGGGCACTAGCCAGGCATCTACACCAAAACCAAGTGCCTCAATCGGTTAAACAGACTGGCGCTCTGGATTCTCTTAAAGCAACGTTAGTTATGCATTGGAAATATTAGAAGTTAGCTGGGCAGTTTAATGTAAATAGCTTTATTTTGTTTTATTTCTTAAGAATTAATTTTTTTAATCTTTTAAATTAATAAAATTATTAGATCGTCTTCTTTGTAGATATAAGTTAAAATCTGTTTTACTTGTTACTATAAATTACTTTTACTGAAAACAAATATTCTTCTATATAAAAATTTCAAAATTGTTGCTACTACGCAGGCTATTACGCATTTTTGAAAATCAAATTGATTTAAAAAGTAACAATTATACGATTGGTATCGAAAGAAAAATTCCAATTATTTGGAAAATTTACTCCACGTACTGTATATTATTGAAATGAAAAAAAATCTTTTTTATGATGTCACAAACAACTAAAAAATACAACTTTATGTTGTAACTTAAACTTTGAAGAATATTAAAACCACTAATTACGGAACTGCAGTTTTATCAAAAAAGTAACAAAATATTTTTTTGTTTTCATAGGCGCCACAAAATAAAAATTCAAAAAGCAAAGTTTGGCGAATAACTTAAAACCTTAGAATTTTGAGGTTTACTATGAATTTTCTCTCAAAAAAGAGGTCGAAAATGGTTCGTCTATTTTTTATATATTTTGTAATTATTTAGGTATCGTATGAAAACGTCAAAATGTGTGTATACAGAATCTAGTAGAATGATCTCCTGTTTTGAGTTGAATGGCGCGTGTAATACATGGGTAAACAGTGCTCTAGTCGCACATTCTTCAGCAGCACAAGGCTTTTTTTTACTACCCATCAGTCGAGTGTTGAATACCGTGCATTTGTATTGCAGATTTATTTAAAAAATTGTGAATCTGTGATTGTGACGCGGCTATTTCGTAGACCTTTTTGAGTGAGTCCTTACTCAAAATTATGATGCTGCGAATACATAACCCGTAGCGTTCGGACATCCGAGAATATCACAGCGCTTTAATAATATTCACAGAATTAAACAGTGAGATCTCATCAAACTAATGGTAAACCAGAAACTTAAAGAATGTGACTGGTATGTCTGGCAGGCTACTTGCGAAAACATTTGCCAAATGTTTTAGCTGATGTGTTCATTAGTGATGAAGCATATTGCAACAAACCATTTTCTTGTGTAAATTGTGGAGGACCACACAGCACTGTCAGCTGCAAGAAAGACAAAAAAACTTCTGCAAAGTGTGCGTTATGTGACGATCCACAGACAGCAAACTATAAGGAATGTGAATTTTATCACAGACTCTTAAAACCACAAAATACCAACAACAGGCTAAACATCCAATCAATCCAAGTAGCACATGCCACAACCAGGCAACCAATGCCGAGTATCAAAAGGGCAAGATATGTACAACAAAACCTCACTTATGCAGGGGTATTGATAGGTGCACAACAGAACACACAAACGAGAGACAATCCCCCTACAATAACATTGAATCAACTTTTAGAAAAATTCAAGTCAATGTTTAACCAACTTATACAGCAAAATATCATGTTGTTAAACATGCTATCAACACTGATAAATAAAATGCACAATGGCTTGTTTTTAAGAATAGCAACATAACATAAAACTATTCCTTCGTTTCAACGCAATAGATATATTTTTGATCCGCGAAACACACTTTAAGAAAAGATCTTATTTTAGCTTACCACAATATAAAACGTATTATTGTAATCACCCGGATAATACAGCACATGTCGGAAGTGCAATTCTTATTAAAAATAGCATTAGTCACTATAAACTTTCAATTTGCAGGGGACATTAATTAAAGTAAAAGTGTTACCATATGACTTAACGATAGCCCACCTCGACATAATATCAAGAAAGAAAATTTAACGAGTTCTTCTAAACACTGGGATCCAAGTTAATTGCCGGTGGTGATTATAGTAGTAAACTCACTCTTTGGGGATCACGATTGATCACACAGAAAGAGAGAACTTCACAAGCTGCTACTAGAACAGCATTACTCATACTTATCAACAGGTACTCCAACTTACTGGTTCACGGATTCAAATAATATTCCAGACTTTTATGTCACAAATGGAATTTCCTCATCACATTTGGATGTAACTCCATGTTTTTATCTCTCGTCGGATCACTCACCGATAATTGCAACTATCAGAATGTTTGTTATGATAAGAAATCCTAAGCCTAAATTACACAATAGAAGAACGAATTGGGAACAATATAAACATAAAGTAGAACAAGCAATAAAACTAAACATAAATCTTAAGACACCGGAACAAATCGATTAAGCTCTTGAAAATCTAACAGATATACTTAAACGAGCAGTCTAACAAACTACACCGCAAAACGATACACAACAGAGACCTAGAAATATACCATACAGTTGAAGTATCTTATAGCTGAAAAAAGAAGAGCTAGGGCAAAATGACAATAAACTCGTGCACCAGCAGACAAAACATCATTCAACCGAATTAGTAACAAACTTAAAGCAACACTTAAAGAATTAAAGGATCATTCATTTCAAGGGTATCTTACCAACCTAAATCGATTTGACGATACTGTCTGGAGACCAATAAAAACAGCTAAGAAACCCAAAATTCCAGTACCACCTAGACGAAATCAGGATAGACTCATTGCAGGACAATAGGCACGCAGTGATGAAAAATCAGAACTATTTGCAAAACATCTTAGCAAAGTCTTCACACCGCATAATAACCAACCTGATCAGGAAATAGAATAAGACATCACGTCTATACCAGAAAACATCCAGCGATCAGAATATTCACCCCAAAAGAAGTTCAACAAGAAATCAGCTTCTTAAATGCCAAAAAAGCACCAGGTATAGAAAAATTAACACCGAGAATGATAAAAGAAAACCCAAGGAAACGAATTTTACTTTTAACGTACGTGTATAATGCAATTCTAAGACTAAATTACTGACCGAAACAATTAAAAACAGCTGAGATCATATTAATACCGAAACCAGGAAAGGTTACAAAAATTGGATCTTCATATCGACCAATAAGTCTTCTGTCTATAATAGCAAAAGTTTTGGAGCGACTACTACTTTGAAGATTAAACCAAGATCTAGCACGAGAAGACTGGATCGACCATTCTACTGTACAAGAGACTCACCGGATTATTCATAAGATGAACAAAGCACTTGAAAACAAAAATATTGCACATCAACCTTTCTAGACGTTAGCCAAGCTTTTGACAAGGTTTGGCATGAAGGATTATTATTCAAAATTAAACATTACTTGCTTCTGCCCTACTTCAAAATTCTCAAATCATACTTAAGTGATCGTGCGTTCAGAACAAGAGTAAATCAGGCAGTGTCTAAAAAATTTGCCATTAAAGCGGAAGTTCCTTAGGAAAGTGTAGTAGGATCACTTTTGTACGTGTTATATACTAATGCCAATACTATAACAGAAATGTTCGCGGACGATACAGTGATTCTCGCCAGAGACCAGGACTCAATAACAGCCACAAATAAATTACACAACCATCTAGATGAATTGCATATCTGGTTGGAAAAGTGAAAAATTAAAATCAATGAAATTAAGTCTCAGCAAGTAACCTTCACGGGAAAGGTCATTGTCCATCAGTTTATATTAATGGAGTAGATATACCACAATCCAGCACTGATAAGTATTTAAACTTTCACCTATACAGCAAATTAACCCGGAAAGAGCATATAAACAAAAAGCGAAAACAAGTGGACTTAAAAATAAAAGATTTGTACTGGTTGTTTGGGAGAAAGTCAAGCCTATCATTAGAGAACAAATTATTATTGTACAAGACTGTTATCAAACCTATTTGGACCTACGGAGCAGAACTTTGGGGATGTGCAGGCAAATCCAATACAACGTTAATCCAAAGATGTCAGTTGAAAATATTACGAATGATCACAAATGCACCTTTCACGACGATCTGAATGTGCCCTATATTAAAGACGTTATTAAGGAACGAAGTACTAACCACCATAAAAAACTGGAAAGTCATAACAACATACTTCTACATCTATTACTGGACGAACGCAATGACAGACGTTTAAAACGATACTGGCTAGCTGACCTAAGAAATGGTTAAAGAGGACGCCTTCAATGGAAGGGATCTTATCACGTCAGAGCCAATACTGTATTAGTACTTAAGTTATAAAATTAGCTCAAAGAATTGTATGTTTTGATTGCTAATAAATCTGTTAAAAAAATTAGTGATAAAGCTGAATTTTAGGTATAGTGTGAAACTGTTTGGTGTGCTGCTGCGAGACTTGACATCATAAGGTTGTTTTTTTTTTAAACAGAACGCGCGAAGACTGTCACATCTGCCCTCTATTTTGCAACGTTACGTAATTTCCAAAAGCCTAGACTTAACAAATATGGAAATGCACAGTTATGATTCTAACAAGATGGCGCTACCTGTCTCCTTGTAATTTCTTTTTGCAGCCTTTCAACGCAGTCCGCTATTCGTAACATAATTGCAGCAATACCAGTGGGGATAAACTCGGCAAGCAATGAGTTAAAAAACTGGTTAATGACAAGCATTGTTTTGTGTGATGGTACAATAAAACATTGAACAGAATCTATATTGATCTTTTTGTTACTGTTTCGAAAAGGGAAGATCATTCTGCCGGACCCTGAATGATCTTATATGATTGCTTTATTATGGTAGCATTATTGTATGTCTGTGGTATTTACCTGCTATAGTTATCGTTTAATACAATTATCATTGTTCTAAAAACCGCTACTCCTTTATAGTTTTAATTTTTTTGGCGTGTTACCCAACATCAGTTGTGTCATCTGGCATGGCATCAGAATGTTTAGTCTGTTAATTACATTACACAAAAGAATTTAGAAACTGACTTCAAAATTGTCATTTAATTTTTCAATGAGTTCTAATAATATTCTAAATTCTTCGAGGTTTGTTGAATGCTGGTTTTATTCGTCTTCCCAATAGTAATTCAAATTTACTGCAAAATACTATACAGTTTATAATTAGATTAAAACCTCGATATTTTAGGTTCTCAGTATCTGTTTATTCCAAACATTGTAAAAATTATACACATTTTGTAAATATGCAGCACTATTTTTAATGTTTTCACTTAAATGTTATCAATCTGTTACTCTCCATTTTACCTATGACAAATCATACCCAAATGAAAGACAAGCATAACAAAAGAATGCATTTTTCTCTGTACAACTTGTTAACCAATTGTGTTTATTAGAAATATCAAAAATAAATGTTCGTAAATAATTCTGTACTATAACGTCTGAACTCTGAGAATTGTTTAATGAAGTGTAAGATATATGTAATAGAATTCATTTTTTTGCCCATTTCTACACAAATATTTATTATAAAAAATAATATAAAATCGTATTTACTTACCATAACGATAGAAGCAGAAACCAAATTAAATTGTATTATTTGAACTCATATGCCAACAATGTGTCTCGGGTTGAACCGCCAGTAGTCTAAACTACACGTAAATCACACGTTACTTCCGCATTATCCCTACTAACAAGTAGCTATCCGTGCGGTTTAGTGCGGTCTGCAAATGTAGCCCCAACACCAAGCAAAATAAATTATACAAAAAAAAGTGTTGTGTAGTATTGTGTTACATATAAGGTAATCGCAGTTTCTAGATAAACATAGAAAAATTTAAAAATGGCTATATAAAAAAGAAAAATAGTTTTTACACTGGAGGCTACAAACCAGCCCTTATAGTCCAGCTAGCATTAATGTTGAGTAATTATTTTCCCTGGAATACTAAACTCGTATTCAATGCTGTTACTTTTCTTCATCTATATGCTGAAAGAACATTAACTGTCTTGTATTTGACAGCAATTGTTACTTGAAATTCAACTTAATACATTTCTAAAAACTTCTGTATTACCTTAACCTCTAAATTAATAGTATAAAATAATCAATAAATATTGATTTTATTTCTCATATTTGTCATAGAAAATAATATGAAAATAAAAAACGAACAGATTTACATATGTGTATTAATATTTTACCATGTGTCATTGTTAAGCCGTCTATGACGTAGACATGACTCGCTAATGTCTCACGTAACCGTGCGAGTCGGTCACAGCATATTTCAAAGAAAGTTCCACGTATTAGTCGTTAATAAATAATCGCATGTTCAAATTATAATTTTGAAATCTATAAATCGAAAATTTACCGGATTAAACCAGTTTGATAGTTATCTACATTATTCTATAAATTTTGATCTAACCGTTAGATTCGCATTTCTGCAAAGGCTCGCATTACAAGCTTTAATCGCTAACTAAAATAACCCCTACTTAATTCAAAGTAACTTAAGTTTGTTCTGAGGTTTACTGAAGACACAACAACAGAAATGCTCCACTTATTAGTGTCCTGTAAGCTATAGCCATTGAACACTAATATGCATAAATTAAAGATAAAAAAACTGTAACTTTTAATGACATCGATACATGGCAACGTTTATAACGTTTAAAAATGGTGTCTGGAAAGACGGAATGAATGTGTAAGGAATAGATAAACATAAATAAATTTTTAGAAGCCAAACATTTACTGTCGGACTCTCTTAAAACTTATTCTTCTTGGATTGTTTTTGGTGTTCATCCGTACAGTCTTTTCAACATCCAACAATAGTCGGTCATCATATGTATATTCCAGTTTCCTTGATATCTCTTTTCTATCACTTTAATGTGTTGATGGAAGCGCTCGCCATGGTCTTTCGTAAAATCACCAATATTGTTAGGAAAGTAATTTAGATGAGCATGACGAAAGTGAACATTGACGCTTATATTGCAACTAAGCACTTTATAGCATTCCAACATCTCCTCGACTAAAATGATTTAACTTGCAGTCTTTGTGTTGCACCACATTTTTGATTGGAGTCCCACTCATGGTCTTTTGGCATACATTGTCCGCCATTAATTTTCGTGCTTGCGGGTTTATAAAAATGTGAGCTTTAATTTTTTCAGAGGTGATTGATGAAAAATTAACACCAAGATACTAAAAGCATATACTGTCTTTGCTTAAAGTATGGCCCACGATCTTAGAAGTAGCAGTCGTCACTGTGATTGGTTGGCTCACGCCACCCCATAGGTACACCGAACGGCATTGATTTTCTTCTTCCACTTTTTCAGTTTGTCAACTTCTCTACACATGCCCGACACACTTAATGAGGATCTACTATTTTAATCTCAAAATATTAAAAATTAGCATTTTTCACAAAAGGCGTATTTACCTTTGTTTTCTTGCCTTATAACAGCCACAAATTTTAGCAAAATACGTCTGGATGATGACACAACCATGTAAAGCCATTGAATGTTACAAATCTGAATCTAAACTGCGAGTTGTCTATTTGTTTGCACTTATTGAAAATATTATTTTGAATTTTATATATAATTGTCATATATTTAGAGTTTTGTTTCTTATGCAGAGGGATATTTATAGAACTTCAATTTTTTTAAAGTATTCTGTTTTTTGGTATATTTTATTGGTTTGTTTTATTGCGCATTCAACTTCAGATTGTCACTAGTCTATTTTCTATCTCAGCTGTGCCACCGTTAAATAAATTTTAAATGTGCTATTCTCACATTTTCTGTTATTTCTTTCTATCTAAAATTATATTGCTTTTCTATTTTGTGTCATGCAGAGGATCTTTTTTTCGCATATCTTGTTATTTTCTTTAGTTTCTTGTGCAAGTTAAATTCACCATGCCTTCTTTGAATTTGTTATATATAATATATAATATATTTTTCCGATTTGCTGTTCCATCCAGTATTCTTTTAACATTCTTATCTATTTGTTCCCATCTTTACTCTTGAGTATTCTTTCTTCTTCTATTATATCCAAAATTTCAGTTATAATTCAGTCTTGTTTAAAACTTTCTTCTGACATTAATTGCTGTTCTACTTGCAAGACACTCTTTTATATTCTTCCATTATTTCTGTGTTGGTCTGTTGCTTTAGATTATCAGAGATATTCTTATTTTTAAATACTCCAGGTTTATTTTCTTGTTTCTATTTGACTTTTATTTTTGTTTTACTTCAAAAAAATGTGGTCATATTCCGCGTATGTTTTCGCACTGTTTATACAATTTAGATATCGTCTATTTGGATATAAGTCTATTTGCTTTCTGACAATCCTTTGTTACCTTACGTGAATATTCCAATAAATAACCTTCTCTTAAAGACATAGAATCATTAATAACTTGTACTGGTACCAAACAGCAAAAATAAGAATAAAACCAACTGTCAGACGAAATTAACTTCAAAAAAGAAGTCCGACAGGGCTATATACTGTCCCCATTGATCTTTAACTTGTACTCAGAGAACATATTTAATGAAACCTTGCTGATGTTAAGGAAGAAATTAATATTAACGGTTTAACAATTAATAACGCTAATAATAACCAACAGCAGTAAAAGTTTACTAAATTTATTAATTAATTAACAGATAAGTGCGAACAATTCGGCTTGAAACTAACATCAAAAAGACTAAATATATGATTAACAGTAAAGAAGGGGACGTAGAAGACAATGGCACGGCGTTAGAGAAGGTCAAAAAATTGAGATATCTGGTAAGTATCATCAATGAAAACTGGGACCTATCCGTAGAAATTATGATCTGTATAGTAAAAGCAAGGGCAACATTCATTAAAATGAGAAAGGTCTTATGTATTCATGACTTAAGAATTGATCTAAAAATGAGGATGGTGAGATGCTATGTCTTCCTTATTCTATTGTATGGTGTTGAAGCGTGGACACTACCAAAAGGCACACATATGGGTGTACAGAAGGTTATTAAAAATAAGTTGGATAGACAGAATAAGTGATAACGAATAAATAAAGAATTGAAAATAGTTAAAACTATGAAAAAGAAAAATCTGCAATATTTTGGTCACATAATGAGACACCCCGAAAAATATGAGGTTCTCCTTTTAATCATACAGGGAAAAATAGTCGGTAAACATGGGCTAAGTAGAAAAATGACTTTCTGGCTGAAGACGATCATTCAATTGTTCCGAGCAGTATTCAATAAAGCCACTATAATAAACATTATAGCCAACATGAAAGCCAACGACCGTTGACGGCCAAGGCACCGCAAGAAGAAGAAGAAGTATTTCATTGTAGTCACCTCTTCCAGGGGTTGATTCTTATAAATTATTTTGGTTAGTTTGTGCTCTTCCTTTTTGTTTGCATACATTATTAAGTGGCAAAGCGAAGCGGAGTCACTTAGTAACTTTATGTTGTCCGTCCGTCCGTCCTAGCAAAAACTCGAGAACGGCTGGGAATTTCCAAATTCTGTTTTCACCCATCGATAGGTGACCAAAAAGGCTTTTTTGTTAGTGATTTTGAAACTGATTGGTCAAAGGTCAGCGTTAGTGACCTTTATGATTTCAAATTTCTACAAACTAGAGGGTTCTCAAATTTGGGAGACTGCTTCGCCACTTCGCTATGTGTTGCAAGCTTTGCAGGTTTATTTTGCTTTATTTACATTTATTTTTATCTTAAGCTTTTCTATTTCTTCTATCCATATATTTATCAGCTTCTGCATTTTGGTCTTTCTATCTGCTATGAGCACTAGATCGTCAGCATATATAATAGTAAGCTATCTATTCTGATTAGTATCATATTCCTATACCCCACTGTAGTTTATAGTCTGTCCGTTCTGTATGTCGTGTTTTTGAGTAATCTATCCAATACTATTATAAATATATATGGGCTTAGACTATCTCCTTGTTTTATTCCCTTTCTGATAAATGCTTCTGATGGATTACACTTTAGCTCGTGTGTCTTCTTATGTTGAATTTGTGATTTGTATTAATTTCTTTGGTGTGGCTATTAATTTCAACGAGTTTTATATTATTGGTACTTGTACTAAGTTGAAAGCTTCCTTTAGACCAATAAATGTAAGAATGAATTTTTTTCCGTCCATTTTCTTTTCTATGAGTTGCCTTACTATGAATATATTATCTGTTGTTTGTCTTTTCTCTCTAAATGCTGCTTGCTCATCTTCTAGCTTATTCTCTATGTTTATTTTTAGTTTGTTTCGTATAATTTTTGTGTAAATTTTGTATTCTACTGGTGATAGGCATATTAGTCTATAATTATCGCATTGAGTTCTGTCCCCTTTTTTGAATATAGGCTTTATCAAGTTGTTTTTCCATTCCTAAAGTATAGCATTTCATTTCCTATGCTTCGTAAATTATTTTGGGTAGCAGTATTATTTTTTCTTTTCCATATATTTCATCATTTCTGGGTCTACATCGTCTTCACTACATCGCCTATTTTAATGTTATTAATTGCCGCTTCCAATTTTATTTTGGTACATTTCGTTTTTTTTTTGTTATCTGGGTATGTTTATTTCTTATGCCTGTATTTTTCATGTTCATCTTTTTAAATTTTTGTTAATTGTGGTATCTCCAGACTTTTTCTTTCCTTTTCTTCTTAGCCTTTTGATTGCGTTCCAAACCTTTCAGTTGTTGTCTTTGTATCCTTTATTTAATTCATTTTAACTTATGTTTAAAATATTTTTATTTGGCTTTCTTCGCTAATTTTTTTGTTCTCTTTATTTTTTATTATAGGTTTCCTTGTCTTTTAGCTCTTTAGTGTATGTATATTTTTTATATACTTGTTTTTTGTCTTGTACTTTCTTTTTAACTTTCTTTGCCCTTTTCGTTCCATTATTTATTGTTGTGTATCCACATAATTATTTTGACGTGCTAATTGGTAGTTTCTTTTTCTTTTTGTTTTTATTATCTTTATATACTTGTTTTTGTTTTTATCTATACTTAATTAATTTATATTTACTCTAGTCTAATTTTTTGTTTTTTCTACGTTTGGTTAGAGGCTTTTGATTTTCCTATTACTAGCTTGTCGTTCTACTTTTATTACTTCTACGTTGTCTTCTATTTCCGCTGTGTATACCATGTAGTCCATGATGCTTTTTTCTTGCCTTGTACTACGAAAGTATATTTGTCCTCTGTTTTGTTTCCAGAAGGGATTTCCGGTTTAGTTAATTTGCTACATAAAATTGTATCATATTATTATCGTTTCTGTTTATTTCGTTTATATATATATATATATATATATATATATATATATATATGTGTGTGTGTTCTACTATTCTAGTCTTTTATTATAATAATTTTATTTTGTTTCTCTCGCAACAGAATATAGTATTTCTTAATAGAATTCTGTCATTGCGCTTTTATCTGTTTCTTCTAGTGCACTGTATACTTGTACTATACTCATTTCTTCTCCCATAACTATTGTTATAGTTGTAACTCTTGTTGATATTGGATCATAGCTAATAAATTATTTTTTTAAATTGTCCTAATACTTTATCCTTATTCTTGATTTAAACATAAATATGATTTGTTAGCTCTTAGATTCTTATTTTCTAACAAGTGTTATCTTTATAAATAAAGTTTTATACTTGAATTAGATTTTTATAAGAGAAACATTGAAGATATCAAGTATATCAAGAAGGCACAATTATGGTGAGGTAGACTTCACAACACATGGGATAACAAAGTGAAAAAGTTACTGAATATTAGAACATTAACGTAGAGGCAGACCGAGACCTTAGCAAGGGATAGAAAAAATAAAGAAAAATTGTGAAATAAAATCAGGCGCGAAAAAGATATAATTTAGATATAATATCTACATTTTTACAAAGAAGAGATGCAATATATATATATATATATATATATATATATATATATATATATATATATATATATATATATATATATATATATTCATTTGTCTTGTTATCAGCACTTTTCTTCTTTATACATTTTTGCCTTTCTTAATTTGTCCTTTATAATAGCTCATAATTTTTAATGGATTTTCTTGTAAAATAGTACGGATTGGTATGTTTTGCCAAGGTTAACGTCATTCTCTTGATTCCAATCCGTAGTTCATCTAGAGCAGTGCTTTCTAATTATTTCTACCTTCTTTTGATAAGAACATAAATAGCTGGAGACTTTTGTTACCAAGTAGTTTAATTTGTTTCTTGTTAATTGTACCATTTCTCACCAAATATCGAATTTCTTCCTTCGTGCTTATAACACTCTCCACCACATTTTAGAAAGTATAAGATACAGTGTGGTGTTTTAGAAATTTTAGTTTGGCTTCATATAAGCTGCGTAGCGTGATGAGGCATCATTTTCAACTTCATCTTACGACTGCGTAAAATGTCGAATATCTAACGATAAGTTGCGGATCATACTCCTTATTTTGTTAGATATACATTGATTTAAGGAATATTTTTAAAAATATCTTATATATATATATATATAGATAATTTTTTAATTTATTGAAAACTTACAATCTGCCATAAGGTAGCATTTGGTGATAGTACTGACAAATTACATAGCAGAGGACAAGGTAAAAAAATTCCAAGAAATATTTTCTAAAATTGACATTCTGAGTTTGACTTTATCCAGATATTTTCCACTGCACTTCACTTCATGCGAATTGCGTTTGTAAATCAAGTCGCTTAAACCTTTTGAGCCTAAGCTCTTTGTCGTCTGTGTTTAATAAATGATTTACTTATGCGTTTGGGCGACATTACATTTATGTATTTCTTTATTAATTGTTGATAGTCGTAAATTCTGGCGACTAACTTCATTCTTAACAAAGTCCTTGGTTTACTAAAGAACGCAGTGCTTTTTATTGAAACCGTTCTATAATGTCGATGTTCGATCTTCTAGCTATTCCCCGTAATTGTATTTCGTATGGCTGTATTGGCCCATTAATTTCTTTCTAATAAAATAGTGTTCTACTCTTCAGTAATAGTTTTGACTCTTCTTGCATGACCGTGTCATTGACTGACACGGTATTTCTCTTTTTTCTTTTAGCGGTTTAAATTTAATAATTGAGTGAACCAGTTTGTTTTAAAGTTTTTATTATTATTGGCCGTTTTTAGTTTTACAAAAACGGAGATAGTGAAATTTTCGTGATCTTTGTCGAATATTTGCAATATTCATGGTCTTGAGTTTTGAGTTCCTCTTCTATTTGTTTTAAATCAGTAGGGTGTAGGTTTCTGAGGACTACCCTAAAGATTCTTTTTTATTTTCTCTTATATGCATGAAACTCGGTACCTTTAGATTATAGAGTTTTAACTATATTAATCTATTTTTCTGACGTTTTCGGTAAAATTTATTTACCCAATATTTTTGTTTTATAGTTATCTTTAGCTATCGCTTCTAATCATTTGATCAATGAGTGGATGGCTTTAACTCCTAAGATAAACATCGATGGAGGTTTAGGTACCTTAACGGCTGTGTTTTATTATCGCTCAGTACTTTATACCGATTTGAAGGAGTGACCCAGTGGATTATATTTTTGGTTTGTTGTCTTTTTTATTTTCGATTACTCGCCAACTTGTGGAATCGGTTAATTTGGTTGATTATGACTGTTGTTGTACTAAATTGTTTTGATAGTAGGACTTTGGCTTTTGTGTTTGCAGAATATTATTTATTCGGGAGATTGCATATAAATTATTTGTAGGTGGTTTTTGCAAATACTGATAGTTTTGTTGTGCTATTTGTGGTTGATAGCCCTGATCAATTTGTTGTGGTTTGATTAGTTAGATGAACCGCTTGATTAATAAATAAATACGCCTGACCTTAATCAAGGCTGCGCTTCGGCCGCTACAATATCGCAGGTATAATTAGCTCGCACACGTCTAGTCTGCGTCGATGCATACCATCTTATTTATGAATATCGTTAATTCCAATAAATAGTAGTATATTTTTTACCGAGATGTCAAAAAGGTTATGAAACCATGAAAGATATTTTGTCATTTAAATAACAAATATTAATAAAAGAACCTGCCGAGTTTTTTTAAATAAATTTTCTCCCTTAAAAAGCAGTTATCTTTATATCAGTAACAAATACAAATTAAAAAGCATTAATTTTATCATATTGAATTTCGGGCTGCAAAGACTACATACAAATTCTGAAGATCAAACTTTACCAGCAGTCGTTGAAATGGAGTAAATAATAGTTGATAAAAATGACTTTCTTAAACAAATATTTTTAATTGTGGTTTGCAAGAAAACTACTTTAATAAGGGCTTCATATGAGATGCGATAAAGGAAGATAAAAAAAAACTGGTTTTAGTCGATTCCAATTGAAAAAGGGAAGTTTGATGCATTTCAGTGCATTTAAGAAATTATAAAAAAATTAGCCAAGTATAATAAGATAAATTCTGTTTTTGCAGACATTAAGTCAATTTGTACAATTTAAGACATAATTCTTAAGATTATTTTACTAAATGAATACAAACTAGTTATGACAATTAACCAATGGATACTGGAAAATTCTTGATGTCTTGACATCCAATTTTAAGCCGTTATTAAGGAAGATAGAAGTTTTTCATTCGGAGTTTCAATTTATTTATTCTATCAGGAAAACCACGAGTTATAGAAGAAGATTAGCCTCCTTCGTTCTCTATTTCGCAATTAATTGAAGTTGAAGTGAATATTTTACTCAGTAGGAAAAATTATTTTTGGTTGGACGAATTATGAACTGATAGCATGAGATAGATAATTAACAGTATCCAAATAACAGGTAAACCTTGATTTTGTCCTAAGCATTGAGGCAATGAGGGTGTATTCTTATTTCAGTTGCCTTATAAATGATTCTATTGGTGGTATAGAAATAAAACGAGCGACTTATTTTATGACAGGTTTTTTATTATAGTTGGCATGTGCTGCAGAATTATTGCCGTACAACGTTCTTATATAAGGTTAATACTTGTCTATGTCTATTATGACGCAGTTGCCATAATAACCTTTGAGCTATTTGATTGTTAATTGTAATGATCACTTGTATAATTTGTTTGTTCAGTATGCAACCTATTTTTTTAATGTAAAATAAGAACGATTTTACTTGATCAGAAAGATCGGTTGGAATTTGTGTAAAATTTGTTTAAATGGAAAAGTAATTGGAAAGGCGCATCTTGTTCATGACGTCCTTTAACAAAAATATTGTCAACGTACCTTATCCAAAAAGTATGTTTCAACGAAAAGAAAGCCAGAGCAGTTATTTCAAAATTAGTCATAAAAAGATTTGCTATAATAGGTAAAAGTGAAATATACCATTCTGGCATTTTTGAAGATTTTTCTCAGATTATAAAGAGTTTTTTGGTATAGGGGATGAGTTTTAGTTGGTTTTCTTTTTAAAGGAAGTTATTGAGTTGTCCGATAATTTTAAAAATCGTCCACCATAGCGATATAGTATGTTATTGAAAATGACTGCCAGTAAGATAAAAGTTTTTATGTTTCTTAAAGTTTCCTAATTCGGAAGGTTTAACGTTGGGTTTAGGTAACATGACTATGTGTAGCACTTAGGATGTATGTTGCTTGGTTTTATTAGCAATATTTTCACGAAAATTGATAATAGAGGATTCTGTCTGGGATCTGATATGTTTGGTGGGGACACTATTTGAAGTGACAACAAAGTGGAAAAAGCTTGGTTAGCCGGTTCAGAAAGTCGGAAAGGTTACGCATGATAATGTTAGGTAGTGACAAAAGGGGAATATATGATTGGTTCTGTCACAGTTTTAAAACTTATTTTTATTTATTTTTGTTTTATTTTCAGGTATATGTGATGCGTCAACTTTGCAAAGAAAACCAAAATGATAGGATAGAATGTGTGGGAATGATAGTTCAACGTTTTTGAGAATATGAGGGCAATAACTTAATAAATCTTCCCATCGAATAGTCGTGATTCGCATTTTAGAAACCATTGTTCTAAATTACTTACGTGAAACTATGTTTGGCTGTAAATAGTAGGTAGTACGGACCCATTATGTTGACCAATTAAAAGTTTCAATAGTTTCTCTAAACACTTCTCTATATATATTATATATTATGATTTATTTTTTTCATATTGGTTTATAATATGTATCTCTCCTACCGTTAGGTGTAGAGGATTTTCTTTTTATAAATAATAAAAAAAAAAAAATTAGTGCTGTTGGCGCACAGACAAATTATCTGTTACGCAAAAACTTTCGTAGAAAATTTACCTAGCAATATGTTTATCAACAATAAATTGTTTAGCTAGAAGATTGTTTATAATCTACTTTAATATGTGTTGTCTTTCATTTTAAACAATGATCTGTTGTAGAAACAATGATTATAAAGTTTTTTATTTATCTTTTTATAGTGTTATTTAGTAAATAATTATAAAATTATAAGAACACAATGCAGTTTTGCAATTTTTAAAATTCTTCTTACTCAGAAACATTACATTTGGCTATCACGTTTTAAACAGAAAGATTTATATTTTGTTGAAAGAGAGTTGTATTAATTAACAGCTTTTGTGTTGCCGTTTTTATTTTTTTACCAATTTAAAACTGTTATTTTTATTAAATTTACCACTGTTTTTTTTTTCAAATTTATGCTTATCTAAGACATATTTTCAAAAATACTTTAACTCGCAGCTACTAACGAGCAGTTGCAGTTTAACATTTACTACTGATGGGTTTTGAGGACCCATATAATAATTATGTATATTAAGTTAAAACAAAGGACATTAGACTTTAACTTTATAAATAAACTTGTTTAATACATTGTTAATGGTACAAAAATATAGATATAATTTTTCAAAACATTTTGGACAGTTTCTTACAACATTCATTGCAAATGGATATTTTGCAAGCACTGCATATTATAGCTGTTTTTTGGTCCTTGCTAGTAGGACATATGGCCCACCTCTTTAGTTTGCTTTTCGGTATAGGTTGAATAGGTACCTCTAAAGTAAGAATTGGTATTCCCAAGACGTCTCCTGCCATATTACAAATTATAAAAGGCACATTATTATTGGACATTCACAAACGTAAGTGTTTTTCTATCAATCGAATTTCCAACTGAGAAAAAATCGAACCGTCAAATTATTTTACCTTCCAAAGCAAATTGATAGATAACGTGGAAATTAACACTTGCATTATTTTTTTTAATATTTATTTATTAGCAATCAGAATATTTACATGATATTCTATGAGCTAATTTTATGTAAATTGATACAGTCATGAGGGGAAGACCTATTTTAATCCGTTAAGCCTATTGGCCACTTTCTTTTCAATCTTCTGGTTTGAGGGTCGTCAGCTAATGGGATTACTGTTACGTTTGGATGGTTTTCCAGAGTATGGTGATGTTTTATTGCTCTTGCTTTTATTACATCTTTTACATATGGAATGTTGAGGTCATTATGTAAGGTTATGTTTGACACATACCACGGGGCATTAGATAACATTCTAAGTGTTTTGGATTGGAAACGTTGAATAATATTTAGAGTTGATGAACTGGCACATCCCTAAAGTTCACATCCATAGGACCATATAGGACGGATTATGCACTTGTAAATTATTAACTTGTTATCTAGCGTAAGGGCTGAGTTTTTGCCAATGAGCGAATATAGTTTTTTACAACGTAGGTCCAATTCTTCGCGTTTTTTATTAATGTGTGTCCTCCATGTCAGTCGTCGATCTAGGTGTAGACCCAAGTACCTGACCTCATCTACTTGGGGTATGCGCATGTTGTTGAGTGTAACCGGGGGGCATGTTGAGTGCTTGGTTGTAAAAGTGATACGTGCTGATTTGCTTTCATTTGCTTTCACTTTCAATTTTCCCATCCATGTTTCTAGTAAGCTTATGTGTTCTTGCAGCAACTCTGATGCTATCACTGGGTTCTCGTTACATGATAGTATGGCAGTATCGTCAGCGAAGGTGTTTAGGCTTGTATATAGTGTGGTTGGAAGGTCGAACGTGTATAGTAAGTACATTACTGGCCCTAAGACGCTGCCTTGGGGGACGCCTGCATTTATTTTTCTTATTTGAGATGTTTCGCTGCCTACTTTTGTTTGGAAATATCGATCTGCTAGGTAGGATTGTAAAAGTAGATAGTAATTTTGCGGCAATAAACTTTTAATTTTGTAAAGCAGGTCTCTATGCCATACCTTATCAAATGCATTACTCACGTCCAAGAACACTGCACTACAATACACTTTGTCTTCGAATGCTGTACGGATTGTGTTTACCAGTTTATGACATTGTTGTGTTGTTGAGTGACTAGTTCGAAAGCCGAACTGGTGGTTTGGTAGCCATTCTTCTTGGAGTTCACTTTCATTTATGCGTTTTAATATTAATTTTTCCAACAACTTTGATACTATCGGGAGGAGACTGATGGGACGGTATGATTTGATTTGGTTAGGAGGTTTGCCCACTTTGATTATTAAAATAATTTGAGCAAACTTCAACGTCAAAGGCCAATATACAAGTCGCAGAACTCCGTTAAACAGTATTTGTAAAAATCGAATTCCTTTCTTGGGAAGACGTTTTAGAACAGTTCCCGCTATGAGGTCAATCCCGGTCTAACCTGGTGATGTTTTACTATTTAACCGTTTTATCTGAGTTTGGATTTCTTGTTGTGTAAATCTACGTATTGGAAACGATAGCTGTAGTGGAGCAGTTAGGTAGTTTTCAATTTCTTGATCAGGTTCGTTAGAATTTGGTTGAAAGGTGTTTTGTAAATGTTCGGCGAATGCTTCAGTTTCTGTTTATCCGACTTCGCCATGTTCCCGATTCATCTTGTAAGGGTAGAACATGCTCTTTAGGTCGCTTTGGTTGCTCTCCAAATTGTTTTTTTTACAGAAAGTGAACTTGTATAGTATTTAAAAGTCTCGTTCCGTATTTGTTGCAGCCGACGACTCGGTTTGTTGTTTAGTTGATTTAATCTATTTTTGTCTTGAATATTCCGACTACGCTGCCAAACTGCTCTTGCTCTTCTTTTTTCTTTTACTAGCTCCATTATTTAAGTGGGGATGTTGGGAGTGTTACATTTTAAGTTGTTTGCTTGTGGTGTTGCTCTCCATCCTGCTTCCTGTATTGTTGAAGTAAAGTGCTTTGTTGCGTGCTCCAGGTCTTGATTTGTTTTAAGCTTATATTTGTATCTAGATTTTCAGTAATATAGTCTTCGAACACTTTCCAGTTAGTTTTGGTATTGCTAAGAGTAGGTTTTGGTTCTTGGTACAGTATAGTTGCACTCACTGTATACAGGCGTATGGTCCGATGAAATATCATAGTTGGGAATAATATCCATGTAGTTTGCTGACATACCATGGGTAATAAAGAAATCGAGTAAATCAGAATTTTATTGGAATCTGAGGGCCAATATGTTGGACTTCCGTTGATAGAAAACCGTATTTGTTATCTATTATTAGTTTAAGTAGTTCTCTGCCTTTTGATGTTATTAGTCGTGAGCCCCAGTGTGTATGCTTTGCATTGAAGTCTCCTCCGTTAGAAATCTAGGTCCTAGTAGTTCAAAGAAGGGTTGTAACATTTGTTTAGTTAAGTTATGACGTGGTGGACAGTAAACACTTGTTATGACTAGAGGTGCTGGCAACCTCTCAACTTCTATCAGTGTAGTAGCTGTTTTGTATGAAGGTAACTGATATGTTTAATGGGTACATAATAGCCACCATGCGCGGTGTTATCTGGATGCGTTGTGTGATATACAGAGTATTGAGGTATTGTTAGATAAGATCTTGAGGTGAAGTGTGTTTCTGAAATTAGTAACACATCAATGTTATTAACACGTATGAAGGTTTCAATTTCTAGCTTTCTGTGTTGTAGTCCGTTAGCGTTCCACAGTGCTATTTTTAAGAACTTGGCCATTATTGGATGAGTTTGTTGATGACTGTAGTTAACATATTTAGTATCATACTATTTTGCTGTAGTAATTGGTTGAACATATTTTTGAATTCATCAAGAAACTGTTTAAGACTAACATCTTCTGAGGATGAGGGTTGATTTCGGGCTGCTTCCGCATAATTTAAATGTGTATGTGTTGGCTGGCTAGGGTTAGTGTAAGGTTGATTATTTTGGCTTTTTAAGAATGGAAAATTTTCTCTTGTTAGGTTTGGAGGTCTTGGGGTTATTTGTTGCTTGTTGGGTTGGTATTTTCGTTGAAGCTCTTGATATATGGAGCACCCCTTATAGTTAGCTGGGTGGGGCCCTTCGCATAAAATGCATACAGCTGAAGTTGCTCGGGTTTTTTGACAACTTTTTGTATCATGAGGACCCGCGCATTTCACGCAAGCAAAAGGTCTACTGCAATAACTTTTTGTATGTCCATAGTTCTGGCAGCGAGTACATTGTACAATATCGCTGTTTGTACTTGGTGGTTCAATTATAATACGTTTATTTTTCAGTGAATTTTTGTTGTTTGTAGCTGGTTCAAGGTCTATAAAGAATATTGGCAAAGGATCTTTGTTTTGTCTGTTTTTTACGTTCATAATGTTACGCACTGTGTGTCCTAATTTTTTATGGTCATTTTTGATATTATCGATTTTGGTAGTTTGGTGTAGATGTTTTAATACAACTCTGTAGGGACGATCTTCTTTCATTTAATACGTGTGATGTATAATCTTACTATCTTGCATGTGCTTAATAAGTTTACGGTACGTATCAGGGGTATTTGCATTTATGTTAACCACATTATTGTGTAAGCTTTTTGGGGTGTATTGTTCTTCTTCCACTCTTGTTTGTGATCATCTTACCATAATCTAAAACATCGTGTACAAAAATTGGTGGTGGTTTATGTTCAGTTACGTTTTGATGTTCTTCGTTTTTTGTTTGTTTGATTCATCTTCCTCAGTTAATACTGAGTATCTATTTTTATTTGTGGTTACTGGCTCCTTTACAGTATTAGTAGTTTGTGTGTGAATCTTTGTTAACCGTTTTCGTTTATTATTCGAAACGCGTTGCCAATTATTAGCGGGATTAATTTCCATTTCTTCGTCGTCTTCGGAAATTTCGCTTATGTTACTTTTATCTTGATGTGATTGATTGATTGTTGTATCGTGATGCTGACTAGAGTAAATTTGTGGCTGGTTTAACGTTGATTGATACTGTGGTAAATAATAGGATGGGTTAGGGGGTGATAAGTATGAATATTGAGTTTGTTGATAAGAGCAGTTGGGTTGTATGTTGGGTAAAACGGTGATTGAGGAATTTGTAGGGGATTTCCGGCCGGCAGCATTTTGTTGGTAGGTACTTATTAGATTTTTGTTATTATTAATAAATCATTTTAAAGTAATTTAAATAAAAATGTTCGCTTACAGTTTGTTAACTATTTAAAGTTGATATCATAAGTTGACTAAAGGTCACACTTTATCGCACAGCACTTGTTATCTCGCAGACCGTTCACAGCGTCTTTACTCTACGAAATACAAATGCGGGCTACTTGCAATATTTAAGATAGCATATAAAATTGCCATCAGGCATCTATTTATACACCTAGATGTTGAGTATAATGCACATATTGATTTCAAGCAAAACCTTTTAGAAAAGGTGTTATATGGAGTTCGTCCCTAAGCACTTGTGTTTTCGCTCAATTTAGTATTATCCTTTCCATACCACGCGTTTCTAGCGACAAGTGTTTCCCACTCGCTCTTCGTCAGAATCAGAGTATTCCTGTTCACTTTAAGTTTCATGATTATTAAGTAATTCATTATTTTTATCTTTGTTATCAGTGCGTTCCGCAAAATTTAAAATTTCATTCAATGTGTGAGTTCTCCCATGTAATGAAGTTTTATTTTATTTACTATCTTTGTTTTCCATTGATTCACTGGTTTCATCATTTTTACAATATTCACCAGACTTCAGTATTTGCTGTAGAAGTTGGTCATAAATATGTTTAGCAAGACTTCATTTTTTACTAAAACCTGTATATAAGTACCTACTAAAGAAATGGGAAATATGACTTATCAAAGATACAAAAATTGTAGTTATAGTATCACACTTTTAATACAGTTAACAAATAAAACTTGTCACATATTTAATATTGATGGATCCTGGGGGCCCACTTATCACTCTGCATTCTGCACTCAGAACTAACCATAGATTTGTTATGCACCACTATAAATACCCTCAATAGTATAGGAGCGTCCAAGCATCAACGGTCTGAACTAAAACCTTTACAGAGATTATAAAATTACCTCGGGTCCTCATGACCCATCAGTAGTAGCTGCGGGTTAAAATATATGATCAGGCATAATTTAATATACACTTTTCAACTTATTGTCATTGGCTATAAATTATTAGAATTACGGTTAAAAAATTACTTGTCATAAATGCGAAGGCTTTCACGGCGTTTTAATGCATTGTTCTTTATCTAGTAGTTAGGTTGTGGTCGGAATCTGCAAAATTTTAAGATTTCGTCCACTACCGCGGCGAACATCTTCAGAAGAACGTTAAGTTGCTGTTCCGTGCGATTTCCTTTTAATTTGTAGTCATGTGGTAGGGATGATAATGGGGGTTTATTGTCGACGTCACCGAGTTAGTTGCTGACGTAACCGAGCTAGATGCTGACGTAAATTATATGGTTGGAGGTAAAATCTTGGCATTTGCTGACATCACTCACTTTTTTACTGCATACCGTTCTCTTTTTCCTCTTTGAAAACGACGAACCAAGATTTAAGTAGAATTTGTCGTCGCTGTTAAAATTATTTTTATATTTATAATTTCCATCTTCTCTCTGTATGATCTCCGCTAATAGTTTAGAAAATTAGACAAAGCTTATGTTTGTGCCAATATTTGATTCTATAGGATTACTTTTCCAGACGTACTTGTACTGAGATTAGATATTAAATATTTACAAGACAATGTATAAAAAAAAACTTTATAAAAAACCTTTATAAACAGTCGAATAATTAGCAAGTCTAAAAATAATGGTTATGAAAACATAGGTGAAAACTGGCGCGGCGAATATTTCAACCCCAGTTCTTAGTAAAACGAACTAAAACATTTGGTCACGTTTTACGAAGGAATAGCTACTCGAACTTAAAAGATACGCACGAAAACATAACCGGAATTGATCGTGGTAGTCAAAGCTTTTTTATCTCATACTGACAGGGATTTGCACCGGATAGCGCGAACTCTGAATAAATAAAAGGTAGAAACTGTCCATACTATTACCACCAAAATACGGGACTTGCTTAGACCCGCCAAGGACACAAGAAATCTACAGGATACACCAAGGGTATACTAAATACTCAAATAATTATTTATAAACATGTCTTCAGAAAAATACAAGTTTTGTTTAATTATAGGACTATTGCCAGATGCTACACAGAGATCCGGTGGAAATTTATAAATATAAAAATAATTTTAACAGGGACAACGGGTGCTAGTTATCTAAATATTGGTTTACCGCTCTTAAGGGACAAAAAAGCAGACCGACATGCATTGAAAAGACGAGCGATATTAGCATATTTTTTGTACACTTACAGGTACTGCAGCCTCAAGGGCTTGTTGTGCCCCACTAACATGCACTTATTCTAGGACATTCACACACAATCATGGGTTGAGCGAGGCTCAAACTCGCCCATGCCGGCTAGAAGACAGAGGCAACTGCTTGAACCTGCTGAGCCACCGCGTCCCTGATATTAGCACATACTGAGATTCTACCTACAACAACCTTATGTACGTCACAGCTAGCTCAGTTATGTCAATAACCAACCCAAACACGTCAACAATGATTTCTATCACATCTGCACCAGTATAAAAGAGAAGCGCATAGGACAACAACTTACATCCACGGAGAGAACGATACAGCGCACAGCGCCGCTGATTGCCTAAATCGGCAGTGCGACCTAGACTATACCTATAGAGATCTTGACTATCTCACCAACATCGACTTCGTGGCAAGGGGCCTGCGAGATCTGGACTACGAAGAATCTGTGCAGCCAGCGTCTTACGACGAAATCCAGCAGCAGATTTGTGCGCTGCCGCTCCAAGAGGCATGTAGTCCAGACGGCATTCCGCATTGCGCGCTGAAAGCTCTTCCAAAGACGGCAGTCGTCTATATTACTGCCATCACTAACGCTATCCTAAGCCCATGCTACTTTTCGAGTCAGTGGAAAGTAGCAGATGTCGTGATGCTTTCTGAAAAACTAAAAACTGGTGAAGCGCATTATTCATATCCGTTTGAGATAGCAATAAAAAAACTTGAGCTACTACCGGACAACAAGTTCAGGTTCCATTCCAGCCACTCTACCACCCTCCAACTTCTATGTGCGGTAGGGCAAAACACGGACATCTTTAACAAGAAACTTTAACATTGTCGCAGACTTCCTTAACGTGGCTAGAGCATTCCACAAGTTGTGGCACAACGGGTACATTTACAAGATGGTTTCAGACTCCATCTCGCTGAGGATGGTACAACTGATCCGATCCTTCCTGTCCGACCGAAAGTTCAGGATCAAATTAAATTTGTACGTATGGACAGGACCTCCACTATAATCATATAATTTTCAGATGACATAGCGATGTTGGCAAGCTTGGTGTGCCCTTCTCTGGTAGTACCGTGTGTCTAGGAGGAGCTAGATAAGCTAGAAGAATGGTGCGACGGGTGGAGATTCAAGATTAATCCGAGAAAAAATCAAATTGATCGGTGACCTGTCTTCCAGTGCGCTCTTTAAGTTTTCGACATTTAGAGCTACCGAAATTTAGTAGTTCGTGGCCTCTATAACTATAAAATTGGTAGAGGCACCACAAGCGCCCGAAAATTTTGATTTTCCCGTAAGGCGGTACTGAAAAATCGCAGCCCAACCAACACAAAAGGTAGCTCACCACAGAAGACGAGGGTTAGGGGCTGAGACCTAGAGTTCCCAAACTCTGACCATAATCTAACAACACGAGAATCAACAACACAGTGCATTTCAATGTCATAATTCTTACTTTAACAGACTTGTTATTTCGATCACATATTCTAGATAAAATGCTAATTAATTTTTATATAGTATATAATTGGCAGGCTAACTCAGAATTAGAAGACGTAGCATGTAAAATCAAAAAAACTATTTCTATAGCATAATATGAAACATCTTAAAAAGTTCAAAAATATTAGGAAATTGTCACCTTACTGGTAAAATAAAATAATTAAAGGTATATAAGTATTTTATTTATTAATGTTAGTTTACTATTGGTAGTGATTTCCGGCATGTCTATAACATTTTTTTTATTTATTTCTAAAATTATTCTTAGCTTACGTAGTAACATTTTGCTTTAAACTATTTTGTCCTTACATTAATTAGATTTAAACTCTTTGAAATATCCTTTGTCTTTATTCAATGACTTGTTTGTCAATTGAACTTTCCTTCTGTTCAACTAACGTCTACAAACGTTAAATTTAGATTTTAAAAATATATTTCAGTGTCTGCTTTAGGTTATTGGTGCCGTTTCGAGAACATTAGTTGTCTCATTTAAATCACAAGCAAGACCTTTTTAGTCAAAATCCCCCACATTACCCCCGTTTTTTGTAAATCGGGTAATATTTTACCGGGCCGCTGGCGAGGATTCCAGCAAGTGCTGCCGGATCCGGCGCCCGGCGTCTTCATTGATAAATTCGGCGCTCGGAAATCGGAGCTTTCAGTGATTGCTGCTCGCGCCGCGATAGGCGGAAAGCGGGAGCGCCGTGGGTGCGAGTCCTGCCATTGGTCCGCAGGAGCCGTATTAAGCTCCGCGAACTTTGGCGCTCTTCAGTGGCGCCAGACACCTGTTCTGTGGTCGTGCCTACCTGCCTAGCTGCTGACCTCGTCCTGAAAGATCGCTGTTGAAGCCACTGAAGCGAAGAGCTGCTGTTGAACGTCGGCAACAGGTAAGGTAAGTGATTCCGAGCTTTTTCTCTATTTCCTGGTAACTTTCAAAGTTTAGAGCGAATTGAAAACCAACATGAACTTTTAAAAATATTAATCTGTCGAAGATTTGCTGTTTAAAGTTATTTAGAACACAATGCGACACTTAGCAAAGCTCGACATATGCATGCGGCGCAACAGCTTGCCTGAAAATCGTTACGGCTTTTCTGCGTGCTGCATTGTATCGCCGAAGAGTGCGTAATTATTGCATGTCAGGCAAGTAGAAATTACATCACCACATTTGCTATCGACCTCGGAAAATTTGGCCGTTCGGTGTGAAACTTGTGCTTAAGTTTAAAATATTTCTGCGCGGTTTTGCATTTCCAGTCACGCGCCGGCCGAAACACAACGGGCCAACGGATAGATCGGCAGATAAGCACGTTATTAATAGGGAAACGCTGAAAATTTCCCGAAGAAAGGCATGAAGCAACAATTTTCTCGTTGTCCACCTTGTATTTGCACTTAATAAATTAGGCGCAATTTCAGGTTCGGTTTTTAATTGCTCAAAGAGTTTTATTAGGTAGCACTAAATACAGCTTTTAATATGCCAAATTGAAAGAATTGTAGAAAAGCTTAAAACTTCTACAAGGTAGCAGTTTGAAGTAATATAGAACAGGAATTTACTTGATTAATTTTTTTGAAATTTAACGTTTTAATTTACAATGCCGTCATGTTTACCATTGTATTTAAAAAAATACTTGTGTGACGAAAACTTATTTTATTGAAAATGAAAAATATTGGTAATTAATAAATGAAGTCAAAATTTTTATTCTAGAACTCAAATCTTTTATTTTTAAAATAAATTTCAAAGAAAAAGGATAATAAGTTGCTGACAAAATGCATATGTAGTAGGCCGAATAAAATCTTTATGGTCTCGTAAATATAACTAGATATATTATTAATTACACAACATCTGATATAGTTAAAAACACATTTTTTTTATTTTTATTTAGACATGAAACGCAATAAATTCTTAAAATGTAAATTTTATCTAAATTAGTTGTAAATTGCAGCTGGAAAATTAAATATCCTATGCGTGCTACAAGCCAAAACTTTAATTTTTGTACATTTAAAATATGTGTGATATCTCAATCTGCATCTGACATTAAATTATTTATTTTTAATTTTCTATTTAGTAC
This sequence comes from Sinelater perroti, assembly GCA_036346155.1. Lineage (NCBI taxonomy): Eukaryota > Metazoa > Arthropoda > Insecta > Coleoptera > Elateridae > Sinelater > Sinelater perroti. Next base: position 878,922 of record JARFIY010000077.1, read on the forward strand.
CACAAAACTAAAACAGATGGTAATATTATTTAATTATCTATTTGTTTTCGAATCCCAAATCTGTGGAATTGTTTTACTATTTAAATTTTCCAGGTCAATTTTTTCTTATTCTTTATTAATCCAGATTTACTGTATAGTAATTTATGAGAAAATTTAAATAATCTACTGAGACGATATAAAACTTTAAAATCTACATTCAAAATTTTTGGTAATAATTTAATATAAATTAATTTTAATCTATTACATTTTCTTGATTGATTGGGATTTTAAAAATATATGCTTGATAATAACAGGCACATAAAAGAAAAAAATTAAGAAACAGAATAATGCGTGGAAGTGGAAAATCAAAAAAAACCCTTGTAATCCTGTTGGGGTGTTTTTCGTTGCTTTAGAAAAGACCAGGTGATTCAAAAATAACATTAAATTAATTTTCAAGCTTGCAATTGTAATTTTGGGCAGCTCAGCTTGCGGATGCCTTTTTTGTATGAAGTAATATTTATTAATTAACATTTACGTGGCTGCTCAACTTCATACTAATACAAGTTTGAAAATTTTAATTAAACACTAGTGTGCCATTCTTATTAGATAGTATTGTTAAAAATTCCACATTTTTGGTGTTTCAGGACCTTAATATAATTACTATCTTTTTCTAAATTGGAAATGTAATTATTGATGTGAGGTTACATTTTTTTAATTAGTAAAACAGCACTTTTGCTTTGGGGTAAAAAATGCTTTTGTTCTAAATAAATGAACACCAACTACAGAAATATTTAAGACTCTTTTTTCGAATAAAAAGAAATGCTTGCTTTACTATACTAAAAGACCCCTGAAACAGTTCTGTTTCAAAAATAAGTCTAAATTTTTGTCCAAACCGTTTTATGTAAGTTGATTTATGCCTGTTATTTCAGCAGCTAAATTTAGTTATTTTTTGAGTTTCTCTATGGAAAATTAGTTTATATTTATAAGTGTGCTCTTTAATAACTTTTAACAATGAAAAATAATTTTAAGTTATTAATAAATAAATACAAGTAATACATTTTAAGTTTCCATTTTATGTAAATATTGGCTAGCTTTAAGCTATAAATATATGACGCTTCAGGAATTTCGTGGGAACAAAATATACGAAATTTGGTTTGACTATACTTTATAAAGGTAAATTTTTAAAATAGGTGGTTAGGGTAAGAATTCTGTCTTCACAATCAGATAAAATGTAATACAACTTGTGTGAAACAAATTTATGGAATGAGTCTGGCCGATAAATTGCAAATATTTTTAATTTTTTTTAATCAAGGAGGGATAAAGAATGAATGTAAAAGTTATAAGCTGGAGGAAATATAAAAACATACTTGTCGATATTATTTGACAAAAAAGTAAAGCCCATGTGTCATTGGTATAACAATAATTTGGGGTGGACCAAAATCAGTTATAGTTATAAAAATTCGTTCACTAATTTTTTTAATACTTTAGCTGCTGTAAGCATATGCCATCTAGACATAGCGGTTTTATATTATCCGCCGCTATTATTAAAGTGATAGCTGGGAAGAAGTAGAAGAACCAAACGACGGCACAGTTTTGTTAGTCTTGTGATTGAAACGTTTATCGTCTTTACAGTTTTCGTATTGTTGTGCTAAAAGTTTGATAGTTTTGAATTAGAAGTAGAACAGATGTAAATTGTCTAATTAAACAAAATTTATTTATAATTTCTCTTATTGGAACCTTAAGACAAACTCGAAAAAGGCAGCTTATCAAATATTGCTTTTAAGCGACTGATGTTTACATAATTAAGTTAAATTATTCATATGTATATTGTATGGAAAATACTTTTTAGTTTTACTGGATGAGGGGGAGGAAGTATTAAAATGCACACATTTGCCAAGCGGATCGGCAAGTTTCAAAAAAAACAGCTCCTAAGTTGAAGAACAGACGCTGGCGAATAGCTGCTTCCAACTTGAAAACCTCACACTGTTTTAGTAATTTTGGCTTTCCAGACGATAGGAGGATAGCAATCCAGTACGGGAGTATATTAGAGTTCAGAGAATAGAAAAATAACACGAAAAGCGCGATAAAAATCTAGGTAGATAACACAATAGAGTTTATCGAAAAAATAACATTAAGATAAGAAATAGAAATCAAAAATTGAGAACAAAATTAAAATTATATAAAGATTTATAAGTACAAAAGAGAACAGCCCTGGTAGTGCTAACACAATTGATAAAAGAGAGCAGAAAGTTTGTTGCAATGACATTGAAAATATTAGTAAACAAATGATTATCAAAAACAAAATCTCTAAATTATTATAACAAGTACTATAAAAGTGAAATCATGTAAAAAAGGAAATAAAAAAAAACTATCACCATATTTAGCGGTTAATTTAACATATAAACTAATTACTAAAACTTTTATGGAAAGAATTAACAAAAAACTTAAATATTATCAATTCGTTGAAAAATATGGATTCTGCAAAGAATGTAGCACAAGTGATAACTTATTTGCTTTAAGAACGTTAATTGAAAGGTCAACAAGTAAAAAGTAGATATAAATATAGACAAATAAGAAAATCTATCTATAAATATGCCCACATAATGCATGAAATAACAAATAAAGGAAGTGTGAAACAGAGAGACTTGAAGAGCCCAAAACTGTTCATGAAAGTCCTCGAAAACCTATTCAACAAACTGGAATAAGACCAGAAACATGTAAAGATAAATAAAAAAGGTTAATTTTGCTTTTACTACTACCTTTAAGCTATGTGAATGGCTCATCACAGACAACTTCGCAGATCTTTAGTCTATGCTCTGTGAAGGAATATAAAACAGAGTCGAAAAAAGTACGACTGAAAGTAAGTAAAATCAAAACCAAAATAGTGACCATCCAAAATGATGTAAGAAGCATTGTAATATATGGAGAAACAAAAAATAAGCAGGAAAATATATATCTCCATCAGTTAACGAAGAAAATTCGTAAGCATTTGGTAGTTAACAGCAGATTTAATCTTTTTTCATTTAATCATTACAGACAACGAGAAAAAGTACTGTCGATAATTTAGCTAAATTCTAACGAACAATAGAAAAGCAAATGCTAAACATCAAACTAAAAGTTGAGTTAGAAATAAAATTATTTGATAGAAAATAAAAGTAACAAATTTAGTACGACACGAGTCAAAAAATTAAACCAATAAGCAACATATGGAACATAGAAATTAAGTACTGGAAGCTGTGCACTGACAAAAGAGCCATTGAATGAAAAAGTCCTGGTAATCGTAAGTCATAGAACAATTTAGAAGAGACCTACATCTGACACTGGGCGGAATGGGTTAGATTATTGATGGAAAATGAATTTTAAGAGCATAACAAAAATACACAACAATACTAAAATCCTATATTACAAAAACATCTGTAATAAGCATATAAATTTTTTATATATTATATGTGGTATAAAGCAAAAACGCAACAAGTAATTTAATGATAAAGATATATTAGGTGAGCCCTAAAATTATGGATTTGCATGTGTAGACATTTCATGTATTGCCAAGTTACATGCACTATATCGAAACTTGAAATATTAAGACAAAGTTATTATAAAAACTTTTATTTTATTTTATTTTGTAATGCAAACTCATACGTCGTCGTTAGTAAAAATAAAATACAAACAGAGCACATCATCTTATAATCATATGGCTGTATAGTTTTGGCTGCATAGTGCTAGAATCTTCTTAAAAGCATTAAAGTCAACAAAATATTATTCCATAGTCATAATCTTACTTTACTATTTTTAAACAACGAAATTTGACAATATTCTAGTAATGAAGGATTTTTTTTAATAAAGAATTACTCATTTTTCAATCATTTTATTTCTCGGATCGACTCTAAGAACTTCAATCCTGTCAACTTGACATCTGCATCTATATTTCAAGTTTTCTTTATAGTTGCTTATCTGCCAACACTTATATTTTGTAGAAGTCTATGTTGTTATATAAGATTTATTTTATTGCTCTATTTCATACCAATTTATTTATTTTTTGTCCGTTTTCTTCCCTCTTTTTAAATTATTTATCTTATGTTTCCAACTCTTTTAATGAAATTATGAAATAAATGAGATTTTAATTTGTTTTCATAGTTTTTACATTGTTAATTTCAAAATAGGAGACGAAACGGTAGCAATTTTCAGTCAATTTTAATTGGTAAAAACATTATTAGAATTTTTGTTTGTTATTGCAATTATATTAGTTTCTTGGTGGTTAATGTTTTTTCTAAAATGGTATTTATCATAGACATACATTTTTCATTACGAAAATAGAAAATCCAATTCTTAGCTATGATCAGTGACGAAGCAATATAATTATAACGTAACTGTGCGGGATCCGTTGGCCTATATATAGCAAGTAGAGCCAATACATATTTAATCAACTGCTTATTATTAACAATAGATTTATATTTATTATTATTTTCCATCCTTTATCTTTCTCACTATTTATTAATTTAAAAATAATTATTAACTACATCTAGATATTATACTTTAAAAGTTTGTTATATTATGTCGTGAAAATAAATACCATCTTATATCTTTTGTATTGTTTATTTACGTCGTTTGTATAATTTTATTATTTCAACGCATGTTGATAAATAATGTTCTTGGTAATTATAGTTTAAATAATACAAAATACAAATTTTTCTTTTAAGTTTTAAAGATATTCTTATTTAATGCTCTTCTGGCAATATTATAAAGCGTATGGCACATATAAATTACAAAATCGCAAAAATTAATATTACTTGCTCTTTGCTTTGAAGATAAAATGTGACCAAAGGGTCAAGAAACAATATTCAAGTAACTCAGTTTTTATGCAGTAAGTCTACAACTTTACTCATAACTCCACGAATCACTACATTAAATACAAGTCATCAACCAAAATTTATACCGGCCACTTATTAAATATGCAATAGTCAGTGAGCAATTTGTGCATTATATTTTCTATAAATAAATACGCATATTTGCCAAATAACAGTTCACTAATAATAAAATATTTTAGCACAACAAGCAAATCGAAATAGCTATCTACAGACGTCTTCAAATTATTGATTAGCAACAATGTAGATGCAAAAAATCAAGATGTTTTAAGTTTAATCTAAACCTCCATCGATCTTTGTTTTAGAAGTATAAACAGTTAACTCATAATTAAATTATTTAAAACGGTGGTCATAAATACCAAAAACCACTAAAAAAATCAGAAACATACTGCAAGCTTCAATAAAAAATACTAAAATTTTCCACATACAAAGAAACACAAAAGCGATCATTTAGATAGTTAGAAATCTACACTACAACATTAATATAAACAAACTAACAAAAGAATGAGAGGCACAGGGGCAAGTAGTGATGCGCATTTTAAACATCAAGCAAAGGATTATATAGCCAGAATTACCACTCTTCTTCATTGCAATTAAATAACTCATTTTGTACTTAAAAAGAAGTTTTCAAGTCTTGCCAGCATTTTGACCGCACGAAAAACTGTCGTAACAGGAATATGAGATGTGTTAAATATGTCGGCGATTACTTAATTTCTGTCACCCAAATTAAAAAAGCGCTGACATAAACATAGCGCAATATGCACAAATATAATTTTATGCTCTAATAAATAGTAATCTAATAAATAAAAATATTGTATGGCAGTTGCAGCAAGTGATAGTCAGTTAAATGATATGAATGAGCTGAAGAAAATAATAGACCCCATGCAGATATAACAGGCTTTATTTAAAATCATGTAAAGCGCTACAAACTGCAATAATATAATAATAATATCATTTCTAAGCTGCAACTGCAGTTTCGACAATATATTGATCGTTAATAATAAAGAGCAGTATGAACATTGCTTCCACACTTTAGGCGCTTTAATTCCAACACATGCAGCGTGAGGAGCCATGTTAACTCTGGCCAAGGGCAATAATTGTTAGAAGCAATAAACAATAATGAATTGTAGAAACTAACCACTAATGTGTCAACAGGTTGACCGTCGAACTTATCCAAACTACCTAATTTTACTTGAGGATCGCAGGTCGCATGGAGAAATATTTTTTCCTTGGCAATAAAACCATAGAGTGAAACATTGCCATTGCCCTATAATTGTTGAATAGAATATCGTTAAAAACATACAATCAAATCCATAGACAGTAATAAGCAATAGAGTATCTGCGGATAAATGTTACTTTCCGGTATTAGAAATCAAATGGTACAAAATTGCCTAAAACATAATCACTTGGAAAGCAACTAAAACTGTGAAACAAATTGACTTTCTGAACTGACGATAAAAGTTATTCTCATAAAGCGCTTTTACACCATTGTCTTCTGAAATGTCTAATAAAAAAGCACGAACTACAATAATACTTCAATTCCTCTTTTTCAGCTATGCATTGCGATAAATCACTCTTTTATAATTGAGATCAAACTTAAAATTTCTACTAATTTAAATCTTCTTAAAGCATCCGGCCATAATTTGATCATTGGTAATTTTTTAAGAAAATTGTCATAAATTTTGTATCTTTCAGGTTATCAAATTACATTTTTCTGGCTTCAAGGAGGCGTGTTACGTCCGTTAGTATCTCTTCTATTTACTGCAAAGTTGCTAACGACAAGATACACAATGAAATTCTTACTTACCGATGGCAGTGCAGTTCTGGCCTCATATTCTAATGCACAATTTAAATTCCAAAGCCATTTAAATATATTACAACTCACAAGGACTAATGAGATGAAATCGATCATTTAACTTTCGATGCAAGACGAGTAACTTTTTCTTTTATCTCGTTCAATAATCAACATATTTTTGATGCAAAAAACGCCGAGCTGGAGAATTGGCATAGGCCTTTAGACCTTCTATCTATATAGGAGGTTAATCTAAAGAAAAAATAAATGGGCGAAATGTAACCATTTAGCGAAAAGGCTTGTAAGATGTTCCTTAAAACGAAATTTTTCTGTACGAAGCGATTTTTAAACATATTTTATCTAACGGAATACAGCTGTAGGGAACAGCAAGTAATACCAGTATAGACATATTGAGAAGATTTTAAAGCATTACGACCAATGGTTATTTTACCATGGTATGTTTACGCGAAATGAAGCCATACGCCGCTATCTTTATCCTTGAAACCGAAATTATTACTCTCTCATTAAAAGTGATAATTCTTCTATATCTAGGATAAATTCTTTATTTGCAAGTGATGGAAATATTTCTTGTTGTCTGAAAGTTGTTTTTAACTATTGCATGATGACAATAGAGAACAAAATGCTACAAATAATTTCCAAAAGTGACATACACATATACATAAGTAATCGACATCAGTGAAGTAAAAGATAGAAACAGGAATTAAGAGAGCAATGTAAATATAGAGTCCCACAATTGTTTATATAAATAATTCGGATTAATTCTACTTCTAAAAAAGGTCTTTGTCAAATGATCTAATCTAAGTGCATGAATAAGCTTTTTAAATAATAAATAAATCATTTTTCGAAATAAACTTATTTATATTTACCTTAAGTTCATGTATGTTTATTGGCACATATATAGCGCATATATTGCAAAATATAGGTATGCTACTGTAGCATATGATAAGAAAAGTTGCTACAACATTTAAATAACCAATTAAGAATAGCGTAATAAAAAATTTGCACTTTGAATATAGCCTTGCTCCTTTCGTTAGTAAGAATGCAAAAGGGACAGCATTTTTTCTAAAATGAATGTAAATATTGCAAGATTGTGTGCAACAGAGATCTAAAATATTGATATTTGTCACTGAAGACGTGTCCCTTTTTCTGACCATTAGGCAGAATTAATGGACCCTCAAGTTGCAAAAAGTAATTTGTTAGGTTTTAAGTAGATTTGTAACCATTGATTAAAAGCCTCCAAATGAATATTGAAATTGTAACGTGTTTCTTGCGCAAGATTTATAATTTTGCGCAGAAATAGATAAAGCGTTTGCAGAAATCAAAAACTGTGGATGCATTGGCCAGTAGAGAAACGAAAGAAAAATGTACATACATATATCACACTCGCTTAAAACTTGTCAAAAATGATGACAAACTATAGCTTATTACAATCATGTGGCAACTTTCATACACAGTGAAATAATTTCAGAAAGGTCACAATTTCAATTTTGTGGTACTTTTAATAATAATTTAATAATATGATGCAAATTTTCTAGAATAGCAAAAACAAAGCTTTTACTACAAAGCACCTCTCACTCATTGGCAATCGTTGTAAATTACCACACGTTCCTCACTTATCAGATATAGCCCAAGCTAGACAAATACTGCTGACGGCGTTTAAATAAAAAAAAAACTACGTTGTCCAATAAACTCCTTTAAAAATATTTTTTAGTTATTTCCACTTAGTTCACAAAGTTTAAACATCTCGCATATGTTGTCAAATTCAGTAAGGTAAAATATGTTGGCTTGTTTCTTTGAGTGCTGCTGTGAGAAAACTTTACTTTCAGTTTTTATTTAAAAATGACTGCAATATACAAAATGACAAATCTAATGCCTTTGTTTAGTAATATACCAAATATTTACGGAGATGAAAAAGCAGTTGCACTTTATCATAAACAGTTCATAATCATGTTCACAATAATTTTTTTCCATCTATTGTTGAATGTTGGACGCAGTGTTAGCCTTTCCCAAAAATTTCCATCTTTATCTGTCCATAGCTAACGTCATCCCTGTATTCTTGTAACATCTTGTATGCCATTTCGCCATCTTCCATTTGATTTTTCTTTTCCTCTTTTGTATATTTGCGGTCTTTACTCTAATATATTTTTAGTCCACCTATTATCTCGTCTACGTGCCGAATCTCCAGCTCGTTGCCATTTCAACTGTAAAATTCTTCTTATAATATGGTTGACTTTTGTTTGCTAGTGTATCTAAATGTTTCGTTTCTTATCTATTAGTCATATTTTGACCACATATTTTTCATGTACTCTTTGTGTTCTCGTCAACCAGTGAGAGTTCTTCTTTGTGAGTCTTCAGGCTTCACAGCCATACGTAATTGAATGTGAATGAAAGTGAATGACACATTGGTTTTAAATTTTTGCTTTTAAACAATTTGGATTTTTTTCTTTTATAATGTAGCTGGGCTTGCAAAATGTAGACCAGCCTATTTGTATTCATCATCTTATTTTTTCAAGCATGTTTTTTTATCTGTTGAGATTTGTTGACTTAAACATATTTCTTAATAATTTCTAACGGTGTACCTTTTAAAGTGATGCTTATATTTGTCGTTATCCTAGTCTTCGTTTTGTAACACTCATGCAAGACTCTAAAGAGAATAAAGTATGCAGAGTTATAATCTGCAACCTTCACCACACTGTGCATACTACGGAAATTGTAGAATTACTGAAATTGTTTACTGTATGACCTATTACAAATATTAAGTGTAGAATCACAATAACACTTCTGCCAATGTTTTTCGTAAACTTTAAAGCCGCTCCAAACAATAAAGACATAATTTACAGTATTTAAATAACAAAATTGTAATAGTAGAATCTCCACATCGCAACACATCTACTGTCCAATGCACGAGGTGCCAACCATACATCTACACTAAAATTTATTGTAACCATTATGAGGATTATGTGTATATGTGTGTATATTTCAGCTGCACAGGCTATTAAGGCCCATGGCTTAACATTAAATTTCATATATTTTCACATTTACATTTTATACCTCTACATTTTCATTTCTTTAATTTTACTAACTATTCTCCTCCACTTCACTCTGTCTCTCGCTATACTTCTCCAATCCTCTATCCCCACTCCTCTCACGTCATTTACTACTGCATCCAACCATCTCTTTTTGGGTCGCCCTTTTTTCTTTTTCTCTCATGTCCCTCCTTCTAAAATCCTTTTCGCATGCCTGTTTTCGGGCATCCGGCTAATATGGACTAACCATCGTACTCTTTGAGCTCTTACGAACGCTATTATTGATATGTCACCATACTCATCTTGTAACTCCTTATTTGTTCTTCGCCTCCACTCTCCGTCCCCTGTTCTTACTCCTCCCAGAATTTTTCTTAAGACTCTTCTCTCCCATACTTCCAATTTCACCTCCATATATTTTATTAATGCCCATAATTCGCTTGCATACGTTACTGATGGTCTTACAATCGTTTTATACATTCTTAGTTTTGCTGCTTTTAAGATTTCTTTGGATTTTAGCATACCACTGATTGCACCTACCGCCCTACTGCCTTTTGCGATTCCTTTTTGTATTTCAGTGCTTTCCTCTATGGTGTTAGATAACGTCACTCCTAAGTAATCGACCTCACTAACTTTCTTAAATTTATACACCTTTCTTTCCCCGTGGAAGCTGGTAACCGTATCTCCCCCAGTGTTTTGTCTCATTTCCATGTATTGCGTTTTGCTCTTATTTATCTCTAGCCTATACTTTGTCGCAGTTCTTTCCAGTTTACTGAATACTGTTTCCAACTCTTTTTTTGATCTGGTAATAATAGCCATATCATCTGCGTACCCCACTATCTGGTGACGTATTTGGTAAATTATTCCCCTTGTCTCGATACCACTTTCTATCAAAATTGCTTCTAGTACCAAGTTAAACAGTACTGTTGAGATGGGATCCCCTTGTCTCACTCCCTTATTTTCAGTGACACTTTCCGATACCTGCCCATCTATCAGTATTTTACTATTCGTTTTTCTTAGGGTCATTTGTACCAATCTTATGAGTTTCTCTGGAATCCATAGCTTTCTAAGGTCCTCGTAAAGTTTTCTCCTGCTGATTTTATAGTAGGCTTTGCGGAAATCCACAAATAGCATATGTAATTCCAAATTTTGCTCATTACTACTACACTGAATCATTTTCACCGTAAAGATTTGATCCAGGGTTCCTCTTTCTCTTTTAAATCCTCCTTGGTATTCTCCTACTACCCGTTCTTGGTGCTCACTCAGTCTTTCCCGACTCAGTCTCGCCAGTACTTTATACGCCACGTCCAGCAGTGTTACTCCCCTATAGTTTTTACATTGGCACCTATCCCCCTTCTTGTGTATCAGACAGACAATAGCGTTATGCCATTCTAGTGGCATTTGTTCTTGTCTCCATACTTTTATAATAAACTCGCTTATTTTCTGCTGTATTCCCCCCCCCCCCATTTATATACTTTCGCGGGTATTCTATTTTCACCAGTACTATTGTTATTTTTCAATTTGTTGATCTCGTCTTTTATCTCTTCCCACGTAGGTTCCCTTACTAGCCTTTGTGTTTTCTTGCCCACTATCTCCTCCCCTTCTTCTCTCCTCTCTTCATATTGTTCCCCCTCATCCCCAACTACCCCCTTTTAATATTCTTTAAATATCCTTGTGTATTACCTACTATTTCTCCGTCCTTATTTTTTAAAAATGTAATATTCTTGGGCTGTACATCTTCGCGGTTTTTCTTTACTTCCTGGTAAAAATTTCTTAGCTCTTTATTTATGTAATTTTGTTCTATTTTTCTAGCTTTGTATCTAAATATTTTCTTTTTAACTGTCTGCATGTTCTCTTTGCGTCTCTTCTTGCTTCCTCAAATTTCCGTTTATTCTCCTCTGTATTTTGACTCAATAATTTCATTCTGGCCTCATTCCTTACTTGTAGTTACTTTTTTGTTTGCTTCTGCCTTTTTTGCCTAAACATTTTTCCATCGTTTCTTGAACTGCAGTCTCAATTTGCCTCCACTCTTCTTGAATGTTGTTTGGTTCCTTTAATTCCCTGAGTCTGTTATCAAGTTGCTTTTTCGTTTCAACTAATACCTCTTTATTTTGCATTTTATCAATATTATACCTTATTATCGAGTTATTTGTTTCTTTTCTTCTTTGGCATTATTTGTTTTATTGAAGCGATTACTAGAAAGTGGTCCGAGTCCATGTCCGCCCCTCTAAAACTTCTTACGTCTGTAACGTATCTTTGGTGTTTATCTTCGATTAATAAATGATCAATCTGATTTTTGCTTTCCTTGTTCGGTGAAACCCACGTCGCTTGGTGTATTATTTTGTGTCGAAAATTTGTACTCATTATTTTGAATTTATTTTCTAGGACGAGCTCTATTATAATTTTTCCGTTTTCATTTGACTGAGCATGTATATTGTTGCCTCCGGTTACTTTTTTATATGTTTCTTCCCTACCTACTTTGGCATTAAGATCGCCTACTATTATTTTAACATCATATTTCGGAATCTTTTCTAGCATTTTCCCTACCTCCTCGTAGCATTCGCTCTTTACCATCAGCTCCTTATCCTCCGTGGGGGCGTGCACGTTCAATATTGTTATCTTCCGGTATTTCCCTCTCAGCCTTATCCTACACATTCTATCATTCACTGCTTCAAAATCTATTACTGCGTCCTTGATTTCGTTGCTTACAACAAATCCCACTCCCAAATATCTATTCTCACCTCCACTATTGAAGAGGGTGTAGTTATCCACCTGCATACATTGCTGTCCTTTTTGCTTAGTCTCCTGAACTGCCACTACCTCTATACCGTACTTCCTCATTATCCTTACCAAATTCTTTAGTGCCCCTTCACTATAAGTGCCCCTCACATTCCACGATCCAATTTTTCTTAATCCTTCCTTACCTCTTTTTGTAACAGTTTTCATTTCATGTCCTAGTCCGTAGCCATTTTCGTTTCCATTATTCCGTTCAACTACCTTATCTTCATTTCTTAGTTATTTTTCCCCATGTTATACGTGTTGTTTTTCTTATTTGTGAGGATTGTATGATACGAAAACTTGTAAAAAGGCAAAATAAATCAACTTCAAAGTATGCTTTATGTGGTAGTAATCACACCGCTAATTGTAAAGACTGCACAATGTACAAAGGATTACAAAGCTGCCTGAAGTCAGATATGCAACCTCAAGGTCGGCAAAGAAACCAATATCCAATACAAAGTAAGATATCATGACAATCATTACGTAAGTACATCACTCACCTATAATCAAGTAGCACAGGGTGATACAGAGCAAAATCAAAGTCATAATCTCACATTATATAAATTCTTAGAAGAATTCAAATTTGCCCAAACAATAGTAATATTAAAACCAAGAATACCTGCCGAAGACTTTGGTTTTTACCACTCGATAAATTTATTGCCCGAAACTTCCAAACTACCAAAATCTATTAGATCAGTTAGAAAACTGCATCCCAGACCACTAATTTAACTTCAAAAAATATCACTTCAGCACCACGGCTTTTAAAACCAAGTTTTACTATCCATCAGTTTTCTTAAATATAAATCAGGCCTTTGACAAGGTCTTGCACGATAGCATCTTATGCAAAATCAAATCCCTCCCCTCAAGTAAAGTGTCTTATTAAGTTTTATTCGCTTTATCGGTTTTTCCAGATAAAATATAATTAACAATATTCTGATATCAGAGATGTTTTCTGGGACTCTTATTGTACATATTACATACCGCTGATGTGTATATAGGCACTTTTACTGATGACTTGTCCCTTATTCCTGCTAGAAACTATGGCTAACTAGGTGATATATTAAAGTTAATGAAATTAAATTGCACGGTATGCCCAGCAGTGCATCTAAACAACATAACAATTTCTTAATAATATTAAGCGCACGATGTATGTCTTCATTTGAATAAGAAACTTACATGGGTACTCAGCAGAAACTCGTGGTTATCCCTACTCTGTAGCTCCTCCAAATTTAGTGCCAATATTATATCTAAACACTAAAAATGCTCGCAAATGTCCTATGATTAAAAAAGAAGAAATAGCCTATTGATCTAAAATAACATCAATTGTTATAATTATTTCTAATTGTTACTCTGTTAATAAAGCAAAATAAACTATAAACTACTTGTGATGTTACTTTGAGGTAAATTTTAAAAATTCAGATGTAAACTTGAAATATTTTTAAGCATCAATTTGACATGTAAAAATAAAAGTAAATGTTTACTGGTCGTTTTATAAACATTACGACAAAAAATTGTAGTGGAAAGGATTCTAGCAACCAACACACAAACGTAAAAACAATCTGTATGGTTTTGCCATTATCTAACTTCTTCTAGGAATAGCCCATTTACAGGGAGCAGCCGATTTAAATGCGCATACTTCAGCAAAACGCACGAAGCAAAAACTGTTGCCCGAAAGTTTTTGCACGTTTATTTAGGGCTATTGCGGTAATATTTCTCTGTAGATGAGAAACGTAACGGCCAATATAAAAACATAGCTTGACTATCCAAACAATGCAGATAACAAGGAATTTAAAAAATGAGTAAATATTTGAGATGAGGCGTAATTGTCTCGTATGTTTAAAGCAACGTAAGACATTTTCGTAAATACTTCTTCTAATTTACTTCTTGCAACTTAAATTGATTAGTTAACATCTTGGAAGCCTTGGACCTTCATTTAATAAATTTTAGGTTTGAATAATCCTCACAACTTAGATTTTATTGGTTTCTGATATTCATCATTTAAATGTTTTTGTATGCAGCAGTGCAACTGCTCCTCTAAATAAAATGTTAACTTTTAATGTTTTCAATACAGTGCTGCATGGTGCACCAAGTTTCCTAATTAGGCTTTGAATAAATGCATTAGGGTTAAGTTCATTGTTCACTGTTTTAATTTGTTCACAAAAAGCTGGACTTTTCCCTTTGTAGCATGGAGTTTTGTAAATTAACGCATAAACTACGCTCCAATGGCTTCATAACGTAATTCCGTTAAAAAAGTGAACTAATTACATTGTCACCAAAGCGGCCATTCTAATGTTTATGGTGGCCATGCAACTAAAAAACGACAGTTTCCTTGTAATCACTTGTGTGCATTGTAAGGCGAGTATCTTAATGTAATACTGCCACACATTAAATTAATATTAATTAGTTATTGATCCGCTGCGTAAGTTGCTGTAATAAACTGTGCTTATCTGATGAAACTGTTGCGTGTCGCTCTAGCGTTCGCTACACCATTCAAAATATTAAAAAGAATTGCGTTACTTATTTGACTGTCGAGGATAAAAGTCTAAATAATTGATATTTATTGCTAAAAATATTATTCTTAAATAATCTAATGTTATAAAGTTAGTGAGCATTTTATTAAATGTGGATTGTAAATATTTTTGTTTCTTGTTAATGCTTTGTACAATTTTAATTATATTGTTAAGCGAAATCTTGCATAAATAAATAAAAAAGGTGTTTTGATGTTTGCACGATGTTTGTTGTTAAATTTATTATATCTGTAAATAACATCTAGAATAAACAATTCAGAATTAAAAATTTTTCTAACTTGTATTTCTAGTAATAATATTATTTTATTGGTGTAATCAGGAAATACATAACTGTATAAATTATTGTGCTCTTGCAAACTATAATGGCTGTGAGCGGTATCAACAGTTGAGATGAAACAAAAAGTAGTATACATACATAGACAAATAATACCCAATTTTTTAGGAATGATTATCAAGAACTTATGTAGATGTAACTCAAAGTAACTTAGAGAAGAAATTGCAACACTGTCCAAAATTTGAGAGAAACTCAAAAATTTATTCATCCAACTACTCCAGTAAAATAGGATCACAAAATTAATTAACAAAATTTATTAAAGTAGAAATGTCTATCGTTTTACGTACAGTACAATGGAATACAAATGGACTTTTTACCTACAGGGTGGCGCGTAAACACGGAACCTTTTGAAATAAAAATTTCGAAGTTCAAAGAAAATTGTATTAAAAAAAGAATAGTATGAAATATTCACAGAGGGCTAAATTTTTACGATCTGAAAATTACATTAGTCAATTGTCTTCCATTTTTGGCCATGCGCTCCTCCATTCTGTTGATCAAATTTCGTGCCATGCGCTTCAGTAGGTCGGTAGGAATCGCATCACTTTCCTGACGTACTCTCGCCTTCTACCCCACTAGAGGAAATCGCAAGCAGTTAAATCATGTGACTTTGGCGTCCATTCAACATCACTAAATCGAGAAATTATGCGATTGGTAAAAACTGCACGAACAGCGGTCATGGAGGCTCGAGCAGTGTCGGAAGTGGCGCCATCTTGCTGAAACCAAGTGTTTTCATCCACGGGGTAGTGTATCTCGACTTTGTGGGTAAGGAAACTTTTAATCATTGTCACATATCGTAAAGAATAGACAGTTACTGAGTTACACACATCATCCTCATAGAAGTAAGGACCAATTATTCCTTGCGAAGAAATTACACACAAAACTGCGTTGATGCAACAGTTGTAGGTTGGTATCCGACAAATATCGGTAGTTTATTTACACTCCCGTCAAAGTGGAAGTGGGCTTCCTCAAAAATTAAAACAAATAATACTCTGTTAGAAATCAAAAGCTGGGAATCGAGAAGAAAAGAAGCAGATCGGCATAATACTAGATAATAATAACAAGTTAAAACCAAAGCTTCAAATTATAAAAAAAATGGTTCAGTAGGAATTTACTTTTCTAGTCCCAAGTTACTGCATCTTCTATTTTCAAATCTATAATACTTGCAAGTTGTGGGGAAAAACCCCAACCTCTAGCAAAAGTGTTTCCCCTCACAATAATAACTAAGTATAAAAAGTAGAAGAGGAATTATCAAATCCGGTTCTAACACAAAAATAACCAAAACCTCACTAAAAACCAATTACAAAAAACAATTAAAATTTTAAATTCAAAAAAGGCTCATGAGATAAAGTATCATTACTTGCAAAATGCTACAAGGGGTCCCAAAAAGAGCTGATAAAAATGTTGTATATATTCAATGAATTTTACGACTCTAGTGTTGACCCTTATTGTCCAATAAGTTTTCAATCAACAATTTTCAAGCTACTTAAAATTTTCTTTTTAATAGAATAAATAAATATTTAAACCAACAAGCAATAATCTCAGATCATCAGTTTTGTTTTAAACAACTTACTAGACCGTTCAGCAGTGCCACCGCATAACTAATATTATTAATAAATCCACAGAAAAATGGGAGTACTGTATCACTGTTTTTTTGGACAAGTATTTGATAAGATGTGACATTTAGGGTTTTATTAAAAATTAAAAGAGCACCCCCAACATGTTATTATTACAAGGTTATTGAAAATCGAATTATTTTTCCATACTATCACGAGTACTATAAGTGGGCATCCTGTACAGACTACTATATGTACTATACACTTGTAAATTATTAGCGACACGAGAAGTAATAGTAGGTACATTCTCGGACGAGTAAATTTTTAACAAGTTTTTATTTTTCATCAATAATGTAATCAGTTCTTGTTATCAACAACCTTTTGCCATCCAGTGTGCAAATTTTCAATGCCGGATTGATAAAAATCAATTGGTTTTTGAGCAAAATATCTAGAGATGGCATTTTGGACCTCAGCCAAATTTTCAAATTTTTTGCCACTTAGAAAATGTTGTAGGGATCAGATTAAGTGGAAATACAATAACGCAATATCGGAGAAGTATGATGGGTAAAGCAATACCTCCCATCTCAATTCATTAATGTTTTCTAGGGTTTGTCTTGCGTAGTGCGGTATTGCATTACCGTGTTGCAGAATAACGCCTTTTCTGTTGACAATCACGGGGCACTTTTCAATTAAAGATTGATTTACTTGATCCAATTGTTCACAGTAACGGTCTACATTCACAGTTTGTCCAGATTTTAGCACTTCAAAATGAATGATCCCGCGAATACTCCACCAAACACACAAAAGCGCCTTTTTGGAGTGTAAACCTGGCTTAGCTGTACTTCGCGGCGATTCATTCGGAGAGAGCCACTGCCTTTTGCGTTTTGAATTATCATAGAAGACCCATTTTTTTATCTCCAGTGATCAAGAGATCAAAAAACGCTTCTGTATTGTGCCGCTGAAGCAATAATTTGCATGTGGTGGACCTGTTAGCTTTGTTTGCTTCGGACCGATTATGGGGGACCCAGACACTTGCTCTCTTTACTTCACCAATACGCTGCAAATGTTCTTGAATGGTCGGCCAAGGTTAGTTAATAGTGTTTGACAGTTCCTCGATTGTCTGACACGGATTTGCTTCCACTTCCGCCCTAAACATGTCATTGTCTAAAGTTGTTGGTCTTCCTGATTGATACGAGTCGGAAAGATTAAAATTACCGGATTTAAACGTAGAAAACCACCTTGGCATTTACGAACGTCTAATGCACTTGGATAAACATCGCAAATGTTTTTGGTTACAACTGTTGCGTTAATACCCTTGTGAAACTCGAAAAGCATACAATGCCGGATATGTACCTCTTCTAGTATTTGGATAGGAATTTTACCATAAATTGCAAAAAAAAATTAAGTTTTTAATTATTTACGAGTAAATAAGTCACTCTAAACTTAAAATGTCTTCGGCAACGAGCCCCCCCCCCCCTCCCCACCCTAATATATATTCTGCGTTATGTACGCTAATTTTCTGTTTTTGAGATTTACTTGGTCCAAAAGATTCTTTTTCCAAGACTATTTTACGATGTTTCTAGTGTATTATTTTGATTGTGTGCTATTTTATCTCAAATAGAATGTTGATTTTTAAATATACTACAATTTTGAATATTATCACTGACTGACATGTTAATGGATTTCATTAGCTGTTACGCTGTGTAAGTTGCAAACATTTCAAATTATGTCGAGGCTTCCGATGATAAGTGTTTGCGCAGTTGCAAGTGCAATATAATATAACACTTATAATCGTTGCGACGAAAGTGTAATTTCGTCAAAGTTGATTTTATTTTTATATAGCTCTAAACGGTGTTGACGTTCGGCACATTTCTTATACTGCACATATTAACAAAATTCCACTTACTTCACGCACAGACTACGAAGATTATCACATGTTAATCCTTTATAGAACATATAATCACAACCTTACGCCTCAAATTCAAATTAGCATAAATAAATTATAAACAATATAAAGATGTTGTGGATTTTCCGCAATAAACATCCAAATCTTGTATTTTTTAAAAACCAAACATTTTTTGCTTAAACTATTTTTTATTGAAATTGTGTTGGCAATATATTATTGAGTCAGCTAGTGCTCCTTTTGGAAAATATTTTTGTCCATCTATTATATGGGCCACCGCTTTGGTGTAGTGGTTAACAGCGTTTGCTCTGCTGACCGCGACCCAGCGCACGGATGAGTTTGAGACCCGCTAGAAACTTATGGGTTTATAGGTGTATAAATAAGTTCTCAGCTTTTTTCTGCAAAATTAAAGTTTTATTTAAAAACAAACAAAAAAAGCTTAAGTATCAAAGTATTCTCCGTTGGCATCGAATGACCTTTTGCATCTTTCGATTGCGATTCGCTAGTGATAGAAGCTCACCGTTTTCGAGACGATAAAGTTATCGATGCATTTTCGAACTTCTTCTGTTTTAAGCGTATCATCAAGTGATGCTGTACACCGGAATAAATGATAATCTGGAAGTGCATGTTGGGCTATACGATGTGAAGTTCCAAGCTAACCAAGATGTGTTCTTGCGTGCCTTCGCAACATGTGGTCGTATCAAGACGGATGACTTTGCGACTTCTTTGTCCAGTAATGGCCTCCTTTCTTCATTGCGTCGCTCAAGTTGATGAGTTCTGTTGGTAGCGATCCGCCGTAACTGTTTCACCTGGTTTCAAGAGTTCATAGCAGCACCTTTCATCCACCAGATACAGAGCAAATTCTTTTGGCGTGGATGTTGGGCTTTGGAGTCGATGTCGAAGGTTTGCCAGGGTCTACCCATGATTTTTGCGTTTGGGATTGTCGTACAAGATCCATTTTCATCGCTCGTAATAATTTTATGCGAATCCTCTTTTCGGTTCCTTGAAAGCAAATGGAGTGCGTGTCAGCGTCGATTTTGTTGTCTTCGGACAGTTTATGCGGAACCCATCTGCCTTCCTTTTGTATCTTACCCATTGCATGCAAACGTTGGAAATGGCTGCGGTGGCGCTGTCTGCAAGCTCTTTTCAGTTTGCGCATTGTTTGATCCAGCAATGTCTGCAGCTCATCCGTGTCAAATGTTTGAGGGCGTCCAGCGCGTGGTTGATCTTCAAGACTAAACTCTCCTCCGCGAAATCTTTGGTACCACTTTTTGCACGTTGCATGACTTACAGCATTCTCACCATATGCAGCACAAATCATTTCGGTGGCTTCAGCAGCGTTTTTCTTAAGATGAAACGCGAAGTGGATATAAAATCGAATATGCTCTTTTGTGATTGCCATCGTGAACACAGACTATTGAGGTTATGTGCATCAAACGCCAAATCGCATGATGTTTCGAAAGACCAAGAGGGCGGACTAATACGTTACATGTAAATGGTGATTTGCGTCCTGTGAAATCTGAAGCTGAGAACTTATTTATACACTTAAGATGTGACATTCTAGTACGCAACGTTGCATATTAGTAAGTACAATAAGCACTTAAGATTGCAGTGCCAGTAAGTCCAACCTCAACAAAAAGAAATTTACAAGGTCTGTCCGGAAAGTAATGCGCCCTATTTTTTTCTGCCGCAGCAATCCGTCGCACAACGTTACCGTTTGCACGGAAGGGTGAACCTTTGTGTGAGTGCTCTATCGAAATTAAGATGAAATTTGTTCACCTGGCCAAACAGTCAACGCCAAATTCTACGTCGAAGTACTGAAAAGGCTAAATCAACGGGTCAACCGCATCAAGAGCGAGATCAAAAATTCCTGGAAGCTTCACCATGACAATGCTCCCAGCCTACACCGCCTTTGTGACAACCGACTACCTGACCAAAGCCGGCATCTCAACACTCCCCCAGCCGCCCTACAGTTCTGACGTGGCTCCGCCCAACTTCTTTCCTGTTCCCAAAGATTAAAAAATCTCTCAAAGGACAGCATTTGGGACCCTAGAGAACATCAAGGCGACTACGACAAGTCAGTAAAGGACATCCCAGTGAAGGACTTCCAGGACGCATATAAAGCTTGGAAATCTCGTTGGAACAAGTGTGTTGAAGCAGGAAGGATGTATTTTGTAGAATATTAAGTAATTGTACGAATCAGTTCAATAGTTTCCAGACAGACCTTGTATTATATGCATTTATTCTTATTAAAAATTCCAAGATATTACACGACTTACTATTACATAGTTTAAAATACAGATAACTAACACACAACAGAAAATATGAATATGAAAATAAAATACTACAAGTATATATAAACATGAAGAAATAGTTGGCATGTTGAAAATACTAGTAGCAAAGCTTCAATTTCCAAGTCTTCGATGTACCTAATTTTAATTTAGGTCATGCCTTATTTCGTTAATATTCTACCTTATTAAATATTTCTTTTCGTTTTTGATAGTACGAAGGAAGGGGGTAAGACTACCTGATTTCAAAAGATTATGAAGCAAAGGGTAGTCAGAGAGTGAGCAAAGTGATTTTAATAAATGCAGATACTCGAGAAACTTTTCCTAGAGGAGCCCCCAGTAGCCAACATATCGTGTACGACGAATAAAAAACTTTTGCTGTTTCAGTGAACGTTCGGAACACAATATGCTTTCAACTTGCGCTCCTGATAGAAAATTAATTTTGTTATGGGCGGGAAACTTCAAAATCATTAGTTCTGTAATAGGAAAACGAGAAGTAAGACTTCAAAACGCGCAAACATCCATGGAGATCTCTGATGCCTTGCGAGTGGCTTACTCAGTCACTAAAAGTAATTGAGTAGCTGCGTTCACTTCGAACAAGAGGTAACAATAGCAGTCTTCTAAGGCGCATTGCTTGCCACATCGCTCTGCATCAGAGATGGTGCGCGACGATCGGGCAGTGAGAATGAACATATGAGACCCTCAATTTCTCACTTCTCAAGCCGTGCTCCCATGCGGGGCGTTAGGGCGTTACCACTACCACCACCAAAATAGAGCTACATAGATGTTTTCTGATTTATCAATACGGTGATGTCTGCTTGGTCAGTCTTGCTGTCGGATCTTGTGTTATATGGCTTTTACCTACGGAGAAACACATTTCCCTAAGGTTCAAAAACTTTACAAAATGTAACAAGTTAAGAAATGAAGAGTATTCCTTAACATATGTTGGAAAGAGTAAGGAAGAATTTCAGAACACAGATCTGAAGTATGGAACACCCCTTGGTTAATAATCTGTTTAAAAAACATTGAAGTAATAGTTCCATTTCTGTACTTACATTATGTAAAAATAAATTTTTTATACTTCCTATCATATTTTCTTTATTTAACCTGGAAAGGGGAGAGGGGTGCTTCAGCCTGTATTAAAAAATTGTTGGTGAACGTGTGATTTCTTCTAATTTTGGTTCATAATTTATTATGTTTCCTAGTTGTGTCTAGGTTTTATTATATTGTTTTTTTATTACACTAACTGTAGTTTATCTTTAGTTTTTATATTTCTTATTTATACTTTGGGCACGCTTTTAAAGTGTGTTGTTTTAAATGTATATTTGAAGCTTTTATTTTTATTTCAATTTATTATTTTTGTCGGGTATTTTTATCTAACATAATGATTGAATTATTTATCATTTATGTGCTCTATCCAGATTTTTTTGATGGAACTTTGTAGTTTGAGGTAAGAGAAGTTTTTATATGCTTTTTGCGGCTACAATAAATTACAGGTTTTAGTTAATAAAGTATGTGATTTATATCAACATCGTTTTATTTTTATTAGTAAACATGGGGGAAGGTTGTAAGAGAAAGGTAAACTTTTTAGTTGCGCCAAGCGCACGGTCTCTTATCGAACTTCTCCCAAGCAATGCAATTCTTTCAGATACAGTTTTACCGGGTATAAAAAGTAGTTTACGACCAAACTGCTTATACAGCACGTCGTTTACAGCTCGCTTATTTTTCTGCTTCCTAATAGCGCAGCTACGGGTTTTGTTCCTTTTTACCTGTTCTTCGAACTTCCGATTCAGTTTTCACGAAAACCGCGACTCCTTCAGCTGCGCCCTTTGCCGTTAACAAAGAGAATTAAAACTTTCGTTTTTGGCCGTAGCGCAAATTTTAAAGCCCCCGAAAGCCTCGTGCCGCACCCGAACTTCCGCCCGAAAGTTTTGTTGTACTAATATCACGCCCGACAGGCACCTCACTTCGACTGGTAATTTGGAATTAACGTTCTGCTGGCTAATGCCCCAAAAGGCGCGCCTCGGCGCTCCTCTCGGCACATGGCAGCCATAAGTTGTCGGGGCGCAGAATTTAGGGCCCATACAAGTTCGGGAAGAATTCGCCTGATTGCTCACGCCCTCATTTGTAAGTTTGTGCGCGGCAATTGGGCAAATAATGAGATTATCCGCGCCCCGGCGGCAACTCGGCCGCGGCTGGAGGACCTCGTCCCGCAGGAAATCAGCCGCGCGGCGATGCCTCCGCGAGCTACGGGATTTCACTCATCAGGGTGCAAGTTCGGCGAGTGGGTCTATCAAATCGAACCAGGACGTCTATAGGGCTAACCGCGGAAGTTTTTAGGCTCGCATCGCGTACTTTTGAAGATGCAGGATACTTTCATGATATAGAAAAAATAACTTACATATTTTTGAAAGTTAAGGTGTACTCAAAAATATAATCACACTTACTAAGTTGTTTTATTGTCAAATTTATAAATTCAAGTTCCACTACTATAGTTATAAATACAAAAATAATAATAACAATAATAGGTAAATACATAGGTAAATCAGAAAGTAAAGATAATTTCCATATAACAACTTTTGTTTCCTCTGGTGCAGAACAAATATACGTGTCACTTTTTGACATAGTCTGCCAACCTAAACAGGGGTGTTCTGATATCGTTTGCTTCTTGATCTCTTTGAAAAAGAAGTGTTACGATGTCACCGATTGCCGAACTTTACCATCCAAGCAGTGTCTCCTTTAAAGGGCTGAAAATGTAATTAGACGGTTTTGGATCAAAACATCAACTCTCTGGATGTGCTGGGCGACTAGTTCAGTTTTCATTTGTTACACATGTTTTCTCCTTAAAAAATGTTTATCTACTCGTAGATTTTTGTTGGTCCATAGTGCGTGCTCCATACTGTGCCAACATCCAGGGATGGATTTCCGCAGATTTAACCCCTATTACCCACAGAAAACCCACTACGGAGCTTTGTACCTTGATTGTGCATTTAGTGAGTGGAGGGATCATACTTCTACCCCAGTTACTTTCTGCCATATGACTAAATAATAGAATGTTGCGCGACTAGCTATCCATCATCTGTTATGCACATGTGATATTGCGCGTTAGCGCCACTCTCGATTTTACTGCGCAATTTTAAAATTGCGTTTACTTCTTGATACACCCTCATAGTTTATAAATTTATAAGATTGTAATACTAAGATGGTTTAAAATTTTTTATTTTAGTCTGTCAATATTCTATCACTCCTTTGTTTTACCTGTAAGGACAACCCGTAAATTCTACAAATATTCATTTATAAATGCATTTGCTTTCTAAATTATTGGCCAAAAAGAAATAGTGACAAATTTACAAAACAATAAAAGTTGAAGAATATAGTTGATGTATCTACAATTAATATTAAAAATATTCCAATTTTCCTACAACACCCTTGTAAGCAGGTCCTTGGCATAACTTGTCTTTGCCTACCATGATTTTCGTTTAGTTGGCCTAAAAAATTAAAATAATATTTACTGCTGTTTACTATTTTGGTTATTAACTTAATTTAAACAAAGGATTGCTCACAAAGAGATATTTTTAGCGTCCTAGGCTGGCAATATCTCACCCTCATTTCCTCAAATTTTTGCAAGGCGGGAACGTATACATTTTTAACTGGATCGGTTTTTCCCTGATTCGGGAAAGTGGACAAATTTAACTTTACAGTCGAAGCTCCGCTCGGCAGAAGAAACCAAATGGCCGTGGCATGCGTGCTTTTTGAGTTCGGCAATGATTGCAAGTGCGTTCCCAATTGGCAGGCCCCTCAATTGTAGTGGCGAACCAAAAAAATGTATATCCATCTGAGCTCTAAAAAATGTAATAATGGACAACGATTAAAAGCAGCGGCCCTGTAACTTAGCCGCGGCCACCCGGCTCCAGACGCACTGCAGATCGATGGTCTATTCGGCAAGGAGCGAGAGCGGCCTCGACGTGCGTGCACGAACGCACGCACCTCCACGTGTAAATCAAGAGCTCAAGGCACGCCATATTTCATTGTTTACTTTCTGTTCAAACGTATATATAGAAGAAAGTAGATAGATGTGTGGTAATATATATCCACATCCCCTTAATCAATGTTGCTAAAACGTCCCAAATGCTTTTTAAGAATTCTTATATAAATCTGTTTTTGATTAATTGTTAAGTAAGTTAAGACCTATTTTCAACAGTTTTTTTTTATTTATGTAACCTTTATGCAGAGTATTAAAAATAACCAAAAATTTCCACACTCTTGCAGCAATAGACGTAAGCTTTAATAGCTGTACCTGACTTATTTTTCTAGTTTTAACTGCATTCTGCACATATAATTCCCGACAAATAAGCGTAATTTGCAGGAAATATTGCTTTATTACATCAATATAAATAAAGCTGATGCTATACCTTATCGAAGCCTGTACTAGGAGTGTTCTATTAGAAATAACATGCAAAATAAATTGTGGTGACCTTGACGTGGAAGACAAAGAACATTAATGATTTCAAAAAAAATCTAAAACGAAGAATTAAAGGAATTAGTAGATAGAGATTCATGTCAAATGCTGCAATAATTTTCAGAAATATTACTATGTTCCTTTATCCCTTTAGGCATCTAGGACATCGAGTGTTTTATCCATGTTCTGTTCTTTTCTCTTTTGTCTTTTCTTTTCTCTTTCCACTATATTTTGTATGTTTTTCCCATTTCTTTTTTAGTCCTTTTAGGTCTATTTCTATTACTAGCCTGAAAGGTTTTTTTCCTTTCATTTTTCATATGTGTCCTATCCATTTTAATGGATGTATTTCTTTCTTTGTTACTAGTCATAATTTCTCACTTATTGTTATACTTTGCATTCGATTTTTTTGTATTACTAGTTATTTTTCCCAGGCACTTTATTTCTGTTGACTTTATTGTCAATTTGTGCCCGTACATCATTGCTTAGTTCTATGCATCGTACATTAGAGTTTTGTATATTCTCAATTTTGTTTTACTTCTCTTTCCATAACTAAGGTGTTATTTATCGTGTAATGTACTTGGTATGGTTTACCCCCTCTGTTTTGAATTTTTTTACCTACTTTTCCATTGTTTATTACTAGGGTTGCAAAATACATATAATTATTTACTTCTTCTAAGACCTCGTTATTAATTTTCTTTTTTCATTGAATTTTTTTTTATTGATTACTTTCTTCACTTTACTTTCGTTTATGTATATTTGTAACTATATCTAGTTATTTTTTTCATATATATGTATGTATGCCGTAATTCCTCCTGGGAGGTATCATTGGCGCTCTTTCATGGGCTTTTTAATCCTTTTTGGCTGGATTAGTGCCTTTAGTTGTGATTTCCGTTTCATATGTCCTTGCTTGATTTTGCTTTTACTTTTATTTTCTTCCATTCTTTCCTGCTGGTCGCGGTCCGTCTCCAGTTTACTACGTTCATTCTTCTTAAATCTCCCAATACTCCATCCTTCCATCTATTTTTGGGTTTTCCTCGTGGTCTTGTCTGTTCTGGTTTCCACTCGGTTATTGTCTTTATCATTCTATTTCTATTCGTCCTTTCTATATGCCCTAGCCATCTTATTCGCTGTGCTTTTATTTCCCTGATAATGTCTTCTCGTTTCAGTTCTTCTTCTATTTTCTTATTTATTTTTATTCTATATTCGTTGTCTCCCATTTTCACTAGTCCTAGGATCTTCCTCATAATTTTTCTTTCGAGAATACGCAGTTGTTCCTCCTCTTTTTTCGTCATTCTTGTCGTCTCTGCTGCATATATTATTGTTTTGTATACTCTTATTTTTGTTGTTTTCGTGATTTGCCGGTCTTTCAGTAATGGTTTATATATGTTGAATAATTTTACCCTCGGTGAATTCTTCCTTTTATACCCTGGTCTCTGTTATTTTTGTTGTTTATTTCCGTTCCTAGGTATGTGAATGTTTGTATTCTCTCAAATTTGTGACTTCCGATTTTGTATTGGTTTTGGTTATCTCCTTTTCCTCGTTTGCAGCACATGTATTTTGTTTTCTTTTCATTTATTGTAAGACCTCTTGCTTTTGCTTCTGTTTCGATTGTGTTAAGTGTTTGTTGTAGTTTAGTTTTGCTTCTTGAGACTATTACTAAATCATCGGCATATGCCAATATGTGTATCTCTTTGTTCACAATTGTGCCTGTTTGGTCTGTTTTTCGTATGATGTTCTCTAGTGTTATGTTGAATAGGTTGGGATCTCCTTGTCTTACCCCTAAGTTGGTTTCAAAATATTTTGTGTCCCCTTCTTGTAATTGTACTGTCGCTTCTGAATTCCCCATCGCCATTTTAGTTAGTCGTATTAGTTTCGATGGTATTTGGATTTCTCTCATATTCTCTAATATTTGTGGTCTTTTAATTTGGTCAAAAGCTTTTTGAAAGTCTATGAATAAGAGATGTAATTCGATATTGTATTCGTACGCTTTTTCTATTATTTGGTTGATGATATGTATGGCGTCTACTGTTGATCTGCCTGGGCGGAATCCACATTGATAGTCCCCGATTTTATTTTCCGTATGGATCCTTAACCTCTCTTGTAATATACATGTAAAAATCTTGTATGCTGTGTTGAGGAGCGTGATTCCCCTATAGTTACTGCATATTTCTGGGTCGCCTTGTTTATATATAGGTATGATTCTTCCCTTTTCCCAGTCTTTTGGCATCTTCTCTTCATTCTAGATTGCTGTTATTAGTTTGTGTATTGTTTTGTGCAGTTCTTTCCCTCCATATTTTATGATTTCTCCATTTATTTCATCTACACCCGGGCTTTCACCATTTTTAATTCTTTTTATAGTTTTTTCCACTTCCTCATAAGTTGGTTCTTTGTCTATGTATTCATTTCTTTCATTTACCATTTCCCTTTGCTCTTCATCTTCTTCCCTGAATAGTAGGCTTTGATAATATTCTCTCCACATACCTTTAATATTTTTTGCTTCATAGTATGTTTGTCCTTGGTTATCTTTCATTCCCCTTCTCTTGATTGGGTAGTTTCTTTTTGTTTTTTTTATGTTTTTATACATCTCTCTAGTACAGTTGTGTATTCTATTGTTTTCTATTTCCTCTATTTCTTGATCTATCCATTCTCTTTTTTTCGTTTTAAATTGTTTGTCTGCTTTTTTCTTTATCTCTTTATATTTTTCGTGGTCTTCGTTCTTTCCTGTGTTTATCCATTTCAATCTAGCGTCTCTCTTTTTGTTTATTTCTCTGTCACATTCTTCATCGAACCATATTTTATTTTTGTTATTTTTTCTGTGTCCTATGATTTTTGCCGTTATATCCATTGTACATTATTTAATGTTTTTCATTCATTTTTGATTTCTTCTGGTGCTCTCTCTTTTGGTTGGGTTATTTTTTGTTCAATTCCTTCTATATATTTTTTCCTGGTTTCCATAATGTTTAATTTTTAACTGCCCATTTTCTTCTTTGCTTTACTTTTGTTATCACCAGCAAGTGATCTGTGTCTGGGTTGGCACCTCTGAAGGTTCTGACATCTTGTACAGCTGTTGCTATGTTTTTTGAGACTAACACATGATCTATTTGGTTGCCCTTGTTTCTTCCGGGTATAAGCCAGGTTTCCTTATGTTCTCTTCTGTGTGGGAATTTGGTGCTACTTATTACTAGGTCTGCTGCTGTCGCATTATTACATAGTTTTAGTTCATTGTCATTTGTCTTCTCATGAATAGTGTGTTTGTCTGCAACCCCTCTGAGCCATTCTTCTTTCCCCACCATTGCATTAAAGTCCCCCAGTACTATAAGGATGTCTTGTTTTTTTATTCCATCTGTTATTTTTTCTAGTTCTTCATAAAATTTGTATTTTTCCTCCTCCTCGGCTTCTTCCGTTGGTGCGTATACATTAATAATAGTGATATTTTTTGGTTTTCCTCTAATTCTTAGTGTTGATATTCTTCCATTCACTGGTGTAAATTTCATTATTGTTTGCGTTGAGTTTTTTAGACTACATACATAATATATATATATATATATATATATATATATATATATATATATATATATATATATATATATATGTATGTATGTATGTATGGCGTTTTAAAATTCTCTTTTACTTTTTATAATTAGTACTGTTATATCTATATATTAAATATTTCATAAATACTCGCTGCATTTGTCTGTTATCAACCTTTATCTTTATTCTGTGCTTATTACACATTTTCATAATTTTTTTATAACTATAATAAACAACACTGGACTCAAACTGCCCTCTTTTATTACTTTTGTTTATTGTTAATTTATTTGACATTTTCCCGTATACGCTACTTTTTATATTATATTATATATTTTTCTATATACATTTGATACTTTTTTCTCCGTTGTTCTCTTGGATATTTCTTGTTCTTTAGTTCTGTGAACTATTTCATTTATCAGTTCATTGTTCTAAACGTTTTCTTCCCCCAATTCTTCGTTTATCGTTTTCAGTTCATTATATTTGTCTTTTCTATTTCTTATCTAAGATGTGTCCATTCCTTTAATTTTTTTACTTTTGTCCAGAATTGTTTTTATTTTTTATAACTTCTGCTACTTTTATTTCAAAAGTTTCTTATGCTGTTCTTCAACCTCTTCATTATCTCCAGCTTACGTTATTAAGTTTTTTTAGATTTATCCTTTCCATCGTTTTTACTACCTTTTTACTAACCGTTTTCGGGTTTATTAAAGATGAATGTTTCTATTAAAAGTTTATGATTCGTATTTGACTTTGCTGTTTTTGTACTTATATGTCTTTCCTATCCCTTGATGTATATTTGTGTATGCTTTTGTGTGCAAATATTAGGTTTTTTATTACCAGCTTATTTTCTCTGTAAAAATTTGTATTTTATATAATATATAATTTTTTTAATTTTATTTTTTATATTTCAGTCTTCTATTATTATGTGTTTCCTTTTTCTATATTATGCTGTTTCCTAGTCTTTCTTAAAATTATTTTTTTATCTTCAGAAGTGTCTGTTATGGGCGCCCAAACGTAATTGATATGTTTCTATTTCTTTTACTCTGTTTATCACTTCTGTTTCAAAGAATCTTTTGGATTTTTTTTATAAAAGTTTTACCTATAAATGTTTGAGTTTTACTTATATTTAATATTTCTCTATCATATATTAACATTTCTTGTATTGTTTTAGTTTCTTTCCCATGTAGTGTCTTTATGTTGGTATTTTTATTTCCTCTTTATTGCTTGTTTTTCCTTTATTTTCTATTAGCTTACTCTAAATCGTTTTCCCATCTATTACTATTGTCTTCGTAGTAGCTTCTATCCTTTCTTCTTATTTAGTTTTTTATAATAATGCTGTCTACCTTACTTTATTTACTTTTTGCAGTTTAGCATTCTAATGATACCTTTGACACACTTCTTTTCTCCGTTCTTTTCGCAAGTACTCTTTAGTTTTGTCTTCTTAATCGTTATTTTTTTTTTGGTTATCCATATTTCTGTAGATGTAAGTAACCTGTTGTCTCATTCTTTCGTTGTGTAACTGTTTCTTATTTTCATTTCTAGTAAATTGTTTTAATTTTTTTTTATTTTCAGTCCTTTTACTACTTTATTATTTCTGCGTTTATTTCTCTCTTATTTTTTGTAGTTTGGTATATAGCGTGTATATTTCTTGATTTAAGTTTTTTTTGTACAATTTTGACCCCTCTTTAAATCTGTTTTATTTTCTGTATTTTGTTTGTTTCTAATTTCTGTTTCAGTTTGTTTTTAAATTGCTGTGATTTAATTACTTTCTTGCTGTTTTCATTTCTGTTTATTTCCTTTCCTCAGTTTTCCTTTCCTGCTTTTGCTCTTTTGGCTATATTACTTATAATTAATTAATTATGGTTGTTAGTACTTCCGCTGTGCCTCTTTATTTGTGGAATGATTCTTTTTCAAATTAATGATCGACTCTCGTAGGTTACCATCGTGAGTTTGTTTTAGCGACCAGGTCTTTTATTTTTAAAAATATCCTGGTATGTTTTGTTTACTGCAATACCCATTCTCTATCTCAATGGATTTTCACTTTCTATTACACACATAAACTGCCTTCACTTTTATGTTTATTCTTCATAACAAATCGCTTGCTGCATAATTTAAAATTTATAAACATTTTAAAGCTATAGGAAATATTAACGAAGAAACAAAATGGGGTCCTCATCAATTAAAGGAAAAATATATTAAAAGGCAAAACGTGTAAAATTTTACAAAAAAGAGTATGTCGTTACATAGCGTTGCAACTGAAATGAGAATGAATATATTTCATAATCTCAAACTTAAAAAATTAATTTTCAGTTATCGCTAACAATCAACATTAACACCAAAATAAAACATTTATGCCAAAACCAAATCAAAATATCGCTAGGAATCTTTACAAAAGTCAATTTGAACCAAACATTGAGGGCTATAATTCTAAAATGTGCTAAAACACATAACGAAGTGGGCAACGCTTAGTCATACATGGAAAAACAAGGCAAACATATATTGAATTCGTTTGACTTGAATGTCTCCCCCTTGCCGCGTTTAATGTATATTGCTTTTTCCAACTACGACTTGTTAAGATCAATGGGATACGCGCTTGCAGGTTAGTACTTTCAGCTCATATGAAGTCGTCTAAAAGTGAGTTCGTAAATTACCAGACAGATAAGAAAATGTCATAGTTAACGACGCTTAATACTATAATTAATGTGGGTTTAATTTTGGAAAAAGGCAAAACTTTGAATTATTATATTATTATAACTTATATAATTTTATGTAACACTTGTTCATAGTACCCACCTAATTGGCTTGCATATTTTACACCATATTACGTATATATGTATTTTGGACATCTTCACGTGGTCGTTATCAAGACTAACACAATTGAAGTTAACATAACTTTCAAATTGTTAAAGATAAAAAGAAAAGCATTTAGAATCATTCACTAACGTAAAATAAATTTTTGTCATTATTAAATATTATTGTTTATATATCATATTATTGTTGCGCCATATTTATTTAGTTTTTTTATTGTAAGAAATGGTAAGCTCTAACGTCCCGCGTGGGAGTGAGGCCTGCATACTGAAAGGTTAAGGTTCTCATATGTTCTCTCTCTCTCTCTCTCTCTGCCCGATCGTCGCGCACCATCTCTGATGCGGGGCAATATGGTAAGTACCGCTCTTAGACGGCTGCCATTATTACCCCTGGTTCGAGTAAACTCAGGTACTCAATTATTTTTAGTGACTGAGTAGGCCACCCGTCAGGCATCAGAAAGCACCGAGATTTGAACCCGGGTCCCTCCGACCGCAGCCCGCGCCTCAACCACTAGACCACACTGGCGATCATTGTAAGAAATGCATTCCGAATAATTTCTTTCGACATCTGTATTAGAAGACCTAGTTAATAGGATGGTTTAATGTTCCACGTATGTGCTCATGATGTATTTCTTGATATTAACGCTATGTGTGGTCGTCACTGAAGACCTTTAGGTTACAAGGATAGAAATTATAGCTTTTATAAAAATATTATCTTATAATTAATGTACAATACTTTTTATTCGGATTATCAATTTTTATTATTCCTTTCAAGCTCAATGAATTTTTATTTATGGGTATAAGATATGTACTAAACGTGATGTTTTCTTTGATTAATTCACAAAATTTATTTTAATATCTGCCTGTTGCTTTAAAAAATGCTTGTCATGTAACAACTAGTAGAAATGCTAAATAGACCTAATAAAGCTTTGCTTGCGCTTTAAATTTACATAAATTCTTTGCACTCCCAGAAGTAAAATATTGCAGCTATCTTATTAGTTTGACATGCCTAGTACATTTTGTGCGTCTATTTAAAATTACAAACATAAATGCAACAAAACCTTATTTTCGAAATCGCATGTTCGATTACGGCCAGAAATAGCACAATTCCGTAACTGCGCCATGTAACTCAATCGACTTTTACAAGTTAATTTAAAAGTTGCGTTTTGATTTACTTTGCGCTGAAATCCAGAAAGTAGCGCATTGGCTAAAATTAAAAATCAAAATGCGCAGGCTGAATAATTTGATACCATGAATAAGAGGATCAGTTAAGTTAAATGTTATGTAATGCCGATTAAACAAAAATTTGTAGAGTACAGAGTTAATTTCTTATTTACGTGTATACAAAGTTGCGTAAAATACTACAATAAGTAATTACTTTAGTCACACAGAAACTACTTTACTTTGAAAAATTAAACATTGTAATAATACATTAATTACTATTATAGATAATATTTTGGAAAAATTAGATTAGAATTAGAATTAGATTAGAATAAACTTTTTGGTATTTGCAATTTTAATTAATAATTAATAAACGTTTTATGCTAAAAATGTTTGGTGATTTAAAAATATTTAATAATTTTCGTAAATTTAATTAAACTTGAGTGTAACATTAAAAAGCGGCGCTCCTTATATAACACCGCATAAGACATATTCTATGGTTTACTTAAGTCTTTATTGAATGTACTTTCATGCTCTCATCTAATATGGATTCCACTCACCGTTATTAATACATATGGCCTGGCAAGATCAGGGCATGCATATTATAACATAATCCTTGGTAACTTTCGTACTTCTTAAGAGCGTTCCAACTTGACAACCATTTTTACTTTCCTTATCCTATAATAAGGAAAGTAATGTAATCGGCGGAAATTTGACCTACCCAGTTCTTCACATTTCTGGACGAAATATAGCCTCAGGACACCACAAATGTTGGTTTGAGCCATTGGTTCGTGTGTGTGTGTGTGTGTGTGTCTGTCGGTCTGTCAGTAAACAGGATATCTCGAGAACCATAAGAGCTAGAGACTTGAAATTTGGTATGCAAGTTACTTGTAGGTGGGGGACGCAGTGCGAAGCTTTTGGTAAAAATCGGCCGAGCCGTTTGGTCGCAAGGTCGCAAAATCGGTCGCAAAGCGGTCGCGAATCTAAATGGTTGAAGATACAAAAAATTTATGAAAATAAAAATGATTTGTTATCATGAGATAAACATGAATTTAAAATAAAAGTTGGTAAAATAGGAACTCGGAAAAAAAATTGAAGCTCAGGATTTTAATATACCGGGTGTTCATAAAATGTTTCGGGAAATTTATATTACCGGATAGATCAAACCGAGACGAACAAAAAATTACAATGAAATTTTTTGATCCGAGCTCAAATAAATAAGTTATAGCCGATTAAAAATTAATTAAACGGACCAATCACAGCGCGCTCTGTGAGCTACCCGGCCGACTGCGGGAGGACGGGGGGAGCGCTTAGCCGCTAGGAGGGAGCACGCAAGCGATAATGGCGAAGGCTGTGCGACCGAGCTCGCACGGTTACCTTCAGTGACGTAGCAAAATTTTAAGTACGAGTCAATTATTGTCTTGTACTGTTTATTTTAATCAGCTTTCGAGTGTTGGACTCGTGCCTCATCCTTTTTTAAATTAACAAATTTTTAGACGAGAGCAGCGCAGGGCCGAGACTATGGACCCGGTATAATATATAATAATAGGATAAGGAACGTCGTGTGATGTTCACAACAGATTTTCTTTTAGACATTTTGACCGACCGAATGAAACTAATAACACGAACTGAGGGTGATTCACAGATTATACATTAGTTTAATAAGAGACAAATTTCTAAGAAAAGTATTAACACAAACAAAACAAAAGAAATGTTGAAAATCAGGGTCAGAAAAGGATGACCAAACCTTTCTATTGTTCCAAGAATATCTTTATATCTGTACATGCAAGTTACTGACCGGAATGAATGAAAACAATCCATAATAACGTTAATTTTTTTAAACTTTACTTA
This sequence comes from Sinelater perroti, assembly GCA_036346155.1. Classification (NCBI taxonomy): domain Eukaryota; kingdom Metazoa; phylum Arthropoda; class Insecta; order Coleoptera; family Elateridae; genus Sinelater; species Sinelater perroti. Next base: position 913,792 of record JARFIY010000077.1, read on the forward strand.
AAATATTTGATATTTAACAATATTTGGTAGTCAATTATAGTCGGACTTGACGTCAACTATATCCGGACTCTTTTAACATTAGCGTAGTATATATGGGACTGGGACTTAGTAAACGGTCTACTATAACCGAAAATTAGCTATATCCAGGGTCTACTATAACCGGACTCGACTGTATATACTACCATGATTTGCTGATCTGATACAATGTCTAATAAAAAAAGCTTTAAAATTTACTTTATTTTTAAATTACTCAATTCCAAATTATTCTGGTTTAAGTAAATGTGTACTCTATATTTATATCTTTTCTATATTATATTTTCTTTTTTATATTATTGTATATCAAAGAATGTTCATGCAAATAGATTGGAAGGTATGTATTGTGTAAGTATAAGTTTAAAATAGAAATATCAAATTATGAAATTTAGATTTTAATTCATTGTTTTTTATTATTCAATTTCAAATAGTAATAAAGTGAAACCGAATCGATTATATATGAGAATTGCCATCGCTAGTATAGGATGCCGTATTGTGTAGAAGTTAAAAGCAAATTTATTTTCTTCGGTACCCCATCGAGATGATATTTAGCCCGCATGTATCTATTTTATGTACCATTAATCTAAATTGAACATAGCTGATGTAAATAACTTACGCGATCATTTTGAAGATCTTCTATCCCATAGAGGGGCCATATATGTAATTGTTGTTAATAAAGTAGTTTCACTACACATCAACTTATGGTAGAAAACAAGGCAGTTTTTTTGTAAATCGCCAGTTTTCCATGATTAAGGAAATGCACCTAAAATCTGCGACTGTCAAAATGAAATTAAAGAACTTCTACTTATTTTTTGCTATTTTCATTTGCGTTTCACATTTACTCTCACATAGCTCAAATTTTGTTGTTTTATTATTTTTGAAAATTGAAGAAACTACAAAAGCTTGTCTAAATTGTATGTGGGCGAGTCAAATATAAACGAGATTTTCTGTCCCACTACTAATATCTTCTTCTTCAAGTGCATACTCTTCGGGAAAGAGTGTTTGCGATCATGATTCGGGATACTGCAATTCTAAACAGTTGTGATGATGTCAGTTTATACCAATCTCTTAGATTTCTCAGCCAAGATATACGTCTGCGACCTGGTGGGCGTCGGCCGTTAATCTTGCCTTGTAGTGCTAGTTGCAATAACCGATATTTAGTGTTTCTCATAATGTGGCCGAGGTATTGCAGTTTATTTGTTTTTATTTTCCCAATACATTCTGTTTCTTTTTGCATCCTTTTCAAAATTTCCTTGTTACTCACTCTGTGGATCCATGGAACTCTAAGCATTCTTCTGTATGTTCACATTTCAAAAGCCTCTACTCTTTTAAGGGCATCCTTCGTTAATGTCCACGTTTCAGCACCATAAAACAGCACAGAGTACACATAGCAGCGTAATAGTCTGATACGTATCTGTAGATGTATCTCGTGAGAGCATAATGTTGCTTTCACTTTCATAAATGCTGAGCGGGCCATTTCTATTCTCACCTTGATTTCTTGCAGACAATTACACTGATCGTTTATCCATGAGCCCAGGTAACGATATTGAGATACGTTTTCAATTATTCTATTGTTATGCCGTAGTACTATTTGCGTTGCTTGAGGATTTCTGCTGATCACCATTGATTTTGTTTTTGTTGTGTTTATGGAGAGACCGAAATCTTGACTAATGACTAATATCTGGTCCAGCATTTTTTGCAATCCTTGAGCTGATTCAGACATTAATACCGTATCATCGGCATACCTTATTGAGGTTATTCGTTCTCCATTTAATAGTATTCCATCATCAGAATTGTCAAAAGCTTGTCTAAAAATCTCTTCTGAATACAAGTTGAAAAGTAAGGGTGATAACACACATCCCTGTCTTACTCCGCGCAGAATGTCCATTTCTTCCGTACTGTGTCCATAAACTCTTACACCTGCAGTTTGGTGCCAGTATAAATTGGTTATTACACGAATATCAGCGTGATCTAGTTGTATCGCAGTCAATACTTCAAGGAGTTTATCATGTTTGACTTTGTCAAAAGCTTTTTCGTAGTCAATAAAGAGCAGATATGCATCTTTATTTACATCACGGCATCTTTCTAATAAAATTCGCATAAACAATAAAGGTTCGCGTGTACCCAATCCATCCCTGAAACCGAACTGATGTTCTGTTAGTCGTTCTTCACATTTCTTATAGATCCTGTGATGTATGATTTTTAAGAATATTTTGAGAACATGGCTCATTAAACTTGTTGTTCGAAAATCTTTACACTGTTTTGGTTTCTTAATTTTTGGCAATGTTACAAACACAGAGTGTAACCAGTCTTTTGGAATTGTCCCGCTTTTATATGTGCAATTGAAAAGATCTACTAGTATTGGGATATTTTCGTCTTTTATCAGTTTCATAATTTCAGTAGGTACCTCATCTGGTCCTAAGGCTTTTCCTGTTTGTGATGATTTTATTGCTTGTATAATTTCATCCTTTATTATTTCTAGGATATTGTCTTTGTTTACATTTGTATTTGGTTTAACACCTCTGTCATCTTTGAAAAGATTATATGTATAATTTTTCCATTCTTTTATTTTATCTTCAATTGTGATAAGAATTTCTCTTTTTAAGTTTGTTGATATATTACCTTGGTTATTCTTATACGCTCTTCCATTTAATTCACGGACTTGCTTATGCAGATTCCTTGAGTCATGTAATTTTTCCAGATGTTCAATGTTTTCACATTTTATTTTCAACCAATTACTCTTTGCTTTTCTTATTTCTTTCTTTATGTTTTTGTGCAACTCCCAATATGCAACACTATTATTGCATAATTTATTAATCTTCTTCTTTCCATCATTTCGAGTATAGTATCCATCATCCAAGTTTTTCTTTTTTGCCTCTTTTCTGGTTTAAGCTTAATACATTCTAATACATTTTCTAATTGGAGGAAATTGTAAAGAAATCAACGTTATGATTAGACAATGCCGAGAGTTTAGTAGAAAAACAATATTGAGAAATAAATTGTTTAAATATTTGTTTGCTAGGTGGTGCAGTTAAGCTGAATATATAACGCACATAGAGTTAACATAGAGATGAACACTATTTGCATTAGTGAAGTTATAGGATGAAATCGGAGGCTGAAAATTGGCAAAATATTTGCCGAAGTGTGTGTTAGTCATAGTAGTGCCCAATTCGTAATCAAAGGTATTTGCAAAATAAATCCACTGTGTTTTAATGTTGAACAAATTGTTATACTACTTGACAACAAAGAATCAAGATTAAATTTAGTGTTAACAATGGTTAAAAGGGCTATAAAAACGCCCCAAACGTTTAAAAGCGCATATGGAGTTTAATGTTTACCACAAACACATTTTTTCGGGTGACATCGACGATTCAGGAAACGCCGAGAGAATGCGGATGATGATAAACATTCGGGCTCATTAAATGAAACGATGACCGAAGAAAATGTTGAAAAATTTCGCGAATTCTTAAAGATTAAAAAAAATGTTTAGCGAGATTTGTGGAAGCGGAATTCGTATTCGTATTTTAACCGAGGAACATGGTCTGAAGAAGCGAAATTTAATGTTTGTTCCACATTGATTAACGAATGACCACAACATTGCGCAGACATGATTAGACATTCGAAGAAACGAAGATTCTTAAAAACCGATTGTGACGTGATGTTTTTAATACGATCCAAAAACCAAGCATCTCTGTACTGAATGGTGATCACTACATGAAGCATATCAAAAAAATCTCGTTTAGAACAATCAAAAGTCAATATGATGTTCATTAGTTTTTACGATTTTAAGGGATTATCTACAAAAAATTCATTCCAGATGGGACAACGGCTAATGACGAGTATACTTTTGTTGTGTTGAAGCGTTCGGTAGGTCATATTTGTCGTATTTGCCTTAAATATCAAGAACCAGATAGTTGGCGATCCTTGCACAAGAATGTTTGTTAATTATCATTCATTTTTTTAACCCCAAATCATATTTATCGAATTTGGCTCACTATCCACTATTTTCCATTCCTCAAGCTGCATTTGTCGATAAAAGGAAATGATTTTGTATTAAGGGTTAGACTACTGTAGTGGCGAAAAAATAAGCATATTTTTGGGATTTTTTTCCAGCAAGACGATGAAATGTATCAAAATTCTGAAAATGTTTATTATTGTACAAGTTATGAACTATAAAAATTAATTTTTTCAAAGTAATATAAAAGAAAATGACGGCTACAAAGCTATTTGTCGATTATGCCTTTTTTTTCCAAAGGTGTACGGCCGGACCAACTGCTCCTGCAATTTTTAATTCAATTTGACAAAAAAAAAAATTTTTTTCGTTATACATCTGAGTAGCTATAGAAGTACGTAGGATTTTTTCGATACATAATTTTTGCAAAAATGGCGCGTTTTTTAAGAAAAGTTCAATATAATTAAAAAAAATTATTTATAGAAAAAACTATGCAATATATCGAAAAAATCCTTCGCACTTCAATGCAGAATGTAATTGTAAATATACATTTAAAATTTCAAGTCAATCGGTTAAGATTTGTTCGAGTTGTGAGTCCGTCTGACTTGAAAAATGTAATTTCCAAAAAAACGCGATTGAAGTTTTCGGTATTGAAAAATCATTAATAAATTTTTGTTTTAATCAACGACAGAAAGTAATTTGCTGCACTTCTGCTGAGTACTTCTACTGAGGAAGAATAAATAAAATGTTTATTTGAATTATTTTTTGATTACTTTCATTTTTAAGCCATTTCGTTATTTTTGGAACAGATGATGTAATACCTAATATAAAGAGCCCCCAAAAATATTCTTATTAATATTTATTTTCAACTCTTTCTTTTATTTTATTATCTACAAAAATTATAGCATACACTTTAAGCGTACAAAAAATTATTATATCAATTTTTATAAACAATCAAGTTATTATTAATATTTTTGAAATTCCATAAAGACGTTCGTAAAAATCTGAAGAAATTACAAGCCAAGATATACATTGCACTATTTTAATAACCAGCCGATGCGATACGCCCATCGCTCGTAATCAGGACTGCACGTGTCAAGTCTGCAACGATGCAGGTGTGCTGTCTGTCACCTTGACTACGGAAACAAATGGTATCATGAGCCATTTGGCATATGCTGATGAGTGAATTTTTAGTTAGTCGCGGTTTCTCGGTAGTTAACGTTTAGACGCAGCCTTAATTGTTTTATAACTATTCTCGTTCACGCGCATGAATTTCGTAAACTAAAAAAGTGTGGTGAAAAGTCATACGTGAAAAACTACCAATGAACTGCAAAGAATTCTGCATCAACGCCGACTTCATTCGTGCAAACCTTATCTACATCGCTAAAATGGTAAGTTTTCTGAACAGTTAACTATTATGTTTTATTGTATAACTATATATTGGATTAAAGGAAGCTTTCTAAAACTGAAATTTGGCAAAGAAATACGTCATCGTCGTTAATGTTTATTGAGAAAAATTGCTTATAATTATTGATATTTTTTAAATAAATTATTAATATTATTTATCTTATACGAGGCACAATAGTAAAGTAATAAGACTTATTATAGGATAAGGAAAGTAATGTAATCGGCGGAAATTTGACCTGCCTAGTTCTTCATATTTCTGGACGAAATATAGTCCCAGGACACCAAAAAAGTTGGTTTGAGCCACTGGTTCGTGTGTGTGTGTGTGTGTGTGTGCGCGCGCGCGCGCGCGCCGGTCTGTCAGTAAACAAGATATCTCGAGAACCGTAAGAGCTATACTTGAAATTTGGTATGGAAGTTACTTGTAGGTAGGGGACGCAGTGCGAAGCTTTTGGTAAGAATCGGCCAAGTCGTTTGGTTGCAAGGTCGCAAAATCGGTCGCAAAGCGGTCGCGAATGTAAGCGGTTGAAGATACAAAAAATTTATGAGAATAAAAATGATTTGTTATCATGAGATAAACATGAATTTAAAATAAAAGTTGGTAAAATCGGAACTCGAAAAAAAATTGAAGCTCAGGATTTTAATATACCGGGTGTTCATAAAATGTTTCGGGAAATTTATATTACCGGATAGATCAGACCGAGACGAACAAAAAATTACAATGAAATTTTTTGATCCCAGGTCAAATAAATAAGTTATAGCCAATTAAAAAATAATTAAACGGACCAATCACAGCGCGCTCGGCGAGCTTCCTGGCTGACTGCGGGAGGACGGGGGGGAGCGCTTGGCCACTAGGAGGGAGCACGCAGGCGATAATAGCGAAGACGTGCGGCCGAGCTCGCACGGTTCCCTTCAGTGACGTAGAAAAATTTTAAGTACGAGTCAATTATTGTCTTGTACTGTTTATTTTAATCAGCTTTCGAGTTTTGGACTCGCGCCTCGTCCGTTTTTAAATTAACAAATTTGTAGACGAAAGCAGCGCAGGGCCGAGACGATGGACCCGGTATAATATATAATAATAGGATAAGGAAAGTCGTGTGATGTTCACACCAGATTTTTCTAGTAATTTTTGTTGCATGAGGAACTATACGTTTCCGATAGGATTAGCTTCATCGGATGCGATGGCCAATTCTACTCGTTGCGACCTTCGGTGTTGCAGTTTAATATCCTCTTGCAAGATTTAACGTCATTATTTTTACCGCACCGCTGGTTTGTCGATAATTAGACACTCCGTTATCTACTTGAGGTATTTTTCAGCGTTACAAGTATAAATGAGAACTCTTCTACGAAGTAGCACTAAAAGTTTCCGATCCAATAGTATTCTAGGGGTAATAGAAATAAAACAATGGGGTTAGTTTTCAATATAATTTTTATTAAAAAACTACTCTAGAGTTTTATTTATTTGCAAAATCTCTCAAAACAACCTCCTACATTTCTACATCGTTATAAAATTTTCCTCCATAAAGTTTTTGTTTCAGTTTCAAAATATAAGTAGTTAGTCCTGTGCATTATATGATGGAATATAAAGCGCCTAATTACGATAAATTTTGCTTTGGTTGTATATTCTACTGATTGTTCTTTTAATGTATTTCCCAACCACCTTTATTTCCTTTTTTGATATCTAGAATAATTAGTTTCTGTCTGGTTCTCTCCCATAAAGCTTTATTTGAAATAATATTAAGCCATTACATACCAAAAGTTTTTCTTAAATATTTAATTATAAAAAGTTGTAATTTTTTGTTTTCTTTTTTGTTGTTGCTTATTTTTACAACTATATACATTGTATTCTTACTATTCGAATTAAAAATAAGAATTTTGCTGTAAGTGATGTTTCTTTTGCTTGCCATATGTTTCTGATGCAGTAAGCTGGAGTACTACTCTCGGTTTACCAATGTGCTTTTTTCCTCAATTAGCAAAATTAGCTTTGAATCCCGAAAGATCGTTATTTAAAATCGATCACAAATTGCTCTTTTGACCAAAAATTGGAATATCTTTTTGGCACTAATCTTATTCATATTTTTTTGTTGTTTTTTTATTGGATTAATGCAAATTTACAATCTACTTAATAAAGTAATAAGTAAATGGGTTGAAAGAAGTTCACTTGAGTCAGAGGCCATCCATAGACGGCTCTCTGGATTCACTTAGCTAGGTCTTCTGGCCATGTTCTGTTAAGTTTTCTATTTTCCATTGGTTGTCTGAACAGTTCATTGATTAGCTCGTTGCTGTGGGTTATGCTTCTATTTTTATGTTTAACAGAGTAAGCACTGATGATGTCGTGTATAAACGGTATTTTGAGGTCGTCGTGTATGGTGTTGTTGGGGACATACCAAGGTGCATTTAGTATCATTCTGATGGTTTTAGATTGAAAGGTTTGTAAAATTTTTGTATTAGACGGCTTGCTGCAGCCCCATAATTCGACACCATATATCCAAATAGGCCTAAGAATGGTTTTGTATATGAGGAGTTTGTTCTGTAGTGAGAGCTGAGATTTACGATTTAGCAACCAAGACATGTTCCTCATTTTTAAATCTAATTGACGTCTTTTTGCCTTAATGTGTGTTCTCCAAGTTAGTTTTGCGTCAAGATGAAGGCCGAGGTATTTAACTTCTCCTTTGACAGGAATGGGAGTGTTATTGAAGGTAAGAGGAGGACATTCTGCTCTTCGTGTTGTGAACGTGACTTGACACAACTTAACGTTTAGATTAATTTTCCAGTGCGTAAGCCAAATTTGGAGTTGATCAAGATAAGCTTGCAATTATGCAGAAGCTCGTATCGGATCGAGATCTGTAGAAAGGATGGCTGTATCATCAGCGAACGTTGCTAGTAGTGTATCCTCGCTAGCTGCTTTATCAGCGGTAAACAGTAAGTAACAGAAAGGTCCGAGAACACCAGAGTTGATAGTCTGGTAGTCAGATAACGAGTCTTCGAATTTAACTTGGAAATAACGGTTGAACATGTATGACTTAAGGATGAGAAACAATTGATTTGGTAAGTGTTGTTTAAGTTTGAAAAGTAAGCCTGCACGCCACACCCTGTCAAATGCCTGTTTTACGTCTCAAAATGCTGATGTACACATTTGTTTTGCTTCTAAGCTTTCTTTGATTTTATTAACGATTCTATGGCACTGTTGGATAGTGGAGTGATTGGGTCTGAAGCCGAATTGGTGGTTAGGGATTAAGGCATCTATATGTGTTACGTTTGTAATTCTGGTGAGGATAAGTTTTTCGAAAATTTTGGACATTCCAGGAAGGAGGCTTATTGGCCTATAGGAAGTGGCATCAGTAGGAGGTTTTCCTGGCTTCAGTATCATGATTATTATTGCATACTTCCATAGTATCGGATAGTAGTACAGGCGTAGTATGCTGTTATATATGGTTGTGAGTAATACAATAGCTTTTCTAGGGCAGTTTTTCAGTACTTCACCTATGATGAGATCATATCCAGGAGCTTTATGAGGATTTAACAGACTTATTTCTTTTTTGACTTCTGCAGGTGAAATAGGCTTGGGTGGAAGAGACATCTGACAGGGGGCGTTTAAGAATGTTTGTATTTCGACATCATCTTCATCATAGTTGAGGATATCAGGAGCGGAAAATACACTAGCAAGGTGTTCTGAGAATCTGTTGGATTTTTCAATATTCGTCCGCGCCCAGCTCCCATCAACTTTTCGTAGATATGGAATAGATACTATGGGTCTATTGAATTTCTTTGTCGCGTTCCACAGGGAGTGATCATCAGTAGATAGATTGACGATGTAGTGTTCGAAGGATTCGTTTTTTGCTTCTTGGATAACATTGTGCGTTATTCGATTTAAATAAGTTTTGTCAATTGGATTCCTGGTAGTCTGCTACCTGCGCCGAGCTCTGCGCTTTGCGATGACCAATTCTCTAATATGAAGCGGAATGTTCTAATTGTTGCGGGTGAGGCCATGGGGTTCTGGAGTAGAGGTCCAGGAAGCGCTTTGTATTAACGTAGTTAGGTACTGCACAGCTTCATCTATGTCCTCCTTATCTTTTAAGCGGATATTTAGTGATATATTATCGTTGATATGTTGACGGAATAGGTTCCAATCAGTCTTTTTGGAAGACAGTCTCTGTTGTGGCTTTTCCATATAATACTGGTGCTTAGAGTTATTATTACAGGACTGTGGTCAGGTGCAGATCTAAATTGGATTCAATATCACTATGTAGGTCTGAGATTACCTTGGTTATGGCAAAATCTAATAGGTCGGGGATTTTATTTCGATCGGTCGGCCAATAAGTTGGCTCTCCAGTTGACAAATAGTTGAAATTATTTAATTCTAAAACTCTCAATAATGTTCTGCCTTTAGAGTAATCAGCCTAGATCCCCAGGCTGTATTTTTAGCATTCAGTCTCCGGCAACTAAAAGTGTGAGCCGAGTCGTTGGAAGAACTCGAGGTATACATCGCATGTTATAGAATAACGTGGTGGACAATATATTGAAGCAATTGTAATTGGTCGGAGAAAGTATCTACTTTTATGATGGCACTTTGAATTTTGTGTGTTATGTATGGTTGAGTACGTGATGTTTTATTGAAGATCTGATTATGATTGCAGACCCTGCGTGAGCCGCATCATCAGGATGGTTAGCATAGTAAATGGAATAGTATGGTATTTTAAGAGTTGTCCTTTGTGTTGAATGACTTTCAGCGATTAGGAGGATATCAATTTTATTTATGTTAAGAAATAGCGTAAGTTCCTGAATATGGTTTGATAAGCCATTTGCGTTCCATTCTGCAATTCTAAGTGCAGGAGCCATTATTGAGTTAATTTATTGATAACTGTTGTCAGCATGGTTAGAATCATACTGTTCTGGTTGAGTAATTGATTGAACATATTCTTAAAATCATTAAGGAATATTATTCATATATATTATTCATACGAAGGTGAAAAGTCCTAATTTTGCTGATAACTTTTTTTTTTACTTTTAAACGCCTATTTTGCAGCACCTTGTGTTCGACAAGAACAAAGTTTTTTTTCAAAAGAATTCGACTGACTGATCTGCACGTGGTTATGGTCGATGTTATCTTGGCCTTAAGAAAATTGATTTTACATATTGCAACTAAAACATAAAGTAAGCTGATGTTGAGAGTTTCTTACTTGCTATTCTTATTAAAAGAAAAAAGGAGACGATGCCTGAAGATTAACAAACATAAAATCAAATATAACGGTACTATAATAAAGATTTCACAAATAGTACTTGATGTATTACGTAATTATGTTCAGTGACGAATTTTTCTTTGAGTACGGATTTAAGAAAAAAGACCTAAACAATGCAGGGCTGGTCTTCATTAGAGTGGTCGGTTAAGCACTCTGTTAAAGTCCACCTCTAGGGTCGTTTTAATTTACATAGATTTACAATTAGTACTACGAGAAATGAATGTGTATTTTTTCGAATGTACGTAGTTATTATATTGTAGAAGATAGTCGATCCAGTTATTTTTTACAACACTTTGTATAATCAAAATTATGTATTTTATTTTTTACGCCGTCAAGTGGAATCGCGACACCAAAAACTCCTTGGAATGGTAATAATTTGGGTGGTCTCGTTACTATCCCTCGATGATTCCTCGTCGGAAGCGTTTCATTCCTATGTCTCACTTCCCCCTTTTGGAGATTAGGAGTTCGAAATTCGCTTCTGTTGCTTCAAAGGCGGAGATGTTTTGCAAGCGCCACTCATGTGTTTGGTGCCTTTCCAACTTCTGTTACCTCCGCACGGTATAAGCCTCTTCTTTAAATTTCTTCTTCTTTTTCCTCTTCATCTTCTTGCTAGCGCTCTAGCACTTCTTGTTCTTTCTCTCTTTTTCCGTTTAGGAGAGTTCTGCAGTAGCTAGCCATCTTGGCCCATCTTCTCTCGTCTGTCAACATTTCTTCAACGATTCGAAGAGTGCGTGCCTGGCGTTGTCCCATGCGAATCCGCAGCTTTGGAATTTCGCTTTTTTCCTATGCTTGAATTTCAACAAGTAACTCCCAAAGCAACTGTGTCCGCTAAATGCTTGCGATAGATAATAATCCGGTGCACAGTGCTTCCGTTCTACCCATTCTTTTATACCGGAGACCAGTTCGTGCGTCTTTACCTTTGTCAGGCATGTCCCACTCGACTTGCCACTCGTTTAGCAGGTTGTCGCGTGCTGTCTTCTTTAATTCCCCCTTCTCCGTTGCGTTATCTCCTTGCTGTTACTGGATTTCTTCTTGTGCTGTCCATATTTTTGCTCTTTCCTTTACTAGGAGGTGTATGGGTGGCATGTCAGCCAGTACGCACGCTGCTTGTTGAATACGGTCCTTAAGCCACTGATGACACGCAAGGCCATCCTTCTCTGCACTGATCCCATTACTCCATTCTATATAGCAGAATAGAGTGAACTATGTTGCTATGGAGAATTTTGCGATCCGGCTGTGGGCCATCCTATAGTAGACATCAGCCGTTGCCCCAACTCGGTCTGCTTTCCTTGTTGACTCAGCGACATGCACCTTGAAGGACCAGCTCTTGTCGATCCATACTTTCAGGTACTTGATGTGGTCTCTAAACGGGATCCTAAAATGGCTTAGCTCTAAGGAGGGCGGCACGAACTTTCTACGCGTTGTGATCAGCACGGCCTTCGTTTTTTACTCGGTCAGCGTAACTCCTTTAGTCTTCATCCATCGTCTGACTTTTTCCAGAGCCTCGCTGCCGTTTGTCTCTAGCTCTATCGGGCTTTCAGCGATGACGGTCACGAGGGCATTCTCGAAGAAGGCTTCTATGGAAACTCCTATTGGCAGCGTCACGTATACGTGACACTATTTAACTAACCTAAAATGTTTAAGATTTTGCTTTTCTTTGATGTTTGACATCTGGAACATCCTTCTTTAATGTCCAACAATAATCAGTTAAAATTCTTGCACTCCATTGTCCCTGGTATCACTTTTTCATAGTAGAAATGTCTTGGTAAAAACGCTCTTCCTATTCGTCGCTGACAGAACCAAGATTTTTAGAGAAGAAATTCAGGTGGGATTCCAAGAAATGTATCTTATAAATAAGGGACACATTACAACCTATACCTTTGTATGACCCACGATCTCACGATAGTTTAGTGCTTTACGATTTCCTAAAAAATTTTGGATAACACTTCTCTCAATTCTTTATTTCACTTTAATTTGCATTAACCAAAGCTCGTATTTGAGAACCTACAAAAATTCTTTCCTTGAGTGTAGGTTTCCTTATACTGGCAAATTTTTTCTTCAAATAATGAAATGCAGCATTATTGTCATCCATTGCTTTAACAAAATTTTTGAAAATTTCTAGCTTTACGTAAAGAGGAGATAGAATAATATTGTCAAGGTTGACTAGTAAACAGTATACAACATTCTTTTCTTCAAGTATCAATAATTTACGCTTGGGTCATTCCTTCTTGATGTAATAATTTTTCTTGTCCTTACTGTTCCATTCCAAAAAGCTACAAAATTTAGTATAGCCGAGCTGTAAACGTATTAAAAATGCAACAACTTTTAGGTCGTAACATAGGGCCCAACAATATTTGTTGTACTGAATTTTGCCAACAAATTTTTATATTTTTATAGGTTTCTTGAATGGTAGCTATCGGCCCAGAAAAAAATTTGTAGTCATTGCGCAAAAGTACCTCTTTCAAACTAATTTCTGATGCATCTGTGAATAGTCTCCACATCGTGGGTTTATGTGCATGACCAAGGAGATCCATCACATAGCAAATATTGTTACAATAAATTAAATCGTTTTTTTTTTTAGAAAATAAATATTAAAATTTTTCTTGGCTGTTACGAAAGTAACGCACTTCTTAAGTATCCCTCTGAAAGAAATTCCAGCTTTTTAGCATAGAGCCCAAAACTTCAGCTTGTTTTTTAGACAATTACAAATCTTGAACGAGATCGTTTAAATCACCTTATGTTCACAGAAAGAGATATTTGTTTCAAAGGTAGGATCATCCTACTCTTCACTTTGAACTTCTATAACAGCTTCTGATTCATTTTCTGTAACTAGATGTACAGGAGGATTTGGTGCAAGTAACTATTTACAGCGAGGTATAAGTCTCAAAGCAGATGGTAAATTTGGCTAATTTACTTTGTGTTTGAATTCACCACTAATGCTTTTAATTTCTGTCATACAAAAATAACAGTGTGATGAGTAAAATCTCGTGGTTTGCACCACACCATGCAAATGGTAAAACATTTTTGTCGAGAACTCTTGGCCCGATCAGTCAGATGGCCAACACAAGAAGAACAGCTTTATATGAGGAGCCCAGCTCTTATCCTGGTCACCCATTTTGTAGTCAAAATGTAGTTCACAACATTTTCACTAGGAAAGTCATACTTCGCAGTTGATTTTTAAATGTTATTTTTTCACATATATAGTAAAGCTATCTGGATGATTTTCACACTTTCTTGGCATATTTCATCACTATCTAACACAAATCACTTGTACTCTAGATATAACACAGTAGATAAAATAGAGTATAACCTTATTAAGAGAATGCCTGAAAAATACTGAATTGTTTATAATAAATTGCGACATGTCTAGCGCCATGTCGCTACGGTATGGTGCCTGAATCATTCGGCTATTTTACTATTTATTTTGAGAAACACGTAGATCGATGCTTCTATAATTGTAATTTGATTGTGCCTAGTTTAAAATATTCTTTTACAAATATAAATTGCCATTGAAAATAAGACCTGATGCCGAAAACGCAATACTAAAAAGTCGTTGTACAAAAACTGTGATTGACAGAAAAATTTTGATTGGATATTTTATTTTGGCATAAAAAGTTACAATAGAAACAGAATAAACATTTTATGAGCCAAAAACCTTGCTAACCAGTGTAATTATTAGTCATAAAAATTGTACGAATCAAGAGGACACTTAAAAATAGTAACTGTAAATTTAGTTCAGAAACAAAACTATTATTAACCTTTCCACAAATGCTGCTATTGCGTGTCGAATGTTCTGTTTAATTACGTTAGCAGCCTATTTCAGTTGATACTGTAACAGATATAACTGCAGCGTCACTGTTAAATTAACTTAATGTTAATTTACTTATAATGCTGTTATTAAATTTCAATAAAAAAATATATAACTATCGTCACTGTAATATGATAAACATCTATCCTCAGTGGTGTCACGGTAATATTATAATTATGTATAATAAATTTTCACACATCAATATTGTCAATTATAACTATGATTTTGGACAGAAAATTTGTATTTCAATATTAGAAATAGAACGCCATAAACTTTCAAAATTATTTAAATATTTTGTAGCTAGTCTCAATGTGTAGTCAAATGAAATCGATTGCCTATTAACGTTTAGAAATTACTATTGCTGTTGCAACTAAATTTATTAATATTATTGTAAATTTGTGTTTAGTAATCTGAGTAAATAGAGATCTACCTCTTTAAAGATTGTTTCGTTGTAAAATTATTTAAAGTAGTAGCTATTGCAAATAATTGATTATATAGTAGATTTGTTTTTAAGTTTGGAAATTTACTAGATGGGTTTCAAATCGGTCGTAAAATGACAAAAGCCCAAACAAACTCTCCTATTGTTAGGGGAAACCATCTACTCTGTTACAATACGGTAAAAGTACAGTTGCATAAATTAAACGCAGCAATTAAAGTCTCTACCAGTAGAACGCCTACATGCATTGACAAGAACTTCAGAATTGTTCAGCATGATTTAATTCAAACATAATACCTGAAAAATTGATATTTGCTTCTAATCTCTTATAAATTCCCATAAAAATCACTAGTATAGTAATTATCACGTTCAATTTAACAATCACATAGCAATGATTCACACAGTGTAGATAACATAAAAAAATAGAAATAAAAAAAATGGTGTGGAAAATGGAACATCAAATTGGCATCTCTCTTCTAATCAGACTCCCATAAGTGCTACGCTAAGTACGCATATCATTTGCCTACTCAACGCTTTTAAGCTCGTTTCAGCTAAAACAGATTGGGATGCTTTTAGAGCTGATATCGACGAACATCTCAATACCAATCCCAACCTGAAACATTCTGACGATCTTGATGCTGCAGCAAATCACATCACTTGTGTAATACAAGAAGCATCTTAGAAATCTACCCCAGTGACAAGTCGAGATGCGAATACCACATACAACACAACTATAAATATTCGCGAACTTGTTGCAAAAAAAGAAGAGCCAGAAGCAAATGGCAAAGAAGTCAAAATCCTATTGATAGAAACACATACAATAGACATAAGACAACTAAAGTCAGCATTGCAAAAAATCCAAAATGCTACGTATGAAAACTATATTGCTGCGTTATCAAAAAATGACCATTCCATTTGAAAAGCGATGAAACAATTCAAAGAGCCAGTTACCCATATCCCTCCTTTAAAAAAACAAGACGGTAGTTGGGGAAAAACTGAATAGAAAAGGGCAACCATCTTCGCGGAGCATTTATCAGCAGTATTTAGTCCACCTTAGACAAACAACAACAATAACGACTAAGAAATCAAGAACTTTTGGACAATTCTTGCCCAATGATATTGCCTATTCAATCCTTTTCCCCGGCGAAAGTAAAACACGAAATATCTAAAGGAAAAAACTATAAAGCTCCTGGGTTTGAGTTAATTTCGCCTCTATTACTTAAACAACTGCTCAGGAAAACAATAGTGGTACTGATCATCATCTATAATGGTATGATAAGGTTAGTTTACTACCCAGTAACTTGGAAGTTCGCAAAATAATTATGATCTACAAACTCGGTAAGCCACCGCAACATGCTGAATCGTACCGACCCATTAGCTTACTTCCAACAATGTCCAAAACATTTGAAAGACTCTTGTCGAAAAGGCTTACGCAGGCAGTTGATCTGAATGAAATAGTACTATCATACCAGTTCGGTTTCAGAGAGCATCACTTCACAATCCAACGAACGCACAGAATAGTGAATGAAATAGTTAAAGGTTTTGAGGAGAAGAAATTATGCACTGCCGCCTTCCTGGACGTAAAGCAAGCTTTCCACCGCGTGTGACATACCGGACTATTATACAAATTAAAGCTTACTCAAATCCTATCTATCCAACCGCTACTTCCAAATAAAATTCAATCTGAAAACATCCACATATCATCCCATTAAGTCAGGAGTGCCACAAGGTAGAGTGCTGCGACCTTCGTTTACCTACTTTTTACTGTCGACATTCCAACTACAGCTAGCTTCTTTGCGGACGTTACTGTCTTAATCGCTACAAACGAAAACCCACAAGTGGTGTCAGCTAACCTTCAGCACTACCTTAACCTTCTCGAAGACTGTCTTGGCAGGTGACGAGTAACAGTGAACCAACTGAAATCAGCACATGTCACATTTACAAATAGACATTTTGAATGCCCTGAAGTAACAATAAGCGGTATCCGACTTCCTGTGAAAAATTAGATAAAATAACTACGATTAACATTGGATCGCAACTAACACAGAAAGCACATATGAACAAGAAAATACAAATCAACCTCAAGCTACGACAGATGAATTGGTTAATCGGCCGGAAGTCCAAACTAACAACTGACAACAAAATTCTCTTGTACAAATGTATAATCCGACCTATTTGGACATACGGATTTCAACTTTGGGGTTGTGCTAAAACTTCAAATACCAAAATCATCCAGAGACTACAATGTAAAACACTAAGAATTATATTCGATACTTCGTTTTCAATATCCCCATAATTTTAATGGCAGTGTTCACTAAATATTTAAAGATAATACCCTGTTGGATAATTTTTCCGTCCGCTTCAAGCTTGTATTTACGGAGTTTCTTCGACGTTATCATACCTTTAGTTTTTACCTTTGCATTGAACTTATTTGTAAATCATCTTTGTTTTTCTAACTTAAATAAATTGTTATTCGTAGTGATTGGTTTTATTGTTATGCATAGTAAAACTTCATTTATTAAACATTAAATTTATTATACTTATTTTCTAGCTGTTCGGTATTGTATTTTGAATTACGATATTGATGATTACTTTTATTAATACCACTATTAAATATATTTATATAATTATTTTGGTATTTATCTTGCCATGTTTTTCCTATTTTTCAAGCTGTCTATTGCCTCCTCCTATTTGTCACTGCTTATTATTATGTTTTTGTCGGTAATGTTTGTTATGCTCTGCAATTATTCTGTCTATTCTATCCATACCTTTTCGTCTGTTTTATAATTTTTTCTCTTTGCTGCGGCTTTATTTGCTATATTGGTTTATGTTAGTTATAATGATCACTTTTTTCTTTTTGTGTTTTTTTATGCATTTTTTCTTTGTTTATCCTTTAATTTTCTTTAAAACGATAGATTGTACTGGCTTTTTTATTAATGTCAATATGTAACAGTTCTGATTCCTAGTACTTCTTGGTGGGCTTCTATGTTTAGTCTAATTTTTTTCAACTATTTTCTATTACTTTGTTATGAGATTTAACAATTACAGTGCAACCTCTATAATCCGAACTCACGTTAATCCGAACGCACGCTAACCCGAACGGCATAATTACAAAATGATAGTCCGAACGCTGCCTCGGTAATCCGAACGATAAACAAGATCTGCGCCTAAACGGAAAGTGAGCAAAGAAAAGATCACCTTTATGCCTTGCTCAAATGCGTCTGGATCCCACAAATTAAAATTGTTGGTCTTAAGTAAGAGTATGAAATCGCGTGCTCTTAGAAATGTTCAACTTCTCGTTTCATATAAAAGACAAATGAAATTTTTACTGAATATGTTATATGTTATATGTATACATATGTTTTTGTAATGTGTATGTTGGAGGATGTTCTCTTTTGTGTCTAGTGATATATATAAGAATAGAAAAGTACATACATATATACATATTTACGTTATGTTATTGTTTATGGTACATAGTTCGTTAATCCAAACGATTCTCTAATCCGAAGAGGCCCTGGCAATGAGGTATTCGGATTAAAGAGGTTGCACTGTATTTTGCTTAAATTTTTTTGTAAAGATTTATTCAATATTTAGCTTTGGTGTCTTAATATTTCTTTAGTTTTTATTTTGCTCAACATTAGGTTGTTGATTTATTGTCAACTTGTAAATCATGGATGTTCCTTTCTGTTTAAAAAAACTTAGATTGAATCTAATCAATACGCACATTAAAATATTCTGCTCTCTTTGATATTGATTATTCAAAATAAAAAAAGACAAATTAACTAACTACAAAGAAGCTTAACATTTACTTAAAATAAGCTTTTAAGATACGAGTGACTATTCTGAAGAAATAATGGGACAATGTTTGTTGGCGTAACGTACAAAACGCAATTTGTACTTTTTTGTAGTAATTTTTTTTTGTAATCTAACAATAATGATTTAATAATTTAACAACGAAATCAACTGTTTTAATTAGTTTTTTCTATAATGCTTACACGTGGATGAAAATTAGCGGCCTGTTATTTTTATAACTTTATAACCAACCCCCAGTAGTTTTAATTTCCCAGAACACTACTAACTATTTAGTTGCTAATATTTGAATTTGCTTTGCGCGACACTTAATTAATATCCACTATTTTGAACATGACGGTGCCTCCCCCACTGCTGCCGAATGTAATTTTTAGCTCCAGACTTTGTGGTTTTGTTTCCCATGTCGTTATTACGCTTTGTAAAGTTTAATAACGCAAAATGTTCGAGCGCCAGTGTGTTCGCATAACTATAAATGTATTGTGCAGCAAAAAGTTGCTTTACATATTAAGCTCAATTTGTATTGAGAACAACGCAAATAAGCTTTGTCGTTTGTTCAGCTCACAAAACAGCTACAATGGCATTAAAGAAGTCAGCTCCATAAAAAGGACATTAATTACAGAGATAAAAAGTAACTTAATGTTGTGAATTCGCGTTCAGCCTTGTTTAATAATAGCCCTGGACTGAAGCATTGGTTCGAACTTTCAATAAGCGTGCTTTTAATAAAAACTAAAATTTTTATAGTAAAGGCATAATTTATATAGAAACAAATATTACAAAATAATACAAGAATGTAATGTATTAAACCTGACTTTAACTGATAATATATTTTTTAAACATTTTTTTATTGTTATATGAAAATTTTTATTGGCATTTAATTTGCAGTGTATTCATTTTAAGTGAGTGTGATTGGTTGCCTAAATACTAAGGGTGTTTACAGTACTTGCATTTTCTCTTGTACCTTTTTTGGCATTTAATGTTTTTTAAATATATAATTTTCTGCAATCAAACAAAATTTGAATAATAGATTTTGGGTAATTTGCAGTGTTGTTCTTAAGGGTAATAAAAATAAAAACAAAGCTTGTATATTTCTAATAAAAAAAATTGATTTGTTTTCCTATACATAGAAATTTAAAAATAAATATTATGGGAAACATATATTTTATCCAAAAATAATAATTTAATGTTGTCAATTTTACCATTCAATTTTCTAACACTTAGTATATTCTTCTTTTTCTTCCTTTTCTTTTAGGATAAGAATGCGGCTTATTTATTTGCCCAATTACGTCCCCACTTAGTTTCTTGGAACGTGGAGGTCCACGATTCTAGCCATCGCTTCGGTAATCTACCAGGTCATCTGCCCATTAGGGGCATCCCATCTCTTGCTATTAATATAAATCTCTCTGCTGCCATTTGTGACACGTGTTTGTTCCAGCCTTTTCTCCTTCCCAGGACCTATCTCACTGTATATAGTATGTCGCATGCTTGTCGTATTATCGTATTTGGGATTCCGTCTCTTAGGGTTTATTTCGGTTGCTCTTAGCATGGATTTCGTTTTTGTGGTGTCAGCTCTAGTTTTGGAAGAGGATGTCATTATTGGTCGTACACTTTTAAATATACACATCTTTTGCACAAGTTTATTGTTTCATATTGTGTGTTTTTAGTGCTACAGATATACTTGTAGCTTTGTTTATTTAGTTTTTTACTTTACCAATTCTATTTTGATGCACTGTTAGACTCTCATCTACTGATTCGACATGACTTGTTCTATTATAGTGTAGTCTATGGCTGTTTTACAACGAATTAGATCTTTTGAAATTACCATAGCTTTTGTTTTTTGTACCGATATTTTTATGTTACGTTTTGTAGCGGTCAGATGGAAATTCCGTAATAAATTTTGTAATTCATCTTTGCTTTTAGATAATATTTTTTAGCGCACTTACTGGTACTGCAACCTCAAGAGCTTATTATGTCCACTAACATGCACTTATTCTAAGACATTCATACACACACACACACCCATACGTTGAGCGAAACTTGAACTCGCCTGCGCCGGCTCGAGATCTAATGAACGAATATCTTGACCACTGAGCTAACGGTGGCAGCCTTTTAGATATTATTACTGCATGGTTTGTGTAGTAAAGTATTTTTATTTTCTTTTAGTTGTTTTATATTCTTATCCAGCAGTTTTGACACTATCAATGATTTTATCCATCACAAGATTGTACATCAATAGATTTAGAGAGTCACCCTGTCGCGTTCCTATAGCTACTGGTATGTCTTCTGTTAAGTTGTTGTTAATTAACACCTTTGTCATCGTGCTTGTGCTCAATTCCTGTATTGCCCTAATTATTTCAAGTGGAACACTTCTTCTTACAGAATGTTAATGATATCTGCAAGTCTAATTCGGTTGTAGACTTTGATGAAATCTATGAAATATATAAACGCTGGTTTGCTATTCTATGGCTTTTTCATAACCTGTTATAATGTAAATATAGCATTTGTGACTGACTTCCTTTATCTGAATCCCTGCTGATCTTAATTAGTTGTGATATGTTTTAGCATTATGTTTTGATGGTGCGGGTAAACAATTTTATTTTGGAATTTAGGAGTGTTATGCCTCTCTAGTTGTCTGCTTATTTTGTGTCACTTTTCTTAAATGTAGGGATGGTTACGCTCTTTTTTAATTCGTTCGAAAGCAGTTTCTGTATTTATTTTTTTGAAATAAAATTGTCAATTGGTTACATACATCTTTACCGTCGTATTCAACCAGTCCATTTGGTATACTATCTGTTTCAGACGTTTTTCTATTTTTTAGCTTTCTCGCTAGTTCTACATTTAATGTTTTCTCTATTCGAGCTGTGGTGTCTTCGGTCATTGTGTTCCTTTCAAGGGCTATGTTATTTTCATTATATAACTCTCTAAAGTATTGTACATATAAATCCTCATTTCTAGCAGATATCTGAGAGTATTCATTTATTTCCTCTTACTTTCTTCTCAGCGTTCCCCATATTTTCCTTTGGCCACCATATACATCGTGTTTCATATTCGCAGTGACGCTAGCCCAGTAGCTGTTTCCCAGTTTTACAATCCTGTTGTCCACTTTGTTTCTGATTGTTTTACTTTTGTCATATACTTTCGGTGTTTTATTCATGCAGTTAAAATACGCGTCCCATTTTTGTTTGGCTAGCTATTTCGGGTCCGTCGTAAACCATAGTGTAGTGTTTAACCTTACGATCCGGTTCACAGTTCCTCTCTCTAGAGCTTTTTTGCGGAATTTTAAATATTAGTTTTGATCTTTTGCCAACTCACTTCGACGTAAACCTCAGGCTGTGTACCTTTTTCTTTAATTTTTTTCTTTTAGCGTAGAGATGTCTTAAAGTTTCATCCACCATTGTTTCTATGTTGAATTTCTCTGTGTAATTGTTTTATGGTTTCTTTCTTGGGTGCATCGATAATCTTACTTTACCCAATACCAATATGTTTCCGAAACCTGTACCTGTTGAGCTTAAGCTGCGCACGTCGATGATTCGCAAAGGATGTATTTTTTTTGTTTGATTTTATATAGTCTATCATCGAGGATTGATCTCTAAAATTAAACCATGTTTTTTTGTGTTGAGGCTTAGTTAGTATCTTATAGATATGAATATACTGTTTAGAACGGAATTTGAGAAATATGCAAATACTCTGTGAAAATTATTCCTTAAGGTACTTCTGATATTATGTGCCTTGATTTATATCAAAGTTAAAAATGTGAATATTTTGTTTATGTAGCTTGTGTGAACATTCTCAAAATATTTGTTTAGAAACGTCGTTTTTGTTAAATATATCTAGAGTACTCCAAAAAAGTCATGCAGACAACTTGTTTCTAGAACTTCTTTTTAAAAACGCAACAAACATTACGAGCAATAAGGAAATTGAAAAACCATATGATGAGGCTGGACGATGTACCAAGTAGTCGTTTAAATTTTATAATTTAATATATTAGAAGTGATGGTTGAAGTAATTAAATACAGTGCATTCTTTTTAGATAATCCCAACATATCATCAGAAACAAAAAACATTTTATTGTTATACAGGTAGAAGTAGAAGATTTAAAAGCTTTGTTATTTATTAAGACTGTGATCTTGACGAAATTTATGTTTTCTGATATTGACATTTTATCATCGTCTCTATTTGCAATGTCAGTAAAAAATCTAACATAGAACGATACAAACTGACAACATATTGTTTAGTGATGTTCTTTAATTGACCACTGTCAGAAGTTGAAAACCACAGGTTAGTATTACAATCTTTGCTTTACTTTACATTAGTTAATGTCTTCTATTATTGACGTAATGATCTGGAAAGCAATCGCATATGATTGGCGTATATTAGTGTTACGCAGATCATTGACAGGGCAACAGTATGTCGAAGAAATATTATATCTTTGTTTGTCACCCTTCTAGTCTAAGTATTCAGAAGATTTAGAAAAATTACAGGGCCAAATATCGATTACCGTTTTGTATCTTGGTTTATAATTTTGTCTCCTGCGATTATTTTGCTGAAAAATTCTTTGCGTTTATTATTGTGGCAGTTAAGTAAACGTTGGCAGATCTCAATACGTTTGGACTTATGTCATATATATCAAGGTATTTCCCCCACCATGTATATACATTTTCATTGAACTTTGCACCAATAGTTTGATTTATCAAATTAGTGAATTGAAAACGTCAGATTGTAAATGCTACTTTTAATGTATAGAATAATAAATGTTACAGTATTAAATCGAATGAATAAGTATGATTGTTTCTCCAATTTTATGATTCTATACTTGTTGCAACTACTTCATAATTTCCAAGCAAAGCTTTCGGTGAGGTACTATATGCGTGGTGTTTTCCAATTCTATTATCGCACTTTCTTAGAAGATGGACTTTGAGAATAAAAAAATACTCTATATATTTAAGAACAGTTTAAATGTCAAAAATTAATGTTCTTGGCCTTTTGGGAGTGCAGATAAAAAAAGCTTTTCCCTTTTAGAAGTTAAAAATCAAAAAAATAGTGAAACACAAGTTCTATAAATTTTTAACGAAAAGTCTATGTACTAAAAATTTAAAATCCATCTAAAACGTTTCAGCCCATTAGGGTATATCAAAAACACTAGCTTTTGATTATATGGAATATAATTTGAGCAATTGGTAACCGTAACATTTCACAGCAGATATGCTTAAATTTATGATCCTAATATCCTAATATTTGGCTTTGAGTGTTACTTACCTAATTATATCGAGAAAAATATTTTAAGGAATGTCCATATGACAACACTTGTATTTTAATTGACATTAACATTTAGAATTATTTACTATTCTATCGTGGAAAGATGCATAGAACGTCTAAAAATGATTGAAAGGTATTATAATAATTTATGGTCGATAGATTCGAATGCTCTGGCTCCATAATCATAAAGTCTAATGTTATGTTTGTAGACATCTAAAAATATTGCGCCAACTCGCTCTATACTTGGTCAATCAATGCATGTGGATTGTTCAAACATCTTAATTTCTTGTCCTGTAGAGACTTCCATTTAGCAAATCTACATGAAACCCTGTGCGTTTAAGCCAAATGATCATTTGCTGTGCCATAGGTTTATTGACTGGACTTTCGATGAGTTTGAGGTTGATCTAAAACAAACAAAATTAGCATATATGGTGGTAGATCAATTCACGAAAATTGTACTATTTGGAGGGGAGTGTGGGTTAGAGGTGTAAGCGAACCATACTTTTCTAGAACGATAAAGATTGAATATAATCGTCAACAAGTGAGATATTGGGCGATGGTCAAAGATTTTTGTAATTTTTGTGTTTAAGGTGTGCCTTTGAAGTCAGGTTTTTCAATAAATTCCCTAAATGCAGAAGTTTATGATACGCTGACGCCACTCAACCGCCAATGTTGTATGGTTTGATACCTTGAACTATCTTCTGTTTGATTATGTCAGTTTACTGGTTTATGCCAATAAGCTAAAAATATATTTTAAATAAGATACATTTTAAAATTGATGCTGTAGAGCTTCATTTATGTCAAATTTATTGAAAACTGGACTTTCAGTGGCATTACAAATATGGTATAAATTGTGCTTATTTTTTAAATGAGTGTTGACACCCGTCCATTAGAAATGTAAGAATAGCCTAATTATAATTAAGCAAGATATTTACTACCGAAGGATGTATTTTAAATACAATCAAAGAAACAGTTATGTAAAATATTATTCTAATTTTGCAAAATTAGATATTGTTGACTCTTTTTATACAGATATGAAATTAATGGTTATGGTAAAATAAATATGTTGCTCTGGCACACAATGTGCAATTGTAACTTGAGAAAGGTAATGTCAGACTATCTATTCTAAAAACACTTTACTTCATTTTATTTATCAAAGCATTCTAGGAGTTAGACGACATATTTATAGCGGTAAAAGTTATTTAAATTTTGAAAGGCAATTGGAAATATGAATATTTTGGTTATCTCGGTAACTTATAGTATCTTCTAGAAAAGTCTATAGCACTGTTTAAAATTGGTAAATAGCCGTGTTCAAGCACAACAATCTCAAGTGGGGTATTATTTTTACGTACTGACATGGTCAGAAAAACTCATTCATTGAAAAGTCCAAAACTTTATTTTTTATTGCCTTGAATCAGATTATCCTATTGACTTTAACATTAGCAAAAATGGCAGGTGGCTTTTATTGATGTATTTTTATACATCCTGACCCTTTTTAAATGAATTGATTCTGTTGTATCACACTACTGTAAAACTTTGTTTTTATACCTGCTTTATATAGATTATGTCTTTTTCCCCCCGTATGAAAGCACGGTCTGCAAACTGAGTGGTGAAGGCTCGCATATGTTTGCCTTTTTTGTCCAGTCGTCGCACACTATCTCTGGTGCGAGGCAATGCGGCAAGGATTGCGCTTTAGACGACAGCCATTGTTGTCCCTTGTTCGAGCGAACGCTTCCATCTTGCAGCTTTCTGCCCGTTTCTTGTGTGGTCTGCTCTGCCGCCTTTTGGCACATGTTTTATTGTTTTGTGTTATTTTAATGAGTCTGTTGTCATTGACTCTATATGTTTATTCTATTTGTTTCTAACTCTGCCTTGATTCGTTTTTCCAACTTTTACTCGTAACGTATTCTAAATAATAGTACGAATCGTCTGCTTAGTTTTGCTAGTGTTGGTGTGTAAGACAGTGGTCTCATAGATTTTTATTTTACTATCAGAATTCAAATGCTTGATACTCCAGATTACATCTCTCACATAACCGGAGACTCATGCACCCTTCACATTTTGTTGCGTTACTTCGTTGTATGTGTTGCGGTTGCTAGATACATCTACTCCCAGATATTGAAGTTTATGATCTGCTTCATTACCTTTACGTATATTTCAGGTTTGCATCAAGTCGGTTCTTTAAATATTACCATCAATTTGGTGCTATTAACCAAGGCTTTTATATTATATGTATTCGCAAGTCTGCTGCAGGCGATCTTCGCAATTAGGACTGTATCGTCCGCCTAATATACTACAAAGATGTTTTTGTCCCATTTTATGTCATTTTAATAACAATTCTGTTCATAACAACTTAAACGAACAATGGTTTTTCCTGTCAGATTATCTTACTACATCTTATACTTACTTATCAATTTTTTTCCTACCTGAATTTTCGTCAATGTAATTTTGTTGAGATTTTTTAACACTTTTTATTAAAGCTGCGGAAATTTTTTCTTACTCAAAATTGAATAATGCGTATTATAGTTTAACCTGCTTCAACGTTTTTTTTCCACATAATTAACAAAACGCATAAAGGCTGGTATGTTGAAATCTTCTTTACCTACTTGTATGACAAATGAAGAGTTGCTCGTAAAAAAGCGTGTTTTGTGTTTTAGGCTGACTATTTTTTATTCGCCTTTTTTTAAATGTTTGCAAGTTTTTTTTTAATTGAAATCCCAATTTATTTACAATCTGCACAAGTTGCATTTAGTAAATTCTGTGATAGATTATCTGGACATGTAGAAGCATTCCCAGTAGGATGCTTTTGTAACAATTGTCATTTAGATGAGTTTTGAGTTTTTGGGAATAAAAGTAAACTTATAAACTAGATCTAAAAACTAAAATAAAATTAACGCAAGACTTTATATTGATTAAGTACGGAATTTAGTGGCCAAGTCATTTAGTATATATTTTTGGAGTCTTCGATTGCGATTTTGGGGAACTATAAGATCCATTACTAATGTGTTGGGGTGTGCACTAAGACGGTCACTGTATTTAGCACTGAAACGGCTGACTTCTTCTTTCACTGAAGGCATATGAGGATCGTTACGGATAGCCGTGTTTGACACGAACCAGGGCGCGTTCACAATCATGCGCAGCACTTTAGATTGGAAGCGTTCTAGGATTTCTAAGTTAGAGTTGGCAGATGTTCCCCAAAGTTGAATCCCGTAGCTCCATACGGGTTTGAGAATTACCTTGTATGAAAGGAGTTTATTGCTTAATGATAACTTCGACTTACGCCCCAGTAGCCAGTACATCTTAGTTAAAATTAAACCCAGCTGCTTGCGCTTACTTAAGATATGCTTGCTCTATGTTAGCCTTCTGTCAACATGTAACCCAAGGCACTTTACTTCTTATTTTTGCGGTAAAGGATTGTTCTTTATCTGAACCGGGGCACACGTATCTTTGCGCAGGGTAAAGGTTACTTGAGTTGACTTAGACTCGTTTATTTTGGTTCTCCAGCTTGTTAACCATTTGTCAATTGCAGTTAAATTGGCTTGAAGTTTTTGTGAGGCTGCGACTGGGTCTCTGTCAGTAGCCAGAACCGCGGTGTCATCCGCAAATGTAGCTGTTGTGATTTCTGGTATTGTCTGGCGGTCTGCTGTGTATAAGAGATAGAGCAGTGGGCCGAGAACACTGCCTTGGGGTACACCAGCGTTGATCGAAAAAAGATTTGTGGTTGCAGTTTCGTATTTAACCAGAAAATAGCGATTAAGGAGATAGGATTGCAGGACTAGGAAGTAGTTTAGGGTGAGGAGTGTTCTTAGTTTGCATATGAGTCCCGTATGCCACACTTTATCAAATGCCTGTGATATATCTAGGAACGCAGCAGAGCAGTACTGATTTGTCTTCAAAGGCTTGATTGATTGTTTGAACTACCTGATGGATTTGTTCAGTTGTTGAGTGCAACTTTCGGAAACCAAACTGGTGAGATGGTAGTAGCTCTTTGTCATCAATAATTGGGATTAGTCTTTGTACTAAGAGTTTTTCGAAAACTTTAGCTACTATAGACAGAAGGCTTATCGGTCGATAGGACTTTGGGTCGTTGGGGAGTTTATTAAGCTTTGCGATGAGTATAATCTGTGCCACTTTCCATTGGGATGGAAAATAACCATTCTGAAGGACTGCATTATATAACTGAGTTAAGTACTGTGTACCGATGGCAGGTAGCTCTTTGAGTATTTTACCATTTATTAAATCATACCCCGGCGCCTTTTTAGGGTTGAGTGTGCTAATGACTTCATGAACTTCAGCAGTTTCGAATTTTTTAATAGGCGGTTCAAGTTGGTACGGTTGAAACAGTGTTTGAGTGAGGTTGTCTTCTTCTTGGGGGAGATTTTCTGAAGGATGTGGCTGGAACACAGATGTTAAGTGTACAGCAAATACGTTTGCCTTCTCCTTATCGCTTCTAGCCTAGCTGCCCTGGAGGTTACGGATGGGCGGAGAGAATCTTTTTAGTTGTTTCAGTTTTTTTGTTGTCTTCTACAGGAAATAATCCGTCGCTTCCGTGGGTGATAAGTCTTTAAGGAATGTTTCGATGCGATCGCTTTTGTTTTTATTAAGGAGATCTTGTAGCTCTTGAGTTGCTCTGTTGAGTAGTAGTTTGATTTCAGGTGTACGCAGCCTTTGCCAGTTTTTTCGATGTCTTCTTTTATCTAGAATTTTTTGTTTAATAATTGAGGGACAATCAGGAATTGTGACTGTATCGGGTATAATTGGCGTGGCCTTCCAACATGCCCGCTGAATGACATCATTGAATAATTTGACTGCAGCCTCTATCTTTTCGGGAGATTTCAGTGGAATATTTAAGGTTAGTTCAACATTTATGACATACCGAAAGGTGTTCCAATTTGTACGGTTATTGCTTAATTTAGGGGTTGTTTCTTTTTTGAGGGGTTTAGTGGTAACGGTAATCAGGATTGGGGAATGGTCAGAGGAAAGTTCGAAGCAGGATTTTATATTGGCATGACTTTGATGAATTCCTTTTGTTATGCAGAAGTCCACCAAATCAGGAAATTTGTTTGGGTCCGTGGGCCAATATGTGGGTTCTCCCGTGGATAGGTGCCGCAAGTTATTGTGTTCCAGAGTTTTGTTTAGTTCGCGTCCCTTTGTCTTTGTAATTCTGGAACCCCAGTCAGTGTGCTTGGCATTGTAATCGGCACCCGCAATGAATCGTTGTCCAAGGGTTTTGAAATAGTTTGTAAATTGTTCTTCTTTAACAGCATGTTTAGGGGGAAAATACGCCGCCGAGAGGTTGAGGGGTCCTATTTGATCCTCAATTGACACACTTGTTGCTTGGAGAAAATCGCTACTGTGGCTTTCTAGTTGATGGTACTTGATTGTGTTTCTGATTATTATGGCAGAACCGCCACGAGCTGTTCCCACCGGATGGTATTTGATAAAGCTCCGATCAGTAAGATGTGTTTCCGAAATAAGTAACACATCAATGTTGTGACTAGTAATAAATAGTTTTAATTCTTCAAGGTGCTGTGACACGCCGTTGGCGTTCCATGGGGCAAGCTGTAAGTGTCTGTCCATTATTTAATTTTTGCAAGGACTGCTGTTAATAGGTTTAATACTGTTCCTATTTGTTCTGATAGCTTTAATATTATGTTTTTTAATTCTTGTATGTCGTTTGCTTGTTGGTTTGGATGGCTAGTATTTGTTGTTTGTAGGAGATTTACAGCAGGTTCAGAGTTTTGTTGTTGTACTGAAGCTATTTGTGAATACGATAGTCCCGGTTGTATTTGTTGGTATTGTCTAATTTATGGGGGTGGTACGTACTGTTTTTGTCGAAGGGTTGGAAAATGTTTACTTTGTAACTGTTTATATATAGTACATCCTTTGTAATTCGCAGGATGGTTTCCTTTACACAGGACGCAGTGGACATCGCGGGATTTTTCTTTTCTTTGACATTGTTCCGTGAGGTGATCGCCTGCACATTTTACACATATAGCGGGTAGTTGGCAGAAGTTCCTTGTGTGTACGTAACGCTGACAGCGTACACACTGTGGAATAATTCTTTTTGCCCTTGGGGGTTCAAAATTGATTTTGCATTGCTGCAAGTATTCTACCTCAAAAATGCTTTTATTGTTAGGGGCTGATTTAAGCTCGACATAAAACATTGGGAGAGGCAATTTAGTTTTAAATTGTTTTATATTACAAATGTTTGTGACCTCGTGCCCTAATTTTTCAATTTCATCTTTGATGTCTTTATAGTCGATAAAGTGGTGTTTAGCACCACTTTATAATTTCTCTCTTCTTTTAGTTTATAAGTGTGAAATTCCGTTCCCTTTTCAGTCAGAGCGTTTGTTATTATTCTGTAATATTCAGGTGTTTTGGGCTGAATTTTACTTGGTTATTGACTAGAGCCTTAAAATCATATTGTTGTTTGGCTTTTTCTTCTAGTAGTTGTATTAGCGGTTAAATAGTTAGTACACGATTTACGAAAATGGGGGGAGTGTTATCAGCGCTTGATTCATGTTGTGCATCGTCACCTTCCATGTTTAGATTGGAGTAGCGATTTGATGTTGGGATGGACTAAGCCAATATTCGCTCCCTTTAGGGTGTTTATTTTTGATTTCCACTTCATCTAGATTTCTATTTCTTTTATAGGAAACTGTGGTCCAGTTATTAGTATTATCTGGTGGCTGCGGGGGTGCGTTGGAATGAATGTTTTGTTGGGTTTGATAAAAGGTTTGGGGATAAAATGTTTGAGTTTATTGCGCTTGAAGTGCAAAATTACCTGGTGTTTGATGGAATTGGCTGTAGAAGATCTGGGTTTGGTCCTGTGTCAATACTGATGGTTGCATTAGTGGTGGTATTTGGGGGATTTGCACCCCTCCCGGAGGCTGGTGGTAGACCATAAAAGCTTCTTTGCTGCGGCTTCGTTCAGTTATATAGAATTAATTTAACACGCAGCGTTAAATTTAAAATTTAGAAATATGTGTGGCTAATCCGATTTAGCGGGTTATCGCGCGGCCAACACTTGCACTTTTAACCGCAAGGTACGTCTTTCCTATTTAAAAGTAAAATAGGAACTCGTTTGCAAGGTGAGAGCATATAGATTTTTAACGTGGAACAATTTAACTTAAAATCGAAGCTACACTCGACGAAAGAAAACTAAATGGCCGTGACAGACGCGCTCTTTGCGTTCGGCAATGATTGCGTGTGCGTTCCCAATTCGCAGACCGCGTAATTGTGTTGTGCGAACAAAAAATGTGTACCCCTAAAATATGTATTATGCGTTTCTTATCTAATGAACAACGATCAAAAGCATCGGCCCGGCGACTCAGCCGCGGCCGCCAGGCAAAGAGCGAGCGTGGCCCCGAGTAAACGCACAGATCTCATGTAAATCAAGAGCTTAGAGCTTGGCCACACCACATTTTGTATCACCTGTTTCTGTTTACTCTCCGTTCAAATGTATAGGCTGTCTTGGTTTACTTTACCTGAGAAATAATATAAGGAGCGAGACGATCCCGACGTTTATGTACGAACGCACGGATTTTCTAGTGTAAATCAAGAGCTCAGGTTACACCACATTTCTTTGTTGACTTTCTGTTCAAATGTATAGATAAGATATACCGTCAGTGGTGAATTGATTAAGGTTCTTCTTCACTTATAGGGTGAAATAACTGCATATTGTCCAATATTAGTTTAGTTTCTACGTTGCATTTGAAAGCGTTATGCCTCTATAGTTCTCTTTACTTTCCATCCTCTTGGCACTTTTCCTTTTCTAATTATTATCTAGTAATTATTATGGCTGTTCGTTTAATTCTCAACCTTCATATTTTAAGAAATAATTTGTTATTTCGTAATGGTTGTGTACTTTCTTGTTTTTTTTAGTATTTTGGTTGTTTTTTTAGTATCTTCTACAGATACATTTATAGATTTACTTTTATTTTTTGTATTCGGTGTTACATTGCTTTCAGTCGAATCTTAATTACACAAATTCTTGAGGTATTGTATGTATTATTCTGCATCCATAAAATTTATTATTACAGCTAGTTTTTTTTTTGCTATTCGCATAGGTCCTCTAACTCCTTTATAAAACACTTCCAATATTCTTCTGTTAGTTTTGTAATTCTTGAATTTGTTAAATTAATTCTGTTCTTGTATGTATAACCGACAATTTCCAATTTTAGTGGGTTTGTAATTTAATTCAAGTTTTTGTCGTAAAAATTTTGCAAATCAACAATTTTACCAAATAGACCCGTCAACTGGCCAATTGTGCGGTTTAACGCCACTGAGTCAATTTCTTTGGGTATAATGAAACTCAAGTTTATAGATGTAAACCATAAAAATTCTATGATTTGTAAAGAAACATCAAACACGTCATTCGTGTAATGTAGTCTGATATGTTACATCAAGTCATGGAATATCTCGAATACATCAGTGTTAATACAACTGTAGTGGGAATTTTATATCATCTTAAAGTTTCATAATTTTCATTGAAACAATCCCATAAGTTATCACATAGAATTAAGGCCAAAGTTTGTACAAATAAATACAGACAACCAAACTGACTCTGGTCTAAGTTCTAACATTATTACAAACTATTTTAGTGTCATAAAAGAAAATAATGTAAAATGTATTATATAATTCAAGACAAGTTAAGGAAAGCAAAACCTGCTGGACTTTTGTTGATTTCATTTGCTTGGTGTAAGTGACTTCCAACTAATGGTTTAGCGAAAGCTGTTTACCGATAAAAACATTTTTTATTTTAGTTTTCATGATTAATTAACATAAATGAAGTGCATGTCAGGTCAAGCGGCGATTACTGGAAAAAATACAATATGATTTACAAGAAAATTTCTCTGCTAGTATCTTCGTGCAACTTGTCTTTGTTGTTTTTAAAAGAAGGTGTTCGTAGCATTATCTACTTATTTCTAATTTGCGTACTTTTATGTCTATTATTTTTCTCATGTTCTTTTTATTTTAAGGAATGATTGCTACACTTATTTATTCCAGAGTCAATTTTAATTTAAATGCAGCCATCGTTAACTAAATATAGTCTGCTCGTAATTCAACCAGCAAAACAAAAACCGTGCAGTTTATTTAGGTTTAAAAACCCACTATTGTGCTTTTTAAGCGTAGCTTTACACTCTAGACTGACACGTAATCGCGGGACGTGTGTGATAGAGCGCCCCCCTGGGGCTTTTAAATTTTTAAAATTGGCATTTACATGGGCGTCTGTGGGGCAACGCGTTGGCAGTTTCGCCCATACTTTAGGAATTGAAATTAACTCGCAGTGGTAATGAAATTAACTTCATTTTGCTTCAACTTTGGGATTATCTGTTGCTTATGCTTAATTAGTTTTGCAGAAACGTCCCTTTGAGTTTCGATTTATTTGTTAATAGAATTCGAGTGGGATTTAGCAAATTGTGCCGATGTAGTGTAACAATCGGACTCTCGCGCTAGAATATACATTATATTTAAAAAATATTTCAAGTAAATAACGTTTTCTAAGTCTTCTACTGAGTTATTTCTTGCAAAACTTTGGATTAGAGTAGATGCTGCTAAATGAACTATTGGATAAATAAGCCAGACGCTTTATTGAACCAAAGTAACAAGGAGAACATTACAATATTGCTATTTTTTGGCTAATTAAACCAATCATTTCAGGTATAAAACTAGCTCGTAGTCTAACAATAACATTTTTCTCTTTGTCTTTTTATTGAACTGCTTTTCAGTGTTAAGATATTCAATAAGAAGTCAATTTTTTTTAGTTTCTACCTCGCAATTAGATGGTTTTGTAGTCACTGAAGTTTTTCTACCTGGTTTCCAATGCCAGAATATTTCGATCTAAGTTAGTCAGACCTTCTCGAAAAGTGAACTAATTACAATTATTATGCTTTGAAGCAACAATCGCAGTGTTTTGGAAAAGTTGAAACTTAAAAATATATGACGATAAGAATTTAGGGAAGCTACCTCAACATGAAGGTGGAAAGAGGCCGGGTGTCAACGTTACTGAGGTAGATTAAGTCTCGAGACTAACTAGAGCTTAGTTTCAATTCAAAGAGCGAAAAAAGTAAGACGGTGAAAGAGGATCCTGTACAATGGTTTAAATAGGCGAGTGTACCTAACACACCAGTAAGAAGAGGAATTATTCTTCGATATTGTACAAAGTAGTATGTAAATACTGTTTTAGACTATATTACAACCATAGCATCTTCTTAAAACAGAAAAAGTCGAATTCCACTTTTACAAAAAACGAACACATTTCGCCACATTTCTGAACTCGCCGGCTATGAACCAAATTTTAATTGGCCCGCTGTGGTACTGTATATTTTAACTATATTTGTTAATAATTTAACGAATTGACTAATAGCTTGTAGATTATTCATACAGACTTTGTCAAAAAAAAATGCAAATTAGTTGATGTTGATGTTCTTAATAATGGGACAATTTTAAAAATGTGCCGGTTATCATGGCTTTTATCACCAAATGGCAGGTAACACCATCTTGGTGAAAAAATGTATTGCTGAAATCCAGGTTCTGTAGCTGAATTTGTCTAAGTTATTAATATAAAGCACATATCCATATGTAACACTAAACATTTAAAATTATTAAAAAATATAAAATATAAGCTAAGCAACCAAAAGTAGAAACAAAAACACGCCCATATAGGATTACTGTTAGTTTGTTAAGGTAAGCCGAAGTTTTTGTTTATTTGATCTTGTTAAACTTTTTATTAGAAATGTTTATAAAATAATTTTTTACATCCAAAAAGACACTAAGAGTAGCGAAAAGTCTTTTACGGCTTATGGTTAAACTACGCAATAAGTAAGAACAAATTACATTTGATAAATAAGTGTTATACAGCTATCATCATTTGTAATCCTATACAAGTACAAATTACTATTTTATTTCTTTGCGTAGCCTCAGCAGTAGTATTATTATATATCAATAATATATTGGATTATTTTAAGTAATTTGCTGCGTCATTTGATTATTGTGGTAATAAAACAGAGTGGCTATTAATCCAACGCTGTAATGCTGTGAGTAATATTCACATAAAAAGTTGTACTTTTAAAATTGATTTTGTTTTTACTGCAATTTTAAGATATCAACAGAACGATTTGTATTACACGTATTTTTGGTATTTGCTAATTTTTAATTTTATTTAAAAATTATTTTATTACAGACACATTTTTTGCAACTAATATGTTCTATTTTAAAATCCTATTAACATGGTGGATTAGACCATATTTCCATCTGTTTTGCAGTGCTTTTGTGTGCTTTTGTCATTTTCTTTACTATTTTGCTCTATTGTTTTCTGCCACCAATTATCTCTTTTCTGTTGGTGTCTATTATGTTGGAATCCTAGCTAAATTTTCTTTATCTTTTTATGAGGATGCTCACCTATTTAATTATTTTCGCATAAATGTTTCTATCTACGTTTTATGATTCAATATTTTATCAATATCAAAATTTAGCAATAGTATTGTTTCTTTGTTTATTCGTTTAGGTCCCATTATTATCTTTCCTTCAAAAATCATAAGCTGATTGTGTATTTTCTTTTTACTTTCCTTATCCTATAATAAGGAAAGTAATGTAATAGGCGGAAATTTGACCTACCCAGTTTTCACATTTCTGGACGAAGTATAGTCTCAGGACACCAAAAAAGTTGGTTTCAGCCATTGGTTCGTGTGTGTATGTGTGTCTGTCGGTCTGTCAGTAAACAGGATATTTCGAGAACCGTAAGAGCTAGAGTCTTGAAATTTGGTATGCAAGTTACTTATAGGCAGCGGACGCAGTTTTTTTTTGGTAAGAATCGGCCGAGCCGTTTGGTTGCAAGGTCGCAAAATCGGTCGCAAAGCGGTTACGAATCTAAACGGTTGAAAAAAAAAAATTCATGAGGATAAAAATGATTTCTTATCGCTAGATAAACATGAATTTAAAGTAAAAGTTGGTAAAATAGAAACACGAAAAAAAAATTAAAGTCCAGGATTTTTGCCAGAATTACCCAAATAATAAGATAAGGAAAGTCGTGTGGTGTTCGCACCAGATTATTTTAATGATTATGTACAAATATGATCTGTGCTTAGAGTTTGAAGCATTTTGGCTATTTGAAAAAAAGTTCTTTGCTGGTTCTTTGGATATAAGTCTATTGCATATAACCAAAACATTTAACATATTTTGTTCAAACATATTTACACTTACTTGTATTTGTATTACTAATACTCGTTAGAGCTCCCATTAATGCTTTCAAAAAATAATAATTTAATTAATTTGCTTCTTTTTAAAATTTTTTATTATTATATTTGCAACCAATTGTATATTTTTGAAAATCGGTACTATTTTTTTATTTATGACCTTTGGTTAACAAATTAGCTGATTATGTTTCTGCGTACAATTTATTGTAGTTTATAGTGAGCTTATAGTTACTACCTTTGTGTACCGTAGGCTCTAGATTGTAGCAGATCTATCCTGTTACGACCCCAAAGGGTTTTCAAGGCCTGTAAGGGGGAACTATTATTATTATTATAGTGTGCTTTACTTTAAGCTAGGAACTAACTATGAACCAATAATGAAAATACTAAGAAAACTTACTAGATTTAGTTAGGAGGACTAATTAGCACTAACCAATCTTAAATAGCTAGTACCAAGCGCTGCGTTATAATTTTTTATAGATTTTATGATAATTTTAAAAATCATAATTGTGCAGACGGTTTTCATTTGAAAGCTATATATATTGTTATGTATTTATGACAATTTTGGCAAATATCACCTTTGTCATTAGTCCGTTTTAATGGGACAATAATTAAATCTTTGGGTTGCCACATTGGCTCTATGGGAACTGCTCTTGTCTGCGGTCGGAGCAGGCGAGTACGAATCTTCGACCCATGGGTGTATGTGACTTCCTAGTATTAAGTTAGTTGCTAAGTGCTTGAAGCTGCGGTACCAATAAATCCGCCTCTCAAAGAAACCTATTTGATTAATTATTTACAAAAATCTTGCATAAATGTGAACAAATAATTTATCTAATCAAACCTATCAGGTGGATCTAAGAGGTTAAAGCGTTTCAACCTTTTAAAAGGTGTCCCAAAATTAACGCAAGATTTGAATTAAATAGAAAACACAGTTTTTAGTCTTTTGATTGTAATTTTTTTATTGAATCATAAAGTACATAGGATAGGGTTATTTATGGAATAACACATCGGGCAAATGGCCTCCACGGCTTTGCATACACATACGCACTCGTTTGTCGAAATTTTCCATGACCATTCTGCATAAATGTGGCTGAATTTCGTTGATGCAACGTTGAATCTCCTCCTTTAATGCACGCGTGATTGTGGGCTTGTTGACATAGACCTGTGATTTTAAATAACCCCATAAAAAGAAATCTAATGGTGTTAAATCACACGATCTAGGGGCCAATTCTGATCACCGAAACGAGAGAGTACACGACCTGGAAATGTCTCATGCAGTAATTGAAGTGTTTCACGGGATGTATGACATGTGGCACCGTCTTGTTGAAACCACATATTGGCCACATCAACATCATCCAATTTCGGCAAAAAGAACTGTGTTATCATGTCGCGATATCGAGCACCAGTAACAGTCACTGCTTGACCAGTCTCATTTTCAAAAAAGTATGATCCAATTATGCCTCCAGTCCAAAATCCACGCCAAACAGTGACACGTTGTGGATGCATTTGTTTTTCTACAATCACATGTGGGTTCTTAGAACCCCAAAAGCGGCAATTTTGGCGATTAACAAACCCATCAAGGTGAAAATGTGCTTCGTCGCTTAGGATGATTTTGCTCGAAAAATCAGCATCCATTTGTTGATGCTTAATAATCCATTCAACAAACTCTCTTCGCTGTGCATGGTCATTAGGCTTCAGTTGTTGTGTTAATTGAATTTTGTAAGCATGGAGACACAGATCTTTAGTGAGTATACGCTGTAAAGAGCTTCTTGAAATTTGCAATTCTTGTCCACGACGCCGAATTGAGGTTCCTGGATTGTCACCGACACTCTCACGCACTGCTTCGCTGTTGACATTTGACCGGCTTGTTTTTGGACGACCAGTGTATTTGGCGTCTCCAACGGATCCTGTCTCTCGGAATTTTTCAATTAATCTCTTCACAGTTGACGAAATTAAAACACTATTCCGGCCATATTTTGTATGAAATTTTCAAACAGCGGCCGCCAAGCTTTCATTATTTTTGAAATATTGTTTAATAATGAAGACACGTTGTTCCATCGTGTAACGCTTCATTTTTACTAACCCTAAACTGTCAGTTGCCGATTTGTTTTTGTTTTAGGGTTATCAATACTTTACTGCATAAATGGCGGCAAATTTAAATCTTGCGTTAATTCTGTGACACCCTTTATATGGTGATTAAAATTGAACTTAACGATGCTTTGCCTAAATAAAATATCAGACCAATATGAATTTTATTGTTATCAATGTAAACTATGAAATATGACATCAGCCAAATGCTCTCTACGTTTCCCTAATATGCAGCAATTCTTGTAACGGAGTTTTCCATAACATATTTTTCAGCAATTATACATCTGATATAATTGTAGCAGGTTTGTTGTTTCCTCAAATAGCTCCAGAAAAAGAATGTGTAATGGGGTTAACTGGTAAGATTATGGTGGCCGATCAATGTCACCCTTTAGTAAGATAACGCAACTAGTAAATTTGATTTGAAATAAGGTGAATGTGTCACGTACTGCGTAACATATGGTTCCATCTTGTTGAAACCACGTATCATTCACGTTTAAATCGTTGGTTTCGTGTACACCAATAATAGTAACAGCGATGCCAGCTCTGCGCTCAAAAAAATACTGACTAATGATTTTCCACCCCACCATGCACACCAAACAGCATTGTTTTTTTGTGAATAACTACCCCAAATGGCATAATTTTGACGATTTGCTTATTATGAGCTCTGTTTTTACAAAAAATAGCATCAACTTCTGTGTTTTCTAAAATCCTATTTACAAATTTACGGCGTTTTTAGTGATCTTGTCTTGTATTCAGATACCAACTGTACAAATGCAAAACTACCAACGTTCTCAGAACGCAAACGTCGCGCAATTCAAATCTAAAATTTGATTTGGACCATCTTATCGATGTTTTCCACTTTCTGGACCAATTTTCAATTAAACATATTAAAATGTAGGTTCGCAGATACAACAGGGTTGTTATCTGAAGCGGGTGTGGCCGTATCAACAGCAAATCTAGCTCTAGTTGTTGATTTGGCCGTCAGTAGATCAGCTGTGTAGAAATCATATAAAACCGACCCTGGGGAACTCCAGAGGTAGTATGATGCAGTTATTATAGCTCCTCAATTTTTTTAACCAGAAATCAACTACCTTCGAAATAGGATTTAATAATTTCTTAGAAATGACGCTTTAATACTTTTTTGAGTTTATGACATAAACCTTCAAGGCAAACTTGGCCAAATGCCTGTTTGACTTCTATAAACCCAGCGGATAGGCACTTTTAGAATTAAAAATCATTTTTTATTTTATTCACTAGTTTATGTACTTGTGCTGTTCCACTGTATTGGCTTCTAAATTCGAACTGATTATATGAGTATGAGTTCTTGTTCATCTAGTATTGCCTTGAGGTGAGTTTCCACGATTCTGCATTGTTTAAATCTTTTCCTGGATTTGGTGTCATAGTTAATAAAGCCACATTTTATTGAACAGGAAAATATTTGCATTTGAGTATGGCGTTAAAGATAAGAACGACATTTGAGGGTATTTTCTTGCAGTAGATCTCAACCTGCTATACTCTTTGCAACAATATCAATTAAAGTAGTTTATGCTATTTACACTCAAGACTTATAGAAGGTGAAATTTGAAGCAATGCTTTTAAAAAATAATGGATTTCGCTTTCTTCAGCTTCTTTTTAAATATTTAGCAAACATAATAGCTGTTTTCTTGCCGTTTCTTGCTCAAGTTTCTTTTTCATCTTTTACTGGTGGTATTACATGCTGTGGTCGTTTAATTTTACAAGCAGCTTGAAGTCTTGTGTGACCTTGTTAAGCTTTTTTTTTCTTTTGCCGATTGTGTTATCTGTGGCCTCTTATGTAAATTGTGTTCCTCTGCACTTTCTTCTTCGTTTTTAATGGGCATATTTCTTTGATTTGAGTTACGTGGTTGTTAAGCTGTGCTTTAACTTTCACTACACAGTTATAAAGAAATCAAAAATTAAGTATTTCTTTATTTTTTTAATTCGAAAATAAAGAAAAAACGTGGATAGTTTTTGAAATGATGCGTTTTGTATTCTACGTGCTACTTACTTCGTGACCAAATTTTTCTTATTTTTTATTTAACGATTCTATGTATAACATCGGATGAAAATTCAAGAATTTCAATAAAGGATTTGAACTCGTGATACGGAGATCGGCTTGCTAATTAGGATTATCAGTTATTAATTTTTTGCCTTCTTCCATACCGTCGTCCATTGTTAATTTATCATATCTCTTACTATTCAGCCAATAAATTTTTTATTTGCAGCAACACCTTTTTTAATATTGTGACTTACAGTTTACTATTCATATTCCTCTTGTATTCTTACTAGTTGCATTTGATCGTTTAATATTGGCTTATGTTGCTGCTGGTGACATAGTTGTTGATTTAGCCAAGACTGACTATAGTACATGGAATTTGGCATATTCATTGTTTATATTGGTTACGTATACGATTTTTGGTGGATTATTTGCATTATAAATTCTCGTCGTAATTAGCTATTATTTACAATATAGTAAAATTTTAACTTCCTTCACCGCTATGTGATCAATCTTTCATTGGATATTAATAGCAATTATAGAATAATTTAACTTAAAGTTATTCTTTTCTATACGATTTCACGCTACGGAATTGGCAATCATCTGTTATTAGTTATTTGTCAAAAGTTTACTTGACTTGCAATTAAATACCCTCTAGGTTTTGCAATCAAGACATTCTTATTAGCAATGATATTATTCGCTTCTCATAATTAATATAGCATTTTTCTTCTCATAATTGTCAATATAACGTTTTCTTTTTTTTATTGTATTCATAACTTTTTTTTTATTTGTTTAATATTTCAAAGACTTTGAAATTTTTATTTAATGTTGATCCAGTTCAACGACAAAAGTTGTAAGATTTATAGCGCATGTCGCGGTAACAAGTTTACTACTTAAAGTAATTGTCTTGTATTTCAATAGACACTTTATCTTTCGTTGTTGCCATCGCGTTTAACATGTTCCTAAAATTTGTATTGACTTTTCATTGACATTGTCAAGAATAATTGCCTATAGCTTTTTATTTTTTTCATAAATTTTGTTTTCTTTAACCATGTTCCATATTTTATTAATAAACTCTGAGATTTAGTCTTGCAAGAATTAAATTGCCTTGAGCTGTAGATGTCTGTATACATAAAATTTATGTTTTCTTTGAAATGTATTTACCGCAGAGTTCCTATATTTGGACTGTAACACTTTCTGATTTGATCAATTACAATCGATCTCACTCAATAATTCGATAGTATCTAGGCCACATATGATCAATCAGGTTAGAGCTTCATATGGTCCTAGGTAAATAGAAAAAAAGGTGACAGAATACAGCTCGGCTGAAAACCTCGAATGGTTTGATTTACAACAATGGACTTTCCCATTTTGATAATCATTGCCATGTTTCCAGTACAGATTGAGAATAATCAATGTTTCTATGCACGTTTTGTTTTCTAAGATTTGTCTTATTGTTTGTGTTTCACCTGTTGAAGGCTTTCTCAAAATCAATGAAACAATAGTATGTCCTGATTCATGTCTAAAATTCTGCGTTTGACATTGATTATTATTGGCTCCATAATTTTCGAAGTCAAGGTCTTGCTTCAAATTGAAAAAGTGACAAATACAGCTGGGTACTCATCGAAATTATTTTCTTTAGCTCTCCATCAATTTTAAGATATGAATTTTGTTTGTAAGATTAAAATATTCTGTGTTTTAAGTCCACGTTTTTGTTTTAAGATTTGTCTTAATTGTTCAAATAGGACCTTTTGAAGTCTCTAAAATCAATAATAATATATATATTATATCTAAACATTTTAGATATATATATATATATATATATATATATACTATATATATTATATTTATATTATATTCAATTCACTGATATTTTATCGTCCACTTCTCATTCATCTTTTGTTTTTGTAAAGCGTATTCCAACTCTCGTTTAAGTATTTTTGGTCCTGTATCTTTTCCCGTTTTTATAATTTCTTCAATATTCTCTACCCATCTTCTGAGTTTTTGTTTAATATCCGCTATTAATGTACCATCCGTATCTCTCAGCATACTTGTTGTTTTTGGTTTGTTTAGTCCTGTTATATCTTTTATCTTTTTGTGTGTATTAAAAAGTAGTATTTTGTTTGATATTCCTCTATTTCTTTACACTGCTTATTCAGTCATAACTCTTTAGCATTCTTTATTTTCTATTTAATTATTTTGTCTCTCTTGATACTTATTATTATTAGTTGTCTTATATGTTCTTCTTTTGTCCATAAGTGTCATTATTTCCTCTGTCATCTACCTTTTATGTTTTGTTTTTTAGGTTTAAGATATTTATGAGCTGCTGTTATTATACCTTTTCATATGTTTTTCCATTGTTGGTCATTATTTTGTGTACATGAATTTTTTATTTTTATTTTTTGCATGATTTTTTATTGCTGTAATTGTTTTTTCTTTTATTTTTTTTTATTATTTAACCTTCTGTAATATACTGTTGTTTTATTCGATTTTTCGTTTTCTTTAGTTTAATTAATATTGTCACGCTAACTGGTTTGTTGTCGGATCCTGTACGGCTCCTGGGTTCGTTTTAGTCGACGTGATGGCATTTCTATATCTTTTTGATAATAATACGAAATCTATTTGATTTCTAACTATTTTATTTTGATTATCTGCAGAAGATTTCTACTAGTCTGCGTTTTGGTAGTCTCCACGTTCATTACGGTCACCTAAGCCATATCTACCCATATATTCCTCTACTGGTTCTTCTCCTACTACGGCGTTAAAGTCGCCCATAACAATTGTCATTTCGTGTTTTTTTATGGAGTTTAGTATCTATTCTAATACCTTATAAAATTTCTCAAGTTCTTTCCCATCTTTATCTGCCGTTGGAGCATACATTTGTATCAGATTTAATTTACTTTCCTTTGTGTGCAGTTGTAGCATCATTATTCTACCTGAGTAGGGTATAAAATTAACTACAGATTAACTTACTTTTTGAGTAGTTATTATAGCTACTCCGTATCGGTGTTTGTTTCCTTTCTTGTAACGCATTTTCCCGATTTCGGCCATTGTACATCGCTCATTCCAACTATATCTATGTTTAGTCTTTCCATCTCTATCGTTGCGTCTTTTTAATTTTTCCGCTGCATATAGAGTTCTTACATTCTAAGTCGCAATTTTCAATGTTGACCGGGAGATTCTTAGCACCCTCTGATCGTTTCAGGATCTGCTCAGGACTTAGGGCCGTTTCTGTATAATTCTCAACCGTGATAATTCGACTAGGAAAAATAATGAGGTGGTTTTCCGTTGCTTTCCTCATCGCAGACCTAAAACCGTTTTTATTGCTACAATTGCGCTTTTAGGTACCTATGATTGAGGCCTTAAGAAATTCATTTTTTAGTAGCCTCAACCTAGTAATAATGGTACTGCTGCCCACCATTATGTCCAAATAGGACTCTTTATTTATTTCCGGATCCGCCACCTAGGGAGGCGCCCGATGGGACGAACCTCAGACGGAAAGAATAAGTATAATAACCTTGTCTTAAACCGGTCTCGAACACCAATATAATTAATTGAAGAATTGCATACACAATTGTATACAAAATATCTACAGTACGTTAATTCTGTAAGTGTACACCTATGCATATTTGTTTGTTAGTTTGTGATTTATGTGATATCATTTATTGAGCATTAATTTTTCAAATGTATTTTTATATTCATTCGGTTTTCATTAAATTTGGAATAATCTGTCAACCTTTTTGAGAATGCAGACGAAATGGTACCAAGAACATTATTACTGCTGAATGGGTTGCATATTTAGTGGATTT
The DNA here is from genome assembly GCA_036346155.1 of Sinelater perroti. Lineage (NCBI taxonomy): Eukaryota > Metazoa > Arthropoda > Insecta > Coleoptera > Elateridae > Sinelater > Sinelater perroti. The sequence continues at coordinate 957,836 of JARFIY010000077.1, forward strand.
AAAGTTTTAATTTTTTGGGGAACAACAAATCTAATAAAATAAGATATATGATTTCACATCTTTGGCAGAACTGACGTTAAGAAATGAAAATCTTAATCTAAAATTAGATAAAATTTATCTGATTTCTATAATTAAATAAAACAAAATTTAAGATTATCTTAATCAGCAATAAATGCTATAGTTGGAGGCTTTATAAATTCAATATCTCAGATTTTTTTTGAGTTAATGTATGGTTACGTTTAGTCAGTTATAATTTGAATTGGAAAAGTACGACTCTAAACAAGAAGCAGTTCTATTAAAAAATAAAATAATTTTTATTATACAAAGGTTACCGTTTTATTATTGAACCATTTCGTACCTTCCTACAAGTTGCTAAAAAATATTTAAAAAACCTAATTTAAACAAATGTATCAATATACTTAGCAATATAGTCACAAGTTGTGCATAGAAGACACAAAGTTAGTTTCAATATGACTGAAGATTTTTTTGTATAAATTTCATTAGTAGCTTTATTAAAATATTTTACATGCCTGCGCGGTTTCTTTTGAGTCTAACTAAAAAAAATATTAAACTTCGCAAATTTTCAGTAACCTCATTATTGTTAAGTTTTCTTTCTGAAGAAATGTCAGTAATTCAAACAGATGGTAACATATTGGTTTTTCTCTCAAAATGTTAAAAAACTTCCGCCCACTAAACATTATTTGCTGTGTTCCGGAATAAGCAGACATGGGACAGGTTTTATGCTTTGTTGTGTTTGAATTATTTCGATATTACTTCCTCTACATGTTCTGATGATTGAACAATATTATTCAAAACTATTTAATTAACGTTTGAAATGTCCATGTGCACAGATGATTTGGATTATTGAATGTGCGGTTAATTTCAGCTCAAATAAAATTTAAATGGTGATTTATTAAATAACACTGATAAAAAATCGCGACAGCAGCGATATGCTAAAGTCTTTGCATATTTACTGTACCTACATATAGACTAACATAAATGATGTCAAAAATTTTATTACATCAAAAAGAACAACAACTTTTTCTTCTTATAAAAATGAATCTTACTTATTCCAGATTGCATTTACATATCTTGTTAGTTTTCCTGAACTGTGTTTCCGTTATAGAATGTTATCTTTGGTTGTTGCTTGCCTAGATTCGTCCATCTTCAATATGTGTTTGTTTCTCTCTTCCTGCAATCCCTAATTTCCGATTTTTTGGATTTGATTGTCGTTTTATGTTATCACTCAGGGAATCTACCCCTGTGTCTTCATTTCTGCCGTTTAAAGTATTAGGTCTTTAATGCATCTTGTCTTGTTTCTGATGCACATGCAAGTATAGGTCGTATCACTGCTCCGTACCTTCGTTTTTATTTTTAAATACATATTTTTCTAAATGCAGTTATTTAAACATTCCAATACTTTCAAAGCTTCGTATTTCTGCGTTTAGTTTTTTTTCACTGATTATTTTTATTTTCAAATAATTATAGCTGTTGACTTGCTGAATTATTTGTTCTTATAATTTCTGTTTGCAATGCAGGGATTTCCTGTAATTTGTGATCTTCTAGGTGGGTCATATCTTTAATTATTTTTTTCATCATTAAATTGAATAGAAAAAATGTAAGGTGGTTTTTTATTTAATGCTGCTGTTAACAGATAGTTATTTGGTTAATTTACTACTTACTTTAATATACTATAGTTGTTTCTATATAAGTCTTCTGTCAAGTTAAGTTACTAGGAAAATTTTCTCTTCGAGTATTATCTATGTTACCTGATATAGCTCTATATTGTTAAATGCATTATCTATGTCAACGAAGCGTATGCAGATTGGTTTGTTAAATTACAATATTTTATCTGTCATCTGTCTTACATTAAATATAATATCGTTATATAACCGTTACATCCTAATTATATGTTGTTCATATATTAACTTTATAACTTCTGTTAGTTTATGTGTTATTATAACTATTGTTGTGCTATAAAATGACGTGTCAAGCAAATAAATACCTCGATAGCTACTGGATGCTCGTTTCTCTTCTTTCTCAAATATCAGTACAACTATACCTATTTTCCGCTCTTGTCCTATTTTACATAATTGAAATATGCGTGTTATAAATTTTATTATTAATACAGTTAGACTCTTCTCACTATATTTCGACATCTTGTTTTCACTGGTCCATTATCTATTTTTAAAGTTTTGTTCTGCTTTCTGTACATCTTTTGATCTACTTCTAACTTAGTGTTTCCTCTGGTCCAACAATAATTCTCTTAAATGTTTAAATCAGTTTTTTAGTGTTTTCTGTATGCCCTTTTATTTCTTTTCTTTAAGCATGTACGATTATTCTTATTTGTTTTTATTGGCCATAGAAAGCCCGTTATAGGTTGAAATTTTCCTTTATTTTTCTAATTTCCACGTTAACTCTGTTTCTGTTTCTTTTATATTCTTTGTATTTTTTAATAATATGTACCAATTTGTAGTTTGTATTAGCTGTCGCAGAAAACCAAGGTGTTTAATATAATATTTGCTATTTTTACAATCTTTTTTGTCTAGGACCTCCTTAATGACGTTAAATATGTTTGTGTTTAAGCTTAATTTATATTACCTATTTTATCTATTGCGTTTTGTTATGTTATTTTAATGGATTTAAAGTTCCTTTTAGCTGTTTCTCATATATTTATACATTTATACTGTGTACTACAAAAATGTATACTTAAAACAGGCTGATATTCTATATATAAGAATAGAAAAATAAAAGAAAATACTATGTATCAATATTTTTTCATTAGAGTCTCCGACTTCTTTATTAAAGTACCGCTTCATACTCTGTAAGATGTCATTTCCAATAGGTGCATTTAAATCTTCAACTAATAATAAATGGACTGGGTAAAATAATTGCATTTAGATATTTTATGTGTAATATATTGTCATCTACTCGTAAGAATATTCCCACTATTCTTTCAGGAATATAAGAAAGGTTTTGTTAATATTAGTTTTACATTTCCTTTCCCTCGTTATACTTTCTTAATACAGCCATAAAGGTGTAGTCTTTCAGTAGCACCATACTTATGGCTTTTTTTGTCTCTGTTTACAACACATACCAATTTTTGTCTTGCCAATTTAACACTACTTCTCTTTGTTTTTAGTTCCAAAATTTGATCCATCAATTTTATAACTCTTCATAAAATCTTCATATTTTTGTCTTATCTTGATCCAGTTTCAAAGTTGTTCTCTTTTATTAGGGATAAATCTGTTTCACCTTAAGTAACTTGTGGCTTTTTACCACGCACGACGATTTGAGATGTCCAAAAACTCTGATTATTATATCACTATAATGATGCTGCGCCTATCCTTAAGGTGGTCTCTAATCCCAAAAAAGAACAATATTTAGTTTTAATTTTTAAATATCCTTGTTAGTTATATAAATGTTTGCCTTTTATCTAACTACAAGAATAAGAGAAAACATGTCTGTATTTACATATATAGTGGCTGCATACTTTTGCAATAACGTAGTATGAAGGATAAGTGTTTAAATCTTTACAAATCGTATTAATAAGTGAACAACATTTTTATTAACAATTTACTAAATGCAAAAACCAAAAAGGAACAGAACATGTAGTACCTATTTAGTGCCGTGGTATAAAACTTACTTTAGCAACAAAATAGGATACACTAATTGAACTAAACAAGATAGTGAACATAACAAAAAAAAAAGAAAATACGCAGGCTGTGTTTCCTACACTTGTATTAATTTTCCACAAATGTTACTATTATTTAACATTTAGGTCTTACTAAGAAATACTTAAGGTTATAATTGCATTTTTTTACTTTCAATTTTTAATTTAGTATGTTTATATTTGATTGTAACTATGTTTTTCAATAAATAAATAAACTCTCATAAACTTTTCTTCTAAAATAAGCATTATCAATCGTTATAAATCAAGAAAACTATAGTGTTCTTACCAGAATATTCTCTCGATACACCTATTTCCTATTGTAAGCAACATTTTGGAAGAAATAAATCTATATAAGAATAAAAAGTATAAAGGTTCCCGAGTTAACATTTCCCGGCCATAGCAATTATGTAAAAGTAGGAATTTTTATAAAAAACGGCAAATGCCTGTATTTAAGAAAAATAAGTGACTTATAATCTAAACCTGCGCATTATATTATACACCATTTAGTCGGCTCATAAAAGTGCACATACATTGAATCCTATTAAGAAACTAAACATCAAGACCTATACAACGTGGTTTTGTAATTTGAAAACACCACTGTAGGTGATTTGATGTATTATGCTTATTACATGCAACGCAACAACACTTTTGCCACTTGTATTTTTACAACCTTCATAAATAATGAATAAACAATTGTTTTTGTTTGTTTTATGGCTTTCTAATTTTAATTTTTTAAACTTACTAATTAAGTACCTGCAATATAATTATTAATACAAGAGTAAATTTAATGGTTAATATGAGGTAACTATACCACTTTATTAAATGAAATTGAATTGACCTCAATACTTTGTTGTGATAATTGTCTTATTAATTTTGGACGCATCAGATAACTAGGGTGAGACACCGGAGCAATTAACTCCCGACGTCTTGGCGAATTCACAACGCTAATTTATTGTATCTTGTAATTTCTCTGACAACGAAGGCAGAGCAATTATTTTCGAGAGAAAACGATTCTGACGTTTGCAATCTGTTTTCTCTTAACTAACTAGCGTAAACAATGCTTGTTAAGTAGACATAGAGTTTGTCCTATTCTATTACATTTCTTCTGTGTCAAAAATATAAGTTTGTGTTGTAAATTTAAGATTAACTTGTTCACTATTTTATTTAGTAGAAAAATTTACATAAATAAACGTAGGTTTCATTAACGTCCGCTAAATAAATTTTGTATAAACATTTGCTTCAAAAAATTCGCTTATCTCTAAAACTAACCGATATTAGATAGCTATATAATAGGTGTATAAATAAGTTCTCAGCTTTAGATTTCAAAGGACGCAAATCGCCGTTTACATGTAACGTATTAGTCCGCCCTCTTGCGGTTTTAAAGCAATGACATTTGGTCTTTCGAAACATCATGCGATTTGGCGTTTGATGCACATAACTTCAATAATCAGCTGTGTTCACGATGGCAATCACAAAAGAGCATATTCGATTTTCTATCCACTTCGCGTTTCATCTTAAGAAAAACTCTGCTGAAGCCACCGAAATGATTTGTGCTGCATATGGTGAGAATGCTGTAAGTCATGCAACATGCAAAAAGTGGTACCAAAGATTTCGCGGAGGAGAGTTTCGTCTTGAAGATCAACCACGCGCTGGACGCACTCAAACATTTGACAGGGATGAACCTCTCCCACATGCGGCGTATAGCCCAGACATGGCCCCCTTCCGATTATCATTTATTCCGGTCGTTACAGCATCACTTGGTTGATACGCACTTTAAAACAGAAGAAGAAGTCCGAAAGTGCATCGATAACTTTATCGTCTCGAAGCCGGTGAGCTTCTATCACCAGGGAATTCGCAAGCTACCCGAAAGATGGCAAAAGGTCATCGATGCCAACGGAGAATACTTTAATACTTAAGCTTTTTTTGTTGGTTTTTAAATAAAATTTTAATTTTGCAGAAAAAAGCTGAGAACTTATTTATACACTTATTAAAGCAAATTCCATTGTAGAATTTACGAGGTGCGTACTAGTTCTAAATCTCCAAATTTTTACCTGAAAAACCACTTACCCAAGAAAGTTAAAACTTATGTTACTTCTCAACGTAGTCTTTGTCTAAATATACATATTTTTTACAACGTTGTCGCCATGATTTTATGGGTGCAGAGAACACTTCTTTAAAGGCGTGTTTTTCCCACTGGAAAATCGCTGATGCAACAGCGGCTCGATTGGAAATAATCGCCACGGAGAGTCTTCTTTATGGTCGGAAATTTATGGGAGAATCGTGTGCCAACCTGTCCCGAGACATTGCCACCTTGCAGAAACTTCACGTATTTTCAAGTTGTCATGCAAAATACACTGCACAGATACTACGAAAATGCTAAGTTTAGAAGTGATATCACGTACACCTAATCGACTGTCTTCCATAACAACTTGCTTCACTCGCGCAATCATGGTTTCAGGTCCGGTTGGTTTGTGGCCAAGGCCGCTTCGGTTTATTGTCACATAACTCTCGACCTTCTTTAAACTTCGCACCCACAAACGCACATTTTTAACATCTTACTCAATCTGGCGTTTCACAACCATAGACGAATGATTACACTAAACTAAAACTAAAATGATTGTACACTAAACGTCAGCGTTTTAAGTATAAAAAACAAAATTCGCTGCAATGGCGGTAATTCAAAAATATTTTTCGCGTCATTTAAAATTAACCGCATCTTTTTATTTATTCTCGCTGCCGAGAAAAGAATTTGGGGACTTTAGAACCTGAACGCATCTTGTAATTTCATTTAAAAATGTCGAAACAGGTTATATTATATAATTAAAAATGCAATAATTATTGGATAACATTGAACAGGCATGCTTTCAAGTCGTTGCTTTTCAAAAATTAACACCATCTATAGTCTGTTGTCTTTTGGCTTCTGTTGTGATCTTGAAGCAACATTATGGACAAATACACAGTTATACAAATAAAAAAAACCGACGATTGAAATAATAGAACAGCCGCTGGTCACATTATTGAATTTTTAAATTCTCTCGACTTAAGCTCCGCGTAAAGTCGCAACTGACATCGGAACGATTTGAGTATTTATTCTATATTAAGTTTTTTTGTCGCTGCAGCTCTACTTTTCAGAGTTGGTAGTTACACTGGTCCCTGTTAAGGCTGTTCTATCGTAGACCATATTTGTCTTTGGGTTGTGAAGAATTAGCACGTTTCCTCTCGGTTACGTACGACATTGCAGTAAGAATCGTTTTTTCTAAGACTCGAAGCCTCTGGTTAATATTATTTGGGTGGAAGAGCACTCGTAGCATTTCTTACACCATTTATCAGTTTAATCGATCCACATCTTACTTCCCACAAGGTATGGTTCTTCACGTATCAAGATAACTCACGTTGTCTAATTGTCAAGTTGTGTATGAAACGTTTCTTGTCTGATACTACCTACACAAGCTGAGAAAGCTACGAATTTTTTGTTTCTTTCTTGGTACGAACAACTCTTGTATTGCTCTAATTTTATTCGAGTTGACTGCTACGTCATCTCTGACACAATCGATCCTAACTATTTTTGGTCTCTCCGCAGAGATGTGATACTTCTTAGAATACTCTAAAAGATTTTACTACGATCACATTATTCAAGTGCCTCAAGCACATCTACGAATTTAATTTTTTTATACAGCCCAAAAGTAGTCGAAACGTTACATAATTTACATCATATGGCGGTAAACCTGTCATAGTACTAACTCTATAGCCTTCAGATTTTATTTAAAATTACTAATAATCGCTTTTTAAGCATTTATGGTACAAGTTATGGTATAAGGCATCGTCGATGCTTTACAATGGCTATCAATTCTTCTTAGTTGCTGCATAGTTGATTTTAGTTGTATGAACTGCAGAATGATGAAAAGATTCCTTATTTTGCCATATTATTAATAATATTCTTGAGTTCTCTATCAGAAGATATTGTGGGTTTTGCCGTATCGGTTGAGTATTTACAGTACCGATTTTATAGATTTGCTCTATTATTTTCGTCGCGGATAAGCTTAAAGAATATTTGTTTTTTAATTAGGAGTAGTCGGTGATTAGCAAAGATTTTAGAATTATATTCAATACCTTTTTGGAACATTTTCTTTTAAGAGTACGTACACTACCGATAACGTGGATGTAGCGTAGATTATCACACAATGTTTTTTTATAAATTACATATTTGGAAATAATCTTTATTATTTCGACAAGAACTACATTGACACAAGCCATCCTTATTATATTGTATCGTAATATCCTTTGTAAGCTTCATATTCTGGCCTGCCCTTCAGGAGTGCTGGTATTGTTGTCTTTCTTTGGGCTGTTCCCTTGATGTGTTTGAGTGTGATCACAAGGGTAGATTTTTAAAGTTTATTAAATGGGTGCTCTTTATCGTCGACTTTTTGGACGCCGTTATTCAAGTCTGCTGCAGCCTCAAATTTATTCTAAAGATCTACCTCCAAAATAAACTAAAATAAAAGCCAATATCAGTTGATGATTTAGGGTGTACTTACCAATATGTAATCATATTGTTAACTGTAATTATATAAAGACGTATTGTTCTATAGATGTTTGGGTGTGGGTTATATACCCAGTAAGTTTGGAAAAACTTTTAATGCACCTTTATTAACAAGCAGTGAGGCGGCTAAACTAATAACATCGCAATCGTTATATAGATTGTCCTCTATGTAATTTTTAATACATAACCCTAAAATTGTACTTTAAAAGGTGAATTAGATGTCATGGGATGCCATTAAAGTCACTATTAATTAGAGTTTCATTAAGTTAGATAAAGCAAAAAAGATTGATAGCTAAAAAAAGTAAAGGCTGGATTATGTTGAAGCTAGTATAAGAAGAAATATTATTTAAAAGGAGTGGAAAAGGAATGTTTAATTTTTAATTATTTTTCAATGCATAAGCATTATATGTTCCTATTCTCCACATAATTTTAAATTTTTTAGCAACTCTGGTCCTAAATTATGTGTAATATTTTTACTTTGAACAAGCAGTTTTAACTATAAGGTTGGATGAAAATTTCTCCCATCTTTTAGGTCGAATAAAGAAAGAAACATCAATAGAAAGTATGCACAATTCATTTATATACGATAAAACTACAAAACTGTAAATTGTATTTTAATTTATTTAAAGGAAGTATCGGTCATTTTCAATTGGTCGTATTCTGAAATTCTTCAGTACCTTTTTTAACATATATTGAGGAATATGCCTAATATTTTGCCCTGCTGCATTATGTAAGAGTTAGGGGTCTTAACGCTGTTTGTAAATTTCAGCTTTGAGATATCTCTATAGGAAGAAGGCACAAGACGAGGTCCGATGAGCAGACTGGCCAAGTGACGCCACCACATTGAGAGATAGGGCGTCCACAAAAGTTCTCTTGTATTATTACTTTAAGCGAAGCTTTTGCTGGCTAAGCTGTGATTTCATTCTTTTAGATTTTTGTACAATAAAAATAAAAAATAAAGACCAATGGCATTAGCGAGCACTGCAAGTTCTTTTTCCCTGTCCACAACAAAATCGATTTTCAATCGGGAATCACCCAAAACAATGTTACGCGGCCACAATAGAATAATTGTTGGGACAATTCTTTAACAGTAAGAGCTTTATGTTCTTCGTCTATGACAACCCGCGCTACTGATTGCAGAAATATTAACACTTGCAGATATGTTGCTTATATGACGTAGATTCTCATTAAAGGAGCCTTCTTTGAAATATCTTTTCTAATTGGGTGAAAAGGATAAAACGTTTTACTTTAAAAACGCCTAATTAATTTTTGTTATATAGACTGTTCAATAAAATTTATAGAACCCCGTTTATTGTAAAAAAATTATTTGCGCCCAAGAAGATATAGACCATCAATTTATATTTTAATTTTTCTTAAATATTTAGAGTAATGTATTTTTTTAATTCTTAAGATTTATCCTGTAAGAGAGAGAAACAGGATAAGGCATTGGAATCCAGAAACATTATGCATATAGTATATAATTAGAAATAAAATTAGTTTTCATTTTTGTGTGTGGCTGTCGTTAGAATGATTGAAGCAAAGGTAGGAAAGGATGAAAAACCCCTGAATCGTAAAATTAGAGAAATCTAGTGTACCAAATACCATCGGATAGAAAACAGAGCAATACATTTGTTTTTGTTATTCAAAATTTTCTTGCTCGATGCATATATTAGAAAGTAAATCGTTGTGAAGTACCAGAAGGCAGTTAACAAATTATTTTTGGTAGATGGGATGTCTATGCGAAGGGTAAAGATTACTTCTTGCAAAGGAAAATAAAAAGTATAAGACAAAGCAGTGAGTAAGAAAGTAAATAGAAATTAAAAGAAATGAGAAGAAACGGGGAAAAGTCAGGAGTAGACAGAAAAGTAAAAGTGAGGAAATGGGAAAGCAAGAAGAAGAAAACAAGAAGAAAAACGAGGGAGTTAAAAAACAAAACAAGAAAGAAAGAAAAAGAAAGATCAGGGGGGGGAGTAAAAGATGTACAGGGATGGAGTTAGCTCAGATAAACCAAAGAAAAAGAAACCATATGTAATTCAAGTTTGCAGAAAGAACGCAGGGGGATTATCAGAACTCCTAACTGTTAACAAAAGGACTAATTAAATTCTGTACAACAAGTTGATAAAGTTGATAAAGATGTAGGACGTTCCAAGCCTACTTGTCTTTCTATAAACGTTAAAAATAAAAATTTATATTCTTATTTTTTTTAATATTTTTTCTTGTATTTCACATTTAATATACACCTTTTTCTATTTTCTTACTTGCAACATATTTTTGAAAAAATACTGTAACTTATTATGTACACTTTGAATTTCCGTTTTATAGTTTTTGAAAGTTAGTAAAAATTGAAACAGAAATTGTGCAGTTTGAAGTACAGTCAAACATCAGAACTGAGTTATTAAAAAAATAAGTGATTGCATTTTCTAGTTAATCTATAATATCAAGGAATCATTTTTATTGTAAATTTTTAATTTAAAATTTAACTCTTTTGCAGCATTTGACAGCCTACGTTAGCATGTGAATTGATCACATTTAAAAATAGTGAAGGTTGCATAGGCATATTTAAAAATCATAATAAATAAGATAATGAATATTTTATGCTGAAGTTTTGCATCTATAATACTGATAGAATCGACTTAGAAATGATATGCGGTTAACACGATGATTTTGTGTTGTGGACCTCAACGCACTTGGAAAAATGGAAGGAAAGACGACATTTTGGCTTACTTGCATATACTACATATCTTTTCGTCTTTTTATCACGTTTTCCTTTTTTTGTTGATGATGTATAGATAGAACAATGTGCCTAAAATTTAGCTTTCAGATTCATAAAAACAAAGCTAGATGAAGGCCATCTTTCTGTGAGTAAGCACGAGTAAGACATATCTTTTTCTACAATGGAATATGTGTATGTAGAGGAGATATATTTTTCTATAAACTTTTATAGTGCAACTCATGATTGAGGACAAAACCGTCACCTGGTTCTGTAGATTGATTTTTGTCATTTTTTTTTAGTGTCTGTCCCAGTTAAGTCAGATGTTTTCTTACTATCATTTATGTACTCAGCACTATCACGACGGTAATCAGAAATATCACAGTTTCCAGAATTGTTACCAAGAAGACTGTTTAAAATTTTTGAAATTCTTTCTTTATTGTCACCACGTATTTTTCGTGACACCATGACTGAACACTGCCCCAATGCATGTCTGAACACTAATAAATTGGCACTTGACAATCTTAGAGCAATCATACCGTTCAAATACAGTGTTTTTTGCAAACCGTGTTTCTATTAGTAACAAAAATGAAGGATCGTGACATTTCTGTTGAAATGGGACTGTAAAAGATTATATAGATCTCTGTAGCTATGTGAGCTCAATTTAGAAAATTTAAATGTGCATTTATATATGATACGATTAAGTTAAGTATCTTTCATAAATAAATAAATAAAAGTGCCGTGGTAGCTTAGTGGATAGATCGCTAGACTACGAAACCAAGAGTTGCGGGTTCGAATCCCGCTCTCGCCAATTCGATCGCTGGCATTTTTACGGCCCAGCCCGACTCAGGCTGCAATAGATGAGTACCTGGAGGTCAAACTCTGGGGTAATAATAGGCGGTCGGTACGTAGCGCTGGCCACGTTACTACCCGTGTGTACCGTAGGCTCTAGATTGTAGCAGATCTATCCTGTTACGACCCCAAAGGGCCTTTGAGGCCTATTACGGGGAACTATTATTATTATCTTTCATAACTTCTTAGAAAGAACCATGTATGTTTGCTATTGCTATTATATTATTTTCTCCTTTATATTTTTTTATATCTTTTTTGTTAACTATCATTATTAATTTAAAATATTCGAAAGAAAAATAATTAGAAGAATATATGGACCAAAGAAGACAAACGAAGAATTATATATAAGATTAACAAACCAAGAAATAGAGGATCTATTAAAAGGAGAAATAGAGTAAAAGAAATAAAAGCCAGAAGAATACGTTGGTATGGACACTGGAGAGGCAGGCGTGTAAATAGCCGCTCTCGTGGTGCGGTGTGGGATACGTAGTATCGCCCGTTTTGGAACGTCAACCGATAAGGCTCAAATCGTCCCTTAAACGGCCAGCGCGAAAGCGGATGGGGGCGGCTACCGATATCCACCGAAAGTAAAGCCAAATCGCTCACCTGAATCGGCTTCGGCTTCGTCGGCGATGGTTCCACGGTGGCCACCTTGATGCGCTGTCTTCTTGTATGTTGCGGAATGTTAAATGCGGCCGTACTGGACGTGATGCGGTGTGAGTATAAGCGGGTTGTTAAGACACGGCCGAATTGGCCGCGCTGCGGTGCGTATTTGCGGGGTTTTAAATACACGACCGAATTGGCCGAGCTGCGGTGCGTATATGCGGGGTGTTAAGACACGACCGAATTGGCCGAGCTGCGATGCGTATGCGGGGTGTTAAGACACGACCGAATTGGCCGCGCGGCGGAGCGTATATATACTTGTCGGCTGAGCAAAAGCCCATATGCCGTTTTGTGTGCGACGGCAAAACGTAGCAGCAGATGTCAAAGCCGCCCAGCATGCCGCCGCGATATAAAGCGGTTCAAGGGCGAAAAGGCCGCCACACCAGACACATAAATAGGAAAGATGAAAACTCAATTACGAAGAAGATAATGAAATGGAAACCACAGAAAATAAGATCAAGGGGGAGACCGAAGACAAGATGGGAAGACCAAGTAATAGAGGACATAAAAACAATGAGAATTGACAATTGGAGAGAAAAAATTAAAAATAGAAAATTATGGAGAGAAAGTAAAGAATCACAAAGGATTGTAAAGAACAGTGGAGAGGAGTGACGAACCACTCCACTAATTTAAAAGTCAGAAGAGCTCGAAAGAGCGGCAACAATTCCACATATATATATATACATATATATATATATATATATATCATTATTTCATTATTAATTTATATCATATATTACTGATTGCCCCATATTACTCCAAAGGGTGTAAAATGAGATAAAGTACTAATTCAATTTACTTATCAGAAATTTTATCCAGTCCTTTTTGTTCAAAGCTATATTATTTGCTTCTTTCCTCGTTTTTTGTTAGGGTTTTTCTAATTATATTGTCCCAGGTCTAACTAGGTCGTCCTCATCTCTTCTTTCGCAGTGTCTTAGCTTCCATACCCCTTTAACTATTTTTCATTCTCTGTAAAGGGCCTCGCCATTCTACTTGTCGCTGCTCTATAAATTGTGCTGTGGATTGTATTCTCAGTTCTTCCCTTATTTTATCGTTCCTCATCCTGTCTCTTCTTGTGACTCATTTTATTGTAAAGTCCCCCGCAACATTTATTTATCCTTTAGCCGTTTCCATTGCAAGACTTAATTCTTTCCAAAAATCTTTATTTTCCGCTTTTTCGTTTCTATTTGATCCATACAGAGCTATTACTGTCTGGGCATTTGTTCTACATTTCAGTTCCACCCTTATTACTCTTTCAAATGTTGTTTTTCATTTGTTTATTAAATCCTTTACGTTATTATGCAACAAACATCATGTCCTTCTTTCTTTGCCTAGTTTAAAGCTGCACAGGTTTTTTCTCTCTTTTCTTTGTTTCTGTAATTATTAATGTACTTAAAACTTGCTTTATCGAGTTTCTTGCTTAATTCTATTTCTTTTCCATTTATGTTTCTTATATTTCAAATTCCCATTTTGTTCATTCTTTATTCCTTTCAGGATGATTTGTTCTTTCGTTTCTTGAGGTACTACATTATTTTGCATTTTCGGTTACATTTAGTTTGTTTTTAATTAGCTTAATTTTTACCTTAAGTTTTGCGGTCTTTTTCTGATATTTTGGTTTTCCACTTTAAGTTCTTTTAGTTTCTCCTACATTCCTTCAGGTCTTTCCTTAGTTATTTGACTTCTTATCTTAGCTTTGTAGCATAAACAGTATTTTCTCAAGTTTATCTTCCTGTTTTTTTGTTGATCTGTTTACGGGTTTCTTGCGTTGCTTGCTTTTCGTCCAGATTTTTGTTTCGCTTTCCACCATGCGTTGAGTAACATTTCTCGCTCTCTAAATCCGACAATCAGTTCTAACAGCCCTTATTTGTACGACATTTTAAATTTTAAATTTAGTTGGGGCCTGTTCGCCTGTTTCCTTTTATTGCAGCGCTATAAGAGCTTCGCCGGGTTCGACGCTTCAGCGACTCTGCTCTTCGCGCTGCCGAAAGCTATTTGTATTTCTAATCTACTCTTACCTTCTAAAGTTATTGCACGTGCTTACTACTACTTCTGATAAACTTCCAAATACACTTTTAATTGTGGTGCTCGATTTTCCTTATATTTGAGTTAGTAAATTGGAGCTGTTTTCTAATTACTTCTACGTATCATGGTATAATATAATTATTTAATTATTTCATTATTTGCTGAAGCGTGTTATTGCTATTTTTTTATTATTTATGTACTTCTTAATTTGTATTTCTTAAATATTATAATTTTAGTACGAAATATTTTAAATTATTTGCCATGTTTTAATATTATACAATTATCAAGTTAACAATATATCAGTAACTGATATTGAGTAGTTTTGTCATCTATTTTTTAGAATTGTATTGTTCATTCACAGATTGGAAAAAACTATCATTCTAGCCGAACGACATTGTATGCAGTTAATTAGACTCGAAATCGTTAGCACCGAATTGGACAGAATTGCTCGCATTTCACGGACTGCCATCAGCCGTTGTCATTTTGCCTAGTGCAGGCAAACACGTTTGAATGAGAATGGAAATTACAGTCTAATTGCCTGCAACAGCTAAATCACCTAAAGAACGTTATTTGCTCTGGCTGAGTTAGAGTTTACCCAAGACGGGGAGCGGCTAGTTTACCGATACGTTATTTGTTTGTAATTTTGAAATGCGCCTTATAAAAAAATAATTGTTATGAGCTTAAAGTATTTTACTTAATAATGAAAGCAAAAACATTTTGCTTTGGTGCTTACAATACCATTTTAGTAAATCTAAGTGGAATAAATAACCTAAAACAACATATTTAGATTAGTAGCTATCGACGTGACTTTTATTTCAACGTTATTGTGTGCCCCTAGCGGTTTAATATAAAATGTAAATTACTAAGCTCTCTTCGCGATTAGTAGCTACGAGCTATATAAATATATTATAACCTTATTATGTGTCTATAGCTTTGGTTATAATATATAAAACGTAATAAAAAGTATTTGCCAATTAAATGTAACCTTTTAAGTATATAACTTAAAATACTTTGAATTTATTTAAATTCTTATGAAGCTCTGTTTTCTTTTTACCAAAATGTGGTTTAATAAAAAGTTCCTGACATAATTTGAAAACAAAGACATTCGTAATCATCTCATCCTTGTGTTTGCCATTGTGTACGCAGTAACGCCACGAGCTTCATATATAATTGATGTCGGAAAACCGGAGCTGATAAGAGCAAATACAAATCAAATGGCAGATTATTATGTATGCAGGCATGTTAATTTTTTCAGTGCCCGTTCGCCGGGCTTATTAATAATGAATGCCTCCGCTGGCATGCAGGGTGTACGTGTTTGCAGAACAGTCATCACGCGAGGGCAAATATTTGCTTTGACATTATTTGCCCGGCTCGAGCGCCGCTAAAGCTATTTTATGAAATTTTAAAGTGGCCACTATGCGTGATAGGCGCAGACAGCCGGCTTTGTTGGCGGCGGCCGAGGATAAGCGCCCCCGGCTGCAATGCCTCGGGGAAATGCATTTCAGCCAGCCCCGCGCTGAACTTCGTAATGTACGAGGAGACAATGCGACCAGGCAAATCATTATGTCAAGGAATCCCGGTTTTTTGGTCGGCGTTTATTTCAATCTGGCTACGAGAAAAATAACACGGCAAAGTTGGAGCTCGCAAGCACCAAAATGCGAAGTGCTCAACGAAATTTATAGAACATTTTTATTGTTATGACAATTATTGGAAATATTGTCACTCATACGTCTACATTATACACGGCACGTACAATAGTTGACGTCTCTTTTGTAAAAATCTAATCTGACTGACGATATTACGGTTTACCGGGGGTGGAGATTGCAAAACCCACTTTATTCGGTAGTTTCTTGGCACAGTCATATGTTAGCGTTTAACAAGGTGATTAGAGTTACTGCTGAACAAAGCATTCTTATACGTTTTTATGTTCAGCAAAGCTCGAATTTTTCTGAAATTCTATATTAAAATATTATAATCGCTGCAAGACCCTTCATTCACAATTATTTTATACATTTTTATGACTGTTTTGAAGTCTGAAAACAAAACTTTAGAATTATAAAATAGGAAATATGCATCTTTACAATAACATACCGTTCTCGCAACAAGCTGATAACATTACAGAGTTGACGTTGGCACATAAAGTAATAAAACTGTCGCACTATAAACTGAGCCGCCCTTTTTTTTAATATGTGTTCGTCTGAACTGTACATTATGCAGTGTACACAGTCTTCCTATTTTGATTTTTAAGTTTATTTGTCAGTCCGCATTTGTATTTCGTAGAGTAAAGACGCTGTGAACGGTCTACGAGATAACAAGTGCTGTGCGATAAAGTCCGACCTTTAGTCAACTTATGATATCAACTTTAAATAGTTAACAAACTGTAAGCGAACTTTTTTATTTAAATTACTTTAAAAGGATTTATTAATAATAACAAAAAATCTAATAAGTACCTACCAACAAAATGCTGCCGGCCGGAAACGGCTTTAACGGCGCATATAACATTAAAAACCAACAACATATGAATAGAAATCCTCTACAAATTCCTCAATCACCGTTTTTACCCGACATACAACCCAACTGCTCTTATCAACAAACTCAATATTCATACTTATCACTCCCCAACCCATCCTATTATTTACCACAGTATCAATCAACGTTAAACCAGCCACAAATTTACTCTAGTCAGCATCACGATACAACAATCAATCAATCAATCATATCAAGATAAAAATAACATAAGCGAAATTTCCGAAGACGACGAAGAAATGGAAATTAATCTCGCTAATAATTGGCAACGCGTTTCGAATAATAAACGAAAACGGTTAACAAAGCTTCACACACAAACTACTAATACTGTAAAGGAGCCAGTAACCACAAATAAAAATAGATACTCAGTATTAACTGAGGAAGATGAATCAAACAAACAAAAAAAAAAGAACATCAAAACGTAACTGAACATAAACCACCACCAATTTTTGTACAAGGTGTTTTAGATTATGGTAAGATGATCACAAACTTACAAACAATAGTGGAAGAAGAACAATACACCTCAAAAAGCTTACACAATAATGTAGTTAAAATAAATGCAAATACCCCCGATACGTACCGTAAACTTATTAAGCACATGCAAGATAGTAAGATTATACATCACACGTATCAAATGAAAGAAATTCGTCCCTACAGAGTATTAAAACATCTACACCACACTACCCCGATCGATGATATCAAAAATGCCCTTAAAAAACTAGGACACACAGTGCGTAACATTATGAACGTAAAAAACAGACAAAATAAAGATCATTTGCCCAATATTCTTTACAGACCTTGAACCAGCTACAAACAACAAAGATATAAACAACATACATATACTGAAAAATAAAGGTATTATAATTGAACCACCAAGGACAAACAGAGATATTGTACAATGTACTCGCTGCCAGAACTATGGACATACAAAAAGTTATTGCAGTATTTGCTTGCGTGAAATCCGCTGGTCCTCATGATACAAAAAGTTGTCAAAAAACCCGTGCAACTTCAGCTATATGCATTTTATGCGAAAGGCCCCACCCAGCTAACTATAAGGGATGCTTCAACGAAAATACCAACCCAACAAGCAACAAATAACCCCAAGACCTCCAAACCTAACAAGAGAAAATTTTCCATTCTTAAAAAGCCAAAATAATCAACCTTACACTAACCCTAGTCAGCCAACACATACACATTTAAATTATGCGGAAGCAGCCCGAAATCAACCCTCATCGTCAGAAGATGTTAGTCTTAAACAGTTTCTTGATGACTTCAAAAAAATTTTAAACCAATTACTACAGCAAAATAGTATTATACTAACTAATATGTTAACTACAGTCATCAACAAACGCATCCAATAATGGCCAAGTTCTTAAAAATAGCACTGTAGAACGCCAACGGACTACAACACAGAAAGCTAGAAATTGAAACCTTCATACGTGTTAATAACATTGATGTGTTACTAATTTCAGAAACACACTTCACCTCAAGATCTTATCAAACAATACTTCAATACTCTGTATATCACACAACGCATCGAGATAACACCGCGCATGGTGGCTCCGCTATTATAGTACGTAGCTCCATTAAACACTATCAGTTACCTTCATACAAAACAGATTACCTATAAGCCACTATAAGTTGAGAGATTGCCAGCACCTCTATTCATAGCAAGTGTTTACTGTCCACCACATCATAACTTAACTAAACAAATGTTACAACCCTTCTTTGAACTACTAGGACCTAGATTTCTAACGGAAGGAGACTTCAATGTAAAGTATACACACTGGGGCTCACGACTAATTACATCAACAGGCAGAGAATTACTTAAACTAATGATAGATAACAAATACGGCTTTCTATCAACGGGAAGTCTAACATATTGGCAATCAGATTCCAATAAAATTTCTGATTTACTCGATTTCTTTATTACCCGTGGTATGTCAGCAAACTACATGGATATTATTCCCAACTATGATATTTCATCGGACCATACGCCTGTAACAGCTACAGTGAGTGCAACTATATTGTACCAAGAACCAAAATCTACTCTTAGCAATGCCAAAACTAACTGGAAAGTGTTCGAAGACTATATTACTGAAAATCTAGATATATAATAATATAAGCTTAAAAACAAATCAAGACCTGGAGCATGAAACAAACCACTTTGCATCAACAATACTGGAAGCAGGATGTAGAGCAACACCACAAAGAAACAACTTAAAATGTAATACTCCTAACATCCCCACCTTAATGGAGCTAGTAAAAGAAAAAAGAAGAACAAGAGCAGTTTGGCAGCGTAGTCGGAATATTCAAGACAAAAATAGATTAAATCAACTAAACAACAAACTGAGTCGTCGACTGCAACAAATAAGGAACGAGACTTTTAAATACTACACAAGTTCACTTTCTGTAAATGATCAAACAATTTGGAGAGCAATCAAAGGAATTAAGCGACCTAAAGAGCATGTTCCACCCTTACAAGATAAAACGGGAACATGGGCAAACTCGAATAAACAGAAAGCTGAAGCATTCGCCGAACATTTACAAAACACCTTTCAACCAAATTCTAACGAACCTGATCAAGAAATTGAAAACTATCTGACTCCTCCACTACAGCTATCGTTTCCAATACGCAGATTTACACAACAAGAAATCCAAACTCACATAAAACAGTTAAATAGTAAAAAATCACCAGGTTACGACCTCATAACGGGAACTGTTCTAAAACGTCTTCCCAAGAAAGGAATTAGATTTTTACAAATATTGTTTAACGGAGTTCTGCGACTTGTATATTGGCCTTTGACGTTGAAGTTTGCTCAAATTATTTTAATAATCAAACCGGGTAAACCTCCTAACCAAGTCAAATCATACCATCCCATCAGCCTCCTTCCGATAGTATAAAAGTTGTTGGAAGAATTAATATTAAAACGCATTTATTAAAAATGAACTCCAAGAAGGATGGCTACCAAACCACCAGTTCGGCTTTCGAACTAGTCACTCAACAACACAACAATGTCATAAACTGGTAAACACAATCCGCACAGCATTCGAAGACAAAGTGTATTGTAGTGCAGTGTTCTTGGACGTGAGTAATGCATTTGATAAGGTATGGCATAGAGGTCTGCTTTACAAAATTAAAAGTTTATTGCCCCAAAATTACTATCTACGTTTACAATCCTACCTAGCAGATCGATATTTCCAAACAAAAGTAGGCAGCGAAATATCTCGAATAAGAAAAATAAATGCAGGCGTCCCCCAAGGCAGCCTCTTAGGGCCAGTAATGTACTTAATATACACGTTCGACCTTCCAACCACACTGTATACAAGCCTAAGCACCTTCGCTGACAATACTGCTATACTATCATGTAACGAGAACCCAGTGATAGAATTAGAGTTGCTACAAGAACACATAAGCTTACTAGAAACATGAATAGGAAAATGGAAAGTGAAAGCAAATGAAAGCAAATCAGCACATATCACTTTTACAACCAAGCACTCAACATGCCCCCCGGTTACACTCAACAACATGCGCATACCCCAAGTAGATAAGGTCAGGTACTTGGGTCTACACCTAGATCGACGACTGACATGGAGGACACACGTTAATAAAAAATGCAAAGAAATGGACCTACGTTGTAAAAAAACTATATTGGCTAATTGGCAAAAACTCAGTACTTACGCTAGATAACAAGTTAATAATTTACAAGTGCATAATCCGTCTTATATGGTCCTATGGATGTGAACTTTGGGGATGTGCCAGTTCATCAACTCTAAATATTATTCAACGTTTTCAATCCAAAACACTTAGAATGTTATCTAATGCTCCGTGGTATGTGTCAAACATAACCTTACATAATGACCTCAACATTCCATATGTAAAGGATGTAATAAAAGCAAGAGCAATAAAACATCACCATACTCTGGAAAACCATCCAAACGTAACAGTAATCCCATTAGCTGACGACTCTCAAACCAGAAGATTGAAAAGAAAGTGGCCAATAGTCTTAACGGATTAAAATAGGTCTTCCCCTCATGACTGTATCAATTTACATAAAATTAGCTCATAGAATATCATGTAAATATTCTGATTGCTAATAAATTATATATATAAAAAAAATTATGAGTGCTGCTGCTGCTGCTGTCACACAGGTCAAAGGTCAAATCGTTCGTGCCTTTCCGTGCCGACCCGAGCGCCTCCGAAGGACAAATTTCGGCCCGGCGGCAGGCGCGACCGAGGTAATATATTTCCGGAACCGCAAGCGATGGAAAATTTTCGTTCGAGAGCGAATAATAAAGCACTTATAAATAAAAAAAATTATGAGTGCTGTCACACAGGTCAAAGGTCAAAGGTCAAAGTTCAACTCTAACTGGGTATACGTAAATGCGTTGTTATGGCAACAGCGTACGCCAATTATGTCAAACAGAGCTTTTTAATCGCGTTTTTATTTTTAAATACTATGCGAAGGGGCTCAAGCATTGTTAATAAATGATCACTACTTCTCTCTGGACGTAACCAAACATCAAATCAATTACAAAAGTATGTAATTATAAAATCGATTGTTTATTATATTTTATATTATCATCAGTTTTAACGTCGAGAGACAAATACCACGAGTAATAAAGTAGTGTCTAATTATGTCAAACATGCATTAATTGTGGACAAAATGCTGTTATGAACTAAATAACTGTCATCTTAAGATAGATATCAACAGATCTTTACTCAAGAAGAAGAAGTGGTGTTTTGATTATTACCACAATATTTATTTAATCGTTTGTTTGGATCAGATTTTAATCTTAAAATTTTGTTCGACAAAAAAGTTTTTTAAAATACTTTAATCGCTAACAGTTCTGCGATTAAGACTATCAGTGACCACACCATAATCACCGAACAGTCTATCACTTATATCACATTCCCATTGACCTCAAGGCGAAGTCTGGACATCGGGGCGAAGATTAATCACATCCGACATCAAGTATTGTAACTTTTTTCTTTTATTAGTTTTAATTAGTTTTCACTTTTTAGTTAAAAAATTGAAAAAGGTAGTGATAGTCGGATACTGGCAAGCGAATATATAGTAGAAGTGATAACAGTCTGGTAAACAATTTAATTAAATTGAAAGAATGAGCGATAGGAGATCGTACTTCCGTCAGTATAATAAAAATAAATGTACCGCAGAACAAAATGAGGCACATTATAAAAGCAGAAGAGCAGCTAATATGTCAACAGAACAGGTAGAACAGATCAATGAAAGAAGAAGAGATTCAACCTATCCACTCAAAGTAAGTCCAAAAAGTTTTACAAAACAATCTGATATTAATTTTTTTGTTCAATTTTATAGCATTTTCTTCAAAACAAATACTCTAATAACGAAAGTGACAGAGGTCTGGGAGACTGGAGACAAGTGTTTCCTAAACTAAATGTTGTCATTTCGGCTCACATTAATGGCCATAACTCAAGACATTTTGCTACAGTTATATACATACAGTTATAAAGAATTGGATTTCAATCGTACAATTATTTGCTAAAAATTTTTGACATTTTATGAATTCTTTTTTAGACCAAAATTTCGACCACTCGAAGCAAAGGTGCTCACAGTTTCGAGCTTACAGTGATTAATATGGGGGGAAGAACTAGTTATATATATAAAAAAAATTATGAGTGCTGCTGCTCCTGCTGCTGTCATACAGGTCAAAGGTCAAATTGTTCGTGCCTTTCCGTGCCGACCTGAGCGCCTCCGAATGACAAATTCTGGCTGGCGGCAGGCGCGGCCGAGGTAATATATTTCCGGAACCGCAAGCGATGGAAAATTTTCATTTGAGAGGGGGTAATAAAGCACTTATATATAAAAAAAATTATGAGTGCTGTCACACAGGTCAAAGGCCAAAGGTCAAAGTTCAACTCTAACTGGGTATACGTAAATGCGTTGTCATGGCAACGGCGTACGCCAATTATGTCAAACAGAGCTTTTTAATCGCGTTTTTTTTAAAACTACTATGCGAAGGGACTCAAGCATGTCGGAGTTGGACAAGCTCTCCGGGGGGCCGCTGCCAGACCTCGTAAATATTAAAAAAAAAGTTTATTTGTTTGAAAAATAAAGTAAAACAAATTACAACAGTTTAGATAAATCAGAAAATAAAAGAAATTATTTTACAAATGAAAAAAGAATTCTTGAGTTATGGATCTAAATAGCCTGTTAATGTTGTATGTATCCATTTTTCTTAACTATAATCCCATCTAATTATATTGTTGATATCAAATTATAAGCACTGTTTTTTGCAAGTTTTTACTTTTCAAATCTTGATAGTTATTGTTTACATATTTGATAACGACTACTGTATGACGTTAATAAAGATAGAAATTCTAAAACTAACACTCAAAAATTTTCAATTTAAATAAATATTAATTTAAAAGCCAGAATCACTGTACATATAAGACGTAAATACTTTATTTAGTGTTAGGAAATTTTCCAAATCCAATCTGAAATTACATCTCGGGTTTTTCCGGGTTTCTACGAGCTCTTGAGGGTCGTCATCTCTTTCCACCACGTCAGTACAATGGACGCCTAAGGGTAAATCCTGATTGAAACCATAAATATTGCAAATGAACTTACCCTCTATGGAGTATAATCATTTAGGAAAGCGAAATGCTTCCACGGATTGTTATTACCTTGTACTGTTATGATTGGATTTTCCCCCGTATCTTCGCATTATGCCTTCAATTCCCTTTTATTCCTAAAAACGTTTCTGGTTACATTGCAACAATTCTTATGCAACAACCAAGATGGCAAATAGGTGTTACACCAACATGCCATCAAATATCTTACGGCAGGAATTAATGTTACCTTGCAATGATTCATGTACAGGAATTGGATTGCAAGGGTTGTTTATATCCAAAGTTGTAAAGGTCCCATTTTAGTGCATGTCTGATAAATCCATGCTAAGGCTACAAAAGAGTTGTTGCTATAACACCAAACTAAGTATTTGTATAAACTTACTAGTCCTTGGATTACCCTCATAAAAGCATGATGGTAAATCTAATGATTTCTTAATGATAAATGTGGGAATCCTGTGAAAGTCACTGAGGTCGCCCGGCGACAGTCTTTTATAAGCTAATTTTTTGTAGTATAGCGGGTGCTGTATTACGTCAAGAACCGAAACCACATTTCAGAATATTTCTTCCTGATCTATTACTTCAACGTCACTACAACTCCATTCTCTAAAAAATTAAAGCTGTTATGTCATTAATTATTCAGTAAAAATTTACCTTAAGGTATCTCGAACGGTTTTTAATCCACGTTTTGACTTTAAAAGCTGATGGGTTAAATTAAATTATTGCTTTATTGTTGAAATACATTTGTTACTTATTTTAGCATAAGCATCATGTACGACTTCGTAATATTCTGTCAAAAACGATAATCATATCAAAATAAATATTTAATAATCCAGGTAAACAATTCTAACCAGGATAATCTAAATTAACCCCTAGTGGAGCGCTAGAGTCATAAGAAATGTCTACCAGATGCGGGAACTTCAATCTCATCCACGTCACCAACATTCCTTGGTATGAACAACCTTGTAGGATTACCTTGTTATGTTTCGTATGACAATTTTCTTTCTTAAAGTGTTCTATAAAGTATGCAAGGTCTTCCATCACTTGTTCCATTTGAAAGTACTTCAAATTTTCCGTAGTGGAATTGCTAAAGTCATCTTAAAGGTAGCATATGGGTTATACTTCAATATTCGCGACCAAATACTTGGAGTACACTAAAAGTTAACCGGAAGCTTAGTTTGCGATATCTGTTAAGGAATGTTTGACCACTCACGTAAACTATAGCTGACAGTATCAATAGTATCGTCACTTGCATGACTACTGTTTCTAATTTTATATTACATCAATATATTGCCATACTCTTTTATCAAACGCATTATATAGTGTTGAAGCTTAGTAATAATTCTTGGATTTTTGGAATTATAAATATATATTAGAATTTATATAAATAAATATAAGTTAAAGAGTAGTCTCTTACGCATACCGACTTATTTGAATAACAGGTTATTTCTATTTTATAGGGTGGTCCAACCAAAACTCACGATGTTAATTGTAAATAAAACAAAAAGTTTTCAAAGGATTATCTTAATATTTTTTATTATGATAGAAGGATCTATGACAATTATGTGTGAAACAAAATATCGGCCAAATGCTCGCCACGGCTTCGGTGGCATACCTCTATCCGATGGTCCATATTTTCAATGACTCTGCAACATAATTGAGGTTTAATGTCGTTAATGTGCCGAATTACCTCATCCTTTAACTCTTGAATTGTTCTTGGCTTAGTAACGTACACTTTTTCTTTTAAATATCCCCAAAGAAAGAAGTCCAACGGTGTCAAATCACATGATCGTGGCGGCCAATTAACATCGCCACGACGTGAGATCACACGGCCATTGAATTTCTCGCGCAAAAGAGCCATTGTTTCGTTGGCTGTGTGGCAAGTGGCACCGTCCTGTTGGAACCACATATCGTCCAGGTCCATATCCTCAATTTCTGGCCACAAGAAGTCCGTTATCATCTCGCGATAGCGAACACCATTCACGGTAACTGCTTGGCCGACCTCATTTTCGCCATCCCATAAATCGCACCACACAGTCACTCTGTGACTTTTCAACAATCACTCGTGGATTCTTATTTGCCCAAATGCGGCAATTCTGCTTGTTAACGAATCCACTGAGGTGAAAGTGTGCCTCGTCGCTGAAGATGATTTTCTTTGTAAAGTTACCATTCACTTCTGTTTGTTCAACCAACCATTCAGCGTATTGACGACGCTTGAAATGGTCAGTAGGCTTCAGCTTTTGAGTCAATTGAACCGTGTAAGCGTGTAAATTCAAATCTTTTTTCAAAATTCGCATTAGTGATGTTCGTAAGATGTTTTAATTGTTGGGCACGACGACGAATCGAGGTTGACGGCTGTTCTACCACGCTATCGCGAACAACAGCAATGTTTTCCGCAAAACGAACTGGGCGAGCATGCACAGATGTGTCCACATTTCCTACAGATCCGGTTTGCTGAAATTTGCGCACAATTCTCCCGATTGTGGACACATTTGGTCGATTATGCTGACCAAAAAAATCACGAAGTGCACGAAATGCATTTTGATTTGAACGCCCATTTTCGTAAAAGGCTTCAACAATCTTAACGCGCTGCTCAATTGTGTACCTCTCCATGGTTGAATTTGTCAAACACTGAAACAAAGAAATGTCAAATTAAGTTGGGCAAAAAACTTGACGTTAAGGTGTGACTCACAATTAACAACGTGCATTATGGTCGGACCACCCTTTATAAGAATTATTTAAAATTAATATATTTGAGAGCTTTTTATGTTAATTGTAGCAGATGATTGTGATAAAAATTTGCAGCCTTAAAAATGTGCTTAACAAAATCATAACTGTAATAATGCAGAACAATTTATAGTTTAGACTGTAACCTTTCTGTAAATAAGGGGTTGAGGTCTAAGCTTCTCTGAAACGCTTTTTTCTGGATGCTAATTCCGCTTTGTATTATAAGAAAGCTATCTGTAAGTTCATTAATATTCGAAACAACATAAACAGAATAGCATTAGTACGTAGATGTCAATCCGTTCGCGTAAGACAAAACATTAATTTATCAATACATAGTACTGGTCATCATTGTTGTTTTTGTAATTTCCTGATTCAATATTTCTTTTGAAAATAGCTTTTGGATACCTAATTCAAAGAGAGGTATGGTGTTTTTGAAAAGACTGCAACTTCATACAGACTTTATACATTACTTGTATATTGACATTTGCGAATACATAACTAAACATAGAAACAAAATAATCAGATGCAAAGAATCACATCAGTTAAATACTGTCTATTTTTGTTGAGGCATTCTTGTAGACGGCGGTAGATGGCGAAATTGTCCATACTCCTTTGAGCACAAACTGATAAGTTTAGTGACCGAGCAGGCCACTCCACATCCCCACGCAATTAAATCAAGTGGTTAGGGAAATGTTGTCTTAAAAAAAATCAATGTTGCTCTTGATGTAAGGCCAAGTCTCCCCATCTTGCTAAAACCAAACTCTATTAAGTTTTCTTAAATTTGGTAGGAAATAATCACACAATATGGCAAGGTAGCGATCTGTGTTAACAGACACAGACACGATATTGTCTATCAGCTAACATCCTTTTTGCAAATCTATGTCGTTTTGTCTCGGTTCTTGAGCAACGATAATCTTGTAGGGGTAACAATGGAGTGTAAGATTCTGCAAACTGACCTGTCTAACATCAGAAGAGCGCAAGCGTGACGTATCGCCGAACGACGAGAGCTGGCTTCCACCACTTGTTGGACCCTTTCAATGTTTTCCGGGGTCCGCACAGTTTGCTCACCTCCCCGTGCAAAGATCCTGTTTGAAAACTATTTACTCACTTCATAATAGTACCCCGTTCTGGTAGACGACCAACATTAAAATGCACCACAGAACGAGCGGTTTCAATGAGTGTTGCAAACCTTTCACACGATGTGCTACAGACCAACTCTATATTGCTACTAAAATCGCATCTATCAATGAGTGGATAACAACATAAGCACATGACAGTCTTTTCAAAAACACTATGTCTTCCTGCCGGACACTATAATACTGTTCAGAGATGTTAACGTCTGAAGGAATATTTTTTTTGCAAACGTTTCTTCATTTTCCTACTAGTACAGCTAGGTAAGCACTTAGTCTGGTATAATAGCATTTGCGATCGAATGGAATGTGAGAATTGCTTGCTATTCCCTAAATCATATTCTATAATTCCATATAGATTTGACAGTGGTTTTACGTAGTATTTTATTGTCACTGGATAACTGGGATTTGCGCCCTATCAACCAATACATTTTACGAAAGATTTCTTCCATTTTCTAACGTTTTATTCAGATTAATCAAGGCGGATTGCTAGATAATATTTGTTGATTGTTTAAAAATGCAGTTTCTTAATGTAAAGATCACATGAATTGATGTTGTTTCATTTAATTAATGTGGAATTTTTTAAACCATAATTGGGGCTTGTTGAGATGATTATGCCAAAATCGTAATGGGATGCCGATATCGTCCTGTTATGAGCAAAATAATTACCGGTAGGTAAATCTAATGTAAGTGAAAGGTAACTGGAAAGTGACTGGAACTAATGGGAAATATAGATGACTAAAATCCATCATATTTAACAATTAAGCTTCTGTCGGTTGAATGGGAGCTTGAGATTTGATGAAAGTCAGTAGATTTGCACAACAAGCGGTCTTGCAAAACTTTATCGAACGCTGGAGTAACATCAATAAATACTGTTGACCAATATCTCTTTTGTAATTTTATCTACTCAATTTGACGTGTATTTTTGAAATTTGAATTAATGATTTTATATAAATTCTGTAAGAATTCTGCTTAGCAATATTTTTCGAACGACTTGGTTTTTAAGATGCTATGTTTAATACTACTACTACAATTGTCTATTGCACGAGCTAATAGTAAAGCCTTAACATTGCATTAAGCGGGTGGGTTATGAAATGAATTTTTTTCAAAAGTTCTTTTAGGAAATTTCCTGTAATTAATCTTGATGACGTTTAATCTCGTTCACATTAAATTTTTTACCCACTAGACACATTTGGAAACGTACGTCTAAGGTATGTTGACTTTCATAAGTTCTTTTATCTAGAATAGTGAGAAAAACGGCTTGGACACTTCCACCAAGTGAAGAAAAAGTCAACGCTTTTTCTTGATTACTTCTGGCTTATGTACTGTTGGCAGTTCGATATATGATTTTATTTGTTTGTTTTAGTCGACATATTGCCTTGGAAACCAAATACGTTTGATTCCGTGGACGACAACATATTTAAAAAAAATTGTGCGGTTTCTTTCTTCGTATTTCTACAATTCTTTTTTCATAGGACATGTATCTTACTGAAATGTTCCATTGATTTCATTAACTCTTATTCAATTTTTAGAGAGAAATCTATTGTAAGTTTTGTCTACATCAACTCTTTCATTACACTTCAATTTGTATGTTTACTACTTTTCATAAGAGTTTTTTCTTTAATTGGGAGTTTGGTTTTTGTTGTTATTATTATTAGTGAGAAGTCTAGACAAAATTCTGCCAGCTTCAGTCAAGAAATGATTTAATCCTAAATTATTAATGGCCTTTAACAATTCTATCTTTGGTTGTGGTGCATGTTTATGTAGTCACCTGCTATAAATCTACCTTCCACTATTAGAAAAAAATGCTCATACTGCTGTTACTTGTGTTGTGGAAGACAATGTAATATCACTATGTATACCTTTTACTCGCGGTAGTATTTTCAGGCCACCCTCACTTTTGTTTTCTAGTTCTTTTTCCTGCAATTTCTAACGTTTTTTTGTTGTTGTGTTCTAAATCCATTCTTTTCGTTCTTAACCACTTTTGATAACATATTTCGGTTGCTACTCTATTTGGCTTTACTTGTATTCGTTGACTGTGTGTACTAGTTTTTTGGATTCTATTTTCCTATGATAGACATTTCGTCTTTCGTTATTTGTTACGTTGTCTCGCTTTCCCACTTATTAAGTCTATCATTTAGTTATTTGTTATTTTATTGTCTCACTTCTGAAATTTTAACTTTATATGCTTGTTGAACTTTTATATTTTAGTTAATTTATAATTATTTTTAATTTTTTTACGCTTTCAATACTTTTTATAATCTAAAACAACTTCTAGTGTAGTTCCGGAGGCATGTGCAATGTCTGCTAAGTGCGGGCTACGTCATCAACATTTCTGGGTTTAAACAATCATGTACAATCAATCACCTTGTTAGGTTTCGAATCCGATTTTTTCCATCATGTTGAAGACACTTTAAACTCTTCGTAGTTAAATTGCTAAAGTATTTTATTGTAAAATAATTCACGTGAACACACTCCGTCTATAACATTTGACTATTTTATAAGTTTTGTTATGAAAGGGGTTAAAGTTAAAGGCATTTTCATCCAAGTTTTAAGAAACGTGGACTTTTGATTTTCTGAGTTAAGATAAATGGGCTAGACTAAAGCTTACCCCAAAATTTAGTTTGCGATATCTGTTATGGTAAAGAGAATCATTTATGTAAGTTTCAGCGGAAAATAGTAATAGAATCCCCACTTCTATGTCTACTGTTTACAGTCTTACGGCACACTAATATATTAGAATATTATCTTATGCTAGAAGATTCACATATTCTTGGATTCTAGTAACAGTAGTTCAATATTTTTTTTAAATACAGGGCCTTTATTCTGTGATACAAATGATAAAAAATTATTATAAAAAAACTACGCAAGATACAATTCCAATTGTTCTTTATTATGATGACGAATAAATGGAGTTCAATGCTTTATGGTTTCAAAATGATTGCCTTCACTATAAGTAGTCATTTCAATCTTTATTCCGAAACTCTCAATTGTGGTTTTTCTGATGTCCCCACAAATGCTTAGAACCTCTCCTGTGATACGATTCTTGAGATGGTCGATGGACTATTTATATATCATATAAGTCCAGATTTATAATATTCTTGTCAGACCTCTGTGAGGATGTCGGAAAGACTCTGAGTCCAATGGGCGGTGGTTCCATCTTGCTCAAACCAGTATTGGTCGTTTTTCACAATTAGAATAAATTTTTCAAAAAATTTTGTGCCATAAACTTCTTCATTCAATATTTTGTAAGAAACAGTAAGCCGACAATTTGATAGTGGAAAATTACACACCACACACTACCTTTCTGGGTACAATCGACGAACTTCGGTAAAATGTGGATTTTTGGTACCCCAATCTTGGTAATTTTGTTTTTTGACATAGTCATCTAGTAAAATAAATGTGCTTTATATTTAACAGTCTCTCTGATCACTTTCGAAAAAATGAATCTTTTGCTTATATTGACCTTGATCAAAGGTGTTTGCAATTAAATCTTATACAAAAATAAATTTAATTTCTTGGTGAGGATAGTGTGCATAAAGCATGGGCTTTATGCACTCGTACCGAGTTGTACTGCGCCTTTAAACACTGAAGTTGTGGGCTCTTGCTCATAAAGCTCTTGAGCTTGTCCTTCGGTCTCGGAAATGGTTACAGTCCAATTATTCTATTACCACAATTATTTTTATTTTCTTACGGTAATTTTACCTTGCTATCGTAGAGAGAGACAAGATAGTGTGCTTGTCAAATTTGGCTTTGAAGGCTGCTAGCGCTCCACTAGCAATTTGGCGCTTATCGTAAAAGATATCTACAATAAAGACCCTTTATTCGGTTAAATAGCTTCTCTTAGCTGACGCTGTATTCAGTGTTGACCTAGAGTGGAGACAAAACACCAAACATTGACCTATCTATAACTAACATCAAACATATAATTGACTGAAAGGTTTCACCATAGCAATGAAAATAATTTAGGTGACATAATAAAGGCCCTGACGCATGTTATCTCTGACGCATGGCGTCTTATTTGATTAACCAATTAGCCTGAATCATATCTGCAGTTCCATCTAGAATTAATCTATTCATGGATTTCGTTAAATAGGTACAGAGGTCTGTTGTGAGAAACGTACTCAATGAAATTATGATCGTAATGACGTAAAAAAATCCGCAATTTAAGTACAATTTATTGCAGTACGTAATACGGTCTTCAGAATTTTGTCAATAAAGCGTCGAGCGTCAAGATTTCCTGAACTATCAATTAGGCTTGCTTCGTACTGCACAAGGCTATATCCTGACTCATCAATAGAGAGTATTGGCAAGTGATTTCTTGGTCTATAATTTGTTTCCTTCAATCTATTCTAAACAGTTTCGAAGTCCCAACGCATGCATTATCGCAAGATGCTAATGTCTGCATACGTATTTTGCCATTGAGTATATTTAGTTTATTATGTTGATCCGTTTCTCTATAAAAAATGGAAAGTGTTGCTTGTTAAACAAGCTAAAATTGTAATTTCTTGTCACCTATCATCTTATGTGTACAAAAATTCATTATCTTTATTTTATAACGAATATTGATAAGCATATGTTTTTAATTATTACATTCTATAAAAAATATTTTTGATTTTATAATATTTATTAAAAATAGTGTAGCAAATTGGGTACTGAATTATTCCACCAAGTGATAATTGTATTTTGTACAATTTACTTTGCAGATTGCAGTTGTGGCACTTATTTCTTATACTAATTTTGACATAAATATTTTTGTATATTAATTTACCAGAAATAAACTTAAGTGATTAGGTATTATAGTTTAGATAGTTTATACAGGTTGGTCTCTTTTTCGCGCATTGAACTCTCCACGCACAAATCATACGTGTTGACATGTTCCAAAGGTATAAAAAGCATCTTCGATCCTGAAGATCCTTAATCATAACATTTCTATTTTGTTAGAGTGAACGGATAGACTAGAAGTAGTGGAGGGTTAAGCTCACCCTTTTCTCTGTAGATGAAAAAAGAAGTCAAAAATCATTTACGGAAGCCGCAGCAAATAACATTAACAAAATTGTGGTTCTTATGTTTTTTCTCAAAAGAATATGTACATAAGTAGTTTTCTAAATAATACAAATCTCTTATTGTAGTCTATCTATTTGTTTAGATATTTTGACTTTAAAAACTGTCCAACGTAATTTTTCAGGTGGCTAATTTATTTGAAATTTTAAGTATACTTTAGTATATAATTCTTTTTAGCCTTGAAGTTTTTATAATGCTACTTAACAAACGAAAAAATAAAACAGCATATGATTACTATGTGTAAAAACGAAGATAATTGTGCACCTTTAGTGTTTTTAACTTTTAACTAAATTATTTGTTTAATTTTTGTAAACTGTGCCTCATACCTTATGCAAAAAATAATTGTTATTGATATTTTAGGTTCATTATGAGTTACTCTGTATTTTTTCTAACAGCAATATAATTTTATTATCTATTTCTTGTGTTAGCTTTAACACATATTTTAAAATTAAATTTATGTATTTAAGTAGTTTATTCAGTAAAGCTCCGCACAATATGCAAGATATTTAATTTCACATGCAGATACGTTTGGGACCCAGCGTTGAAGTCTCCAAGAACGAGTGCATTTAGCTGACTTTAAAGTTATTTAAAAATATTATTTTGAATTGCTAAAACATAAACCGAATACGTACTGAACTTTAAATTACAACAATTTTTTTTATTGTAATGCAAAATAAATTGTTTAAAATATTGGTTTAAATTATTTAATTATTTCTCTTTACATATTAAACTTTTACATTAAAATTTATTTACCTGTCACTATAATACAACTTTAATTTCAACTTTAGTATTTTAGTGCTGGCTAGCTTTTTAAATTTGTTATTATTGCATTATAAATATTTTTAATTTCACAAATACGTTCTATACAATAAACAAAACTAAGAAATAAAATATTACCATTCAAACTCATACTAAGGCCCTCTAGATATTAACGGGATTACAGGTTATACTAAAATAAGACACGTTTAGCTGATTTGTGCAAAAAATTGTAGAATTTTGTATTCAGTTTATCATCGCTTCAAAGCAATTATCAAATGATGTAATGTGGGTAAAATTAAAGCAAATAATATTATCCGTTTTAAACTAGATACGCGGACGGCCAAATAAATACAAAAACGAACAATATAAATACCTGAGATATTTACTTCTTGAATGCAACTAGTTAGTTCGAATAGCTCAGATTACTTCCTATAGGGTACCTAGATTAGTGTTTACCCTACAAAAATTAATTTGCCAAAACAAGCAGAAGCAGCAAACTAATTTTTTAGATAAATTTTATCAACTCATTTAGCAATAGACATGTCTATAAGCGATGGCACGGAGAAACATATGCAGAAGCGACAGTGAATGCAAAAAAGTAAGAGGCATATGGAGATAATTATAAATAGGGGCAGCATTGTACATAAATACACGTAGCACATTTCTGAATAATTTAGTATCTTTGGATGTACTTAAGTATCGCAATGTACAGGTGATGTGGTGTTTAGTTCAACACAATTTTAATTTCTCTCTCTTATATTTAATTTTTTTCGTAAATTGTGCTAGATATGTGGTTATTTATTGGTCGGAATATATTTGTATTTTTTTATTATGGTGATTTAGCTAGATAAAACATTTTTGCATAGTACAATTGGTATTTTATACGGCAGCGTATGGTTAAGTGAGCTAGTTAGATTGACATTTACATTTCTTGCTCTTACATCGTTTGTAGGGTGATACTCACTCTTAAGGGAGCTTAAAATTTAATAAGGCAATCTGCTAAGTAAGATGAGCGGAGGTACTTCGAATACCAATAATATTGTAAAGATACTTAAGAAATCTGCAGATTTCGATAAACTGAAACCATCAAAAGGGAAGTGCGGCTTTATAAACTAAAAAAGTAAAACTAAACATCACAAATGAAGAAATAGTTAAAGCTAAAAAATATTAAGAACAATAGCAGTCAGAGAGGCTAAGCATAAGAGTTGGAACAAATTTGGGGACCAAGTCGTAAATATAAAAATTCTTTGTGGAGCTGCCTAAAACAATAAAAGACATAAAAAGAATATACCTTGACATTTCTTCAAAATTACTAATCGTAAGAATTGTAAATAACATCTGTCAAAGTATCAGAGTCGCCGACCAAAACCAAAAAAGGTGCGAAATTTAAATCCAGCGTTCAATTTTACTTATTCTCTTCTAACAGTCTATAAAATAAAAAATGCGAATGTTCTGCAATCATAAATCTTAGCAAAAAACAAAACTAAAAATATAATTACAAATACTACGAAAGTGCCCCCCCCCCTTATTTATTCAGACAGCTGCATTAAAATTCTTTTAAGAAACCCATTGTAGCAGGAGAACTGAACAAAATTCTTTATTGTGAAACAAAGTTTGAATTGCATTTGTTATATTATGACTCTGTTGTATGAGCGAATGATCGCTGCCGAAAACGAGCTGGTAATTTGGGATTCATTCGTCTAGTATATTAGATTCTTGAAAGCATTGTGGGAAAAGTTTTGACCCAACAAGGAGTAGACTGATAATTTCTAAATTACAAGTAAGATAACTTCTGCAAATTTAATTTGTAATGGCCAATAGACAAAACGCAAAATTGCATTAAAATTCTGTGATTAAATCGTAACCCGGCGCTTTTGCCGCACGCAATGATTTATTTCATTTCTGAGCGATGCCAGTTTTATGTTACATCTGGATTCATTTAGCAGTTAGGAGTAAAAACCTCTGCTATGTGCTGAGAAACATACTTGAAAAGGTTACTTAGTTTTGTCAAGTTTCATTGCGTAACATGACTATTTGCTTTTTAATCTGATTCATGATATGATTAGGGATAGCTTCATCGCGTATGTTACGTATACGCTACCAGAGAGCTCTGGCTTTTTTTTTCCTATATTAAGAAAATTTTTATTTTTGTTGTTTTGTTATGTAATATCGTGTAACATTTTTAATTAATGCTTACTGTGGAAATCATAAGCAGCATTTCTCTTCTGATGCTAAGGTAACCTTTTTATCTAAATGCTTTTAAATGTAACCCCATTTAGTGCGGAGTTTTACTTATTTATTGATGAGAAATGTGGTGATAATTGTAGTGATTATAAAAATACATTTCTTAAGTTTTTTTTTGCTGATAGTCATACAGACACATAGTTTTATGTATTATTTGTTTAATTGTCATTTACATAACAGTTTAATTTTGTATTAATCTACATATACGGTGCGTTTTATTATTTTACTATTAAGGGGGTAGCATTTCATAGCATTTTTTTGGGAATTTCTTCAGAAAGTGACAAACAAGATTGTTATAAAACCTTTTCTTCTTTATTATTCAAGATTTGAACTAGTAAATTTTTTTTATAAAGCAACAGTTAAAGAATGGAGTAGCAAAGCTCCACAAGTAGAGGCGTTGAATGATTGACATGTTTGTGGCTCTCCAGATAATCTAAGTTAAAAAAAAACAAAAAAATTTCTATAATCTAATTTCGGATAGCCGAAGCTACAAGTAAGTGAAAATATGGAAATGTTTGAAGATAAAATTTTGATTCTTACGATATTTTTCGTCTTTCTCGGTCTGTAGATTTTGCAAAAATAAATAGTTGTATATTTAGTTCCGACTGTAGACACGGGCCCCTTAAAGATGTGGGAAAAGCAACAATCTGGTCGTTTCATCATTTTCTTAGAAATAGTTTTGAGAAAAACGCGTTTAAAATTTTGAAAACGGCAAGTTCATATTATGGTAATTACGATTATTTTGCTATTATTGGTCTATATAGTATAGTTTACTCTTCTTTGATGAAATCTTACTGGGCCGATCATTTTTTCCGTCTGGGAATCCCGACCTTTGTTGTATCGAACGCGCGCTGCTCCGATCGATGTATTCGTTTCTGATCTCGAGTAACCGCGTAAATTTCGGGTTGGCACCCAATTGTAATCATAATCGATAAAATTAATAAAACCTTGCTAAATAAATGGCTATTTCAACAGTTTTAGACAGAATGGACGTTTTGGAGAGAAGGTCCAAATAAATTAATTTAGTGATTCTTTGTTCTGAGTTTCTGCTCCCAATCATTTTTTTCTAATAAATTAGTTGGTGTTAAATCATCATATATTGGCTTGACTACTCAAATAACTGCATAGATTAAAGGTAATTGATTGTGATTGAAAGCATCAAGAGTTCTATTTGCTTCAGTTTTGCGCCACTTGCACTAACTGTCTTTTCTGGGCGGGCAATAACTGTGCTACGGTTTTCGTAGGTTGAGCTTTTTTATATCTTTAGCAGAATTAGAATTCC
This sequence comes from Sinelater perroti, assembly GCA_036346155.1. Taxonomy (NCBI): domain Eukaryota; kingdom Metazoa; phylum Arthropoda; class Insecta; order Coleoptera; family Elateridae; genus Sinelater; species Sinelater perroti. The sequence goes on from JARFIY010000077.1 coordinate 994,641, forward strand.
TTTTTATGGCTGGACCATAATATTTTTTCAGTTCGCCTATAATTTTGTTAATTTACCAGCGCCTTTGTGGTCGATGCCTTTGTTTGTTCTGTCCTTCGTATTATTTTTTTGTACGGTAAGATTGCCACTCTATGAATATCTTATCGATATCTAAAATTCCTTTATAAATGATGGTCAAGTATCTGACCTGACCCGAAGATATTCTGCTGAACACTTATTCAACATACAATAAACCTTAGAAAAGTACAAAAATATTTGATTCTTTTTTCAGGCTACATTAGAATACCTTCTTTTTTGGTGCACTTAGTGACACTGCAGCCTCAAGGGCTCATTGTGCCTACTAACATACACTTAATAATAAGACAATCACATACACCCATCTATTAAGCAAAACTCGAATTCGCCTGCGCTGGCTTGAGGTTAGAGGGACGAATATCTTGACCACTGAGCTAGCGATGACAGCCAGAATACCTCCTTAAGTGCTTTTCAACGAACTTAAAAATTTCGTTACTGAATTCTATATGTCTGTCTTATGGATTTTTTAAAATTTTAAAATGGATTCTTATAGGGAATTTTACGCTGATTTCAAAATCGAAATCAAAAAGTTTCTATCTCGAATAGTTTTCGAGATATTCGACTTCGAATTTCGGGAAAATTTCGACATTGCGATTTTATGAGTAATTCTTAAAGAAAATTTTACGCTCATTTCAATAATGAAATCGAAAAAATTCTATGTCGAATAGTTTTCGAAATATTCGACTTCGAATTTCGGGAAAATTTTCGACATTACGATTTTAAATGTGATTCTTATAGGAAATTTTACGCTGAATTCGAAAATGAAGAAAAAATTCTATGTCGAATAATTTTCCAGATATTCGATTTCGAATTTTCCCGAAATTCGAAATCGAAAGGTTTTTTTAAGTTCGTTCTGGGATTGCTTACAGAGCAATCTCTTCGCCGGCCCCATGTTTAAGATTGTATATTATAAAATATTAATAAAGAGGCAAATTCTTAATAAGTGTATGTATATAATAGTTTGTATTTTGTAAAAATATTATATAATGCTTACTTGTTACTATGATGTAATATCTCAGATTCCGTTTGATTTTAATTTTTAATTCTAACCACCATTACTACTAGTAGTTACTCCGTTGTAACACCGTCTCAAATAAAATAAAAAATATAATTTTAGAAAATTTCTTTAAAAAGGGCTTAGTGTGTACCATGCTATTTATGTAAACTTCTGCATAAGAAGTTATAAGAAAGTTTTAAAGATTATCGATGGACAACATACTTTAAAATACCTGCTAATAAATTTTAAGTGAGCTCATCTTGCAAATTAAGTTGTTCTGTTTTAACCGCTTACAGTTGTATATTAAGATAGAAATTTTTTATTTTGTGAATATGAATATATTTGTATTAAAGTGTATTTTTGCTATTCAAAAACATTATTTTCTTCAACAAATTGAAATGTGTCTAAGCAATTTCTATTTAATAGCAAAAAAAATTTATCTTTTAACTCGACATTCCTAGTTTTTAAAACAATAATTGTAATATTATTAACAATAAAGAGCCGTAAAAAAATGAAAAAACTATAAAAAGCAGAACTAGTTATGGGCAAATTACTAAGAAGTAATAAAAACCGTGTAATAAAATATTAAAATTACATTGTGAGATAAATATTATAGCACTATTTTACTCAATTGTTCATAAGTAAATTGCTCTACTACATTCTTTGAGTAAGAAATTCTAAAATGTTTTAATTGTTGCTTTATTTAGGACAGTGTATTACCATGATAATATTAGCTTCATTACTACGACCCTATCTTAAGCTAATAATTAAAATATACTTCGTTTAGTTGCACAAATAGCTAAACTACCCCACATAATTTTAATATGATATGATAAAGTGATGCGTTTAGTTACGAGATTTCTCTAATCCACTTGGAAATAATGTCTCTAATCTTCTTTCGTACTTCTAGGAGCTCTTCGGGACCGTCCTCTCTTTCTGTTACGTCAGTACAGTGAGCGCCTAAGAAAGAATCGTGACTAAATCGTAAACAATTATAAACAAACTTATTTAAACCATCAATAAGCAGCACGGACGCTTCAGTTGTAATCCTCCAAGGTGGCGAGATGCTTCCATGGATCGTTTTTTCCCTGTACCGTAATAACCTTGGTTACAACGGGTCTTTTTCCTCCATATCTTCGTATAACTCTTTCAATTCCGTTTCCCAACACTAAATCGTTGTTGGATAAATAATGTCCGGTAAAAGAAGAAATGCACATACTTACGCATTATTAAAGATTTTGTTACATTCATCGACAGACTCTTCTAGCGATGCGTCTACAGCAAAGGAAAAGCGAGGGTCTTTTATATCCAGAGTTTTAAATACTCCCAAGTCCTCGCATGTTTGGTATTGCCATGCTACGTCTGTAAAACCACTGTAATAACCAATGCAACACATACTTTAACTTACAATTTCTTTTTTCGACTTTTGTGTGATTGTCACTATTTTCGCATAAATACGTTTCTATCGACTTTTTAACGATAAAATCACAGAACTTCTGGAAATCGCATCATATTCCCAATAATTTCTTTGGAATTCATTTTATCGATGTCACCACAATCCCAGCCCCTGAGATAATTTAAAGTACTGAACTCATCAATTATAAGTAAAGAAGAAGCTATCACCTTAGAGCATCTCTAAGAGATTTTAGGTCCGCTTTTGATTTTATCCGTTGCAGGATTATATTAAATCCTTGCTTAATAGTTTCAACACATTCTGGGCTAACTTTTGCATAAGCATCATGAAAAACCTCATAAAATTCTATAGAATGTGATTTTACATTAATACTTATTAACATCTAAATAAGTTGTTCAGATATTCTAACCGGGATAATCCAGTCCAACTCCCAGTGGAGCACTGGATGCATATGAAATATCGACAAGATGCGGAAACCTCAGCCTCATCCATGTAGCCAACATTCCGGGATATGAACAACCATGCAGAATCACTTTGCTACTCTTCAGAGAAGGAGACATCTGCTTTATGTGATCTATAAGATAAGCCAGGTCCTCTAATGCTTGTTCGATTTGTAGGTACTTAAGATTCTCCGTAGTAAAATTTCTAAATATAGAGCATATTATAAAAAAGTTATTGTGTGTTGTTTGTAACTTACGTGCCAAATGGCAAGCTTTGTCCCTAGTATCTATGTTCAGTTAAAATCAGCAATCCGTTGTGTTCTTTGGCAGGTTTGTACATTTGGCCCTCGACTACATCATTAGTAGTGATATCCCATTCTCCTCCTACTTCGATGAAAATCGGATGGCCGCGTTTATAGAACTCCGCATTAATCAGGTTTTGCTAACGGTTAAATCGAATGAGCCTGCGGGACTGCAGGAGTAAGCCTCTCACCATTTCCCACGTTCTGGTGTCAAAAAGGTTGAAGTGGTCTAGGGGCATCGTCATCCAAGAACGGAATAATTTACGTTTTGATTTGAGTGATTGGATAGAAGTATACACTTCAGAAATCGTCTTTTCTGAAGTAGGCTCTGTCGAAGTAAAGGTCGTCGGTTTTTCAGTAGGGTTAGTCTACAATTTTAATTACACAATCAAAGATACATAAGATGCGCATTGTTACTTACGTAGGCTATAGTAAACAGAAGTAACAAAACTGTAAGCCGCATGACTGCTGCTTTCGTTTTCATCGCACTCTAATGTACCCGAATTTGTGATTTGAATTTATACAACCTTCTAGCTAATTTACAAATCAGAATGACTTAAATGGTTATCTCGTAAGTTAAAAATGATGCAGAATTTATGCAGGTAACAATAATAACGCTGCAGTTTAAATGACATTACTGTTTATACATTGATATAAGTGTAAGTGTTCCTTTTGTCACTGTGCTAAATTGATTTTTTAAATTTAAAATCAGCTTTAAAAGGTATTAAATAAATAGGTAGAGCTATTGTTTATCCCCGAATAAAACAGCAAGATTAAACTTGAATATATAATCTTATTAGAAGGACATTATCACTTTAAAGTTTTTTTCACTAGTAGATGATTGAAAAGCTAAACTAACAAGCCGTTTGGATGACTTTAAAATTATTGTCATATTGGCTTTGAAGTTCATTTGCTAAGTGCAGGTTTGTTGAGATTATGATTGGAATTTCTGCAGAATTTTAGTAGTTGAAACTAAAACTCCTTATAACTATTTAGTTTTAGTACTGATTTATACAGCGTGCACCAAAACTCTCTCCATAGTTTTAAAAACAAATTTAAAAAAACTACTTCAAATACAAAAAAAAATTTATATATTCGAACATGGAAAACTTTATTTCATATGATTTCCAAAATAAGTGGTGTCTGTTATTGTCAAAATACTGTTGCAAGAAATTTACTGTTTCTAATAATTAGTTCCAGCATTTGTTGGGGTGTTCCCAACATATCTATGAGGATTGCTTTTTTTAGGGTTTGTAAGTTTTTTTGAGCGATGTTTGTAAACCTCGACTTTGAGATAACCCAACAGAAAAAAAACGATTTAAGTCAAATCCTCCTAGAGTGATCATGCGCCTTTTAAAACTTAGGTTGACGCTCGCGCTGTGAGGGTCGTAGCCCAGTCCTGTTAAAACCAAACATTTTTCTGGACAAGTTCTTCAATGGTTCTTTAAATGATCCGGATCATACTCACAGAAGTGACGCTAGCTGCCCGACTTCCTTTTTCAAAAAAGTAAGTCTCTATGATCCTTATCCGTGACACTGCGGTCTAACCTGCGATTACTATGCAGAGGCTGCTGGTGGATCATTTCTAGTTTGTGATGCTACAATTCTTCTGTGCCAATCACGTTCTAACAATTCTTGGATATTAACCATCTTTTAAAGATATAGACAAAGGCCTTGCTAAACTCGTAACACAGTGCGTAGAGAGAACCGAACTACCGTGGTTTGTTTGAGAACGGGGCGTTTAGGTGATTACAAAATTGAGCGCCTGACTGTGTCAAAGTTTTCGGATATTTAAGCAGATCCTGTTTTTCTAAAGTTCATACCCACAATGTATGTAATTAAGTTTTGGTCCTGAACTGCTTGGCGAAGAGGAGTTCGAACCGAATATAGAGCGTGCACTGAATGGTGACCACAGACACGTTTTGGCGAATGTTGGCTTTCACAGCAAACGTACGCTGTTCGTTTACCCACATTACGTTTTGACTGAATTTTTTTATTACTAAAGTTTTCCATCTACCTGCCGTTATAGATGTTATCTCTGACCTTGCAGAATCTCCGCTCGCTTTACAATGCCCTATTAAGGCAGAAAGGAAGTTTTGTTGCACCCTGTATAAGGTTATTTTATTTGTTTGTAAAAATGGTGAATGTTATTCAAGAAACCAGATGATTTTGATGTGAAATATCTACATTAGGAGAGTAAGCTACTTAACATTAGTCTTTACAGGCGAAGCTGCGTTACTTAATGAAGTGGAATACATGTAGAATATGTACTAATTTATCATATTCGGTTTGCCAAATCAACACTAAAGTAATTTAAGATGAGTTTGTGGATATGGAGACGTAGTAATACTTTCAGTGCACTTCCTTGAATAACTGCAGAAGCCACGATGTGGCAAATTAATAATTAATTGTCCATTTTTCTTTGGAAAGTTCGTTCAGTTATATATGAATTTACTGAAAGATACAGTTGGTTCAGTAAATGTAGAGTCCGTCTAGAAGCCTTCTATGCTGGATTTTGTGGTAACCTATTTTATGTCTAAAACTACAGTGCACATCCGCCTTTTGCTTTCAAAGATTTATTATAAAAGTAATAATTCAATTACGATACGAAGGAATTATCTAGTTTCTAATTGTATGATTAGTGATTATATAATTATCTTTAAATATCATTTCAGTATCCCCACAAAATCAGTGTTTTAATTTTGAGGTGCCTGAGTTGCAGCACCTATCTTTCTCATCCGCTTTTGGAAGGCCTCTCATGAGTGGCAATGCGGACCATATAGGCTGCTTCCGTTGCGGCCTACGATGGATTATTTTCGGGCGTTTGTGGCTACTGCGTTCAGAGACTCCTGTTGCATTGGAGTGACCTTAGATGTTTTTGCAGAACTTTGCCGCTTGGTATCGTATGAAATCCTTAATGGTGGAGATCTTTGCATTTATATGAAGTGCCAAGAACCTCAGAGACTCAGACTCAGAGACCTGGAGCTTGTTTATGTGGTTTTTGCAGTAATACTCAGTCAGGTGTTGTGTATGTTATAATTGGCCTTATAATCTTGTTTTCTAATGATGGCTTTGTTTCAAGGTAAAATAATGAGCCATGGAACAGTCTCACAGCATTGGCTTGCAACTTGCCTTGCAACTACCAAAACGCTGTTATTAAAAATAATGTACCAACAAAACCGTAAAAAATATATCGTAGTTTAAGAGTTATATAGTTCCTAAAAAATTATAAATAAAAACCACACATTTAAAACAGTTTCCCAATTTTTGCTATCCGGAGCTTATTATTGGTAGTTTACTGCCCAGTTATAAATACTTTAAAAAATATATCAAAAATTGCATATCTCATTTTAGGATAAGAATTGTAGCAATACTTATTTAATCGTAAGATAAATAAATTACATTGTTACTTTTTGTATGCGAGAAAAAATTTTAAATGTTACTTTATTTAGCAAAATGTATAACTTTGACAATATTAGCTGTAAAACTATTTTAAATCAATTCAAGTATGCTTTGTTTGGTTATACAAATTACTAAACTAATCTAAGCAACTTCAATATTGTTCCGAATGGTTACGAAATCTCTTCAATCCAATTGGAAATAGTGTCTCTAATTTTTGTTCTTGATTCTAAGAGCTCTTCGGGGTCGTCGTCTCTTTCTGAAACGTCAGTACAGTGGGCGCCTAAAAAGAATCGTGAATAAATCTTAGACAGTTGCAAAAAAACCTATTTAAACTATTGATAAGCAGCACGGGCGCTTCGTGGTTGTAATCCTCCAATGTGGCAAGATACTTCCATGGATCGTTCTTTCCCTGCACCGTAATAACCTTGGTTACGACAGGTCTTTTTCCTCCATATCTTCGTGTTACTCTTTCAATTCCGCTTTCCAGGACTTCTTTCGTTACACTATCGATTGTTGTATAGATAAAGTTTTGTTAAAAGTAAGCAATGTACTTACGTATCATTAAACATTTTGTTGCATTCATCGATGGACTCTTCCAGTAATGCTTCTATAGCAAAAGGATGGTGAGGGTTTTGTATGTCTAGCGTTTGAAAAGTGCCCATCTCCGTGCACGTTTGGTAGTTCCATGCTATGGCTGCAAAACCGTTGCACTAATAACAAATAAAACACTTATTTTAACATACCATTCCTTTCTTCGACCTCACTTGTACTGTCGCTGTTTTCACACGAATCCGTTTCTAGTGACTTTTTAATAATAAAATCGCATAGATTCTTAAAAACACTGGAATCGTTCTTTGATAGCATTAGGCAACTTAACTCTTCGAAATGGACCGGGTTATACATTACATCAAGAACAGCAATCATATTCCAAATAATTTCATTGGAATTCATGTCGTCGATGTCACCACAATCCCAATTCCTAAAGGATGGTTCAAGAACTGATTGCACTAATTAGAGAAAAAGCTATCACCTTAGAGCATCTCGAACCATTTTCATCCCGCTTTTGATTTTACTAGTTGCTGCGTTATATTAAATCCTTGTTTTATAATGTTGACACATTCAGCACTAACTTTGGCATAAGCGTCATGCACAATCTCAAAGAATTCTATAAAATTTTATTTCATGTAGCAATGTATTATCAGGTAAGAAAGTTGCTAAGATATTCTAACCGGGATAATTTAATCCAACTCCCAGTGGAGCGTATGTAATATCGACAAGGTACGGAAATCTCAACCTCATCCATGTGACCAACATTCTAGGATAGGAGCAACCATGCAGAATCACTTTGCTACTCTTCAGAGGAGGAGAAATTTGTTTTAGGTGATCTATAAAATAAGCCAGGTCCTCTAATGCTTGTTCGATTTGTAGGTACTTCAGTTAAGATCAGCAATCCATTGTGCTCTTTGGCAAGTTTGTACATTTGACCCCCGACTAGATCATTGACAGTGATCTCCCATTCTCCTCCTACTTCGATGAAGATCGGGTGGCCGCGTTTGTAGAACTCAGTGTTAAACATGTATCGCTAACGGTCAAAACAAATTAGCCTGAGCAAATAAGCCTTTTACCATTTCCCACGTTCTGGTGTCGAAAAGATTGAAATGGTCTAGGGGCATCGTTATCCGAAAACGGAATAGTTTACATGTGGATTTGGGTGACCCGGTAGAAGAATACACTTCTGATAAAGTTTTTTCAGTAGACTCTTCTGAAGTAAGCGTCGCAGATTTTTCGGTAGGGTCAGTCTGCAACCTTAGTAAATCAAGCAAAATAATGGTGCGCGTTATTACTTACGTAGACTGTAGCAAATAGAAATAGCAAAATTGCAAATTGCATGGCTGCTGATTTCATTCTCGCCCACCTGTAATGTGCCTGAATTTGCGGATTTAATATATATAACCTTCTAGCTAATTTATAAACGAGGTTGAATTAAATGATTATCTTCGTAAGTTTTAGAAACCGCATAATTTATGTTACGACAGTAACATCATTTTTTATACATTGATATATAAGTGTAATTTTTTTACTTGCCACTGTGCTGATTTATTTTTTTTAGTTTAGTATTTATGGATGTACACAATTTATTTACAATCAACCTTAACAAATGTAATAAGATAAAGCTATTATTAATCCCCAAATAAAACATAAGGATTCGATTTGAATAGATACTTTTGTCGTGTCGTCATTACTTATATAAGCTTTTTTTTTGACCAGTAAATGGTAAATAAGCTAAATTAGAAGACTATTTGGATGCCTTATGGGATCATATGATTCCGATTGGAATTTATGTAGAATCTTTATGAAACTTAAATTTCTTAAGACTATTTAGATATTAGTACGGCTTTATATAGAGTGTGTTAACCCCCTCCCCTATAGTTTTTAAGATGAATATGATTTCGAAAATTATATCGGACAAGTGGTGTTCGCCATTGTTCAAAGCAAGCGACTTACCAAGTTCCCTCTTTCGAGTAGTTCTTGGGGGATACGGCGAACTTCTGTGCGGATTGCTTCCTTTTAGCTTTGTAGGACCTTTGAGCGATCGTTCTAAACCTCGGATTCAAGTTGACCCCACAGGAAATAAATAAAGTAAAGTCTAGTGAGAGCACGGGCTACGCAGTATCGCCTATTAGAATGATTATGCACCCGAAGAAACTTTTTCTCGAAACTTGTATTGATACTCGCGCTGTTAGGGCCGCGGCCCCGTTTTGGTGAAACCAGACTCTTCAAAAAGTCAGTCTTAGCACGAACTAAATTGTAATACCATTTTTATGCAAAACCTTCTGGTGAGGCACCTCGGGTTATTTACAATTTTTTTGTAGTGCCACACCCTATATGAAGTATATGTACCTTAAAATGATGAATGTTGTTCAACCAACCAGCTTACTTTGATGTTAAATGTCTACGTAAGTAGTAATATAGCTGCCTTAGTTACTATAGCTAAGTGCATATAATTTTTGTCGTAGTATACTATTTTTGGTTACTGAACCAGTTTTGTAGCGACTTGAAATAAATTTGTAGATGTGAAGACTTAGTAATAGTAGCATTTTGAATAAATGAGATGCCAAATATTGGATATAATAGTAGTTCCAATACACTTCCTTGAAAAACTATAGAACTCACGATATGGCAATTTAATAATCAATTTTTTTTTATTCGGAGGGTTTAAGTTATATAAAATTTTACTAAAAGGTATAGCCGGTACAGTATATGTAGTTTAAGTTAATATGTAGTTAACCAGATTCTTTCGAAGACCTATGTTTCTCCTAAAATTACAGCAGCACATGCGTTTTTTACTTCTGGACTTTTTATTATAATAAACCTGCAAAGCTTGCAACGCATAAAGAAGTGGCGAAACAGTCTCCCAAATTTGAGAACCCTCTAGTTGACCTTTGACCAATCAGTATCCAAATTACTAGAAAACAAGCCTTTTTGGTCACCTGTCGATTGGTGAAAACAGAATTTGGAAATTCCCAGCCGTTCTCGAGTTATTGCTCGGACGGACGGACGGACGGACGGACAGATAGACGGACAGACGGACGGACGGACAACATCAAGTTAGTAAGTGACTCCGCCTCGCTTCGCCACTTAATAATGACAATGTCATTTTAATATTAAATAATCATGTCGCCTTTTCCAAAGTGGTGCGAGGAGATTATCTAGTCTAATTTTAGTAATAAATGATTTTTAAGAATAATTTCTACATCACTCGCTTTATTTTGAAGAGCCTAGTTTCCAAGCCTTACCACTCTCACTCGCTTTTGAAAGGTCTCTCATAGATGTTGCTGTGAGTTGTATATGCCGTTTCCGTTGCCGCTTACGAAAAATTATTTTCGGTCGCTTATGATGACTGCTCTCTTTTGCGTCGCATCTTCCAAGACCCTTTATTATTAGGTTGGGGTGACCTTGTGTATTTTTGTAGTTTTGCTATTTGATTTCTTATGAACTTCTTGTTTATGGAGAGCTTTGCATCACTATGGAGTTCTACGGAGCGCCAAATATGGACTTTAGGTCCTGGCTCTGTATTACGTAAAACTTTATGTGTTTCTATGGAATATTCCCAGATAGTGCAGGATACATTATTGCTAAAACTAGTCCTCGAAGTTGTTGAGTCTTTTTTGAAACCTATTTATCGTCAGTTGGAACCTGGCCATGCTGGATACCATCGCCTTGTAGTCTACAAACTGGGATAGTATTGTAGAGGACCTGGTTGGTATGCCTCTAACATACATGTTGAAGAGAGTCGGAGACATCATTATTGCCGTATTTCTGATCTCGATTCGGAAACTTGAGAATCAGCTGAACCACCGACATACTATTTATTAATTGACTTTTGTGTCTGCCTGTGCGGCACTACACTAATATCTGCTCTTGTTAAATGATAAACGCTAAGAATTTTCTTAGTCTAGGTTATACGCTAACCCAGCCATAGAACCAAGAAAAATCTAAGTTCTGATGGGTTATATAAAGCGGCAGAGTCTATCTAGATTCACAATATCTGCATCTAGTTTAATCTACGGCTTTTAGAACCAGTTTATATATTTGGGCGTCCTTAGCGCCCTCTTACATGCTTAAAGCTTCTAATCCCTACTTAGCTTATTTATCGTTTGAGTATATCTTATGAGTTATGCTGCCTATATATACTTGGCCTAAGTCGGGTTCTTATATTTTTGGCACGTCTAACTTCTGACAAACTACGCTATCTTATTACTAACTTATGCCGTCTAAATCTACCGTTAGATAAAAAGTTCTGTCTTATTTACAATAATTTTCTACGTCTTTTTGTCACCGATCCGCAAGAATCCAGACCTGGTTGAAGTACTACTCCGCCGGTTTTAAATCGAAGTACAAATTTCAACTAATTTATTGGCCTGTGTTTCGGTCAGCTCGTGTGGGTCTTGTCAGGACTTCTTATGGTTAAAGTCCAACTGCTGAAAATAATTTCATATCATCTCATAGTCAACTCGAAGCTTTTCAGCTAAGCCCTGAGTCCTTCAAGACCGAGGTCGCCAAAACAGATATTTTTGTATCATCTTGTTACGGTTTTGTAATTCATTGTTTCTTTGCCTTAAGCATTACAAATTTATGTTTTGGCCTCTTTACATGAAAGTTCTACTTTTTGAAGTAACGTATTAGAATTTTAAATTTAGTTTTGTCTATCTGGATTCGAAAAAGAAGCTAATTGGGGTAATATAAACATAAAACAATAACAAAAATTGAATGTTTTGGGTAACAAAACTTTCTTTTCAACTTAATAGTTACACGTTTGCATCGTGTTCACATGAGCCAATATTTTTTTAAGTCAGTTATAAGTATTTTTACCTGTAAGTTTCAAGCGTTCACCTGAGAACTTGGTGAACGTTCTTCACCAGGTCCTTTGATTTGACAAATCTGTGACCTCCTATGGGAAGCGCAAACTTTTGATTCTCTTCTGGGCGAGTTTCTTTTCAATTTATGCTCAATGTTGTTCCTTCAACGAACAGGCCACCAGCAATTTCTTACGTGTCTACTATTTCGCCACACTCGCATCAGGTCTCTTTGTCTTGTAATTTACTTACCTTTGAGAGATAGGTTTTAATGTTGCCGTGTCTTGAATTTATAAATTTGTTTGCCAACTTGTTCACTTCCACAGAGAGAATAAACGCTTTAGTCAATATCGCTCTCGATGCCATCTGCCATTTATTGTTTCATTTTGTGCGGGTCCGGGCTCCGATTCTGTAATTAACCAGTGACCTCTAAATGATGTTAAACTTTGGCGGCTTTTTGAACTCTGCAGCTTTCTTTACTAGTAGATTCGCTCCCTCGTTATCTTCCGTGCCTACGTGCGGCCTTATTTATTAGAACGATAGCATAATGTTACCTGAAACCTCCTTGACGAACGTCTGAACCTCTAGTCATAAGTGAGTCAGTGTTCACATACCAATTAAGGCCTGCAATGACAAAATACAGCCTGAAAATGTCTTTGTTTCTATTAAAAAATCTTAAACACCCCCTAGTGGCCACAAGCTAACACTGAAATACTGAGCACACGCTCACGATCTTAATCTAATAGTAATAATTCGCCTCCGTTTTGGTACATGACGAAAGCTGCACTACCATCGGAGTTTGATCCGTCTGTGTAGCTTTACGTACCGAATAGCTGCTCCTCTCGGATGACGAAAGCAATTCCCTCTCGATCCTTCGCGTGCCTCAGATCTCCGTCCTGCAAGCGTGCCTTCACTTCGACTTAGCTCAAGTCGAGTAGGAGCGTCTTTTCCTGGTTTTTATGTAGCCGCCTCTCGTCTGGCATGCTCTGCAACACAAGATTAACCAACTGGAGTCTACTTATAACCAAGACTGCCTTGGTGGCCACTGTTCTGTAAGCACATGCTGCTCTAACCGTTTTTATGCGCTGCATAGAAAGCAGCTGCTTGTTGTGCCTAACTTAACAGCCATTTGTCAAATTTCCACCATGTATAGAACTGTTGGTTGTACAGCGTTGAGCTACTATCAGAAGGGTAAATACTGAAGCCACATTATAAACTACTCTCTAATGCCATACCTTATCAAAGCCCTTGGTTATGTCTAACAATGCAGCACCGATGACTTACTTCTTGTTGTAGCCTCCAGTAATGCATTCTACTACCAGTAAGATTTTGCTGGTGCTGGAGTACCCTGGAAAACAATTTAACTAACTTTCTTCGATTAGCTCGAGGCTCTCGAGTGCTGTCTTCAACGGTGATGAATAATTCTGCCCAATGCCTTTCTCGGTATTTATAGCAGGCTAATGGATCGATAATCTTCACTTGGTAGTTATTACAACAACCGCGACCCCAAAACAGTGTTTGCAATACTGATCACACTGACAAAACCTTTCCTTGAAAGTGAGTTTTGATGGCAAGATTTGGCGTCGAGGTATTTTCTGGAGTTTCAGCATTCGTGTCATCTGAAGGATTTGTTTGGCTGTTGTCGATTTGATGATTTAAAGGTCAGCGTCTAGAAAGTAGAGTTTGTATTGGTGCTCTAAGCTGTTGGCGAGCGCCTCCACTATCTCAGTTGGCATATGTGCTATGCCGTTTTCCTTGTAGACAGGTAGCATCAGAAAGGACTTGTCGCGAAACGCTTTATTGTTCTCCTAAGTGGCGTACTGGAAGTCGTCGGCGGCGAGCTTGATTTCCACAGCAATCCTATCGTACGTCCAGTCGTCGTCAGGACCATGATTTGCTGAGCGTTTCGTCACATTCGACCCTTCTTCTGAAATTCCCGCTTTAGATTTTATGTTAGAAAATCTTCTCCGTCGTTGGCGGAGATAATTTATGTAGTATCTTCGATACAATAGACAATAAGCTTATATGGCAAGTTATAGTTTTCTTTATATATCTATTGAGTTTCAGAATTAATTATAATAATTCTAATTATATACATTAGAAAAAAACTTGAAAAGGCAAGCGGTCAATGGTGCTTTGACTTTCCGTAAACTAGGGCAAGGGAATAGTAATGGAATATCTTTAGACTTTTAGGCCCTACGGTCACTCGAGCAGCAATTTGTGTAAGGTTGGTTGTTGTATTAGCAAGATCATTACATAATTGGAATATTCTAGCGGTTGATGTAGTTCGGTTTCTAATTATATCTCTCACATATTTAATGTTTGAGTCTGTGTAAAGCGTATAATTAGATACACACCAAAAAGCATTAAAGATGGTCCTCAACGTCTTCGACTAAAATCGTTTTATTATGTCAATATTGGAGTAACTTGCACAACCCTATAATTCGCAGCTGTAAGACTAGATAGGTCGTATAATGGTTTTATAAAGTAAAAGTTTTCTGATGATAGCCGTAATGTTTGTCCTATAGGATAATATATTTTCACAATTCTAAGATACATTTCTTTGCGTTTTTTGGTAATGTAGATTTTCTAAGTTAAGCGTTTGCCTGTATAACAATCAAAGTATTTAACTTCATTCGTTTGCGATATGAGAATGATGTTGACTTACATGAGGACAAAGTGATCGTTATACTGTAAACGTTATATATGTAGATTTCGTCCCATTAATCTTGATTTTTCCATTTCTCTAACTAATTTTTTATGGTATTTAGTTCTTTTTGCAGTAGGTCTAATAAAGAATGCGGATCTACATGACACATAAAAATGGCAATATTATTTGCAAACATGTTCAGTATTGTGCTCGGCGTAATTGGTATGTCTGCAGTATAAAGCAAAGAGAGTAGAGGGTAGGGTACTCCAGACACTCTATTTTCAAGTTTGTTTTGAAAATATCAGTTGGAGAAGTACAACTGTGACAGGAGGTAGTGCTGGTACGGAAAAACTTCGGTTGCAATGGCCAATAGGCTAAGCGCAGCATTGCGCACAAATTCTGTGATTAGATCGTAACCCGATTCTTTCGCAACAATTAGATTTTATTTCATTTCTGAGAGAAGTCAATTGTAAATTTTTGAATCGGAGGAGGATTTTTAACATCTGGATCGATCTTAGTAGAGTTAAGCACAAAGACCGTTGCTAGGCGCTGTAAAATTTTTTTAGCCTTTTCTTTATTTGACCTCGCCCGAGAGCCATTATTCGTCCTCAGTGGAGGAACTTGTACCCATGCTCTTTTAAGTTAATTGGTGTCTTTCTAAATACTGTAGTTATCTTTTAAAAGGTTACTTTTAGTTTTAAAAGGTTTTATTACGTAACATGACTATTTCCTTTTTGAAGCTGTTGATGAGTTCATTAAAGATATTTATTTCATGGGTGTTAGGCGTAAGCTGCCGGCTAGCCCTGGCTTTTTCTTTATTAATTCAGTGATTTTTTGGAAGCACTAAAATAATCTTGTTTTTAGGCATAAAATAGTCTAGTAGTTATACAGCTGTTAGGCAATGGTTTGTTGCTCGCGTAAGTTCTGTGGTGCTTTTAATATTACCTTAGTATTTATGCGTTCAAGTACATATTAGCTGTTGAAAAGTACTTGTTTTGTGTTTCGTAAGAATTATAGTGCTAATAGTAGCAAGTATTAAATTGTGGTTTTAGGGTAGGTGTGTTCCCAGTAATAATAGTAGCATTACCATATTGTCTGGTTGGTTGGTGCGATAAATATTGTAACGGGGTATTTTAAAAAAGGTTCTATTTGTGAAATGTGTTTGAGAAATAAACAAGATGTCGATATTATTCATTTTAAGAAACAGCCCAACTTTATGTTTTTTGTCTTGAAGGTCACTGGCATTCTACAGTGCAATTCTTAAGAATGTATTTATTATTTAAGTAGTTTAATAATTACGGTTGTAAACATGTTTTTGGTGCAAAACCAATCAAACATTCTCTTAAATGTAGCAAAAATTGTGTGAGGAAAAGATCATTCAAAGATTGTGATTTAGTAGTTGGAAGATGAGAATAAGTAGTTGGTAGGACGTTAAGGTAAGAAAACGTTGTGGGTAACGGAGGGTAATTTTTGCATCCACTTTAAGTTGAGGGATTTATTTATGGCAGAAATGTGGGTTTAGATGATTTTTTTATAATTAGCTAAATGCGGCTCATTGCATAGCACATACTTTTTTAGCGTATTTTTAGTTTCAATTCACGTTTTAAAATTATAGTTTGTCATTGTTAGGTTGAAGTATAACTCTCTGTGTTACAGTTTTGACATCTTGTGCATTGAACTACATTCATATTTTGTTATTTTTACGATTTGTACACTGGGCAATTGTAAATGTATTTATTATTTTCTGCAAGCTCTAGGTCTACAAAAAATAATGATTAGGCTGATTCACTTTGTCTATGTTTTATGTTAACGATGTTTCTAATTTTATTATTTTTCTTGGCCAGTTCAGTTATTACATCAGTTGTTGGAGTTGTGGGATGTAGATGCCGTATAACTTCTCTGTACGTACTATCCAGTTAAACTTGATAAGTGTGATGAATAACAGCTGTCTATAATTATCTTCACTATATTATCAGTCATACATTTGGTGGTATATAGTTCAACTATATGGGTTATAGTGTTCACCATTTTCTGATAGGTCATTACTGTTTGTGCAAAGATTGGAGACTGTTTTAGTGGTTTAACAAGTTGTATCGCATTATTAGTGTTATGGATAACCTTTGTAATGTGTGTTACTTTTGTTGGTTATGGTTATTGTTATATAGCTAGATTTCCAAGTTTGACAAAAATAATGATTTAAACGTATTTCTGCTGATTGATAAACTAACATTATATTCTTAATATACTATTTTACATAAAAGTACATTTTTCCAATCAAAAAGTAACTTAAGTTTTTCTAGTATATCTTTAGTTTTCTTTTTTTTTATTATTTTACATGTTAATCTTCCGTTGACCCAAACCTAAACTTTGCTCGTAAATATTTTAAAGGCATTTTGAAAATTCGCAGCCAAAAGGCACTCTAGCGGTGGTTCAGGGTCCCAACTATAGCGTAAGATGTTTCCCGCGTACTACATAACATCTAGGGGCAATTGAGGGTCGTTCCAAGTCGGTGTCGGGTCATTTTGACCCATACTGTGACCTCCTTGTCGATTGAATTAAAAAAATGAAATAGTTTTTTTGTGATAGTGTAGTAAGTCAAAAATAACTTAATAGCTGCTTTATTTTTCTTACGTTAAAGTGCTCCTTCTGTGAAAATAGCATACAATTTAAGGACACGTGTTCAACGCGTCCTTATGCATGACAAGCATGAGAATTTTGGTGCTGATGGTTCCTCAAATGAGGATTATATCTCCAAGCAATCAGATACAAATACCTCGAGTTCAGATTACAGTGATGCTAAAAATGTACTTCTGAACCCACCCAAAAGAGTTAGATGTTCGAGTTGCCCCAGTAATAAAGACAGGAAAATGAAAATATAAATTTAGTGTCCAAGCTAATGATGGATAATATATATATATATTTTTTTTAGGAGAGTGAGTTTTCTTATTTAACTACCGAATTTCAAATTATGTAAATATTTAGCAACTGTTTTAAGTTTTATGTCATTAAATAATAATAAGTAACAAATGTAAATGTAAATAAATCAGGAAAATCAAGATTCTACAAATAAGACTGTATTTTGCTTACTTGTGTTGCAGAATACGTTGCGTATTTGTCTACACGTCAGTTTCTGTGTTAGTATAACTTTCCGCTACACCTGACTTTTAAAATATTGTACAATACTTATTTGCTCCTCAGAAATAAAACCACCAATGCACTGGTTGATTTTAGTTTATTAATTCAACTGTCAATACTAGTATTTATTCCGTTATAGCACCAAGTGAAATAAAAAAACAATCTGCATTCCAAATAAGCAAAACTAAATATAATTTCAGATAATTGTCCTAAAAAAGAGCTTAATGTGTATCGTGCTCTTTATGTAAACAGCTGTATTAAAAGTCATAAGAAGGTTCTGGAGGTTATCGACTGAAAACATTCTGGAACATTTACTAATTAATTTTAACGGAGCTTATCTTGCATTTGCAAAGAGGTTATCTATTTTCCGTGTTTTATATTGCTTAGAGCTATTATATTAAAATAAGAATTTGTTATCTTGCCGACATGAATACTTTCGTATCCATTTTTTATCAAATAAGTGTAAGGAATTTCTATCAGAAAACGGAAGCTTTTGTTTTAACTTAAAATTATTAGCTACTAAAATAATAGTTTTAAAGTTATTAACAATGAGAAACAGACCAAATGGCAAAAAATTAAAAAAGCTATTATAAGTAACAACTACATACTTAGAACCATTTCGCAGGTCTTCTGTTAATCAGAACTGGTTATGGGCAGATTACTACGCAGTAATGAAATCGTGCAATAAAATATCAAACCTTTGTAGGATAAATATCATAATAATATTTTATTTAATAGTAATATCAGTAGATTTCCTTGTAAAGAAATCTCTAAAATGTCTTAATTGTTGCTTTATTTAGCAAAATTATCACTTTGACAGTATGAGGTGCGTTCAAGTTCTAAGGTCTAAGGTCTAAGGTCACCTACATAGCCTTGTATTTATCGGTCAGCATTTGTGAGACCCGTATCGAAGAAACTTTCAGCATTTTCAAGTCATGTGTAAAATTGACTCCTCAGATCCTACGGAAATGCCAAGTTTAGAAGCAATATCACACATTTAATAGACAATCTTCCATATCAACTTACTCTACTCGCGCAGTCATGGTTTCGGTCCGGCTGCTTCGGTTCATTATCAGACAACTCTCGACTTTTTCCAACTAACGCAGATTTTTAACATCCATAACGCCTTCACCGCATGCCTCAATCAATTGGCGATGAATTTTGATGAGAGTTTTTCGTGATGAACGACTCAATGTACTTGAATTTGCTGACTCCAGCTATTTCAAAGTTCTCTTCTACTTCCAAATTATTCAATTGGTCTTTCGTTGTTAGGTATTCCGTTTTGCAGAAATCTATTTCCAATATCACCTTTGTATATTCTTCTCTTAGCTTTTGGATCATATAGTTTAAGTATTCTTCATCCTGTGCTAATATCGCCTGGTCATCAGCAAAACTGAGTATATAAAGATGTACATTTCTAATCTTGAAGAGAGTAGGTGTAGCATTCCTGTTTTTTCCGACTCTTACGGATACCATATTGCCCTTGTAAAGATTTCTTACTGTCGCTATCACTTTCTGGTATACTCATATCTCTCTTGCATTGCCTTCTATAATTTACTGCATAGAACCATGTCGTGTGCCTTTTTCAAATCTATAAAAGCTAGGTGGACTACTTTGTTCTTCGCTTCCTTTTTTTCGATAAGTTGTTGTATCGAGTATACATGGTCTATCGTAAATCTTTCGGCCCTTTCATAAATTCTTTCCATTATGGCCATTACACTTATACCTCTGTAATTTTCACAGGCTTGTCGATCACCCTTTTTAATGAGTGAAATGTACGCGTTTTCCATTCTGCGGATATATCCTCTCCGTTTATTAAGGCTTGAAACATTCTTTGCATTATGCATGGTAGTTTTAATAAGTTGCGTTTTGTACGTCTATCAGAGTAATTGTAATTTGATCGTCTTCCAGCTTTGCCCGGTTCTGCTCATATTCGTCTTTCTTTTGGATCTTTCCTCTGTTTTCTGTCAGTAGCTCTTCATAGTATTTTGGCCATTTACTTTCTTATATGTATAGTATGTAACTTTTTATTTGTCTTTGTTAATTCGATGGTGTATGTTTCATGCTTTTACTATATGTTGGTCTACGTTTTGGCATGCTTTCTGACATTAATCGGTTTTCTCTTTAGTTCCGAGTCTTTTAACTTCTTTGTTTTTTTGTCTGTATAATTTATATTCCGATTCTGATTTGGTAACCAACCGTTTTGCGTATATCTGGTTTTTTCCTTATTATTTTGTGGTTTTCTGGAAAATTCCATTTTTATTTAGTTGCGTTATCTTTATTTTCTCCAAGTGCTTTAAATGCTACCTGTTTAATGATGTCCTTTATGTGTATCTTTGTAAACTCAAATTCAGTTAATTTCTTGTCCAATCTGTTTGATACAGCTTCCTTATAGATTCATCTTAAAGAAGATATATTTTAAATTTTATTCCATTATTAATAGTCTTTGCTTCTTCTAGATTTGATTTGTTTTTATTTTTAACTGTCTTTGTTCTTTTTCTGTCCCATTCATACCTCATTTTAGCTATCGATAGTCTGTGATTAGTGCCACATTAGTAGTATTTCTTCTAACAATGATGTAATCAATAATAGAGCGGATATTTCTCTTTCGTTGTACCCAGATGTACTTCTTAATGTACTATTTAAACAATGCTTAGAAATATTGTCTAGGATGGTGATCTTATATTTTTTACAATTAAATACTAGACTAAGTTTTCCTATTTTTTATTATTTTACCTTGTAAGAAAGATAACTGATAAGATCTATTAAGAAATAATTCAATTCCATTATCTTCACAATTAATCTTATGGTAAGGAGTTTTAGACACCTGTTTAAGCCAGACAGAAACCTTCTTTATTAGGTCTGGTTAAGCGGAATTACTATAGTGAAGTTTTTATACTGTTGGTTGCCTTCTACAATAAACTTTTGTCAATAGGTTGTTTTGATATACATTGTTGCTCTGTATGCAGTTATCGAGTATGTTTGTTGTAGTTAATTTTGTTTTGTCTGATTCTAGTTCCGTTTCATCTGCTGTTTGCTTGGCACTTTTTTTCACACGTCGAGAAGTCAAAATTATCAAAGAGATTGTTTTCAGTAACAAATGTGGATTGCCGCCTGCGTCTTATATTGAAGTAGTCAAAAATTGGGTTGCCATGTCGAGGATATGAATATTTTTTATTCTGCTGCTGATGTTAACCTTATATTCTAAGTGATTTTGAAAGTAATAATCAGTGTGCTTTAATGCTTTAGCCATTTCTTGCAATTGGGTAATACCACAATATTTTCCCATTTTTGTGGCATTCTTTCTGTTTACCAAATATTTCTGATTATATCAACTATTTTACAATGAACACTCTTTCCTCCATAAATTCTATGTGTATGCCGTAATTGCCTGATATCTTCTAATTCTTGTGTTTATTTTGTTGGTGGCCCAATTGTGCTTAACTATTTTTCATTTAAAATATTCTTTATATCTTTGTATTATTGATTTGCCTTTCTTCATTAAATTTACTTTTATATTTTTTATTTTCATTATTCTTTATTGTCTTTATCTTTTGATAAAAGTTTTTAATTTTTGTTAATTATTTCTACTATAATTTTTCAATTTCCTTTTCTATTTGTTGTATGTTAGACCAAATAGAAACTTTATGTTTACTCTTTAAAATTACGTACTGTTCTGCACCCTCTTTCTTTTTGGTTTTCAACATTTTTAATCTGGTCAGTTTTTTCTTCTATAATTCGTTTTTGTACTTGTCAAATCCTTCACTTCTTTTTTTTGTTATAATACCGCCTTCTTCGCTGATATTGTTACTACATCCTTTAGTTGCTTCCACATTACTGAATTCATTTTATCTTGGGAATTGAACTTAAAACCTTTTTTGTCCAGCTTTAGCAATTTTGTACTTTCTCTTTTTGTACTACTGCTTTACTTTTTCTTGTTTATTTTTACTTTTAACTTTATCAATACCATAAAGTAATCAAAGTTATTTTCTACTTCTCTTTGTGTTTGTACACTAGTTATTAGTTTAACATTCCGATTTTTGATTAACAATAAGACGTGATCGATCTGATTTGTTACCTTTACATATGGGGCACGTCATGTTCCTTTGTGTATATGCTTACTCTTAAAGTATGTGCCTACAATCTTTAGTTTTTTTATTGCTGCTAAACCGATAAAGCAAGCACCATTATCATTTGTCTTATCATGTTTACTATGTCTGCCGACGGTTGGACATTCAATCTCTGCCTTCTAAACCATTACATTGCAGTCCTCTGTCACTTGATTAATACTCTGAGTTGGTAACTGGTCATATCCAGTTTTCCCTTTCTCCGCCTTTTCTATCGATTTGTGTATATTTACTATTATTATGATTAATTTTTTATTTATAATTCTTAATTAATATACTTTTTTATCACTGATTCAAATCTGATTATTTTGTTCTATATATCCTTGTTAATTAAAAACCAAACCCTAGCATTATCTAGGTGCTGTGAGGCATATAACAGTCTTTTACATCTGAGATTATATATTTGTTTTGTATCTTGTAGGGCCAGTATATCTATTCTGTATCTTTTCGCATCCAAGACTAAATTTTAGTAGTCCTTCATAATTTTGTTTTTGTCTTCTTCTTTAATATAAACTTTAAATTTTTCTTTGCTCATAACCATTTTTGTATTTCTGTGTTTATTACCTGCTTTGTTTTTATAACTGTGGGTTTTTTATTGCACTGTTTCAATTCAGCTACTATGATGCTTCTTCTTCCTTGTTATTTTTGTTCTTATGCTTCAGGAATTGTTCGCACTCCTAGTTTGATATTCTGTTTGCCAAGGCCAAGCCTTTAATCGTTATGTAGTTTTTTTTCCATTATCTTTCTTTTCAAGTTTTCCCTTCAAATATGTTACTCTTTGTTTTAACTTTTTGTTTTCTCTTTTTAGTGTTCATATTTTTTTCAAATACTCTTTCTGATCTTCTCTGATTAACTTTAGTTCCGTTCATCATCTTGTCAATCAATAATTTAATTGTTTTATTTTTGTTTTCCTCTAGCATGGCTTAAATTTTTTATTATTTTTGGAGTTTTTCTAGATTTTGTAGAAATTTTCTGGGGGTTTGTTTTTCTCTTTTCCTCTTTTCAGCTGTCGATCCTTTGCTCTCTTCCACTGACTCTTCTAGGTCATGTCAGTTGTCTTTCTATTGACTTATGCTTATATAGTACTAACTTAAAAACTTTTAAAGATTCTCGTTTTTAATGATTTTATGAAACAGCGGCAACGCCGCTTTTCTATTTAGTTTAGTTTTTCTATTTACACTAATTCAATTGTGGTTAATTTATGACCGTTACCTTCTATTATATAAATTATTCTATTTTATTGTTACGCCCTTTATTATAATACTCCAGAAAGCATCCTTTATATAGTTTTCTTAACTTTGCTTTGAATTGAGGCGCATATCTTAAAGTAAATTCAAAACACGTATATTACGTACATATGTAGTAACATAGATTTTATTGTAGTGTAGTAAGGTACTTTAATATGGCAAAACTTATTATTTAAGACGGTTTTTTTTCATTTTTCTTTAAGGGTAGTATTTGTGTCTCCATGTATGTCTTATTCTATTTTTTTTTTTTTTTATTAGCGCACTTTCCGGCACTGCAGCCTTAAGGACTTATTGTACCTACTAACAAGCACTTAATGCTAAGACATCATACACATCCATGGGTTCGAGCTAGATGACAGAGGAACGATAATCTTGACCATCGAAATAACTTTTTAGATTCACATGTATGATATGCTATATTTTTGTTCTTGAAATGCCTTACTAATTTTTTGTAAGATTCTAAAATAATTTAACTTTAATAGACTATAGAATTTCAAGTGACCATTAAATGGTACATATTTCTTATTCTCCTGTATGTGGTTAGCTCTTACTTCTAAAAATATTTGGAATCTGTTTTTTTTTCTTTTTCTAGATATCTTCCTTTAAAATTTTGGTGGTATTATTTACTGTGGACGAATAAATTGTGTATTGCAATTTGAATGAATTCCAAATTTCGTGGATTTCAAATTACCCCAAAATTGTTCGGTGTTGATATCGTAGCCCACTTGACAGTTAGATGGAACCACTTACATGCAATTTAGTAGTTAAGTTTTGTATATGCAATTTTGCAGTAATATAAAAATCTTTTTGCCGTAGAATCGCAGGAAATGAACACTTATTTTGACCTTGAATTTCGATGAATATACATATGTCTTTAGTTGCAAGTAATTACACCTACTCACTATAAATTTGCTTTAGATTGTTAAGTTATGAAAATCTATTTATTAGACAGTTTTATATTTCTTATTTTTTATTAGTTTAAATGATTATTGCACCGTAAGTAATGTTTATGCTTAAATAAATAAATTGTGCTCGGCTGCATATTTGGATTTGTAGATTCATTTGCGATAAAATTAGTGATGGGTTGTGCCAATAGAAAGCGAAGTAGGCATGTATACACACAGAACTATATTAAGTATGTCTTAAAGATTTAGATAAAAATTCTATGTATTTATTTGCATTAGCCAAATTTTAAAATTAGATTTTCACGAAGCACGTAACTATCAAAAAATTACAAGAAATTTTCTGGTAATTAAATCAGCCTCCATTAAAAGCAGCAGAGTTGTGATCTATGTATGATATGTAAGTATATATTTTTAAATATTATTTAATGTATCATATTCTCTCTTCAAACAACACTCAAAATGTACAAAGTAATCCAACTCTTTATTTATTAAATATCGAAGCAGCGAAGTAATGCGTTAGATTACATACTTTTTGTAATAGTATATTCTGCAAGTTTGGAACAAGGCGCACCCATCATGAGACAAGTCTGGAATATTCATTTTAAAACGTATTGCAGCTTAAGCTTTTTCTAAGGTTATTAACTATAAATAGCTGTAATTATATCTCCTGTTCTAGTTTTCCAGCGCCTACAAAAAAATTGGCTTAAAATTATATAAAAATGGCCATCGAAACATTAGAAGTGCATTGATTTCAGCCCTTTAGTAATAAATTTTGAAAATTATGGTTAAATTTCGTGTCTGTAGATGGAGAAGAAGAGATGTGTATTTGCACTTTAAAGGTTTAATAGGGCATTACTTTTAAATTATGCTTTAAATATTTATATCGGCAGCCTCATGATTAAAAAATTAGAAGTCAAAATTTAAAAAAAAATTAGTGGGTGATTAGGCCATAGAAAAAGTATGATGCATCTATAAAATAAATTAAACATGATCCTACACCTACTCTTTCTAGATATGTTACATGTTTTGTTCGCAATTGCTATACAGACACGACTTCTTTCGTTCTTTATTGTAGCGTGTTGAACCAAAATTTACACAAATTGCTTCTACTTGTATTTTAGTCCTTAAATAAGTATCGTCGCACAAAATTTGATTTTGGGAATGATGGGTTATGCCATTGATTTAAGGCATGATTTTTATAAGATTTGCACAACTTAATAAGACACTTACATTAAGGAAGAACGGTATATAAGCGCAATATTATTTTTGATAAATTAAAGATCATACATTTTTATGCACTAACATCTAATGTTTTTCTTTCGACTGATCATTCCTGTTGAAACAATCTTCCTTTCCGCTTAGGATCATCATTTTAGCCTTTAGGCTTGTGTTCATTAACTGCAATTGTCTTACCCATATTTCTGTTTTAGCTTTGTTTCCAATAGAGGGTAGTTCAAACGAGAACATGAATTAGTTAATAATAATAGATTAAAAACATGTATGTTATGTTAAAAGAATTATCAATCCTAGATCAATTTAGGTCGTGTTTACCTAACAGTTATAAGTAATTAGTAAAGCTACTTTTTCCTTTCATTAGCTCCAACTGAAGCTTCGTCGGTATACAACGGCTTTAGCCACACGAGATTATCAATAACAAGTCTATGATATTTTTAATGTCCTGGCACTTTACTGGAGGAATCAGAGTGTCCTTTATGGTTCAGAAAACCGGCTAACCTGCTGAAATAATACGGCACGTACACCGAGAGTACTATTAAAATTCGACTTCATTGGCGACCAGACGTGGATCGGGTGGTTGCAAAGGAGAAGAAATTCCGACAGGTTCTTGGCTCTCTACTCTGTTGCAGAAACCCTTCACCATAATCTGCCTGATCACAATATCCACCTGTCCCTTTTGGCGGTGCTATGCCAACCGGGCCTTAGGGCCTTGGCATTTCGTAGTTTGTAAGAAACACAATTTTTTAGTAAGACGTGTCAACTATTCATGAGTTTATCTCTCGGTGCGCTTAACAATCATTTGACAGAGTTGAAGACCACGGTAACTCTTTTATACGTGGACTCTGCAATTACAAATTGAACGAGGGCGCTTTCTGCATGCGTATAAAGGTTTTGATTTTTCATAAAGCGGTACGGAAACAGTTAACTATGGACTAACTACTATTTACGCTATGTTACCTCAGAGGAAGGGGGATAGACAAGGTCTTTGTTAACGTTGATTGCATCCCTAACATTTGTACACATCTCTCGTTGAGACTATTGATTATGGCATTATTCCATTGACTTTTGTCTATGAAAATGAAGAGGAGGCAGCTCACGTAATGATATTTACATCTAATAACGCTAAAACTTCCATAAAAGAAACATGTCTTTCAGGTTACCACCTTTACTAGTGGCATCTGAAGGATTTTGCAAAATTTACAAATGCTGGCTGGAGTTTCCTAGATGTATAGTCAAATCTTACATGCTTCTTGTCTACAATACCTGGTTTGTTGGGAGAATAAACTAGCAATATCAATTCAATTGAAACTTGAAAAGCAAAAATAATTATCTTGCTCCTTTAATTGTCGTAGGCAAGAATCTGTGAACAATCTGTAATAATGGCCAAGAATTTAACATTATATTTCTGCAATAGTGCAGCTATTTTATTTAATTATTTTAACAATATTGCGTTAGCACAAATGTCACGTGTAATTTGGTAAACTCTACATACATTCTAATTAGTCTATATCTAATAACTATGTATTTCTAACTGAAATGATCCAAGCCAACCTTAACTCGAGTACTGGAGACCAAATAGTAGCATGGTATGAAAATTTTAGTCTCGTCTGTGCAATTAACATTTCAATGTATAAACAGGGGCGTAAGGTCACTTTTTTGGAGTTTCTAACAGGTTATTTTTCAAACGTAAGTTAGCTATTCTATAGCCTGTTAAATTTAAACTTTTTTCTGACTTTTTGAGATGCAATAATAACAAAACGCTAATATGTTAAATTGGTGGACGCCATGCAATAAAAACATAATTTATTTAATGATACTCTTGATTACTACATACAAATTGTCAGTTGAAGACAACTTGCAAATTTTTAACTAACTAAATTTTAGAAAGGTAGAAATTTGTCCCAATCAAAGAAAATTAAACTTATCCACTTGTTGTTTTTTACTAAAACTTTCTCTTTGTTACAGGTAAGGCCAACAAGCTTATATTAGACGATGCGAGTCCTTTTATCCAGAATTAGTTGTGCTCAACTGGAAATATTTTCATCTTTTTCAATTTTTATTTTGGTAAGTTTGGATTTTATACTATTCTGTGTTTCATTCGAAAGAACTAAAATGTAGTGTCTTATAACATCTCATTACTATTACTATTATTAAGGTAAACTTGTAGTGTATAAACGCGGAAACAGTGGCAGACTGCATAATTGTATAGTTTCTAGAATAACTAATAACAAAGAAAAAAATTAGAAATAGGGTGAGAACTATAAAAAGTTAATGTAGGAAATTAGGAGAGGATAAAGCACGCGCACCTGCTGTTTTTGGGTTAAAACCTATCCTGTAGTAGTCGTTAGAGTAGAGCTACTCTAGGAATGACGACATAGGTTTTGCAAAACTAATCTTTGCTGTTTTGAAGATATACAAAAGTTAAGCAACCTCATTGCGAGCATAGTATAAAAAAACTGAGCGAAAAGATCCGGGACACAGACGCTTTATAATTCAAATATCATAATAAGTATTACCTGTAGTAGCTATAAGTTCCATATATTATATGTTAGGTTTATTGCGAGACATTTATTTATATAATCTAAGTAATTTGTTAGGCGTTATTTTTAATTATTTGCAGGTGTGAAAATGTTATCAAATTTTATGACAAGTGGTTTCAGAATTATAGAATTTACGTTTTACTGTTCTATTCTTCTTCTTCTTGATGTTCCGTCTCCTAACGGAGGTTGGAGATCATCATGGCTATCTTCACTTTGTTTACAGCAATTCTGAAAAGTTTTGCCGATGTTATCCCGAACCATTCTCTAAGATTTCGAAGCCAGGACATTTTCCGTCTCCCTATGTTTCTCTTCCCTTGTATTTTGCCCTCCATTATCAGTCTTAGCACCTCGTACCTCTCGCCCCTCATTATGTGTCCCAAGTATTCTAGCTTCCTCCGTTTTATTGTTTTTATTACTTCTTCTTCTTTGCCCATTCTTTGTAGGACTATGGCATTTGTGATATGGTCCACCCATGAAATGCGAAGCATTCTTCTATAACACCATCTCTCGAAGGCTTCTATTTTCTTGACTTCGTTCTGTCTTACGGTCCAAGCCTCGGCTCCATATAATAGGGTTGAGAAGACGTAGCAGCGTAATATTCTTGTTCTAAGATTTAAGTTGAGGTCTCTATTACAAAGGAAACCTTTGAGCTTTACAAAAGTATTTCTGGCTATTTCTATCCTTGTCTTTATTTCTTTTGAGTGATTTGCATCGTTAGTTCTATACATTATTTTAAATATCTAATTACTTGATTATAGTAGCAAAATATATATAATGAACAAAAAATTGTAAAACCTAATATTGCAAGTAGCACTTTCTTTTTCTTCTTTCAATTATCTACTCCTAAGCGTATGCCTCCTCCTTTCTTTTCCACTCCACTTCTTTTCCAGTTTTGTCTTAATATCATCTACTTACCTTCTGGGTAGTCTTTTTACGCTCTATACGGTCAGCTAAGTAAAAGCGTGTTTGGGTTAATGTGGAAAAAAAAATTATTTAAAAACATTTGAAAATCCATCAGAAAAAAGATCAGTTACCCACCGGCATCGATAATTGCCTGGCATCTTCGAGGCATGCTTTCGACCACATTGATAGCGCATTTATCAGACAAGGACTCTCTTGCTAACTGCTTCAAAGTGAACACTTTCCTTCCACAAAGCTAGTGTTTCATGTATGCCTACACAATCCCAATCGGATCAATTGTAACTGTCCCAGACTGCTTGTTCCACTCGATGCAAAACTTGCTGCGGTGTTTGAGGTTTTTGTTATTCTGCAAAACCTAGTCCTCGTGTTTCTTGATGAATCAACGTTTGGCACTTGGTAACAAATATTTTCTATAAGTTTTGAGTGTACATAAGCAGATGCAATAATCCAAAACCCAGTTTTGGAATGCAGCTCTAAAGATACACTTCCACTGAGTGTTTAACTGTTCGCTGTACCAACTTGTTAGTTGAGGTTGACCAGGCTTTTAAGACAAGAACATATCCCCAACCAGAAGCTTCGTCCGTAAAAATTACATTTCTTTAATCTTGCGCGATATTGTCCTTTGCTCAAGCGAGTCGCTTCGTCGCGTGATTTTCACATAACAAGGGTTTCTTTACTGAACTACGACATTTGATATCAAGTGCAAGATTATGAAAAGCAGTTGCATGAATTTTATATACATATACGGAAATTAAACTGGGCGTTAACCCAAAAAGTAACTGTTACAGAGATTGTTCTGGCAACAGTTGTTTCAGTTTTCAATATTAATGAACTTAAAGTATACTGTAATGCAAATTTTATTGATAAATACTATATTATTAATATAATAAATAAGCCTGGACTAAAGAAATATCAACAGTAATCGATTTGTGTTGCTTTCCTTAAAAGATTATTATAAAGCTATGTGTTAGATACAATTATTTGAAATAGTTTAACGAGCATGTACAATACAGACTACAAAGAATGTTTTCAGAATTCTTTGTGGCTGAATTAGTTAGCGTTTTCCAACAAGAGCGGTAGCTGTAGAATTGACCTATTCTTTTAAATATTGTGCGTTTGGTATCTCTCTTGTTCTAAATACTTTTAAACGACGTAAAAAATAACGTAATACCAGAGATAAATGTTTTAGGGATATCGTTATCGTTTGATAGGATTAAAAATTTGTAGTCGGTTTCATAAACATCTAAGGTAATTTAGAAATGCCTTTTTTATAAAGGGAAGTAGGAGAATCAAAGTTAAAGACATAGTTTTGTAGAAAATAATAATTTTTAAAAAAAGAATATTTGTTATTGGTAAGGGTGAGAAATATATTTCTGTATTCACTGTAGTGAATGTTTTGAATATTTGCCTATAGCAGCCCCACTTTACCAGTGAGGTTTCTGTTATGAAAAACGCGAGAAAAATAGCATAATAATCACATAATCTAAGGTTTAATTCCAGTAGAATAATTATATGAAATGGGTAGCTCATCACTGGTTGACTGTAGGTTATGGTGATACAATTTAATAGATTAATCACACTGGTTTTCTTAAATAAGTAAATGATTAAGGACAGATGAAAAAATGTACTGGTGACTTAAATGGCATAACATTAAAATAAATATATATTTTTTTATTATTTGTTGCTTATTTACAATCTACTCTCACACGAGTAATAAGTAAATTATTTATAATTTATAATTTTATAACATGTCATTGGGGGGATCCGGCCAGCGCCTTACTCCCCGTAGGCTAAACACTAAGTTATTCTGGGTAGTTACACTGGAAGGTCTTGTGGCCAATTTCGTTTTAATCGTCTGGCGATGGTTGGCTGGTTAGAGAGCTGTTCTATTAACTGGTTTTTAAGTCCTGCCAGGTGGTTCGTGATATGTTCGAGCAAGCTTCTGTATCTCTGCGGCTACGTATGGAATTCCTAGGTCTGTGTGAAGGGTTTCGTTAGAGATGTACCATGGGGCGTTGGCTATTTTGCGAAGGATTTTTGATTGGCTTCGTTGCAGGATCTTTGTGCGCATCCCCACCATATACCATATGTCCAGATGGGTTTTATGATGCTTTTATATAACAGTAGTTTGTTTGACAGAGAGAGTTGAGAGCGTCTGTCAAGGAGCCAGTGCATTTGTTTAATTTTAAGATCTATTTGTTTTCGTTTGGCTTTGATGTGAGTGCTCCAGGTGAGCTTATGGTCTAGGTGTAGTCCAAGATGTCCGTCTTCTGGAGTATCGAAGTATTGTTGATGTTGTTTAGTGGGCTTGCAATACGTCTATTTATGAAAGTGATTTGCGAGGATTTGTCGCTATTGACTGTAATTCTCCATTTGTTGAACCAGTTTTGCAAGATGTCTAAGTGTGTTTGTAGATGGGCTGCTGCAGTTATTGGGTTTTCTTCTATTGAGAGGATAGCTGTATCATCGGCGAACATTGCAAGCACAGTATCCTCAGTTGAAGGCGTGTCGGAAGTATATAGGAGATACAGCAGAGGTCCCAGTACGCTACCTT
This sequence comes from Sinelater perroti, assembly GCA_036346155.1. Lineage (NCBI taxonomy): Eukaryota > Metazoa > Arthropoda > Insecta > Coleoptera > Elateridae > Sinelater > Sinelater perroti. The sequence goes on from JARFIY010000077.1 coordinate 1,025,943, forward strand.
GCGGTACTCCAGATTTAATTTCGTGGTATTCGGAAGTTGTTATTTATTTTAACTTGGAAAGTCCTCTGGGTTAGATATGATTTTAGTATGAGGTACAGCTGATTTGGAAAATAGAGTTTTATTTTGTATAACAGACCCGTGTGCCATGCTTTGTTGAAAGCCTGTTTTATGTCTAGGCATACAGTTATGCAGACGCGCTTGGTTTCTAGAGTCTCCATAATGCTGTTAACTATTCGGTGCCCTTGGTGGATAGTAGAATGATGGTGCCGGAAGCCAAACTGGTAATTTGGGAGAATTTTATGTAGGTCGACAGTTTCATGGATTCTCGTGAGGAGCAGTTTTTCGAATAATTTTGACATGAGTGGTAAAAGGTTGATGAGTCTGTAGGAGGAGGGTTGCCAAGTTTAATAAGGGTAATGATTATAGCATGTTTCCACTGAGTGGGGAAGTGGCAGAGTCATAGAATGCTGTTGTAGATGGTTGTAATACTAGGACTTTTCTGGGGAGGTTTTGCAATACATCTCGTACGATTACGTCGTAACCAGGTGCTTAACGTGGGTTTGCTAATTTAATTTGCTGTATTACTTCGGCTGGTGAGAATGATCTCAGAGGTAAGGACATTTGGCAGGGCGCGTCAAGGAATGCGAAAATGTCGGTGTCGTCGTTGTTTCCGACCGGTTGTGGCGATGAGAATACAGTAGCAAGATGGTCTGCGAATGAATCAGCCTTTTTCTTGTCTGATCTGGCCCATGTATCATCGGACTTTTTGATTGGAGGTATCGGTGCTATTGGCCTTTTAAATTTTTTTGTTGCCTTCCATATCGTATGATGAATAGATGAAAGATGCGTGATGTAATGCTGAAAGGTGTCGTTCCGGGCTTTTAGTAGTTCAGTGTGGAGTTTATGAGTAAGTCTATTATATATGGTCTTGTCTGGCCTTTGTTTAGTTCGTTGCCATTTTTTTCGTGCCTTGCGTTTTTTTTGTGACGAGGTGCCTTATATAACGAGGGATATTAATATCTGCTGAGCAGGTGTTTGTTTCACTGAGTGTTGCTTGCCATGCCGCATTTTGTATCATTGTAGTTAAATATTGGGTTGCTTCGTCTAGATCCTAGGTGTCCTTAATTCGGAGAGTTAGATTAATCTCGTGATCCAGTGTGTTTTTGAAGAGGTCCCAATTGGTGTTCTTGTTGCAGAGTTTTGGGGGTGGTTCTCTGGTAATAATGGATGTGCTTAAGGTAATTAGAATGGGAGTATGATCTGAGGACAGGTCATAGTTAGATTCCACTTTGGTGTATGTGTTTGCTATGCCGCGGGAAATAGCGAAGTCTAATAAGTTGGGGATTTTATTTGTATCTGTAGGCCAATAGGTGGGTTCTCCGGTTGATATGTAGTTGCAGTTAGGATTTTGTATTGCTCTGAGTAGGTTACGCCCTTTCGGATTGGTTAGTCTTGAGCCCCAGGCCACATTCTTGGCGTTCCAATCTCCTTTAATGAGGAATTTCCAGTCAAGGGATTTTAGCAGATCTGCGTATTCTTCAGTTGAGATAGCATGTCGTGGTGGACTGTATACTGCTGCTATGAACAATGGGTAGGGTAGGACTTGAATCTTTATACTATAGCTTTGAATTTTGTCGGTTTGAAAGGAGTTCCATTCATGGTGGGAGATTGAGTTTTGATGCGGAATAGTGCGGTATTTTAATAACTGTTCTGGCTGTTGCGTGGGTTTCGGAGACGAGTAACACATCTATATCCTGTAATTGCAGAAAACAGTTGATCTCAGGTATATGATTTGATAAGCTATTGGCGTTCCAGAGAGCTATACGGAGGTGGTTGGCCATTTTTAAGCTAATTTGTTTATAACAGTGAAAAGCATGTTTAAAACCATGCTGTTTTGGCTGATAAGCTGCAAAAACATTGCTTTAAATTCCGTTAGAAAGCTAGAGAACAATTGGTTGATGTTATTCTGCTGTTCATTAAAGGTATGAATAGGGGGTCTTCTGTCGGGTGGTTGCAGGGAGAGAGGTCTGTGGTAAGGGTGATGCATAGCTTCTGGATTTTGTTTGGCGTTTTGTTTAGGAAATGGTGGGAATTGGGATATATTTGGTGGTAACTGGTACGTTCTGGATTTGTTTGTGATTCCTCTGAGTGTTGGGTTTTTGGCTGTTTTGATGTCTTGATATACTGAACATCCCTTGTAATTGGCTGGGTGTTGTCCATTACATAAGGCACAAGTGGCTGGAGTATTGGGTTTTTTTTGCAGGACTGGGTTTCGTGGTTACCGCTACATTTGACACAGACAAATGGTTTATTACAGTAAGTTTTCATATGGCAATACTCTTGACAGCGGGTGCACTGAGGTATGGTTTGTGTCTTCCTGAGGGGTTTAACCGTGATATTAATATTACTTAGATGTTGAACGTTGAAGATGGACTTATTATTTTCTTTAGGTTCTAGGTCTACCATGAACAGTGACAATGGTTGTTTGGTTACTCTGTGACGTATGTTAATAATATTGCGTACTGTGTGACCAAGATTTCCAAGTTCTTTTGTTATTTCTGAAACTGGTATGGAGTGGTGAAGATTTCGAACGGCTATTCGGTATGCGCGTTCTTCTTTTAATTGGTAGGTGTGATGAAATATATTTTCATCTTTAAGGTGTTTGGTGAGTTTTCTGTATGAGTCTATTGTGTTGGTGTTTATTTTAATTTTATCGTTTGGTAAAGTTGTTGTGTGGTATTGCTCTTTTTACAGGATTTTAGTAATATTTTTAATCATTTCATTATAATTGTTTACTGCATGGATATAAATAGGCGGAGGCTTCGCCATTCTAGAACTTTTTTTTATTAGGTGTTTGCTCTTGACAAGCGTTTTCGGGTTGAGTTTGTGAGAGGATCTCGTATCTGTTTGATATGCTCGTAGGAATGGGTTGTTGACGATTAAAGATTGTATTAGAGTTGGTTATTTTCCGTTTTTTGATTTTTTGCCATTCATGTTTCGTATTTGTTGTACGTGTGTACGTGTTGTTGGGGCTGTTAGTATCTGAATCCGAGTCTTCGATTAAATCTGCATTTACACGTGAATCGCGGTCTTCGTGATTGAAATCATTGTTGGTGGCATTCATTATTTGTTGGTTTATTCCATTTTGTGCAGTTTGAGAAAAGGACAGTGGTTGCGGATTTAATGAAAAAGGAAATGACTGGTATGCTTGATAATTGGTAGAATATCTGGGTTGTGGACCAGATTGGCTGTAGGTGTTTTGTTGTTGAGTAAATTGATATCCTTATACATTAGGGATATTGAACGTGAAGCCGTAATTTTCAGGGGCTGCTGGGGCTCCCGGAGGCCGTAATTTTTTTCCATTGGAAACATGGGTTGGTACATACTTCTGTTACAGTGATAGACTTCCGATATTAATTTTAAATTTAAATTATACGTACAGTTTTGAAGTGGAGTGATGCGGGTTATCACTAAATAATTCGACACTCGGCGCTTTCAAAGATATCTGAGCGCTGCTGTCTTGCTTACATTTTGAAAGACAAATGGGAACTCACTAACTTAATTAAACTCCTTTTTTACAAATAAAATTCTGAGAATGATAATTAATGCAATATGTGACGGTGACAGTGACACATGTAACAATAAATATGAGATATATTTTTGATCAAGTTGTAATCGAGTAATTTCTAAATCCATTCTTTCTATCCATTGTTTCTAAGAGATACTTTCTTTAATAGAGTGAGCACTTAAGAATAAATTATGATTAAATTAAACTGACTGAAAATAATCTATAAGCAATACAGGTACTTTAGAGTTAAAATTCTCCAAAATAGTGAGGTGCTTCCACAGAGCATTCTTTAATAAATTTGCATATTTAACTGGCGACTAGATCATCGGCACTAATCTATTCTTTTCCTACATCCAGAAAAATCGGACTGCGTGTGTGGAGCTCTAAATTGTACATGTAGCCCTAAAGGTCAAAACGAAGAAGCCTGCGCAACTACAGGAGTAAGCTGCTTACAATTTTCTCATCAAAAATTGAAGTGGTTTTATTCTAGACTGAAATAATTTATGTTTACGTTTGGGCAGCTGAGTCGAAGTAGACTTCTTCAGAATAGGCACTGCTACAAAACAGAACTACCAAAACTGCAAATCGTATGTCTGCTGCTTTTGTTATCGCTGAAACTGCAGATTACTAATAAAAGTTACGTACTGGCGATATCCGCTAAATAAAATATTTGCAAACTGATTTAATATTTGCAATCTGTTGGTTACTTTACAGATAAAGGTCAGCTAAGTGTTTTTTTTAAACTGAAAGAGTGAGTAATTTATCTTGTACTGTAGGTTACATTGATATCTATATGATTATATTGTCATAGGGCACTAGTAAAGCTATTTTTTGTCTTTAGTTATGCAGTTAGATGCGATTAGAAATAACTTAGTGAAATAATTAGATAAGCCTATCGGTATTCGTTATCTGGATCTAGCTTATATAAACATAATTTTATTTAAAGTGCGTTAACTTTTCTCGTACTATAAACATTTCAACATGGAATTTTTACACATGCCTAATATATTACAAGTTTTTTCATTTTGTGTTTTAATTAATTTAAAGTCTCGAGCCACATAATACAAACGTACAGGAAACATTGTACGTAGCCTAGGTTCCTTACAAAGTAGGCATCTTTAGATCTCACGTGCTCTTCCCATCTTCGTCTCGACTGTTGGAAACCTTCTGCAAAGTCCTGTGTTGGAATCCTAAATAACTGTCTTGTACTGGCTTAAATTCCGTTGATCGTCTAGAATGCAGATTCAGATTTGCTACTCTACTATCTCAGTCAAGTGCTAATGTGAAATGTAAATGGTATAGGTAGAAGGGGGTTTTGAAATATTTAAAATAAATATAAAAAATACGCAAAAAAAGAAATAACATTGAATGATCAGAAAAATAGAACCAATTTACAATAAAACATAACAGTTGTTCTAGTTAACATAACACTTTAGCATTTGGTGCAATTAATAAGCGTTACCAAAAATTAGCAGAAGTACCCAAGGCAACGTAGTACTGCGTGGGCTATAAGCTTTGGTATCATTTAAACAACGAATGGCTTTTGTGTTTTTTTAATATTTTTACTTTTTATTATACACAATAAACTATACTACTATGTGTTTGATTTCTCTACACTTTGAAAAATATGATCCACAAACAGTGACCTTAATAACATTTACATCATATCAGTCAAGTCCTAAATTTCTGCATGAATTTGATCTTTGAGCTGTTAAATATTGCAAAGTTGATTGGCATAAACAAGATTTTTTAAATAACTTCAGTAGAAGCTACAGAAGCCTTCGAATTAGGCGGGCGTGTAGGCAATTCAAAATCACTGTTTCGCGAAATTATGCTTTTACCAAAAATGTTTTTTAAAAGTTGCATGGACTCTCATACTGTATCTATCTTGTTGCCACCATAAGCTAGATGTGTTCTAAACAGCTGGACAAACAGAAGTTCCTAACGTTTCTTGATAGCGAGCTCCGATAATGTAACATCATTTTCATCATTGCACTCGAAAAAATAATGCCTGAGCACCTCTTCTGATGACACCGCACGCCAAACAGTGCCTGAAAAAATTTAATTTACATTGATGTATGGTTTTGGATTTTGGTGCTTCAAAATCAAGTGTTTGCTCATTTATAAATCCGCTAAGCTAAAAATGGGCTTTGTTGTCCATCCGCAATTTTTGTAAAAATCTGTTATCAACTCAGCCCATTTTTTGGAATTGAAGTGCAGTTGTACCTCATGGGAATACATATATAATTCCTTTTGTAATCGTTTTGTAAACATTTTCGAGTCGAAGCTTCTGTACCTCTCCTGCACCCGCTCTCTATTTTCTAATGTGCCCACAATACGTTGTCTGCTATTTGATGGGAAGTTACCCGCAGGCCTTTGTTACCAAAAACGTCTAATTAGTCTCACTACATCTGTTTTTGAGGATAGATTTCTAACTTAAAATTTGGACATATAAGTGCATTGCATGAAAACGATGGACCCATGGTTTGAAAGTATGGTGTTTAAGATAAACTTTTTATAATTAATTTTCAAAATCAACATTTTTAAAATCTACGAAAAACAAAATTATAAATTTATATATATATATATTAAATATAGAAATATATAGTTCAGCAAAGTGTGTAGGGGATTATAAACATTTAACTAATGGAAAAACTAAACAAGAAGATCTTACATTTAAAATAATTAATAATTGAAAGAGCTGTTAGTAAAGAATTAAGTATAATTAAAGTAGATAGTTATAGAAGAAAATATACTATATAATAATATGCAATAGACAATATGCAAAAAGTTAAAAAAATTATAAACAGAATTATGGGATAATAAAAAAATTATAATAAACTAGTAAACAGAGAAGATCTAAAAAGCGTATACTATGTAATAAATACATTGGTGTTAGAAGAAGATAATCTAATCCAAAATGGTTAGAAAAGAAGTGAACGTAGCAACAATAGTACAAAATATAACATTGTACTTAGCCTCAGTTACCTTCAAGATTAGTGCCTTGAAATTTTACTCACTACTCCCCAGTATCATTTTCACTGTTCAAAACATTCTACAAATGAGCTATTTTTGGGGCAAAAGTCACTTGCATCGACTTTTCTTTATTTACTGTTACCAGCTATTTATTGGTTCTAATTCTTGCAAATATGCTTGTAGATATTGACTCGCCATATGGGATTCAAGATGAGATTAAAGTGTCGTCTGTAAATATTGCTACCATAGTAAAAGCAGTGATGGGAAAGTCAGCCGTAAAAAGTAGTATAATAATGGACTCAGTACACTGCCTTAAGGTACACCTGCGTGTATTGGAAATAGGCGTGTGCGACTATCTCTGTATTTGACGAGAAAATGCCTGTTAGGTACGACTTGACGATTTCGTAATAATCCGATGGTAGTCTTTTTTTTATTTTGAATAAAATTCTTTGCGAGAGACTTTATCAAAGGCTTATACAACATCTATAAAGATGCCTGTCTTTTATATATAATTTTGTAGATCACTCGTACCTGTTCTATGGTGGCATAATTTTTCGGGAATCCGAACTGATGATCAGGTATGAGCTTATCATTCAAGACAATAAGTAATAATAATAGTAATTTTTCGAAAACCTTGGGCAAGAAAGACTAATTGGCCGTTTTCAAAAAATTGGCTCATTCCAAAAAACTTTTTTCATGACAACGAAACTGATAAATGGCTCCAAAGACCCGGTCAAATGCATTGTTATCCGTTAAGTAAAGAGGTAACTTAGAAATAAACCGAAATTTTTTAATGGCAAATGCACACGTACAATAAAAAAATAATAATTTAGTTAGCTAATAGCAATTGTTAAATTTTGCTTGATAGTTTCATAAACAAATTTTATGCGAAACTTCTAAATTTACGGTGAGTTTAGTCATTGATGATTACAAATAATTTTTCAATGTGTAGTAAAGGTGAAATAATCTAGAAACATTAAAGTAGCTTTAAAATAAAGTAGACTTTTAAAAAACTATGGAACATTGTAAATATCTATATTTATTTTATATTGTCTATGGTTTTATATGGGTAGTTGATTTAATTTGGATTTTTTGTCTTTAGCAATGTTGCGGTTAGACGAAAGATTTAGCCCGGAAAATATAATTTTTAAATACTTCCATGCCTGGTTACCGCTACAAATTATAAATGCAAAACTGAATAAATAATAAACAATATAACAGTAAGACATTAAGATAAGTTTTTCCTAATTACTTATGTTATTAAAACTAAATTTATTAGAAAAGAAAGCACTTTTTTCACTCATATATCTTGTTCTTCTTTTTCAGATTTTTTTTATCTAATAGTGGATATAGTCTTTTCTTTTTTCTTTCTCCATCGTTTTCATGCATGGTTTTTACGTCATCTTCCCAACGTTTACGTGGTCTACTTACATTTCTATTCTCACTTTAGATTACTACTTTCTATTCTTATTAAATGCCGCTACAGCTAATTTATTTATACATACATAGAAATAAAGTGATCAAAACCATAAAAGTTTGTAATCGCTTTTAAGAACTAATTTGGTTTAAATGTAAAATTGTGACAAGACCGCAATATTCTTAAATTTTTTATTATGAGATAAACCGAAACGTTTTTTTTTTTGTTTCTTTATTATTTTTTCAAGAAATTGGTAATATTTCTTGCAGACATTCCAAGCAAGAGTAAACATGTTGATTATTAATATTGGTAATACCAGATATTGTAAGAGAAGCTTCTTCCGTAGTTAAATCTACATCTGAGGTTGAATAAACTGACAAAATTAGATGCATATTATAAAAAGATTTTTGTAATTTATTTACGTGTTATGTTCTTTAAAAACGTCGTAAACAGCAATTTTATGAACTGCTGATTTAAGTCGTATGCTTGATTCTAGATCTTCTTTAACCCTGCATAATTTTTTTCTTCGTCTGTAGATGTTGTGGTAGATTTACGCCTTCAGTTAACAGTTTTGGTTCAAATATGCCATGTTAACATTTGAGAACGCTCAAAAACATGTATTTAATATTCGAAGTAAAAAATATAATTATTAGTTGTAAGTAGACAGTGGATAGTAAGCAGTAGACAGTAGATAGTAGACAGTAGACAGTAGACAGTATACAGTATACAGTATACAGTATACAGTATATAGTAGACAGTATACAGTAGACAGTATACAGTAGCCAGTATACAGTAGACAGTATACAGTATACAGTAGACAGTATACAGTAGACAGTATACAGTATAAGTAGACAGTAGATAATAGACAGTAGACAGTAGACAGTAGACAGTATACAGTATACAGTATACAGTAGACAGTATACAGTAGACAGTAGACAGTAGACAGTAGACAGTAGACGGTAGACGGTATACAGTAGACAGTAGACAGTATACAGTATAGAGTAGACAGTATACAGTAGACAGTATACAGTAGACAGTAAATAGTAGACAGTAGATAATAGACAGTAGACAGTAGACAGTAGACAGTAGACAGTATACAGTAGACAGTATACAGTAGACAGTAGACAGTAGACAGTATACAGTAGACAGTATACAGTATACAGTATACAGTAGACAGTAGACAGTAGACAGTAGACAGTAGTCAGACAGTAGACAGTAGACAGTAGACAGTAGACAGTAGACAGTAGACAGTAGACAGTAGACAGTAGACAGTAGACAGTAGACAGTAGACAGTAGACAGTAGACAGTAGACAGTAGACAGTAGACAGTAGACAGTTGATAGTTCGTAGTGTCTACTTAATTGTTGACAATTTTAATTGTATAAATAAATTAATGTGATACATCACCTATCCTTTTTTTGCAAGCTTATAAATTAGTTTACAACGCAAAATTTGTAGAGAAGATAGGTATTATGTGCTCAATTAAGTTGAAAGCGATGGAGTGTATTGTCGATCAAGTTATTATTGACTGCGTTTTGTTTAAGACACAAAAATCGTATTGATAAATTTTAAACCTGTGCCACTAAAATCACCACAATTAAATTAACCTTATTTGTAGTACTTATTCGAGATTATTTGACATTATTGTTAAATTTTATTTGAGTAAAATACCTAGGTATAATATCTGAAAAGAGTATAAACCTTTTTAATTACAAATAATATTACTTAGTTAGCTGTAGATACACATATCTAGTTATAGACGAATTGTGCAAATAAATATTATCTCGGATAGCAGTGGAATTTTGTTTCAACTGTTTTATGGAATGTACTGTCAAATTACCATAAGAACTGTTTGTAAATTTTCTTGTTTGCAGGGCTGAAATGATCTAGAAAAATCTCGATCTTCAATTTAAAAAATAAAACAGTTATTTTTTTTAACTTAGATGATTAGAATTTGCTATTTGACTTTTTACTTTCCTTATCCTATAATAAGAAGAGTAATGCAATCGGCGGAAATTTGACCTACCCAGTTTTTCACATTTCTGGACGAATTATAGCTTCAGGGCACCAAAAAAGTTGGTTTTGGCCATTGGTTGTGTGTGCGTGTGTGTGTGTGAGTCTGTCTATTACTCGGTCTATCAGTAAACATGATATCTCAAGAACCGTAAGAGCTAGAGACTTGAAATTTGGTATGCAAGTTACTTGTAGGTAGTGGACGCAGTGGTAAACATCGGCCGGGCCGTTTGGTCGCAAGATCGCAAAATCGGTCGCAAAGCGGTCGCGAATCTAAACGGTTAAAGATACAAAAAATTCATGATAATAAAAATAATTTGTTATCACGAAATAAACATAAATTTAAAGTAAAAGTTGGTAAAATAGAAACTCGAAAAAAAAATTGAAACCCAGGATTTTTGTCAGAATTGCCCAAATAATAGGATAAGGAAAGTCGTGTGACGTCACACCAGATTTTTATATTTATGTATAGGACATCATTGAAAAGGTGAGAGAGATGGTTAATCTAGAAATAGTCCTCTATTTACAAACAAATACATTAACTTAGAGGAAGAAAAGAAGATGTACTACAATTAAGTACCAACAAAAATGGAATTTAATGAGCCACAATAATTTGTGTAATTAGTGGCGTTAATAAAAAAGATACGTAAGCACGATGAGAAAATGAATTAAATCAAAATATATATTATTAAACACAAAGATTAGAGTATAAAAAATAATAATGAGAGGCAGTTTTATTACGTAGTATGAAACGTGAACGTTAAAGAAAAATTTAGAAAGAATACTTAAAAAGATAGTTGCATAAGAAACTAAACCACCATCTTAAGGAAGAATTAATGAAGAAATTATGTCAAGACATAAGAATTTCAATAAAGTATTTGTAAAATACTGTGAAAAAGTTTAAAAACATTACAAGTAAAACAAGATTATAAAAATAACAAATAAAAGCTAATAAAAAGATGGAAGAAGGTGATAGCAACTTAAAGGAAAAAATGATACAAGAGTAGAAAAAATATTTAAGGTGGATATCAATGGAAAAATTTAGATTTCTAAGTCTCTCTTAAAATTACGCACCCATATAAATAGTCTTCTTCTTTTACTCAAAGCTTAGTACATAGGTTTTGTTCCGACTTATCTGGTGCCATCATTTTTCCAAATCTTTCCAACACGATATTTGACAGTCTTTCATCCTTTTGACATATAGCTTTTGGTCATGTTTGTTGACTTCATTTGTTACTAAGACAAATTGTACTCCCATACTATATCGTCGTTTCTATCCCTGTCAATTCTAATATATCATGCAACGGTTCTCAAGAATTTTATCTCCAAAACTGGGATGTGCAAAATATCTTTTTGTTTTCAAACCTAATTTTCGCTACTGTATAACAAAACAGAGATTGCCGTTGTCTTTTATGTTTTGTTATATTTCTTTTTTAGTTATATTTGAGAGGTTTTTCTAATAGTTTTGACCATGTGTTAGTATATATGCGTTTTGGCTTTTATATCACTGTTTACATCATGTTCTATGTCACATTCCAAATATTTGAAGTAATTAACTTGTTCGACTAGCCTTTAAAAAGATCTTTGTTGGGACTGGTTATTTGCTGTGGGACGTCATAGTCTTCGTTTTTTGGTGTGAGATTATCGGATCGAATTTTTTACTTATTAATCTTTATTAGCAAGAAGGGATTCATTGCAGCGGATAAATCTATTATGAATTTTGTGCAAAAACTAAAAATATTCTCTAAGCTGTGCTAGATAATCTCGGTTTTTATAATTTTTTACAAATTTTCAGAATTTTTATTGCCAAACGCTGTGGTGAAATTTATAAAGGCAATATGCGTTTTAAGATTAAACTCACTGCCTTCTGCTGAATAGTACATATATCGTTCATACAAAAGCGCCATTTGGGAAATCTGTATGATTTTCAGGCAGCAAACTTTTTGGTTCCTCCATATATCGCTTTCTAGGTTATTTTTAAATTTATCCCAGCTACCTTAATGTGTTATGCAAACAAGAATTTGCAATAGATCTTTGATTTTTGTGTTTGGTCTTATTTTCGTGTGTTTTGTTTTGAATATATTTTAAATAAACTGTATGTTTCTGTTTCACTACTTGTTAGGCTTCTATACCTGAAGAGGATGCTTAATAAAATCGGTGCGGATGTCTGTCTGCCCGTTGCGACTTTTAGCTCGAAAAATACTGAATCTAAAGACATAAGGAGAGTATTATTCGAAAGCATATGGCCTACCGGGTTCACATCCGCAAGCTGGCATATGTGGGATGTCCTACAACAATGCAATAAGGGTTTTTAGCGGGCCCAGCTTCCAATATATCATTCCTTATAACTTTTGATCAAGGCAGCTTCCGAGCTGGAGGCCAGCTTCCTGTCCTGACAACTGTCATGCCTTATAATTTTTGATCGGTGACAGATAGAGACATAACGTTTTCAGTACTTAACTAATACCAAACATTAGCCTGATCGGAAACTCTCGAGACCGGTTTGAACGGAAGTGGCCGCAAATTTTTATTTATGTATAGAAGTTCGGACATTGGTTTTAATTCTCTGTTTCAGATTTGGTGAGCTCCATTTTTTTTTGTTTGCCTAAGATTTTGTAAGCTACTTGATTTATGATTTTCTTAATATTTTATCATTACTTTTACAAGGTATCATATGGTTGGTTCTGTCAGTAATGCTGAATTTATTTTATTTAGTCATAGTCATTTTATTATTTTATCTTGTGGTAGACAGACTTTAAAGTTTTGTTCAGAAAGTTGTTTTGATAAAGCTCTATATTTCTTTCTTTATCTAAGATATGTATTTTTAAAAGTACCATATGATCAAACCCTATCGACTATTTTTAAAAACATGCGTCTCTGTAAATGGTAGCGCTTTTGTCATTGACTCTAGTGTAACCAATTGGTAAGCGGCAACCCCGAACCTTCTGAGTCTGAGCCCGATCAATAATTTTCGAAGTTACGGTGCTCGCGAGGGTCTCCGATTTCGTTCAAATATTAGGAGCTAAAAGTAGGTAGTGAAAAAATAAAATCCTCCAATGTTTAGCGCTCCACCCCCTTCGGATCCAGAGATATGAATTTTTGAAAATTGAAAATTACCCTTATATTGCTGTTTTTAAAAAATCCATATCTCAGGAAGTTTGGGTCCAATCGGGCTCAAATAGGACGCATTTTTTCGTCTGTGAGTCTACTTTCATGCCATCTGGGTCCGGTCTATATGTACATACGTCTCTTTTCTTGGCAGCTTGAAATTCGAGAACATAAAAACAGCAAATTCTTTCATCTTGAAAATGGACCCAGATTACAGTAACAGCGCGAAAACATTTTAGACGTAATGGGCATGAAAGTAGGCTCATAGACGAAAAAAATGCGTCCTAGTTGAGCCCGATTGGACCCAAACTTCCTCAGATACGAATTTTTAAAGAATGGCATTTCCGTGAAATTCGAGTTTTTTTCCGGTTTTCTAAGTGTCACCAATCGCGCCTGACCGATTCAAATACTTTGAAAAGTGGGGGAATTATTGTTTTACTAGAATACAATGATTTCTTAATGGTTTTATCCTTGGCCCAAACTTGTAGCTTGCGCGATCGCCACTGCGCAAATTGTTCTTTTCGAAGGAAAAATAGACGGAAATTGTGGGAATTTCTGAATTATACGGCGAGTCAGGGGCTCAAGAAGGGTGGGAAAATGGTCAAATTAAAAAAAAACAGTCGATGTTGTATTTTCCAAGATAAAACCGTATTTTTTTATTATTTTTGCTCGATAAATACACTATAGATTATTAAATTTCTCACCTAAATTTACCTACATTTTATTACATACATATGAAAGTTCTCACAATTCTGATTAACATTATCTTGAAATATCGTACAAATGTCAACAAAATAAGTCCATTATTCATCTTGTTTTCCTTTTTTATATGTCTTATCCAAAATCTTAACAATTTTTTCTTTCTCATCAAAAGACGTTTGTTTGAAACGTATACTTTCACCATCGACTGGGATGATGCAATGAAGACCTCTTGTACCCTCAACTGCCCTTGCACTATTAAATCTTTGATTTAATTTTTTTTATGTTGTTGAACCTTCACATCTGGGACCCATAGACATCTGTGTGAATAATGATTATAATTTTAATTATTGTTGCATCTATTTAATTTTTTTACTACTAGCCTTATGCTTTTTATATTTTGTTCTGGAAATTTATACATTTCTTCAGCATTTACTATTTGATGCTCAGCTCTAGATCTCAGACAATGGAGCATGATTGTCCTCTTAACCGCACCCACTACAGCATCACATGGGCTTTTTCCATGGCATATTGCGAAAAAATTGTAGGATTCTATTTTGATTCCGAAGTCATTCTCGTGCAGGCATATATTGGCAAAGTTGCTCCTGGAACAGAGAAATCGATTAGCAAGAATTTTCAAATACAATATATTGATATAAGAAGAATCTTACTTATTTTTGTACTGTGTAGAAGCGCCATCTGAAAAGCATCTTGGAATGCATTAATTGCATAAGCCCAATGATCCCTGCTGTTGCTGATAATACAAATGCTCTTTTCTTGCAATTGATTATCATCTTTATTTTTAAAATACATTACAAAGGGATGAATTGTCGCTTGATTATTATTATAGTAGAATGCCTGGATAGAATTCTGAATCACAAAAGAATAATTTTGGGAGAAATCCATAAGAACTATACAGGTGTCCCATTGCAACTCATTCTTGCTGGTAAAGAGATAATTTTTTTGGGTCTGCGCAATAAAATGGTGACTGGTTATATTCCACAAATCATCTAGCAAATTTGTCTTGAAATTGGCTGTTTTCTCACACATTGTAATGAGAGAAGCTCGTGTATCTTGTTTGGTATCCCAGAATTTGTACTTGATCTCTGTTCTGTCCCAGGAAATCTCAAAATCATCCAGCACTTGCGTAATTCCGAGAATCCCTGGACATTCACCGCATCGATGGAGCATACAGTCTATGTTATCTGAATCGCAAGTTGCAGCTGCTATCAAATCACGATAATTGATCCTTTTATTCAGAGCAAGAAGCTTGAGCTTAATGTTTTCGTGTTCGACACAGACACAAATGTTGTGGGAGCCTGGATCTCCAGCATAAATACATTCTTCAGGTACCAAACTCACAAAGTGAGAAAATTTTGGTACTTTTTCATCCCCTTTATAATCTCGCAGAAAGTTAGAGTGTAAATCTCGTAGTGTGTTGAGGAGCCGACGCTTTTGTTTTACTATTTCGACCATCGAGTCCGTTTCATCTCGAGCCTTCCTTATCAAATTCTGTTTCTTCCCTGGACATATGTATGAATTTTTGGGATCCAGATTATAACTTTCTATAATTTTTTCCGTTGCTTGAGAAATTTTAGAATGTTTTTTTCTCGGTGGATTTTCTAATTCACCTGTAGACATGAAAACGTGGAATTACACCGATTTTCTAGACAATAATCTTACAACTTTCATCATGAAGAACTTACCATTTTTCTGCAGCTTCCGTACTTTATTGAACATATACGAAGTACATTTAAAGTACTTTTGACATAAATCGAAACTTCAGTTCCTTGAAACAAGTAAAAGAAGGGATATCTTGTCGGAGATTGTTGAACTGCTGTCGAATTTTCTTTGTAATTCTGTCAAAAGTTGATGAAGAGAGACACTGTCTTGGATGGAACTGTCAGTAACCAGTGGCATAATTGAATGTAGATAGAGATTAAAAGCATCTTTTATTTGCGAATTAATTTTGCCTGAACATCAGTTAAAAAATCGACCACTAGTTTTCTTTTCTGGGCAAAGAAACCCGTGATAATTCAAGATCAGGCATTCCAAGTTCTCGACAAACGTTTCTGAGAGTCGATCGTCCCTGGCTACATGTCAGAAATTCAGTACCACCTGAACTTTGCGATGAACTAGAAGGATAAGTCTCAAGATCGTTTATTCCTTTAATTAGAGTATCTACTCCACTCGCAACAGTCCTTCTTGGCCTTAGACCATCCATTCTCACAACATTGTTATTGTGGCCCTCCGCGACACTTTCAGTAACTTTCTGCTCACACCGTTTACATATTTTATTCCCTGGAATCAATCTCCTTTCCGTTGCCTTACAACATTTTTGACTCAATTCTAAGGCCTTGTATGGCGATAACATAAGAAACTGAGAAACTGAAAACTGAGGAATGGCCATCCACTCTCCGTAGAAGACTTATTCTAGATTTGAAATACGAATATCGTAGTATTCTGAAGCTGTTTGAATGAACTCGCAATACTGAGCCGACGTGATAATTGAAAAACTTCAGAATTCGAATTTCACCCAACTTAGCAGACGGACTTACACTGGCTGTTAGCGGGAGTAATATGTGCGACTAGCAGAGCGTAATTGTTTTAAAAAATGACTACAGTAAACAATGGTTTAAAGTGTCGAAAGATTATTAAAATCAGGTTCTATCACCGTTTAATCTGTCAAAAGTGTATTTTGCACTGACTTCGACCTTTTTCAACCCTTCTTGAGCCTCTGACTCGCCGTATAATTCAAAAATTCCCACAATTTCCGTCTATTTTCCCTTCAAAAAGAACAATCTGCGCAGTGGCGATCGCGTATCTACAAGTTCGGGCCAAGGATAAAACCATTAAGAAATCATTTTATTATAGTAAAACAACAATTCCCCCACTTTTCAAAGTATTTGAATAGGTCAGGCGCGATTGGTGACACTTAGAAAACCGGAAAAAACTCGAATTTCGCAGAAATGGCATTTTTTAAAAATTCGTATCTGAGAAAGTTTGGGTCCAATCGGACTCAACTAGGACGCATTTTTTCGTCTGTGAGCATACTTTGTTGTTGTTATTAGCTCTATCCAGTTTTTTGTGGTAACGCTTGAGCTTTAGAATATTTCGTGTTTGATCAAATTAGTAGAATATTTTATTAAAATTTTATGGTCTAGATCCGTTATATTCTGCACTTCTGATCGGCTGTGGTTCTGTACCACGTACAAAAATTTTAGGTAGCAAGAAACTTTAGACTAATAGGTTCTATAGTTGCGCTACTCCTACTTCCGATTAGCACCTTACCTTTACATTGTTACAGTCAGTTAAGTAATAGCATGTTCAGGTTAATGGAGATAAAAAAATTATTTAAAGAATTTTCAAACACATAGATATATTGCCCTCCATTAGAACAAAGATGCTATTATGTCAATAATGTGTCCAGTCACCACCGAGCTGGCACCTTCAAACCATGCTTTTGACCAAATTGATGGCATATTCATCCGGCAAGGACCTTCGAAAACGACGAATGTCTCGTGTCAACTAATTTCTTCCACAAAGCTTGTGCTAGATATATGCCCACAAATTCTCAATTGGACTTGCATTGAGCGACTGTGACGGTCGATCAAAAGTAACGACGCCAGACTGTCTTTTCCATTCGATGCAAAGTTTGCTGCGGTGTTTGAGATCATTGTCCTCCTGCGGGACCCAGTCCTCGTTTTTCGGCAGTAAATAACAAATATTTTTTATAAATATCAAGCATTTTTGGAGCATTTAAACTGTACGTAAACAAATACAACGTTTTGGAAGTTTTGAGCAGCAGTCCCGAATATGCACTTTTACTGGGTGTTGAAAGGTTTGCTGTACCAACCTGTTAGTTAAGGTTAAATAAGTTCGTAAGACGATAACATATACCCAAACGAACCCATAAAAATTTCTTTCTCCAGGCGAATTGCTTCGTCACAAGATTTTTACCTGACAAAGGTTTCTTTACTGAACTACGGCATTTGATATCATATGCACAGATATGGGTTTGGATAGCTACGTACGATTTATCCAAACTTTTCTGTTTTAATTTTGCTGCTCCTTGACGTAACGTTAAGCCCGGGTTTCGCAAAAGCAAGTTTACGATCTGTTTTTCGACTTTTGCTCATCGAGCCATTGTCCATTTTTATCTACTTATATTGCTGTATCCACTTGATGACGAATATTATTGACTTGTTCATGCATTTAGCAGCCGTTGCGTGAGACATCTTGGATCTTCGGGGTGGGTACTAAGGAACATAGCCTGTAGCGCGACGCACTACGGGCACTCATGGTGCTTGGGCATTTATCTAACAAAAACTCAATGTCAACTGAATCTTTTGTAACAAAGCATTAAAGGACAAAGGTTGTCTCTATCGACTGACGAAAAAATTAGGGAGAAACCTTTTACCAACTGCTAATTATACCGGATACGCTCTTAACTGATTGTAGCTAAAAATAGAATACAAATGTAACTTAAATAGTTACAGTTGCATTTTATTTTTGTAGCTGAAGTGTCTTCCTTTTAAATTTAATATTTAATTTTTCTGTCTGGCATTTCATATTTTCAAAAAAATGATATTGTGTTAACGATAACATGAATCTTAAGCAGACAACTGCCTATACTTTATTATAAATAAAACTACTTAAGTTTATTTTTACTTACACATTAGATCAAAATATCAAGACATATATACATACATATGTACGATTAAAACGTTTCCAAATTTAAAATGTTTAACTACAAACAAATCTACAAATATCAAAAATTTAAATATAGAACAGATTTGATAGTTACTATTTGCACTTGCAATAGAAGGGTTTATATAATCAATATTAAATATCATTTATGCGATACTACAATTCCATACATACAGTTTTGTTATCAATTTTAATTTATAATTCAGTTTATTATTAAATACTGCTGTTGGTGGCATTTATTTTCTAATTTATAATGTTATACAAAATAAGCAAAAATATAAACAGCAAAATTCGCTTAAAGATTACAATTACACAAAGTTGCCATAAAAGTGATTGGGCTGTTACGTATTATTTGCGCAAACAGCTGCGTTGGAAGTTGTTTGAAAGTGCTAAAGGTCATCACTTGAATTTACACAGCAGTACACTTTTTACAAAAAACTATAATTACTTTTACTCTACCAACAAATAATAATTCTTTGATTTATGCTATTTTATTGTTAAACTTTAATTACAGTGTAAATAAGTAACAATAAAATAAATAAAGAAAGAAAATTAAAAACAATTCACCCTATAATTAATACATTACACATTGTTTATCATTGAAGAGGAGTTTTTTAAAAAAGCTTGTGCATGCAACAACCTCATCATTAAAATAATTTTGCATGGTTTTTTGTTGGTAAAACTGGAACTGGGCAGATTGCTGCTTGATAAACAAAACCTTGAAATACAATGCCAACCACAACCTCTCTAGTTATTATCCTTAAGACAAATTACCTGATAATAAATTAGACCATTTGTCCTCCATGTCGAACGCAAACTCTATTTAAAAGTTTTAAAGTTTCTATTATTTAACAAATATATTTTGCTTAGCAAAAACCAAAAATGCTCAGAATCGTTTAATTGAAATAAGTAATTTAAACACACTTCACTTTCTTGAAAACACTAAGTCATATAGAAAAAAAACGTAATATGCGAAATAATGTGTAATTATAATATAAACTCATAGAGTTGAACATTCGTATTTAACAGAGCAATTTATGAAATTTCTTTAATCCATTTTGAGATGGTATCTCTGATCTTCTTCCTTACTTCTAGGAGCTCTTCAGGATCATCATCTCTTTCGCTAACATCAGTGCAGTGGGAACCTAAGAACAAATCCTGATTAAAGCGGCAGCGGCTAAAAATTACCTTACCATTTATGAGCAATACGGGTGCTTCGGAATTATAGTCTTCCAAGACGGATAGGTGTTTCCATGGGTCGTTCTTACCCTGTACCGAAATAACTTTAGTTACCAGCGGCCTCTTCCCTCCGTATCTTCGTGTTACTCTTTCGATTCCATTTTCCAGAATGTCTTTAGTTACGCTAAAACAATTGGTGGATAAGTAAGGCTTAGATGACAAAAGCAATGTAGTTACATGTTCTCAAACTTTTTGTTGCACTCATCGACGGACTCTTCCACCGATGCATCCATGGCGAAGGGATTGCGAGGGTCCTTTATGTCTAGAGTTTGGAAGGTGCCCATCTCCGTGCACGTTTGATATTCCCATGCCATGGCTATAAGAGAGTTTTTGCTGTAATAACCCGTAAAACAGGTGCCTTAACCTACAATTTCTTTCATTAACCCCAGTTGGATCTTCCTGATCTGCACAAGAAGCAGCGTCTAACGATTTTAAAACGATGAAGTCGGCAAGCTTATGGAAAGCACTTAGATCGTCCAGTGATAATATTAGGCAACCCAATTCTTGATACTGGACTGGGTCGTGCATTACATTTAGCACACCAACCATTTTTGAAATAATTTGGTTGGAGTTCATTTGGTCGACGTCGCCACATCCCCAACCCCTAAAGAAAAATTAGTATTCATGGCACTAACTATAAAATAAGCAGTTACCTTAGGGCGTCTTTAACAGTTTTTAACCCTATTTTTGATTTTACTAGCTGCTGGGTCAAATTGAAGCCTTGTTTTATAGTATCAGCACAGTCGGGACTTACGTTGGCATAAGCGTCATGCACGACTTGGAAAAATTCTGTAAAAGATACACGTAGGTATAAAAGCAAAGAATAATTAGGCAGCAATTCTTACCGGGATAATCTAACCCAACTCCTAGTGGAGCGCTAGATGCGTACGAAATATCCACAACGTGTGGGAACCTCAACCTCATCCAGGTAACCAACATTCCAGGATATGAGCAACCATGCAGAATTACTTTGCTCTTTTTGAGAGAAGGGACTAGTTCTTTTACGTGATCTATAAAATATGCCAGATCCTCTAATGCTTGTTCGATTTGCAGGTATTTAAGATTCTCCGTGGTAAAATTTCTAAAAATAAGGCTTTTATTGTAATGTTACTTGTGCGTTGCTTGTAACTTACGTGCCAAATGGTAGGCTCTGCCCATAGTATCTGTGTTCGGTCGAGATCAGCATCCCGTTGTGCTCTTTGGCAAGTTTGTACATTTGACCGTCGATTAGTTCTTGGCCGGTGATCTCCCATTCTCCGCCTACGTCTAGGAAGAGCGGATGGCCGGGCTTGTAAAATTCATTATTGAACATGTATCGCTAAATGAAAAAAAATATTAAGCATTTCACAGCTGCAACGGTAGATTTCTCACCATCTCCCATGTTCTATTGTCGAAAAGGTTGAAATGGTCGAGAGGCACCTTCATCGTAGACAGAAATATCTTGGGCTTTTCTGTCGTAGCAGGCTCCTCCGTAGTAGGCTCCTCCGAAGTAGGCTCCTCCGGGTTTTCGGTGGGGCTGGCCTGCAATTTTAGCTAGACAAACAGCGAGTAGAACTGCCTGGTCACTTACGTAAGCCGCAGCGAACAAAAGTACCAAAATCGCGAATCGCATGGCTGCTATTCCTGTTCTTGCCGAACTGCGATGTGCCGGCGCTGCCGACTACCTTTTTATACATCCGGATATCTCAATCAAGGCTAGCCTCCGGCGATAGCGACTAAAGTAGTTACTACTTGTAAACATATTTAAGATTTGTAATCTATTAGCTCATTTACAAATAAAGATGGGTTAAATGGTTATCTTCTACGCCCGAAATGTGAAAAATTCATGTTGCTGTAGTAATGCCGGGGTATAAATAACATTATTGTTTATACATTGATATAAATTTAAATAAAAGCAATTTATCAATTTTAAAATTTCTTTGTAATAGTTTAAATACATTTTTTTATTACACGTTTGTAGTTCAGGTAGTTAGCAAAAAAATACTGACAGATTGTCTGAAAATTGAACAACCTTGGATTAGAACAAACCTGATTGCAACTGAACAGAAACATTTGTAACATAAAATTGACGTTTAGGAATTATAAATAAGTATTGCACACTTGACTTAATCGATTACAAGAGTGCCTATCTGTCCCAGAAAAATTTAAAAAAAATGTTAATAAGAGAAAATATCGGGTACATTAGAAATTGTTACGCGGTTTTATAAAAAAATATTTTTTGGAGCTACTCTATATATATATATTGGCTATAGAAAGCTGCTAAACGTGACTACTAAATGGACAGTCAACATTTTTGGCTTTTTAGGGTAGTTTTAGTCTGTTTACTACTTAAATTCTGTTTTCTGAGATAAATCCAAAAATTTTTAGGTTGTAGTTAAGGAAAGCCGAAAGGCTTCTTTTGGACAACACAAGTTAGCCTCATATGATCAACAGCCTACAATAGTTGATAAAATAAGCCGATAATGTGATTTCAGAGCTGTAGTATATGAATCCTTTTAATTATTGGGTAGTTTGGTTACAAAAATCCAAGTTTACAACGTAACTAAGAAGTACAAAATAAGTGATCAATCAGAAGAAGCAACTATTGACAGAGCAGCTCACAAAAGGCTATCTGATCGCAAGAGAAGTGATGAATTCGTCTGCTAATTAAGCGAGATAATCAATCGGGATTCTAGATGGAACATGGTTGATCTGAAAAAACAAATGCGCCTGACAAGGACCAAGTCTTTCATCGAGGAATCGCCAACTGTTGGCTGAGAAAAACAAGGTGGATGCGAAGTTAAAAACGCAGGTACTGCTAAACGACATCAACTACGACGTCATTGGCTTCCTGAGATTTCTCGGGCAAAAATAACTTTATCCAGCACGATCAATAGCCAAAATGACCGTTGGTTTCGCCAAGATATTTTTGAAGCGCCCATCGTCATTAATATACAGTTTCCCGCCTCTAATATGTCGTTTGGGGTGTGTAACCAGAGAAGAGAACGTCACAGTGCTCACTTCTTTGAGAAAAGCCTGAAAGTCACAATTAGCCGTTATATAAATGTGCTGGAGACAGATGCAAGCGCTGGATAGAGAAAGTGAACACTGGGTGGAAGTATGTCTTTTAGCAAGACTCCGCTCCAGACTACAAGAAAGATCCATACATTGCTATACAACCAATTGTATTGCCACTGATCCTCTGACTGAAATTTACTTGACTGTTATTCGTACGGCCTGGTCAAAGCAATAGTCAACTGCAAGAGGCATTATAACAACAATATTTACTTTAATTGTTTCAAAACCTTTAAGTAGTTGAATTTAATTTTTTTTGTATTTTAATGTTATTTTCATTGTTTATTTATTTTTCGAATTTACCTCGACGACTCTATATAATATTTACATTTATTTTTAAAGTCTGTTATTGGATACCCTGTAGGAAAAAAATTTTCCCTTAGATATTTGTAAACTTTAAAAATATAATATAATATAATATAATATAATTATGTAAATAATAATAACTTTTTATGTAACTTATTACAATATGTATATTAGTGTTGTAAAAAACTTACAACTGAATCTAATTTGGAAGTCAGTTAAATTTTCATCGCCTGAAAGAATACAACTTTTCAAATAAATCACTTGGTATATTGCGTAATTTAAAAAGTTGCAAGTCCTTGTTCTATAGTAGCTTGTAAATTCCTCAAATTCTTTATTTTATTTTCCGGTTTCACTTGTTTTACCCTTTGAAACTTAAGTAGATCTGCGTTTAAATTTCTTCTATGATGACCTAGCGATGCTGTTTTTTAACAAACTATCTAAACAACATTATCTAAAAAAATGTCACGGCCTAGTTAAAACTAGACTAATATTATAATCAACTGTGTGCTCGTTATACTTAGAAACTTTTAACTGAATCTACACCGGTAATTCATATAAAAGATAATTACGCGGATGGCTTAGTAAAATTATATTCTTAGTGTTTTAATTTTTTCTTTCAAGTTGCTTAATTACTTTTAGGTAAATTTTCGGTTATTTGTTTCTTATGAAACTTTTACGTACTAGTTCCAACTTGTCACTAACTCGAATTTTTTGTTTGCAAAATATGCTTTAGTCTACAAGTTTTAAAATTCCTAGTTGAATTTTTTTTATTAATTATGTACACACTTAGAAGAGATTTAGAAGTGATCTTTTAATTCCTTACCTGTGATATATGAGCATAAGTAATGAGTGTTAGTCACTTGATATGTGTTTTGAATAGAATAACCTTGAAAGTATTTAATGTAAACTTATTAGGTGACAAAGCGGTATTTAGCAATCCACTATTTTCCTTGTTGGCGCATTTAGTTAGAATTTACACGAGTCATGAGATAAACACGGATTTCGAGGTTTAAGCTAGGGAGAACGCAAACGTGAAATATGATGTAGCAACTATATTATGATAAAGCATCATCGAAAAGCGATGTCTTTTGTGAATAACACAAAAAGTTTTAGGGAGGGACAAAGATTCAGTGTTAGACGCCACTCGTTAACATAAGTACGGGGGCAAACGTTAAACGTGCGGGTCAGTCACTACAAGGAGACTATCATGTTTTGGTTTGCATTTTGAATAACAGTATGTCACTAATTTTACGCAACGATCTAGAGAAGGGAAACTTTAATGCAAAAGCAATCGTTCACATACTGGCAGAAGACTAAAAGAAATCAAACGAACAATTGTTGCTAAACTGTTGGAAAGAATCAGAATTGAGTACATATTTGTGTTACACATTATTGCTGTAGGTGAAAGCTGCTGCTATTATATGATCCTCAAACAAAGCGCCAATAAAGTGCTGAATGGCGAAATTATAGTTCACCAGCCCCCAAAAGTAAAGTAACAATCTTTAAACAAAGATCACCATAAATATTTATATAAACCAAAATTTACATTAAGGTGATGAAACGTTTGCACCAACAAATTCAGCGGCACCATCCCGATTAGTGAGAATTTGGGCAGTGGTTCTTATTGTACTATAATGCAAAACCCTGAGTCCCCTGTGAATTGCGGTAAGAATAAACGTATAACATCTCCTGTTTGTTGTAAGAGAAGCTAATTACCCCTGAGGGTCAAAACACTCTCTTCCATAAAGAAAATCTAGTGACGATACCTCGAACTCAGGAAGATCAGCTAGCCGAAACATAAATATGAGCATAGGTACATAAAATGTGCGAATATAAATAACGTAAAATCAAATAAATAGCTACTATCAATACTAGAAAAACCACATAATCACGATAATCCAGAAAATTAGATTAGTAAAAGTGTGATGAATATTAAAACTTATACAATCCTATACAGTAGAAAGGAAAGTGGCGACCGTAAACCTGGTGTGGCCTTTATAAGAAGCACTCATTAACGAAATAATTTGCGTCCTGCGCTTAAAAACAAAATTTCTAAATCTATCGATAATAATGTGTACGCTGAAGCGAAAGAAAAAGGTTAATAACCACAAAAACGCGCTCCCTCAAATGCTGGAAAGAATTTACGATGTAATTCTTTCTAATTACACATAGATTAGTATATATTATATACTTAAACGCAAAGCTAGGGAAAGAAGAACACTACCGGTTAACCTGATGCAATCTAGACTAACAAGTAAAGAGTCATCCAATTCGCTATAGGCAAAAGCACGTCTATCGGCTCAATATACTTTACACTCTTTTACATTCAAAAACTCACATGGACATTACCGACTGGGAAAATTTCCAATACAATCGATTACCCAGCTGGTAAAAGAAGCTGCACCTATAGTATATTGAATGCCAGATCGTATGGTGAAACCATTACAGACTCTGGCTACTACTTAATGAAGGCCATGTTTAGAAGTTGCATTAGCCATAAGAAGGCAAAAAAATTGGATCAGTTAGAAATATAATATAAAAATCCTAAAAAAATTAGAAAATAACAACATAACAAAGAAAAATAGAGGCATATCTAAATCAAAGGCAAGCAACAGAAACAAAAGTAACTATGCGACAGTGGACGAGAGAGTCTATCAAGGAAGGATTGCAGATGCAGCAGATACCACAGTAGGACATGCGCGTAAAGTACGTTACAAGGTACGGTTTAATAAAGCATAGGATAATATCATTAAACAAAAGCTATATAGCATCATAATGGATTTTAACATCCCCGTTGAACTAGTCAAACTAACTCATTTGACAATATGTAATTTCAAAAGCAAAGTAAAACAAGAACTAAAAGAAAGAAATGAACTAGCCTTCCTTTTATTCAACATAGTACTAGAACGTGTGGTTAAGTATGTTACAGTGGAGGTCAATATGTTTCTTTGTAGATCCAACCAAATAGCAGGATACTCTGGTGATATTAATATTCTTGAAAGGCAATATACATCAAAGAAGTATATGTGTAACTTGATAACGCTGTAGCAATAGTTGACCTAAAAGTCAATTACCAAATCAGGAGTAATAGAGCAAAAAATCAGAACATAATAGGGGACCGAAATTTCTAAATAAAAAATAATTTTTTTATCTAGCTGCCAACATCAACAAACGAAATGAAGGAAATACAACGGCGGGTTAATAAGACAAACAAGACATATTACAGAATATTAACCATAAACAGATGTACACAGAAAACAAAACTACAATTCTACAAAACTATATTTAGACCAGCATTATGTTGTGGAGGCGAGACATGGATTTTATTACAAAGAGCAGAAGCAGCTATAAATTTTATTTGATCGGAACATTCTGCGCCGAATTTATGAACCAATTAACGAAGGTGATTATTGGAGAATTAGATATAACTACGACATATATATCAACTCTTCAATAAAAGCAATGTTGCGATCTCCATTAACTACAGAGACTTAAATAGGCTGGACATGTTTAAAGAATAAATAACTCACGAGTGGTAAAAAAAATATTGCAATATAAAAAAGGACCACACGGACTAACACCTAGGGAAGGAACTAATTGGGAAACTTTCCAGTAGGCTAAGTGATGACGTACTCAATTTAGGACGTACTCAGATAAGACGGGTAGTAGGACACTGCCACCTAAAAAAGCGCCTCCACAAAATAGGAGTAAACAGAGATGACACACTCTGTAGATTATGTGAAGAAGAGGAACAAACATCCTCACACATAATCTTTGACTGCGCAGCACTATACCGCAAAAGGCAATCTACCCAATCACAGAAACTTCATAAAGAACATCCTAAAATTAGTTGAAGGCACAGATCTTTTTTAATTAGAAAAAGAGGCGCACAAAAGGCCTCAGAGTCGTAGTGCTAAAGTGGGCCTGTAACTTACGATTAACCCCTACAACAATCAATCAACCAGTCAATCAAAAAACACCTTAAAAGTGCCGACTTTAGACAAGAATTTGGACTGAAGTCATTGGGGGGTGGCAAATAAAAGACCTCCATACTGCTGTACCAGTCAAGAAATATTTGGTTAAATATCATATTTCCATTCTACTGCCTTATTTACCCGACCTGTTCCAATGTAATCTTTTTTGTTTCTCCGTATGACAGGTATACTGATAAGTATCATCCCAGATGAGGCTTTCTCTACTTCCATGACTTCCAGAAACAGCGTTAGCTTTGCATAGCCGAGACGACTACTTTGACAAAACCTAGGACAATTAGTTGGAGCAGAATTTTATTTTTTCGAGCTCAGTCCTAGAAGTTTTCTGATAAAGGCTGTAGGTAATGTTTTTTCCAATCTTCTAGTAATTACGTGATTATACGTACTTTTTGTTTAATTCGGTGCTTATGAACCTTACCGTAAGCATTAAAATCAGTTATATAATGCCGACGGCTTCTTTGAACTTGCCTTATTGGTGTATAAAAAGAGGTTTTGTTGCAGAAAAGCCAGATTTTTGTTCATGTAGCCGAGTATTTTAAATTGGGACCCGAATACCTTTGTAAAGTCGGCTGACATGGCGCTGGCTCTAATTGGATTGGGTTTTAAAATTACACAGTTTGGTGGACGAAAGGCTCGCAACGCAGATTTTAGAGCAGCTTTGGCAGGTGTCTGCAAGTCGTTGAGCTTGGGCAATAATTAATTCGTGTGGCTCTTCACACCACTTGTTGACCTTGTCAATAAAATGACAAGTTCGCGGGTAGCTTTCAAATTATAAATTTGTTTTGGCAGAGTTCCAACAACTATATGACTAAGATGCATTTTATCATCAAAATTAATTTAAATGTCGTACAACTTTTTTATCTATTTCTACATTTTATGCGTGGCCTTTTCTGTTTGTTTTGCTTTTCTGCAAATAGTAATTTTTTGTCGAGTAGTGACGTAAGAGCACACAAAATTACCATTTTTGACGATATTATTTTTTTTCTGTGATTATGTATTCACACAACAAGCTACTTTTGGTCATAGTGTTGTATGTATTATATTTGTTATATATGTACTATATTTTGCACTAGTTTGTCAAATATTATTTTTAAATATTCATAATTCTCACAACATTCTAGTTCTATCTTTTAAATTGCTTAGTCGTAACTATTGATTTTACTTTCAATAATGTTTGGTCTTTTGAGTAAGCATTATATCTTAGGTATTTTTTAAAAGTTTCTTTTAACTTTTGGATCATATATTCGATCTTTTAGTTATCTCTTGTTACAAGTAGTACTTATTTGTTTGCAAATAGTAAAATTGTCCAGTAATCTTCCTATGTTCGTATAACATTGATAATCTACGAAAATCTTTTTGAATTCATATTGTATTTTGTAGTATGCAAGTGAGAATATAATCATAAACTTTAATATGACTTATGATGTTCTTTATGCTAAATATCTTTAGAAGCACTTGTTTTTTCTCTAAATTTAAATTTCCTTACAATTTTCTACTCTAACTTACCCAGAAAATTGTTTTGCAATTGTTGCAGTCATTTCTATTGTCCCTTTGTAGATTCATTATATAAGCCGCTTTGAATTCACTGAGAAAATTTTGATTATTAAAATGTTTTTTCTAAATGCGCATGACGATTAATAAATAATTTTACGTATACTCTTGGTCTACAAGATTTAGAATATATTTACCTATCTGGTAAGTCAAATATGAACTGGAATTGTAATTTTTAATTTACTAAGCATCGTAAAAACATACAAACACTGACTTAGAAACACATTTGTAATAATATGAGAATACTACTATGATATGAAGGTAGTTATGATACTTCTTCTTCTTTATGTTCCATCTCCGCTACGGAGTTTGGAAATCATCCTAGCAATTTGCACTTTTGAAACTGCTGCTCTACAGAGTTGATTGGAGCTACAGTTATACCATTCTCTAAGATTGCGCAGCCACGACATCCTTCTTCTTCCCACACTACGTTTGCCCTTGATTTTTCCCTGCATGATAAGTTGCAACAGATAATAATGTTCCCCCCGCATCACGTGTCCCAAATATTG
This sequence comes from Sinelater perroti, assembly GCA_036346155.1. Taxonomy (NCBI): domain Eukaryota; kingdom Metazoa; phylum Arthropoda; class Insecta; order Coleoptera; family Elateridae; genus Sinelater; species Sinelater perroti. The sequence goes on from JARFIY010000077.1 coordinate 1,055,084, forward strand.
AAGTTTGCGCCGTTTAATTTCATCCAATATTTCCGTTTCCTTTTTATTCACTCTGTTTAAGACATCCGTATTCCTTATTTTTTCGACCCATGAGATTCTCAGAATTCTCCTATATGTCCACATATGTGTTATGATACTAACCAGTCGATTACAAACGCTTGACGTCATCATTTTTTTTGTCCTCCAAATGCTTCCATTAGTGGTCTAAATAAGTGATAACTGTTCTTCAATTTCCTGACGAGTTTGAGTAGCTGTACGGGCTAGGTGTGGATCTAAAGCAGGATAACTTTTCATATTGTTTGAGTAGTACCGTAGCTTATTATAAACCCAGAAGTAATTTCAGACACCATTTTTGAGTAAGCGACCAACAATAAGGATAGTTCGCTCAGTCACAATTGTCCGTGGGTGATTTCTGTGACCATCATTTTTAACCACTTTTTGACTTTTTTAAGGTTAATTTTTAAGGGTGTTGTTTCCAAATTGCGCCTTAAATATTCTTAAAAGTTTTACCATTTCTTGTGGTTCTTCTGGATAATAGTCTATTACGCAGCAAAAGAGAGTAATTCTAACATCTTAATATTGACTAAAGAAGTAAAAATGCAAGAGGGAACTTTCTATCTACGAAATTCAAATTCCGCACCTGTCTTCGTCCACTTTGTAACGCGTAAAAAGTAAATTCTGGTTTATATTCGATTCACTTACGTATCTATACCATTTTTCTTCCTATTATACTGCTAATAAGATATATTAAGTGTACTATTGCTTGCTTACTTCGTTTAAACATCACTGATAAAAATACTTTGTACTTGTGTCATGTAAACCCTCTAAAGTATGTTTTGGGGTAGTCTAAGAAACTTTTTATATTTTTCTCAAGCTCTCGGTGTTTTTGACAGACACATTATACAGGTGTATAATTTCTTCCCCTTTAATAAAGGTATCTGCAGATTACTTATTTCTGTATTCTGACACACGTAATGGATGTTGGCTTTCCTTTTTAAAATCAAATAGAATGTTGCTCCTAAGTATGCTTGTAATTTAAATTATTTATTATTTTTAGTTTTCTCAATAAATCGCATACCGTCAACACTTATGTTGTTTTTTTCGAATAAATTTACCATTTTGTTATCTGTACAGATATTAGTTATCTTACATTTTGACATCTTTTGAATCTACAAGATCTATGGAAAACTTACCCCTAAATAAAACAGCTTTACTGTTGAAAATAACGACAAAACAGCCGCCCTTGTTACAGATATACATGTCCTCAAATATAGTGTAATAAGGTCTCATAATCATCTGGCAGTGTCAAAAATACATATCACGTAAATAAAAGCAGGATAAAGCTTTACCTAACAACCTTCTGATCATTAAATAATTCAGCAATAAAGTGGTTGTACCAAAATAGAATGAATGTAGCATTAATGCTAGAACAAACAAATAATAACTTGAGGAAAAGTAAGAATATGTACAGATACCCCTAATATAAAATTAAAAAATAGAACAAACAATCAAAGAAAAGCATTTAAATTTTTTAGAAATTCAAAATGAAATAGAGAAAAACAGCAACAAAAAGATCTACTGTAAAATCTTGTATACGCAGACCACCCAAGATTTATAAATAATGTAGAAAAAACAATACTGGTCTGTTTAGACATAAATTAATAAGAACTCGTAACAGCAGCGTGAAAGAATAAGCATATAAAGATACTATAGAAGAGGACCATTACAAATAACTGTGGTGTAGTAAAAAGACCCCAATCGATGAAAATAATAACGACAGAAAAGCTAGAGGAAAAACAAGAAATAACTGTGACTAAAAAGAATAACTATGAAATTAATAAAGTACAGTGGACTTTTATAGAAATATCGATATCTACATCAACGAACAATACGAAACAGTTGATTAAAAGTTAAAATAACGTCGATTTTTATAAAGTGATACCAGCTTTAAATTAAAAGCTACAGTATGACACCAGCATATTAAATTACACATACAATATATTCACGAAGATCTTAAATTTACTAGTAAAAATGATAAACAAAATTTACTGTCAAATAAACAGTACTCCTATATACATTCTGTCAAAAAGTACCAGTGATTTGTAATTTAAAAAGCCTCGGCTGATTTAAAAAACTTGGTTACTGTCCTTAATTATTATGCCTAAAATAAACACGATTTATCAACAGCAGATGGTTGAATCAGTACACCTCAGTAGTGCGTCGCGATTTTTACACCAAAATATTGAACAAAGAGTTTGTCTTAAGTTTTGTGTTGCAAATTTCGTGTGTTAGAAAAGGCTTATGGTAAATCTGTTTTACCAAAAACGCGGTCCTACGAATAGTACAAAGCATTAAGAAAAAGCCGAGAGATTGTCGAAGACAACCCTCGTTCCGGACAACTTTCGACCCCTTCAAACGTCGAAAAATAAGAAAAGTGAAAGAAACTGTGTTTGTTAATCGCCATTCCAGCTTAAGAGAGATAGCACGTGACCTCAAGGTCTCTCACAAGTCTGTTCGTTCAATTTTAGTGGATAATTTGGGCGTGAGACGCGTCGCCGCTCGGCTATCTAAAAGAGCTGAATTTCTACAAAAACAGTTTCGTAAAGAGGTCTGTTTAGACATGCTGGATCGCGTCAATTCTGATCCCACATTCATGAGACGCATCATAACTAGTAATACGATATGGCTCTATGAGTTGGACATGCAAACAAGTGAACGAACATCAGAATGGAGGACAAAAAACGAGCCAAAATATAAAAAACCCCGTCAAAGTCGCTCAAAAGTCAAGGTGAAGCTTGTTGTTTTCGATATTCGTGGTTTGGTCCATCATAAATTCCGTCACAGTCAGAATTGTGGAACAACAATTTGTGGATTTTACCCGACGATAATGTACAATCGCATAGAGCAGCAATTGTGATCAACCACCGTACTGACCAGATTTAGTCCATTTTGAATTATTTTTGTTACCGAAACTAAAATTGCTACTTCGTGGTGCCCGATTTGAGTAGATCAAGTCTATAAAACAACATTCGTATAAGGAGGTGAAGGCTATATCAAAAAGCGCCAACAAAAATGTTTCGAACATTGTGTGTTTTATTTAGTAATTCTCAGTACTTTTTGACAAACTATACATATATTTTTTACTATTTAGCAAATCATTAAATGCATATTGTATTTATAAACTTTACCACAACGTCTGAGAATCATGAAAATCAAGGTTATCCAGCACAGCTTATCGAATGTTTTAAGTCCTTGTATAATGGCATAGAAGTCGTAATAGACTTGCACGGTCGCTTTCCATGTTAATAAAGGTATACGTTGTGTTTCTCCTACACTTCTCAACTTGTATATTAATAACGCTCTTCTTAAATGGAGAGATATTAAACCTAAAGTTATTGGAATGGATAGGGACAAATAAAACTCAAGAAATGTGGAGCAATACCAGCTACTTGATACAAGTTCATACAGGAACAGTCACAAAAATGTATAGAAGGTCTCCTCGGACTAAAAAACTTATATTTATGGTTATAATTAGCATGCTGACAGGACACTGTCGCCTTAGGAGGCATTTAAATTTCTCAAGAGTAACAGTTGGAAACCTGGGCAGATTTTTTCAGAAAAGTAGAAAACTGCAGATCACATTTTAGTGTTACTGCAAAAGCTTTGCGAGGTTTAGATTCCTACAACTAGATAGAGAGCTATATAAAGGAGCTTTTCTTCAGACTCTAGGAGCTAATCAAAAGCCTAGGTCTAGAGAAGGAGCTCTAAAAATTAGAGGAGTGCACAATAGACCCTAAGGATTACAATGCAAAAACTCCGTTCTATATCTATCCATCTAGTAGGCAAAAAGTACTAACTGATTATCCCACACTAGAAACGACATTAAACGGAAAAATCCAGTATAGGTAACCAGTCGGATAAGTTAATCACTTCAACTATTTGGTATGTGACGTAGGATACAATAGAAACTATGATGCAGAAATCAGGTATCTATATTTCAGCGCATGGGCGGAACTGTTAGAGAACACTCAGCAACTAGGCTAGAAAGAAGTATTTCTAGATAAGACTCTGTTAATCCGTGTCTATACGATAGAGAAATTTAGATTTTAAAACAAAGATATCATTCGCACACCCAAGTTTCAGACATAAAAGTCTTGAGAATAGTTAAAGAATATACACAAAGTCGACAGAGTCAAAAATGACGATATGAGTGGAAATCAAGGAGTACAATCTGTCCTAACCACAATTAAACGACAGGTCAAAAGGACGAGAGACTACCAAATGTGGCATGCACATATTGCCCTGATGAAAAGTTAGACGCGAGCAGATATAGAAAAAGATGACGATAGATAAACCGAAATATGTTTTGTAGTCTAAATCTTGAGTAATCCCGTCTACGTACGTCAATTAACTTTTACGAATTTTTTAGTTAAGGATTTTTAATTATTGGTCTCTTTTTCATAAATTATTTATTATAATATACATTAAATCTCTAAGCCTTGCAGACTTTACTGAAGAGACGTATATATTTTCTAATAATCTCTATTTTCGTTTAGATAATTTGGTAATTAAAAATGTTTGCAGGTGACTGTGAACTGACTTATATTAAGGCAAACAGCTTGGTTTTATATCCACTGTGTAATTCATCATTTTATTTATAGTTAAAAAAGCACGGTTTGCAAATTGAAAGGTTAAGGCTCTGTCTGCCCGGACGTCGAGCATCACCTCTGATGCGCTTTAGAAAGAAGAAAGCCGCCCCTTGTTCGGGTGAACGCAAATAATTATTTTTAATAACTGAATAGGCCATCCGCCAGGTATCCGCACCGCAACCCGCGCCTCAACCACTGGACCACTCTGGAATGTTAAGAAAATGCAAGAAGCTAATATTTCGATTATACTTTTTTGTAATATTTAAAAAGTGTCTTACTTCACTCAGTGCTAAGGGGTCCAGTAGTATTGTTTAGGCAAATTGCCCTTTGGAAGGTTTGTATCTAAAATCAAATTTGCAACCGCTTTCTCAAACAATTTGATCGTTAATAACAGATAACAAACATCTTCCTTTATTACAAAAGTCAGATTTTTTTGCTTATAATTTATAACATTACTTTTGACCGTGTTTATTCCGAGTTGATTTTTAATTATTTTATCGCCTTCATTTCCTTTTCAGGGCTATTGATTAAAAGTGTATCTGGTCGTCAAAAGTTGTAACTGAAAGATTAATTGAAATTTATTTTTAATGTTACGCAACACATTTTTAAATTAATTTAAGACAATAATAGCATTTAAATGTGATACGAGGGTTATCTGCCTAAAGACACATTATAAACACCACTAATTAATTTTTATTGTGTCATATCCTGATGTAAAAAATTATCAATTTTGTTATTTAGCGATGTTGGTGTTAGGAAGAATATTTTTGCGTAGCTATCTAATTTAGTGTTTATATACGTCTAACCTTATTTTGTTTACTTGATCTTATTTGATTTTGAAACAAAATAATGTATTGGCGCAAATAAATAAATTTTTATTTTACCAATAAATTTATTAACATTTGATCTGACTATTTATATAGTTTATTATTGTTATAAAATTATTGATATGCTTTTAAAGTGTTATCAAGTAATCGCAACTGACTATAAATAACCCAACTAAATAAATATTTATTGGTGCAACAAATATTGAAGGAACGATAATCTTGGTTCATCATGTGTTATCCATTAATTCAATTGGCTGCCCAAAACAGGAACAACATGAATTATTACAACCGTTTGCGCAAGGGTAACCAAAGTATCGCAAATTAGAGATGTTCTTAAAGACAATTTTTTTTGTTCCAGTAATGCCCACCATCATTAACGAGCTGTTTTTAGTTAAAATAATGGCTATCAACTTTTTTGCATAAATAACCATTTAAAAACACATATTTTATCATGTTAAGGCTTAAATTATAAAGTTTGCGAAGAAAACTCCGAAGGTCGTAAAGTCTTGTTACACAACTGACCATTTATGTTAGCTTACGTGCTGCTTTATTTTTGCTTATGTGTGAACCTAACAATTATACTAAATAACACAACCATAGATTTGGCGGAACTATCTTAGGCTACATCGGCTTACATCACACCAAAGCAGCTAATTAAAGCACCCGAAATAATTAAAGACTTTTAAGTGGGATTGCGTCGCATTTAGATTTTTTCGTGAAATTAATACAAAAGTTTCCTGATCCCATACTACCTACAACAATTTTTTTAATTTTTATTATTAACCCAAGCGTATTTACGTTCATACTACTTAGCCGAATTATTTTTAAGAAAGAAAACGGATAATATACATGATTAAGATAGTAGAACTAAACTTAGGCTTCAATATTTGTTAACCATCTTCTAAGCGTGCATCGATGATGCGTATTATTTAATTAAGATGAGATACTTGGGTTTATTTAAAATTGAAGGGTCCAATTTGATGCGTACCACGGAGCATCTGTTATGACACATAAGGTGTCTGGAACCTTTCCAGTATGTCAACATTGGAAAAACTTTAAACTTGTATGTTCAGCTAGGTTTGATGATTATTTTATAGACCACGGTTTTATTTTCTAGCGAAGTATGAGTTCATTTTCTATAAGACAATAGAATTTTTTGACTTTCAGGTCCAGTTCCTTTTTTCTTTCTGATATGTGCTTTCCCAGGTATCTCTTAGCCTTTGATTGTGGCATTTCAATGCCATTTATTAATATTGATCGACAGTGTTGCCTTCGTAAGGTGAACGTGACTTGATTTAGTTTCATCAATTTTTATACGCTATTGGGTCATCTAGTTGCTTACTGAGTTTATATGGTGTAGTAACTAGCTATTTGTGGGTTTTTGTGGCAAGAGAAAACGGTAGTATTGCACACACTAGCTCTTTTGCGCTGTTGTCTGAAGTAAGCAACTCTGCAGTGTACACCAAATACGAGCTGCATTCAAGTTATAACAACTCCGATTCTTTTTTCTCACAAACTAATCACACGAAAACTGCGAAACTTGTGTCACTTCTCGACGTAATCTCCCTGCAAGCCGTACACATTTTCACAACGTCGACGCCATTATTCCAAGCCGCTGCGAAGGTTTCTTTATGAGTCTTCTTTAACCACTGAAAATCTCTGAGGCAATAGCCACGACTAGTGAATTTCCAACCACGGACAGTGTCTTATACCGTGGGAAATAGCCAAAAACGCTAGGAGCCAAGTCAAGTAAGTAGAGAGCATGAGAAGTTACTTCAAAGTTATCAGCATTTATGGCATCCACATGGAGGACACTTTTCTCATTTTTAGGTCTTCATGCAGGATTGTGCTCACAGTTCTCACGAAAATGCCAACTTTAGAGGAAATGTGTTCCACACTTATTTGACGATCTTCCAAAACAAGTTTCTCCACTCGCTTGATAATGTCGTCAGACCGGCTGGTGCGAGGCCGAGATTGTCTTGGTTTGTTGTCACGCGACGTTCTGCCTTCTTTGAACTGTCGCACCCACAAGCACACATTAGACATCCATAACACCATCATCACATGTCTCACTCAACTGGCGATGAATTTCAATCGGTGTCACACCACTCAAATAGAGAAAACGAATGATTACAAGCTGTTTTTGCAATGAAAACGTCGCCATTTTAAGTATCAAAAACAGTCATCATTCTCACCACTGCCTCTAGAGTTCTGTGTGCCGTGCAGTGCTGTTATCTCTATCACGCATTCACAAAGAGTGCGCACGTATTTTGAAATAAAGCGCATGTTTCTATCTTTTCTCAGTATTGAGAAACAAATTCTGAGATGTTATAGCTTGAATGCGCTTCGTAGAGTAGAGGCACAAAAACACTGCTTTGTGTAACACCCGAGTTTAGTTTTATAATTTCCGTCACTTCACTATTGAACTTTACCTAGAAGTAAAGATCTGCAAATCAGGATTTAAAATTTAAAAAAAATGCTGATGGGAAAAGAATTTTTTGATAGAGTAGACCTGGGAGTCCAACTTTATCAAACCTTGCTGGACATCAAAAAAGAATGTATATTAGTATTTTTTCTTTTAATGGCTTTACTTGTTACATTTATTATGCGATAAAATTGTTGGACATTAAACTGCTCGTGTCTAAAACCGAACTAGTGTTGTGGAAACAATTCTTCTAAAAATGTATTTTCATAAATTCTTCTAATAATTCATCTCCCAATAGTTTAAATATTACGGAGAGTAAACTAATGGGTCTGCAGGAATTTATCCCATTCGGTGGTTTTCTTGGTTAGTATCATAAAAGGTTTCATAAATTTGAGCTGCAAAAGCCAGTACGACGGACCAAAATTGCCTTAAATAGCATTGTTAGAAAACGTATACTTTATTTAGACAGATTTATTTTTGCTATTTCAGTATTTGGTTTCTTTTCTCATTTCTGCGAATGAAAACGGTCTAATAGGTAGTAATAGAACCATTAAGTAGTCTTTCACTTCTGGACCAGATTTATTTAAATATGGATTAGAAAATTCTACCAAATGTTCAGAAAAGGCAGTTATTTTGTCGGTGTAGGAGCGTGTCCAACATCCCATTTGGTCCGTAATTGCAACCTTTCAAAAATTTTTGTTTTCCAGAAATGCTTGTATCTTAAGTGCCAAGCTGCGTTTAAAACACTTTTTTTTTGGTTCAACATATTCTTGAAATGCATCCCAGTCTGTACGCTGACAGTACGTTGCTATACATAGATGATAAATTATTTACAATAAATAAGATTAAAGGTTTGTTTTAGTGTAGTTTGTGATTTTGTTAATTAAAGTTGTATTTTACGTACATAGGATTTTTAAAGTTTTAGAGAACAAACAAATTCTTTTACTTTACTGGGAGGCGCCGTTATTGTTATTAAAAATAAAAAACTTTGCATAAATTAATCTAATATTTGACTATCTAAATACTCCACAGCATTTTCATGCAACAAAATAACAACTAACATGGACATTCGGTTATTGAATTACTAACGAGTAAAGGTTGTGCACCCATTACCAGTGTCTATAGCAAAGTCTGTGTAGATGTGAGTATTTTTAGTTAATAGACAAAAACTTTAAATAAAAATGCCATGCACAGGAGGTCTGTATGGCCAAGCTCTATAGCGTCAGCTCTTAACAAACTCAAATGAACGGCTTCAAGCGCGAGTACACAAACTAGTTCGTATTAATTGCAGCGAGAAACAAAAATATATTATTAGAGCTGTTAAGACTTCTCTAGAATAAATTATACTTTACTTGGTAGGAAAGTGTACCTAAAATGTGTTACACGTATATGGGCTTCTGAAACTGCAATCGAAAGAAATTTACTAGCAGTAATGGCTTAATATGAATAGGAAAACGAGCTCTTTCTCCACTGAAAAGTCATTGGCAACGAGTCTTGTGTATACCATTATGAAACAAAGAAAATGTGAAAAAGAACCGAGTATAGAGTTAAGACTATCTAAAAAGTTCAAAGCCTTCGCTTTGGCAAAGAAATGTTAATGGTCGTCTTTTGGACTAGAACGTTATACTCCACATTAAATTTTTGAAGTAAAGTGGTCCTATCAATTCCAACTAATATCTAAAGTTACACCTGGAACCAAAGCAACGTCGATGCTTGTCGTCAGAAAACAGAGTGCTTAAAATTTTGCGATATTTTACCACACCTTCTCTACTGCTGGTTCTCTCTCTTTGCGATTTTTTTTCTTGGAGCTGAATGAAAACGTAAAAGTACAATGTTGCAATATTGGCAAACAGGAATAAACAGGTATATTACCGATGCTCATGGCAGGTACATGGTGTATGAGATAAAAAAATTTATTCAGCATTGGAGCTCCCATTTAGATTGGGATAATGATATACAATAAATTTGAAGCTTATAGAAAATACATAGTTTATTTGTAGACCGTATCCGTTAAAAGTTATGGAGAAGGAAGAAATACTATTTCTTCGCAGTGGTGATTAACTTTTTCACTTCGTATATAATTTTTTAATCTATATTTTTAATAATTTTTTATTTGTAGTTTTGCTGTAAGTTTCTATAAATATAAAAGGCTTGGCAACTTTCCGGTTTCAATCTTTGGAAATATCATTGCCTGACTTTTTCTCGGTTTTCTCATTGTGTTAAAAAAATGATACTTATAGATTGAAATGCTAATCTTCAAAAAATTTAATAAATCTTTCTACTCTGTTACAGTAGCTTATAAAAAGATATATACAACAAATTTATATTTGTAAAACAAGAGCATCTGGTTGGTATTATTTTCTTTTAATAGGAACTTCAGTGCTAATACATTTTACACTTAAAGTAAAACGCAGTTATCACAGGCTCTCTGGAGGCTGTGTACATAAAGCGTTTTAAAGTAAACTGGTAAATGCAAGAAATAAAAAAGAACAATATAAACAAGTTTAAACCTTTTTCCTTAGATGCAAGAGGTCTCAAGCTACAAAAAGAGTTATTCCATCAATTAGATGTTGTAGCGATTGCAGTAGCAAGGCATAAGTAGTAAAGAGGATGATAAATGCAAGCACACATAGTTACTGCACCGTCTTTTAAAATCTAAAGCACAACTGTTGAATGGAGACAAATGCAGCAAGAGTGGAAACAACGGACATTTTTAAATACAAATGAAGGCGGAAAATACAAGAATAGATGGCCTGTTGACTAGTGATAGAGATCAGAAGTGAAACTACTCACAAAATAGAAAATAAAAGGATGATAAAGTAAGCAGCACAGTGCATTAATAAATGTGAAATATTGAGGGCTTTGGTCGAATCAATAAAACTTAAAAATTTTTAATAAAAGTAAGAAAAGCTAATGAGCGTATAATTATTTATAATTGTATTTAATTTTACAAACATTAAAGAACACTTTGCATTTGAAAATCATTCTGTATAGAGTTATTACTTTTTGCTGTCCCGGGTGGAAAGAGAAAAATTCTATTTGGTCAAATAATAGCTATTGACGAAATTTAAGATTCGTAAACTATAACATATTCTTATTTGTTATTAGGTTTAGCAAAAAATTAATTAATCTGACAACACTGTGTACGAACCGACAACACTGTTGCTTTCGCTTTTACACGGTAGGCAGAATAACTCCTTCTTTAGACTTATTATAGTTGCTACGCGATGATTGAGAACGTCTGAAGTGAAGTTACGCTTGTGAGGTGTATCACAAAAATAGTTGTGGTTAACACCCCGCATGGGGAAAGAGCCTCCAAACTAAGAGTTAAAGTTTTCATATGTTTACTCCTCCTGGGAGATGTGACAACACTACACCTTAACTAACCGCTTTATTACCCATCGTTTGAAGTAAGTGCAGGTACACAATTAGTAACTAAAGTCAGAATTAAACTTTGATTCGTCCGCACTATAAAGAAACAACTCAACCACTCAGCCACTCTGGCTCGATTTATAGAAATAGACTGACAAAGTTGTGCTACTACATTTTATCTAAAGCTTGGCGAATCCGCTACCATGACTTATTTATAATTATAAAGAATTTATTCAGGTCATAAAGCCTTTTCAAGACAAAAAAAGAAAAAAATCAACTTGGTACTAAAAGACATTCAGCTTGAAGAACGAGCGACAACGCAAAACCGTTGGCACTAAAAATAATCATCAGTAAGTTAAATTTCAACCGGTTTAGTATCCATCAGATTTTAATACATGGTCTGAGCACGTGTACCAAGACGGTTTCAAAGAACATTACCGCTTATCAGATGGCCAATCTAAGATATGTTTTTATTTTATATACTCCCTTAAGGAGTCAAAAAAAACTTTTTATAATTAGAAAAAGCAAGAACGAGCATAATTGAAACCTTTATTAAAATATTGCATCTCACTTTTCTAAGTTTTGTAAAAAAAAATTATAAATAGTAGCTACTTTACATTAAATCTGCAGATTTTAAATCGCAGCCCTTTCCAAATCCTATTTTTAATTTTGTATTGAAAGAATTTCTTTGATCTTATACTGATAAAATATGTACCTTTAGTTGTTTTATTTATGTTGGACTATAACTCCTTTCTACTTTTATTTTGCTATGTGTTATCTAAAATGATAATTAGCCATTGCTCATTGCATATAAATTTTGCTTTTAAAATTTGTAGTAAATAACAATATTGCGAAAAATATGTTTTGCAATCACCAACAGTTATGTTCAAACTTCTAAGAGTCTGCGTAACCATTGCCCTGCAACTTTTTCCCTCTTACTTCACTATATCACTCTGATTTTCTAATTTTCTGTATTTTATTAAGTTGATTACTACATTTGTCAGCAATAATTTTTACTTTTTATGTTTTACTAAAAATTAAAAAGACTAGTTATATGTAGTTTATTTATGGTTGCATTGCATATTAAAATGCGCACCCAGTACGTATATAAAAATGGGCTGTAGTTCCATATAATGACACCAGATGACGTTGCTGAAATGCATAAAAGGAAAGGTCGTAAGCCATTGCTAGAATCATGAAAGCGGACAGTTAGAAGAGCGATAGACGCTGTGGTGTCTTTTTCTCAAATACAAACAAGCTGACTTGGTAATGACAAACAAAAAGAAAAGCAGTATGTCACTCGTAAAATGTTTTAAGTGCAGCTGTAAAAAAGTGAAAAAACGGGGAAGCAAGCAATCGACAGTGTGTTTTCTTAGAAGAAAAAACGAGGTTAGAACCATATATGAAAATGCAGGTCGGAGTTGGAGAACTGTGTTTTATAATATATCGGAGTTTAAAAGCGACAAGGATTGTGTTGGAGAGGCAAAATCAGCAAATAGCTCATGTGTGCTAGTCGCGCATTACCTAGCGTGTGTTCCACTTGATAGTAACAAAAGGTAAATTTCATTCGAGTACTCACAGATGCAACATGTCTCTTTCCTAAAACAGCGTACCATTATTAATGAGGACTTGAAATGATAAAAGCCTGTACCCATTGGGTTTTTCACACACTCACTATTCGGTAGAAGCAGCCTGTGAATGTATTTCAAAAGTTGCTGCAGCTGTAGAGCGTTGATTCGGAGATATTTTTGGAGTATTTCGATTACAGAAAATAAATTATAGTTCTAACACCAAACACTGGACGAGAAATGCCAATTTATGAAAAAACAGCACTTTGGAAGCTCTGGTTCCAAAAAGCTATTAGGATTGTTTATTCTAAAACAAAATGCAACTGATTTAGCATTTTTTAAATAAGGTTTAATATTGGTGTGGCGGCTTTTCGCCATTGAACCGCTTGTGTATCGTGGCGGCATGCTGGGGGCTTTGATATCTGCCGCCACGTTTTGCTATCGCACACAAAACGGCATATGGGCTTTTGCTCAGCCGGCGAGTCTGCATACGCCGTCGGCGGCACCCTTTAAGACGAAAAGTGCTGTCGAATTAAAATTTCCCGCAAATAACCTATCGCTAAGCCAGGCGCGAAGCCCGGCGAAATACTCGCACCGCAACACGTCCAGTGCGGTCGTGCTTAATCAACCCGCAAGAATTATTCGATCCGCATTGCGGTCAGTGCGGCCGCATTTAACCAACCCGCAGATAACTTCGCATCGCATCTCGGCCAGTGCGGTCGTGTTCCAGGCACGAAGACATCGCAACAAGGTGGCCACCGTAAAACCAACGCCGCCGAAGCCGAAGCCGATTACAGGTGAGCGATTTGGCAACTACTTATCGGTAGCCGCCCCCATCCACTTTCGCCGTTTAAGGGACGATTTGGGCCTCAACGTTTTACTTTTCAAAACGGGCCGTACTTAGTTCCCCACACCGCACCACGAGGGCACGGCTATTTACACGCCTGCCTCTCCAAATATAATAATGTTTAACACCACACAAGATTTAAATAAACTGAATTTATTAATTAACATTATCTTGACTCTACCAGCTTTATTTGATTTTGACGATTAATGCGAGAGATTTTTGCCATTAACTCATTATTACTGCAATCTCTAATAGAATGTTACATTGTACAATTCTTCTTCTCCTTCTTTGTATCGTCTTGACAGAGAAGTCATAATGGTCTTTATTCAGAAACTTTCTTACGATTTCCAGAGATATCCGTCGTCTGATGTTCTGGGGTGTTAGATTTTTTCTTAATTGCTCAATCAATCGCTTCGGTGGCACCTTTTATTTTGCCCTGCACTATCAGTTTTTCTAAATTATCTTTGCTTCTTCTTGAAAGTATTTGAGGATGCGGCTATATGCTATATATTTTGGGATAATTGTTGCATTCTGCGATTTCTCTTAAGATTCACTCATTCGTTCTTCTAGCGGTCCAGGAAAATCTCGGTATTCGCCTCCAGTGCCACATATTTAGTGTATCGATTCTTTTTCTGTCTTGGACTTTGAGTGTCTAATTCTTTACACCATTTAATAAAACTGGGAACATTGAAGTTTATATGGCTTCTTTTTTGTGTTTAAATTTATATCATCTTAAATACTTCTTTAATTTCAGAGGTACTGTCGCTATCATTAGTAATAAGAACTCCTAGATAGACGTGTTGGTTTACCACTTTTATTATTTTGTAATCTATCGGCGTTATAATTTTTGTCTTCTGATTATTGATATTTAGTTCGTAGTTGTTTATTTACTTTTCTAACAGTATTAATAGTTGTTCTGCTTGTTCTGGCGACTCTGCAAGTGGTACGATATCGTCAGCTTAACGTACCTCTGACGATTCCATATATATAATATAGCATAACCAATGCTTCACTAAACAAACTGTTACGTTGCTACTTGCATATAGCCTTTGAATTATGTAAATAAGGTGGTAAAGTACCCCCATTTCTAGCATAATGGTCCACCATGTATACAATTATTATAAGAGCATATTCTTAGTGAATAATTTCCATAAATTAAAATGTATACCAGTTTAAAAAACGACGCCTGAAAAGTTAAAACCAACTTGAATAATTGATCTTCTTTTAAGATGTAGATAAAGAAAAAATATAATTTGAGTATAAGTAAAAGAAATTCAATATTAGCAAACACGCAGCTTGTTGTTCTCTTTAACATAATTCAAGTTAAATGAAAAACAATTGAAAAATATTTACAATTTACATATTATTTTATAGTTTATAATTCATTCTATTTATCAATACTGAACAAGATTATCCTGCGTAATATTAGGTTTATTGTAATAATTTTGTGAGTGAACCCTGTATATCATTAAAATTTTGGACACAGATAATAAAATAAATCAAAGAATGGCTGCTCTGAATCAGCGGAAAAGTACCGAAATAGAGTTATCCGACCCATTCATTAAAATTCATGGTCAATGCCACGTCTAAGGCGGTATCGGAAAGAAACTGGTTTTCGGGCTGTCGGCCATTCTATAAAAAGTTTACAAACTTCCTTTCATGGGAAGATAAACACGATTATGCAACCACTTGATCAATAGATTACGGCTGTAAATAAATTAACTGACAGTTGCTATTAGTAGGGTGACTGTCCCATAACTTCGATTTGCATTTTGAAAATATCGTGTGGTTGGTTCTCGGGTTATTAGGCCGTGGTCGGAGATTGATTTTGAAAATAACTATGTTTATCTTAATTCTAATGCCTTTATAATAGTAACTACGAGGAGCAACGCAAAAACTAAAAATTATTTAGGAAAAAAATATATAAAAAATTTATTCACTTCTTAAAAAGGAAATAGACAAGGGTCAGCTTTTAATTACTCTTATAATGCTCAGTATGCATCTAAATAGTAATATTTTTATAGAACTGAGAAAATGTATCATTTTTCTCTACCAAAGTTCTTTAAAAAACAAAAACGGCACAGCTTTTAGAAGAGAATTTTGTTTTTGTACCCCTTTAGTCCTTTTTTAAACAAATTTTACGTTAATAGTTAAATTATCACTAATATTTAACTACTCATATACTTATCTGTTACACTTCTCTTAGAAATAAGTGATAATTTTGAATGAAATACCCAAATTTGTGTTAACAAATATTTAATAGTCTAATGATGATCAATATTACTAATTATTTAATAAGTGCTATCGTATACAATGTCCTCAAAACATTAATTGCAAATTTATTAAAAAAAAACGACGTAATAATAGTTTAAACTTTATTATTTATTATTAAAACGCATTAACCTATAGTTAAACAAAAATTTAAAAAGTCGGTATTATCTGTTAGGATCAAGAATGAATTTAATAAATTCGTTCCATTGTTTTTGCCAAATTCCTAACAACAATTTTTTCTCTTTTTCTGGAGCACTGCTGTACACTATGCTATTGTAAGCGAACTGTTTCAAGCACCGTAAGTCGCAAAATCTGGGTGTCATGCCAAGATATGCTTCGTAAATGTTGAAGCTCAGCCCTGTAACGTTGTAGCACGTACCAGCGGAATTGCCTACAACCACCGGGTGGTCCTTGGCTATTAAGAACGCCAGAGGGTGTTGCCTCAAATCCTCCACTATGTGTAAGATTTGCGCAAAAATCGGGTCAAACTTCACGAGCAACCTGCGATGCTCCGGCCACAGATACGGATGTTTGGTTATAGCGTAACCTTCTGTTATAGCGTGCGCGCCTAAAGCGTAAGCATTTAAAACGTTGTAATCCGAATCCAACCCCCACTCCAGCGTAAATCCTGCTGTAGAGAAGAACTTCAGCTCTTTTGGAAACTCAACCAATTCGTCAATCAAAGTGGATAAAGACGTACTTGGTGTCACAAACCCGTAACTAAAGCCTGCGATCCATTCAGGGTACGCCTTCCATAGCTTTACTACCTCTTCCCTGAAAAGTTTCATTTGTTTCAGATTTAACCTTTTGAAAGGAATGTAGATGAATCGAACACCAACAAAGTATTTGTGCGTTTTTTTGAACTTTTCTATAATATTTCCGCATATTTCTAAAGTAGCTTCCCCATCATAAACCTTGCCGTCCAAATCATACAGTTGTTCAAAATGATAGAACATTTCTGCATACATGACGTTGTCTTCGTATAAAAGTTGTAAAACTCTTGTGAAGGTTTTGACGAAATTAGGTCTGTAGGTAACTAGAGATGAGTATAAGCCCAAAGTTGATATCAATTTTTGCCAGTGTCCTAGCTTGCCAAATTCCCGCACGTTCAGTTCTTTCCTAATCGAGTAGTTCAAGTCGTCAACGTACGTCGGGTTACTTATCGAGCGCTCATAAGACAGCAGCTTCCAAGTTTTACCCGGTGCTGATCTGCTAAATTTAAACTGCAGCCGGTTTTTGAAAGTGTAATACAAGTGGTCTTCAAACGTCAACCGATACATGAAGTCCAAATCGACAGAACTGACAAGTAAGGAATGTAAACTCGCGCCCTTCGGCATGCACTTGATGATGTAAAACAAATCGGACTGCTCAATCTTACTTTTGGCGTCGAAAAAATTATTCGAGGGAAGAAACTCGCCGAGATCGTACTCGTCATATTTGACCAAAAGCAGGATTTCGTTCGCTAGCAGCTCTCGCTCGTTTAAGGGCATGGCATGTCCGAAAAGGTGCTCTACTTCCAATTCGGCTGCACGATTTCTCTTCTTCCAGAACTCCTTAACGGAAGACGCTTAAATAGAGGCTGTTATTAAATTATCTAGTTAAAAAGGTGAACTTACCCCTGTCGTTCAGTGACTTTTGTGTAAGCAGCCGTTCTAGTTCAGAATCGTATGCATCTTTTTCTACATCTAAAAGAATCGGTAAGGTGAAATTCTTCGCGGCTAGGGCCATGGCAGCAAACGTCATCAAAAGTACGGATCGCGCGCAGGCGGCCATCGCTTTGAATAAATTGCGTTCCCAGTCGCTTTTATAGTTTCTGGCAGAAGAGCTCTGATGAAATAGTCGAAACTAGATTCGGGCTATTCGACGCATCCATTGGAATGTACGGATCTCCACTTCCTACGTCTACGCTAATGAGAAATATGATATGTAAATGAGCCCATAAAAACGGCATAAACGTTGGGTAAAGCTGGCTTTGTATATTTACTAAACATAAAAAGCGTTCTGGTGCGAATTTAGTGAATAACATTCTATTTCTACCGTAATTTATAAAGATATATTGGCTCTAAAATATTTATAATTTGTTTATGTATTTACTTTATCTTATTAAGGATGCAGAAGAAATTTAAAAATTTAAATTGTAAATGTAAATTTAGATAACCTGATATTGATGGAAATGGCCATTTAGAAACTTATTTTTCAAATGTTACGCAATTTTAATTAAATAATTTTTTACAATTTCATTCTTAAGATTAATGGTTTATTTTAATGCAATTTAGGTGGATTAAAATTCCGTTCGACTTGTAGATATATTGGCTTTAAAGATTACAATAAAATTGTAAATTAACAGATAAATAAATAGAAAATTGGGAATTTCTGTCTTATGGTAGTACTTAAAGTATTATTTTCTCAAGAATGAATATATAGGGTAATCTAAATTGAACTTTAAAAAGTTTTTGTTAAATAAAACACAAAATGTTAGAATAATCCCAATTTTATTACCATCGGTCTAAAGTACAGACGCAGCAGTTACGTATGACTCTCTTTACATGCAACCATTGTTTTACCAAAGTTTCGCATAATGCTTTCTTATATATGCAGCTCTGTTACAACTACTATACGCCTAATGTTCTCTTTTGTGTTGGAATCGTAGCAGGTTTGTTGACATAACCTTGTTCTTTAACTAACCCCAGACAAAAAAGTCTGACGTGGTCAGATCGCAAGACCGTAGTGGCCAGTCGATGTAGCCCCTCTAAGAGATAACACAACTAAAAAATTTAGTTTAAAGTAAATGTTTCACGTGCTACGTGACATGTAGCTCCATCTTGTTGAAACCACATAACACTTAAGTTCAAATCGTTAGTTTATTGAAAGCAAAGTTCCTCTACTCTACAATGCATTTTCTTGTAGATGCAATAATTTTTCGTAAACAGAATGCGACAATTTCAGCGATTCGAAAAGCCATTTAAAGAAAATGCGCTTCATTGTTGAATAGTTTATCTTCATAATGAACTTGATTGATATTAATTGGTTATATAGTATTCGATGTTATAACGACTTTTAACATTCATAGAAAGCGAACGGCGTGCAATTCAAATCCTAAAGTTTAATTTGGATCACCCTATACTTATATTGTCATTGTGATTCTGTAGGATCTGTACTTAATACATTAATAAACATTTAATACATTACTGTATTACAGCTAACTCAAATTTATTAACTTTTTCGAAATTTTATTATAACCATTAAATGATTTTTGACGAATTACTCATTTACTTTATAACCTTGACTGAACTTTTTAAAAAACTATTTGATTTATCCCACCTTTGACAGCCGTTTATTCTTTTGTAAGAATGAGGACTCAAAAGATTGAACCAAAACCATCCTGCAAATTTTATTTTTTGTGTAACTTTTTTTTTGAAACCTATGAAATATTTGACTGTGTTTCTACCAATACGGTACCGAATTTGATTTACATTTGGTTACTAATATAAGAAATGACTTGTTTTATCTTGCACACATTTATTATTTGATTTTTTAAGCTTTTTACTTTCCTTATCCTATAATAAGGAAAGTAATGTAATCGGCGGAAATTTGACCTACCCAGTTTTTCACATTTCTGGACGAAATATAGCCTCAGGACACCAAAAAAGTTGGTTTGAGCCATTGGTTCGTGTGCGTGTGTGTGTCTGTCGGTCTGTCAGTAAACAGGATATCTCGAGAACCGTAAGAGCTAGAGACTTGAAATTTGGTATGCAAGTTACTTGGAGGTAGCGGACGCAGTGCGAAACTTTTGGTAAAAATCGGCAGAGTCGTTTGGTCGCAAGGTCGCAAAATCGGTCGCGAATCTAAACGGTTGAAGATACAAAAAATTTATGAGAATAAAAATGATTTGTTATCACGAGATAAACATGAATTTAAAATAAAAGTTGGTAAAATAGGAACTCGGAAAAAAAATTGAAGCTCAGGATTTTTAATATACCGGGTGTTCATAAAATGTTTCGGGAAATTTATATTACCGGATAGATCAGACCGAGACGAACAAAAAATTACAATGAAATTTTTTGATCCGAGGTCAAATAAATAAGTTATAGCCGATTAAAAATTAATTAAACGGACCAATCACAGCGCGCTCGGAGAGCTTCCTGGCCGACTGCGGGAGGACGGGAGGGGAAGCGCTTGGTCGCTAGGAGGGAGCACGCAGGCGATAATGGGGAAGGCCGTGCGACCGAGCTCGCACGGTTACCTTCAGTGTCGTAGCAAAATTTTAAGTAAGAGTCAATTATTATCTTGTACTGTTTATTTCAATCAGCTTTCTAGTGTTGGACTCGCGCCTCTTTAAATAACAAGTTCCGGGACGAGAGCAGCGCAGGGCCAAGTCGATGGACCCGGTATAATATATAATAGGATAAGGAAAGTCGTGTGATGTTCACACCAGATTTTTTATCCTCAGTATTAAAATGGTCTTTGGAATAACTTGCAAATATTCATGCTTTCAAATCAAACAGTGTTGAGTACTAAAAAGCATTTTAGATTTTTTATAGGAAAATAATAATAATAAAATATAAATAGTTACTGGACAATTGGAGAAATGATATTTTTAAATGCCTTAATTTTTCTTTAAATTATTTATTTTTTTTATATGCAAGTGTTGCAATATGGCGCAATTGATGGTCGCACGTTGTCGAAAGCCAAAGCTTGGTGAGAGAGGTTCGAAACCGTAGACAATGAAAACATATCTAGTATCATGTTAGTCAAAAATGAAATACCAGATATTTTGCCCTACAATTTTGTACATGCTTTGAGTGTCTTAAAAAAATTACTCATCTCCTGGGAGATGATTGTCTCTAGTGTATTTTTTTTAGATAATACAGAAGATTTCAAAAAGAATTTTTTTTATAGAAAATAACGTTGCTGTTGCCAGAAAAATGCTGGAGTCTGATAGGCATGTGATTTATGGCCAGATAGAAAAGCCTTTAGACATTCCTGTATTAGAAGTTTATGTCATTCTGCGCAATTACCTTCAAGTGAGAAATTTATTCTACCCCATGGTTTAATCGACAAGCAAAACATATCGTGGTGTAGCAAAAAACTTGAAATTTGCAAATTGAAAATGTCAATAGCATCGTAACAGTTGACGAATCCCGGTTTGATTTTTATGACATGCTCGCTAAGGCTCCAGACAAAGTTTTTCAAGAACTAAAGTTTTTTAATATCTTAGGATGACAAGCACGCTAAAATCCACAAAGAAACAAATAGTTTTTTGAACAACTGGTTTCAACTTGCAAGTAAAAGTGCAGAAGTGTGATGGAGAACATTTTGAAAGACTATGAAAATTAGAGGTACATTTAAAGTAAACTTTAAGTGACTTAATTGGCAGACAAGACACGTATCGTGATTTAGCAAAATGATCAATAAGTTCTAAAGTGGAACGGCTCGCTATGCCAAGAGCACGATGAAGCCGTGCTTTATTTTTATTACATGCTGACTAAAGCCCCAGTTTTTCAACGACAAAGATCTAACGGTGTAGAAATGCTCAAATCCTAGAAGAAACGTGAAAAGCTTGCTGAATATTTTATTTCAAATGATGCAACTAAAAATGCAAAGAATCTGATGGAAAGTATTTTAAAAAATTATAAAAACGAGTGCTTTATTACCCCCTCTCAAACGAAAATTTTCTATCGCTTGCGGTTCCGGAAATATATTACCTCGGTCGCGCCTGCCGCCAAGCCAGAATTTGTCCTTCGGTGGCGCTCGGGTCGGCACGGAAAGGCACGAACAATGTGTGACAGCAGCAGCACTCATAATTTTTTTTATATATATAACGAAATCTGGCAGCGGCCCCCCGGAGAGCTTGTCCAACTCCGACATGCTTGAGCCCCTTCGCATAGTAGTTTTTAAAAATAAAAACACGATTAAAAAGCTCTATTTGACATAATTGACGTACGCCGTTGCCATGACAACGCATTTACGTAAACCCAGTTAGAGGTGAACTTTTAGCTTTGACCTTTGACCTGTGTGACAGCACTCATAATTTTTTTTTATGTATAAGTGCTTTATTACCCCATCTCAAACGAAAATTTTCCATCGCTTGCGGTTCCGGAAATATAATACCTCGGTCGCGCCTGCCGCTGGACCAAAATTTGTCCTTCGGAGGCGCTCGGGTCGGCACGGAAAGGCACGAACGATTTGACCTTTGACCTGTGTGACAGCAGCAGCACTCATAATTTTTTTTATATATATAGTTAAAGGTGAATTAAGAAATTAATCCATAATTTATAAAAGATCGTTGTTTTGTTGTACATTCGTATAAATTATACGTTTTTTATTTCCTGTTCTTATTTCTTTGCCCATAATTTTCCTACTTTTTCTACATTTATTTCCTGCTTTTGTATATTTTTACCTTTATTTCTTGCTTTGCGTCCCGCACTATCAGATGTTCTCTTGTCAGAATTACAAGTCGTGTGCGAATCAGGCTTGCATAAGTTGTAAAAGACTTTTATGCATTCATCTCACTTAACTTATGTTGTGAACTCGCCATCTTCAAACACCACATTTTTTAGATTTTACTCTTTTACATTCAATTACTTACTCAAATTGTCTGTTATTTTGTTTTTATGTTTTTGTTCTTTTAAAGAACGTTTAGATGTATGTTGCCTTACAATTTTTCTTCGTTTTGCTGGTTAGATACTTGTAAAATACGTTATTTCCTTAAAACACTACTTCCTTTAATAATACTTTAATAAGTACTTTAGAAAGTTTAAATAATGTCTTAATAATATTAATATTATAATTGTACTCCATTCAAGTAAAGTTCATTCTGATGTTATCCTTACAAATCTAAACCGCCATTAAATATTAATTTACTTGGCATTTGCTTCATCACACTTTGACAGCTTACCAATACTCACTTTATTGTAGACGTTGCATTAAAGTTAAGAATTACCTGTTACTGTTTTAACTACATAGCATTAACTCTTCCTTTATAATAGAAAATCCGTTAACATTGTTTACTATCGCTTTTATTGCTGCCGCTTATTTCACCGGAATAAATTGATAGACAATTTTCTAAGGATAATAAAAATGCCTGATACCACACTGAAATACTTAATTTCTATTTAGGATGTTCTACATTGTTACTGCTATTTACAGCATCCAACGATTTGTTTTTTTATAAACACTGAAGGTTTAATTATCATGAAGTAAAAATGTGAGATATCTGTCGGGAACGTGAGAATAACTGTAATTTTTGCACCCTTTAGACAGAATAAAACTTCCTACTTGAAAGGTATATCTTGAATTCTATTTGGTCTCTATTAATAATTTTTTAAGTCTTTTATATTTTTATTCATAAATCGAAAGTCCTTGTTGTGGAGTAAAAAACAATTATTGTTATATGTAGTGTTTAACAAGCATCATAGTGTTTTTGTCGAAAACTTGGTTTGTTTGTTTATATCTAACTTCACATTAAAACACAATTATAGAAAATAAAGAAAGCTTAACAATATACGATCCCATATGGGTACACAGTATTGTAATCAAACCTATGATAAACTCTTTAAGTGAGAGTTACATAAACTATAAGAGAATCTGAGCATACTAACAAACTCAAAAGTATTAATATAATCTAAAGAACTATATATTCAGTTACTAGGTGATATACTCTACTGCCATGTATTTTTTCTTGTTTAAATATGTCTCAATTTTATTATGTTTAAGTATTTTTAAACTTGTTCTTCTTTATTCTATTTATTTTTTTCCTCCTACGTATTACAATGAGTAAAATTGCAACTCAAAAATGTAAACGACTAAATCCAGAAATACTGCAACATGAAAATGGTTTTGATAGCCTTAATTAACGTAAAATATAGCTAAAACTATTAATTAATTATGCTTATGTTAGATAAGATTTGCCAAAGAAAGATACATGTAGTTGGGACTTAATTATTTTATTATTATGGAATATTAATCTAAAAAATGTAATGTAATAATTAACAACATAATTAAAATAATGCACATAAACTTTTTAGAAAATTATATCTTCTTATTCTATTGCTAGCTTGAAAAACAAATTAAGTTGTTGTTTAGTATTTTGATGTTTTTTTTTAAAGTTTATTAACTTGAAGCGAGAATCTTAAGGGTTTAAGTACATAACGACAAATTTCGACAACTTTTAATATAAGAACTTCAGCTTATATGTCGCTCTTGTACTTCCTTGGATTTTTTTTGCGTCTCAAAATCTATATGAGCAGATTTTTCATTTTTTATGCTGTTGCATTTTAAGCTTTTATACACATAAAAATCCTATTTATTTTGTTTTATACTTTTTGTCTTACAATTTCTTGGAATAAGAAAAATTGTAGATTTCATGTTAATATTTGTTTATATTTAAAATATGTTTAATTTTATTAATGATGTTGTCACCATCAGTTAAGATTTTGAAAACTTATTTAAGAACTGTGACGGCTATTATATGCTTCCTGGATTACAAAAAAGCCTTTGATTCAGTAAATTGGCAAGCCTATGGAACATATTGTGGAAAATGGGCACACCGCCACACATAGCGTACCTAATAAAACAACTTTATGAAACCGGGATAACAACAATTAGAATAAATGAAAGAAAATCAAATACATTTACTTTGTGTATGTCCGTCAGGGGTGCATATTATCTCCTCTGCGTTTTAACATTTATACTGAGTTCTTAAAGAGAAACGTTTTTGCTAAATGGGATGGAGGAATAAAATTTGGGGGTGTCGAACACTGTTGTTCTGTAATTACTAAGTTGGTAGAAGAAATGAAAGAATTGTTAAACATCGTCTAAGAGGAAAGCAAAAGTTTAGGACTAGGTTTAACAAAAATAAAACAAAAGTAATGATAATACCAATGAAACTAACACATACTTACAGACATAAATTTAATGGAATAAGAATAGATAATAATAATACCAGGTGTACCGGAAAGTCTTTACAGTTTTTTTTTTGGAAAACAAAATGGATAATTTTCGATAATGGAAAAATTTATTTATTCAAAATATTGACCACTTAATTCTGCACATCTTGCCGATCTTTCAGGCAATTTATGAATCCCATTCCAAAAAAATTGTTTTTCCTTTGAGCAAAACCATTCATCGATCCATGCTGCTCTGCTAATGCAGAGCCATTAATGTGAAAAGGTGAAAGTCGGGCGGGGCAAGGTATCGAGAGTACGGAACTTTCAATGGTTCCTTGACTGGTTTCGTTGTTTGAGGCGGTGCTTTATCGTGCTATAAAATCACCTTCTCAACTTTTGGATTTTTCCCATCGGTCGCTAATAGTTTCTTGGGCCACATTTAACGCTTTTGCCAATTGTTTTTGAGTTTGTGTTGGGTCTTCATCCAATAACTCCTGCAGTTTCGCATGTTCAAACTTTTTCGGTCTGCCAGAACGTTCTTTGCCTTGCACATCGAAAACACCACTTTTGAATTGTCGAAACCATGCCTTACCTGTTTTCATGGTTGGAGCATGCTCGCCGTATGGTTGAACTAGCAAACAATAACTTTCAGCGGCTTTTTTCTTTTGATTAAATAAAAAAAGTAATGCATGCCGCAAATGCACGTTTTCAGGCACATAACTTGACATTTTTGAAGAGGTATAAATATATGACGGTGATACTTTCACAAAATATAACCTACGACGTTGAAGCTTGATGACTGTAGAATAAAATGAACACGTGTCAAATCATAATATTGTATATTAAGCCTAGTGACACCTATTGGAAAAAACCGGTAAAGACTTTCCGGTATACCTGGTAGTTCCCCGTAATAGGTCTTGAAGACGCTTTGGGGTCGTAACAGGATAGGCCTGCTACAATCTAGAGTCTACAGCACACAAGGGTAGTAACGTGGGTAGCCTACGTACTGGCCGCCTATTATTACTCCAAAGTTTGACCTCCAGGTCTTTATTTATTGTAGCCTGAGTCGAGCTGGACCGTAAAAATATAAAAAAATAGGAATGGATCATTATGTATATTTGGAGTCTTACATAAAAAATAACGGTAACTGTTCCAAGCAAAATAATGAAAAAGATAGAATGATCAAAAACTGCAGTTACTAAACTAACGAACATTGGAAAGATAAGAGTATCGCCATACATACCAAAAATCAACATAATGAATGCACTAGTTTTCGCTGTTGGATTGGATGCAACAGAATCTTGGACGAAGAAAAAGTTAGACAATCAGAAGATTAACTCATTTGAAATGTGGTGCTGGGAGAGATTGCTGAGAGTAAAATGGACTAAACATCGTACAAACGAATTCATAATATGAGATATAAGAATCCCACACAGATTAATAAATGTGATACAGGGATATCAAAGGATTTTGGTTATGTATATAGAAAAATGGATAATTATTTGAAAAAAATTATAGTACAAGGCAAAATTGAAGGAAAACGACCTAGAGATAGAGCATCAAGAAGATAGACAGACGAAATAAAAGAATTAACTAAAACAGAGTTAGAAAAACACAAAAAATAGAGAGAAATGGAAAGATGTAATTAGAAACCATACAAACACACAAATCACGATCTTCGGATACGAAGTGTACGACGAGAAAGAGAGAGATTTTACTTGTAATTGTATCTTATCTGTTTTCTTATGTGAAAACTACAGTCAGCCATAAATGTTAATCTTTATATCCAAAAAGTGTGAAATGTATAATGTTCTTTTTTGTTACGTAAAAGCCTGTACTATTGAAACGATAAGAATTCCCCAAACATACAAATGAAAAAGATTGAATAGCGTTTGTAATTAGAAAGGTTTTTATTTTGATATCTGCTATTATAGTTTCAACCATTTCTTTAAATTACTACGGCTTTTACGCGTAATTTCAAATATTGGGTCAACATGTCAGCACCAATCATAACAGAGTAAAATATGTGAATTATACCAAAGCACTAAATTTCTAAAACTTTGTAATTGATATACATAAAATTTCAAATAATGCTACCAAATTTAGTAATTATGAAAGAGACTAAATATTAAAAATGTTCCTCAGATAATTATATACCGCATTTTAATTTTATTTAAGACAAAAGGTCAGGATGTAATTTGTATAATTCGACTAAGTAGAGCACTAAAATTTAAAATTTGCGTTTTTGCCAATTGATTATTTCCAATTATTCCCATAAAATATTACTGTATTATACTTCTCAAAACAATGTTTTAGCATTTTGGACGTTTAGTCAATATGCCGGTACGTGCCTTGATGTTTAACTAGTTAAAATTTTTGAATTTGGATTTTTCTGTTAATTTTTATTATCAAGCTGTATTGATTTTAAAATAAATAAACATTATTATTAGCAGTCCTCAAAAACAAAATATTTAAATTTAAAAAGAAATGCAAATTCGGTAACTAATAAAAAACGGCCGAAGCTTACTTGATCGTCTGATGAACGAACTTTATACGGCAAAATTAAATGTTACTTCAATAATCAAATGATAAATTAAACCCAAATAATGCTCACTTATAATAAGGACCCTAAGTATTGGAAGAAATATTAAATATTTTTAGCAACGCATTTTTATTTTACAAAGTGCCAGTTTTAATTTAAAGCTCTTTTCTAACAAAACATTGGTATCGAATAAAACCAAACAAAATCTTTTATTTGGTAATGCCTACCATGTTCAGCAAACTAACGAACTGGACAAAAGAAAAAGTTCCCATTGACGAGCAGCAAGGATTGCACTCAGTTTGCAGCAGTTTATGAAAAATAATTTGTTTAAAGATCAAGATTATGCCCTAGATTCAGTAATGGACACTAAAGAACGAACGTTATGATTGAAACGGCACAACTTTCAGTAAAACTTCCGTTATCTTTTCAGTTTACTTCCAATTGAGATGGCGTGATCACTGTTAGAACCAATAATTTGCTTAATATAAAAATACGTTACATAATATTTGTTGTATTCGACGTTACTTATAAATAACATAATATCCTTGAAGTTTTTGGAAACTAAAAAATGAATATCTAATAATTAATTAAAGCTTTATTAAATTAGAATATTTGGTTCTTCTTTTTTATTATCGACTAAACCACTTGAATTGTTCAGTTTACTCTTCTTCTGCTTTCTAATTGACATTTTTTTAAAGTGCAAAATATAGTAATTATACGCTAAATTAGTTAAAAAAAATACTTCTACCCGCATTTGCAAAAATATCGTCGACCAGATAGTCAGATTTGCAAACACAATCATATTATATTATTTCACTAAAAAACTAAAAAATGGAGTTTAATGAAGCCTGATATTTAAGTATTTGTTGTAAAGATTTACATAAAATGGAAAGATGAGTTTTATCTCTATGAAATTGGACTCAAAAGATAAATTTAATAGTTTCTTTTGACTATGCGTTATCTAGATCATTCCGTTATACATAACTGGTGCTCTTCTGTAAGTGTTTTAGAAAAAATCACACGCATATTTTAATAGAGGTATTTTTTTGCAGTACTTATACACTTTACGATTACCCCAACAGTTTCCATAAAGCTATTGCAAATTGTTCTTTGAGTGTATTACAGCACCATTTGTGAACAGCCGACTAAAGCTCATCCTTAAAGAAGAACTTCTTAGCATCCACTGTCTCTTTCCTGGCCTCATATAAAGCGAAGTCACTTGGCGCTAGATTTAGCAAATATAAAGGGCGAGAGACTGCAGAGTACTAATTGGCAACTAATGTGGTTTAGCATTGTCATATTGAAGCAATATGCCGCGTTTCCATTTTTTGTAACAGCAACTTGACATTGTTTTAGAGATAATGATCTTGCCAGGAGACAACCAAAGCATCAACAAATTTTTTTTAGATATTAAAAGACAATCGTCATTTGTTGTCAAATAAAAAATCCAGTTGTGGCTTCTTTAGAATAAGAGCTTTTTATATATTTTTTTCTTGCGCCTCATACCATCATTCGTTTGGTGTGGCATACTTTCATACGCTTGTAATGAGCGCTGAGAGTATGGAAAACCCATTGTGCATAAGCTTTTGTTACCTGAGAAGTCCTTGTAGATAATGGTCTACCCGTGTGTCAAACGTGATTTGTCTATTTGCCATTCTCAAGTCGGACACGCCAGGCAATGTGTGGCTTCTACGCATTTTCCAAACAACCGCCCTTTTTGTCTTCTTGAGCTGTTTTTTGAACTCCGATGTCTAGTTATTTTTGCTACTCGATAGTGTATTCTTAAACACTTCATACAGATGTACAAAAAATAACACACCAAAAAAGTCCATGATCTAGTAGATTTGGTTGGAATTATAGTTTGTCTTCATATACGCACTTGAGTTGCATATAAATTTGAGAGATAGGATAGCCAATCATTTTTAAAGTATCATGGTTCCTTTTTATTAAGTGTTTTTTATAATAATTGTTATTTAAATTAATTATAAGTTACATTTAGATATACCAACATTAGCAATAAATTTTGTTTATCAGCGTTACAAAGTGTAATTCTACGAAGGCGATTCAAATATGAACTAAAATATTTTTTTAAACATATTTAAGCATAACAAAAATATAAATCTACAATTGATTTTTTTCTGGTAGAAGCATATTTTGTCGCAACGGACAGGTACTTTTTCATCCAAGAACGGTTGTGAACAACATCCACGTGCTTGTTTTAGATATCCAAACAAGTATTAGTCACAGATTCATAAGTATCTCCTAGGGGAAGGATATTTCAGTATCGTTTAAAATAAACTTCATTTTTTTGCAATTTTATGGGACTTGGTATGTCGTAAGTAAAAGAATATCTTATATTGGAAATTTAAAAGTTTTGCTTCGTCTAAAAGTTAAAACAACTATTTTAAACAATCGTTAATTGGCGGTCATTTCGAAGGAGGCGAACAACAACACAAATATTTTTCTTAGTTACTGGTCCGCTGCAAACGTCGCCGACGTTTATTTTCAAGTGTTTCTCGTTGTCATAAAAATTGTTTACGCCAAGTATACACGAGAGGGTATTCTTAAGAACCGCACTTAAGTTTCTTCAGAATCTCTGACGGTTTTACACAATCTGCCGTGAAAACTTTATAATAATCTGCAGGTCAACTAAAGAGGGTACCTCTTGCTTTAAGTGAAGAAAGTAATGCAAAGCACCCTACGGAAAAATACTAATTAGACATTTCTACCTATAAAACTCAGAAGACTTTTACGTTGCACAAAAGAAATTAGATTTACGTTTGATTTGCCCTCGTATATCAAGCTATACATTTTAGTCCATTTATTGGAATCCCAGATATTGCACTACACAAACTGCCAATGCTACAGGTGCATTAGACCTGCACGTTGTGTCAAGTGTGCAGAAAAAATTGCAAAGACGATATACCAACAAATGCGTTCTGTGTCAAGATCAACACCCCGCTAATTACAGGAGTTGCAAAGTGTACCTTAAAATACTAAGTAGAGAATAACTCAACTCAGCAAACTCAAGTAATGCCTTACACCTTCAAAACCAACATCAACAAAAGCAGGAACAACATCAGTTCTCCCAACAATGCATTAACAACAGTTACCATTAGTAAAAGCGCTATCCAAAACATCAAAAATCATAACAACCGCATTATACCAAGGACAACAATGTTTACTCCAAACATCATCTCATGCACATTATTCAAATCCACACAAATCAAGTGACGACCTCACTTTAATAATAATTACACTCCAACAAATTATCCAAGCACAACGACGAACAATCAATAAACTATCTGTACAAATAGGCTCTCCGGGACAAACTAAAAAAATAACAATGGCTCTATTGTATAAAATAGCGGAGTACAACGCCTACGGCTTTTAGAATTACAAACATGAAGTATAAACTTTCCTCATGCACAACGAAATAGACATCCTACTTATTTCAGAAACACATTTCACCAGCAGAACTCACTTTATATACAATTACCAGCTATATTTCACAAATCACCCTAATGCAGACAGCTATGCCAGAGAAGGCACGGCCATTCTAATTAAACAACATATTAATGCTGCCTTTGCTCTAAGGAAATTTTCTTTAAACAACATCCATTAATATAGAAGGTTAGAATGGCCCATTAGTCATATCAGCTACATACTGTTCTCTAAACTACGCTACAAACAAAGAAGGCTCCATCGATTACTTTTGAACACTAGATAATAGATTTTTAGCAGGTGGAGATAATAATGCTAAACATAAGATTACCTTTCAACATATGAACCAACATATTGGCCTACAGACCCAGGAAAATACCTGACTCGCTGAATTTCTACATAATTGAAGGTATAGCGTCAAAGTACTTTAAAATTATGTTATGCCTTCATCTATCTTCAAACTATACCCCAATTATAGCTATTGTAAGCAGCTCGTTCATTGATAGAGAAAGTAACTGAAACTTGTATAAATGCAAAACAAACTGGAGCTACTACAAAGACAACGTCGATAATTGCCTGGAGTTAAGAATTTCGCTCCAAGTTAACAATGACCTAGAATTGATTATACAAAACTTTACAAAGCCAACTTCAAGAGACTGCCATGGAAGCAACACCAACATTACCAACAAAAGCCCACCCATAGGCTGTCCCATTGCAGTAAAAAATAGCAGAAAAAAATGGTTAAGACGCATCTGGCAGAATACAAAGTGCCCATCTGACAAAAGATGCAACAATCAAGCAGCATCACAATTCAAAATACTCGTTAAGAGTCTCAAAAATGCAAGTTTTTAAGATTATTTCTCAAACCTGAGCGCAAATACTGACACAAACACAAAACAACCAAAAGAATAGGAACTCAAAGACAACCTATTCCTCCCCTAAAAAACAAATAGATCATATTCAAAAAAAGAAGAATTATTTGCCACATCAATTGAGAATGTATTTCAACCAATCCCGTTAGAAACAACCGTTGAAAAGAAAAAAGAAATAGAAGATTCATTAGAAATATTATACTAACTAGCATTACCTATAGATAGCTTTCCAGTAAAGGATGTTAAACACATGGTCAGATATAACTTAAATCCTAAGAATGCCCCAGGCTTTAACTTAATTACTGGAAAATTACTGAAAGAACTACCGCACTACTAGAACTACTAATTCAGTATCCACGAGACTGGGATACTTTCCAGTTTAACGGAAAGTTGCGCAGGTAATACAGATCCTCAAACCTGACAAATCTCTAAAGTTATCTCCTACAGACCAATTAGTTTATTGTCGATATTAAATGAGTTCTAGAAAAACTCCTAGCCAATAAACTACCAACTATCTTAGATGACAATAGCATAATTCTTTACCATCAATTTTTTTCAGAAAGATTACTCTACAGTAGAACAGGCTTGCCGCATCGACGATAACATAAATAAAGCTTTCGAAGCAAAGTGTGGCATACTGACCTTCTGTATAAACTTAAAAAATACTTCTACACTCTCTTTATGTTATCCTTAACTCCTATTTGGAGGAACGATACTTCCGTATAAAAATTAACCAGTAATAAACCGATCTAGGCACAAGCAACACGGGAGTGCCTTAGGGTAGTGTTCTTGGTTCGATTTTATATTTCATTTATACAACAAAAAAAAATAGAGATCTCGTATCAGCGAAACGTAAAGCACAGAAAAAATGGCAACAAAGCAGAGCACCTGCAGATAAAACAATGCTAAATCGACTAAGCCAGCAACTCAAACAGGAAATACGTACCGTTAAAAATAAAACATTTTCTGAATTCCTAAGAGGTTTATCAGACGACAAAGATACTGAGTACTTTCTATGGAAGGCGACTAAGAGGTTAAACCAACCACAAAACCAAAATCCACCTATTCGCAAAGAAAACGGTGAATGGGTAAGGAAAGATAATGAAAAGGCGGAATTATTTGCTGAGCACTTAGCAAATACCTTCCAACCCGATTCTGCTAATGACAACAAACCGCTACCCGCGATAGACACCTGGGAAAATAGGGGCATTGATCCAATAACCCCGAATGAAATTGCCACGGAGATTCGAAAGAACCTCAGCGCCAAAAAAGCACCTGGCTATGATCTAATTAGTGCGCAAGTGCTTAAAGAACTACCAAGAAAGGGCATAATGAAACTTACGCACCTTTTCAACGCTGCTCTGCGATTACAATATGTACCGATGCAGTGGAAGGTAGCGGAAGTTATTATGATCCCGAAACCAGAAACCACCAATGAGAAAACATCATACCGTCCAATCTCGCTATTACCAATCGTATCCAAATTGTTCGAGAAGCTGCTCTTAAAACGCCTCAAACCAATTATTGAGGAGAAGCAACTTATCCCGAACCATCAATTTGGATTTCGAAACAAGCATTCGACAATCGATCAAGTGCATCGCATCACTGATGTAATTGAAAAATCCCTAGAAGAAAAAGAAATTTGTTCAGCAATATTTCTAGACGTAGCCCAAGCTTTTGATAAAGTGTGGCACGAGGGTCTACAATATAAGTTGGAAAAGAATCTAACCAAGCAAATGAGTCAGATTCTCAAATCATACATCTCCGACCGTCACTTCAGGGTAAGATACGGCGAAGAATACTCGGAATTAAAAGACATCGGTGCAGGAGTACCGCAAGAAAGTGTCCTTGGACCAATCTTGTACTTGCTCTACACCAGCGATATCCCTATGAGCGATGGAGTGAAGACAGCTACATTTGCTGAGGACACTGCATTACTGGCTACAAGCAACGAGATAGAAGCAGCGACAAACAAACTGCAAACAGCCGTCAACAACGTCACTAGTTGGACTAAGAAATGGCGGATTAAACTAAATGAGGCGAAGTCTACTCACATAAACTTCACCAACAAAAGAGTTGATTACTTACCCATAGTGATCAATCAGCAGACAATTCCACACGCTAACACAGCGAAATACCTGGGCATGACACTCGACACCAAGCTCAGGTGGAAAGAACACGTCAAGAAAAACGCGAAGAACTTTGCATTAGATTTAAAAGATGTGGTGGTTACTTGGAAGACACTCCGAGCTATCCCTGCATAATAAGTTACTGTTGTATAAACAGATTCTAAAACCAGTTTGGGTTTACGGCGTGCAACTTTGGGGATGCACGAAGAAATCTAATGTCAAAATTATACAAACCTTTCAAAACAAAGTACTTAGGAGCATCGTCAACGCCCCCTGGTACATCAGTAATGACGACATCCATAAGGACCTAAAAGTGCCAATGGTCAATGAGGAAATTAAACGGTTCGCGAAGAAGCACGAAACTAGATTACATGAACATGTGAATGTCGAAGTGTTACAATTACTCGACAACAGTGGACTTACTCGTAGGCTAAAAAGGCTAAAACCTTTCGATCTAGTGTAAGAGCAGTTAAGTGAAATAAGGGCAATTAAAACAGGTGAAATAAGTGTTTTAAACCATATGTGGAGTGCGCCAGTGGGAAGACATCCATCAAACGCTAAGACTTGCTTAGATGTAAGGTAACCTACATTTAAGTAAGAATTGTTCGAATTAAATTGATAGATAGTTATTAACTAGTTGCAATGTATGCGCCAAGTGCGTAAATAAAAAAAAATTATACAACAGACATTCCAACAAGTCCGCATTTCCTCACTGATATCTTTGATGATGACAAGATCATTATGGCAAAACACAAAGATCTAATTCTAACTGCCCTTTTCCTTTAACAGAGTTTAGATCAATATAATGGTCCGAACAATAGCGAACTCAATTTAATAAAGCTAAGTCATTTTGTATCACATTCGCCTAATACAGAGGTAATTTACCATCAGTCTTTGTAAATAATAACCCTTTAATTCAAGTTAATGAAGTCAAATATCTTGGTTTAGACCTAGACAAAGGCCAAACGAGGAAATGTCACATGTTTAATAAACACCACTGGATACTAGGTGGAATATCCAAATTATCTTTAACAAGTAAGTTCCTAGTCTATAATGCAATATTTAGATTGGGATACAACAGTTATTTTTAACATCCAAATCCTTGAGAGATTCTAATTCAAAGTACTACGTGAGATGTATAATGGTCCCTACTTTATAATAAACAAAGACAGAAGTGACTTAAAAGTTGCACCGTAAAAGAAGTGATACTGAAGTACCGAATACAAATAAACTGGAGCATCATACTAATGCTTTAACCCTCAACCTATTAAGCAACAATGAAAGTTCTAAATAGACTAAAAAGATATAAACCGCTAGACTTTCCACATAGATTTGATTAAGTAAAAGCACAACACAGTATGTAGGTAAACACAAGTTGTAAATCGTTAGATACAACTATGTCATGTATCACGCCCACTGTGCACTAATATACGACTTGCTTATTGTTGTATACAGATCACAAAAACAAATCCAATTAATGAATAAAAAAATTTATTGCCTTGTTTTAAGTGTAACCGATTAAAATTTTTCACATTTGTTGCTGCTTAGAGTAAAAAATACACTAGAAATACAAATTTTCTATAAAATTTTTGAATAAAATGAAATATATTTTTTTAATTTTAAGCCTTTTGGAAAATGAAACTTAAATGATGTTATTAATAAGGATTTTAGTTTACTAAAATAATTTTAAGTTTCCATCACAAACGAAACAAAAGCAACCATAATAAGTTAATAAAGTAAATCAAAAGGTATAGTAATAATAGTTAATATTTCTATTACAATCAATAATAGAATCAATAATAAATTGTTAACAAGTTTTTTGTAATAGTTTATTGCGTTGAAGTTATACACCTGATTGAATTTGTAATAAAATATTTCAATTATTAACATACTCTTAGAGCATGCATTGTTAGTCGTAAGTCCTTATTACATATTCGATAAACTCATTCCACCTCTTCTTCCACTTTATAGCAATTAACTTCTTTACTTCGTCTGAAGTGTTGCTGTACAGTATGCTATTCCAGGCAAACTTTTTCAGGCAGCGCAAGTCGCAGAACTTGGGAGTCATGGCTATATACGCTTCGTAAAAGTTGTAGCTTAATCCAGTTGCATTGTAACAAGTTCCTCCCACACTGCCAGAACAACAGGGTAGTCTATTGCTACCAGAAGCGTCAGAGGATGATGCCTAAGATCGTACACCAAGTTCATGACCTGTGCTAGGATAGGATCGTAGTTTAACACTACGCTGTTGCGCATAAGGTGCAGCATGTGGGGATGTTTTGTTATTGCAATCGCTTCCGCTATTGTGGCGGCATTGAGGGCGTACGCATCCAAAATGTTGTAATCAGCATCCGTTCCCCAATCTTTAGTAGCGCCCGCCGCAAACATTAGCTTTAAGTCTTTCGGAAATTTGATGAACTCTTCTGCTAAGATGGACAATGATGTGTAGGGCGCTCCGAATCCATAGCCGAACCCTACAATCCATCTGGGGTAGTCCTTCCAGAGCTTCACGACTATATCGCGCTCCTTCCTTAACTCCTCCACGCTCGGGCTGGTTAAAGAAGCATAAACGAAGCGAACCGCAATAAAGTCGTCGTGAGATTTCTTAAATTCCTTCAGTATATCTATGCATATCTCCAAAGTAGTTGCGGCGTCGTAGATTTTCCCATCTATGTCATACAGGTCTGTAAAACTGTAACCTACTTCCGCATATAAAATGTTGTCTTCGTAAAGAATTTCCAACATGCGCCAGAAGATTCTTACAAAATTGGGCTTGTAAACGGTTAGAGAGGTATACAAGCGCAAAACTGAAATGAATTTGTCCCAATACTCTGCTTCGTCGGCGTCGTCGGGATTCGAAACAACGAGAGTTAGGGCTTTTCTAATCTTGCTGTTTAAGTCTTCAACGTACTCCCTGTTACCACTCTCGCGTTCTTGAGAAAGCAGCTTCCATCTAGGTCCAGGGCTTTTCTCGCTAAACTTCAAATTCAACTCACCATCATAATAAAAGTACAGGTGGTCTTCGAATGTCAACTGATATATGAACTCGAAGTCAAGAGAAGTGATGAGGAGGACATACAAATTGGCGCCTTTAGGCATTCGCTTGATCACGCGAAATATTTCTGTCTGCTCAATTTGAGCTTTCACCTCATAAAAGTTTCTTGAAGGAAGAAAAATATCCAAGTCATAGTCCTCGTATTTTAAAGAAAGTATGTGCTCGTTCGCCTTCAACTCTTGTTTGCTTAAATATTGATCGTGACCCAGCAACTCCTTTATTTCTTCATCTGCCGCGGAGTTCCGTCTTCTCCAAAACTCCTCGATGGTAGACGCTTAAAAGAAACTGCTATCACAACCAAATTGTGAGTCAAAGCCACTCACCTTTGCTGTTTACGCCTTTCCTTCTGAACAACTGCTTTAGTTCTGGATCCTCTTCCTCCAACTCCTCATTTGCACCATTGGGGGCTACGCTTGAGTAATTTGCCGGCAACAAGTGGACCCTGAGAGCTTCCTCCGTCGAATTCTCTGGCGGAGGCGCAACGGT
Organism: Sinelater perroti; assembly: GCA_036346155.1. NCBI lineage: Eukaryota > Metazoa > Arthropoda > Insecta > Coleoptera > Elateridae > Sinelater > Sinelater perroti. The sequence goes on from JARFIY010000077.1 coordinate 1,092,459, forward strand.
CGTTATTTCTTCGAAAGCGCTATCAGTCGTTGCACTTTCAGCCGCGCTAGTGGTCGATATCAGAAGCAGAAGGCACGCGAGGGCAATCATCTCGGCTTTGGAGGCGCTTCTTCCGCGCCGCTTTTATAACTGCATGCAAGGCATTAGGAAACCCGCAAGCACAAAACTTGATTTCGACTATTCCGACGGATTCATTAAAATGCGCGATGAACCGGGCCCTGCCCACTTAAAGGTTGAATATTTTCAGGTTTCATTTATAAGTTGGAATGTTTATGTTTATTGTGGTTTTTTGCTTGTTATTGGATAATTTGGTTATTTTTAACTTCGCATTATATAAAAAAATTCCGGCTTAATTAATTAATTTATTTAATGTGGCATTTGAAATGTCCTGATTTAAATGTGATTGGCGCGACAGCAAAGTGAATCATGCTTCTGTTGTTTTTATTTTTACCAACGTTTGCTGTAGTAGCCTTATAAGTTCATTATATTTTAATTACGCCTACATAATCAAAGCAGACACCCTTCTTATAGCAACAGCTTGCCCCAGTAAGGTAGCATGCAATGTAATTCGATGCTATAGATGTATCAATAAGATTTCTATAAAATATTTTATAATCAATAATTATTAGTCTAGTTGTACAGTATCTTGATGACTTCAGAGTTTATAAGGTTTAGTGATGTAAGTCTGCAATTAATTAAATATCGAAGTTTTTGTTAATAATTGAGTTTGAGGGACGATAAAAAATACGTAATTTAGGGATTACTTGAAAGGTTAATTAGGTCAGTTAAAAAACGAACAATTCTCCCAGCCCAAAGTTGGTCAGTCTAACGACTGCCTTGTTGCAGCTTTTCATATTTGTCTTTGTAAAGTCTTATTTTTTATTTCTACGTAACTGCCACTGCCCGAGTCTGTTATTAATGCTTAATATATTGCAGTCCCGATCTCCCTCTTGTTTTTCCGGATATTTGGCCTTCTGTTATAATTTTTAGCAGTCATTCTCTTCTCTTTATGTGGCCTATCGTTTTCATCTTTGTTCCTTTATGTGACTCCAAATTTTTCGTTTTTCCTGAATTGTTCTTAGTACTTCTTCGTCTGTTTCACTTTGCGTTTATAAATTGTTCAATATTCTTCTGAAGCACCACATCTCAAAGAGTTTTTGTTTCTTTTGGTCTAATTTTCCTGTAGTCTATGATTCTCTAGGCTCTACATGCAGGTTTTTGTAAATTATTTTCTGGTATCTATTGTTAGATCATTAGATGTCAGCAGTTGTTTTTTCTTGTAGAAGGCTCTTTTTTTCTTCGTATTTTTGCTATCTTGTGTAATTGTGCTCCCTAAATATTTGAATTCACTCACAGCCTTTACTGTCTCCCCATTAATGCAGATATTATCTATCTTTTGGTTTTTTCTTGAATATTTCATCACCTTTGTCTTAGTCTTGTTTAGCTTAATATTGTAGCTGTTTTTAAAAACATTGTCCATGTCTTCTATAGCTTGTCTTAGCTCTTCTTTTGACTCGGCGGGTAGCTCTATGTTGTCGGCGTCTGTTATGGTGTTAATTCTTATCCCGTGAATTGATACTCCCGAAGTCTGTGTCTCATTAAATTTATTAATAGCTTGTTGTATATATGTATATTATATATATATATATATATATATATATATATATATATATATATATATATATATATATATATATATGTATATTAAACAGATAGGTCGCAGTTTTGTCTAACTTCTCATCTAATTCTTGTTTCTTTTTTTCCACTATAGTACTGTATTACCGCGGTTTGATTTTTGTAAAAATTGTAAATTATCTTCCTATCGTTCATGCTAATGCAAATTTCCTGTAATATGTTGAACAATTAAGGTCAGCTCACCCTGTCAAATGTCTTTTCCGCATTGATGAAGGCTGTGTACACTTCTTTATCTTTGCTTAGTTTGGCTTTTTTATGCCTGTGTTTCTTCTAAAGCCAAATTGATCTTCGGTAAAATTTTCTTCTGTTCTCTTTTCTATTCTTTTTTGAATTACTCTTACCAATATATTGATGCGTGTGATAGTAAGCTTGTTGTTCTATGTTCTTCGCATTTGCGTGTTGATGCATTATTTGGAATGGTAATTATCTTTGTTGTAAATGTCTCATTATTTTGAAAATTTTATCTAGTGCCTTTCTCTTTGATAATCTTTCCTGAGATTTGCTGTTTTTAAGGTTTTTCGCCGCTTTATCGAATTTTGCTCTTAAGATACATAAATATTCATATTCTATTTTTACAATATTTCTCATAATTCTATGTCGTCTTCATTGTATAAATCTTCTGCGTATTTATTTCATCGCCTAACTATTTCTTTGTTTTCTGTTAGTATGCTTCCATTATTATCTCGTATTTCATGACTTTTTACTTTATTACTCTTGAACATATTTTTGACTTGCCTGTAGCTTTATATAGTTTACCAACATTTATTTCTTGTTGTATCATTTAACAGTTGTTTTTTATATATTTTTCTTTGGAAATTTTGATAACAATTAATATTATAAAATTGTAAAGTAAAAAGGAAACATAAATTAATTAAATAATTAATTAAAACCATATATAACAGCTTCTATCAGAAAAAAAACTAGCTTTACCAGATTAGCTAGAAGAAATATACATAAAAGTTCAGCTAACAATGAAGGGTACTAAGCTAAGCAAAATACTTAAAGGTGCTATTTAACGATAGACGAGTTAAAATACTGCGAAACACCAAAGCGACAGACAAAGCAAGAAAAGTGAGGCTATGCTAAAATTGTAGAGCGAAATAAATTGGCTGAACTCTTTTAACACATTCTTACAAACAACCACATTCTTATCTTAGAGAGATTGCATTTATATAATTGTAATTAAAACAAACAATAAAAAATTACAATTGTTATAAATAAAATGCTTTTTATTATAGACCCAAATCAACTTCAGATCTTGATCTTGATCACTAAAACTACTTTTTTGACAAGTTTAAAAGCCATCGTATACGTAGATAGCAAGAAAAATTGTAATGGGAAAAATGTTATTGGGTTTTGGTTGTATGGTAAGATAAGTGAGCACTTTATTGTATAAACTAAAATAAAAATGTTAACGTTATCACAACTAAATTTTAGATGCATATAAAGTTGCCTCAAAATTATTTCTTGCTATGATGCTTTTCATCGTCTCTTTACAGTAAAATACATTTCGTTTGCCTTGAAGAGTTATACACGTTCTTCCACACGTCTTATGTACATATATGATATCAAAAGAAGCATTTGCGGAATTTAATGTTGCATTATTAAAAAAAAAGACAACAATACTGCAAACTAAATGTGCGCTATTTATGATACTACAGATGTTTACACAGTCCGTATTTGATTAGAAAGGTTTGTAACTGATAATTTTATCTGATATGTGAAGACACCAACAACCACCCAACTACTATAGATGTGATTTTTATCAAGACTATGATTCACAAAAAATTGCGACACATTATTTGTACATTAGGGAATGCATTAAACATTCTCCAAACAGCTCTACATAATCATCTCATAAAGCTCGCCTGTATAAGGAGCTTTAAAGCATGTGTTCCGGCTCAGTCAACAAAGATAGATTTACTAAAATGTTTACACGCGTGACTTGCTTTTTGATTTTTTGAAGATATTATTTACTAGGATTGAGGCTTTGATGCTCTATAAGAATATTAATTGTAAACTCAGTTAATCTAAGGATCTGGTAAGAAGTCTTTAACGCTGCCAAGGCCTAGTTTTCATCCCAAGAAAGTTTTGATATTCGGTGGGATTGAAAGGGTGTTGTTTGTTATAAACAACTTGCATAACATAAAATGTTTTCAGTTTGAATAGAAAAAACAAGTAGCACTAAATAGTCAGAAGTCTTTCATCAAAAAAGTTTGTTTCGTAAATGACATGAAGATTCACTTGGGACGATATTTTACTAATAAATAACATGTGACTTCCAGAAAGATGGCGGATAAGGGGGGGCGCATAAAGCAGAATAGATCGTCTGTAACTTAGAAATATAATCTACATTGTTATGAAAACAAATAAAGCTGTGAAACAATCTTGTACAATTCTTTAATAAACTGAATTTGAAAAATTCGTCTTATTGAAAATAATTCTACAAATATGATATAAAAGTGATTTGAGATATCAAAATCCAATTTTTACATTGGAAATTAACGCGAAATTCTTCTTCTACTTTGACTTTATTCCCACTAAAAATTATCCGTTCTCAACTTTCAATATTGTCTGCCTTATCAATCTCTTTCATTTAGTTTTTTTCTTTTAATATGTGTGGCACGTACATTTTTCCATTTTACTGCTAGTTGAAATTTTGTCTTTTTTCCTCTATTGCTTTGGGCTATCTGTTTTCATTAATTTTTAGATGTAGACATACAACTTAAACATCTTATAATTTACATTTATATTTTTATCTCTCTATATATCTTTATGTTAGTTTTCTATTTATGCATATATTGTAAACGTTTTTTCATAAAATCTAGTTTTATTGTTCTCAATTTATCTCTTAATTTTTTAGTCATTGGTGGCAGTTTTTCTTCATAGGTTGCAATGCTCTCCAAAATAGTGTTAAATATCCTTTTCTTTATTTGTTTTGTAAATCTTTTTTCTTTTATTACTTTGTTATTTATATCTGTATCTATTTTTAATGTGTATAATATAGTTGAGCCTAAGTACTTGCATTCAGCACAAGATTTTATATTTGCTCTTCCATGTCTAGCTCATGTATGTTGTTAATTTTATAGTAATCTTCCATTTGTCATATTGGAATATTAGAATACCTAGCTAGTCAGTAAACACATAAATTTAACATCTCTTCTTATATGTATCCCATTGATCTATATTTAATTAAACAATATGTGCATTCTTGTCTTAACTTTTGGACACTTTTATTTCGTCTATTAGTTTATTTCCAAGCTTAATTTGTGCTTTTTACCGTTTGGATATAAATTTTTAATTATGTTGATTTATTTTTCTCTTATCATTTTTATGGCCGCTTTCCACAGTTCACACCTTGAAGCACTGTTATATGCTTTCTCTAGGTCTGCATATATTCGACAGTTGCCAATATTTTTTACTCGATTTTTTTCAGCCAATTGTCGAACGCAACAGATTTTGTCTACACATAGTCCGAATTTAAATAGTTTTATTATTGGTACATTTATTTTTTAACAATTGTCGTATATATGCTTTTACTTCTTTTTTTACGTATAGGCAAAATATATGAATTTGTCCATTCTTCTGTTATAATTCCTTCTTTCGTGTCCTTAAACATCTTTTAACATTTTCAACAATTTGTTTCGTTCGCATGTTGTTTTTTAAAATTACCTAATCCTATAAATTCATTATTTTTACTTTTTTTATGATTTGCTGCTATTAAATACAGACGTAGAATTCTGTGTTGTATTTTATCGCTAACAATAACAGTAAATGTATTTAAAAAATTATACTCAATAAAAATAAATAACTTCATGTTCAAACATCTATCATACATAGTCTGAATTTTTTAAAATAATAATTTAAATATATACTTTTATTACTTAGGGCAAATGGTTACCACTTCTAGTAGTCCAAGAGATTAAAAAGTTCATTTAATCAAATGCTGTTTTTGCCATAGCCGTTTCAATTTTAAGTCAAGCTGTGGGTAAAAAGAAATTTTTTTGTATACCTACACAAAGAATTTCTTAAGGTTTTATGTTTTCATAGTTTTAATCGATTATTTGTTCTAGGGTCGAAATGCGAACATGCATTTAGTCTCTAGTAACCACAATTAGAGTTAGCACAAACCTATTGACTCCGCGCTTGTGCTTCGGAGCGGACGGTCGAGTGCCACGCTCCGATAATATAGTAAGTGCCCCAAAACTCTCTACCTGCTGCTAAGGTCAGGCCTACAATTTCTATTATAATTAGAATTACGAGTCATTTTATAAATATTACAAATTACAAATCCTAATTTGCTCGCGCTTGACTTTCGAAGCGTAAAGAACGTCAGCGATAAGTGTCGGCTGTAATACGAGTGTTAACCGTTATCATTGACCGTAAGGTCACTGATACCACAGGTATCATTCACTATTTGTTATTTTATAAACAAATTAACTTAAATTGAACGCAAATAACCTCGCAAATATTTAAATTATGAAATATGTCCTATTCACAACCTAACTATAATTCATATCCAAACCAAACCAATCTACAACAGCAATTTCAATATCAAACCTATAATGCATCACAACAACAAACTTTTCCTATACAATCCCAACCTCCCATGTACCAACCAAATCCTTACCATGGACCTACGACAAATATGTACCCGATAAATCACCATCAACCCTCTACGAGCCTCTTTGCTAGTAATGTGACAGGCAACGAATGGCACACTATCAATTACAAAAAAAGACCCAGGAGCCCTGAAGACACTACAAATAATCAAAGGCAAGAGAAAAAAAGCAATATTGGTTAGACAACCCAGTTGAAACTTCTAATAGATATGACCTACTGAATATTGAAATAGACGACAACCAAACAAACACCACATAGACAACAATCGTTCAGAAGGATCCCAAACCTCCACCTATCTACGTATCCGACGTTAAAAACATTACTGAATGAAATCGCCAAAAACAATTACACATTAAATGCACTTGGCAACGAACAAGTCAAAATCCAAAGCAACACAAGTAAAATCTATACAACTATTATTAAACACCTTTTAGATAATTCACTCAACAGACATCGCAGAAATAAAACAGAACCTAGAAAATCTTGGTCACGAAATAGTTAATATTTGGAATATTAAACAACAATTAAACAAAATCCCTCTCCCCATATTTATTGTTGAAATGAAACAAAAAGACAACAAAGAAATTTATAAAACCACGCTATTCATGAACATAAGAATCACTGTTGAACCGCCACATGCTAAAAGAACACTGCCACAGTGTGCCAAATGCCAAAGGTTCGGACATACCAAGAACTATTGCCAACAAACATCTCGTTGTGTCAAATGAATAGGAAATCATCCTACCAAAGAATGTCCGAGAGTAATTAAAGATAATCAAGTTAAATGCGTAAACTGTGGCGAGGGTTATCCTGCTAACTATCGTGGATGCATGGTATATAAGCAGCTTCAAGAAATACTCTTCCCAAGATTAAGAAGCGCAGTTACACACACCCGCACGCCTACTCAAAATTATAGAATCCCTGGGGTCACATACGCTGAACAAGCAAGACAAAATACTCAACCTCCACAAAACTTGGCTTCTAATGCAATCCCACAAACACAAGCGATGGCCTTAAATCACCCGTTAAACGACATGGAAGAACTAAAATCCATGATGAAGAACTTAATTACACAAATGGGGACTATTATGAATCTCCTAACCACGCTCATTAGTAAAATGACATAATGGACCAACTATTAACTATAACAGTTTGGAATGCCAATGGACTTAGCCTGCACGCCCAAGACGTCAAATTCTTCCTTGAACTTAATAAATCGACATACTGCTCATAACAGAAACACATTTTACCAGCAAAAGCTATATTAAATTTCTAAGCTACTGCATATACAACACTAACCATCCCGATGGAACCGCCCACGGTGGAACGGCAGTTATCATAAAGTCTAACATAAAACATCCTGAATTGGATAAATATGAAACAGAACAACTACCAGCTACAGCTACTACCATCTAAGTAGAAGACAGAACAGCAATCCTAAAAATTTTTGCCGTCTATAGACCCCCCAAACACTCAACAAAAATACACTTACTCACATTTCTTCCAAAGTCTTGGAAACAGATTCTTCGCAGCCGGCGACTTTAATGCGAAACATCAGGACTGGGGATCTCGTATTACAAGAACTGACGGACGCGAGCTACTGGCAGCTGTAAGTGCAAACAATCTACAATACCTATCAACTGGCGAGCCAACCAATTGGCCAACAGATCGCCGAAAGATTCAAGACTTAATTGACTTCTGTATAACTAAAGGGCTAAATACAAGACAATTTACAATCAAATCTTGCTTTGAACTTGCAGCTGATCACTCCTCCATTCTAATTACACTCCACTCAGAACTAACACAAATACAAACACGACCAGTCCTTCACAACACTAAAACGGACTGGGACCTATTCCAAACAATAATAACTGAACAATTGAACCTGGGAGTTCCGTTGAAAACCAAAAATGATATTGAAGAAGCTGTACTACAATTAACTACTACAATCCAACAAGCAGCATAGAAAGCCACCCCTGTGATGAAAACTACTTATACCATCAGCTGCCCAACACTATTAAAAGATAAGATAATGGAAAAAAGACGTCTCAGAAAACGCTGACAAATTACCCGTCTAGAAGCAGACAAACAAGCACTAAACCGGGCAACAAAGAAACTAAAGAAACTTCAACAACAACTTAAAAACGAAGGCATACAACACTACCTTTCGAACCTTAAAGCCACTGAAATCAGCGACTATTCTCTGTGGAAAGCGGTTAGAAAACTCAAAAGGCCAATAGCTCACATACCACCTATCACCAAATCAAACGGCCAATTAGCTCGTACTAGTAAGGATAAAGCTGAAACGTTTGCTGACCACCTAGTCAACGAATTCCAACCATACCCTAGCCAGTATCCGGAGGAAGATACTAAAATAAACAACTTTCTGGGGAGCGCTGGGAAGTACAAGAAGTAATTAGAAAAGAAATCAACATCAAGAAAGCACCAGGCTTTGACCTTATTACTGGAAAAATTCTCCAGCAGCTACCTGAAACCGCATTACGAGAAATCACTCAACTATACAATGCTATTCTCTCCAACAGGTACTATCCAAGCGCTTGGAAAGTAGCACAGGTCACAATGATTCAGAAACCTGGAAAGCCACCCACTGATCCTGCTTCCTATCGTCCCATCAGCCTCCTACCTATCCTATCAAAAGTCTTTGAAAAATTGTTCTTAAAACGCCTTCAACCAATCCTAGATGATTTAGAATTGATACCCAAGCACCAGTTCGGTTTTCGACACTCACATGCAACTATCGAACAAATACATCGACTTGTAGATCAAATTCATACCGACCTAGATGAATATCGATATTGCTCCGCTGCGTTTCTAGATATTTCACAAGCGTTCGATAAAGTATGGCACTTGGGCCTCTTCTATAAATTAAAAAAATATCTACCATACCAATACTATGAAATACTAAAGTCTTACTTAACGGATCGACATTACTTCGTTAATTATCAAGATGAACACACGAACCTCCACCCAATACTATCGGGAGTCCCCCAAGGCAGCGTGCTAGGACCTATCCTCTACTTACTCTTCACAGCTGACTTACCAACTACAAGCCTAACTACAGCCGTCACTTTTGCTGACGATACGGCAATTCTAACTTCGCACCTAAATCCGAATACTACAACTTCCAACCTGCAAACCGCTCTGAATAAATTGCAGCAATAGCTCAAGGCTCAAAACCTGCGAGTATGGTTCAATACAACAACAACTGGACTGCGTCCGCTGTTGATAAAGTCCAATCATTGTCCAACATCCGAAACGGATCGGAACTTTAGAATGGCTCAAGGTAGGAATCTCGGTAAACGAAACCAAATCCCAACATGTAACGTTCACCATGAACCGTGATAACTGTCCACCGATCTCACTTAACGGACAACAAATAAAACACGCAGACTCCGCAAAATATTTAGGACTCCATCTAGATCGACGCCTGACCTGGAGAACCCACATATTTAATAAACGCAAGCAGCTAGGATACAATACAGGAAAATATACTGGATGATTGGAAGAAACTCTGTACTCGCTAGAAAATAAGCTATTGCTCTATAAGGTGATTCTGAAACCATTATGGACCTACGGTCTCTCACTTTGGGGAACTGCTAGCAACACCAACCTGGCCATCATCGAGAAGTTCCAGAATAAAGTGCTTCGGGCTGTAGTTAATGCGCCCTGGTATGTGCCGAACAAAGTGATTTTAAGTGACATAAGTGTTCCAACCATTAAACAAGAAATAGGGAAAATTGCCCAAAAATACAAAGACCGATTAACAGCACACCCTAACGACCTTGTATATTCTCTAATGAACGAACCAGATCGCCCAAAACGCCTAAAGCGTTTTAAACCAAACGAACTACCAACGCATTTCAATGCTGTTCTTGAACATTAAGCTATTCCAGTGCCATTCCCTTAGTTTATAAATTACTTAATTACTTAAAGTACCTTCAAATCAAATCATTCGCTAGCAGTATAGAATAGTGTATTAATTATAGGGGGCTTACTGGAGCCTGACCCTGCATGTCTATTAGCATGTTTTGCTCATATATATATATATATATATATATATATATATATATATATATATATATATATATATATATATATATATATATATATATATATATATATAATATATATATATATACACACAACTACTCATTGTCCATAGTTTAATTAGGACAGATTGTAAATAAAGGGTTAAAAAAAACAAACCTATTGTAGGTGTGCATAAAACAATTGTATGAGATACCGTTTTTGATTTATTGCGATATTTTAGGAGGAAAAGTAGCACACCTAATGTGTTCTATTAATATTTACATATACTCCACTATGCCCCTACTACTTACATATTGGCCCTCTAGGATAAAGCTTGGACAAGTGTAACAACTTCGATATAGGTTGTGGGTAGTACTTTTTGGGTAAAACCCATGTCTTGACGGTTGCATACAACAGCGCATTGTCCTTCAGCTGATTGTTTTTCAGAGATAGATAAAGATTAACCCCGAAAATTTAAGAAAGAATTTCTTTTTTAATTATAAAAGTTTTAAATAGATAACTATTATTAATAAAAAATAGTGCTCCTTTCACTGTTTTCGAATATTCTCTGAATAATAGGCACCAATTGAAGTTAAAGTTCGAGTAACTCTTTCTGAGAGTTTCTTTCCGCAAAATTCTCTAGTGGAATTGTAACGGCTGTTGCGAATTTAGTGAAAGTGTTAAGCGTTACCTTTTTAATCGTATTGATAGTTGGTGTATATAAATATAACAAATGCATGAGGAAATATACAAAGGCAAAACTTGAATTGGATTATTTATAACGACAAATTCATTAAAATGCGCGATGAGGCGCGCCTTGCCTATAAAGAGGTCAAACACTTTTAGGCTTTATTTAGAACCCATGAAGTATTTGTATGCAAATTTTTAATTTATTCTTTTTTTTAGTTTCTTTATATTACATAAATTAGTAAAGCAAACTTGTAGTTCTGTGAGGTTTTATTATTTTAAGATTTAAGTTATTAAATAATTTTCAAATTTTAAAGCAATTGCTAAAGTAAATTCGGTTTAATTTATTATTATTTATAACAATTAGAAGTGATATATATTATATAGTGCCATATAACTGCTCTTGTTATAACTTAACAAAATAAGTTTGTTTCAGTGAAGCAGCATGTATTATAATTTGATGCTACCGATGCATTAGTAAGGTATCGATCAAGTTTGTTATAATGAATAAATTTTGCTTAAATTATACATCAGCAATTTGGTATAAAGTTTTGTAATTAAAATTGGCAACAGTGCAGATTAAAAAAAATTTTTAATGGTTAAATAAATATAAATAAATATATTTCGTGAACTGTCGGGGGTTTCTGAGAATAATAGTTCAACAAGTGAAAGTAGGGAACCCATATGAGTACTATTTAATTAACGATAAAATTTGCTTTAAAAAAATAGGTATTGAATATACAATAGTTAATTAATTTGGAGGTGTCGTATTCTAGATTGCGAGTAATGTTTAAAGAGTCTCAGAGATGGAAATACTGGTAAATCAAGCTAATCATTACGTCGTATTCACGTGTACAAAGTAGCTGAGAATTTCTAAAAAGTGGTAGGAGTTTCTGACTTATAGTAAGTCTTGTTCTGTGAGACGCTAAAGGATTTTTCCAACTATTTGGCTAAGTTGTGTGTAAGGTAACGAAAGGCACTGACAATAGATGAAATTTTGGAAGACCGGACAGTTTTCTCGAAGTTTAAAGTTTTCTAGTGCCGTGTGGATAGGTTTATATTTCAATTTTATTTTTGTTGGGTATCTGACGATAGTCCGATGATTTTGATAAGTCTTACCTATATAATGTGAGTTGTTTAGAGTAACTAAAGTAGTACTCTTGCTTTCAGATATTATTATAACATTTTTGTTTTATCTTCAGAGTTTTAGGTAATATTGAGTTTAGGTAATAATTTGGCTATATTTTGTTTGGTTTTATTAGCTTTGACTTTAGAAAATTTAGTAATGGAAGATTCAATTTGAAATATGCTCAGTGGAGATACGATTTGATGTGACAACAAAGTTAAAATCTTGTTTAAGGGAGCATGGCAAGCCTATTTACTTACAAGTTAGAGTTACTTGTTAGAGGAAAGTCGGAAAGTGCCGGAAGGGTAGTAGATAAATAGTTCTGAGTTACTTTGTTAAGTTTTTGTTTGTATATATTATTTATGTATTATCCTGGTGAAGGAATCTCAAATGACAATGTATATAGAAGCTAAGTTTATGGAAATGCTGTACAGTATTGAATAAAAGTTTCCGGATACTTTTTGTCCTTTGTTTTCCTAGCCTCTTAAACATTGTGCAAAGTTGAAATATGAGTATATGATTGCTCAGTTATCAACGGCGCATACCTCAATTTACTTCATCCATCTGCAGCTGATTTTCAAGAAATCTGAAAAATTTAAATTGTGAAAAAACCAAATGTTTCATGTCTAATCTATACTCCCATGTGAAAAAAGAATGTTTGTTCTATAAGTTTATAAACTTATATTATTTCTGGGATTTTTTACCAGGTTCCAGCAGGAGCTCAAATTTGAAGAAAATTTTTGAGGTAAAGTGCATAACCGTGGTAAAGAAAGGTTTTTAGCATCGATGTTCGTGCATGTGAAGTGTTTTTGGATGCCAAAGAGGTCCTGTAACGTATTTGGGTCAAATCCTGAAAATCTGCAAAAACTGATTTTTTACGTCATCAAACTCCGAGCAGCAGTAGACATTGAGTCCTTGTAGATGGAAAAAATAAAGCATGAAATTTAATTTTTCTCACCTTTATTACCTTTATAACGTTGTTTCATTGTTCTATTACTGTTGATACGTTTTCAGTGACCCTTTTATCTCAGCTATGCCGAACAAGAAGATGCGCGGGGGGTTTTGGTGAATGTAAGTCTTTCAAAGGAATCAAGAGCAATTGAACGTTTATGAATGCTTCGATGAATTATACGGCAACAAGAGCTGCTTGAGATTTTAATTTGATTATTTTTCCAGTTTTTTAGCAATGGTTTATAAATCGTTTTTCAGTTTCTATCTAGAACAATTGTGAAAAATCAGTTGCACGGCGATAGTTTTCACGACATCGTCACAACATAGAAATCCAAGAAAATGAAAAGCTATAGTAATATTTCGAACTTTTGTACTGCATTGATGCTTCCTGAATTGCTGGATCCCTGCTAATTCGTCGGAAAACCGTTGTTTCATTAATATCCTTTGCACAATTGTCTCTGCCGTCATGAGTCAGAAGGTGAAGTCGTTGAAAAAGTGTCATCAGCGGCACAATAGCCTAAGATGGTTTCTAGGGTGATACGTGTCGAAGGATTCCATTTTTGCACTCAGATTTGAGCTATCCGCAAGGACTCAACGTCTACGGCTGCTTGGAGATTGATGACGCGAAAACCAGTTTTGCAGATTTTCAGGATTCGAGTCAAATCCTTTACAGGACCTCTTTGGCATCCAAAAACACTTCACATGCACGAACATTGATGCAGAAAATCTTTCTTTACCACGGTTATGTACGGTACCGCAAACATTTTCTTCAACTTTGAGCTCCTGCTGGGGCCTGGAAAAAATCCCAGAATCCAAGTTCAGAAACTTGTATAACAAACATTCCTCTTTACATGAGAGTATAGATTAGACATGGAAACATTTTATATGACCGTGGTTTTTTCCCAAATTAAATTTTTCAGATTTCTCGAAAATAAATTAGAGATGGATGAAGTCAATTGAGGTATGTTGCCGTTGATGACTGAGCAATCATATACTCATATTTCAACTTTGTATAATGTTTAAGGACTAGAAAAATAAGGACAAAATAGTGTCCGAAAACTTTTGTTCGATACTGTATAATAATAGGTGTATAAGTAAGTTCTCAGCGTTATTCTGCAAATTTAAAGTTTTATTTAAAAACAAACAAAAAAAGCTTAAGTATCAAAGTATTCTCCGTTGGCATCGATGACCGTTTGCCATCTTTCGGGTAGCTTGCGAAATCCCTGGTGATAGAGGATAAAAATAATAAAAATTTATTTTCTTAAGTTTTTTTTTAAGTTGAGTAGATGAAGTATATAGCAGAGATAGTTTTGCCTTTTTAAGAATATGGCAGATAAAAAATTTGTTCCAATTTTAGTAGTAGTTTTATAGCGATAACTTCTGTCTTCTGTTTTTTCTGAATTTAAAAAAAGCGAAATCGCACATAGTCACATAGCTTAGTGGGGTTAACGTTTATTTCCCATAAAGTCATGTAAAATGTTCGAAAGGGCTCTCGATATTAAAAATTAATGAACAAGTAGGTTACAATTTGAACTGTGTCAATTATTCCATGATTTATATTCGTTCAAGTAGAGTAAACAATTAAATTAAAATTCTCTTTATAAAATGCCTGTTAAAAAAATAGAAAATAACTAAAACGTAATATTGCCATTTGTAAACGAAAGTTTATAGGTAAGATAAGTGAGGCAAAAACAGTCCATCTTAATCAGAAATGTGACAGTTGTGTAGCGTGGTTGTGAACGGTAGGAACATATTGTTTTTTTTACACTGATGGTAAAAGAAACTATTTAAATGTCCTTAATTTGCAAAATAACCGTTTAAAGAAGATGTTAAGATTTAATTTGCCGTACATTTAAGATTTCGAATTATAAAACATTTAAAAAACATCCTGTCTGTAAAATTACAAAAATAATAAAGGTATAAATTTATAGAGCAAAATTTGTTATAAGCTTTAAGCTTAGCAAATAAAAACAAAGAATATATTAAATAACAGTATATTAAGTACATTAAGCTAAAAATTAAAAAATAGTAACTGCAGAAAACATAATCAGTTGGTAGATACTATAAAAGATGGAAAAATATTAAATTAGGTACTTAACATACATTAGATTATAGATTTGTAGAAGAAGAAAAAAAATAGAAGAAATATTTAAATAAATTCTAAAATTAAGAGATTCACACACTTTTACAAATGGTGCGTAATCAACAAATTTATATAATTTTGTGCTTTATGACAAATAATACTGTCAGTATTAATAACTCATTAAAATTTTAAATTTTTCAAATCATACATGCACTGCAAATAGTCGTTAGAGTCTGATACAAATTTTGCAGGTTCATCTTCGGTCAAGACTCATGATATATATAACATATATAATTGACTAAAATTAACGCGATTTATACTACTTACTAAACATTTATAAACTATTTTACAATTTTCCTTCCATACTCTTTCCTTATTCGTTATACTATGATAAACCATACATTATTGCAATATCACTAAAATGTTTAAATTATTTATAGTAATTCATTATTAATAATCAATATTTAGCATAGTTGTTCAATCGGCTCTGCACCATACTGTTTTCACAAATGATAAATTTTCCAAGATTTTCATTTGGTCAAGATTGATATGAAAACTACTATAATTTACAACATCTAGACAAAAAATTAAAGTTTTCCCTATAATTTCTTAGTAGCAACAAATCAGTACTGATACTCATAGAAAAATATTATGTCCAATATTAGCATAGTTTTAACGGTATGGAAGATAATTTTCCAAGATTTTATTTTAGTGCAACACATGTAAAAACGTGATCCAGAATTAAAGTTTCCTAGAATGTTTTAGTAGCTAAAACATCAATGATACTCATTGGGACAATCTAACCAGTTCTAGGTGGGATAATTTTGAGTTTTTACAACACATGTAAAATGAGTGATCCAAATTAAAATTTAGAATGTTTGACTAAAACACAAAATTTTGGGACAATCTAAATTTTATTGCTATTATTGTAATAAACAAACTTATCAATTACACATAGAACATTATTTCAGCCGAATACAACTCCACTAACATGCTACTATTCTTTTGTTGAAGCTTTTCATAATGTTCTTCCATAATCTCGGCTCTATTTTGCAATTTCACCGCTGATGTTTTCTTTTAGCTTTGTCATCATAGCAAGTTCTTTGACATGAGGTTTTTTGTTCAAATAGTCCCAGAGTCTAATGGACTTAGATTTCAAAACTGCGTCCAATTAATGTTACTCCTCTGCGAAACAGCACATTCAGGACATTTGGTTAGAAATAAAATGACTGTTTTACCTGCTGTGTGATATTGTTGAAAATGCATTTCGCTCAAGTTCAAATTGTTGATTTCCTTGAAAAAAATATTGTTTAGCATTTATAAAGTTACGGTTATAAAGTTGGCACTTCGTCTTCCAAAAAGCTTGAGCCACTTATTCTTCCAGCTTACAATACATACATTGTGAATGTATTGAGTACTTGCGTTGGCTCGTACAAGGGGTGATGGCTGTCGACAAAGGCGCGATGCTTGCCACATCGCCCCGCATCAGAGATGGTGCACGACGACCGGGCAGAGAGAAAGCGAACGTATGAGAGCCTTAGCCCCTAATTCTCAGTTTGCAGGCCGTGCCCCTACGCAGGGCGTTAGAGCCGTATCGCCACCGAATGTAATAGTATCGGGAAAGTTTGTTTAAATAAAAGTGGCAGGAAAAAAATTTACAATTTTGGTTTAATAAAAGAAAATGTAAATAAATAATACTAATAATATATTTTTCTTATACGCATATTAAAGAATTTAATTAAATGTGAAAATTATACCTTCTAAAACAAATCATAACAACTACAATAAGTTGAATGAACTAATATTGCTTAAGTAAGTGGATCATCAAAATTTGTAAAATTGTGAATGTTAATTTTTGATATCTGTCTAAATAAATGTGTATTTTTGGTCATTATTTGTCAAAATTAGCTTTTGCACAAAACGTAAAACGTTTGGACGGCACGCGCGACATCGAAAGGTTGTTGAGGGCAACCGTTAGGGTTTTCTTCAAAGAATTAATACTGTCATGTTCTCTTGTGCGTACAATGCTATCTAACATTGCCTTAATTTTACAAACCAAAGAATTAAAAGTAACTCTAAATGATAAGGCACGTTGCCGATTAGCCTAGTACAATTTTTTTACAGAATTTTTATTAACAGTCAAAGACTCGCTCTGGAATGCAGAAAATTCAAATGATTTACCACACCTTCTAAAACATTCTGTTGATACACAGCGCGCGGAGTTTTGAGCCTTTTTTCACAAAAATAATTATCGATCACATCGTCGTAACAGACTTTCCTCCAAATTATTACAAATGCTGGATGATGGTCTCTCTCAACTCCTAGACTAATTAAATTTTTTTCTTGTATGCCGTAATATACACTAAGATTTTTGTTGATGCATTTCTGTATATGAAAATTTTTTTTACCCTCTTACAAAATTTTTTACTGCCATTATTTGGGTATTAATTTAAAAACTTTTTATTTTCCCTCCTACCAATTTTTAAATTACCTGTGAGCAAACGCCCCGTAATTCTTGTACAAGCATCAAGGCCTAAGTCTTGTTTGATAGTGCAAAACATCTTCTGAGACATATTATTTTACTTATAAAGAAGATTTCGTTTAATTCGAGTACATGCAGTTTTAACCATTGGCTTGCTATGTCAACTCCAATCTTAATTAAAAAAAAACTTTACAAATACAAAATCCAAACTTTAAATTTGCTAATTCACAATCATAAGCAAGAGTAGGTTTGATATTAACAGATATACTAGGCATTACCAAGATCTTCTAATCAAAAAGATATTTTGTAGAATAGTAGCGAACTGCGTGCAAAAAGTCAATCTCTTTGTGAAATTTGGGAATGTGTTTTTAAAATCAATTAAGTTTTAGGTTTCCTCTAGAGATGTTGTAAGAAACTATTGGTTAATAAAAGTGTTTCATAAACAGTATTGTCTTAAAACAATCTTTCTTTTTTTGCGAGACGCTTGTAATATAAAAAAAGTGTACATAGTATTTTAACAACTAAGGGTATTATACATTACTCTAATACGATCTGATTTTAATATGGCTTTAAAACTGTTGTAGGTCATTTTAAAATAAGAATTTATCTAATAGAATCAATATTTAAAAAATGTATGGTACTTTAAATTTTAAAATATTTTATAATTATACCATAAAATTAATGCAGTGCGGAAAATTTAAATTAAATAAAATGAAACTTGAGGGACGCGTATTATGAAGACATGAAAGTACAAAACCATACTTAACAAACTTAAATATAAATAACTCAAAATCGCAAGATAGCTTTATCAGAAAAAATATTCCGTTTATATGCATGCATTTAACAAATCAGAGTCCGAATTAAATATTTATAAAGGGATTACAAAATAAAGGTGAACACAGCCAGCATTCGAACCCATGATGCAGTGGGCATCAACCTCAAAATGGAAGAAAATTCAATAAAAATAATGAAAATATTTAACAGTATGGAAATACGAGGAGGTAGAAAAAGTTAAAAGCTAAATTGAAAGACGTAAAAGGAGAAAATGAAAAACAAGTAAAAAGAAAAAGAAAAACAATTGTTGGAAAAGAAATAAGACAGAAAAACATTGTAATATATGAAATTGGGAATAAAATGAAGAAAAGACCTTAGGTATGATAAATAAAATTAAAATAATAACAGACGAAATAAAGTAACCCTCAACAAAAGGGATTTAAGTCAATATAAAGAGATTAGTAAAACAAGGAGAAGACAAAGAAAGGCAAATATTAATTAAGCAAAAAATCGAAAGAATAAAGATCAAAATCTTAAGAGCAGCTAAAAATTAAAGGAACAAACGGTGTTTTTAGTAAAGATCATTGTAGGTATACACATATAAGTAGTCACCTGAAATAAGCAAGAAATAGTGGTTACAAGGAAAATATGTATGGTAATAAACTATTTGTAAATAGAAAAACCCCAGGATATAAGATAGACAATAAAGGCTACATAGAAAACGTAGGAAATAAGAAAATATCTCCATAAAAACTAGACAAAGAACAGTCAACGAAAGATCGCAAGATAAAGAAATAGGAGAGAAATTAAGGAAAATACCTAGAACAGACAAAATTTTAAGTGCAATACCGAAAAACCCAAATAAAATGTAATAAAACAAAAACAAAAATAAATTTATAGTAATAGTAACAAAGAAAATAGTTAGAAGCAGTTAGAAATAACAAAGGAAATAGATGGCAATAACATACAAATTTTAAGTCTTAGTAAAACCAAAAAAAGGATTAAAGAACCATATATCTAACTAATGCAAACAGAGAAAAAAAGAAGTACGTATAATTGTAATGGAAGAAATAACATATATCAAGAAAATTAATTCAATAATAGAAGTAATCTCTATTAAATTAAAAGAAATAGGTAATATCACACAAATTTGTCAACTAGTAAAGGTTCTACTAAAGGAAGATATCTTAGAATTCTCTATAAAACTACAACGGGTACTGGATGATACAAAGAAAAAAATTGAAAACAATAATGTGAAACTGGAATAGTAAATTAGACAAAGGCTACAATAAAGAAATGGGCTGTACGGGAATCCATAGAGAAGAAACCATAAACAGGAATAGAATAACAATAGTACATTTTTGTAGAAGAGCTAACTTAATAATAGTAAATATACAAATATAAGCAAAGAGTTATAGACAAGTACACAATTTTTGTAGAAGAACGAAATGCTAGAAGTCTAATAGACTATTTAACGTATATGTTAGATTTAATAGAAATATTTCAAAAATTTTAAACAAAAAAAAATTGTTAAATGAAATTAAATAAAAAGAGAACATAGTGGATTGGCAAGCAATACACAAACTTAAGAATAATAAAAATAAATAATAATACAAAAAACAAACAAATGTAGAATTTCAAAGGCGAGAAAACAAAAACACAGAATGGATATTAAAAGTAAGATGAATGGCTTATAGGTAGTGTTGATAATATATGCTAGAAGAGTAAAAATAATAAAAAGGACGAAATGGTGGAGCGGTATAAAGAGGTTGGCAAAAGAAAACAAATAGATAAATAAGAGTATAGTAGGAAGAGAAAAACACTGAAAGAAGCCTTAAGAAAGTAGAAACAGAAATTTGTAAGCAGAAGGGATAACAAAAATCTCAGCGCGACAATAAAACAACTAAAAAAATAAATAAAAGCAATACAGAACAATTACAGACAAATAAAAACTAATGAAACAGAAATACTAGGAACCTAAAAGGAATATTATACAAACAAATATCAAATGTTAACTCGAGAGAAAACAAGCAAGGAAGAACAAATAAAATATCAACAAGAAATTAAGAGAGAAGAATGCAATTTATAAAAATTAAAACTGGAAAAATAAGTGGAGAAGGTGAATTAGTTTCAGAGATAATCAAATGGTTAGGGAAAAAGGAATAGAATAGATATGGATCATATGCAAAAAAGAACAAGAAAGGTCTAAGGAATAGAAAAACAATATATTAATACCAATATAAAAAAAGGAAAGAGGATTCAATATTAAAACTACAGTCCAATCTGTTTAACCCAAGCAAGATATAAAAAATTTGGAAAATAGAAAAATTTAGATGCGAAATTAGGAGAAAAACAGACAAGTGGTAACATTGAGAAAAATGGAAATAACTAACACCTTCTAAAAGCAATTAGAAGCACATATAGGATAGCTAGACCAAAAGTACAAATTACAGGGCAAAGATTACGATTATTTAAAATATGAACGGGAATAAAACAAAGGGACTTCTATGTATTATTATCGTAGACAAGATGATCAAACGTATTAAAGAAAAACATCAGTAGTTAAACATCCTAATAGGACACAGAAATCTAGAGTCAGTTAAATTGAATGTTCATTTATATATGGATAATGTGGTACTAATAGCAAATATTAAAAATAAAATGTAAAAGTTAGTAAACCCATGGAGGATAAAAATTGAGAATATGAAAATGAAAAAAAATATAAATAAAACATGTTATGATCGCAAATGGAAAACAAAAAGGCAAGAAAAAGAACAAAGACATTAAATGAAAAAATGCCATTCTAAAAAGAATAAAAATGTTTGGGAAGGATAATAACAGAGTATGGAAAATACCTGCCGGATTATCAAATAAAATAAGCAAATCAACAAAAACAAGAACGGTGTAATACCGCAAAGGAAACTTTCTACAGCGGTGTGGCGAATTAGCGAGAGGTGAAATACAAAATTCTGGTGTTTCAAGGATTCGCTCCGAGATTTTTTCCGAAGAGTCTTACTATGCCTTCATGAGCGCGTACACAAAAAATTATGAAGTTCTGAGAACTCGCTGATGTTGGAACTCTGGTGTTTCATGACTTCGCTGCGAGATTTTTTGCGAAGAACCTTATTATCCCTTCATAAACGTGTATTCAAAAACTTATGATGTTCTGAGAACTTGCTGATGTCAAAACTCTGGTGTTTCATGGGTTCGCTCCGAGATTTTTTGCAAAGAACCTTATCATCTCTACATAAAAGCGCATGCAAAAAATTATGAATGAATAATGTTCTTAGAACTCGCTGATGTTGAAACTCAAATGTTTCATGGGTTCGCTCCGAGTTCTTTTGCAAAAAAGCTTATTATCCCTTCATAAACGCACACACAAAAATTATGTCCTCACGGTTGACCCCTTGACCTTTGGCCGATTTAGCTGAAAATAAATAGCGAAGAAGGTATTGACCTAAGCTATATATATGTATGCCAAGTTTGAAGTAAATCCGATGATTATAACGGAAGTTATCGTGTCTCCAGACAGACAGACAGACACCATGTTAAAATCATTAACTTTCGCCTATAGCGTTCCGCTGTCGAAAGTTAATAAAGTATCTCAGGCAAATTATGTGAGACACAATTAAAAACGACATTACAGGTATAACAAAACAAGAATCAACGAGAATGGTATAAAACCATAAATGAAACTTTCGACATCGGTGTGGCTAATTAGTGAGAGGTGAAATAAACTAATGTTCCCTATGCTTCCCTGCTTTCGAATGAGGTATCACATGACATATGTTATGTGATGGAAAAAAGTTTGACCTCACCATTGACCCCTTGACCTTTGGCCGATTTAGCTGAAATTCAATAGCGCGGAAGGTATTGACCTAAGGTATATGTACGCCAAGTTTGAAATGAATCCGATGTTTATAACGGAAGTTATCGTGTCTCTAGAGAGACACACAGACAGACACCATGTTAAAATCATTAACTTTCGCCTATAGCGTTCCACTGTCGAAAGTTAATAATAGAAAGGATAAAAAGAAGCAATTAAATTAGTATGGCCATATAGTGAGAACGAAACCAGACAGAATTACAAAAGAAAAAGTAAAAATTGAAAAGCCAGTCGAAAAATAAAGGAGTAGACCATGAAGAAAGTGAATGGATGAAGTGAAATAGGTTTAGAAAAAGTCCTTAACAAGAAACAGAAGACGCGGAAAAAGTGGATACAAGACACGAATGCCTTTTCCGACGCCTAAAATGGCAATATGATTTGTGAAGAAGATTACCAACTTATATACAAACATTTTAAAACTTTTAAAATGACAAACCACGTTTTTGAGATCTTCTAATAATCTGCTAATGAATATTTAAACACTCATAACTTTCTATTTAAAATCGTTGTTTGGATACTGCAAATCACTGTTAAAATTAAATAAATAAAATTCCCTCTGCCACACAAATAGTCAGATCCTTTAAACCAAGAAATTAAAGAGAGTAAATGAACTCCAAGGTTTGTAAAGTTGAGGCCCCTAAACATTACGGCCTAATTTCAAAGCGCAACATTACATTTCCAGTTACAATCAGCCCTAATGATTTGTGCTGCCTGCCGGCAATTTACCTAAGCAATTAGAGCGGGAGCAGAAGCGAAACTAGCGCGGCACGTCCAATCAAAAGTTGCGCGAGTTCGCGCGTCTTTACTAATTTATTGCTTGCTTAAGTACTTACGCGAGCCGTTTAAGTTCGTCTGAGCTTCGCGCTGGGGCAGCTTGCAGAGCTTGGGCGCTCCAGTCCAGAAATATTTAAACAATGCCAAGAGCAGAAATGCAGCACGAACAGGTTGCCGGATCCGGAGCCGCGGCAACCTGTTGACAGGCTGGTTTCGTAACCGTGTAATTGATGGCTTCTATTGATCAGACCGGTCCCGGCCTAATGGGATAAACTCGCCCGCCAATTAACGTCTCCTTAAATTTTAAATCTAAGCAGAGTTGCGTGCCGGAAGATTTTCATCGGGGCTTACGAGGCGTGGGCATTAAATTTCAGAACTTGAATTACTTTGCTTTAAACCCAAAGTTTAGAGATAAGAAAAACGAATATATCTTAAAGTTCTAGTAGCTACGTTTGGTTATTCTGTAATATCTGGTTGAATCAAACCATTATGGTGCTAACATTAACAAAAATTACTTGTCCTATTATAAATCATGGAAATATTCTAACGAAGCTACGAGATGAGTTCTAAGGCCACCACATTTATTCTCAGCGGTGAGAGTAATTAGAAAGATGCGGTCAATGTTAAAAGACGCGGGAAATATTTCTGAATTTGAAATACAGATGGCAGTACGAAACAATGTAGACAGGTCAAATTACCACAATTGCAGTGAGTGTTGTTTTGTATAATTAAAATGGCGACGTTTAGTGCTTAAAAGCAACGTGTAATCATCCGGTTTCTCCTGTTGCGTGGTGAATGCCCAATTGAGTGAGACATGCGGTATCAATGTTAAAAATGTGAGTTTGTGGATGCAAAAGTTTAAAGAAGGTTAAGAGTTGTGTGACAATAAATAAAACCAGCCGGATCGAAACCATAACTGCGCGAGTGAAGCAAGTTGTTATGGAAGACCATAGATTAAGTGTACGTGATATTGCACCTAAACTTGACATTTCCATAGGATCTGTCGAGTCTATTTTTTATGAAAATGCGGAAAGTTTCTTCAAAGTGAATCCCACAAAAGTTAACTGGCGAATACAAGACTACGCAAGTGGCAATGTCTAGGACATTTTGACACGCGATGCCGCCATAAATGTCCGACCATGAAAAACACTCTCCATGACCGCTCATTTTCCAATAGTTTATGTTGCATCAGCAATTTTCCCATGGCAAAACACACCCCTAAAGAAGTGTTGTCAGCAGCCATGAAATAATGGTGACAACGTTGTAAAAAATATGTACGTCTAGACAAAGATTATGTTGAGAAGTAACAGAAGTTTTAACTTTCTTGAGTAAGTAGATTCTCAGAAGAAAAATTTGTAAACTATAGAACTTGAACGTACCTGGTACATACATATTGCATATTTTTGTGCTACAAATTGCTTGATGTCGTCTATCCGGTTATTTTTCCTTGAATTACACAATAAACATGACGAAGTTGTTGACAATAAAATTCACATGTCATGGTTATCTTCTTTTTAAGCTGTTAGTAGTAAATGATGATTTTTGTATTCCATCGAATGCATATCATTACCTTCTTTAAATGAACACCAGCTTTTGGATGAAAAACGTTTATTTATTATCGTGCATTGCTGTTCTTGACGTTGATATAAACGCAAAATTATGTCGATAAACTTAAAGGCAATAGAATCGCGTTATACCTGCAAATGATGCGAACGTAATATCTGAATTATCACTAAAGACAAAAGGTTATCTGCACCTATTAATTTATTTTGTTTTAAATGTTTGCCCTCGAAGATATTCTGTGCGTGCGGGTTATCACTGTCACCTAGCGACCGTGCTATTATTAAATGTTGATAATTAAGTGTACAAATATTATAAATGGCTTATACGCCCATTAACAAATAGTATAGAAGAAATAACATAAACAATTATGGAGATTAAACCCATCAATGTCGTCTATGCAAATGTCAACAAGCTCGTCTTATTCACAATTAATGCAAATATATCAAGGATACAGGCAATATGCAGCTATGAATAGCAGCCAGCCGCAAAGTACTATTCAAATGTCAAATGAATCTAGTCTATTTATGTAATCTGTCGACTTTGGGGTTGCTATCAGAAAGTCTACCATTAGCCTACCATTATATGATCGTATGGGACATTCTTTTGTGATGTGTCTGGTGGTTTGGGTTTCTCCGCAATCACAGAGAGGTTATGGTTGCTTGCCGCATTTGTGTAAAGAGTATGGACATCTGCCATGTTGGGTTCTGATTCTGTTAAACGTGGACCATGTTTTACGTGGCAAGTCGAAACCCTGTGACTTTTGAGTAATGCACGACATGTTATTGTTTTGTTGTGCAGTCCATTCTTGAGTTCATGCGTTCGTAAGTTCCACAGTCATCCTTGCCGTTTTTGTTGGTGGTCGTCTAGGCTGAAGTCGGTTATGGTTGGCATTTTCGATATCTTGATGGATGGGTAAAATTCTATTGTCTACGATCTTTTTATACTCGCTTATGAGAGCATTTATTTGACGCAGTTGAGGGGGTGGGATGTGGCTTAGGACTAGAAGCCATTGCGCGGGAGTTGATTTGATGACACCAGCAATCATTCTCATAGTGTTATTTAGCTGCGCGTCTATTTTCTGTACATGCAGGCTGTTTAACCAAACTGGAGCGCAGTATTCTGCAGTTGAAAAGCTAAAATCCAGAGCAGAAGAGCGCAGAGTGGAGGCCGATGCTACCTAAATTGTGCCACATAGCTTTTGAATTATATTGTTTCTTGTTCTTAGTTTTTTAGCAGTTCTCGTTAGATGCTCTCTGAAAAATAGTGTTCTATGAAGGGTTATGCCCAGGTATGTTGGTGTTTCATTATGGGTAAGTATGGTGTTTTCAAATCTAATGTTGAGTTCTCTTCTGGCGAGTTCATTATTTAGGTGAAAGCAAGCAACTTCTGTTTTGGTGGCATTAGATTGGAGTCTCTACTTGCGAACATATTTTCTCACTATTTCTAGATCGTATCGTTAGGGTCTCTTCTGACCGGTCGATAGAACTGCACTTTGTTGTAAGTACCCAGTCATCAGCGTAGCCAAACTTTCTTGATCTTGTTTCTGGTATGTCTGCAATATACAGGCTAAAGAGGAGTGGAGCAAGGACTGATCCTGTGGTAGACTGTTCTTTAGTTTCCTTGGGGAGCTAATGTCGGGTCTTATAGCCACTTGAAATAATCGTTTGTTTTGCGTGCTGTCTACCAGTCGGGCTGTTAGTTTGTAGGGGATTACACAAAGGAGTTTATATATCATGCTACGGTTTTAAGTTCTCTTTGAAATTCTGCCTCAATGTGAGTGGTAAGTGATAAAAACATGGTTTGTACAGCTTTCGTTTGGACGAAAGCCTGCTTGTTCAACCGGAATTGCTTTAAGCAATCTTGTGCTAATTTTGTCATAAATAAGCCGTTCTAGTAAGTTATAAATCACAGATAGCAGAGCTATTGGTCTGTAGCCCTTGGGGCTATCAGCTGGTTTACCTGATTTTAATGTAACGATTATCTTCGATCGTTTAAATTCTTTTGCCAGTTTGCATATCTGTAAAAAAGTGAGCCATCTAATTTAAGGTAGATATTGTTAAACTCTGAGGCTTTTCCCGGCTTGACATCCTTAAGAGCATTTGAAACTTCTTCGCAAGTGTAGCGGCGAGAATGTTCTGTTGCTGTGGTTAGAGCTTTTAGGATGTTAAATTCCCGTTTTACTTCAATTGTATGTTCCTTATCCTTTGGTGCTCGGAATGTCGCTACTATGTGTGAAGCAACGTCGTTTGGGCGGACAGTTTCCGCCTCCTAGTTTTCTTAACAGCGCCCACGCTTGTCTGCTCGATGTCTGGAAGTTCAGGCTTTCTACAGTTTCTGTCCACGGGGCAACAGCTTACACAGCAACTGCATTAATATAAGTGATTCGTCGCATGTTCCTTCAACACGCCATCTTTCGCTCTGGAAATATTGCATGGCTACCATATCTCCTAACCGTACCATTTGAATTTTTTCTTTGTGGGTATTTAAAAGGAATACGTGCATTGGTAAATTTTGCACACTAGGAATATACAAAAATTCATTTAGCTTAGAAACTGATAGACAACTTGCTGGAAAAAGTAATGTAAAACTTCAGGAAGCGGTTGCATAGGCGGTGAGATAGGATGGACACTATGTATCTGGCGTTATTTTCAAAACGTAACATTTTGATTGCGTAAAATGCCTTAATTTTGGATTAATAATTTTTTTATGTGATTTTTGATATTTTTAATTATTAATTGAAAAACACGCGATCTCTGCTGCATTACACAGACCAAATATATCTATTTCCATAGCACAACTATCTAACGACTTGTCTGAAAATCAACAATTCATTTCTACCCAAACATATCAATAAACAACCTGACAGTCCATATTTATTGAAACATTGGAAAATAACTTTTTGGTTGGGAAATATTTTAACTTTAAACACAAAGTTTCGGACTCAAGAATCAACCAAAGGGAGGGAAGTTTTTAATGCAATTCAAAGCTAATACATAATCTACTTAACAACAAGACAACCCACATATTGGCCGTCAGAAAAATTACGGGCCTAATGAATTTTTGTATTTCAGGGGAGTTTAGTTCAATCTTTTCTTGAATTCAATTTTAACAATGTAACAATCATATGGGTTATTGTAATTGGAGCATCTGTAAAAAATATAGATAGACAATTGAAACTTTGTACAAATCTACAAAACATTTGCCCATAACTATTTACATTTGTGAAATAACACATGGTTCCATTTTGAGCTCATTACCAAACAATGAATGAATAATGTGTTGATACATTCATTATTGAGATTCTCCCGTAATTCATGCACTTTGTTTTATTTATTAAGATTATTGAATTTTTTTTCCTTTTTCTTTATTAGCAATCGTAATTACAATAAACTCTATAGGCTAAGGGGTTGTCTTACGTGCTAAAGTACTCCACTCCACTAAAAAAATCTTCAGTCACCTAGTAGGTCTGCTGGTCAGTTCCTCTTTAATCTTCTTCCCATAGATACTTCAAGTAATGGTTGAAGTAGAGGATTCGTGTGATTTGCAATTCTGTTGTGGTGTTTTATATTGCTAGCTAAGACAACGTCCTTGACATATGGTACTAGTAAATCTTCATGTATCTATTGGTTCGTCATGTACCAAGGTGCATTGATCAACATTCAAAGTATTTTGGGCTGACATTGTTGAATTATGTCTACACTGAATTTGCTAGCACAGCCCCACAGTTCTATGCCATATCTCCATGTTAGTGCGATAAAAGTCCTATACACAAGAAGTTTATTTTCTGGGGACAATTTGGAGTATTTGCCCAGCAGCCAATATAATTCTTTGGTTTTGAGGTGTATTTGTTTTCTCTTTTTAATTATGTGATTTCTTCAAGTAAATCTAGAATCCAAGTGGAATCCTAGATATTTTGAACAGGAAGCTCTTGGTATTTCTGTGTTGTTTATGGAAAGAATAATTGAAAGAAATAAAGTATCATAGGCTGTAATAGTGCGTCTATGTAGATTTGATTGAAAATGTTGCTTCTAAGTCTAACTGGAAGTAACCTGCTATCATAACAGATAACTTCTTATACCAATCACTGTTTAGGTTTAAGCAAAACCTGGTTTTATCAAAAAAGACAATTGTATGCCATTCGTGTGTCTACAAATACCTTTCCATTGCTTATTATAATATTCAGTGCCCGTGTAAAAAAGTTAGTAGTTGCAAGAAAGGACCTCGTGCTGCGAGTAATCGATATCGAATAGAGAAAGCAGAGAATTGGTGTAATGATCGCACTGTGGTTTGTAATCGCAACTGCCACAAACCTCAGTTCTTACTAATCGCTAGTTCCATATACATGCTAAATTACTACTATAGCGATCAATTATTCAGCCTATTCCTTATAAAAGAACACTTTCTTTATGTGTATCTTATTCAAATTTGTTTGTATGGTAATAATGTACCTTTTCAAAGATGAGACATTCAAGTTACACATGTTAATCTGAATGGCTGAGAATACTTTTATGCCTATTTTACACGTGATATTTCTAAATTTTCAAACGATTTAACCATATTAAAGACAGGCAAAAACTGATAGTTCAACTTTAATCGTTTTCTGATTAAAGTAATATAAAAGTTTCAGCGCAATATAATCTCATTTTAATGGTTTTGAAATTTTAATAAATAGTAGTGTCCTTTCCTACTTTAAACATCAATAATGCCATTTCCATATAGCAGCAAGGCATATTTTAATTTCTTTTAGATAAAACTTGAATCAAATGAAAACTATATTTGATGTAAAAGACACTGTAGAAAACTTAACCAAAACCATACAAATGTCAGTATAGCAAGCAACGTTGAACACAAGAGAGACACGTGTTATAGAAAAAGGCTCTGCAATTAAACAAATAGCTAAAAAGGGCAGCTAGAATAAAATAGCAACTAGGAACGGTAACTTTTAAGAAAACTTAACAAATTACTCTACAAGCTTAAAAATGATAGGATACAATAACTTAAAGTATTAACTCCGACTGAAGCAACGTAAAATAAAATATTTACAATACTCAATGCCATATATAAAGAAATATGATAACAGCTTGCCAAGGACTAACCAGTAAAGAGATAAACATTTAACTACACTACCTTATTCTTTTCAAGAAATAAATAAATTACTTTTTGTGCTATATCAGGTAGCTATGCTACTCAAGAAAACCAACTAAAAGAAAGTTGAAGCAATAACAAAACAAAGAATTAACCAAAAAAGGCGCTGAATATGTCTTAGATACTATCCTTACAAATAGAAAGTCTTTATTTTGAAACCAGATAGAAACTTAATCAATGTCAAATTATTTCGCCTTATCAACCCATGTAATCTCAAGAGTATTAAGAAAAGTAACTTTAAAAAGGATAACACCAATAATGGATTAACATCACTCATGTCTACACTTTAATTTGAATGTATGAAGGAATATGAAACCACGAAGCAGATATGTCGAAGAGTAAATTAAATCATCCCAGATTTTAAAAACAAATAACATTTTTAGCTTTATATATATATATATATATATATATATATATATATATATATATCCCTCTATAAACAATAACGATAGCACATAAAATCCCCTAGCCGTCGGAAAAAACAAAAGGAACAGCCAAATTTGACGCAGAATCCAAATCCGCAATCACAAATTCAAGAAAACCAATGCAAGTGGCCTAAAAATAGCCCTTTCACATTTATATGCCAGTGGCTACATTTAAGTGGGGGAGAAAATAGGGTTTGCACTTCTTACAAGGCGCGAAGGCACACCCTCGAAAGCTTTATCATCTTACGAATAGAAGCATATCTTAACAAGGCGGCGGAGCGGCCTTTACGTTATAGTTTTCTATTAAATTAATTTAAAAAAAACAAGGTTACCTTGCGGCCTTGTCTCTTATGGACACATAAGCACAGCACATAAAATCCCTTAGCCGCCAGCTTCTTCTGGAAAGACCAAAAGGGGCAGCCAAATTTGACCTAGAATCCGAATCCGCAATTTAAGAAAACAAGTGCAAGTGCCCTAAAAATAGCCCATTTGTACAATGGACAACAATTATACCCGAACAAATCAGCGCAAAAAGCGCGCTTTCCTGCAGTGGCCGGTTGGTCGAGTTGGTAGAGCGTTTGGTTCGGAATACGAGGTTCGCGGCTTCAATCCCTTTGGTGGTTGCTCTTTTTGCAGTCTTTTGGAATGGAAATTGAAAAAATTACAATAATTTATAAATTGGTGCATAGTACCAATTTATATATATGTACATATATCGCAGATTTGTTAGAAACCACTCAAACAATAATTGCTACATTAGTGCCACGTTAAATTCTTTTGTTGGATTTAAAATTTAAAAGATTCTTTACACCAATTCGAAGAACGGTTAAAACGAAACTAAACCTATTCACATCACAACATATTAAATCTCTCAAGACATATGAAATATTGCTATGTGCCACTACTAGTAGAGTAAATACAAGAATAATACAGAGATATTAAAATAAGTTACTCAGAACAATAGTAAACGCACCATGATATGTAAACAACACACTGCTACATACTGATTTAAATATATCACACACCCTAATCAACTTATAATCACTTTGTTTGAAGATGAAGTTTAACTAAGAGGAGCCAAAAAGATTAAGTTAGTCAACCTTACAAACTACAAAGTAAAAGGATAAAATAGTGATAAATAAGTAAAGAAAAAGGACACGCCCCAAATAATTGATGCTTCTGCAATCAGTACTTGAATTATTCTTAGGAAACAGTAGTACCCTATTGATTCAATTAAATTATTATGAATTGAAAAATTTAAACAGTCTTCTTCAACTCGATACTCTTTGAAACAAGGAAACCATTTTTGTGTTACACTTTTTTCGATGGCATTTTTATAACCAGATGGTTATCGTTAACTGTTCTATGTCAACCGTTTAAAAGTTGTAATTTTGAGTTTCTAAAATCAGAATAAATTCATTGAGATTTAAAATTCTAAATAAATACGTTTATAATACACAAATGTCGCATAATTACTTTTTAAATGTAAAATAAATAACGTAGAACTAAAGTTTTACTTGCATAAAGGTGGAGCATGAGTCTCTCTATAAGAGAAACTATCTTAAATGCAAATTTTAAAATCTTACTATGCTACTAACTAATAGTGACAATTTGTTTAAACAAACAATAAGTAAATTGACTGATTTTAGTAAAATAACATATAGGGATGATTCTCTAGTGAGGTACTTGCGCTTAATTATACTTAATCTAAGATAGTGGACATATGTAGATTATAATATTACAAGAATGAAAATTTACGTTATAAGTTTTTATTATCTAGAAGATTCATTGCTAACAAGTTTGGGTAGTATTTAAGCGAAGGTGATTTCACTATTAAAATTTACTTTCTCTTTACAGTTTTACATGTAAATCATGGTGTAGTGTTTTATTTTTCTTGTAGCATGGAACGTTTGTTATGATTCTTAGTCTTTGTGACTGGAAGAATTACACCATTTTCAAGTGTGAGTTACTCGCTGTGTCTCATAGCTGTATAACGTATGTCTATACGGGGTTTAAAATTACTTGTTGTTCAGGGTTAGTTTTGAATATCTTCCAATTAATCACTGCAGTTTGGTAAATTTTTAGCCCCATTGTTTGCGCTTAGTAAACGTTAACTTCCTATCCAGATGGATCCCTAGATACTTTGCGCCGTCTGAATGAGGCAGCTGCACATTGTTCAGAGTTACATACCGAAACGTGTTACTTCTAAGAATGAAGGTAACATAGTCATTGGCTTAACCAGCCTTATTATGAATTTAAGGCGGGTTGAGGGTTTTCTGATGCAGTCGCTGCGTTTTCGTAGAGATATAATATAGCCGTTTCATCCGCAAATGTTGCCATCATGGTGTGATGTGTACAGCAAGTACACGATAGGGTCCAGCACGGTTACTTGAAGAAGCTCAGAGCTTAAGGCGGAAGGAAATTGTCTGACAAGTAAGATTTGAATAGCTGATAATACATATGTGGAAAGTTTTGTTTGATCTTCAGGAGTAATCTCGTATACCATATTTGGTCAAAAGTGTAGGTTATGTCTAGGAAGACTGCAGAAGAGTTTTGTTTTGTTTAGACTACTTGGTTAATTTTATTTATGATTTTTTGTACTTATTTATCGGTGGTATGTCTACCTTTGAAAACAATTTGTTGGTCTGAAATCAGCTCATGTACTTTGGAGAGGCAGGCGTGTAAATAACCGTGCCCTCGTGGTGCGGTGTGGGGAACTAAGTACGGCTCGCTTTGAAAAGTAAAACGCTGAAGCCCAAATCGTCCCTTAAACGGCCGACGCGAAAGCGGATAGGGGCGGCTACCGATATCAACCGATGAGTAATTGCCAAATCGCTCCTTTGTAATCGGCTTCGGCTTCGGCGGCGTTGGTTTTACGGTGGCCACCTTGCTGCGATGTCTTCGTGCCTGGAACACGACCGCACTGGCCGGGATGCGATGCGAAAGTCTTGCGGAGTGGTTAAATGTGGGTAAAATAAACACGACCGAATTGGCCGGGATGCGATGCGAAAGTCTTGCGGGGTGGTTAAATGTGGGTAAAATAAACACGACCGAATTGGCCGGGATGCGATGCGAAAGTCTTGCGGGTGGTTAAATGTGGGTAATAACACCGAATTGGCCGCGTTGCGGATCGAGTATGTCGCCGGGTTGGTAAACACGACCGATGGCTTGCGGATCGAATATCTTGTGGGTTGGCGAAATCTTAATTCGACAGCATTTTTCGTCTCAAAGGGTGCCACCGACGGCGTATACAGACTCTCCGGCTGATCAAAAACCCATATGCCGTTTTGTGTGCGATAGCAAAACGTGGCGGCAGATATCAAAGCCACCAGCATGCCGCCACGATACACAAGCGGTTCAAGAGCGAAAAGGCGCCACACCATACTTCAAGTAGTGCTTTCAGTCTCTTGAGTAGAAACTTTTTACATATCTTTGCTGCTACTAGCAATGAACTAATGGAATAGTAGGAATCTACTTTTTCAGGTGATTCTTCTGGCTTCAGCATAAAGATAATTTGAGCTACCTTTTAATGTAATTAAATCGTAAAATATAGCCAATTGTATATATAATCCTTTAGTGGAGGGTTGATAGTCTATTCATAATTATACTTTAAATGACTTTTTTGTATTTGCCTAATCGTTCTAGATTAATTTAGATTTATCCATGGACTAGGCGGTACCATTTAGACGACGGGCAGCTGGGTGATAATTAAGTGGGTAATGATTAATTGGGCGAACGTCATTTAAGTGAGCTTAGCCGAGACATTATTCGATGGAGCTTTTTTTCTTAATATTCATCAAGTATATAAAAATATAGTCAAGATTTACGAGTTATTAGTTGCATTTTGTAAACTAAGATATAAAAAGTATTTTGACTCAATTAAAAAACTAAAATTAATCCATAGTTAATGGCTTAAATGGCATACCTCGAATATAATTTTCCATATATTAAATTTTTTTATTTTTTTTAGATTGTCTAAATAACTTCCCCAATTAATCATCATTCGTTTGGATATCGCCCAGTTGTGATTCGCCTAATTGCAAAAATTACCGTGCATATAACTTTCTAATACTTTAAGCTATTTAGTGAAGGTCATAAAATTTAAAATTCGGATTTAATAGTAAATTTAGAAACTATAGATGAAATATGTTACCATCGAGTGTGTAAATCATTCAATGCTCCTGTATTTTTCTCAACAGTTGTACCAGTTTATTTCCAAAACGCTTTTAGATACTAAAAAATATAATTATTTTTTGCACTAGTACAATTTCAAGTCTGTTCATGTCTTTTAAAGGTATTTGCGCACCTACGAGGAAGCAAGCGTTAACGGTTGCCACTCGTAGTCAGCCAATTGCTGTGAAATTACTCTCATTGCGAAATCGAACGCGTCAACAGTAATGCCAATTGAAGCTCCCGGGACCGCGTGAACTGCTATTGTCGCGTTCTTGCTTCGAATTGGTAAAAGCATTTTTGACCTCGTTGATCCATGTTACAAGAGCACTGCCCTTTTTGTTCTTTTTAATAGCTTGTTGAGCATTGTAACACTCGCGTAGCATTCTATAAAAATTATTTATGCTTAGGCAATTGTTTTACTATTCAGGCTTTGTATAAATTGGAATTGCTAGCTCTTTTCTATACCAGATTGGTATCGTATGGCCTAACACTAACTCACACCTCAAACACACATTTTACTAGATCGATTAATACCTAGTACTTACGCAGCCATTTTAACAAAATTTTTGATGCTTGTTTTTCTTCAGGGACAAATAGAAAGTTTAAATCTTTTAAAATTTCATTATTTACGAAATGTAAACATTGTAAAACAACTTTTATAAATGTCTTTTACCGGGTAAACCTCATGTGAAGTGCTCAGTGTGTAGCAGCAACTATATGTTGATAGCATGATAATTGGCTTGGAATCGAAGTTTACCATTATTTTTGGGTATCGTGGCCTCTTAAAAGGTTAACTACTACCAGTTGTATCATAAAATTGAATTCAGTTTTTGCCTACTTCAATGGGCGAGAAGTGGCGTGGTTTTCCACAATATGGCAACCTTAGCGGCCTCAACTTAGTTTTAATGTAATGATGTACATTGAACATTAATTTACCAATTATCATCTACTTTAACAATCCGCTGATTTGTCAAGCATATTAAACGAGAAATTCTCGCTTATATTTTAAGAATGGGAATAGCAACACAGAAGGGAAGAAGCGCCGAAGTAATTTCAATATACCGGGGTGCCGTTAAAAAGCAGGTGATTTATATCCCTTTATTAAGCCACCGCCGTTTATTACTTCCAATTCCGGAGACAATTAGGTGGAAATTTAATTTGGGCGACGACTCTGTTTTATATAAACTCGTTCAGATAAATTTGTCGTATTTTATTTTTGTAAAGTAGTTGTAATAATAAATTTGCAACTGCATTAATCTCTGGGAGTCGCTATAAGAGGTGCGTTTAAGTTCTTAGGTTTTCAAACATTTTTTCTTAGCTGTGAGAGTATGTAGAAAGATGCAGTTAATTTTAGAAGAGAGAAATATTTCTAAATTTGTAATATAAATGACAACGCCGTATAATGTACATAGGTCAAATTACCGCTATTGTAGTGAGTTTTGTTTTGTGTACTTTAAATAATTGAGTGACACATGCGAAGAAGGCGTGATGGATATTAAAAATGTGTGTTCGTGGGTGCGAAAGTTTAAAGATAGTCAAGAGTTGTGTGACAGTGAACCGAAGCAGCCTTGGTCACGAACCCATCGGATCGAAACTAGGATTGCGCGAGTGGAGCAAATTGTTACGGAAGACCGTTGATCAGGTGTAATATCGCCTCTAAACTTGGCATTTTCTTAGGATCTGTGAAGTCAATTTTGAATTATGACCTGAAAATGCGGAAAGTCTCTACAACTCTAGTTATTTATAATATAACGAGGAGTTGCTTGCAAAAAGGTATTTTTGGTGTCTTAGAATGACAATTTTTCACCCGCCTTCCATCAAATTTTTGCAAGGTGGGAACGTGGAGCAAGTTATTTACAAATGATAACAGTGGGGTAAGTCGGAGCGATGACCTTACGAAAGTAAGATATGCAAAACGATCCTGAAGATAGGCAACCAAACGTACGATCAGATCTCAGTCACGTCACATTTCATATAAGCTGTCTTTGTCTACTTTCTGTTTAAATGTATAGTAGATTTATGTTGCAGTAGCACAGTTCATTTCGCTTCTGGTACTTGACTTTTCTTGGCTGCTTCGCTGGGTACTACTTATACCCCCGACACCTATTGTACACTGTTTTAGTAGCACTGAAACTATCTGGTATGCATTGAAAATATCTCTGAACGCGTACAAATGGGAATTCTGGCATCATGTTCGCCGCTCGACTATGACGGGGCAGCAGCGTACGTCTAAGGCGACAGTGCTCATAGAGAGAGAGTGTTCGGAAATTTGTTACACAGCCGCCTACGTAAGAATGATTCATCTCAGATCATTCTCCCTCGACGATGGTTTATGGAAGTATATGCAGTCTTAACTTTTCTTGTACCGCGACGTCATACAAAAGTAACAGTCCACGGTCTTCGGTGGGATTACCGGTTTCTGGGAATGATGGTTGCAAACTAGGATGTCGATGCCAGAATCTCAAAACAGCTCTTTTATCACGTTTCTAACTATTCTTCAGTCAAGGCCGTCCAATCCATACGTAAGATTTGGTGTTTTCAGGATCTAAATAATTTCGTTCAACAGTTGACCACATAGCTTCGTCAATATTTCCTACAATATGCAATAAGTCTGTTTGTTTTGTGACGATTTTTTGGTCACAGGATAATAGATATTTTACTGTCGTGGCGCAATTTTTTACCGATTTCTGAGCGCTGTTTTCTCGCTTAAAATGCACTAGCGATTCCTCTGGGCATCTTCAAATCCCGCACTATACAATATGCCAGTGCATTCTTGCCAATACAGTGAATATGTGTTGTACCCTTCTTGTGACATCACAACGTAGTCGTCCATTTCCATTTACTGATTCCATGAAATCTTCGTCTACAACTACGACGGACTTTTTCAGAAGAAACTCTTCTAAACATTAAGTTATTGCTTTGACTTTGTCTTCGTTCGCGATTTTGGGGTTCCTGAGTCCAACCCCTAACCCCCAGCTCTACGGTGATTTGGCGTGAAAGGTGGTGGGCCTACGGTAGGCCGCCCTCGTACCGCCTTACGGGAGGATTAGAATCTTCGGGTGCTTTCGACGGGCGCTTTTGTCTAATTCATAGTTATATAGGACACGGGTGACTGAGTTTTCGTATCCCTGAACGCTGGAAAAGAGCCTCTGAGCGCTCTAGGAGGTGAACTCCTGGATGGTTGGCACGTTGGCATCGCAGTGGATAAGTTACTGTCCCGTGTGCTTTCACTTTTATATTTTTGAGTACAAGGTCTATCCGGAAAGTAATGCGCCAATTTTTGTTTTAAGAAATGTATTGAACCGATTCGTACAATTACTTAATATTCTTCGAAATACATCCCTCCTGCTTCAGCGCACTTGTGTAACCTTTAGTAACTTCGTCGTAGCCTCCTTGATGTTCTCCAGGGTACCCAAATGCTGTCTTTGAGGGCTATTAATCTTCGGGGACAAAAAGAAGTTGGGCGGGGCCACTTCAGGACTGTAGGGCGGCTGGGGGAGCGTTGAGATGCCGGCCTTGGTCAGGTAATCGGTCGTTACAAAGGCGGTGTGGCTGGGAGCATTGTCATGGTGCAGCTTTCAGAAATTCTTGATCTCACTTTTGGCGCGGTTGACCCGTTGCTTTAGCCTTTTCAGTACTTCGACGTAGAATTTGGCGTTGACTGTTTGGACAAGTGGAACGAATTCAAAATGGACCACTCCCTTGGAATAAAAACCCAATGAGCATAGCTTTGACCTTCTATTTGCCCATTCTGCCTTTTTTGAGCGTGAGGACGACGTAGTGCGACACTCTGCGCTCTGCCGTTTTTGTTTCCGGGTCGTATTCGAAGATCCAAGATTCGTCACCAGTTATCACATTGTCTAAGAAATTCGGATCGTCCTCACAACACTGCAACAATTCTTGACACACTTCCACTCGATTGTTCTTTTGGTTATCGGTGAGCACTCTCGGGATAACTTTGGAGGACACCTTCCACATTTGAAAGTTTTTCGTCACAATCTCGTGCACATTGGTTTTCGGAATGTCAAGTATTTCTGACATTAGGCGGACACTTATACTTCGATCAGAGTTCAACAATTAGCGCGCTTTGTCAACCGAACTTCCATCTCGCGACATTGAGGGGTGACCTGGTCGTTGTTCGTCGGCGATCTCCTCATAACTCTCCTTGAACATTTTATGCCACCTTTTGTACTGTGAATATGACATGCAGTACTCATCAAACGCCTTTTGAAGAAACTCAAAAATCTGTGACGGCGTCTTTTCAAATTTGAAACAAAACTTTATCGCGTATCGCTGCTCGAGAGTTTGTTTCATCTTAATTTCGACAGAGAGCTCACACAAGGGTTCACTGAAATAGGCACTGTGACGCTCCAGGAGCTTGGAGCTGACTGGCGCGGGTCGCGCTGTGTTTCCAAGATTCCCCCCTACCCTTCCGTGCACGCGGTTACGCTGTGCGACGGATAGTCGCGACAGAAAAAAATAGGGTGCATTACTTTACGGACACACCTTCTATATGGGAGAGATAGTAGTGGGTAGAGGCTATTGTTAACGTCACCGGGTTCAGAGTCGTTTCTAGTAACATCGTGGCAGTTGCTAAGGTTACTCGCCTTTTCACTAAGTGATGATCTGTTTTTTGCCTCTTAAGACCAGTGAACCGAAATTTGGGCAAACTGAATCCGTTATCCCAGTTAAAATTATTTTTATATCTATAAATTTCCATCGCCTCTCTGTATAGACTGGAGTAACAGTTCTTACAATTAGACAAAATATATTTTATGCAGACTCCATCTTGTGGTCAGGATTTTACCTAACATATTCAGTAACAGCTTATTTTCTGGTTTTATGGAGGCGTAAATATCGTTGGTATTTTTTATTTCTGGTGATAATCCGTAGTCCCAACATAAACTGGATGGTATACAGTATATTCCTAGTGTATTCTGTAGGTTTCTTGTGTCCTTGGTTGGTCGAAGCAAGTCCCGTATTTGCTTGGTAGTAGTGTAGATGTTATCTACATTGTGTTTATTTAGAATTATTTTTATCTGGTCCGAATTCGGTTATGGTTTGCGTGTGCATCTATTAGGTATCAAAAAGTTTGTGTCTTCTACGAAATAGTTCGGAACAATCGAAGATTATGTGTGAGGTTGTTTTCTTCTTTTTATTACAAAAGCTACAGAGTGCATCACTTCTGAGTATACCAATTTTGTATGGATATTTTTTCGGTAATAGCCTCTTAGTCTTACTATCTGTCCTACTACCTGTCTTATCTGTACACGTCCTAAGTGAACGATGTCTGATGTTAGCCTGCTAGAAGGTTTTCTAATTAATTCTTTCTCCGGTATCTACCCTTGAGTAGCGAGAAGAATGTTGTTTTTTTCGCCCACGCCATTTTTGTTCAAATACTACTTTTGAGTATACAAAATACAAATTCAGATTCTATAAATGAAGTATAAACTCTGCTTTTAGCAAAGGTATTTGTTTTTCGTTGCCTACCACATCAGTGTAATCTGGAACCTATATGAGTTAAACCTTTTTCTTCTTAGATAAGGTTTCTAGATTAAATAAGCATTCCTTCGTCAGTTTGGGGCTTATACTAGGTGATTTCAGTGCTTTCAAGGCTGTTTAGCTATTTGTCAGAATTCTGATGCGCTTTTGAGTATGACCACGTCTTGTTTTATGTATACAGTGTATCCATTCATAAATCTAAATACGTCTAGAAAGGCAATCCCACCGTTTGATTACAGTTCTATGGTAAACTGAATATATATTAAAGTATCTAAGAAATTAAGATAGTGTGTTTCTGACATGCTTCCATGTGACAAATGTGTCATCAACGTTTTTTAGCCATATCGCGGGTTTTAAAGGTGCTGTATTGAAGGCGATCTCTTCAAATTTCTCCATGCAGTAGTTAGCGATTAGATACTCCGCTTTTTTGTTTATAATACACGCCTTTCCAAACAAAGTAACTGGACATAAGGTACTCTCCAAAAAGCTGCAAGATGTCATTAGAAAAAATTGCTTTAGATGGTTTAGGCAATTTTTAATCGGAACAGGGACATATCAAAACTGACCTCCTGTAGCTAGATGTCTTTGAAGTAGTGATTGACAAAATATATATGATTCGAACAATGTTTATTACTGTAAATCATCACACTTTATTGATTTATACTTGATAAATTTAAATTAATTAAAGATACAACGATTATGTTCCTGATAACCGACTCGACTTCCATAAATGACTTGAAGAAAGTTTATTGCTGTTTCATGGCGGTTAATTAAATTCCACGTCTATCGCCCGTCTTGTTTGTACTTGTCTAATTTAGACTATGCAACCAATGACAATTCACCCACGCCGTTCGCTTAACGGAAGCTATATTACTTATGGAAACGGAATATACAATATCAAGATTACACTGTCTGCGGTTAATTAAAACTGTAGAATTGCGGAATCATCTCAGGGAAGCCGGGCTGTAGGCGTAAAATACTAATTTCGATTTACACGCCTTTGGAATTGCGCAATCAATCCGATGTTTGCCAAAAAAAAGCTTTTAGCCTTCAGCTCCTTTGGGAAGGGAAGTTAAATGCCGGTCCTAAGCTTAATTTGGGAATTAAGTGTATTAAACGTTAATTTGATTGCTTTCTAAGAGGTACATTTAAATCTTCTTAAACGAGAATAAATTATGATAAATAGTTATATCTGTTATTAAAAAATTTGAATGCTATATTTATAACGTCTTCTTGTATTATGCAATAATTCATGCATACAAATAAATAATTTGTCTTTCAGACGACCATTATAAATTAAAAACGAACTAACTAGAATCCTACGATAAAAAATTACTTTTTAAATAAAGGAAACTTTGAAAACTTCAATAAAATATTGTGTTCATACATATTCCTAGAGTTTAAGCAAATTTAGAATTACAAAGTATCT
The DNA here is from genome assembly GCA_036346155.1 of Sinelater perroti. Classification (NCBI taxonomy): domain Eukaryota; kingdom Metazoa; phylum Arthropoda; class Insecta; order Coleoptera; family Elateridae; genus Sinelater; species Sinelater perroti. Next base: position 1,133,827 of record JARFIY010000077.1, read on the forward strand.
AAGTTTACTTATATAAACTTAGTAATGCTGTATGAAGAACTAAAAAGAAAATAAATTCTAAAATTTAGGGCTAGTAACAGCTCTGCCAGTCTGTTCCACGATTCATTAGGCTTTAGGATTTATAGAAATAAATGTATATTAGATTACTACTACTTTGCCATTTTAAAGTTTATTTTGCTTTGCAATGTAATTAAATTTTATAATCTACTTTGCTTTGTAATCGTCAATGTGGTTGCGTGATTGAAGGCGAGCTGCGTTGCGAACGGACCCGGGATACCTGGCAGGTGGCCTACTCATTCACTAAAAATAATTGAGTACCTGCGTTCATTCGAACAAGGGTAATAATGGCGGAGATCAGAGATGGTGTGCGACGACTGGGCAGAAAAAGCGTCAACCTCTCAATTTGCAGGCCGAGCTCCCACAAAATTATTATTATTATTGTTTCACTTATTTACTGAAAGATTTTAGAGTCTTTATCTGATTTGATAAACTTTTTACCATTATATTTCTTGTTATAATTAGTCAATATCCGATTTTCCACCGAAAACCTGTCATAGATCGATTATATTCGATCATATCCTTAATATTATGAAGCAGAACCTTCAGTAAATAATTATTCTTTATTTAAAAGCTTTGCCTTATTTACTTTCAAATTCCTTTTCTTTCTTGGTTTGGATTCCATGCGATGCCGTTGTCTATGTCTGTGTATCCAAGTATTTTAAAGTCATCGGATTGTTGCACAATTAAATTTTAATTTGATACATTAATATCAGCAAAATTATTTATATGCGCATAAGTTTATTTGTGCAACGCTGTAACTGAACTAAATTTGTACTTTCTGTAAATTCAAAATGAGTTAGCAGAGGTATAAATAAATTTTATTATAATTGTCTTCCAGAAAATATATTTTAAAAATCAGACATTTACATCATTATCTTTGATTTGCGAAAGAACGATCGCACACTTTTATTGATTTGAATCTTATATGGCTACGAGTTCAAAGAAGAAATATGATGACAGCTTACACCTTACTGCATTAGCTTTAAAACAGTTTTAATTTTTTATTGCTTTTTTCTGCAATATTTTTTATTGGGATTTTATTATTTCATGCAACAAATTCGAAATATTTTGTTATTCAACTAATTAACGTATTGTCTTCATGTTCAGGATTTATTTTTATTTTTAGTTATCAGAAAATGGGTCATTTTTGGTGAATAGGGGGAATGGGTTAGAAATTTTCAAATAATGGTAGCTTATTTCTTCAAACTTTATTGACTACTAATTTAATCAACAACAAATTAAACTTAGCTGCATATAACAAAAAACAACTTTCTGCATCTAATTTAAAATTGTTTTGCAATATTAAGTTAAAATCAACTGTTGCTACAACATAATTGAGTTACTGTTCTAAAAATTATATATTGTTAAAGTGAAACTAGCTTAGATCCTTGTTTTAGATTGATTTTCAAGAAATGTTATTCGGTTAGTTTAAAGCAAAAGCTCGTAACGTGCTTTTGCTTATTCTTGCAAGAAATCTACTGCTTTTAGGTCTATCTAAAGCTTTAACGCGATGAAAAAATATTTGCTGAATTTACAATGCTGTAAATGTACAGTTTATGGTAAAAATGATGCAATTATGTGCAGATAGTGATATATATTTCTAAATATTGCTTATAATATTTTATTTTACAAAATATTACTTAAAAAAATTTCTTGTGGCAAGGCGACAAAGAGGTGGGTAGGTTTCGTTTTGATATAATTCAAAGAATTCAATATACAGCACTGCTTGTTGAAATTTCCAAACAAAAAAGTCAATTTACGATTGGTATTTTACAAATTTATTAAATATTATAAGGCAATTAAATGAGTTAAATTTACAAGGATGAATTTATTTAATAAGGTATGACATCATCAGGTGCTTTTATGACCGCTTCTATTCTTCTTGGTGTAGAGTCAAATTATAAACGAATGATGTGTTAATGGACTGCATTTTGTTTATTTTCGACAGGCGTCAATAATTTATCCAGATTATTTGAAGGTTGTGTATATAGCTGAAGGGCCAGGTGATTGAACAGGCTATGGAAGAGTTCCACTCTGTTTTGTTAAAGAAAGTTTAATATACATTTGGTCGTTTATTATCTTGTTGAAAAGTTGTTTGGGGAAAAAAGTACCATGGGGTATAAGACCTAGTCAATGTAGGTCTGGCTGATAATGTCCTCCCTAACTCTGAGTATAGGTAAAGCTGCTGTCATAACCGATAAGAACCCCTACCACAATATCAATAATAGCGTTGGATGCATCGTAAGAATGCAATCTTATTTCTTCTTTTCTCCGTATTTACGGCTATAGATTGTATGCTAATTAAGGCCTTTCGTTGCCTGTTGTAACCTTGTGGCTTCTGCAGAAGAGTCATTTGTAATAGAAAGAAAGTGTACTGTTAACACAACTGAAACAGTTACTGAAACAGAAAAGATAGACCACCTGTATAGTGTAATAGCACGCCGTTTTGGTTTCTAATCGAAAATCTGCTGGTTGTCCTACATACTGCTTCAGATACCAGTCTTTGCAAATGAGTACCTTCTTCGACTCACTAATTTCATATTTACGACGCATTACTGTTATAGCGACCACCTCGTTAGCCTATTTGTTGTAAGGTGGGGGAGGCACTCCCCTTCATGGAGTCCAATTCGCTAACTTGTTGAAAATATGCGCTTGGCCGACGACGAGGCATTCTTACACTGTGCCAAACCTGAATGTTTGAGAGCAAATTTATGTTTATTTTCCCATACCTCATATCTAAGACGTGATATAAGCAAATCTCGGAGAGACATTCCTAAAACCTGTTATCAAACTTCAATTGTTTTTTATAGTATAATTAATTTAATATAGATGGTGTGTCGACCTTTCGCCCTTGGACCATCTGTGTGTTGGTCTGTGATGTGGGTGACCTATGATATTTGCCGGAGGGCGTTTTGCTGTCGCAAACCGAAACTGCAGAGGGCGCCTTTTCTCGGTGTGCGAGTCTGCATGCGCCATCGCCCATATATTGAAAAATTATTACAACAATTGCTGTTGTGAACTGTGCTGTTCCGCCGCAAAACTTTGTATATTTTGAAAGTTTCCCATTTTCTATGCATTTTTCATACGCATATCGCTACTATAAAGGACATTTTTGTCAATTGCCTGCACAAGTTCACTACTAACTACATATTGGCGGCCAAGTCTTGCCCATCATGCACATTAGCGCGTTTATCTTTAAACATGTGACACCACTGCAGTTCGACAACTTTACTCATCATGTTTGGTGCGTAAATATTACAGATCTAGAAGTCGTACTATTGCAAGCACTTCGTATTTAGCGAGATTTTCTATGGCAGCGTTTATTTTTAATTTATATAGCGGACGATAGCGCTACAACACAACCTTCTTCTTCCACTCCGCATTGCCTACTAAACTAATGCGTACAGCGTCGCAGGACGAGCGTGACCATCTCCTTCTATTGTCTTCGTAATCATACCTTAGACAACCACAAATAATAGTAACAGAATGAACTGATCGGATCATAATTTCATAGAAAACTTATTTGGATTACATCTAAAAGATCTCGATACAAATAAAATTTATCAAATATCTTACTCAAGACTGCTATTGTTATATTTCGAGCGAGATGTTATAAAAGGTTTGCTTTGAAAGTAACGAGACTGCTTTAAGTAGCATATTGCAATCAACTGCAGTTGACTTCGAGCAGTTGGAGCGAGTGGATCGTGATCTAACGAACCTTTACACGAGTGACTTGTCTCAAGAAAAGCAGCATTTACTAGAGCACCGGTATACTCAAAATTCTGTTTTAAGCTTGGATAATCGCGTCCATTCGGAGATCGCTGACATTTAGATCCTCCACCAGGAGAATGCGCCGAGCTACGCGGCGTTGATCACGGGAAGTTTCTGACCAAAAAAATACGCCAACGCTGATGCAGCTTGCGACTGTTTTCTGTTTCCCCAGCTGAAAAGAGACCTGAAGGGCCACTAATATGACACCGTTAAAACTGTTCAAGCGGTCGTGACGAGGCATCTCAACAATATCTCGGAAAAGAAGTTCATTGAGATGTACAAATAATAAAATCATTATTAGGAACGCTGTGTGGCTACACAAAGGTCCTATTACAAAAATTATTAAATGTATTTGATAATATCTTCAACAAATTGAGTTTGCTAGTATCAATCAGGTTATTTTCAAGTCAAACCCTGTAAAAACTGATAAAATTCAAATTCAAGAAGATGCAAATGGGTTATCAGTAATTATAATTAGCCAATCAAATATTAGTATTAGTTTATATTTATGAAATATATAATGTAATTTTTTGCTATTTTTTCTATTATACTGTCCAGCCTATACAATTTTATAATGATAATCTATCTGTATATTTATACATTTGAACAGAAATTAAATAAAAAAATATGGCGTAATTTTCGGTCCTTGATTTACACAAGGTCTTTGCGTTCTAAACTAAGACAGCTTATACATTTGAACGGAAAGTAAACAAAAACGGCCAACATTAAATTTGGCGTGACGGTGCTTTGAGTACTTAATTTACACGAGTAGGTTCGTGCGCTCGTGGGTGCACGTTTAAGCCGTTTTCGCTCTTTGCCGAATAGCCAAGCGGCGATTATCATTGCCGAACGCAAAAAGCGCGTCTGCCACTGCAATTTCATTTGCGTGCGCCGAGTTGAGCTTAGATTGTAATAGATATAAGCATATTCCGCTTATAAGAAATACGTATAATGCACGTAAGCCTTATGTAAACATTTGAAAGTTGAGGATGTCCAAGCACAGTATCGGCAGCAATGTCCTTCCAGGCATTTTGCATAATTATGTTGCCTTTGTACCTGTTATCCCTTTTATAATGTAGATGGATTTAATTTACTAAATTAATTAATAATTTTAGATGTAAAAAGAACGAGGCCAAAATGCCGACAATTTAAAGTTAGTTTATGCAATTTCAAAATTAAAGCAAACATTTTGTTGCTGCTTCCTACATTAATCTAGGAAAAAACTAAAAATTACTGCAAATGAAAGTAAGAAATACGTAAAGATGAACCGATTTCAACTTACTTACTTCTTACGTATGAATGTGAATCTTAAAAATTATAAAAGTGCAATATGAACGAGCGCATAAGCTTTACATTAGTTCAACTTTACGTATTGCGTATTTTTCATGGGCTTTCGTTCATTATGAATGGGCACTATAAATTCCCGATCCAGGGAAAAAAGTCCACCCAGTTAAAAAAAATTATAAGTTCTCAACTTGAAAAATTTGAGGAAAGGCTGGTGAAAAATTGTCATCCTAGGATGCCAAAATACCTTTTGGTGGCCAACCCCTAGTAAATTTATATTTTAATCAATGTTCTTGCTAATCTGTTCTACATAAAATTATTGTAAAGTACTATCTGTACCATATAGAAAATAAGTGACCAAAAAGATGTTTAAAGTAAAGCAAAGTAAAGCTGAAAATCTAAAGGAAATTACCACTGCATAATAAACTAAAAGCAAACGCGACATAGGAATTATAAAAACGTGTTTTTGTTATGCAGCTTATTTAAATTCGTATATTTACAATCGGAGCTTGTTTATGATTCAAAATGAATATCTATCACATTCAAGCTTACGCCATTTTTATTCATGATATGCGTTTGAAAATTACCCCCCCCCCCAAAAAAAAATACCTAGCAGTTTTCTGCACTCTCATGCATAAATTATAAACTTGTAATTAGTCATAGAAATTGCTCTACTGTGTTATTTATGGTTGACATAAATTACTGAATACAAAACTATGGAATATTTAAACTTGAATTATTAATAGGCTTCCAGAGATTATAAAATGTGTGTTTAGTTTGGAGCTTTTACATTTTTAATTTTCTAATAAATTTGTAGTTTAATGCTAAATTAAATCTTAGCGATAATCTAATGCCGGTATCTACGCAATATACAAAAATATAGTCTGTTTATTAATAAAGTGTAGATAACCTTTTCTTCTTCATTGAAGTATACAATATGAGCTATTGCTCAATCACCTAATATCTGGTCCAATCACTTCTATTATTGATTATAGCTTCACATTTCTTCTATGCTTTTGATGAGATTTTTGCATAATCATTTGGAAAAGATTGCTATATGTTCTTAATTTAAAATGACAACTACTACGCCGTATAGACTGGAGTTCCTTTAAGTTTAATTTTCATTTACAACCAAACTTTTTTAGAGGGATTAACATCTGAAAATTTTTTGATTTTTTAATTAATTATTAAAATTAAGGCGTACTTTGAGTTCGGCCGGGTGCTGTATGGGAGTTGTGGAAGTAACCGATTTTTCGTATATTTTAGATGGTGGTAGGGGGGTGAGTGATGCACCCACAAACGGAGTTTAGCATCCCAGTTTTTCCTATAGACCTCTAAATGTTGCAATAGTGATAAGTGTTTAAGCTCCCGGTAACCCCTTAAAATTTGAATAAAAATGGATCACTTTGACAGACATTTTATATAAAAAAAACTAGTGGCCTGTGACGTTATTTTCTGCCGTAGGCTACGATAAATTTTGAGACTTTTTTCCCTCTTGACAAGGTCCATGTGCTCGTATAGTTTCGGAGAGAATCAAGGTTAAAATTGAAGAAGACAGCTGGCCGGCCAGACCCATTGTTTACCTTTAATGAACGAGTTTAGCGTTCCACTGATCGTTGTTTTCATTCATTGTACAGTTTGCGCCTATGTTTAGGGTCTTGACCTGTCAGAAGCAAAAAACTTTTAGTAGTCTTCAGCAGGCATTTCTGGCAGATGCTGCACATTTTCTCGGCGTTTCAATAGCTCAGCATACAACTCCTCTTTTCCTTGATACCGTCGCGCAATTTATGCAGTATGCTAGTGTGGTACCCTCTGCATACTTTGCTGTGTTCCTTTTCGTAAAATCAATTAGCAAAGTTTTTTTAAATCTCAACAGATTTTTGCTACAACCTTCTTCGAATGTTTGAGTCACCTTTACCTTCTGTGGTCGTTTTTCGCCCAGCCTGTACCATTTACTCTATTTTTGCTAGAGCATCATAATACAGGATTGTAGTTTTATACCTTGTGACAATAAAATGAAAAACTGCTTCTTTGTTGTTTCAATAGAGGTTTGAAATTGTTCACAACAGGTCACACTTTAATGTTTTTAAACAGTTAGCAAAAGTGAAATACTCATAAACATTTATCCTAATTCAGATAGAGCATGCCCATGAAGAATGCGTCGCATGATTTTATAAGAAAGTCCTAACCTTGCTAATAATCCTTTTACTTTTAGACGCCTAACCTACAGTACTCCACGCTCGACGAAGGTAAAATTTTCTTCCGAAAGCACTTTAACTGGCCCATCTTCAGCTGAAGTCTAAACAAAATTATTTTATTTACAGTGGCACATAAGGGCAAATATTCACCGTATACACAATTTAATCATTATGTAATGTCACTGGGACTAAAATATCTTTAGTGACGCATCACTTTTAACTCAAGTGACTGTTGGTACCAAATGTGACAGCTATTTTATATCTATTATTACTGAAACACAGACCGGAAACTTTTGTCGCCTATAGCATATCCATGTCCTCTTATATAACTCATTTGAATATGACTTATGGTTTCTATGAATTCTAAATGTTTCAAAGTTTACCGAAAAAAACACAAATATAGATTTTTTAAACTTTCTTGCTTCATTTACAATTTACTTTATTAGACAAAGTAATTAGTAAATAGCATAAAATATTCCACCTTGAATCAGGGATCCCTTCTACGGTTCTCTGAAATTTACAAGTCATAGTTTTCAGGCCAGAGACGATTTAGTCTTCCGTTCTCCAATAACTGGACGAAAAGGTCGCTAATAATTTGATTGCTGTGAACAGTGTTGTAATCGTTGTATTTGGTGGCAGAGAATTTATTAAATCATTTAAAAAATGAATGGTAAGGTTTGTATGTAAGGATAAGTCAGAGATGTACCATGAAGCATTCAAAACTGTCCGAAGAGTCTTAAACTGAAAATTTTGAAGAATCTTATTGTTAGAAAATTTGCTGCTACCCACAGCTCAATTCTATAAGTTCAAAGGCTTAAGTACGATTTTGTACAAAAGTAATTTATTTTCATGTTTCAAATAAAGTTGTTTCTTGGCTTCAATATGAGCTTCTCGCGTGAGTTTTGTATCAAAGTGGAGTCCAAGGTATTTTATTTTGTGTTGCATTGTTTTTTTTTGTGAATGTTATTTGCCCCTATTTATTTCAGTTAACATTGATTTTCTACTGTTTGAGCTAGATTTGGAGAAGGATAAGGTAATTCTAAAGTTTTTCTAATTTTCAAACAGGTTTCGAGTCCGCGCACATAATGGTAGTATCGTCGCCAAATTTGTCATCAGCATATCGTTTGATAGCGGTACATCCGCTGTAAATAGTAAATATAAAAACGGTCCAAAGACACAGCTTTGAGGAACCCCTGCTCGAATCAATTAGTAGAAGCAGACAGTGTCACCGTATTTGATCTGGAAAAATTGATCTTGGAAGTAAGACTTGAGAACTAAATAAAATTGATCAGGGAGTTGCTTTTTAGTCTTGTATAGGAGACCATTATGACAAACCTTATTAACAGTTTGTTGCACGTCATGGTTACAGTGACACATACCTCCTTCCATTCTAAACTTTCCCTGATTTAATTTACCAATTTGTGGCATTGTTGGGTAGTGGAGTGACCTAAATCCAAATTAGTGCTCTGGAAATGTAATCTGTAAGGGTGGTCTTCAATATTCTGTTGAGTAAAATTCTTTCAGAGACTTTAGAGAAAAGAAGCGACAGACTGATTGGTCTATAGGAACGCAGACACGTTGGCAGCTGTATTTATTTGCTTGTCATTTACGCATTTGTTGCTCTCCCACTCTGAAAATTTGTGGAGGTGTTGCCGAATAGTAGCTCTTTCGACTTGTATAAATTTTATTATGAAAAGTTGTGGCGAATTTCGGAGAAACATCCCGAACTTCAAACTTATTTTTCACCACGAAAGCAGAGCTTTTAGCGTCAACTGATGGCACCATCGGGCAGAGGAGATCAAAGTTTATCGATTTATATTATTTTACTATTTTTATAGCTTCCTTGAACACCGCGCGCTCGGGCAAAAAATACGCCGCAAGTCTCGAGTGGCCCGTTCTCAGTGAACGCGCCCGTGTGTTCTTATGAAGAAGTCAAAAATTGGATGGATACGTGGATCGCCTCAAAAAAGGAGTAGTTCTTTTCGACGCGGGATTCGTACGCTGCCCGAAAGATCAGCGAAAGTAGTGGACAGCGATGGATGTATAACCAATTTTTTATAATAAAGCCTTGAATGTCGGGAAAAAACGGCTGAAGCAAAGTTGTACACCTATTAGTTGCAAATACTTTTCTGTAATGATGTATTACCAAATAAAAAGATTGAAATATGCCTTTTATGGAGCAATTAAATTAACACTTGATTAACTTAGTTCCCGAATTAAACTCGAAAGTGCCACTCGAGTTCCTCCTCCCCTAAAAAAATAGCTGTGGGCCGAGGGTTAAAGCCTCTTTTAGGCGAAACATTGGGGTGATTGTACAAATGCGCAATTCCAAAGGCGGTGTAAATCTGAGTTAGCATTTACGGCTACAACCCGGCTTGATTACCCGCTTTCCGGGGATGATTCCGAAATTTTACAGTTTTAATTAACCGCAGACGCAGTGTAATCCTGATGTTACGTATTTTGTTTCCATAAATAATATTGCGTCGGTTAAGCGAACGGCGTGGCCCAATTGTTATTGGTTGTATAGTCTAAATTACACGAGCATAATATGAATAAGAAGAGCGATAGGCGCAGAATTTAATCAACCTCCAAGAAACAATAATAAACTTTCTTCGAGTGGGTTATGGAAACAATTGTATTGATTACCGAACGCTCTTTATTAGGAAGGTATTTTAACGCTTTTAAAATTTAGTTTAAGTCTATAACGTATAAATTGTTTACAGTAATTAATTTTATAACTAAATTAATTTTTAAGCTAAAGGTGATTTTTTTAAATTTTGGTCACAATAAACACCGAAAATATTAACATTCTCATACATTATATTTTTGTCCAGCATAAATAAAAGTCCCATTCATTGAAATGCTTATTTACATATATTTAAATATCTACTATGCAAAATATTGTCATAAATTGACGTATTTGAAATGAAAATAACAAATATGTTATCGATTACACCAGTAGCATAATAACAACGCCATCTGTAATTCGGTTAATTGTCACTAAGCTTATTATAGTATTTATTATTATTTAGCATAGCTTTCTAAGTTACAGGGATTGCGTTTATAAACTAGTACACCGTAATACCATGTGGCCCAAAAGTAACGTCAAGGGTTTAATAATTAATAACTTTCTTAATTGTCCGACAATTTAATTCATTTTTGGGACAAGAAAATATACACGAAATTTATATGTATAAATAAAAAATTGCATCTTTTAAATAGCCTGCAGTTTCGGCTTCGTAAAGACTAACTTATTCTAATGAATGTTTATAGCCGTTTAAACCTTAGGCTGCAGTCTAATAAAAAGAAGTTTTAGATCTATTTATATAGACTTTTTCTTTAAGATAAAAAGCCTCTTAAAAACAGTTCGGCCGTTGAATTAGGCTACCGCGGCGGCCAATTAATTTTTTTTTAATATATCCCTTAACAAACGCATTGTGGGTTCAGCAATATGATAAGCGGCTCCATCTTGTTGAAACCATACATTAGGTCTGTCCTGAATTGCAGGATGTATAACATTATTGAGAAATAAGGTCCAAAAATAAATTGGAAAGACGCTACACTACATTATGTACTTAAATGAGAGACATAAAACTTTTAGTTCTGTTTATTAAAATAAAAATGCGCCCCATCTGACATAATCAGACAGTAAATAAATTCTGTCGGTTTCTTGCTAGTTCCTATAATTGAATAACATACTAAAGGTACGGCTGTAAATCTGCAACATTAAAATGCGTTGCATAATCGTTCGGGCGACACCAAGTTGATGTTCCGGGGTCTTCATTTACATTTTCTTTCCACATTAGATGTTATCCTGTTTCTTAACAGAAAGTAGTGTACTAAAATGTTAACAATTGTGTACACCATCCTGTTCCATAAAACACTCAACTAAACGACTAATCGTTAATTTGTTAGAGCTATTTCTAAGATTGATAGAACATCGATTTTCAAGATAAATTGGGCAATTTTGGCATACTGTAAAATTTCATATTTTCCCACAGTAAGTTTTAGTCGAATTGCTAAAAATAAAGAATATTTTAAGGCAATTATTAAAACAGTTATAAACATTTAACCCCCTATTTTAAAGAAACAGGAAGTGTTCTGAAAAGAAAATTGCTAGAAAATTTTTTGTAATTTAAATCTACAAATGACTTTGACTACACTTAGATCCATGAGTTGATTATCAGTTCGAATAATAAATTGATGAAAAGCCCCGCTACTTTACAATTTATTGTTTAAATGTCTATATTAAACATTACAGCAAGATTGCTTAAATCTCTTTAGCTCTTTAACTTCGGACCAAATCTACCTGTCCGCCATTTGAATTTATGCAACACTCTGAAAAGTTACGTAAACCCGAGTCGTAAATCGTAGCAGGTTCATTATGGGCTCCATTAGAACTGTTTTAAAAGGCGACGGTTGCTGCCGCCTCTATTTTCTTGACCTGCTAATCCGCATGCTCTTCTTAAAAAGTCTTTACGTATACTTTAATTGAATAATGATGAGTACTGATCTCAACCGATAACGTCTTTATAGGCTTCAATCTCAAGTAGCGCTAAGTGGCTTAATACTAACGCGTCTTTGGTTGCTACAATATTGTATAGAGTGCCAACTTAATCGTCAGTATCCTTTATACTTAAGCAAGTTTCTAACCTTTCTGACCTTGCACATTTCCGTCCATGTTTTGGCTAAATACAACGTAACCAACTGCGCCGCCACTTTGTCGCGAAAGCCCACATTAATTGCGCCGCCGCGCCTATTTAGTGGGCAAATTTGTTTTTTCCTGTCATAACTCGTCTATATGTGACTTCTTCGCAAAAACCGATTGTTCAAGGTTCTGGATATAATTTCTGCAAAAACGCGCTTACCATTAAGTCTTTTTTGTTTTGGTCGCATTCGAAAGAAAATTTCTCTGTTGTCTTTGTATTTAATCTCAATTTTGCTTATTTGTCTATGTTTTGAGGGCATTGCACGCTTCGTTTTCGAGTGCCTTGGGTTTTAAATTGAAGCGCCCGAACTACTAACTAACGCAATCCGAAATCTTGAAGCAATTAAACTCTAAATATACATTTGTACATCAGCTTCTAATATACCGGTCCAGAGCACGAACCCTGAGAGCAACCCTTAATTTTTTGTCTTATTTGGAATTAATATACCCTTCAAATACACGTTATTCTTTCTGTAAAACAGTGTTTTACTAGCGAGAGTAAATTTGGGAATCAATCTCTTTTAGATAGTTCCCGGATGATTCCTATACAACACAAGTTAGCAAACGCTCCCGCAAAATCCAACGTTATTAGCGCGCAATGCTCTTTTATGTCTCTCACATCTTTGCTCTCGATGACTGCATGTATAACCACGTTCGTCGTAAAATTGGCTACACAAAACACATTTGATGATCCTTATTATGATCTGATCCAACAGTTTCCTGACTAGTGATTCTTTCTGCAGTTTTAGAATAAATTGCACTATTTAAATCTCAAAAGGGTGCTTAGCTTTATACTTCCAATAAAGGTGCTTTTGTAAATTGTCGGTGCAACCTCAAAAATCTTCTGCCGTCACTCCGTCATGCCTTGAGACTTTTTTGACATTTGAAATCGCGCTGATATGAGCTGGTTTCAATTAAACGTTAATGTATACTGTGAAAAACGCAATAGACAACAAATTTGCGAAACTTATTATACTATGTTAGTTGTCTTGATCAAATAGTCATTAGGCTGTATAAAAACTTACTTTCGTATGCTCAGTTGGTAGCAGTGACATAAGATAATTTCTAAAGCTATTTTTAAGTCATTAATTAGCTACCAACAAGAAAATAGACTCTCCGATAATATTATTTAAACTATTGGACTTTTCTAGATAAAAGAACCGTAGTTTGAACTGCAAATATGCAAATTTAGATACGTGGAAATATTCGCGTAATATCGGTGCTCACACTTTCAGTTGTACGCAGTTGATGATATTCGGTATATTTAGAATTCTATGCCTACAAAAACTATCCCTCAATCTGTAGAAAGGTTGTTTAAAAACAGGGTGTTTAGAAACTGCATAAATTGTGGGGAGTCATTTGCTAAAATAGAGGTAATAAGTTGTATTAAAATATACATTTAACTATTATTAAGCGATGAGGGAATAAACTTCGGCAGGTAATCAGATATATCACAGTTTGTTAGATGAGAGACATATGTTTGGTACTAATAAGAGCGTAATCACGCTACAACTTAAAAGTAAACAGCAAATTACATGCAGTACGGTTGCAAACCATTTATTAAAGTCGGATGCAACATAACCATCTAAACCAAGACTGCAAAGGGTTAAAGGTTTTTTGATTAATACTATTTTTACTGACAAAGTGCTCCTCACATTAATGCTTTGATATACGTGTTACAATTTTTTAAGTCTGGGAGTTGCAGTAACTACACACATATATTTTACTGCGCATTTTTGAAGAAGGAGAAAAAATTAGAAAATTGATAAAGTGGATGCAAATTATAAACAACAATAGAATTTTTTTATCTTCAAACCAAAAGATACAGCAATGGAATTATTAAAATAAAACTTTTGTGAAACAAGAAAAATTGCGAAACTTTATTTCGGCAGTAGTTTTGATTATAAAGCTCTTAAAAGTCGTATATATAGCGACTCCTGAAGCTTAATGCAGCTGCAAATTCATTACCACGACTGCTTCGCGACAACACGAAGACAACAAATTAATCTGAATGAGTTTTAATAAAACAGGGCCCTCGCCGAAATTGAATTTCCACCCAATTGACCCCGCAATTGGAAGCAATAAACGGCGGTGATTTAATAAGGGGACGTAAACCACCTGCCTTTTAAAGGCACCGCCGTACGTCGAGATGGCTCCGCGCCGCTTCCTTCTAAATCACTTTCGCCATTTTTAACAGAAACCAACAGACTGAATTTCACGCTCCACGTCCTTGAAAAATCGACGGATTGCTGAACTCGTTGCCTTAGACGGCTGGATTTACGCTACCAGCAGAAAACTTCTTCGTGCATTACGAGTTCACATACAAAAAATGTGTCATGTGTGCTAACTATGACGATGTTTCTACTTATTTTTTTGTTGTTTTTTGGAGAAGTAAATTTAAGGTTTGTATTAAAGTCCTAATTAAATAGCAATAAATGAAAATTTTATTTCCCAAAAGGAAATATTAGAAATATAGAGTCTAAGACACAATAAACAGTTTTCATTATAAGTTATTATAAATTATGTTGGTTTATTGTTGCAAATACATAACAGACCATGAAAATTAATTAGTTTATTAGATGTTAAATATGAGAAATTGGGGCTTCCCATATAAAAATAATAAAAAGAATCTTACGCTATGTGATTAAAAAAAATGGTGCAATTGGACATATCGTAGCGGTTAACTTGATAGTTCCCGAAATTGGATAAAAATGAGAAATTTATGGTTAACCTAAAGAGAAAGCAATAATTACAATTTTGTATAGGAAGAGGAATACTAATTATGTAAAAAAGAAATTTAAGTGGACACCGTGTGCGTGCAAATCGAAGTAGAGGCTACTGGTCATGAAAAGAGAGAGAACAAGGAAGACTAAGTATTTTCACCTTATACCTTATACTCCTAGTTTTACTTTCCACAAAGCCAGCAAAGTCAAATTAGCCGGCAATAAATTTTTCGAAATAGAGAACATCTAGCAAATTCTAAATCCGAAATTATAAGGTAAGAGCACGTCCGCGCCGCTACATTAACCTTCCATTTCCCTATTACCTTATAACTCAGTTTACCACATGTCGTATAATTCTTCTTCTTCTGTAGGTGCCGCTCCAACTAGTGAAAGTTGTCATTTCTGCAAATCTTTCTCTGTTTCTTACTATGTTAAAAAGGGTGCTGACTCTCGTGGTCCCCGTCCATTCTCTTATATTTCTGAGACACAACATCTTCCTTCTTCCCACTCCTCTTTTTCTCCTATTTTCTGTAGTAGGTTACATCTAGCATGCCTCAGTACGTGCCCCAGATATTCGAGTTTTCTTCTTTGTACTATGTGTAAAAGTTCTCTATCTCTTCCTATTCTATTTGAGACCTCCTTATTGGTACATCTCTCTGTCCAAAAATTTTTATATTCGCCGGAAGACCCACATTTTGAATGCTTCTATTGTTGTGCTTGTGTGTTTCTTTAGAGTCCATGCTTCTGAGCCGTACAGTAATATCGGCCATATGTAACAGTTAACTACTCTCAGTCGTAGATCAATGCTCAGTTATTTATCACATAACATTACTTTCATCTGTCTAAATCCGTCTCTGGCCATTTCTATTCTTGTCTTAACTTCTATGTCACTATCCCATTCTTTTCTTACCCATGTACCCATGTACCTAAGTATCTATATTTCTGTACTCGCTCTATGTTGTTATCTGCTACCATAAGTCTCACATTTAGGTCTTTCTTCTTGCTTACTATCATAAACTTTGTATTTTGGATGTTCAAATTCAGGCCTAACCTTTTACTTTCTTCATTCACTTTGTCTAACAAGACTTGCATATCTTCTTGAATTGATGCAATCATAATGGTGTCGTCGTCGAGAGCGCGACAGCCGCGACGTAAAGGCTTCGGCCTGCCAGACTAACGCGCGGCGGGCCCTGGGTTCGATTCCCAGGTCAAAATAACGGCAAAACATCGAGCGCTCTCCGGCCATCATACAAACACCTTTGGCGGTCGTAAAGTACATTCTCCTTCTTCTAACGGGACAGACTAGCCACCTGCCCGGGGTACGCCCAACATGGCTCATAGTACTACACGAAATGTGTAGTTAGAAACAGGCTAATAGCCTATATAAGAGTAGAAGAAGAAGAAGATAATGGTGTGGTCGGCGTATCGAATATTATTTATTACTTTACCATTTACTTTAATACCTTCCTCTTTCGCGTACAGCGCATTCATCATTATATGCTCTGAGTATAAGTTGGGCAGGGTTGGCGATAAAATGCATCCCCTTCTCATTCCTCGTTTTTTTTTTCTATTTTTTCTGTACTGTCGTTCTCAATTCTAACGGTTGCTATTTGACTCCAGTACAAGTTCTTAATTATTTGCACATCCTTTTCATCTAAGCGTATTTCTTTCAGTATTTGAATAAGTTGTTCATGTCTTACTCTGTCAAACGCCTTCTCGTAGTCAGTGAAACTTATGATAACGTTCTTCTGCATGTCTTTACATTTCTGTATTAAGACTTGTAACGCAAATAAGACTAACCTTTTGCCTACACTAGCTCTAAATCCAAATTGGTTACATATCTGCAAGGCTTTTCCCTATCCGCCACCCGGGGACGTGCCGTGTGGGGGGTGGGGTTTCCCACTGGCTTCACACACACAGTATTTGTCGCTCCCTACTTAATTCAGAGGTGACCTGTCCGTGATTTACAGCAGCACGGTTTTCGTATAATGAATAAGACAATTAGCAATAATTGAATGCAACGTCTCGTGACTCTTAATTGCAGCTTCCATTTGCCAACGTACCTAAATCAATTCTATTGGCTTAAGATTAGTACAATGATGATATAAATATCGAAAAAGTATAATTTTGTTGATAAAAATGTTGTTGCAATCTGGTGCTGTGCCTTACGGCACTATACCGGAATTTTCCCAATTATTTTTACATTTATCTTTTACAAATGTTTTCTGCTCTCTTTGTCATAGTCTGTGCAAAACCTAAATCAACATCTGATTTAAAATAGGAAAAATCATGGGAAAATCCGGGTCTGGATAGACGACTACGAGAAGCCCACTGGTCTTAGATCTATTAGTGGTCTAAGCACTATTATGCTGGCTGCCGCAATTTCGAGTCCGGATTGTTATGCCGCATTTTGAGTTTAAACTTTTATATATACTAGTCGTAATTCCGAGTCCTGGCTAACGCATAAGAGCGTTTACACTTTATCCGCTTCTCAACCCCACTCGCAGTCGAATCCCACCGCGCGTTCATTTTGCTAGCGCTAGAAAAACTGAATATGGCGTTGCTACAGATCCGCATTCGCATCTACCTTTCCCCGGTTGCAGCTTTCCGAACCTCGTCAGGCTAATCTCCAAAGTTACCAGGTTTTGTAATAATATGTACAGAATGCCGGTTAAAATACTCAGATGCTATGTTGACTGCTTCCAGGGTAGAGAGAAACGTCTTTGTGTTGCTCCGTTGTTGCTGTTTGCCATCTGCTATCTGTTCTCTCGCTGGTTCAACATCCCTTCTCTCAAACGAGTTATAATAAGACTTTGTTGACGTCTATTTTTCGCTACCATTTCCTTGACCAGTTTTATTTCTTCTGCGAGTTTCTTTGCCAAATTCCACCTCTCCAATAGAAGCTCGGAAGGTATTTTTGTTACTTTCGGCGCGTCCGGCGTCGACCGGTTGTTTGTAACTATCAAAAATCTTGCAATGATGTGCCAATCATAGATCAAGTACCGAAACGTACCTTCGCATTGAAAAACAGTACTGTAATCTGCTAATTTCGACCTCTAGCAATAAATTTTCTATTGACCTGAGTAAACCACGGACGCCGCTCTAGCTCCAGCTTGGACCCGCCCGCGTGCCACGCCGAGTGGTGCATTTCTTCCTCCGAGGTAATGAACATGATGCTACCCCATTCCGCAGGATGGTGGCCCGCCTCCTTCATACTCGTCGTGCATTCACCTGGAACAGGAGCCGGCTATAGTCCCAAATGCTTTAATGCGTCTTCTCTCAGCTATTTTCTGTAGTACATAGGTAGCTTTGTTAAGACTAAAGCGGTCTCGGTAGCAACGGTACGGTACATCATTTTTGCACGAACACCTGGCATGCGTTGGGCCCTTAATAACAGATTCCTTTCACTAATTTTACAGTCTCCCGCCCACATCTCACCCGCATATAGCATAACAGGCTGTATTGCTGCCTGGTATATTACGCCACCGTCCTATATATAAACTCCCCGAGTTAATCCAAGTTTAACGTCCAGATAGCATATATGTTTCTTACAATACATATGATCGCCGATAGGTACAAACGTTGCTCTTTTTTGTCCCGAACTCTTACCAAAAAATAACGCTTCTACCTTCTTAGCTTTGAAACAAAGCTTTTCCGCATCTGCCCATTTTTTGGATGTAATTTACGTCTTGTTTACTTTAGCCTTTTCTATCTTGTATTGGGTAGCGCATATTGGCATATTACTGTGTGATCAACAAACCTTACTATTTCATATCTATCTGATAGATTTTTCTAAAAAATACTTTATACATTAGCTTTCAATAGACGGATTCCTGACTAACTATCGCGTAACTAGACTATTAGGCATTGTATAGTGCTCCCTCCTTGAAGCATCTACATATATGCTAATGTGATTTTTAAGAGTGCAGATGTGTCAGCTCACGCAAGGCGCTGATAGTGAGTGGAACGGGTGGCGGCCAATACTGAACGCCTATGGAAAGTTGACTAAACAATGACGATGTTTTAGAAGGTTCAAGCGCCGTTGTTACATGGTATGCCGACAGCTGATTACGTGGCTCATGGATGTAGACGTGACAAAAGCGGTGTTGACCTTTTGCGTGAAATAAAAGAAGAATCTTTTTAGTAACAAGTTGTAAACGACAATGTGGCGTTTTTCGAAGGAAGGAAAAAATTTTAGTTTTTATTTAGATTTTCTTGCTTCCCGAACAATTCAATAGATTCTAATTATTTACAATATAAAATTGGACTAATTTTGAATCTATACATTTTCGATTTTTTTTGACAGAACATTAAAAGCACAGTACTAGTGTAGTATACAACTATGTGGGCTTATTGGAATTTGCTTTAACAAGTCAGCACATAAAAATTGTTTTGTATATACACTTTGATCATTTAAACAAAATGACTGTTTATAAGTGGAAATATGGTCTATTGTTGTACTGATCATTTTTTCTAATCAAAACGGTAAAATAATTGTGAAACCAATTACAGTAGGATATGTTATACAAATTTACTGTTTGATCCAGTTTGTAAATCTTTTAGTAACCTGTTTTAAAAATTTTCTGTTCTACCCAGTAAGATACAACCCCAACATAAATAACGCCAGAACATCATACTCGTAGATTTAGTAAGAAAGTGTTGAATTGACTTACATATGCCACTTCAAAAAGCAAACAAAAAAGAATATAAGCTACACGATAAAGCATTTAGATGATTAAAACTACTTTAATTATATAGTTATAACAGATATCGACTAACCGTATAAGAAGTATCACTGGATTATCTCTAGTTATCCCAACTGAGCGGTACTAAGTGTATCAAAATATTTTGTTATTCTATTTTTAACTGTACAATTTCTAAAAGCTTTTTTGGCTACAACATAGTTGGTCGCTTACAACTATATTGTAAAAATCGCTGAAAAAATAATGAATCTTATATTCAGCAGACAAAGTACTGCAGTAGTTACAGATTTTTCTAGTCCTGGCATTTTATAATGAAAGTTTAATACAAATGCACTTCTATATCATCTTTTTTCTCCTCGTCCTTTAAGAAACTGATAACGTTATCCGTCAATTGTACAGTAACTGACAAAATTTGCGACTTTCGCAAACTGGATAGAGTTCTATATATTACAAATAATAAGACAAACGTACAAATTACAATAATTTAAAAAAACACAAGTAAAGCATGTGTTATTTTCGCCAATATCCCCGATATTTAGGTGTACCGCTTGTTATATAT
The DNA here is from genome assembly GCA_036346155.1 of Sinelater perroti. Taxonomy (NCBI): domain Eukaryota; kingdom Metazoa; phylum Arthropoda; class Insecta; order Coleoptera; family Elateridae; genus Sinelater; species Sinelater perroti. The sequence goes on from JARFIY010000077.1 coordinate 1,153,833, forward strand.
ATGCTCCTCCAGTTTATTCTTACACTTAGTAATGGTCGTTTTCATCTATTTCTTATTTTCAAAACAATCTCTTTACAAAATTTTTGGTTTAGTAAGAAGATGATCATCAATAAGGATCACATCTAAACTAAGAGGTTGTTATTGCAACATTACCAAATAAACAAACTTTTTTGTATATTAAATTAGGCATTAATGAAAAAAGCGTTCGACCGGCTTTAAATTTTCTGTATCCAAGGCCGTTTTAACAGAGAGTTCGCTGGTGTGTTTTGTTTGGCGGTAAGAGTTTTCACATCCTCATGGCCGTTCGTTGAAGACCAATTTTATTTTGGGACTCGATATTTTGCCGATAAGATTTTCCTCTTCCCGGAAGTCGTTTTGTTGGCCGATTGCATTTTGGGGGTTAAAATTTTGCGGCGGAAAGATTTGGTTCAGTTTCCTTGCAACTAACCCGTCGAGGAACCAAGGAAAACCTAGTCGTAAACTTCAGACACAACCAACTAAAGGACTTACATCAGGAAAGACGCTTCCGATCGGCCCCGTAGCGAAGATTGGGGTAACTTGTCCTTTTTTCCACCCACACCTTTTTTTGTTTTCCTTGATTCCGCAGGAGTACAGCACGGAGAGCCGATTTCTACAGCAGAGCTTCCAAAGATGAATTTTCTTGCTTGGATTTTTGATTAAAGTTTATTTGTTTAAAAATTTTAAAATTACGATACAGTCCACTTTTGGCCGAAACAGTTTGAGTTCATGTAGGTACAGTTGCGCAAATAATAAAGTATCACAAACTTTCTTCAAATATTTTTTTATCCAACTCTGTCCTTATAATACATATGTACAGAAATATTGTAGGTATATAAGTAATAAGTTTAATATATATAATTATTTTCCACTATCATAAGATACATACCTTAGATTTTGCTATAGCATAAAAATCTTTAACATTGATGATAAAAAAACACATTAGTCGACACATAAAAAGTCAATAGCACGCTCTATTTTTAAGTTTTGTCAAGTTTGTTGTAGGCTTTCATCGCAGGTAGGGGTTGTTTGATTAATTCAAACCATGGTTGTTAGTGGTAGTTGTTATGCTTTTGTAATATACTTTATAAGGGCATTGTAGCGTCAGGTAATTGTGATTAAGTTTAGAAGATAGTAGCAGTAGACGTATGGCGGGGTTTTGTTTGCTTAGCCACATCTTCGGCAGTGTTTGCTTCAGTCTCTAAAACGACGCGTCGGTCTAAAGTGAATGAAGCATCAAAGCGTATGAAGTCTCATTCACACATAAAATAGTTTGGTGAAATTGTGAGGCTTGTCACTTTGAAAACCTTTTCTTGGTAAGATTTTGCTACCAGTTTTTTGTGACAATTGGTTTTCTATATTTCTTTCATCCATCACGTTCGTTTATTTGATGTTAATTTAATTTTTCTAGTCACCGCGTAAGTGTCTTTAGGCAAATCTAGATATTTGTCAAATCCACTATCTCATTGGCAAAGTTGCCTTCCATGCTACCGTTTGCGAGTTATTGATGTTTAGCATTACCTTGAATTTTTCTGGCAAACCCACTTGATCATCAATGTGGGAAACTGCTTTAAGTCTGGGCACTGCAGCAGCCCACCTTCTTAAACTATCCAGCTGACATCAGCAAGGATGTTTATCGGTAGCAGCTCGTTATGGCAGGTTAAAACATGTTTTGCCTAGAATTTTAATTTTGTTGTCTAACTCCTTTAGTGCTTTCTTTCAGGCAGAATGATAGTGTTGGAAAAATAGATGCATTTAAAACGTCAAACTTTTGGTATTTCGTCGATTTGACTGATATTATCTTTTGTTTTTTGGACGATTCTTTACGCTGAATCCGTAAGTACGCACAAAACTTCTTTCTGTATGATTTCAACTATACTCCTCTGTACCTAGAAGGAGTTTTCTTCTTCTGGTCGTTTAGACAAAAAGTTGGAAATTTCCTGATGTCAGAGAAAGACCAGTCCATTTGAAAACATTACTGGTAACATCCAGCACTTATAGGTTTTATTTTGTCTGACAATCATGGCTAGATTATTTCCAAATGCGTGAACGTCTACTGACGTCATATAGATTACACCCGCAATAGCGACTAAATACGGAGAATGGGCTTAAGCACAAAGTTTATTGCATTTAAACAATTCCTAGATACCATAGTTGCTTTAAAAACGTAGACATGCTATAAAAAGACTTTTTATGCAAAATAGAAAATAAACATATTAAAATCTTTTCAGAAATTTCAAAAAGCGTATGAGGAAAAAAAATTTATTAAAAAATTTTGATAATTCAATAATACCTTTTATTTTGAAACAATAAGACTATTAAACAATAAATGCATAAAATTTCTACTTCCTATCAAATGCTCTAGGTTAGTTTGACTTACCATTACTACAAATTGCCAAATTTTATTAGAAAAAACATTTATTTTAATTTCAGTGCATTAAAAGTAGCAATTTTATGTTGTACAGCAAATTCTTTTATATAACAGAAGAAGAAAATTAACAGAGTTTACATGTTTCACTGCCAATATCATCTACCTAAGCACACTAGACATGAGATTTGGCTTTTCTTGGGTTTGATGTACAATAGGTTCATCTTACTGAAACTAAAAGAAACTTTTGCTTTTTTTTGTTGTAATAGACTTTGCCTTTGTCTATAATATCTCATCTATAATCTTATTACAGGAGATAGTGCACTATGTTCTGGCTTTCTGAAGATAGAGTAGGCGTACATTAGAGAGTTGGGGAGTTTTGCTACCTCAAATGCAAAAGTTTTGTTTATTCACGTACCAATATAAGATAATAAGAGTTTACTACTGAAATTCATTTGATTAACATCGGTTTGTTCATCTTTAATTTCCTATAAAATCTTAAATCAAAATATCTTTTGATCCTAGTTGTTGAGCTTGGATTTTATAAAACAACAAATGCATTTTAACCGTCTAAATATTACTATTATTGTTAAAATTTAATTAATAATTAATTTTAAAAATGAGTTTTTATACATGATTATTTAGATTGTGTTTCCACTCAGTTTATATGTAACATGTATCGGCCCCAAAGTCTTTCCTTTGTGTCGATGAGTAAACAATTATTTGTGTACCAAACCCTGATAATAACGACCTGATATTTGTAGTATAAATTATATTGTGCACTAAAATCACATAAACAAAGTTCTACCAGAATTGGCTTAAAAAAATTATCCAGGTAGAGGATACGTTAAAATAAATAAGGTAAATATAAAAATTTAAAAGTGAGAGGAAGTACAGAACTGAACAAAGGAAAAATATCGTAAAGTATTTAATAAAAAGGCACTTTTTAATTAAAATAAGGGAAATTGAGAAAAATAAATATTTTTTAAAAAAAGAACGATTTACTAACTATACTAAATGATTCAAGAAACCAAAAGATTCACAAAAAAGAGAAATATGAGTGCTTATTAATGAATATTAATTTGCAATAAATTGCCAAGATGTAAAAATAATTGCAAAAGGATAATTCCTAAGCAGTAAGGACACCTTTAGTCAAATCTGAAAGTTTACTATTTCAAATTGGACATACCGATTTTACGCAATTTTATACTTTTCGGTAAATTAAACTTGCAAAAGGAGCAATCATTTTAATTTTTTTAAAAGTAGATGTAAGTAAAGGCCCATTTAGTTTAATTTATTACGAGGGGTTGGTTGCAAAAAGCTATGTTTGGCGTCCTAGGCTAACAATTTTTTACCCGCCTTTCCTCATATTCTTGTAAAGTGGAAACTTTTATTTACGAATGATAGCAGTGCGATAAGTCGGTGTGGCGACTTTACGAAAGTAAGATACACAAAGCGATCCTGAAGATAAGCAACCAAACGCACGCTTAGAGCTCAGCCACGCTACATTTCATATTAGCTGTCTTTGGTTACTTTTTATTCAATTGTATAGATAGATTTAAAATATTTTCAAAAAGTTTATGTTGAAATTTTGATTGAAAAATAGAATAGCACAAAGTACACTTAAAAATACATCTTTTATAGTTTTTAATTTTTATAAAAAATTTAAATAGATTGAGGAATAGAAAGAAAAACGCATTTTAAGAAATAAAAACAATAAGAAATTATATTGAAAACGATCATTTACTTTACTAAAAAGGTTTTGCAGACATTTTCCAAAGCAATTTGTTTCAGTTAGATATTTGGCAACTAAATTATTTTTTGGTGTAATACAAATTATTATCTATAATTAGTTATTTTAATGTTATAAGTTTTTCTCTTGCAAATTATTTTTGTTTAGTTGTGCGATAAGAATAAAAAGGTAGCTACTGGTTGAAGAAACTAAATTAAAGATTAAACTTTATTAAGAACTAAAAGCAACTTAATACGGCAGGTGGCAAACTTAAATGGTAGTCATTAAATGTTTAGTCATTGCATAAAGATGCTTTGTCACATTTAGCCAATAAAAGTGCGCAAACGCACTGACGTTGAAAGTAACTGCGAGTGTTATTGGTCGTCAATGTGACATTGTGGGTACTGCAGGACACAGTCGTCAATATTGCCATATAGTTAACGCTTCCACTTGCTCTAGCGCAACTACAAAATCGATTACAAAATTTCAGGACTAAGCACTACAAAAAATTTCAAAATTAAATAAGAAAGTCAAAATTGAAATTGATTTCAAGTTAATTTAATCTTTGTTGACCATAAATTTTAGCTTGTTGATGATACTTAATATCAATCTGCTTTGTGCACTGGTGATACATGGTAATAAATTTTTCGATTGTCGCGTGGTCGATGGCCCGCGCTACGTATTCCGCGAACCATAATGAGTCGGTCGCTATGATCTGCTTATGGCAGAAGCAGATTATTGGTCTCTTATTTACCATTAAAAAAATTTCGCTCGTTGAGCGATGGTCTTTACTTTTTGTCCAGTCGGCATTTGAATAAGGGAGAAACTGATTGATCGATTGGCCACTCCCACTGTAGGTGATAAAGATGTCCGAAATTTCTTTTAAATATTAAAAAAAGCGCGTGACATCCCAATGTGCGGAAAAACAAAATTTATTGCGTCAACATACCCTCGCAGCGCAACATTTGGGTCAGCAGGTATCACGACCTTATTGCAATCGCTCATACCAAATTTTTCCAGTACGTATCGCATATTGGCCACCTAGCATATTGGTACTTTACATTGGCTACAATCAATTTCTAGACTAAGATAACGGGTGACCAAACTTACTTTTAGGGGTTCAATTTAGTTTTAATACGCGTGCTTTCGATTTCCTTGTGGAATATGAGCGACGTTTGCTTAAAGCTATACAAAGTTTTCTGTATTTTGCACACATGGCTATCATTGAAGTCTTCTGTGTGTGTATGTGTGTGTTTGTGTGTGTTTCTGTAAGTCACCGTAGTCACCAGCCGATATATTTCCCAATCGTTAAAAAAAACTTTTACTACAAAGCGTGCTCTATATCTGATTGCGCTGCCAATTTTTTCATAAATGGTGTTCTTGTAGATGGTCGATGGCAATGTGTAGAGCTCTTTGTGAATGACTTTATTGGGCGGTTGGCCAAGGTTGTCCAACTACTTCTAGAACTCTGTGATGATTGCGCTTGGTCAATATCGGTATCTGATAAATTTCTCTTAAATAAAGGAAATAATTGTTTTGTTCTTTTGTTCGTAGATAGTAAACAGTCATCCTCACATATCAGCCGTTGCTTTAATGTTTATCATTTGCCACATACCCGATTATAAAACGCATACTGTATTCCTTATTAGTCCCAAACCTACTGCTTGGCCGAGACAGTAATATCACTCTCGTTACCACATAGCTGTTGTTTTAAGGCCTCAACTAATTTTAGCAAAAACTAGTAGTAAAGTAGCGCTCGATTCTAGAATGTCTAGACTCTGCAACACCTTCAACCAAAATTGTAATTTAGACAAACTTGCCAAACGCACAAAACTGCAACTAAAAGTGTTACTAAGAGAGTTAAATAAACTAAATTAACTTAATTAATTACACACTGGGCTTAGAATCTGATAAATTGTACGATAATAATAAAAAGTACTTCAAGAAACTGAACTGGCAAATAAAAATCTATTAGAAACTAAAACCAGCTTAACGCAACGGATGACAAACTTAAACTGACCCATATACTAAAGATACTTGCTTAGCCAGTTAATAAAGGTGCTTTTGCGTTCAATACCAAACGTTAATCATAACTGCAATTGTTGGTCGTCAATATCACCTTGTGCGCACTGCGAGACACTGTCGCCAAGTTGACCCACAGCGAATACTAATATATGCTTAACAACTTTACCCTTAAACAAATTTAGTAAAATTAAGGTAGAGCCCTTTTATATATAATCCATTGTAATTTTTAAATTTTTATTTCAAATTTTTTAGTCAGCAAGATAATTAGTAAGAATTATTTGAATTGGGGTGCAATAACTCAAATAATAGTTATTTGATCCATTTAAGATGAATTCGTTGACCCAACATGGTAGATTATTCTTAACAACAGACTAGCATATAGTTTATTTGTCATCTTGGGCGTTTTTTTTCCCTTGCACTAAATTTTCTATATAATTGTTCTATTATGCATACATATTTAACCGTGATTTAACACAGCTGCTGACATGCTGCAGGTCTTTTATTTTCTTGTTTATTTTAAAGAAGTGAAAAAAGCAAAATCTAAAACCTGGGAAGAGTTTGGAAAATTTGAAAGAGATTATGGCACAAACAGAAGCAAGTTCTGGAGAACAATTAGAGCACTGAAGAACAAGAAGCACGAGCAAATATGGAATATAGAAGATCACAAAGCAGAGCTCAAAACTGAAACAGAGGAAATACTAGAAGTGTGGAGCAGATTTTATGAAGAGAAGTTTCAGGAAGATAAAAACCAATTTGAAAACGAGACAACAGAAGAAAATATGCACACGGAACAGCCTAAAAACGAAATATCGTAAGAAGAAATAATACAGACACTAAAAACACTGAAAACTGGAAAAGCAGCAGGGAGCGATGAAATAACACAAGAATTAATCAAGTGGGGAGGAAAAGAAACGATAAAATGGATACCACTAATATTTAGAAAAGTATGGACAAATAATAAAATACCCAAGGACTGAGAAAAGAATATAATCATACCTTTATAAAAAGAAGGAAAGAAGTGTAAATGCGAAAATTATACAGCTATTGGCCTAACATCAACGCTATACAAAATGTATACAAAAATAATAGAAAACAGACTAAGAAATGAAGTAGCTACGAAACTAGAAGAAGAACAAGCAGCATACATGAAAGGAAAACAAGCACAAGACCATATAAGTATTGTAAGGAAGGTAATAGAAAGCGCAACTGAACAAGGGAAGAAACTATATTTAGTATTTGTTGACCTGAAAGCTGCTTTCGACACAGTACCCAGTAGTAAATTAAGGCACTGTTTAGAAGAAATTGAAGTCCAAAGAAAACTTAGAAGAGTGATCAAACGTATATACAAAACGGTCAGAGGAGAGGTCAGGATAAAAGGAAAATACTCGAGAGAATATGAGATGTAGAGGGGTGTTAAGCAGGGAGACAGTTTGAGTCCTCTGCTTTTTAACATTTATATGGACAAAATCTTGAAAATGTGCAAGAAAAAACACGCCCAAAATAACAATTGAGTATAGAGCTGCACCTTGTTCAACTCCAGAGCCTGTTATACGCAGATGATATAACAATTATGGGAAACAACAGGACGAACACACAAAAGACCTTAAATCAATGGGACAAAATAATAACACAAATGGGCATGGAAATAATAACAGGAAAAACAAGTCATGATAATAAATGGAAAACAGGATCAACAAAAAATCAATTGTGGCAAAGATGAACTAGAGCAAGTTTCCACAATAGACTATTTAGGAACAAAAATAAGCGACAATGGAAAAACGAACACGGAGATCCTAAGCAGGACCATAAAAGCCTCACAAGTATTCTATCAACTTATCAAAACAATTCTAGGAAAGAGGGAAATTAGTACAAAAACAAAAACAACAGTTTACAACACAGTAGCAGTACCTATTCTGACATATGGAAGTGAGACCTGGCCAATAACAACAAAACATGAAAGTAAATTAACAGCATCAGAAATGAAATTTTTCAGAAAGATAACAGTAAAAACAAAAAGAGACAAATGCAGAAACGAAAACATAAGAAAAAGCATACAACAAAAACCAATTACCCAAATAATAGAAAAAACAACTAAAATGGTTTGAACACGTACAGAGAATGCAGAAGGACGTACTGACCAGGAAAATAGCAGAATCCAAAAGACAGGGAAAACGAAGGGTTGGAAAACCAAGCGAAAATAAGGAACAAATAATGCAAGAATTGGCAAAGAACAGGGGGAAAACAGTCAATCAACTAAGGCAAATGACAGAAGAAACAGTGGAAAACATGGATGGACACTCCAACACAGCTGACGCCGTAAGGCATAAGGCAATAGATAAAGAAGAAGAAGAAGAAGAAGTTTATTTTAAACACACACAAAATTGCCACCATTTGTATGAGCGTAAATATGCTTCATTGCGAATGGTAATATTTTAAAAATGACATATTTACAAGCACCTAAAGCAAATTTCATAAAATACTTAAAATTATAACTTCTGATTGTAAAATCAATAAAAACTAAGATACAATCAAGCAGTTAGAGCTTATTACATAATTTAACACTGTCGAAGTTGATAAAGTATTTATAAGAGTTACTTTAACTCTCTAAAGCCAAATCGTTAAAAACGCATTATCTAATCCTTATAAATAACAAGGACATTTAATAATTGCCCCTTTTTTCTCAAAAAAAAAAAATAAATAAAACGAAACAAATAAGACAGCCGTTGCAACATTAGCTCTATTAAAATGGCACAGTTCGTGTCTGTGTTACCCGCAAATAATATTTGAATGGCAAACATCCCGATAATGGAGAAAAGCTCGTGGGAAATCTCTAAACGGCTCTCGCGCGAGCCGCCCGAACGCGGCGAAAGGAGAATTCGAAGAACAGGAGTAAAAGCGCGACACGACGCGGGTCCCTGTTATGCTAATTCCGGGGAAATGTGGAACAAGGCGGCGCCCCTTTCGAAAGGTCGGTCCGAATTTATTCGGCCGTTGCGGCGCGAATCGATCTGTCAAAAGCAAGCCGCGTTATCATAAAGCTGCCGCCACAGCCGATACAGCCCCACAATGTGCTGGCTGCAGCTCGCTCACTGCGAGGAGATTGCGCCATAAGTTACCTACAAGAGGTCTTATAAAAGACTAAAGAGCCTCTTATATGGAGTGCTTATGTAGAGAAGAGTTGGGCTCGTTGACACGTTTTCATGATTTACAATTTAATTTAAGACATTTCAGTAACAAAAAAATAAGAATTTTAAAAATCTGGTGTGAACATCACACGACTTTCCTTATCCTATTATTTGGGTAATTCTGGCAAAAATCCTGGGCTTCAATTTTTTTTCGAGTTCCAATTTTACCAACTTTTACTTTAAATTCATGTTTATCTCGTGATAACAAATCATTTTTATTCTCATGAATTTTTTGTATCTTCAACCGTTTAGGTTTGTGCCGCTTTGCGAACGATTTGGCGACTTTGCGACCAAACGGCTAAGCCGATTTTTACCAAAAGCTTCGCACTGCGTCCCCTACCTACAAGTAACTTGCATACCAAATTTCAAGTCTCTAGCTCTTACGGTTCTCGAGATGTCCTGTTTACTGACAGACCGACAGACACATACACAGACACACGAACCAATGGCCCAAAGCAACTTTTTTGGTGTGCTGAGGCTATAATTCGTCCAGAAATGTGAAAAACTGGGTAGGTCAAATATCCGCCGATTATATTACTTTCCTTATTATAGGACAACGAAAGTAAAAATGAGGATTACGACGACATAAATCTAACAAAGAGGAAATAGAAGTAAAAAATGCTAAAATAAAAATAGGAAAGATGGGCGAACAAGATAATATAATCTGTGAAATGATAAAACAGATGGGTGAAAGGTAGCAGGAGAAATATTTATGCGGTTTTTTTTATCCAATCTTTATTTCTTTCCTATTCTAATTCCTATTTCTTTTAGATCTTGTACCAGTTTTCCTATATCTTCTTCTCCATTATTGGATGTATCTTCCGCAGTATCTTGACCATTCTGTTCCTTTTCATACTTGTCATATTCATCTGACTCATTGTTGCTTAAAGTATTGCGCTATTTTCGTTTCGTTGTTTAGTTCTTCTACTGCTTTATTTGTCCTTTACCACCCGCCATATATCTTTCTTGAAATTTTTCACATTTAAATCAGCAGTCTTATTTTTTACTATTTTCAGCGTCTAAGTTTCGCATTCGTATGTTACTATTGGTCTGAGTAGAGTTTTATAAATCCAAATAGTTTGGCTTGCGTGATGCAGATTTTGACTTCACTTCTTAGCATTGTTATTTTTTTCTTCTCTTCCATCCTCTGTTATGTAAACATCCGAATATAAAAATATTTTTACTCTTTTTACTTATAGTGCTTTTTCGTCCTTTCATTCAATTACTAGGTTTTGGCTTTCAGTTGTGCTAGATTGATACCTCTTTGCAATATATTTTGACTTTTTGTCGTTGATGTATGGTTCTACTTTTCTCGTCTTCTCTTCGACTTTTTTATTACTTTTATCAAATTTTCTTATTGTTCGGTGTTAATACTAACTCGTCAGCGTATGCTATGCTTTGGTATATTTAGCTGATCCTTCTGATTGCATATTTCAGACTTACATTAAATAGTAACGTGGATTTCCTTATCTGACCACACATTAACAGCGAAACTCTCTGTCATCTTTCCTTTGTATCTAATTTTTAGAGTTGTGTGCTCTAATTTAGTTTTTGTATATTTAAGTTTTCCAAAACATTTTCTTGTTTAGGGTATTGTGAGCTTTTTAAAATCTATGAAAGCAACATCTCTTTATTTTAAGATGAGCACTCCTGACTGATATCCTCCTATTTGCTTCTCTATATATGTTTTTATTTTGTTTTTTAAGGGTGTAGCACATATTTTGCACTCTTTTCTTTTTGTGGATGGGGGTTATTATTGCTTCTATCTATTGTTTAAAAATCTTTTTTTGTTGCTAAATTTTTGTAATTAACTTGTGTGTCTTTATAGTTAATTATTTTTCTTTTAAAAATAACATACTTGTCATAAAAAGTATTATGGAAAGAGTAACAAAGAAAGGAGGAGTATATGTAGCATTCATATTCTAACAATCTGCTTTCGATACAGTACAAACGGAAAGTTTACAACTATTAAGGTATCTAACGAATTAATAAACGTAACAAAAATATATACACAAATGCGAAAGATCAAATACAAACAAACGAAGAAAGATACGAAAAATTTAAAAGTAAAGAAAGAGAATGCAAGAAGACAGCTTACATCCTTTGGTGTTTATTGAATTTTTAATAGATAGGCTAATTAAAAATGCAAAAAAAGAAGTACAATAGTATGGTATAGAACAGTAACAAAATGTTGAAATGTAACACATAAAAGTAGAAAGCTTATTCTATGCAGACAATATTAAGTTTATTGCAGATGTACTAAGAAAAATAAAAGACACATTTAATATATAAAAATACACAATTAAAAAGCTAAAATTAAAAACAAATATATTCAAAAACAAACCTATAATAATGAATATGAGAAAACAAAATAATAGAAGGAGTCTAAAAGAAACTTGTGAATATCACCACTTACTTAGAAATTATTCTAAGCAATGATGGAAAACAATAAAATTGCAAATAGAACAAGACCGGCTAGAATAATATTTTAAAACAAATAAATGAATTGTGGGAAAAAGAGATATATATTTGAGAATTAAATAACTTGTGTATATCATCATAGCTCCACTCACACTTATATATAGAAATGAATCTAAGGTATTCCAAAGAAATATAAAAGTAAAATAAATACTATACAAATGAAATACTTAAGAAAATTGTGGAAAACAAAATGGAACTGCATAAGATACAAGAAGATTAGAAATTGAAAAGAACAAGAATAAACAATAAAGAAAATTTTTTTAAAATGACTTAATCTGGCTAAACATGTAATTAGAATGGAAGAAAATTAATTTTAAAAAGGTAATTTGAAGTAAATAAAGATAAAAAAGTTAAGTAGATCAAATAAGGCATAGATAGAAAGGATCGTAGAATTAGGAATAAGTGGGAAAACGATGGCACAAATAAAGAAACTAACTACGACCAAATTGAAGTGAAAGGACTTGATCTAAAGAAAAGAGTCAAATAAAACAAATGTATCCGATATAAGAGTATAAGAAATAAGAGAAAAAAAATAAAAGAAATATTTTATCTTGTTTTATGCTATTAATTTGAAAATAAATTTTATGTCTAGTGTAAAAAAATATTTAGGTTATGATTTTGTTAAAATTATCATCCGATGTATTTTACGAGCTTTAATAGTAAAACATTATAACTTTCTTTAAAACGTTTTTCTTCTTCTTCAATTTTAAATACACTTAAGAGAGGTTTTTTTTTTAATGCAGATTAGCAGAGGAGAAGTCTCAATTATTATTGATACCCAACTTTCTCTCTACTTCTTTGAAGGCTTTCCAAACTGGCGTTTTTTTGTGCCGCTCCATCTCTTGCCCTTTCTGATATATGCTTCTGAATTCTGCTATGTGCTAGTTCTATGCTTTTCCTTGTTCGCTTGAATAATTTTCTGGGATGTTGCGTACTTCACATATTTCTTAGCTTAGTACTAGTTACTTTTAGCTTTCTTCTCAGTATTTCTTAAAGGTTGTTTGAGTTGATTTGCATCTACGTGTGTTTCTGTGGCATAAATTAATATAAACTTTACGACACATTCGTAAATTGTTTTTTGCTTCCCATGAACATGCGAAGACCGGTAAATAATTAATGTGAATCTCTATAACGCGGTGTCATAATTTTTTTGGTGACGTCAGGGCAGAGGAATATAAATAAATTTAAGCCAAAATCAATGCATTATTTTTATTCTGTAGATGTTTTAAGTGGGTGTTGTAGGAGTTGCCAAAAAAAGTCGAAAAAGAAAGTTAACTGGAATTAGGCAAAGTAGACGACTATAAATTTTGACATGAGTAAACGTGCACCAACTCTGTGCAATATGGGTATCATGACCCTTGTTTATCGATCAAAAACACATGACTATGTCATTGCGGAGAGGGTTGTGGAAATTGCCGTATTACTCCGGATTTGGAAGTATTTTGATGGTAGAATTACCAGTGAACCGTGTAAAAGACTCTTGATTTAGTATCCCGTTCAGATTTCATCGGTACAATTATTTACAGTGGCTATCTTTGTTGCTGCTGTCTGTTTCTAAGATGGATCAAAAACGTGGACTATTCTCCCTTTTCTTGTGCTTTCTGCATTGGGTGGCCTCATAGGTGGTTTTTACTTCCCGTATACTCTTTGTGTTCAACACTTTTCTAGAAGCTCAATGTTTTTAGGCGTTTACCTTTAGTTTATTTTTCAGATTTCTGAAAGTAAAGTTTTAACTGTTTTGCACAACTTATTTGAAACTTATTTTACTTTTCTTAAACTTTGAAAATCTTCTTAGGTATTTTTAAAAATTTCCAAATATTCTGTGCCTATCCGTAATTTTTCTCTTAAGTATTTGGAATGTTTTTCCCATTTATTCTCATTGTGTGCTTTCCCAACCCCTCTTTAAATTTCTAAAGAATTAGTTCTAAGCTATTCATCTAACTCTTTTTTACAATTTGCCTCACTATAGAATGCTTGTTGTTAATTCTCTAGGAATTCTAGAAATTTCTTCTAATTTTTCTCTGGGGATTCTAAAATGATCTATTAATTACTCTATCATTTTTGTATGAATGTATCTAGAGTTATGGTTTTAAAGGGATAGGGGTCTAAGTTTTCTCCTTCGCCAATTAGGGCCCTTTCTATATTTGCTGTCACATAGTTATCCTCTCTGTTACCTTTAAATCTCGCTCTTCTAATTCATTTTGATCTACTGCTTTCAGTTAATTTAGCAATATTACATATGATAGTTTATTTAAATTTTTCTTTAGATTAAATTTAATTCTATTTCTGACACCACATGTGACCAACGCGGTTTATGAGTTCGGATATTTATTTCCACTCAGCTATTTAACAATTTATATTTACTATTTATTTCTGCTAATTAATCTTTTCTATTAAATTAGACGGTGTCTAATCTCGAGTCTTCCTAATAAACGCTTAAATATTTATACACTTAATTTTGTAATTCTGGCGGCTCTGCATCGGCGAGCCGAGTGAAATTTTCTTTTACAACCATACCGGAAGCCTGGATTTTATTATTATTTATAGGGTTGTAAACTCTTGGAACCATGAAATATTATACAATAAAGGCAGGAATAATTAAATATAAGTGTATTTACATGGTAATAATTTTCTAATACAGGTTTTTTGCTTTTCGTTCTTTCACCACTTCATCCAGTTTTATCTTTTCGTCTTTTATATGTTACAATCCTATTACGCATCTAGGTTTCTTTAAAATTTTATTGAGGTCCTGATTTTATATTTCATATGTACTGTCGCTAACGAAGTTTTGTGTTTTTACTTCTCTACAATTAATCCCGGGTCTTTGCAATATATTAAGTAACTATGTTGTGTTTTTGCTGCATTAACCATTTATTTATTTTTTATTTGCATGTGTGCTATCTATCAAAGCATTTTTTAGTGCTTTTTGATTTACCCTAAATAGCTTAATAAAATATTTGTTCCTGCAAGAATGTGATTTGAGAAGAAATTGTAATATTATTACTTTTAACAGTTATTTTCAAGTTTCTACAAGTTAAATTTATGCTGCTGGTAATTTTCTTTATTTTATTACTTTATATCGTTGTAGATATCGTAAACAAGGCATTTTAGCTAATTTACATTAAAGATAAAAATATTCGGTATTATAATAACGGCAGAGAAGGTTGGCTGAGCTTGTTATCTAAAAAGTTTCTTTAATTAGTATTACGCTATGCATAGAGGCTGTAATTCCGTGCAAGATAATGTAAGTTTTATGAGGAAAGTTTTTTATATTTGATGCTAAAAATGAAATCTTCCCGGTTAACTTAAATTGAAACACACAAACTTCTACATATCACATCTTACAAGCGTAACGTAGTTTTATTACTATTATAATAAGAGCATACAGGGCTTGTTTAATGATTTTTTGTGTTTTCAGTGGTAGCACAAAACCAGAACCTTTAATGTGTTGTTGTGATCACTCACCGTGTTGTGGCTGCGAAGTCACTGGTTTGATAATATTTGTATGAATAGCTTTCTATCGATTAATTAGTGTAATAACTAAACAAATAAAGAAAATAACTGCTTATTTTTATAATAGATTTTCTTATACATTGTAAGGTACTTTAATTCCATAATAATTTATATTAACAAGTTTATCAGTTTATGTTTGGAAAGTTGTAATAACTTTTTGCCTTTGTAACAGTTTTTTATTATATTAATGCGATATTCTTACTTAAAATGTTAACAAAGAAAAGATGTAGGAAATTTTTTTTGCTTGTGTAGCGTTTATTTTATATCACTTTAATTTTTTTTTATGTTGATAGAGTGTCACACGGTGCCAAAAATGTACAAACACAAATTTAGAACAAAATATATTTAATGAAAGTAAACTCTACTATTTTCCAAATTTAACGTCTCTAATGGTGGTCTCATTACCAAAATTTGTTAAAACTGTTAGATCTTATTTATGTATAGTTTTTATATAAAAGTTCCTATTGTAACAGTTAAACTTGTGCGCACCATCTACAACCTAAAATTTAATATTTTGCGTATTTAGAGCAGTATTAGGTAAACGTAATTGTTATTATAAAACCATGTATTGCTCAACCTGTTAAAACAGTTAAAGTAGCAAGTGTTCCTTGTCATTCGCCGTTAGTGTTTGAAGCCTGTTGTGTAGCAAATAATTCAAACCATAATAAAATAGCAGTTCTGATAGATTTGCTTGTACAGCTTCAGTCTTTTTTGTACTTATTTTAAAAATTCTTCAAATCAAATTTATTGATCAGACTGCCAAACATCCACTGCGTACCAAAATAAATATAGAACCGATCCTAGTTATGAACTGCGTTATTTAGTTGTGCTTACAAGAAAAAATATCAATTTTCCCATAAATTCATGCAGAAAGATGTTCAGGACTTTCTTGTTAGCACCACAGCGGACTATATTCCGTTTTCTGTTCCTGCAAAGTTTTCAAAAATGTCGATTTTTACCTCATGTTCTAGCAACCGTTCTGTACACTTTTCTCTTATTCCTTCCTTTCACTTGATCAGTACCCTCTCATTCCTGCTTCATGTGTGGTTTCGCGGTAAATTTGGGAAGGTGAAAACTTTTGACACCAGGTTCGATTCCCTGCACAGACCATCGTTTTGCCAAATTGGTTCGGACAATATCACATTGTTACTAACACTAATATTGAACTTTATTATTGACCTTATTGATAACAAAAAGCAGCTAACTGCAAATAACAACAGATGCAGAAAAAACATTAGCCGCACCTGTGGCATTTATCTAAAAAGCAAAATGTTCAGAACGGAACATCACAGAATGGACAAAGTATGAGTCCAGCTGCGGTGCGAGGGCAGAAGAAATGCCACAGCTTTTTGAGTCAAACTGAATATATACAACCAGTTGTGTAAGTACCTGTTTTCTCGAACTCGCAGAGTAATCGTAGTTGCTTTTCGTCTTTAATCCATCGATGTTAACTCTGCACTGATTGGAAACGACGAGTGTTCCTCTTTCGCTTGTCGGATGGAACTCCAGTATTTACGCTCCGATAATAAGCGACAGCAGATGCCCACTGATAAACCAGATCAAAACAAAATAAAAAGGAAATGTGCATAACATAGAACATGAAAAAGAAATGGGTGCAGAATGCGATCAAACCAACGTACTCTCTCATAAAGTATCTCCTCCTCTTTTTCGTAGTCGTCAGATTATTTAAAGTCTCATTCGAGGTCGGACTCTTCTACTTTTTTCATGATCTCCGTCGTCTCCGTCTCGACTTCACCTGTAGTTCGCGTTAAAATATTGAATATATTGAATTCAATCTGAAAACATAGAAGTGAAAAATATACCCTCAACGTGGCACTCGATGACACAGACTAGTCGATGTAGCAGTTTGCTCTCGTCACGGGTTAGTTCATTGTCAGCGGCGTTGGATGAACTGGGTTCATCTGTGTACTTCAGCGCCAATACGGCTGTAACGGCTTGCATTGTCAGCCACATTCTGCAATATCTATTACAGGAAAAACCTTTCTATTCAAACATGTAAATTCACTCCTCGAAAATGAGGCAAAACTTTCTGTACCCAAAAGGGCTCGAGTCAAGATCAAAATATTGTCAGTTCTGCACTTTACCATTATACCACGTGCCTCGTATTTTTTGTTGTATAATCAACTGCATCCGCTATTTTTTGCAAACTAGACAAATCACATCAATCAATATTGACATTTACTGAAAGGTACAACCTCATTCGCGCGCCGTAAAACTCAAGGATAGTAACTAACGCCCTAAAATCAAGACCATGTAGTAATGTTTATCGTAATTTTCATTTGTACTAAGCGAACTATATTTTTTAAAATAATCTATGTTGTAATACAATTAACAACAAAAATATTTATTGCATGGTCTCTAAAGTTGTAACAGTGAAACGGTTTATAAGGAGTTTTTCAATAGGGGCGCTCTAACTTTGGCAACCATGTTGATGTAGATATAGCTATCAAATTATTATAGTAACTAATGTTAATAAATTTATCATGAAAAGTTACAATTTTAAGAAACGCGTGGAAATCATTAAATTTCACTATCAAAGTCAGTGCTTAGATTGAGTTAGGTTCCGTGCGCTACGTAATTTTTACGGTGCACACAATCTTGTTGAATCGACTATTCGTCGTTTGGTAGACAAATTTAAATCAACTGATTTAATAAACAATTAAAACAATGTCCGCACGTCGCCTCAACGTGAGGTCTGCAAAAAAACATTGCTGTAGTGAACAAGAGAGTGCAGCATAACCCGAGGCAGTAAATTCCTCGTCACATCTAAGAACTTGGCCTTTGCAGACCTCAACTTGATGAATTTTGCCTCAGGAGTGGGGCCTGCAATCGTACACAATTCAGTTAACCCAGAAACTGAAGGTCAACGACCATTTTGATCTGGTGGGATCATTGACCTATACTTCTTCCAAAATAAAGCTAACACCGCCATAACTGTCACTGGAGAGAGGTTCAAGTCGATGATAAACAATTTTTTAGCCTAAATTAGAAAATACAGATTTCAACAACATGTTTCAACGACGCTAAGTGTCACATAGCGCTTGTAACGATGGATCTTCTGCACGACAAATTCGACGGCATGGTTATCTCGCGTTTCGGCGACGTCAACCGAGATCGTGACTTTATCTTGTAAGGCTACGTTAAATCACGGGAATAAGCCACAGACAATTAATACCTTAAAAGTCAACATAACCAATGCCACCAATGATATCGAGACTGATTTGTGCGGTTGAGTGAATTCGCGGCCCATTTGGCCGATATCATATTCCATACATAATGTAATCGAATAAATTTTCAAAAGGAATTTAATAGTATCTCATACACAACATTATTTTAAATATAAATTTAGAGGGCTCTTAATGGAAAACACCATACATAATTTATGAGCCTTTGGGTTCAAATCATTCTTAATATGTGGGCCATAGACATTTCATGACTATTATTAAGTATTTTTACATATGGCAAAGTTTAAGTATTATTTAACTACCTTCATTTTTTTATACAATTTTCGCTAGTACACTGCTAGTCCAGTTTTCTTTTTGTCGTCCTCATACAACATGTTCGATATTCGATTTAATTTAAGGACTTATATATAATATATTGGTATAAACATAAGATTTTACCAACTTACAACAATAACTCACGGGCTAATTTTGATAAGTTACATCAACTTGGCGAAACCACATATCTACCAGATATATATGGTTTAATTGTAGTGACAAAGTTTCACAATAACGTGCGCTACTCTGTAATTACATTTTTGGAATGATAGTTAAAGAAATTCCACCAGTCTAAAAGTAATAAGAAACAGTAACTAGTTAAGGATACTATAAAGAATCATTAAGTACTCGAGGATTTTCTGTGATCTATTTTTTTCGTCTATTCCTGAAGCCAACTAATTTTTAAAAACTGCAAATAATCTCTTGATTTAAATATCTGCTCCAAATTGCTTCTTGGGACTTGCAATTATTGTTAATGATAGTAATGTATGGACTTCAAGTTACTCTGTACAGGTTTGGTATTTGGTATTATTTCTTCTATAAGGAAAAGGTACATAGGTTCTTCTTTAAGGTATTTGTCTTAGTTTTCATAGCTAAACTGTTTAGTTAGAAAGGCTTACGTAAATGATACATTTCTTTTAGTCCATGTATCTCTTAGTGACTACATTTGTCATAAACCAACGTCACACGTGACGCAATTAATGTATAACTACTTTTATTTATAGTTTCTGTAATGCTTGTTTTAACACAAACGCACGTAGTGTTTATTTTTGCTTTGAGAAGATTTATAATATATGTATCTTCTTGATAGATTTTTTTTTCAATCTCATCGGATGAAAAAGAATTGTTGCAACATATTTACATCTTTCTTTTAAATAACAAGTTTAAATAACCGTTTATCCTTAGGGTAGTAAAGAAATTGTGTTTGCGTCTTGGTTCCCTTGGCACAACTCGGTGGCGAATCGATGTTCTCAAAGCACAGCAACATTTTCTTGCTTACAACAGTGACCATATCAATAGAATGGTTGGTACGGTAATACGGTAACAGAACGTGAATCCTTAAATTTCAAGATTAGTTCTTAAACTATAGACTTATTCAGAGCATTTAAACTTTCTTTATGTTTGTAATAAATTTCTACTCTATTTTGTAGCGTCGAAAAACGACTAATTGCAAGGGAGTAACACCTAACAACTACAATGGTGAAAAGTAGAAATATGCGAGCTTTAAGAAGATTTTTTTAATGTTTCTTGGTTACGTACAGATACATATAAAAATAAAGCCATTGTGTAAGTTATCACAAAATATATTTATTTGCACATTTGTACATTGCGCAAAAGTAAATTAACAACCAGAGATACTATCCATTTAATGTCCGAAATATAAAATGTTCTTAACAGATCTTAACTAATATAAATATAAATTACAATTACAAAGAGCGACGGTTGAACAAGCAATTTAATACCAAATCAGAAATATCAGAATTTGAAAGGATATGTGAATATTTTATTTTGTCTGAATGTTATTTGATGAGATAATAAGTAAATTGGAAGCACTCACGTCTTTTCGTATTCTTCTTTGGGTATTTGGCTTAATATGTTGACGTAATGTCTTTTGCAGATTTATAAATCAATGTAGGGGTTGGCATGAATGAAATGTAAAATTTCCATTTTTTGCAAAATATGAAAATAGTAAATAAAACATATTTGCGATTTAACACAAATAAAGTTGTAAATAAATTTAATATTCTAATATACAAGGATCACTCAAAAGAGATTACCAAATTTTTCTTAATTGCATGTAAATGAAAGAAGCTAAGACTTTCAAAAAAGTCTATTTTTAAGTATTACTGTTTTTCTACGTACAACTCGTTTAAATCTAAACATTTATTGAATAAAAATTTTAGTGTTTTTGATGCAAAAAGAAAACACTTTGCACTTCAGTTCGTACTGGAAGTTGTTCGATATCAAGACCGCCGAATACGAGAGGGGGATGTCCATCCGAAATATTAAAGGAGTTTCTGCATTTTTCGAGCTGAACGCAAAAATAGTCTTATTTTTGTTTGAAAACGCCTGTCCGTTTCCGTTAAATGATAGCCCACAGATATTTTATTATTAGAACTGGTTATTGTATCATTCGGCATGTACGTAGTAGACACCACACCACTTCTGTGTTATACCATAAAAGGTAAAATGTTGTACTCAGATCACATTTCAATTATGGCGAGTTCTTCATTTTCATACCATGTTAAGTACGTTATGTTGTATAGTTAGCGGTGAGAAATCGTGGTACCCAACGCTTCTACATTTTACAGAAACTCAGCACTTCTTGAATAACTTGATCGACTGTTCCCCTGCTGCAATGCATTGTAATGAAGTTTATAGTATTATTCTAAGCCTAAATTACATACTCGGTATTACACAATGTTTATGTGTAGCTAAGAAAAAATAGGTAAACTTGCTATTGAGATAACCCTGGTATTTTAGATAAGTTAATATATTTTACTATAGTTTTCATATATTTGTGTACCGAAAATGGCAAAGAGCACTTTTAAAACTTTGTTTGAATTTCTGACCTAACATAATATGTATAAGTAGGTGTAATATGGTCACAAATAAGGTAGATAACAGAAATGAATACTCGTTATTTGCCTTTTAGTTATTTTTAATATTTAGTGATATTTAATATCACCTCTTCATACTTTTCCACCTTTTTAATGCACTATATGACCAAAGATACCCGGACACTCTTCTGGAGAAGTAGATTTGGCTATTACGCGTACTTGAACGTTACAGAATGAGACAAAAGGGCAGGTAGCAGCATTTGTAGGTCATGCCTGTGTATTAGGCAGACAGTGAGTATGGCAGTAAAATTGACTGATATGCTTTAACAAATCGGTTCGTGAAATATCGGCCTTGTTACAAATGCCCAAATTAACTGTAAATGAAAACTTCTGGGATGTGAAACAACCGCAAAACTAAGTGATAGACTGCATAAAATTAATGATTGTAGATGTTGAACTAAAAAAAATAGAGACGGATGTCCTCGGAAGCAATAATCATTCGTAATTTTAAAAATGTTTTATTGCATCGGTAGGGAGTTGAAAAACATGGGTTTTCAGGGTTGTGGGACATAAGTACGGTTGATGCCAAACGTTACTTGTAATGGTGCAAAGCTCACGGTCATTGGATTGTGGAGCAACTTCGTTACATGATATGACAATCCGATAATCGCTTCTGTGTTTACCAGATGACAGGAGTACTTTATTATCTTCTTTTATCTGCTTTATCTGCTTTTGTAGTTCATCCAGTTGAAAGGGCCAACAGCTCTATGCTTTCAGCCCTCTAGCAACGATTCACTGATTTATGTGGTAATATGATAAGTGTTCTATTCACACAGAAAAGATTATTATATCATTGTTAAAAAACTGGACTGGCCCTCGCAGCACCCCGATCTCAATGTCATTGAACACTTCTGGAAAAAAGAAACTCTTCCTAGACTAGTGCAGTCTGTGATTAATGCTAAAGGTAAACCGACGTCTTAATAATGCATGACACATAAGACTCTGTTTCTACAATGTGTGTCCGAAATTTTTTGCTTACATAGTGTGCGAACAACAATACATAACTTGACAAAAAAATTTACTATAGAAAATAAAAACATATTACATTAAAAAATAAATTTTGCAAACAAGATTAAACATAAATTTGAAACATAAAAATACATTTAATTAATTAGTATTAGCTAATTTCTTTATTTTCTCAAAGAATTGTCATGTTCAAGAAAAAAAATAGAAAGCGATTTTCTATCGAAGGTTGGCTTAATATAATTAAAAGCGTTGCGCCCTATAAGCGGAAAAAGGATATCAGTATTAATAAAAAGGCAAAAACAGCTGCAACCAATAATATTCCCTCTTATACTGTTACGTCACTAGCAAAATTATAAACTTCAATGGAATAAGTAAGACTGACTATTTTCTGTTCGATTTATGCTAATTTACTTAATTACTTACGTATTGTTAAAAGTTGCTACATCCAGAAACTTCTTATTGTTTGTGGAATAGCCTATTCTGGCTTTCTACTATAAATTAGAAATTATAAACTTGCGTTACGGTGCAGATCTAGTGGTAGCCGAGCTGTAAATACATACGCAAAAATCAAAAAGCAGTTCGGGCACCAGCGGACGCCCGCATTTGTTATTCACAAAACAGAATGGCAAATATGCGAGCCGCGGCAGGTTTGCCCTTCAATTTCTTAACGCAATTTACGCCGGATGAGAATTGAACAACTTCGTTTTATATTCAAACGAATGCTGCAGCAAAAGAGGCTGTCGGCCGTGAATTTTTTTGCTGTCAACTTTAGCCACTTTATTAAATCTATTTCGCGCTTACAAGCAGGCAGAAAAATGAGTCAAAATAACTTAATAGCTGTACATGTTTGTACAAAATGCTTTCAGAGAGTTCAAAAAAAAAATGAAAACTGACAAATATCTTCAATTAAAAAAATGTTTTTAAATGTTTTGGCCTATATTACTACAATTTTATAATTGAGCTTTAGTAACAATGCTAAACTTAATTGTAATATAAAGGTAAGGTCTGAGAAACACTAGAAAATACTAATTCTTTGTTAAAAGTTAGCTATTGGATATTTCAAAGAAATTGTTCTAATTAAAATCTCTGGGATGGCCCAAATAAAAATAAAAATAGATGTTTGTAAAAATGTTATATATTTTTAATTAATTCGTGGGGTAATTGATAATTAAGGCAGATTTCTGCAAGACAGTGCTAAAATTTATTTAGTAAGGTCAATTCGAAGAAAACTAAGCTAAACTTGATCCAAACTGGGGAATTAATCTTATTCTACAGGCACTTATAGTAGGAAATTTAAGAGTTGCTAGAAAATTTATAAAAAAAATAGTTTAATCTCAATTGTATGGACATTTTGTGAAGATTCATTACTGTAGAAAAAATATGAATCTACCAATACATACTAAAGACAAATCAGTAGTCAAAACAGTAGAAAATGAAAGATAAAGAAGCCAAATCCCGTTATTTCGGTTGCAATGATCATAGTCACAAATTTTTAAGATTTCCAGAGGTCCTTCTTATCAGCTACTTGGAGAATAAAAAAAATATCAATAGCTTTTCAACCACAATTAAATAAGAAGTGATAAAAACCAGCGTATATATATTACTCTTCCAGCAACTTTAGTGTCGTAATGGCAAAATAAAATTTTAAAAAATTATTAAGGGTTTAAACCAGTTCTTTATTTCCCCATTTCTCCAATTTAACACCAAATAGTATTTCTCTGTTCTCAAATCTGAAAAGTTGGTTATATGAGAAACATTTTTGGTCTAATAAGGATTCGTAGATGTATCTGGCGTATTTATTTTCTAAAAAAAAGGTGTTTAACTTTTTTTACACTAATTATCAAATTATTTTTGTATCTACAAAGTACTATATCGTAATTCCTTTTCCTCTATCATCACCAAAGAAGATTGATTTGATATTATGTTACCTCAAGGTTTGTACACTTTCTCTAATTAGCGATTTATTAAAAAAATTGCAACAGAAGAATTCTTAAACATGTGAAAATAGATCCTTGAAGATAATCAACTTGACTGAGTTATTATTTTAAATATTTTATAAAGTATATTGTAATTGTAATGTCAAAATGCAGGTTAGATAATCACAGAATTAGTTCAAATGTTTATTAAACTTAAATAAATATAGTTATTTCAAAAGCACTTTTCTTAGATATTTTTAATGTTTAACTTTTTTTAATATGTAATACTACTTTTGATTGTTTGTTTTTATATGAACCTTTACCCATTTAGTTTGTTTAATTATAAACTGTGGTGTAATGACATATTTAAATTGATATAAAAATTAAAATTGCTTTTATACAGGGTGGGCGATATATAACAAATTGATTAATTTCTTAAATATTTTTGAATTACATTTTCCATCACCTTTTGTAGACGTCGAGAGATATGCTTTGAATGGCTTGATATATATTTTTTTGATTTCCTCAATTGTGTTTGGTTTGTAGCGTAAATCTCACTCTTAAGATACTTCAACTGAAAAAAGTTAGGGTTAGTTATATCTGCCGATTTATGGAGCTAACCCATATCACTAAAACAGGAGATTAAACGTTTTAGAAATATTATTCTTAGCATGATCATCTTCTAACTCGCTGCGTGGTATATCGCACCATCTTGCTGAAACCACATTTTTCCCAAGTAGCATTCTTAAGCATGATGAGTTGCAAAAATCTCTATCACGTTACGATAACTCTTCCTAGTACAATAAAAAAACTGTGACCCGACGTATATGTAACGATGTTCATAAATAAAATGATGGTTTTCCTTCTTCCAAATATGGAAAATTTGCTTATTAAGATACCTAAAATAAGCCAAAATATAACTCAAGGTTCATTATGAGTTTTTCAAAAATAAGTCCCATTATTGTATTATTGTAGTCACAGCGTTTTTAATGGCCTCTAGACTGATGTTCTTAAAAAATTTGATATTGTACGGCTTTAAATTTTTATTTCGGATGGTTCCTAAGATGTTAAACAAATACGCGTTTACTGAAAACAACGCCTGTTAAAAGTGCTGACATTCTCTTGTACACTTTGACAAACTTTTTCGACATTCTTCGGTATATGAACAATACGAGCACATGTAGACCAGGAAATATTTTCAACACTTTCGATTTTTTAAAATTTTTTAACAGCTAAAAAACTGTATATACACTCGGCATACTATTATGGCCCAAATAGTAATAATTGATGAGTTACTTTTTGCAATGTATTCGCTATAACTACTGATAAGTACATTCAGAATGACGGTAAAATTAAAGCAGTCGGCTTATTTTGTAAAACGACTATAAAAATATCGATTTTTGTAATTTTCATAGTGGAGGTAAATACATTTTATAAAACAAAAATGTAGACAAAGTGCCATAAAGTCAAATTAGAGAGAAAAAGTCAAAACATGTATTTACAATCCATGAAACTAAAAGAAAAATATAAACATCAATTAACTAAAAAACAGTTTGCAATAATCCTAATTAAAAAAAAACAACTATATTGGAAACGGGTAAAGTATTTCTTTCTACAATATAAACAGAGAGAAAGGAAATATAATTTACACGCCAAAAAAGAAAATTACAAATATTTTCTGTTATTTATTGCTTTACAACTTGCTTTACAAAGTTTGTATAAAAAGTATCGGAAACAATTTTTTCTTGACGTGATTGTTGGAGCGCGCATGCTCGGTGGTGGGGGATGTGACCTTCAAAACGCGCGAAGCGTTAGTAGCCTGCGAGCGTTCGTTTAGGCTAGACTTAGTGTTAGCGCAAAATGCATCGAACGATTAAACAGCCGTACGTCATCAAATTTAAAGTGGCACAAGCTTTTGAAAGATGGCCGACAGAGTATGGAGGAGGAACCCCGCGCTGAACGGCCGTCGACCTCAAGAACCGACGACAACGTGCAACGTGTGTGTGAAGTGCTGAATTCACACCGTTTGTTAAGTGTGCGCATAGGCGCAGATAAAATTGGCATTGATAAGATGACAGTGTACAGCATTATCACTGAAAATTTGGCGATGAGAAAGATCTGCGCTAAACTCATCCCGAAAGTCTTAGGCGGACGACCAAAAGCAAAGGCGTATGTCTGCTTGTAAAGACCTTCTGAAACGCATTGAAAAAGACTCCGACTTTTTGGATATTTACATACGACCCGGAAACAAAGCGCCAAAGTTCCGAATGGCACTCTGCGTTTTTTTCGAGGCCAAGGGAGTGGTCCACTACGAATTTGTACCTGAGAGGCAGACAGTGAATGGTGCTTTTTACCTAGAAGTGCTAAGAAGACTGAAGAGAAGGGTCAACTGGGTAAGGCCAGCCATCGCCGGAAATTTGAAATTACATCACAATGCACCCACCACATCTGATCCAAGGTCACCGACTGCCTGACGATAAACGGCATTGCGACGATTTCCCAATCCCCTTACAGTCCCGACTTGGCACTAGCAGACTATTTCCTATTTCGAAAAGTGAAATCCTCCTCAAAGGACATCACCATGGAATCCTAAGTGCCGTCAAAAGAGCTTGTACTCATATCCTTAAGGACGTTCTGGAATTCGCCTACCAGGGAGCCTTCGAGTCGTGGAAAAGCCTCTGGGAAAAATATGTCAACGCTCAAGGAATGTACTTTGAAGACTTTTGAGGCATTGTAGCAATATCTCAAACAAATCTATTTTTCCAAAACTTTTTCCAATACTTTTCATACAAATTCTGTATATCATTTAAATTCTGAAAGTAGGTGAATAAGATATTGCAGAAAAAATGTTTGCCATAATTTGTTTTGCAAGTAGTACCTAGTTTTGCAAGAAGTAACTGATGTAGTTTTTCCATAAATCAGTCAAAGGGAAGCAATAATACTATTTATTAATTGTGGTACTCTTTAATAGAGACTCGGCTATTACTATTTTAAATACCTTAATAAGTACTTCTGGTTTTTGTCATTATTTAGATTTTTTTGTTTTTCATGTAAGTTATAAATGTTTTATTATAATAGAGATTATTTTCGCTAAAATAATTTATTATAACATTGGAAAAGTTTCTGGGCCTATTGACGCTGAAAAGTCTAAGCACAATTTTTAGAACTACGGAAATATTTCACATACAAAAAATTTGATTTAGGAAATATATTAAAGACACGAAAATTATTTTTATGTAACATTAATAAAATTACATTACGCTAATTGTAAACTATAGTATCCCTTATGTTTACAATATCTATTTTTTTCTAGACCTTCATTTGTAAGTATGTTTTTGTTCTACTGCTCTAATTTTTTGTTAAATATTATTATATTGGGTAAACTCTTATTACGGCAACTTTAAAAACCAGCAGTAATTAGAACAAATGGATGTAAGGGCTAATTAAATTTTGTTTTGCACAAAATTAGTCCAAAGTTTAGTATTTAAAGCTCTATTTATATTTTCGCAGTATGAGAGGTTGCTCCATCCTGCTAAAATTATGCTCTATCTGTAATTCCTATTTAGACAAAAAAATATATTTGTTTATATTTTATTATCGCTTTCCTATTACCCTAAATAAATTACCTTTATAATATTTAAAAACAAATAATTTATTCTAGTGCAGCACTCATGAAACTAATAATAATGTACTTGCCTTGGATTTTCAGAACCCACATTCTACAATTGTGCTTGTTGATAAAGTCGTTTTGATAAAAATAGATTTCATATAGGATAATTAGTTTGTTGTCAAACCTTGTATCAGTCTCTGCTAATTTCTGAAAGCTGAGAGCAAAAACTAGCCATTTCTAAGAGCTGAAAACTGAATATTATACTCTTAAGATGCACTATAGTGATCAGCAAGAAAACGTCATTATGTTAACAATATTGCTTCTTCGACAATAGCTTCATGTGCGCGTTTAAAAGTGGTCTTAGTTCTTACAAATTAAGTCGTTCAAAACATAGCAAGTTAAAAATAATTTTTTGTTTTGTGAAATATGCTAGATGGTTGGACTTGAGAGACTATGTGCCTGACATTCAAATGACAACTTGTGCGTTTTGTAAAAGATATATTAAATGGTTGTTTTTAAAATAAAATGAAACGTTTTTTGTTCTTTGCTTTGTTGCATAATAAAACTTCTGTAATGCTATTGAACATAAAATAAAATAAGTTATAAATAAAAAGGAAAACAGGAAAACGAAAACAAACAGTACAAACATACGAATACCTAGGAGTACTAATCAGTAAGGATGGAAGAATAGATCAAGAAATAAAGCACAGAATAAAAAAAGGAAATAGGATATACTGTCAAGCAAACAACACATTGATAGGGAAAAAAGAAATAGGCATAAAAGGAAAAATGCACTTATATAAAACAATATATACCCCTACACTTCTATACGCTTCCGAGACATGGGCGATAACAGACAAACATAAATTCAAAATAACAACCGCAGAGATGAGGTATCTAAGGCGTATAGTGGGCAAAACAAGAAGAGATAGGGTCCGTAACAGATCCATACGAGATGAACTAGAAATCACACCGTTGGTAGAAGAAATAGAAACCAAACAGCTACAATGGTATGGACACCTGGTCAGAATGAGCAATGAACGATACCAAAAAACCGTTTTTGAAATGGGATGTGATGGAAGGAGAGATAGAGGAAGACCCAGGCGAAAGTGGGAAGATAACATCAACGAATCAGCAAGAGAAAGAGGACAGACCCTAACACAAATCCGAACCCTTGCAAGGGATAGACACTCATTTAAACAATGGCTCAAAACCCCGACACCGTGAGGTACAATGGGAAAAGAGGAAGTAACTAGTTAGTAAGTAAGTAAGTATAAATAAAAAGTTTTGAAAATGCAAACTGGAATAAAAAAAGAAAATTTTAAATTTAGTTTGCTGGATGCGCTTATTTGTCAAATGTTTTTAACGAAATAGTTATTGCTCCTGGGAACCAGAAAGTCCTAAAATAAAATACCAAAGACTTTACACAGTTATAAAGTGTGCAATCTTATAATTTGGCATATTTGACCCAATCTTTTTTGAAGATAAGAACAGATTACAGTCTTACAATAACTTCAGCATAAAATGTCCATGTAATCAAATATGTCCTTGCACAATTTCTTTTTATATTTTTTTTTAAAACAAGGTGTTCGTAAATTGGCTATATAATATCCCTACCTAAAAAAGAATTAAAAAAGACATACCAGATTTCCCTCGCAAATTGATCATCGTGTGAAAATCTATGAAAATGCGTGCAGCGTGATACTATTTGCCATGTACACAATTGTTTAATATATTTCACATCCTTATTACAATATAATAAAACTTGTTGAAAATTTTCCGCAGTACAAAGTGATATTTGCACCATTCTGTAATTTGTAAATTTTTAAGGTATTGCAGACATTCAGTTTTATCCTTTGATTTATTGCAAATAAAGGCTGTTAATTTTACTTAAAGAAATGTTTTCTGTTATTGCATCATATTGCAAAAGTTAAATAAAAAATTACCTTACCTTGTATAACGACAAAATACAATTGGCTTTAAGAAAATATGCATTTAATAAAAACACTTGAAAATTATAACTTCATAATCAATATGTCACCAGTTAAAACTTTGTTTATAAACTAAATCAAAAAGATCCTGTCAACGTTATAAACATCCTGGTAGTCACAAATAATTCTTTGTTATAAGAATAATTTTTTAAATTTCAAAATAATTAAAACTATAGCAACAAAAATTATTTAAACTACACAAACGTACAGATGTAATGTCAAAGCTTGTCTAATTTATTAAATTTTACTAACATAAGGATTGAAGTACAATAAAGCAATTTCCATGTCATTATTTAGTTAGTACTGAAAAACCGAGTACACATAGATATAATGTTAAACAAAACTTTCATTGATCTTACAAGGAAATTTAAGTATTCAGATAAAAATACAAAACAAATCAATAGTTGATTCGGAGAATAAAATACACAAACAAGCTAACCAACATATTCTTATAATAAAAATTATTTTAAGCTATTTAATATACAAAATTTGGACAACTAGTTATAAATTTTGTAGTTAAAGAAAAAAGTAAGCATTGCATAGCAAAAACATTGAGTGATATTAATAATAATGATAATGATATTGTGACTCTCGTATTACAGAGTGGTGTGGCAGTTAATTATTCTCTACGGAGCCAAAGCATATCACCAAAACCGGAGAGTAAACGTTCTGGAAAGTTCTTAGCATACCATCGCCTTTCTCTGCATAGCATGTCGCACTATCTTGGTGAATCCACGTGATTGAAGAATCAAAAAGTTTTTTATTATGTTACAGTAATGCTTCTTCCCAGTAACGCCCAAAGAAATCTCACATCAAACTGTCTCTCGACGTTGATGTACCGGTCGTTCGTGGATAACACGAGGGTTTTCCTTCTTTTAAATAATGCAGTTTTACTTATTAGCTTACCTAAATAAACCAAAATAGACCTTATCGCTAATGAGTTTATATAAAAAAGTTTATCTTTAACACTATGATCGACAAATGTCCGTTTCTTAAGATCAGACCCAGAGAAAATTAAAATACTCTCTTGCACGTTTTATCGGCTTCATATTTTTCAGTATATGAATAGTATGAACACGGTCAAACTTCGGAATACTATTAAAACTACTATTTTCTTCAAACTTTTTCCCCGGCTAATGTACTGTATTTACACTGGACACACTATTATGACAAAAATCTTGCTTTATGTTTTGTAAAATAGCAATAATTAATTGATTACCTTGGCAAAACGTCTTACCATGTGTTCTTTACATGACCTGCAAATCACAACTACCGACAATGTGTACATTCAGAATGACGGAAATTCAAACCAGACAACTATATAAGAGTACCTCTGTAGCACAACTATACAACGTATTATTTTTTGCTAATAAAACTAAAAAAGGACAGTATAAATTAAAAAAGTAACGGTTTTAAACAGCTTTGCTGGAAAACTAAACAACTGTTTTGTAACAAGTATTTTTTTTTTAAAGATGGTTGCAGAAATAAGAAATATAACTCTGGTTAACAAAATTTAAATTTTTTTTGTCACTCGAAAACTCATATCAAATTTTGAATACACTAGGGCCATCAAGCAATAATATATTAAGGAAAAAAATTGGCACATCAGATATCCTTGTGATATCGAAACATACATTTTTGTAAAAAAGTAAAAAAATTAGCTACACTTAAAGAAATTATTGTTAAATTTACAGTAAATAATTATCATTTTCGTGAATATTTAGCTTCTGGTAGGTCTCTTTTAAGTTTCAAATAATAATCTGCTAGCATCCCTGGACTCCCTTTCCCTTGGTAGCGCTTCTCCATTAAGGAAATGTCTTGAAGAAACCTCTCACCTTCTTCATCACTCACAGCACCCAAATTTGCAGGAAAGAAATCCAGATGTGTATTTTTAAGGACATATTACACCTCAAAGCCTTATATGACATTATAAGTTCATTTATTAAGTCTTTGTATCAGAAGAAAGTGAATTCTAGTCATTTAATCTAGACCCCAAAAGTTTAGCCTGTTTTTTTGAGATTCAAATCACGTATTAAATCAGTTAAATCACTTTGTGTTAATAAATGAGGCTCCTTTGAGGTTGACGGTTCATAACTTGAGTCACTTTTATGCTGACTGAGAACAAATTCCGCAATAGAATCAGAATCCTGACTTTCTGGTTGATTTGGAGGGTTTGGAACAAGCGGTTCAGCACTGTGTAGGATGGGTCTGACGGCCGACGATAAGTATGGATACTGGATAATGTGTTTAGACTTGGTTGTAATGCCTTTTGTTTGAGTTAAACAAAAATAACAATCACTCATATGATCTTTTGGTTCTGTCCAAATCATTGGTATAGCAAATGGCAAATGTCTAGGTTCTTGTTTAGCCCAACCTAATAAAAGTCTCATACACGTTACACAACATATATGTGGAGCCCAGGATTTATCTTGATGCGACACAGGAAATCCAAAATAATCTAAATAACACTGTTCAATTAATAGCGTGAAATTTCGACGCTGAGATGTAAAAGTTAATTCTCCACACGCATAACAAAAACTGTCGGGGCTGTTAAAACACTTTCATGGCATATATACGATATAACTAGCATAAATAAAATGTAAGTTAGTTAAATACAGTAGTTATACAGTTGACGAAATGAGGATATTCAAACAAAAATGTGTATTGAGGTTAGAAATGAATATGTAACTGTCACAAAAAGCTGGACGTGACTGGAACAAAACTATATATTTTTTTAATGCAGGTGTGCCAACATAAACAAAAATCATTACTAAGTTCATGTAACATAAACAGTGTTTACCAGTGTAATTTATCTATTACAACTTAAAAAAGATAATAGCAAATACTAGTTAGGGTTTTAGCTAGACAGATTCTTGAAGACGATACAAATTTGTCGCTATTTACGCAACCTAAGGAACAATTAGGTAATACAGAGGATATCTCTAATCCAGAAGCTGTGTTCTCAATTGTTTATTTCATTAATTCTTCTTTTTGATAACATTACGATTTCTTAATATATGTATCTTGCAAAAATATGTTTTTATTCGAACACATAAGTAGTTTCTTTAAGATGCTTAAAATTTGTTTTCGAATATTTTCTGCCTATTGTCCACACTTCTTGTTTTATACCGTTTTAAAGTATTTAGGTGTTATATTAGGCAAATAAGGCATTTGTCAAAGAAATCTTTTTACTTCCATTAGTAGTATACAATCATGCAGTAAGTAGCTTATGTAGCTTTTCCATGGATCAGATAAAAGCTGAAATGATATTTTTATTAATTATGGTACTTTTTAATAGAAAATCAATAAAGTATATATTTTTTATATTATATGTTTCTGTTTACTAAAATAATATATTCTATGAAACTGCAAAAACTAAAAAAATTTTTATATAACATTAATAAAATAGACACTCTACTTCTGGTTTACAATAACTATTTTTTAGAGTGTGATCTATTATAACGTTTTTATTCTATTGCTCCAATTTTTGTCAAATATAAGTTTTTTATGGAGTGTTCAAAATTGATTTACGAAAACCCTTTGATTAAAGAAACTCCAAAAAACAGAATTTATCAGAATAGAAATGCGTAATGGCCAATTAATTTTTGTTTCGCACAAAATTTAATATTCAAAACCCCAATGATGCTCATGCAATATGAGCAGTCGCCCCTTCCTGTTAAAACCATGCATCATTTCTGTGACCTATACTAAGGCCAAAACAATTTTCTTTTATTATTCGTTATTACCGTCTTATTAGCCTCAATGTTTATTTTTGTTATAATTAAAAAAATAATTTGTTTTATATGATCCATACGAGACTGCGCATTTAACTTGGTATACCTATGGCGGTATGCTACTCTTGAATTTTTAATACTCCACACTCTATAATTCTATTTAATGTTTCTTGTTCTTCTTCTTCTTTTTAACCCTTTTACCCTAGACGGGTGTCAGGTTGCCCTTCGGTTAATTTCTTATCCATAATTTCTATTTCTTCCGGTCTCTCGCGTCTTCTTTCATTTCAATTAGTGTTTTTCCTCTGCTTTTTCCTATTTTGTTAATTTGTTTTAGCCACGTTTGCCTGGGTCGTCCTCTCTTTCTTTTTCTGCTATTTTTGGCATCCATTACTTTCCTGGGTATTCTTTCATTCGCCATTCTGCTAAGATGTCCAAATCATTCCAACTGCTTATTTTCTATTTTCGTACAGATTGATTCTTGCTGTAGCATTTCTCGTATATCTTCATTTCTTAAGTGGTCTATTGTAGATATGTTTGCAATGTTTCTCAGTACTCTCATTTCGCCGGCAGTCAGTTTGGGTTTATGCTTACTAAGTATAGTCCAAGTTTCACTAGAGTATGTCAGTATTAGAGATAAGATGGTATTATAAATTTTCAGTTTATTTCTACTATTTATCTCTTTTTTTCCAAAGATAGTTTTATTTAACGAGTAGTATACCATGTTGGTTTCCCTAATTTTATTGGTTATTTCTAAGTCGATTTTACCATCGTCGGTGAATGTGCTTCCTAGGTATTTCATAGTTGTTACTTCTTCCAATATTCTCCCTTTGTAATTAAAAGTATATGTATCGTTTATATTCATTTTGTTGAATATCATTATTTTACTTTTCTTTATATTTACTTTCATCTTGAGGTTTTCAATTTCTTCTATCCATATATTAATTAGTTCTTGCATTTTCTTTTTGTTATCCGCCACTAACAGTATATCATCCGCGTATAATAAGACATCCAATTGAACTTGACCCTATTGTAGTTTCTAAACCTTTGCTTTTATTCCTGGCATTCTTTAGAATTCTATCCGTGACAATTATGAATAGAAGGGGGCTCAGGCTGCCCCCTTGCTTGATTCATATTTTTATTTTAAGTTCGTTGGATCGGTTACCGTTTATTTGTATTTGGACTTTGGCATTTTTATACACAGATTTGACCAGATTTACTAATTTTCTGGGCGTTTGTATTTTTTCCAGGCAATCTTTAATTATTGTTCTCTGTATGGTATCAAATGCTGCATGGAGATCTATGAAGGCTATGAATAGTTCCTCCCCTGTTTGCATCTTTTTCTCTATTATATTTCTTAGAATGTATATGTTATCGTTTGTTTGCCTGCCCGGTCTAAAGACTGCTTGTTCCTCTGCTAGATTGTTTTCAATGGAAGCTCTGATTTTTAGTTCTATTATGTTTGTATATGTTTTGTATATCACTGATGATAAACAAATTGCTCTGTAGTTCTCGCAATTCGTTTTTTCTCCTTTTTTGTGTATGGGAAGTATTAGATTTTTATCCCAGTCCTCCGGAATTTTGTTTGTCTTGTATGCCTTCATAAATATCCCCTATATCCAGTCCAATCCAATATCTCCCAGATACTTGACCATCTCTGGCTCTATATTATCCTCTTCGCAAGCTTTTCCTATTTTAATTTTTGCTACTGCATTTAATACTTCTTTTTTACTTATATTATGTTGCTCTAAATCTTCTTCCGGTATTTCTGCCTCTCTCGTTTCTTTATTTTCATTTTCGTGTTGGTCATTGGCATCGAACTTTTTGAAGAAGAACTTTCTCCATCTTTCTGTAATTTCTTCCGTCTTTGTTAGTAGTATATTGTTTAAGTCTTTTATTCCGCTTAGTTCCTTTTTACCTTTACCCCTAAGTTGTTTAATTTTGTTCTAGAAAATTCTGTTGTTGTTTTTTAAGCCTTTGCTAAGTTCTTTCCCGAAATCTTCCCAAGCTTTCTGTTTTGCTCTTTTAACCATTTCTTTCGTTTTTTTCTTCAGCCTATAGTATGTTATTTTGTCGTCGTTTTGTTTTGATATTTGATATCTTTTCCATGCTGTTTTTTCTGTTTAACTGCTTCCCTTAATTCCTCGCTCCACCATTTGGTGCTTTTTGATCCTTTCTTTATTTTTCTCGTCCCGCATATTTTTCTTGCCGCATTTAACAGTGTTTCTTTGAGAATTTTCCATCTATTTTCTATTGACCAGTTGTTGTTGGATAATTGTTGGGTTTGTAATATTTTGTCTACTTTGTTTGCGTATGTTATCTTTATTTCTTCATTTTTCATTCGTCTTATATTAATTCTTGTGAATTCGCTATTATCTTCTTCTATCTCGATTGGTTGCTGGACTTTTGCTATTACTAGTCTATAATTTGTATTTAGTTCTGCTTCTCTTCGTACTGCTATTTCTTCAATGCTATTTTCCATTTCTTGGGTGTATACAATGTAATCAATAATACTCCTTGCGTTTCTCTCCTGTGCTATGAACGTGTACCGGTCTTCTAGGGGTTGGTACCAAAATGAATTTTCTATTTCAGATTATTGCTGATACAAAATTCTAGCATTTTATTTCCATTTCTAATTAGTGTTAATTCTCCATATTTTCCTAAACTACCTAGCACTTTGTTTGGATCTTTACCTACTCGAGCATTCCAGTCTCCTACCAAAACTACTTTGACAGATAAATCTCTTGCTTCATCTATTATTGTTTGTAATGTTTCGTAAAATGTTTCCATTGCCGCGTCCTCCGTCCCTTCTACTGGTGCATATAACTGTATGACTGTAATTTTTTCTTTTAATACGAGCGTCAGTGTTATTATTCTTGATGATACTGGGTTGTAATTTAGTATTCTTTTAATTAGTTCATTTTTAATTATAATGCCCATGCCCTCTTTTGCTCTGGTACCTGGGGTAACTCCTGAGTAATATATAGTGTGATTGTTTCCTAGACTTTTTATTCCTTGCCCTATCATCTTTGTCTTGCTTATTCCAAGTAAAGTGACATTAAATTCTTCCATCTCTTCTACTAGTTCTACTTCTTTACCTGTTAGTGTGGTTATGTTCCATGTAGCTAGATTCCAATTGTTGATTGTATTTGTTGCGCTTTTACATATGTCCTTTTTCGTTTGCCGGTTCGTACATCCTTTTTGTCTGATATCATGATATTGGGCTATTTAATGTTTAAAATAGGCTTTATTTAGTATAATTAATGTTTGGGCAAAAGCTAACCATTCTTGAAAATACAAACTAAATCTTATACAATCAAACGCTCTGTAGTAATCTACGTATTTACAAATGTGATTATCTAGAACATACCAAGTCCTAAATAATCCTCTTTTTCTCGTTATACATTCTAGATTTAGAGAAACTATTTCTAATATTAACAATATGCTCTTTGTGAAAGCGACTGTGAATGGTAGTTTTCAAAATAAAATTAAACAATCTTTGTACTTTGCTAAGCTGCGGACTGTTCTATTTTCTATAGTTCTATTGTGTATCTTTTAAACAAACAAATAAAATAAACCACAAATAAAAAAGTTTCTAAAATATAGTGTATGGTGAGGAAACGGACACTTTTATATTGGGTTGGCTTTGGGTTAGTTTCGTTGATGAAATAAGTATTACAGGAATGTACTTGACATGCGTGTGTAGTTTGGTTACTATAGAACGGTAAAGGGCGCACTTTTTTATGTCAAATAAAGAGTATTTTTACTCTAGCTATAGCTACTAACCTCCAAATCAACCTAAAATTAAACGCCAGCAACCCTTATAGTGCTATAAAGCAACTGTTTGCAACATAATGTCATCATGTGATATATATGCCCCAAAATTCCTTGAAAATAAGAATATACGAGCAATGACATATAATTTAAATATTCCTAGATCAGCAGTTAGCGGTAATTCCTGATATCGAAAAATAACACATAATTACAACATGATGAATGATGTATATCCCTTGTTTCTTCAACATATCGTATCCATATGCATATGTTGGTAAAAAAAATCACCGGATTTACACGCATGCGATTTCTGTAATTATTTCTAAAAGATAAAATTATTACAAATCGTTTACAAAACATCCATGATTTAAAGAAACTGAAAAAAATATCCATAGTTCCCCCGCAAATGTCTCGTTGGTTGAACTAAAATGTATGATCGATGTTTGAAGACTACGTGCCGCGTAATAACGCTCAGTTTATTTTGTAATTATTTATAAATACAATTTTTTACTTTCCTTATCCTATAATAAAGCCAGTGTGGTCCCGTGGTTGAGGAGCGGGCTGCGATGCTGACGGACCCGGGTTCAATTCCCGGTGCTCTCTGATGCCTGGCGGGTGGCCTACTCAGTCACTAAAAATAATAATGGCGGTCGTCTAAGGTGCGGTGCTTGCCACATCGTCCCGCATCAGAGATGGTGCGCGACGACAGGGCAGAGAGAGCGAACGTATGAGAGCTTTAACCTCTCAGTTTGCAGGCCGTGCTCCCACGCGGGGCGTTATTACCATTATTATTATTATTATTATCCTGTAATAAGGAAATAATGTGACAACACAGTTTTCACATTTCTGGACGAATTATAGCTTCAGAACACCAAAAAAGTTGGTTTGGGCCATTGGTTCGCGCGCGTGTGTGTCTGTCTATCGGTCTGTCAGTAAACAAGGTATCTCGAGAACCGTAGGAGCTAGAGACTTGAAATTTGGTATGCAAGTTACTTGTAGGTCGCAAAGCGGTCGCGAATCTAAACGGTTGAAGATACAAAAAATTCATGAGAATAAAAATGATTTGTTATCACAAGATAAACATGAATTTAAAGTAAAAGTTGGTAAAATGAGAACTCGAAAAAAAATTGAAGCCCATGAGTTTTGCTAGAATTACCCAAACAATAGGATAAGGAAAGCCACGTTATGTTCACACCAGATTTTTTTATTGTAATATAATGAATATAGGTGAGAACCTTTTTTCAGAATTCGCCCTATTTTGCTGTATTCGGTATTTTGTAAAACATTAAGTTTTTTTGTTTATTCATGTTAAAATAGTTAAAACTACAAATTATAAAATATTATATCTCTTTAGTTAACAAAAAGTAGCAATTAAAATAATACTTCGAAGTTAAAACTTTTCAATTAATGTGACGCCAATTAAAAGTTTGCTTTTAAATAAATATTAATTTTTAATACAAGACATTTTGAAAAAAGATGCTGCTAGAAATATGAACACTCTTATAGTCACAGGGCACTTTTTGGCTTAATAAAAATCTTTTAAATTGAAAAACCGTTATAGCTGTAACAAGAAATTTATAAATAAATTATACAAAAATTATAGTTTACAGATACATTGGAGTACAATACAACAACTTTTATCTTTTTTTAGTTAGCGTTGAAAAAGCGGATGCAGATAAATATAACGTTAAAACAAAATTTTTATTAGTCTCACAGAGGAAGTTAAGTATTCAGATAAAAATTTCAAACAAAACAAGAGTTTGTTTTAGCTGGTAAGACCTACGAGCAAGCTAACCAATGTGTTTGTCTAATTAGAATTAGGCGATTAGTTTTAATTTTTTATATTTAAAAAATTACTTTGTAATCCACTTTTGCAGTAATGTTAAATAATTTCTTTTAACAAAGACAATTCTCTTTACTTTCTTCTGTCGCATAAACCAAGGAAGCACGGTTAATGTTCTTTCTTGGTTGATATATTATAAATTTTGAGGTAGTTACAAAAATTGAATAAGTCAGATTAACAAATCAAATATCACATTTATGATTTTACATTACTAATTGTATGTTAGTTTTGGATAAGTATCTTACTTTGTTATAATAATATATATTATATAATATATATATATATATATATATATATATATATATATATATATATATATATATATATATATATATATATATATATATAAATTGTACTCAAACTTTTAACATTAGTTTACTATACTTGTTATACACAACTTTTACGATTGTAGCACCAAAAATATCTGCAAAAAAATGGATCAAGTGCAGCAGATAAATGTAAAGTACTGCGAAACAAATGTTTATTATTGTTTAGTTTTATAATTCGTATTTGGTTTGGTAACTGCAACAGTTTCTGTACTGACTAAATTCAAATTAAACATTGTATAGTAAAAACAATTTGAATAAATTTAATAATATAAGGCTTTAGCATAGCAAAAGGCATGACCTTTTAAACTATGAGATTGAGATTTTTATATGTCAGACCTCTATCACGGGGCGGTGTGGTAAACACCCCGCCTTAGACGACCCCCATTATTACCTCTTGTTTGAAGTGAACGCAGAAACTTAATTATTTTTAGTGGTTGTGTAGGTCGCCTTCCAGGCATCTGAACCGACATTAAACACAAGTCCGTCTGCACCGTCACCACACACCTCAAATGCTTGGCTACACCGGTGATGAAATAAATTTGGCAAGAAATTTTGACTCATGATTTAAGTTAAAAAATAAGAATTAAAAAAATGACTTTGTGTTTTGTTTGATAAACAAAGCACCTTATTAGAGGAAAATTTATCGTTGATATAACAAATTTAAATTTTATGGGATTTCATTATTGCAGTCAGTTTGAGCAGTTATTTAAACAAATAGGTGCCGTACGGAAAGGGCAATCGGGTTACGTCCTTAATTATTAGGAGCACCTTGGTAATCAATTTGACTGTAATAAACAAGATTTTACATGGTTATAATAATTATTAAAGTGTATAGATTTTTTTATTGGTAGATACCTTACAATTTAACATAGAGGTAATTTGTGGAATCTTATACCTGTTGTTTTTTATTTATATCTATCACAATTACCGCGCTTTACAATAAACGCAATTAGAATAATACACAATGATTAGTTTTCACATGTTATTTAAATGATTCCTTTATGGCTTCAAATCGTATAGTCCATAAAACAAAAATTGTGACTTATAGTTAAATTGTTAGGCCACCTACCAACCTTTGCTGACAGCATCTTTTTATTAGTTTTTATTATTTAGCTGAAGCTTATAACTTGCAAGGATAGTGCGGAAAGCTTCTGAAATGACACAAAAGTCGAATTTATGTTTTAAAATTTAGTTTTATTGAATGCATAAACATGTAAAATTTTGAGAGTAATTGTTTCAAAAAGTGACAATAAAAATAATTTTTTTTCTGAAAAGCTTTATTTTACGAGATAAAAAAAATATTGCCTATATATATGAGTTCTTATCTTTAGAAGAAAGCGTTTCACAAAGTTTATCACTATTTTAGTAACTTACATCAAAAACAAAAACTGATTATTGTATTATTATTGGCAAAGCAAATAAATTTCAGTTGGTGGAGTAGTTGATATGTAATGCAAAATGATGGTAGGAAAATTTATGATTTAGTTTTAACATGTGACAAATTGGTGTGTTTTAGAATGTGATAAATTCATTTGATAACTATAGTAAACTAGAAACTTAACTTTCAAACTGAATCACTCAATTAGAGTTTTTTAAGTAAATGGGGTTTATTATCAAAACTTGGATATTTGCTTTGAAAGATATTTTTTTATTTAAAATTTTGCACTACAAGCTGTCATACAAAGACATTCAGTAGTTAGTTTAACAACTGCAAATTGACGAGATCATGAAAGTTAACCATCCAATGAATGCTCACCTATATTAAACTAAAATTAATTTAATAAATTCTGGTTAATCTATAGGTTTTACGGCACTGCACTGCGTAGTTACTCAAATCTGTTTTTGAGGTCTAAAGTTTCGAATCTTTTTAAGCGCGGTTGAACTTTGTCGTCACTTTCGATTAAGCATTCCACTAGTGTATTTGGATGTCCACTAGTACGGTCCCGATAACGCACACTAAACCGTTATATTTCTTCATTAACTGGAGCCATTTCAAGTTTGCTTCTTATGGTTTCATTGCGGACATACCACGGTGCGTTTACGATCATTATGAGTACGTTGGATTAAAATCTTGTAAGAACTTCAACATTGGATATCTTGGCGGTACCCTAGAGTTGTATTCCATATGTCCATATGGGGTTGATCATTGTTTTGTACAGGAGCAACCTATTCTTCAAGAATAACTAGAATTTCCACCTTAGTAGCCAGTGTATTTTCTGTAATGTTACACTCGTCTGTTTGCGTTTTGTCCATATATGCGTTCTCTAAGTCAACTTTGGCACTATCAGCTTGCAAGATGTGTTGATTGTTTAGCGTTAGTGGTGGACAGATGCTTTTCCTTAGCGTGAATATTAAATGAACTAACTTGCTTTCGTTTATAGAAACGCGCCACTTGGTATTTTGTCTAGATGGTTTTGCAACCTTTGGGATGCTATGTTGGGGTCGGTGTGGAACGAGAGAATGGCCGCGTCGTCGGCTAAAGTAGCAGCTATAGTTCAGGGAGTTGTGGAGAATTCTTCTGTGAATAGCAAAGCAGATCTTTAAACGCTCTTCAAAGTCTTTTATAATATTGTTTACAACACTGTAAACTTGTTCAACTGTCGCATGGTTTTTCCGGAAACCAAATTGATGATCAGGTATCAAACGATTTTCTAAGAATATTGGGTATA
This sequence comes from Sinelater perroti, assembly GCA_036346155.1. Taxonomy (NCBI): domain Eukaryota; kingdom Metazoa; phylum Arthropoda; class Insecta; order Coleoptera; family Elateridae; genus Sinelater; species Sinelater perroti. The sequence continues at coordinate 1,196,126 of JARFIY010000077.1, forward strand.
ACCTCTGTATGAGTAGTTTTTCAAGCACTTCGACAGAGTTGGCAGCAGACTGATCGGCCTGTAGCAGGCTGGTTGATCAGTAGGTTTGCCTAGATTTAGTATTAAAATTATTAGTGTTGCTTTCCATAATTCAGGAAAGAATCGAAGTCGTAAAACTCCGTAAAGAGTTAGTTATAAAGTGATATCCTTTCTGGGGCAAATTTATGCAGGCGGTAATGAGAGCGTGGCCATAGGCTTTGTGTAATTTTACTTGTGTGTGAGTCGTGTTTTCTACCTGGTGAACCTTAAATTTTTTAATTAGCAAACTCATTTGATAAAGCATTTTTAGGCTAGACTGGAGGAATGATTTGAAAACGTTGACCCAGGTGTTGTTGGTAGTGCAGATTGGTATTTTATGCTCCGCAGGCTGATTTATCTTGTGGCTTTCCATAGCGAGCAATCATTTGTTTTCAATGGAGAGAGATGTCGTAAGTACTTTCGCACATTTTGATTTCTAATATTAAAAGTAAGTTTTTAGGCTCATTGTTAGTATGATTTCAGTTGCATGATTTAAGACTCTTCTGTCGTTTGAGTGTTGTGTTATCTGCCAGATTTTTTGTAATCTCCGCTACTCTGCAATTTTATGTTTAACTGTAACTGGGCAGTTTAGCGGGTTGATGTTTTGAATGTATTCCGGAGTGGCCTAATGAATCGCTTCCTGAATAACTTGATTGAAGTGGTTGTTTTTAATGTGATATCTGCTTGCAAAGATGCGCAAACCAGCTCCTGGAAGCGTTCCCAGTTTATAACTCTGTAAGTGAATGTTCTTTCTTCTTGAATATTACAGTAGTGCCCAAGGTTACTACAACCAGGGTGTGATCTGCAAAGATATCAAGGCAGGAATTGACATTAAGGTTTATGTTTATCCCTTTTATAAAGTACAGGTGAAACTATTTTATAGGATCCGTGGGCTAGTATGTAGGTTCGCCAAGGTTCGACAAGAGTAATAGTCCCAGGTTAGTTACAGCTTTTAGAATTGCGAGAAAAATATACAACTTAAATTTTATATATTTTCTTATACTTTGTTACCAAACAATTGTTTTGTTTCACAAGGTACTGATAGATACTCTGATATGTGGTTTTAACTTTATATTACTTAATTCACCTATCTTATCCGAGAAAAGATGCGCCATATCAAAAGTTTTAACAGTTTTCTCAAGATATTTGACTTACACCAGCACTATTAATTTTTTATGTTTCATATTTACACTGCTGCTCATGATTTATTAAATTTAGCACACTATTGAGAGTAATTATGTATTTATTTATAAAAATATCACTTTATCGGTATGCCCTTTTTCGGCCCGATCATCACTGTCTAATAAATTTAAGGTATTCTTCAAAGAAATTTTTGTAGTGTATCTACTTCAATATACTGCCATTGTTGTTATAAGTTGTTAAAAAGGTTAAATTTGCTTATTAGAATTGATTTTGAGACAATTATTCCCAATTTATCCCACAACAGTTGTGAAGTGGATGAATTAAAGAACTGTGGAAAAAATAGTATGCTGTTCTAATAAACGCTTTTCCACTTATCGACAAACAAATTTTTTGTAGAACCAAGAACTTCAAATTTCAATTATTGCAACGGTGTTCAATTTTAACGTATTTTTACTTATTGAAGCCTTTTCACTTTATTGGCTTTTTTGAAAGTGTTTATTTTTAGTAATTTTTCCGTACAGTCGTACATGCTTAGACAACTGTTGTACTGTTAAAGTTGTTATTTAGTTTTGTCTTACTTTATTTACTATACTTGTATAACTACTCTAATTTATTTGTTTTCCCGTGTTCCTTGCTTTAATCTTCTATTTCACCTCTTGTTAGTAACATATATTCTTTCTTTTCTTTTCTTTTTTTAATAATGTGTCATTGTATTTAAGGGGAAATTTTAAGTTATAGATTATTCTCCTTATATTTGATATAAATTTATTCATTGAGATAATAAGCTTTTTTTATAGGATATAGAATTTTATACTGCAATGTTCAAAAATTCAATTATCAATGTTTATGAATTTAAGTGTACCATATCCTACAAAATAATTCTTTGTCGGATCCTAAAAGTCCTGCCTGACAATGTAAACAAATGCAAACCAGCACATTACGTTCTCCAGTGTCAAGTAACAACAATTAAATTTAGAATTTGCAATCACTAGATGACAAATATAAATAACTCGACGTTTCTTTCGATATATTTGAATTTTTATTATCACATTTTGCAAGGATTGTTAATATATGCGAATAAAACAAATTTATAATAATTAAATAACTCTTATTCTACACGTTTTTTAATAGATTTTAAATCGACTATAATACAGCCACCCTTTGATTAATTACAAATGATAGCGTATATAAAATATTTTGAAGGGCAACAATTCAATTAGGCAGTTTGGCTAAAATAACCTATACTGTTTATAAAAATGTAAATTGAAAACATCAATACTATAAGACCCATTAAAATTATTTACTGGAACTAGAGCATTTCAATCAAATTCTATTTGATTAACTTTGCGATATTTTAAAATTACGTTGTGTATTTACGATTCTATTGTGTACATACTAATCTTCTGGATTGGAATTGGTTGTTAGACCTGAGTAACTCCCTTTGGTTGCATGGGTTTTGTTAGAAAACCAGCACCTTCAGCTTTGACCAGTTACTTCTGATGCGATTCAGATTTGGACTGTGTTCTGGCCAACGCAAAACGTTAATGTAATAATTACTCAACCACGTCGTTAATACTACTTTTGAACATATTATATGGTACTTTACCCTGCCAAGAATTGCTTTCAAAGAAATCGATGATAGTGGATAGTAATTTAGTTTCAATGTCAATAACCACAAATGTATGGTAAATTCTAGAAGATATTTTAGATCCCCATTTCAATCAACAGCGATACCGAGCAGTATGCTACAAATCTCAATTTTTTCACATTTTGCAGCATCATAGTCCTTGAATTTTATTTAGTTTTTGCTTTAATGCCTAACTTTATTTTGGCATTTTTTGTGTGCTTTTTTCTGTCGAATATTTGTCTTGGGTAAATAATTAATTCAATTAATAAGCCAACAACGCATATTTTATTAAACTTCGCTTCAATATTTGTTAATGATTTAATCGGTTACAGTTTTTGTTATAGCTCTATTATTTCAATCAAAATAAACCAATAAAATATTTTAACACTTTGGTTTATTACAGAAAAATATTGAATAAACATGTATATCCACCCAAGCAAAATTATCAATGAATGCCTAGTTTTCCTCGAATTATTGCACCAATACATACTGAAAGCTTATTATAACCAGTCCAGCAACTACCGGATATACACATACATATGCAGGTAGCCCACGCATGCCTAGCAAATAACTTCATTAAAGGGATTGGACAATAAGCAGAAAGAGACACACACACTCTCAGAAAAGTACCAGTCACACGATACCTAAAAATAAAATAAAATTTGCACAAACGTGCTCAATATAAATAATACACACACTTCTATTTAAAACTATGCCTGCATTCTTTCACGTCTAAGTGTAAAATAGTAAGTTAACACTATCTCCGTGTATTGTGTCAGTAGTCTTTCGTTCAAGTACACGCCACAAGATTCGATTTGAAAAATAATTTTTAAAGAGACTTATTTTTTATTTTGAACCTTATTGGTTTACTCTGGTTACTAATCCGCACTTAACTTAATTAATTCAATAGTACATGCAGTAAAAAAAAACCATAGTCGTATGCATCCATGGGTTGAACAAAACTGGAACTCGCCTGCATCAAACTTGTGGACAGAAGAACAACGATCTTGACCACAAGGCTACGACCGCAGTCCATTTTGAGTCTTAAGACTTAAGGCCGACATCTCCTATATGAATACAATATTATATCGCAATAAGCTACCCGCTATCTCATTTTCTATTATTTTCAATAATTTATTATGTTTATAAATAACACTCAACGCAAGTATGCTTTAAAATAGACGCTGTCACATTAAACGCAGCGAATAACTGTATAGGGGCACTTACTACAGTAATTCACTTCAATTTGTAAAGTGAATAGACATTACGTTGTAAACTCTATATTTACAGCATCGTCCAAGAATTAATTTTCCGACTTTCACAATTTAAAAAAATACTTACATGAAGCTTATGAAAAAAATTGTTTCTGAAAATATAAGAACTGATATAAACTGAAGACAGAGCAATTAGAGACCAGCAAAAATGTGAAGTTAGTATACAAAGTTACCAACGCATTGTAACATATATCAGCATATTCTAATATTATTTCAACTACAAATTTTAATTTTTCCGACTGATTAAAAAAGGGAGCGCGACAGCCGCGACGTAAAGGCTTCGGCCTGCCAGACTAACGTGCGGCGGGCCCTGGGTTCGACTCCCAGGTCAAAATAACGGCAAACATCGAGTGCTCTCCGGCCATCATACAAACACATTTGGCGGTCGTAAAGTAAATTCTCCTTCTTCTAACGGGTCAGATTAGTCACCTGCCTGGGGTACGCCCAATATGGCTCATAGTACTACAAGAAATGTGCAGTTAGAAACAGGCTAATAGCTATATAAGAGTAGAAGAAGAAGAAGATTCAAAAAGCGTAGCGTTAACTTTTACATTTTACCATCCAATTGCAATCATAAATCTACTATCAGTGATGATACCTTTAAGCATGTTCGTGTTCTAAGAAAATGTTACTTAAAATGTCAGAAACTTTCAAATGTGGGTAGTAGTTTAAATTCACAAACGTTAAAAAATACAAAGTGAAATATATTTTCTTAGTGGCTTCGAAAATCAAAACTTTTTATATGCAAATTTTAGTTATTCCACTCTTGTAATGCCTACCATCTAAATCTAAATTTTTAAAGAACAATATACATTAATGAGGTTTTTAAGTGCAATTCAAGATTTTAATTTACGCTAAACCTTAGTTAATCATTGTTATTTAAAAATGCTAAAAATATTAGCAAAAAAGGTGGCTGTATCTGGCAACGTGAGAATATAAAATTTTTAAAGGAGGCTATAAGTAAAAAATTAACAATTTCAATTTAGATAACAGATCAACAAGGTATAAGTAACAAAAATTAAATTTGCTGCGTTTTCGGTGGAGCAACCTGAAAGGCTACAATTTTGCATCAATTTCCGAGCACTTCGAAGTTTCGGGGCCATTGCCATTTGCGTCTGCCAGGGACTTCAGGTTTGCTAGGAAATCTTATTCCCGCCTCGTAGCAGTCTTCAGGTGTCAAAGGAACGGCCCTTCTCAAATGTCCGGCAGCTGTCGCCGGCATTTCAGCTGCAGTAATGGAATGCGGATTTATGGAGCGCTCACATTTCAATCGCTTATGATCGAACCGTAAAAACGGTCAATAAAATTGCAACTTCGAGAGGCAGATGTTCATTTGGAGCGTTTCAAATACTTTTTGAGAATATTTACTGCTCTGTCATAATGCACGGATATTTTAATAGAATACGGACAAAATTTGCATTTTTATTCCTTTCGATGTAATAGGTAGAGAAATAGTGTTAATTACAAGTGTTTACTTGTATTTGCCCAGATATAATAAATAAAAGAAATACTTACAACAATGGATATTAGAGTACTTTTTAGAAAATAAACCTTACGGACGATCTACTTCTAGCACTGACTAAAACAAATGAGTAAAAGTTAAACAAAATGCGGAAAGATTTATTTATTCAAATTGACCATAAGTCGTCATCTGCCTGATATTGAAAAAAATAAAAAGCTACACCGATGAAACGACATCACGTAACAATATTTATAAACTGGAGGAAACCTCTTTCTTATTATCACGACAAGAAATTTTTGTTAAATTAAATTGTGACATATTTTTTTTTATTTAACACGCACTAAGCGTATACATTGCAACTAGTAAATACTATCTAGCAATTTGTTCTTAATAAATTCTCACTTAAATTCAAGTTTAAAGTCTTAAATCTAGGTAAGTCTTAGCAGTTGGTGGATATACTCCCATTGGCGCACTCCACATATGTTAAAAACACTTCCTTCACATGTTTTAATTGCTCATAATTCACTTAACTTAACTTACACTAGTTCAGAAGGTTTTTGCCTTTTTAGCCTACGTATAAGTCCACTGTTGTCGAGTAATTGTAGCACTTCGACATTCACATGTTCATGTAGTCTTGTTTCGTGTTTTTTCGCAAACCGTTTAATTTCCTCACTGACCATAGGCACTTTTAGGTCCCTGTAGATGTCTTCATTTCTAATGTACCATGGAGCGTTGACGATGCTGCGCAGTACTTTGTTTTGAAAGGTTTGAATAATTTTACATTAGATTTCTTTGTGCATCCCCACAGCTGCACACCGTAAGTCCAAATTGGTTTTAGAATTTGTTTATACAACAATAGTTTGTTATGCAGAGACAGCTCGGAATGTCGTCCAAGCAACCACCACATTTTTCTGAATCTAATGCAAAGTTCTTCGCGTTTTTCTTTATATGTGCTTTCCACCTGAGCTTGGCATCTAGTGTCATACCCAGGTATTTAGCTGTGTTAGCGTAAGGAATTGTTTGCTGATTGATCACTACAGGCAAGTAATCAATTCTTTTATTGGTGAAGTTTATATGGGTAGACTTCGCCTCGTTTAGTTTAATTCGCCACTTCTTGGTCCACCTGGTGACGTTGTTGACGGCTAATTGTAGTTTATTAGTAGCTACTTCTATTTCGTTGCTTGTGGCCAGTAATGCAGTGTCGTCAGCAAATGTGGCTGTCGTCACTCCATCACTCATGGGGATGTCACTAGTATAAAGCAAGTATAGAACTGGCCCAAGGACGCTTCCTTGCGGTACACCTGCGGCAATAGCTTTTAGTTCGGAGTATTCTTCGCCATATCTCACTCTGAACTGTCGGCCAGAGATGTATGATATCAGAATGTGGCTCATCTGCCTAGGCAGATTTTTAGTTATTTTGTATTCGAGGCCCTCGTGCCATACTTTGTCAAAAGCTTGGGCCACGTCAAGAAATATCGCTGCGCATATTTCTTTTTCTTCTAGGGTTCTTTCAATTACATCAGTGATTCGGTGCACTTGATCAATGGTCGAATGTTTGTTCCGAAATCCAAACTGGTGAGTTGGAATGAGCTGCTTTTCTTCAATAATTGGCTTGAGGCGTTTCAGAAGGATATGTTTGGTAGTAGTGAAATCGGGCGGTAAGATGCTTTCTCATTGGGTGGCTTCCCTGGGTTGGGGTCATAATAACTTCCGCAACTTTCCACTGCAGCGGTACGTACTGTAGTCGTAGCGCAGCATTGAATAGATGCGTAAGCTTCATTATACCCTTTTCTGGTAGTTCCTTCAGCAGTTGTCCACTTATTAAGTCATAGCCGGGGGCTTTTTTGGCACTGAGATTCTTTTGTATCTCATTGTAAATTTCTTTTGGAGTTACTGGCAATACGGCCCTGTCCTCCCTGTTGTTTATCTCTGGTAGGTTCTCATTGTCATCAGCTGGATGTGGTTGGAATGTATTCGCTAAGTGTTCAGCAAATATTTTTGCTTTTTCCTCGTCTTTTCTAGCCCATCCGCAATCATTTTTACGAATGGGTGGATTATGATTGTGAGGCCGCTTTAATCTCCTTGTGGCTTTCCAGAGAGAGTATTCGGTATCTTTATCGTCTGTTTTTAACAGAACGGATCTCTTCTTTGAGTTGTTGGCTTAGCCGGTTTAGCAGTTGTTTGTCTGCCGGAGCTCTGGTTTGTTGCCATTTCTTCCGTGCTTTTCGTTTCGCTGAGACAAGTTCTCTGATCTCCCTAGGGTAGTTCACGCCAATTGTTTTTCTTTTTGGCTCAGGGGTATTGCTCCATGCGGCTTGCTGCAGGTCGATTACAAACCGCTCTGCTTGTTCATCTAGCTGCTCAATTGAACTTAGTGGAACATTTAGTTTGATACGCTGTTCTACTTCTGCTCTAAATCCATCCCAGTCAGTCCATTTGTTTGTTAGTGATGGTGAAGATGATTTATTGATTATTGTTTCGCTTAGTGTCAGGATAATGGGGAAGTGGTCTGATGACATGTTGTAGTTATCTTCAATACCAATGTAGTTGGAAGATACGCTTTTCAGTATGAAGAAGTCTATCAGATCTGGTATTTTGTTGCTATCTGACGGCCAGTATCTGACATCTGGTTTGCCAGTTGAATGACATACGCAGTTAGCTTGCTTGATCGGTTCATATAGCTGTTTCCCTTTAGTAGTGACAAGTCTGGATCCCCAGTGGGTATGTTTGGCGTTGAAGTCACCTCCTAATAGGAAGTGATCTCCTAGCTCTTGGAAAAGCCTTATAAAGTCATCTTTTCTAGTGCGTACCTTGGTGGACAGTATATTGCAGCAACTGTATAATCCTTGGATTTTGAGGATTTTACCGCTGTTGCTTGTATTTCGGAGTGTTGTAGTTTACTTCTTCATAATGTTTTACGTTATCTTTTAATAATACCGCCGATCCACCCCTTGCTGTATTATCTGGATGGGGGGTGTGGTATAGTTTGTACCCTTTTATATTTAGGTAATTTTCCTTAGTAAAATGGGTTTCAGAAATTAGGCAGATGTCTATTTTTTGATCCCAGAGGAATAGTTCTAATTCATGGGCGTGCTGGAGAAGCCCATTTGCATTCCATGCTGCTATTCTAATTGACATAGCCATTTTTATTTCCTAGTTATGGGCGCGACCCTATTGCTATTTTCTAGTTTCGTCACTCTAGTTAAGATAAACTTTATGGAATTTTCTTGATTTTCGAGTTTTCCAAGAATTACTTGCAATGTTTTGTTGATTACATCCATATTAGCTTCTTCGATCTTGCCTTGTTGAGTTTTACCTTTTGCCATTCGTGCGTATCTGGTACCTGCTGAGCTATTTTGCACAACCGTACTAGCCTTAGGTAAGGTTGGAAAATTTTGCAGCGTTTTCTTTATTGGTGCCGTTTCTTGGGCATTAGTTGTTCTTCGGTTGTTTCGTTTGTTTTCTTGTAGGGTTTTTTCCCTACGTTTTTGAAGTTCCTTTGCGACTACGCACCCGCGATAGTTTGCCGGGTGAGCTTCTCCACAATTGACGCATTTAGCTTCTGCAGGTTTAGTTAACTTGCAGTCCTTAGTAGCGTGAGGTCCTGCACACTTTACGCACCTTGCCTCTTTGTAGCAGAAGGATTGGGTGTGTCCATACGCCTGGCACTTTTTGCATTGCGGGATAAGGGTTGTTTTCTTACGTAGAGGTTCAATTTTACCCTCAATCCTGCAATCATACTAATTTTGTGAATATCTTTAATATCTTCTGATTTGTCAAAATCTAACATGTATAGAGGCAGTGGCTTAGTGATGATGCCATTCTCTGTTTTCGTTTTTTCATAATGTTAGTAACATTTACGATTTTAAATCCTCTTTCTTTTAAGTCTTCTGTGATCATTTTTATTGAACACGTCGGGTGTATACCTCTGGCCATAACTTTTATGGGTCGGTTTTGTTTGTCTTCATAGGTGTAATATTCGACATCGTAATTGCGTAGAGTTGAGATCAGACTACGGTATTGCGTTTCATCTGAGACGTTGATCTTAAATACATCATTATTCATAGCGGTTACTCTATAACTAACCTTTGCTGCTTGCAATATGTCATGTACAGTTTCGTATTCTTTTATATTCACCAGATTTATTGGTGGAGGTAGGGTGTTTCTTCTCTTTCGACTTATTGTCTGATTGTTTAGCGGTTGTTGATTGCTGCTGTGGAGAGATCTCCGGGACGCAATTGCTTTCCGTTTTTATGTCTTGATTTCTGAACTATCCAGTTTGTTTCTCTGGCTAATTCTTCTTCGTCGGTGTGATATTCGACTTTTCATCAGTTACTTGCTCTGCTTTGGGTGCCGCCACTGGGTTCTCGAGGCTTTTACCCTTTGCATTAGCTGGTTGATATTATCCTGTAGAGTTTCGATGGTTGCGAGGGATTGTTGCCAAGCATTCCATAAATTAAGCTCATTTTAAGTTTTTAATTGATTCTCTTGTACAAGAATCTGGTTTTGCTGAGATAATAAAGATTCAGCTGGTGTTGGAGGTCGTTGTGTTAGCGGGAGATTATTCATTCTGTTGCTGTGTGCATATTTGCACTGCTGCAAAATGATTAGCTTGTTATCTTACCGAGCAGAGTACAATCACATTTTCAGGCAGTTGCACTTTCTCGGCAGGATCCTTATGACACTTCACTTCGCGTTTTACACGTACTCGCAATCTCGTATTAGATATCACTGCTAGAGCGGCATCCAACACGTCTTCACTCTTCAAAAGTAAAACGAGTACTGATTGTGACATATAACAAAATGTAGATCCTGTACAATTAATGTAAACGAAAAAGTCCCAAATAGCATGCAAGAAGGCGCTTTTGCCCCATGACGGTCATGGTGATTGTGTAGTGGTCAGTGATTATCAATAAAAATCTTTGGTCTATAAAAGCAAGCTGATATTTCTTCATGACAACACAAAGTCTTACGTAGCATGACCGACGTATCAAAAATTAATTGAGTTAAGCTACTAAGCTCGCTCCCACCTAAGTTGTTCATTTAACCTTTTGCCAATAAAGTTGTATCTTTAGCGGAAGCTGGACAATCATATGCAAAACTAAGAGACTGTCGTATATTTTGAATTATTAATAAATACAATTTTAGAGCTACCTATTTTTGTAAACAGAACAGTCGATGTAACTGGAAATTATTTTGCAAAATAACAATCTCTAATTTTATCTTACAAAATCCAACAGTTCTTGTGAAACTATCTGGAATAAGGAGTTTTAGTTATATTAAGATAATATGTTTTAAAGTTTTTATTTAAACCACTTTTTTTATTATCAGAAACTATAAAGCAGAATATAAACAGTCTATAAGCTAATGAGCTAACACAGGACCTTAATAATAAATGTCCTTCTAAGGCATGAGGAAACCCCATCTAGACAGGAAGTCTCGTATTTGTCACCTGAGCTTGACTGACCAATATCGTTTCAGTCTTTTGTTGTCGAGATGGTTGTAAGAGAGGGTTGCTTTGGACTGCAAGTTGGTCATGATGTTTGTTACTGCGATCTTGGATGACCTCGGAAATGAATGGAATCCCGAGATCTATATGGATCGTTTGATTGGAAACATACCATGGTGCATTTATTAATTTACAACGAATTTTGGACTGAACTAGTTGAAGAATCGCTGTGTTACATTTGCTGGCATAACCCCATAGGTCCATATGTCCAGATGAGAATTATTATGGTTTTCTATAAGAGAAGTTTGTTTTCTAGTGGAAAATGCAATCTTCTCGCAAGTAACCAGAATAACATTCTTTATGATGTGGGTCTTTCAGATTTGGTCATCAAGATGTAATCCTAAATAGCAAACTAAAAAGACTTGTGGGATGATAGAATTATTTATAGATACTGACAGTAACATTTTTTTAAAGTGAAAGTTACTTGCGTCGATTTGGAGTCACTAATTTTAATTTTCCACTTAGTAGTCTAGTCTTGCAGAACATTCAGGTGATCTTGTAGGTATAAAAATGCTATTTTACGATTTTCATAGCCATCAAAAATCTCTGTATGTGTGTCGGCGAAGGTTTTGATTAGGGTAGTGGTTCTAATAAAAGTATCTATGATGTATAAATGATACAATATGGGGCCCATCACTTGTGGAACTCTGGATTTTATTGGAAAGAAACACAAGGCCATTGACTTTGAAACTGACAACTGCTTAAATAGTATTTGAACAAATTGAAGTATGATGGCAGAAAAAGCTTGATCTTGTCGAAAGCTTTATCTATATCTAGAAACATTGAGGTCTAGTATTTTTTGCTTTTCAGTGAAGTATTTGTTTCAAGAACGATACGGTGACGCTGTTAAGTCGTAGAGTGGGGGTGCCGGAATTCGAACTGGTGATTAGGAATTTTATCCAGGAGTGGTCTAATTCTGTAGACCAGGAGCTTTTATAGTAATTGGAAGATGGTTGGTAGTATACTTACTGATTCGATACGATGAAACGTCGTTTGGATCTTTACCGGGCTTGGAAATCATAATTATCTACTCAAACTTTAGCTGCTAAGGCGTTAAATATGTATATAAGCATTACAATACCTTTTCTTGGAAGCTCTTTTAATATTTTCAGATGATTTTTAGTTATTTAACGAATGATTTCATGTTTAATTTCTTTAGGGGTAAAAGGACTAATGGAATCGGTTGGAGGTAAAGGACTGCCGGAAAAGTCTTGGATTTATTGGTGTGGTACGTCACCATTAGGTGTAAACACTTCAGTGAGGTAATGAACAAAAATTTTTATGATTTTGATTTGGGCCTCCAGGCGAGGCGTAGACTAGTGGGCTGCATGTATCAGGATTGCTGTGAAATGACTCACAGCTTCGTCTATCTCAGCAGAGGTAGTGAGTTTTACTTTGAGGTTTGCGGTTTTACTGAATACATTTCTATACTCATTATAGTCAGTTTTTGAGTTATGCAATTTTGTTGCTGTTTATTACAGTGGTAGAACACAACTTGAACAAAAATAATATAAAAGCCAATAGAAAATGACTTTATTCAAGATTAAAACAATTTACCTATTTTAAATTATTACACATATAGTGAGCGTGTAACATATTACCAAGTAATATTAATTTCATAATTTAATTTTTCAGTATAGTTCAACTTCTGAAAATGTTGTATTATACTAAATTGTTATATCTTTTAAGTAAATATGTGCCATTAGATGTATTTACAGAGTTGTGCTTCCTTACAATTTTCTATGTACAAGAGGATTTTCTCTTTTAAAGCTCAAAATTACGCATTTTAAAATGGGTGTATTAACATACAAAAGTGCAATTGGGGGTTAACGTTTTTATTTTAATAGAAAACACAAACGTAAATGCAACGATCAATAATTTTCATCATATGACACACTCTCTCTTTCTGTAATAAAAGTTTATTATACTTAATATCTATTTTTGCTAAGATACATCTTTAGGCTATGGAATTATTGTAGATTTGAAGACTTGCAGAGAGGGGAACACTAAAATACTCTAAAACAGAAATTATGATGTCAAATTATATCATTGGTTAAATTTGTCCATTGTTTTGTATACATTAAGCTGGTGTCGGTCCACTTGCGCCCGGCTCATTTGCGCCTACCGCCATTTTCGGCTCACTTGCGCCTTAGAAAAATGCCAACAAAAATAATGGTCTCATTTGCGCCCATCGTTGCAGCTCCTTAATCATTACGTATAATTACATAAAATTTTATAATTTTCCGCTGGGTTCTCCTAGCTTAAATATGTTTTATAAGTTGCAATTTAGAATTTTGGAAGTCAATTTATTAGAAAAAATAGTCGAGTAGTATATAGTTAATAAAGTTTTTGTGTATAGCATAAGGTGCGCAAACATTTCGCAAGCGTATTCTCTATTCTTTCATCCAATCTTACGTACTTCTTTTTTTTCTTTTGCTTTCCAAGTTTAAGTATTGCCTATCGTACTTATAAAAACACATTGAAACTAGGGGAACCCAGCGTATAATTATCAAATTTTGTGTAATTAGTCGTAATGACTAATGAGCTGCAACGTTGGGCGCAAATACGACCATTGTTTTTGTTGACATTTTTCTGAGGCGCAAGTGAGCCGAAAATGACGGTAGGCGCAAATGGGCCGGGCGCATCCAGGGCTACATCGGGACATGTTGAGGTAGATAAACACGTTCCGTTAATCCTTTAATCTTTCTTCAACAAGAATCGCCGTTGTCTTTTAAGTAAACTTAATTTATAAAAAGTTTTACATCTTATTCAAAACTAGAAATTTTGGAATAGTTTCTAAGTACATATTTTGCTGGACTGGACTGGAGTCTAGCCTAACTGTTGTGAATATTGTTCAAAGTGAGCGGAGCGAGAGTGCAATACAATACTTATCTAGCCTTGCTGAATCACTCACCTTCCAGATTTATACCCTCAAAATCTTTGTTGTTACTTGACGCCGTTTACTGCTACGTTCCCAAAAATGTACGGCTTAATTACACTGTGATCAAAGCGCACAGTACATTTAAAGGTTCTCTTTGCCTTAAATCAAAATTTTTGATTACGTCACTGGGTAGTTAAAAATAAGCCATTGCTATAGAGAATATTATTTTTAGAACAGTCCCCATTTACATTTTAACTTTCAGCACCCAACAATATGGTCCTTTGGTTACAATATTTGCATTTTTTTTGTATTCTAATTTTTGTATTTTGAAATTAATTGTGACAGGCTGTTAAGAAAAAAACTCTGGATGCAACCATTTTATCTACAGCTGACACAAGTCCTAAAATAGTGATTTATTTTGTGACATTATTTTTAGTAACTGATCAACGTATTAGTTTAGTGTTAAAGTAAGTTTATGTACTGCTTCTATCATAATTTAAACGAAACACTGAAATGGTATGTACAAATAATAAAGAGACTGCATAAAACAAATAATAAAATAGTATGTCAAAATATTTACCTCTTCTCGATCTTTTCAACAGAAGGTAACTGGAAAGAGAGCTCCGCTGTATAACCCAAATTTCAAAGCTGTAGGTACTAATTGTCCGTATTGCTCTACACAATAAGCAGTAAACAAGAGTGAGTCAGCAAAGACAATAGAAAATACTGATTTAAGTGGGTTCTAGTGATAATTCATGCGAATATGTCGACGTTGATAAAAATATAATCTTTAAGGAGTTGACTAGGGATGTTCCTTTTCTCGATGGCTGACGAAGTTAGGCTACATACAATATGATGTATTAAAAAGAACAAGCTCCTATTCTGGAGATTTAACAATTACAATGCATTTTTCTATGGTCAGACTATAGATAAAGCAACAAAATAAGAAAGTAAAGAGAGTTTATAGAACATTGTGAAGTAAGTTAACAAAAAGAACATCTACAGAAAAAATAAAGATAACCTTCTGAAGATATAATGATCAATTTTACGAAAAAAACTTCTAAGCAAGATAACAATATAATGAAAGAACTAAAAGATAACACGAAACTATAAATGTTTGTGAATTAGAAGAAGAAATGGTATAAGTAAAGAAGAAAATAAAAATAGTTAGTCCTAACAACAAAAGCAGTGAGGAGTTATGGTAGTTAAATAAAAATATAATTTTTAAACAGAAAAAAATGTATGGTACTTTGAAAGTAAATAAAAAGAAAAGCATACAGTTCAATAATCTCAACAGATAAAGCAAGAAATAAAAATAAAAAGACAAGGTAAAAAGAACATTTGCGAGAAAAAGCAAAACTAGATATGAGATTTACAAAAACCTACAAAACAAACTGAAGTATATTATAAATAAAAGCAAGAACAGACGGACAAAGTTAGGAGAAAAATTAAGCGTAGTAGTAAAAACAATCAAAAACAATTTTATAAAATACTAGACAGTAATATCGCAGTTCAATATAGCTATCAAAAATAAAGAAGGGTAATAATAAAATATGAGAAGCAAACAAAAATTAGGTGAAAGATTAGATTAAACATGGAAAGGAATTAGTGTATAACAAACTAATTGCAAAAATTCTGAAGACCAACCACAACTTTTCTAATACAAGTTATAATACAAAACATTTAAAGCAGAAAACTAAAAGCATACTGCACTATTCTGTTCAATGTATGTCTTTAAGGACAACATCTTAAAAGAGCAATTTGAGAAATTAAACGGGATTATATTAAATTTCAACCAGTAAAAATACTAGAAAGTGCCTTTATAGATGATCTAGTAGTAAAAATATTAAAAAATATTTTAAGTATCTGGAACAAAACTCTAGTAAAATGTAAAACAGATATTAAAACAAAGAAGTTAAGGTAATAGTGATAGCAAAATAACAAGAAGCAAACAATATATACGCAAAAGATATAAATATTAAACAAGTAAAAGGTTTAATTATTTAAACGTAACTATAGATAGGAACGGAAATCAAAAGTGTATATCTTTCAATGAACCATACCATACATACCACATAATAGAAAGAAATTGTATAAATAAACAAAATATGCCAGAAAAAAATGACGTGTCTACAGCCAAAATCAGAAACTAACTTAATAACAGAGTACATTGAAGAAAGACAACTGAACTGATAGGGACATCTACAACGAATGTAAAAGGTAAGACCTGTAAGAAAATACGGAGTGGCAAATCAATAATAATGGAGTAGAGGTAAACCAAAAAGATTTGGAAAAAACAGTATCAAACATAATAAGGAACAGAGAGAAATAATAGAAGAATCAAAAAGACTAACACTAAATAGAAAATTGTGGAAAAAATTTCCTAGTCATATATTGTAATGGGTAATTCATAATTCTCAGATCAAGAGATGTAAGAGAATTGATTATATTCAAAATACAGAACATTTATTTAATTAAATAAATATTTAGATACAATTAACATTCTTCAATATTACATTCTTGATTATCAATACACATTTATCACAGCAGATTAGGCATTTTTAACATTCTAAAAATAGTGTTCTTACAAAGATTTCTAAATTGGTTGTTATGAGTAGAACGGTATGGCTTTTTTCAGTGTTATGCTACGTCACTCAACTTTGTCCATTTTTTTTTGTAACTATTAAATAATAGATCACTAGAGTTAATATATACAATTGAGTATAGTGATCAATTGTACATTTAGGTCGAAACTTCTGACCACCTTTTTTGAACTCCTCATTAAAAAGTAGAATAGGAATGTCTCATAAACCCGACCCATTGAAACACCCCTAACGGGGTTTTCCTGCTTTTTTTATTTTAAAGTGGCATATCTCATGAACGATAATATATAGAGTGCTGAGACCTTCATAGTTGATTGGTTGGTCTAAGTTTGAGTTTCCAAGGTGTTTATGAGTTTCAACATTTGTATATATTACCGTTTCGCCCCCTGATCTTGATGTAACTAAAAATTATAAATATCATTTAAGGTCAATAAACGATCAAGATTAAGGAACGTATCTGTAAACTCGGTACGATGAGAACAATAGCTCTACGCGTAACAGGGCTAATACCCTCTGCCACCAAAAGTTACAATACATTAAAACCACCAATTTCGAAAGATGTGTAAAGCAATATTGTGATACCCTAGTCGATCAGTCCCAATCTTTGTACTATTTGCATATATTTGACTTACTTATTTTGTATTAGTTTGTGTTAAGTTAATTCGCGCTAGATGTTAAATGGATGTCTTAACAATTTGGCACTTTTAATTTTGAATCCTAATTTATAAAATTACTTAAGAACAATTAAATTGTATTTTTCTAGTAATTAATATTCCTAATTGAAAGGAGCGTAACTTAAAATCGGGTACACTATTTTACTGGACGATTCTGAGAACCGATTCTCCTATTTCTAAGATATAATCTGTTTGACGGAGTCATCTAGCACCGAACCTATTTACACAACTGAGATATCACACTGTCTTCTGGGTCACAAACTTCAAAGTCAAATTGTGATTGATCTCGTGTAATTTGAGATATAAACCCAAAAAGAAAATAATTACTAAAGGACTTTCAATACCTGCACGTAACAGTTGTATGAAAACTCATTTCCTAAAACTAAACCTAAGTGATTAAGTAGCACCTGAAATATTTTAAGCATTCCAAGAACGGCCGAAGATAAATTTATAGCACAAGTAGAAAGGCATTTATTTAATTAAACAATAATTTTATATACAAAAACTTTGTTCAAGATATCGTTTTTTGACTTAGACTATAACAGTTTTCTAAGTATTTCATTAAAAAAAGAAAGTTCAACCTTTATAATTTTTTTTCTTATCTTTCCAAAATGACGAGTTAAACTATGGTACAAATATGATTTTTTAAATATATTTGCAAGAGACGAAGACTTGATTTCTATTATTATGTTACACAAAAGAAAGCTCTTACACATCACATACAAAAATCGTATTTCTAATACTTATTAGAAATAAATGTCAAATAAACAGTTCCATGATATACGTGGTTAAATCTAAACAAAACTTTCCTTGTAATATGCAAAAATCCGACTTCCTTCTTTTCATGACAAGCACAGAGTCTCTAAGAGATCTGAAGTCGCATAACCTTTTGATTGGCATTAAAAAAGCATGAGACCCATCTTACAAATATCTTTTAATATCTTTTTGATTATTAAGCAGGACCAGTTGACCAGGGTTCATCCCCATGTTGCTGGTATAAGCACGATCCACGTGTACATTTTCGACTCCGATTAGTTCCGTAGAGAACATGTAATTATCATTCAATTTTTATATGAATATTATAAAGAATCTTCGTAAAAACTTGCCTTAAATATTTAGCATACAAAACAATTTACGCTTGTTTAATTTATTAATAAGTTTACAATCTGTCACGTAGTGACATTCAGTAATTGGTTCAACATTTGATATAAGACATGTAGAAAAGTTTCCAACAAAAATTTCCTTATTCTAATTCTAATACTAATACTAATACTAGCCGGTTTGGTAATGACGGAATGAACAATTAACTTTGACACCACATAACATTATGCGAAACGGTTTGGTAGGTCTGTTGGCTTAAATCTTTTAAGTCTGGGTTCTTTATCGTCAGAGTTTAATAGTTCTTCAACCAGCGAGTTAGGGTGAGCACTTATTTTGTCACGGTGCCGAACACTGCACTTTTGTATTTCCTCTATTGTCAAAATACCTAGGTCCTGTTGTATTGTCTCGTTCGGAACGAACCATGGGGCGTCTACTAAAGAACGTAGCACTTTTGATTGAAATCGTTTGAGTATGTCGATATTGGGTTTACTTCCAGTTCCCCATAACTGTATGCCGTATGTCCAAATAGGCCGTATGATAGATTTGTAAAGTAATATTTTACTCTCCAATGACATCTGAGATTTGCGGCCAATCAGCCAGTACATTTTCCGAATTTTTACACTCAACTGTTTTCTTTTGGTGAAAAGGTGTTTTTTCCAAGTGAGACGCCTTTCTAGGTGCATACCTAAGTACCTAACGGTATCGTCTTGCGGTATTTGTTTGTTATTTATTATAACGGGTGGGCAGGTACTTCTTCTCAGCGTAAAAGTTACGTGGACTGATTTGGTCTCATTTATGTGGATATGCCATCTTTTGGACCATACTTAGATAGTTGGACGCCATATACGGATGGGAATGCGATGAAAGCATTGCTGTATCATCCGCGAAGGTAGCAACCATAGCTCCCGGGGAGGTAGGTAGGTCAGCAGTATATAGTAGATACAGGAGCGAGCCCAGCACGCTTCCCTGAGGGACACCAGCGTTGCTAGGAATAAAGGGGTAAAAGAGTCTCTGTACTTCACTAGGTAGTGTCTATTGATGAGGTAGGACTTTAGTATTGTGTAGTAGTCTGGCGGTGCTAAATGTTAGATAGGTATATTTATTGATTACATGGCCCAACAAAAAAATTGTGTAATCTTTCCTTCACTTCATGAGTCAATTATAACTAATTTGGGTTGAAAAAAACACTTATGACAAAGAAAATTTTTTATTAGCTCTAGTTTCTGTGATATAGAATAGGTGAAAGTTTTTCATTTTAAAGGATTAAGAGAAAACGGTAAATATTAATTACATATGCTAACAACATTAAAAGTGTAATCATTCTTTTTTTTAATGGCAGTTACATCCTAAATTGACAAAAGAACAACTTCCAGGTGGTTGGATCTACAGAGAATTAATTGGTGGCTTTATGATATAGCTGTCTTTTGAGTTTCCTCTTGTAAGTGAGTTTTTTCCCTACACAAAAATCAGCAGTAATTCGCAAGCATTTCTTCATTCCAGCGGTCTTGATATCTCTGTTCCATTACAGAAATATCCTGATCAAACCTTTTTTCGTGCTCGGCACTGACAGCTCCACTACTAATTGGGGAAAAATCGAGTTGGGAATGGAGAAAATGGATTTTTAGGGACATGTTGCATCTGAATTGATGGTATTTTTGAAGTGCTGTCACCAACTGAGTGTACTTATCATCTCTTTTGTTGCCTAAAAATATATGCATAACTCCCTTGAGAGCTTCCCAAGCTTCCTTTCATTTCCTTCCAAAACTAGGTCGAACGCAGGATCATTTACGAGTGACGTATTTGTGGCCCAACAAAAATGCCTTCCTTAACTTTTGCATCACTTAATCTAGGAAATTTTCTCTCAAGTATTTAAAAGCCTGGCCTTCTCGGTTCATGACTTTGACAAAATTCTTCATTAAATCCCGCTTGACATGAAGGGGTGGAACAAGAACATCTTTTGGATCCACGAGAGACTCGGCAACGATATTTTTCTCACTAGAGTTACGATTTGTTGCAGGCCAATCTGCTTGAATATAATGTGATTTCCTATCCCTACTGTCACACATACATAAAAAGCAACGGTATTTAGTGTACTCTAATTGCATTTCTAAGAGTACAGCAATGACTTTTAGATCGCCACATATTTTCCACTTATGTTCTGCATATTTTATTGAGTCGAGGAGGACTGCTATGTTTGTACAAATCCCCTTCATGTAAACTGCGTGACCAACAGGAATATAAGGAAGATGGTTGCCGTTGTGAAGCAATACAGCTTTCAAATTAAGCTTAGAGGGGTCTATGAATAACCTCAATTCAGTTGGATAATGCTTCAAATTCAAACTTTTCATGAAACCATTGATGTCCCAGCAAAAAACAAGATTGTTTTGCTTCTCAAAAAAAGGAAGCAGATCCCGTTGACGTTGTCTGTACTTGGAAACCCTCACATCATGTCGAAGAAGACTCTATTGCTGTAACCTTGACCCTAGAAGTTCCGCCTTCTCTTGTGACAAGTCAAAGTCTCGAATGAGATCACTCAACTCCGATTGGCTCAATCTGTGCGGTTGATTATCTTTTTCTTCAAAATTAGGGTCATAGGATGTCAAAGGCTTGTTTTTACCTACAAATTGGTTTACTTGTCTTGATATATAATATTTTTCCAGTCATGTCAATTGTGTGTGATATACTGACCAAGAAAGAACTGTAATCATTAGATGTGTACATAACAGAACGTGCCTGCACTGAGCATTTGTGGTTGTGTTTAAAATTTAAAATGTACTAAGTAAAGAATTTGGAATTTGTTTTCCATTAGATTTCTAAACCTGCAAATATTAAATAAATTTAAAAACCATCATAGCATAAATAATCACAAAACAATAATGGATGTTTAGAAT
The DNA here is from genome assembly GCA_036346155.1 of Sinelater perroti. Lineage (NCBI taxonomy): Eukaryota > Metazoa > Arthropoda > Insecta > Coleoptera > Elateridae > Sinelater > Sinelater perroti. The sequence continues at coordinate 1,217,348 of JARFIY010000077.1, forward strand.
GATAAATTCTGTTTCATACATTGGATTTATTACGCAATACACCTAAAAACAAATCCATCACTTACAAAAGCCAGAAATATTTTACCGGGCATTATAAAACACTTTTTGCTGAAATAATTGAAGACTACAGCTTTGTACTTTCTCGTCAACAATTTTACTTCTTTTTTTGTGAAAATTGGTTATAACTGGTTACAACTTACTTCTTACCATACTATAATGGAAGAAGAACAAATATTATTAACTTTCTAACCGATTTCGGCATAGCTTCTCGGTAATTTTTTTTTTCGCTTTCGGATGCTTTAGAGTTACATGGGAATTTTATATCGTTTATAAGCATTGTAATATCTACTGGTTCAGCTTCACTCACATTTGTTTGCCTCGCGGTGTATATACACGGTGTTTGACAATTTTCCCAAAAAACCTGTACCATGATGTTGATGAAAAATCCGGAACAAAAAGGGCTAATGCTATAATTTGTCCAATTGCATAGTTACCTGGTAATAAACCGAATAATGATAAAAAACTGCTCACGGTGCATTTAAAAAGAGGCGGAGCTTAGCGCAGCCCAGAGTAATAGCGGGATCTAGCGTAATAATTGCGCAATTGGTCAAATTATAGCACTAGCCTTTTTTATTCTCTAGAAATCATCCCTGAATCTCTCACCACTCTATAGACAATTAAAATTCAAGTCAAACGGCCTTACGTCATTGTTTGGTGTGACGCATATTTTTTTGGACAAAAAAGGCCAGTTGCATAGTTACCTGGTAATTATAGGTAATAAGTCGACTAATGATGAAAAACTGCTTACGATGCATTTGAAAAGGAGCGGAGCTTAGCGCAGCCCAGAGTAATAGCGAGACCTGGGGACGCGGTGGCTCAAATGGTTCAACCAGTTGGCTCTGTTCTCTAGCCTTCGCGCGCGAGTTTGAGTCTCGCTCAACCCATGGGTGTGTGTGAATGTCCTAGCATTTAAGTGCATGTTAGTGGGCACAATAAGCCCTTGAGGTTGCAGTGCCTGTAAGTGCACCACAAAAAAAGCGAGACCTAGCGTAATAATTATGCAATTTGCCGAATTAATGCACTAGCCTTTTTTATTCTCTAGAAATCATCCCTGAATCTCTCCACCACTAGATAGACAATTAAAATTTAAGCCAAATTGCCTTCAGTCATTGTTCGGTGTGACGCATATTTTTTGAACTTTTTTATTTTGAAAATTGTTTTATCAGACTAATCAAGACTGGCTTCCAGTGCAAGCCCCAAAATTGCATAAAAAGTGTGCGCCAAATAAAACAATAATAAAAAGCTTTTCGATTTGAATTTTAATTATTGAGTGGTGGAAAGACTGAACGGTGGTTTTTTAGACACCCGGTGTATGTTCGTTGGAGCATATTTACTGCCACTGCAGTGTCAAGTGCTTGTTGTGTCTACTTATATGCAACCTAGGAAAGTTAAATGATATCCACGAGTTTTTAGCAAGACTCGGATCCGCCCATGCACTGGTTTAGCGGAAAATTTTTCTTTTGACTCCCAGAATATTAGTCTCGCCTTTTTAGTAATATTAGATATATATTTTTTGTAACTCTTTGAAACACATTGTAACGTAACTTATCCTCTAATAATACTGCAGTTTTATAAAATAAAAAAATATAATAAATTAAAAAGCTTACACTATTAATTGTATCTACATAATTACGATAGTTATGCAACTAAAGTTACTTTCATAAAATATGGCGTTTGGTCTTGAAAAGTCCAATAAAATGGCCTACTTCTAAACATTATTCACAAGTAGCATCCAGTCTTTAATATCCTAGGAACACAGAATTAAATTAAAGTAGTTTTGTTTACTTAATTAACATAATCAATCAAAAATCAATTAATAACGAAGGCTTTGTAAATGAATGTGTTATTAAATTTTTTGCCATTTGAATAAAAATACCACATATTGAATAATGCGCTTTTATTTTTTTTTCTACTAAAACCATGTGGAGCATTATAAAATTAAATTCTACTAAAAAATGTGGTTATATATGTCGGTAGATACTATAGGGAGGTACGTACGGACTTCATCAAAAGATTACTTTTCTTTACATAAAAAAGAAAAATTACCTTCTTGAGGATTTAATTACAGTAGAAACACCAACAGTTTTTGAGGTGATAAGAATTAAATAAAAATAATTCCATGTATTTTAACACACTTATTACATCTTATAATCCGCATTTGAATATCCTTGGGAAAACACTAAATTTTATCTGCAAAATATTCCAAAAATCTTTTGCAACTTATGGACAGGAGCCTTAGCCTGCAGGTGATGAGTTTGACTCAGCATGCCACTCCTTTCCTTGATAATGTCACAATTTAAACACTAAGCTGGTGTAATTCACTCTGTCAACAAAATTCCAGGAATTATTAAATAAAACACATAATTTTCGTTTAATCATTAATATTTATTTGGTTGCCTTCAAAGTAGACTCTTTTGCTGCAACACACATACACCAGCGTTTGTTTTCAGTCTTTAAAACATTTTTATAGGCTCTTTTCTGATAGCCTTCAGCTCTTTAAACGAACGTTGTTTTATGGACTCAAACGACTCAAAACTGATACCACGGAGTGGCAATTTCAGTTTCGGGAACAAAAAGAAGTTAGACGATACCAAATCTGGTGAGTACGGTAGTTGAACGATGGTAGTTTCCCGTTTTTGGGCTTAAATTCGGTTACAATTGCTGCTCTACGCGATCGTGCTTTATCATCGTGCAAAATCCACGAAATGTTATTTGACAGTTTTGACTGTTTTTAACGGATTTTCTTACGAAAACGCTTCAATACGGCCAAATAGTATTTTTTATTGATTGTTTATCCTTTTGGAACAAATAATAAACCAAACCACGAATATTGAACAAAACAAAGAGCTTGATTTTTGAAAGTCTTTGACGTGGATTATTAGATTTTGGCTTTGTTTTTGTCCTTCATTCTAATGCCCGTTGACTTATTTGCGTGTGAAACTAATATACCCATGTTTCATCACCAGTTATGATTTACTCCATGAATTTGGAATCAGAATTGACGCGATCCAGCATGTCTAAAGGGACATGTTTACAAAACTGTTTTTGTAGAAAATTCAGCTCTTTTGTAACTATCCGAGCGGCGACGCGTCTTATGCCCAAATTATCCACTAAAATTGAAGGAAGGGACTCGTGAGAAACCTTGAAGAAACGTGCTATCTCTGTAAGCTGAATGGGGATTATTGAGCACAATTTTCTTCACTTTTTCGTTATTTTTATCGTTTGAAAATGTCGAAGGTCGCCCGGAATGAAAGTTGTCTTCGACAATCTCTCGGCCCTTTTCAAACACTTTGTACCACTCCTAAGCTCGTGTTTCTGATAAAACTGATTTACCATAAGTCTCAAATACATACGAAGGCTTTTACGCCCGGTGTTATGGTGCATCGCGTCTTCTAAAGCGTTGTTTAATACCACTGGGAATAAGACCTTCTTTAGTAGAAAATTTAATCACAACTCGGTACTCGACCTTTCATTTTTGCGAAATTCAACCAATGATAGTACTACCTGATACTATTGCTCTTTCGTTTCTATTATTACTGGAACATAGTCAGGCCAGAAATTCTTGACGCTTACTTTGCACTTTTTATTATAATATATATTTAAACAACTTAGTGCACGGGATGAACTGCGTCTATTTTGGATAAATTCTCGACGTTTCGGCATCGGCTTTGAAGCCATTTTCAAGAGGTTAGCTCTTCACTCGGGGTCTCAATCTGCCTATTCCTCAAGGAGAGCTATGAGTCTTTGAATAAGACTGAGCTTTCGTGTGACCTGCTTGATCTTTGATAGGGCTGGAAGTGAAAGTTTGTTTGGCGGGAGATGCATTGGGTTGGGGAAAGTTTTCAGGATGAAGGGTGTTGCGTAATTGGCGGTGCGGAGCAATAAGGGACTTCCACATGACAGGCAAACGCTGGCTGTCATCTCTTGTATTGAAGTACTGTGAGCGTTTTTCTATTTCAATTGCCTCACGTACTATTCTGCTGGTAAAATGGGAAATGGGGGCAATGGTTTTAGCCCCAGAGAAATTAATTTTGTGGCCTGTTTCTTTACTGTGTTTGGCAAGTGCCGAACCATTATCGCCTTTCCGTACGGCCAGAGAATGCTCGTATATTCGCCTAGATACTTGACGATTTGTTTGACCTATGTAGGTCCTTTGGCAGTCTCCACAAGGTATTTCATACACTCATTGGGATTCATTGGGGCAGTGACCCTTTGCTGAGCGAATTAGCCCAGATATTTGGTTGTTGGTCGTAAAGACCGTGCGGATATTTTGCCGCATTAGTATGCGGCTTATTCTATCGGTGATGCCTCTTGATGTAAGATAGGAATGCTTTCGGATGGTTACCAGGGTTTTGGGATTGAGAGTTAATGTTTTTATTTATATTTTTGTATATATTGGTTAAGGATTTGTTGGAATATCCATTTTGCAGTAGGGTGGTGGTAATGGATTTGGTTTCTGTTTGGCGATTTTTCGTATCGGAAAGTCTGATGGACCTGGTTATGAGGGATTTTGCAACCGAATGGATTTGGACAGGGTGGTAATGGGATTTGGCATTTAGGTAGCGGTTAGTGTGAGTGGGTTTTCTGTAGACAGTGTAATAAAAGCTGTCATTAGAAGGATTTCATGTTGTGAGAGTATCTAGGAAGGGAAGGAATTGTTATGTTCAGTTTCCATGGTAAATTTGATATTGGTGTGGATTCGGTTGAGGTGGGAAAGGAATTCTGGAATGGTATTATGTCCACGAGGCCAGATTAAAAAAGCAGAGCTGTCTCTGCTTAGAAACTCCATCCATGCTACCTGTAAGAACCTCGCCAATACCAATCTGGAACTTTATGGCCTTTTCCATAGATTAATATATTATTAATATTATATATATATATGGGCGGGTTCGTCTCACTGGAAACCTATGGGTGTACGTGACATCACAAAACTAAGTTGCATGTTAGTAGTCACAATCAGTTTTTGAGTATCGGTAAAAAAAATATATTTCTAATAGTATATTAAAAAATTCACACATAGAGCTGACGGTTAACCTGAAGCAAGAAAATAAAAACTACAAAACAAAAAACATTTACATAAAAGCTCAGCTGCCCCCAAGATAAAAACGATTTGCACCAAATTTCCCCCCAGCTAATTGCCTTTAAAACTCAAATGGCCCGATTGCTCCATTGTAATCCGATTTTGCGTAATCGGCGGCCACTTTTGCCAGACACACAAAGCGCTCCCGCGCCAGCGCCAAAGCTCCGCCGATTTCACCTACTTGTGTGTTTGTTTCCACACAACGGGGCAGACTAAGAGTTTGTCAAAATAAGTGGCGCAACTTAGCGGCTTGGAAGTTGGGTATCGATTCTGCAGCGCACTCGCGCCCGACGCTAAACTTCCCCTTTATTATCGCGCTTAGCGAACAATAAAACAGAAGTAGTGCAGGCCGAACGATTCAGCCTCCCCGTAATTGCCGGCTTAATCCGCAGCGTTGTTAAAGATGCGGACAATTAAAACCAACGATTCGAAAAGCAAGCGGCGATATCATCGATTTTAATTGCAAATTGGGTGCATGTAGCCCAAAGCTGCGGGCCGCCCGCTTCAGCGAGCTGAAACGGCGCTGGATTCTTATCGTCCTCTTCTGTTTCAGATTCCCGTCGCGCGGAGCGAGCCAAGGCAGCAACGCTTAGGGGTGAGTCGCAACGCAATTAAAGTTGAAATCAAATAAAGTAATTACGATTTGCTAAGGAACATCTCGGCTTTTTCGGCGAGCGCTTTTTCAGCCGAACATAAATAACCGTCCTGAGAGGAGCGGCCATGCGAGTAAAACACTTGGGCAACTTTAAATTGCGTAAGGGACTCGCGACTGCAAAGTTCGAAATTAGAAGGTAAACCAAGCCCGAAATTATTGTTTACGATATAACAATAGACTGCTTAATAAGCGGCTAGATGAGGAAAGTGCTGCGCAAATATGTATTTCATTAAATAACTATCGTAAAAGTTGCCATGAGTTATATTACAACTTTCCAGGTGGGAATCTTTATAAGATAAATTTTTGATGATCGCTCTACTGAACTTTCCTAGGTATTTCAACAATTGGAACTACAATACTATGTAATCTAAGTTAATTCTACCATTCATTTTAATTTATTACAAAAAAAAAATTAAAAATAGCCCAGACAAAAAAGTAATGTAACTCACTTGAAATATTAGAATATAATGTTTTTTAATGTGACGGTTAGTTAGTGTTAAAAGTTTTCGTTGCTTCTGTTCCAATAAAAAAGCATAAGATAAATAAAATAAGATACGATTAGTATCATTAATTAAAATTAAATAATTAAAAGTACATTTTCCAAAATTGTATAAAGAGAGCTTAAAAAAGATATGTAATAAAGTAACAATAATATAAAATAATAATTTTAAATTTATTTATTTTTCAGCACTCAGATTAATAACAATATTCTATGAGCCAACTGTATGTACACTTAATTGGAGTCAGGAGGGGAAGACAAGCAGTGAAGTCACCCTTAATTTAGTCTCTTAAATCTACTGGCTGCTTTCGTTGTAATCTTTTGGTTTCAGGTTCTTCAGCTAGCGGTATTTTGATCATAATATTGTAACAAAAAGAAATAAATTGATGGAATTTTATTCTTAATAGTATCCAATATATCAACATGTTCGAGAATATTAAAGGCGTTATTAAGAATAAGTTTCTGAATAAAGGATAATTTCTTAGAGAAGTAAACCCCAGCTGTTAAGATATTAAATAATTGCCAATGTCGGAGTAAATTGATTTGTAAACAATCTTTGAGGCCAATATCTTAAAGAAACTCCCTACTGCGATAGGCCGAACTTCACCAACCTTCTTAGAAAGGGAACATAAAGATGCTCTAAACAAGATATGAATTATTGACAAAATAATTTTACTAGCAAGCACAAGGTGAGAGCAAGAACTAATTTGTTGGCATAATTTCCAACAGAATCGCATTATTACATATTAAACTAAATTGTTAACTTTCCTGCAGATCCCCTTATAGAAGATTTGATTTCCAAGATAACGTCATTCTTAGTGACAGTTAAAGGAGTAAAGCTGAAATCAGGCTTTGGTGCATTAGTAAAGTATTTCTTTGGAAGGGGTTGTTTTTCGAGTAATTTTATATAAGTAGACGAATCTACTGAGGCTAACTCTTCGGACGAGGATCCAAATGGCTCCAGAAATATCTCTGCCAGGTACCTTCCCTTCGACACGTCTCAAGATGCTGGTAGTAAATTTAACTTTTTTGGATAACGATGGAAAAGTTTTTATTTTGATGTTCTTTACGTTAGATGCAAGGGACTTCTTGATATTTGTTGAAACTTGAAGAGCCTAAAATGTAAAACTAAGTAAGTCATTTTTGCTACACAATAATTTATCAGATTGCCAAGTGTGTAAGCTGTAACAATTCGTGCTACTTTAGGGATTCTATTAAGAACCCTAGAATTTCTTTTTAGATTTGAAAAATCTACTGTAAAAGAACTATGTGATTTCAAAATTGGAATATTAGTTTGAGTTGTAAAATCTTGGTGCTTTCTTAAGAGGTAAATCTGTTCCCCTGTCTTCTTACATACTTTGTTAACATTCAGTTATAGCGTCTAAGGATTTTATTTCTTGGTTGGATTCATTGATCACACAAAATTGGCTAAACCAGGAAGAAGACAAAACGTAATTATCAGCTAAGGACATGCATTTAGCATGATACCAATGAGAACTCAAATTGCAGAATATATCCTATGCAGTAGAGGTTCTATCAAGGCGACCGCAAGGGCGCATAACACTGTTCGACATTTCCTTCTTACTAATTTTTAATTTATTAAATAGTTAAATTTTTAGGCGACAAACGTGTAGCATTGTAATTAAAAATTAATTTGTGGTACTTCGAAACACATGAAAGTAGAATAAATATTACAGAAATAAAACACTAAAAGAAAATGGGATTACAAGATAATAGAATAGAACAAGAATCTTAAATCAAGGATGAAGCAACGTGTTAAAAAAGCAATAGAGAAAAAGACCAAGGGAGATAAATAAGAAGAATAACAGGAATAGAAAAGGAAAGAGGAAAAATGTTAAGACAAACGAAGAAACCAATTTTGAATAGCTTAGAAGGAAATAAATGGGTTCACAGAAAAGTCAAATAAAACAAATAAATAACTTAGGGGAATGGGAAATAAAGGAGGAACTATTTTTAAAGTTGATTATTCTAGTAAGCAGAGTACGCATCGAGTTTTAACAATTCTTTTTCGAACAGCTGCTACACTTACTACTGTGTACAAATATAACCCGGAATTCTGTTATAATTGTTGAAACCCTTATTTATTCTTAAAAATCTATTTCATCGCCTTCGAAGTAATCCCCCTCGGCTGCAATGCGCTTATGCCAGCGAATTTTCCACTCATCAAAACACTTTGAAAAGTCCTGTTTCGGTATGGCCTTCAGCACCTTCTTCGATTCGGCTTGAATCTCTTCTATCGTGTCAAAACGGTGTCCCCAAAGCGGTATTTTCATTTTGCTGAATAGCCAGAACTCACATGGAGCTAAATCAGGCGAATACGGCGGTTGCGGAACGATATGAGTGGAATTTATAGCGAAATGGTCACGAATAAATTGAGGGTTTTTGGAACCAAACGAGATTTGACTTTTTTGAGGCACAAAACTTCCTTAAAAATGGTGTTGACTGATCCATTTGAAATGCCAATGATGTCAGCAAGCCCTCTAGTTGTCAATCGACGATTTTGGAGCACCAATTCCTTAATTTTCGCGACGTGCTGTTCGTCAGTTGATGTTCTTGGACGTCTTTGATGTGGTTCGTCTTCAACGCCTTCACGACCCTCTTTGAACATTTTATGCCATTCGTATACTTGTGTTTTATACATAGCCTGTTCACCGAAGGCTTTTTGTAACATTCTGAGCGTTTCCGCAGCAGAAATATCATTTCTAACACAAAATTTAATCGAACTTCTTTGTTGAATATTTTCTGACATGGTAAAAATCGAAAAAGTTAATTTTGGTTGTTTACGAAAACGAGCGTCAATCTTCAACTAATTAAGATATTAACCTAAAATTTGACACAGATGTCAATAGCAGTCCTACCAACTTAAAACTAAAAAGGTTTGTGCCCAACGAAATGCCCGCGCAGTTTAAATTAAAAATTCCGGGTTATATTTGTACACAGTAGTATTATTAAATTAGGCCGTTGTGTTGTGAGTTTTTCCTAAATAGGCGTGTACTTAGAATTTTATTTGGAAGGTTGTTTGAAATCTAAATGACAAGAAAGATTTTATAAGCCCATGAAATCATCACCAATGCATTATATTTGTTATCTATCTTTATCTTCTCTAATGATGACAATATATTGATCACAATTTGATCTATAGGTTGAAGAACAAATGTAACGTCGAAGAGAAAACATATAACTTTTATACATATGTGATTGGTCATTGCAGAATGAGTTCGACAGTTATTACAATAATTGTACTATTCGTTACATATAAGTTTGCATTTTATTTTTGATGATCTTCTAGAGAATATAGTATAATGTTATACATGCTCTGATATTCATAATTTAGGGAACGAAACAAATTGTGCTCAAAACATCTTAGATTTTTTGATTTGTCAATAGGCAAAAGATTTACTAGATTAAAATAATTTGTTATATTAAAAAATATGGACGTTTCTTCCGGATTGATGATATACATATCCAGGTAATTATTACTCAGCGCCAGCTACGTTCTTCTTTTTCATTTTTGCCCCATGGGATTTGCCGTTTTCTATTTCCATGTTTGTTTACCCTCTTAGTTTGATATCTAGAACCCCTCTCATTCATAACAGTTTTTATAGAGGTTTCCTAAGAATTGGAAAATACCTACTATTTAGCCATCTGCCATTCGTTTCACATGTTCATATTATTTTAAGGCTATATTTACCAATAATTTTGTAATCGATCAGGCGTAATTTATTCTTTTCCAAACTTCTTCAGTTTCAAGTCTGTTGTTTTTGTAACTTGTAGGAATCTTCTCATAAGATCTAATTTTACTATTTTAAATCTCTCTTCCATATAATACTATATCTTCCACACTTTTCTTTGTTGGTGTTTTAACTGGCGTTCTTATTCCACGTTGCTTCGTAGAATGCTTTTGTTGCTTTTTTCCCATGATAATTATTTCTTTGATGTCGCACTCGCCTGTGCCTGCTGTGTTTAGAAGTGAACCGAAATACGCGAATGTTGGACAAATTATTCTCTGTTCTGATATCCTGTACCTCTTAGCTTACACACATATATTGAGTGTTTTGGTAATTAAGTTTCTAGTTCCAATACCTTATTTAATTTTTTAGTATATATTCTATATTTTCCTCATATTGCGTGAGCACAATCTGATTATCTGCAAATAGTAAAAAGAATAAGGTTAAATTATGTATTTTAATTTCCATTTCTTAGCATTTTCCATTACATGTTTCACATATAAAGAATGGACATAGTAAAATTAGAGCACAATTGCGACAATTTATACAAAATATTTGGAAATATATCAATTAGACCTACATAGTCTTTAAACGCATTAGGTTTTAAACTATAAACACGAACTTTGTCTAATTTTTTTGTGATGCCCAGAGCCACTTAGATTGGAACTCAATGGTTTCGGCTGTTATACCTATTTTCTCCAATATTTCGTTCGCGATGGATCAATACTGATCAGTGAACTTGGGTTCTGGAGACACTATTAGCAGTGTACCACTCTTTCGTTGCCTTAGATTAATGGAACGTCGCCATATCTGACAAAAAATAATTTAATATTGTGCTGCTGCAGGAACGGCAAAAAATGTTTTTGCTAACAATTTTTTCGATAGTTGTCAAAGTTTTATAGACCTAGTGGCGATGAAAGTTCTGCTCTTCTAACCGCAACTGCATATGGTCTGCCAGACAAGAAATTTCTTTGGGAATTTTGCTTTCCGAGTTCTGTTTCAGTTTTCTGGAGCATCTTTTCGGCTTTCGGTAGTGTAGTAATTTTTCCCAGCAATATAATTAAAGTTGGCAAATCGATATGTGTCTACATCTATCACCAAGCACTGATACAGCGTCAACAGATTTTCGTACAACTTACGGAAACGGGACTCTACTGTTTGATTCTGGTTTGCATCCCTATCAGGGGCTATTTGAGCCCTACAACTTTTCAAACTGGCTGTAGCTTTTACTTTGTGCTCAAAAGGCTAGAACTTATTGACCTTTGGCCACCGCTCGCGAAGAAATCTTTGGATTGTCTTTAAAAACCTGCAACATTCTGTTTCTTCTTCTGTTCTGTCATTCTATGTTTACTTTAACTTCCTGGTCTTATTTCTGTCGTAAGTCGTTCTATAAACTGTTGTAGCACACAGTAGAATAAGGAATATTTGCTTTTCGAGCAAGCCGGCGAGTACTCAAGTTGGGATTGTGCAAAATTAATTTGCGGCATTTCACTTCATTCAACGACATCGTGACAATTGACTCGTCTAGACAAGTTTGCCCTTATCAAGTGATATTTTTGCTCTGACTGGATAGTTTGTTTAGATAAGAGTATTAAATTTTTAGTGGTCCAATTTTGCTGTGTTCGTAGTTTATACTAAACAATAATGGTAGCAGACGGCAGTCCCATTTAAGACCTTTTCTTATTTTTATAATCGGAGTTATTTTATTATTTTTTATATGTGCTTCCGCCTTATAATATACCTTATGACTCATCTCTTTTCACTTTTCGCAAATATTTATTATCCTCATAGCTTTTATAATTTACATCTCGGTACTCTGTCCTATGAACATTTAACATCTATGAAGATCACATGTGAGTCTGTTTGTTTGTCATTATTTTTTCTATTAGCTGCCTAACGAATATATATTGCCTAAGCATGCCTTTTCTCTTTCAAAAATCACTTCGTTTTTTTCTGGTTTTGATGTCCTTATTTTTACTTTTACTTTTGCTAAATATTCTAGTTGCACGTATTGTTCTTTTATGGTTTGATGCTTTCTGTACGCATTTCTTTTCTCCAATCGTATTCGGTAGATTTTTCGAAAATATGTATTTTTCTAGCTGCGATACTGATACTTTTTATACATTTTTTTCTGTTCCCTCTTTCTTTACATTTAATTTGTTTTGTGTTCTATTTTACTATAACGTAATTAGGCCGTATTGTTTCGATAAGTTGATTGTCTTTTATTTTATCTATACTCAACAATTGATACTTCAACACCCCTTCTATAAATTTCTCCAAAAACATTATTATGCACAAAACCATTAATAATAAAAACTGCGTCCGCGGAAGTCTACGCGACGGTGCGCCTACAGGGGGCATTCGGAAATTTGTTACAATACAATGATAAACCTTAGAAAATATTAATTTTTGTACTTATAACAAATTTATTTGTTTTCTGATACACTCTTGGGTGTGAAAATTGGGACTTACTTGACCCTTAAATTACTCAATCCTTAATGATCAGGCAATAAATACAAAAAACTTATTTAGACACACAAATACTGTCTAAGGGTACAAAATGATGACATTTTACTTATAAGAGCACTATTCATAAACAGCTCCAAAGTATAAATTAAAAAATTGAAAAGGCACATTGATAAGCTTCGGAGTAAATAAAAATCTTAATACGACCAGAACAGCTTCGCTTCAAAACAAATTAATATTCGCGAAGAGAGACCGCAACTTTGAAAAGGAAGCAGCGACAAGAAACTTCGATTAAATTATAATTCAGCTATTACGTTTGTCTTTTCTCGCATTTAACTGAGTTTTTAATGAAGCCCCGTTGCCGTTTTTATAACTGAATTACAATATTATTTGCCGAGATGCGTTTCTCCTCTTCGTTTCCATCGGTCGCAATTAAACAAACAATTTCTAACAAAAAATTCCAACTTTAAAGAAAAATCGCATACGCTATAGCAAATCTGCTGAATTTAATATTATGCAGATATCACTCTCATAAAACACAAATGTTAAGTAAACGCAGGTATTCGTCTTATTAATGAATTTATGCGGGTTTCAAGCCCCACGATTCTCTTCGAGTTAGCTTCGTTGCCGAGTAATTCAAGCGTTTAATGGTTCTCAAACTAAAAATAATCGTATATATTTCCAGTCAAAAGTCTTATATTTAACTTTTATAATTAATTATTTGTAATTAAGAAATGTATTTCGGGCATATTAGAACCACAAAAAAGTAGGTCTTCAAAATAAATCGCACAAATATTCAAAATTGACTTATATAAGAACTACCTAGAGATTGTGTACAATGTAAAATTGTTGAAAACCTGTTGAAAAAAGTTATTTTAGTAAATAACTTCAAATATTAAGAATTAAAGGTAACATTAAGAATTGTTTGAAGAGATCGTCAGCCAAGTGTTCGTGTGATTGCTGAAAGCTTAACATCAGTGAAACAGATAAGCAAGGATGTTGCACGAGTATACGCTTTGTCTAGAGCTATATCATTATAAGTTTCTTAACGGGTGTTCAGGTTTCAGTGGACTGTCTCGTCTTTGAATTTATAAAAAAATTCCAATCAAAGGGCCAAAAGGCTGGAAGACATTCACCGTGGAAGCGGACGCTTTGCTGCAAGAATCGGCTCAGCCGGGGCTGTAATCAGGGAGGATCGAAGAAAAGGAGAGAAGGGTGTGGACGAAAAAAAGGACAAATTACAAGATAGTGTTTCCACAAGTACACATAAACAATACATCAAACCAGAAAGAAAATGAAAGGTAAGAGGAAAAGAAATATAATCTAAAGAACCTGGAACAGCCAAGCACATATTACCTATACAGAAACAGATTAGTCCTAAAGCTAGAAGAAAAATAGATGACACGGATAAAAATATATCAAGGGAAGCATACAACAAGCGGCATTTGAGGTGATAAGGTATGAACCTAGAAAGAAAAAGAATGTAAATATTGGGAAAAAAGAAAATAGGGCAAAAAATAAAATACAAACAAGAACTATATAACAGATGGTTAAATACAAAGAACGAAGGAGATAAGAAAGCATATAGAGAACAACAAAGTTAAAACTAAAACAGACTAGGTTTGGAGCGAGTAAATCCTGGACAGGCAATCTGTTCACATGGTCACAAATAATACAAAAGAAACAAGCTACAAGAAGAGAAATGCACCTACTATTGATTGACCTGACAAAAGCGTATAATAGCGTACTAACATAGAAAATGGGTAATACGCTAACTGAACAACTTGTACGGACACTTAACAAAAGTCAAAATAGGAACAGTACTAACTCAGCCATTTAGAGTCACAAAAGAACTAAGACAGAAATGTCAGCTGTCAGCAACTTTATTTAAAGTGTATGTGGAGGAAGCATTTCAAGAGTGAAAAAGAAAGTGTAGTGAAATGGGTATACCAATAGAAGAGAGAACTATATATACATTACAATTTGCAAATGACCAAGTAGTTATTGCTCGAGAGAAAGACGATGCGGAATATATGACTAGAAAACTAAGAGGGAAATGCGAAAAATAAAGATTAACGTTAAACACAGGACAAAAAATAGAAAAATGTAGAAAATACACGCTCAGGAACGAGGCTAGAAGAAGAAAGTAGAAATGAGAGCAAAATAAATAAAAAAATTTATAAAGAATAACAAAGTAATTGAAGCAATAAACAACATGTTGTGGGATTAAGATCTACCAAGAAAAGCAAAAATACAATATATAATACAGTGGTAAAAAGCGTAATACTATATGAACGGAAGTATAGCAAATGACAGAACAGAACAAAAGTAAACTGAGAGTATTAAATATATACTTGCTGAAAGAACACCAAGGATATCAAGAATGAACAAAGTGAGAAACGAAAGAATAAGGGAAATTATGAGAATCAACAGCGACATAGTGGAAAAAACAGAAAGGAGGCAACTGATTTGGTATGGACATAATGGTCGAGGGACGAACACCAAAAATAGATATGGAATGAATACTTTCGGAAAAGAGAAAAGAGGGAAGGCCTAGAGCTGGAAGGAAGGGATACGAACGGCAATGGAGAGAGGAAATATACAAGAAGGGAATGGCAGAACCGAGCATAACAGAAAAAGTCTTTTGGGGACCGGAAGGGACAGATATAACCCATGATACCGGCGAGAAAAAGAGACAAAGTTTACTCTTAATCTTATAGTATCTCCACAATTACATGTTACTATATTTTTTCTTAAGTGGTCTACACTAGTTAGTAATTTTTACTACCAGTTAATAACCCATTTTTTACTTTTAATACAAAATATTCTTCGTTGTGCATTGTTTTTCTTAACCATGGCTGTTGTAATTTTAGCTATCATGAAACAATAAATCTTTATGAAGATTATTAAGATTAAACGTAATTATTTACCTTGCATATTTAAGTTTCCACTAATTAATAAATAATTTTCACTAACTATGAACAAATAGATTTAATGCGAGACGTATAACTAGAAACCAACGACAATCTTTTTGTTATTGTTGCGTTTTGTGCATATTCAAAAATAATATTTAAGAATGAGCTTATCGAAATATACTTGCGGTGCTCATGCACACACGCCTAACATCCCTCCGATCGTGCATATTCGAACTGCCTTTCAATTTCCCCGGCAGGATGAGGTGCAGCGCGGCGCGGTGGATTGGCCCGGAATTGGAATTCTAATCCTCAGTTTCCCACAAATAACTCGTCGCCGCCGCTGAAAAACTTTTGCATGATGTGTTTTCCAATTCCGTGCAACAGGGCGCGGAGAACCCGAGGTGCACGCCTTGCATTTTCCGGGGTTTACATCCCGGATTTAATCAAGGCTCGGCTCAGTTTCTTTCAGAGCGGCTTGCTTTGCATAAAGAACTGCCGGCCGAGTAAAATTAGTGCCCCCGTAACGTTCAGTAGAATGGGTACAGGATCAGCGGCCTTCCAAAGGGACGAGATTATGTTTAATTCTGTTATCTAGATTTTTACTGAAAGAGGGAAAAATTACGGTACCAATTTTGAAATTGATATATACCTTAGTCTATTCAAGTTGGCGGCATTTTTAGCTATTTTTGGGTTTTCAAATATATTGGTGTTGTGGAAATTGGAATTTCAACTCTCTGTGTGTAGCCGCTTTTGGCTCTCAAAGGGCTTTGGGGAGTACCTAAGATTGAATCGTGTTTGAGTCTGTCTTTTGATGGCCAGCAAGCTTTGATCATTCCAGACTTGCAAATTTGCTACAAAATCATACTCACTTTATTAAGAAAGAATGCAATTTATTTAGCTAACTGTCTAGATAACAAATCTTTTTAAAACCATTTTGGATAGTCACACTAAAAACATGTTACATTTTCTTTAAAAATTAATAGCAAATAAATTGTTTACATCTACTACTACTCTTTACTCAATCAAACTTACAAAAAGCAAAAAATTTCATGTAGGTGAATCATTATATATACAATCTCTTAACTTAAAAACGCATTAACCCAACAAATAGATAATTCTCTGATCCGCTCTTTTTTAAATGAAGATAGTTGTGGCATCAGCCAGTTGCAAACGATCATTATCAAATATCTGTACTTAAGTGCTTCTTTCAGTAGTAAAAAAGATATTAATTGCAGTGTAACATATCTAGACTGTAGAGAGGAACTTTCAGAGTTTAGGCTGGACTTAATGATTATCTCAGCACAACAGTAGTTTATTCTGGTTTCGGAAGGAATTTCAGTAATAGTTAAAAGGCGTCCATATTCCAAAATGTGGTAAACGTTGCAAATATTCTCCTTGGTAACGGTAATCCTCGGAATACGTCGTTGACTTTTGTTTTCAACTACTTCTTGCCCTCCCCCTCGCCCAAAATTGTTTATACCACGCATATGCTAAAGTCTACTTAAAGGTGTTGTTGTCGAACTGTGCCTTAACTGTATTCAAAATTCCATGCGGTTTTACTCCCTCTGTCGTGAGAAATTGGATAATAACCCGTTGCGATGCGGACGAACTGGTTAAAGCGGCAGTGCGCAGTAGCCTATAAAGACAACCTTCTTCTTGCGTCCCTTTACCCCACAGCATGCAGGTTATTTTGGTTTATGTTTGAATGTCCTTTTTACTACTCGTAAAAGTGAAAAATGAATAATATTGTACTGACATAATTATGTTAGCAATGAGCAAACAGGAGTTTTGCAGTACTAACTTATTTTATGCTGATTTTTTCTTATATTATTGGGCACAATTTTTTCAGTTGAAGAGACTAATCTGTCTTGTTAAAGTTCTGTTGAAAATCTTGTTTGCAGAACATTTTAAATGTGTCGGTTTTTCATTTGGAATAATTTTTAAATACAAAATTACAATCTACTCTTAACATTATTGAGTATTTCGTAATTGTAATAGCAATTGATATGCCACGAAAGGAGTATTAGCCAGCGCCAATCTCTCGGTGGGGGTTATTTGGTCCTGATTGGGTTACTGCAACAAGACTTACAAGAAAACAGGAAACCATGTATTTATTAGACGAAAATGGGAAAATAATAGCAGATGTTGAGAGAAAAATAAAATTGTGGAAAGAGTATATAGAAAAACTATTTCAAGACAATCGGGTGAAAGACGAAGGGAAGATAGAAGAAAGTGGCCCTGATATAACTGTAGAAGAAATAAAATATGCCATAAAGAATACGAAAACCGGAAAAGCACCTGGACCAGATAATCTCCCAAGTGAAATTCTTAAGCTGCTAGAAGAAGAACATATTAATACGCTACAAGAATTATTCAACAGTATATACACAACTGGCATTATTCCGGAAGAATGGTTGATCTCCACATTTGTAGCCATTCCAAAAAAGAATAACGCCCGACACTGCAACGAGTATAGGACAATTAGCCTTATGTGTCACACACTAAAAGTATTTCTTAAAATTATCCACCACAGATTATATAGAAAACTAGAGGAGCACATAGGGAACACACAATTCGGGTTTAGGAAGGGACTGGGAACGAGAGAAGCACTTATGGCATATAATATATTAATCCAGCGGTGTCTTGACATGAACCAAGACGTCTTTGTCTCCTTTATAGATTACAATAAAGCATTTGACAAAGTAAAACATGACATCCTAATGAAATTGCTGAAAAATAAGAATATAGATACAAGAGACCTCAGAATTATTGCCAATTTACTACAATCAAAAAGCGACAATACGTATAGAAAACCGAACATCAGAAGAAATCGAGATCAAACGAGGGGTCAGACAAGGGTGCGTCCTATCACCAGTTCTATTTAACTTCTATTCAGAACATGTAATAAACGAAGTACTAGAAAATGAAACGGCGGGCGTGAGAGTTAATGGAATTGCAATCAATAACATCAGATATGCGGATGATACCATCATAATCACATAATCCCTCGAAGACCTGGAAAGAGTAATGAGAAGAATCGCGGTGGTTAGTGACGAAATGGGACTAAGCCTAAACACAAAGAAAACAAAATTCATGATTATATCTAAAAGAAACTACTATAACGTTAACTTAAATATTCAAGGAGAGCAAATTGAAAGAGTAAAGAAATACAGATATTTAGGCACTATAGTCAACGATAAAAATGATAATACCAGCGAAATAACCTCTGGGATAGAACAAGCAAGAAATGTATTCTTAAATATGAGAAATGTCCTATGCAGCAAAGACCTCTCTCTAACACTTAAATTACAAATAGTGAAATGTTATGTTCACTCCACACTTTTATATGGAATGGAAGCATGGACATTGAACAAATATCTTATGAAAAAATTAGAAGCATTAGAGATGTGGACATATAGGAGAATTCTGAGAATCTCATGGGTCGAAAAAATAAGGAATACGGATGTCTTAAACAGAGTGAATAAACAGGAAACGGAAATATTGGATGAAATTAAGCGGCGCAAACTTCAATATTTGGGACACGTGATGCGGGGGGAACATTATTATCTGTTGCAACTTATCATGCAGGGAAAAATCAAGGGCAAACGTAGTGTGTGAAGAAGAAGGATGTCGTGGCTGCGCAATCTTAGAGAATGGTATAACTGTAGCTCCAATCAACTCTGTAGAGCAGCAGTTTCAAAAGTGCAAATTGCTAGGATGATTTCCAAACTCCGTAGCGGAGATGGAACATAAAGAAGAAGAAGGGTTACTGCACTAGGTCCAGCGGTCATTTTCGTTTCAGTCGTCGTGTGACTTCTGGTTGATGGTTAAGTTGGTTTATGAGGCCGGTTGGATGGCCATATAGGTTGTTATTGTATTTAGTAGAAAGCCTCTTAATTTCACTTGTTACTTAAGGTACTCCTAAGTCAGTGGGAAGGGTTTCGTTCGTACGTACCATGGGGTGTCTACTAGCATCGGGAGTGTCTTCGACTGGAAACGCTAAAGAATTTTTGTGTGTGACCCGTTCTCCCAGCCCCACAGCTAAACTCCATATGTCTGCACTGGTTTCAAGATGGTTTTGTAGATTAACGCTTTCTTTGCCAAGGAAAGTTGCGAATGTTTTTTAGTAACCAGGTCATTTATTTGATATTGCGGTCTAGGCACTTTCTTTTGTTTTTAATATGTAAGCTCCAAGTGAGCTTTTGGTCTAAATGTATTCCGAGGTAGTTTACCTCTGTTTTAAGCGAGATGGGTACGTTGCCGGTTCTGGTTTGTGGTCATACAGTACATATTATGATAAAGTTTGCTTTCGTGAGTTTGCCTGGATTAATTATAATTTTTCACTTGTGGAACTAGTCTTATAGTTCTTAACTTAACTTAACTTAAACGAGTTTGAAGATGTTCTATGACCGTTTCAGATAAGCGATCGACTGATAGGCTGACAGCGTCATTTGCGAATGTAGCAAGGACTGTGTTGTCTACGCTTGGTGCATCCGTAGTGTACAGCAGGTATAGCAGTGGTTCTAATTCGCTTCCCTGTGGAATTCCAGCGGTAATTAGTCGCGGGTCAGACACTGGACTATTTACTTTAACATGGTATGTTCTGTCTATTAGATAGTATTTGAGTAACAGATACAAATCACTTGGGAGAAGTAGTTTAAGTTTGTAAATTAACCCTGCATGCCAGACTTTATCAAACGCCTGTTTTATGTCTAGAAAGACTGCTGCGCACATGTTATTTGTTTCTAGGCTTTTTATTATATGGTTAACTATTTTATGGCTTTGCCATTGAATAAGATTGCCGAAATCCAAACTAGTGTGGAAGGAACAGATGATCGATGTCTACAATGGTTTTAATTCGGTTGAGTAGTAGTCTTTCGAAGACGTTGGAAAGTAGGAATAATAGGCTCATTGATCGGTAGGAGGTTTTTTAGGCTTAGGGACCATTATAATCTGGGCATGTTTCCATAGTATAGGAAAGTAACACAGTCGCAGCATGCTATTATAAATTGTCGCAATAAAAGTTACAACTTTTTGCAGGAGCGAGCAAACCGAGCGACTTCTCTTATACACTGGGTGAATGCGACAATCTCCGTCAATCTGTTGCATCTGCAGCGCTTTTACTACGAAATCCATCACTATTAAATCTTCCACAATGATAGAATTCGAAGCGAGATAAATTGTTTCGAAATCGGACAACAACAATACTTTTGCAATTTTAACAACTCGCTCCTGCAACTTCTCAAACAGCGTGCGAGAACATTACTAGTATTTCACCTACTGTGTGGTCGTATCAAGGGGCTTTCCGTATTTTGTTGGGTGACTTCAGTGAATAAGAATGGCTTAATTTTTGGTGACAGTTGACATGGTACATCTAGGAAAGTTTACATTTCGCTATCATTATTGTTCTGGGGTTGTGGTGTACGAAACACGTTTGTGAGGTGATCGGAAAATGTATTTGCATTTTCCAGGTCTGATCTTGCCCAAGTAAAATCTGTTCGTTTAATGCATTGATTCCCAAAGTGGTCCAGGTGGACCCCCAGGGGTCCACGGGAGACTCGACGGGGGTCTACGTTGGCGTGACAAAAAAATGGGGGTTCACAATTCGTAAGCGGGGGTCTACGAAAATTTATTTGGTTTCGATAGTGAAGAACTAAAATGTTGGCTTGAGTTCACCTATCAATGTAGGCAGATAATATTTTAAGAAATTTTTTAAGGAAAAATCGATTCCATTCACAAACGTTATTTCGGTGGCAACAGATGGAGCTCCTGCCATGGCCGGGCGATGTCGTGGGTTTATAAGCCATCTTAAAAGAATTATACCAGAGGTAACTGCAATTCACTGTGTCATCCACCGACAACACCTAGTAGCGAAAAATTTGAGTGCTAAATTGCACCAATCGCTTCAATTTGTGATTAATGCAGTTAACAAAATAAGAAGCAATGCATTGAATACGCGTTTATTTGCACAATTGTGCGATGAAAATGATGAAGACTTCCAACGATTGCTCTTACATACTGAAGTACGCTGGTTGTCGAAATGTGCATGTTTAACAAGATTTTTCTCACTTTTTGAATCAGTTTCAGAGTTTCTGGAAAGTAAAGATACAGATTTAAAAGAAAACGTGATCAGTTTGAAAGCAGACATCGCGTCTTTGACAGATTTGTTCAAAAAATTTAATGACATTAACTTACAATTACAAGGGGACAGCCTCAATTTAATAAAAACAAAGGGTGTAATTACAGATTTTCTTGGAAAATTGAAATTTATGAAGCAAAATATTAGTCGGTGCGAATTTTCCCAGTTTTCAAACTTGTCACAGGTAGAATGCCTTGATGAGGATATTCACACATACGTTCAACATTTAATTGCCCTGCATGATGATTTTAAAATTAGATTTGAAGTTATTCTGACGATGGAAATACCACCATGGGTCATACATCCACTTGATGAAACGGAAGTGGAGAATGTGATATTACAAGAGGAGCTATTAGAGCTTAGCACTAATGAGGAACTGAAGGTGAAATTTAAAAGAGGGTATCAAACATTTTGGCTGCAGGCAGAAATACCCGAAAAATTTCCTAGACTGTAGGGAATTGCGAGAAAGCTTTTGATAGCGTGTCCCTCGTCATATCTTGTCGAGAAAAGTTTTAGTGTCGTTACAAACCTTTTAACAAAAAAAGGAGCAGATTGAATATCACAGAACGGGGAGATTTGCGGTTATTCCTAACAAAACTGAAGCCAAATATTGATAATTTGCTGTCAATCCATCAAGTACATCCCTCTCATTAAAATTATGACTATTTTGTGATTGTCATTGTAGAAGTTACGTTACGTTATTAATATTTTATTTTAATTATATTACGATATATGATAACAATAATAATTAATAGTGTAATAATTACATATTTGAATAAATACAACACAAGGAAATATACTATTTTTCTTTTTATTTTTGCCACTCCGAATGGGGAGTTTTCTAAATAAAATATGTGAGAATTGATTGGTTTCTTGTGTTGTGGGTAGATGTCAAAGGAGTAAAGTTGGATGGAATGACTTTTTTGATTGGCTAACTTTACTTTTTTGACATCCGCTTACAGCACAATCAATTAATTAGTTAACCAATAACTCAACCACAACACAAATTTCCATAGTTAGATCTAATCTTCACATTTTATTCGAGTTTGGGGAGTATGGTAGAAATGTAGCTGCAGGGGGTCCACGGAACCAGCAAAACTTTCAAAATGGTCTATGAGAAAAAAGTTTGGGAGCCTCTGGTTTAATAGGAGAAATTATTACGATTATTCTCTTGAATTTTTTTGGTGCCTTTCAAATTGAGTTGTTGTCAGGTATACGTTTAGTTCTGTACCGTCTAAAGATTTCGTTGCGGGCTTCTGTTAGTGTATTGTGCATTTTATGGGTAAGCCTCTTTTAGTAGTATTTATTTTGTATGTCTTTGCCTCTCTGCAATTGTTTTCTCGCTCTGCGTTTTGCGGTGATGAGGTTTCGTATATACCGAGGGATATTATTTATTGTAGACTGAATATTTATTGAATTAGGGGTAGCGTTCCAGTCAGTTCTTTGAATCTTTGTAGTCAAATACTGAACTGCTTTGTCTAGGTCCTGGATGTCAAGACTAACATCTTGTTCTAGATGTCTTCTGAAATATGTCCAATCCGTTTTATTGATGCATAGTTTTAAAGAGGATATTTTCCTTATGATTGTAGTGCTAATTGTTAGAATGACTGGTGTATGATCAGTAGACAGGTCATGATTGAATTCTGCCTAGTAATAGGTATTTGCTATACCACTAGCAACTGAGTGATCAAGTAGATCTGGCAGTTTGTTTGGGTCGCTAGGCCAGTACGTTGGTTCCCCTGTTAAAAGGTATTTTTCAGTGCCATTTTAAGTTTTTTTTTCAAGAAAACTATTGACTAAAAAAGCTTATTGTGTAATATACAAAAACCTGCTTACTTCATTAATTTTACTTTTGATGTCACCGATATTCTTATATATAAAATTAATATATAGTACATTTGGATGGATAGAAAAGAAAGAGAACATTCGTATTGTTTTCTATTGCTTTTAGAAAATCATAAAGAAGCAATATAGTGGTCATTTTTATAGTTTCAGTTTTTGGTTTAATAATCTTATCGACATTTGTTTTATCGATTGTTTTGTAGTGAGATGTGTCCATTTTCTCCAAATTTACATCACCTGAGAAATGAAATGACGGTAAAAATTATCGTTTTTAAATTTTAAATAAAACTAATTGCAGTTTTATATAGTGAGCTTAGCTGATTTATGTCTCCTTTTAAATGGTATGTTGGTAACAATTTTAAGTTTTTTTTGGCATTACACTTGTGTTTTTCTTTTCTAGGGTTTGTCTTTTGAAAAAGTCAATCTTCTTCAGGAGTCACCAAACAAGATACGTTCTTAATATTTTCTATAGGTTGAAGTTAATTTGGTAAACTTTCTTGGAATTGCAAGTAAAAACTCAATAAACTTCAGTCACTTCAAATGGTATGTAGGTAGAACATAAGAAACGTCGTAGACCCTTGTTTTAACATAATTGTTATTAATATTTCTGGTGTGTTGCAAAGTGGTAACGTTGTTTCTAAGTTGGAGTTTGTCTAATTGTAAATCACATAGTTGTAGCCCGACTTTAAAGAAGCACAAAGTTATTTCTGAAAAATAATAATTTGCTTTCAAATTTCTTTAAAAAAAAAGCTAAACTGAAATTTGTTTATTAATAACAATACAGTAAGCCGAAAAGTCAAGCATTTTTTAACAGAAACTTTTCTACAATCATTGGGAGCATAAAAACCAAAAATATTTCTGATAGAAGTATATTAGTATATGACTTAGATAATTTACCCATTAGTAGTTTTTCTTTTATTATTAATGCTTGCAAACAAAATTAATTAACTTAAAGATTGGTTAGAGAATTCTGTTAGTAAATAGAAATTTAGAGTTACATTTAAGAACACTAAAAGACATCAGATTTTTAAGGGTAGCAGGTTGTAACACCTAAACCTCAAAGAGTTTCACATCAACTTAATTTTAAGTTGAAACGTATAATTTTGTTTGAAAAGGTATACATAAACAATAACGTGCCATGCAAATTCATAACTACACTAACTGAGTTCACCCGTTTCGCATGGGTTAGATTTTTGGGAAAGGTTTTGTCTTGAAATAAATAATTTCACCTGGTTGCCTGGTGTTTGTTTCTTCTTATCTGGGTGCTTAACAATGAGTAGTATGGCTGGTGCGAGCTCGCAACAATATAGATGGTTGCTTCCATTGCAGTTAAATGGACCTCTTGATGATCAATTATCTCTTCACACAGATATTCAACCATCATGGTGGAATTTAAAAAACCTTGCGAGGACATTTGATTCGGCTTTTCGTTTTGGCGTGATGTGCAGATATACATCGTTACACTTTGTTTTATATATATGATGTGTCTTAAATATTTTAAAACAATGGATTATAGCCAACTTCATACAAATTGTCCTTTACTTTATCTTTTTTCTCGGTTGGTGCGTGAACATTAATTATCGTTATCATGTTATAGATTGTTTTAAATCTTATCGGGAATATCCTTTCAAATTACCCAAAGTATTTCACTCCTTTTTCTAGACTATCTTTTATCAGGAACCCCACTCTCAATCTTTGGCTCTTATTGTCACTTATAAATAAGATATGTGTTAACTTTTTGTATGTTCATCTCTTTTAAATGTGTTTTTTGTATTGCTGCTATCTTTATATTATATTTATCAATACTCCTTGTACATTCCATGTACCTATATTTATGTTTTGTTTGCTTGATTGGCTTTGTTGTTCTCTATCTTTTTAGTCTCGCTTGTTTATCTTTTTTTGTTAGTTTCTGTACACTGATAATCTAATTCATGCCCGTTTCCTCATCGTCAATGTTTAACCTATTTGTGCTTAGTACCTAGTGTTTTACGTATTACCAAAAGATAAATCAATAAAATCACAAAAATATAGTCATTAAATTTTAAATTAAATTCAAATGATTAAAATTATTGTACTGCGAGGTTATATTTTGTGCTAAATATCAATGGCTATATTAGGCTCGTAAATTATTGTTTATTCTTGATACATATAACAAATACTTCAAAAATGTGATGCCTCAATGCAAATTTAGGTACTATCACATATATTACGTATTTAGATACTATATAACACTACGCATAATTCATCGGTCTTCTACTATTTCGCAAAAAGTAGTAGCCACAAATAATTTATGGCAATTTAAAACAGATATTCTGTTTTGAACTAAAATATGTGATTTAGTTAGTTAAGCCTGCGACCTTTATTAATTATATTTATTGACTTTAGTAAACAATATACCTTGTTATAAACGCAAAAAAAGAAAATTACTTGAATTAAGTAAACTGGATGGAGATTTTAAATGAAAGCTTATATTCCAAAATTTTGCCCATATTAAAATAAGAAATTGTTCAAATGTATTAAAGTTACGATTTATTTTTAAGCTCTTCTAGAATCAGTTTAAAGTTGTAGGCTACTTATTACCATTAATATTCCAAAAACTATATATCTTCTGGCGATATATTCTCCCCTCTTTCTATTTCTTAAAACACTTTAGTTATTATTTCCATTAATCTAACTCCACCATACTTTACCAGCTCTATTCTAATGTTTGCCGGTTCTACAGATTTTTATGGTTTTCTAACGTCTTTGCCGCATCTTGTATTGCTATGTCTGTTTATTCTGTATCTTGCTAATTTCTTTCGATATCTGCTTCAATTGTCATATACTGCGTTCTTTTCTCTTGTAACAGTGTCTCATAGTATTCTATCTATTTTCCAGGTATTACTAGATTTAGCTTGACGTTGCTTTTTATTTCTTGTCTTAAGCAACAAATTAGCCTCCAGGCTTCTTTGAATTTATTGACTCCCATTGTATTATTCTTCTCTTGTTTTACTTGTCTTTTACACTGCAAATATGTTTGTCCGAATTTTTTCTTATTTTGAATCTTATCCTCAAATTTCTCGCTAAATGTTCCTTTTCTGTTTATTTTTCTTTACTTTTTATCTCCAAAGCTTTATACGCTGTTTTGTGATTGCTAATTTTTATATGTTTCTGTACTTTAAATTTCTTTCTGTTGCTTTTTCAATTTATTTTGGTATAGCTATTTCTTAATAGTTTTATTTTATGCCTTGAGTTATTTATTTCTTCTAACTGCCTTTTTAATATCTTTCCTGTTGTTGCTGTTTTCTTGCAAACAAAGGCTCCTTCCTATAACCATATGGTGAGTAAAAATGCAGTCTAGTTGGCGGTATGTTCTTACATCTTTTATTGTTATTTTCCGGTCTCGTCTCATTATCATATCAATAGATTTGAGCTCTTGCGTTCGATAGACCCAATTATATTTGTAAATGTTTTTGTATTAAAATAAGAAGTTTAACATTATTAATTTATGTAAGAGTAAGTAGCCGTATTCCATTTTCATTTACCTTTTATTTTCCAAATTGTCTGTGTCATAATTTCTCTTTTCTCCCCGCTCTGCTATTTAAATTTCCGGTTACTATTAGGTGACTTTGGTTGCTATCACTTTCTATTTATTTATCCAAAATACTCAAAAACTTTTCCTTTTTACTTACCCGTGCATAGCCATTTACAGCATATACAATTATAGAATAATTATCGTATGTTGTCCACGTAATTTTATATCAATTATTATTGTTTCTTCATTTACATTATCTTATGTTTGATGGTCCAGGGTGGTTATAGATTAGAGAAAAAGTAGGGGTCAACCAGACGTTAAATAAAAAACGAGTGCCAAGAAAATAATAGTGGAGAAAGACCTACAAGGAGAGGTGAAAGAAAATTAATTATACAGGTTCTTTTCGTTCTTCTTCTTCTTCATTGTAGACAATTCCGTCTGTTATTTAACCACTGCCCAGGTTATCTCTCCAGCGCTTCTTGGATCGAACTAAGCTTCTTCTTGCTATTAGAGAACAATCTCTTGCTACTTTTGTTATACGCATGTTGTCTATTCTATTGATGTGTTCATTCCATCCTTGCCTTCTCTTGTTGACCTAGTTGACTACCGGTTCTATTTTGCACATTTCCCTTATTGCCGTGATTCGGACTCTGTCCAGCCTGGTTTTATTAACTATTTTTCGGAGGACTGCCATCTCAGTCGTTTCTAACATTTATTTTGTTTTCGCTGTTTCAGATCTTGTTTCGAAACCATACTTTTTATAAGTCTTACAACAGTTTAATATATTCTGGTTATTGTGTCCATAGCAAGATATTTGTTTCTCAATATACTGTTACTGAGGCATCCTGAAGTTCTGCTGGTTTCTTTGGATTTGTTCTCTGACTTCCGCTTGTACATTACTGCTTATTTTGGTGCCTAAATAATTGATATGCAAGACTTGTTCTATTATTTTATTATATTAACTTGCACCTTACAGAACCTTTTGCAATCATTATTAATTTTGTAATATTTTTTACCAATTTTCATATTGAATCCCTACCACATTCAACTATATCAGAAACCTTTGGAAATCGTCTTCGTTTTCCACTTTTAATATAGCATCGTTTGCATAACATACAAAATTACAGAAGTTAAAAAACTTACCTCATAAATAGAGGAAAGCCAAGTAGACAATAGAAAAAGAGTAAAAAAAAAGAACGAATGAGAGAAAAACATCCTATGAAGACTAACAACCCAAACTAAGAAAATAGTGAAATTAGTGTGAACAAATAAAACTTTGTAGAAAGCGAACGTGGGAATGAATAATAAGTCCTCCAATGACGAACATCTCTAAATCTGCACGAGCGCAAACGGCACCTTATTCAAAAATCCTTATAATATATAGGTTCTTAGACGCGGAAAGAATAGCGAGTTGCGATCGCGCAGCGCCCAGGCACGCACGACCCGCACGGCACGGATACGGGGATTTAACGGAGTAATCGAACTCCATACATCAGCGTTTAGACGAAACGAACTGGGGCTGCCGGGACGCCCAATTAAGGCCGGGTCGCGCGTCTTACCGATGTGCTTCATCCGGCCCGCCGAGTTGCAGGGTAATTTGGTTCGGCGGCGGGCCACGTCTGCGATTGCTAATAGCACTTCGGGGAAATCCAATAATTTCCATCCGCGGCCCCGGGGAGCTCTGTCAGTAGCCCTGTTTATAAATATGGGCAACAAGTAGTGGAGCAGCCCCCTCGACAACGCCCGCTCGGCTACGTTCTAATTAATGCGGGCGGAGCGCTTCGGATAGTTGCTCGAACAAGCTGCTGAAGTATGAATTATGGGCACAACGGAAAAGCCCTTGTTATGAAAGTTACAATTAGTGTTGGAATGCTTAGGTGAACATCAATTGGGATTGCCGACCTCAATTTTTGCACATAAAACATCTAAATATAAATTTAATTCAAAAATAATATTAAATAAAAATATAAAATAATAAACTAGAACGCATATAAAATGATACATTTATTTTCTGGTTTTCTTTGCGGATCGCGTGCGACAGTCAATTTATTTTGCAGCTTTCCCAAAACGGTCCAATTATGGAACCGCAATTAAAGTAGAAAAACTCTTACCCAAGGCAATAGAAATACCTCGAATTTCAGCAGTATAGTCTAAAAATGGTAATAGATGCAGTCAAGCCAAAAATTTCATTTGCATAGGGTAGTTTCAGGCAACAAAATGTCGAATTAGGAACAATACCCACGAAGCAGGGAACCAAAGAAAGCAGAGAAATTTTGTAATTAAAAGGAAATGAATACAAGAAGTCAGCAATTACATGCGGGATGGGGACACAAATGCCTAAGCTTAAAAAAATAAATTGAAGACTAAATGCCGAAAAATAAGATGATTTAGATAACTGAGAGGTGTTAAATTTACAGTTGTAATTCATTTATACTCTATAAAATTAAAGTATTTTTTTTTAATTATTTATCTTACATTACAGAAGCTTACGTTATATCACGTATAGAATTATTATAAAGTTAAGTTGTATATCCCCAGTACCCCTTCCAAAAGCTTTCGCTTCAATCTTGCATGCAAGATCTTTTGACCGAGGTTTGGTTGATTTTATATGATTTTAATTAAGTAGATCAAGATATGTAACTCTATTATCTTACATAGGAGTCCTTCCAACCAGAAGATTCAGAAACATTGCCTTATCTTTGTACTCCTTCCCTATTAGTTGTTATTCTCAGAAGTTGAGTGTGCTGACAGGAAAGTCTTCTGGCGAGTAAGAATTACATTTTCTGGGAGTTTAGCTATAGTGGATGATAAGCTAATGGGCCTATAGCTGTCTGAGTTTTTTTTATTCTTCCCAGATTTGTAGATTGCGAAGCAGCAGTTGAAGATTGAAGTCAAATGTTTTAATATTTCGTTGTTAATTGAATTAGGATCTGGAGGTTCTTGGAATGATTCAGGGGCTATGTCTACACTATTGTGCTGGTAAAGGTCTCGTATGGCATTTTTTATTTGTGCTTCAAGAATGGAAGTCTCAACTTGGTTTGGTGTAAAGACCTGCTCTAGGCGCGTGGCTATAACTTCTTCAGAAGTGCATGTTACGTTATCATTAATTGTAGGGTAAATAATGCTAAACTGTTTAAATAGTCTTTTAGTGGATTGCTACATGGTTGAGTCTCCAGAATGAATTTTCTTAAGGTAACCATTGTATTTAGCTATTCTAAGACTATCCAGCTTTCGTCTGATTAAATTGTTTAATTTATTATATAACGTTTTAAAATATAGTAGTGGAGTCCTTTACCATTGTCTTCTGTAGTTATTTTTAATTTAATTAGTGTTGTCATATTGGCAGATGTCCAACTATCTGAGGTATAACTGTTACGTTTATACGGCGCTGTCGTCTGTTGTACACTCTCTTGTATAGCCGTAGTGCATTTTATTAATGCTTTATCAATGTCCTTGATGGTTTGGAGCGGTCCAATCCATCTGAGTTTTTAGTCCATGTTATTTTGGAAAATAGTCCTGTCAGTTATTCCGTCTGCCAGTTTGGGAATAGATGGCCTGATTATTGGTGTACCATAAAAAGACATAATGACTGGGATATGGTTGTATTGGTTTTTGTAGGTTTCTATGAAGAACAATATCTAATATGTCAGGCTGGTGATCTGCTCTATACGGAAAATATATATATTGGTTTGGGGCAGCAATTAAAATACCACGGTTTGAGGTAATTTTGTGTAGCATTATACTCTCCAGATTTGTTGCTTAGCATCTCCAGTTTTTTGGGTTAATCTAGCCGCAGTGCTATGGAATAACGTGATAACGTCAATTTAAAGTAGTTCTTTGTAGAGTTGTTTGTGTGCATACGTGAGTAAGGTGAAAAGTTCTCGGCCTGACAATGAAAGACTGCGAATTACAGTTAAAAAATGATTTTATTTTTCTATATAATCTCCATTGGCTTCAACACACTTGATCCAGCGCCTTGGCAACATCAGTATTCTTTCTGTGAAATGAGAATCTGGAAGATTGTGAAAATATTCATCAACTTCTTCATTGGATGCAAAGCGCTTCCCAGAAACAAATTTTTTTAAGTTTGGGAACAGATGGAAGTCCGAGGGTGCCAAATCAGGAGAATAGGGGGGGATCCTCGAGCAAATCATACACCAAATCGCGCAGTTTTCCCATCGCCAACGCAGGTGCGTTGTCCTGGTGAAAGATGACTTTTTTCTTCTTCAAGCCAAGCCTCTTCTCGCAAATTTTGGCATCCAGGTGGTCAAGAAGGTTGGAGTAATATTCGCCTGCAATTGTTCTGCCTTTTGCAAGATAATCAATTAACAGGATCCCTTTCGTATCCCAAAACACGGTGGCCATGGCCTTTCCGGCAGATGTGATCGACTTCGCTTTCTTTGGCGCTGAACCACCGGCTTCCACCCACTGCTTGGACTGCGGTTTCGTTTCTGGCGTGTAGAGGTGAACCCATGTCTCATCCATGGTGACAAATCGCCGCACAAAATCGGTCGGATCCCTGTTGAATCGGTCCAAAGATTGCTGCAAAAATCGTTTGGGCATTTGCTTTTGATCGGCATTCAGCAAATGCGGCACCCATCTTGCCCAGAGCTTTCGCATCCCTAATTCTTTATGCAAGATGTTTCGCACCATTTCTTCCGATATCCCCACAGCCTCAGCTATCTCACCCACCTATCGCCCAACACGATATCATGCACTTTTTCGATGGTTTCCGGTGTGGTTGCGGTTTTTGGCCGTCCTACACGTGGGTCACCTTCGAGGGATGTGCGACCATGTTTAAATTCAGCTTCCCACTTTTTAACAGTTGACATGAAAGGAGCAAAGTCCCCGTAAACTTTTGTCAACTTCGAATGAATTTCCTTAGGAGTTAATCCATCCAAAACGAAGAATTTTGTAACCGCACGATATTCAAGTTTATCCATTTTTACAAAGAACATGCAACATGTCTACTAAAAAAATTCGTGTAGACAAACTACTTGAGCGAACAACTTGAAACTAGTCATACGAACTCATGACACATGCACCCAAGCAGGAAACATAATTGTTTGCCGATTGCAGCACCATCTCTGTGTCAGGCCGAGAACTTTTCACCTTACCCTCGTAATGCACATTCGTATATAAATGGCTTCAATATTTGTTAAATCACCAAGGTGTAGTAGATGATGTTTCACTTTCAATAGTAGTGTAAAAAATTAAAGAAAATGATAAATTCTACAGACTTCTCACGGAACTAAAAAACAAAGTTATTATAAAAATAGTCAACAAAGAAAATACTAAAATTAATGCAGTAGTATAGTCAAAATACAAATAGAGAATGCGATATTAAACAATTAAAATGCCCTTTTACTATAAACATTGTGAAGATGTTATATATAGAATGAAACCTGATGTATTATTTGTTTTAAAAGTGGGATATACATGTAAACGAGTTTTTAAGTATTTTCGATAATTTTTTTGAAAAATTGGAACACTATTAAATTGACGTAAAATTTATCTGAATATACATGATCAAAGGTATCTTCAACATTTTGCATGTAAAAATAATTCAAAATGGCGGCTCGACAGCTAATCGAAGTCGACAACTCCTTTTGCGCCGGGCCGCCTAAAGGTCTCAAATTTGATCTGAAATCAAAAAACCAAAAATGGTTGTTTTCTATACATGTATATGCTTTACATGATGAAGCAAAAAGTTAATTTAAAAAAAATAAAAATTCAGGACCACTTTAATGAAAAATTGCCTTTTTTAAACAATTAGTAAAAAATAACGTTTAATTTTTTTTTAATGAGCCAGTCATGCAATGGCCAATATATTAAAGAATATTCCTTTAAAATTTCAGATAAATCGATGGACAGCTGATCGAGTTACATTGTCCGGCGTGCAAAATTTCGTATTTCGAGAAAAACGCGTTTAAAGTTTTCGATACGAAAAATGATAGTTTAAAAGTACTCACAGCTTTATAAGCCCAGTCACACATTTATACTTCTAATTTCAATTTGAAAATTTGTGAGCATATTCTACAGATATTAAACTAATTATTTAAGAAAAACAAAAAATCATTTTTTTGACCCGTTACATGTATCTTTCCCCTTAATGTAGTTATATTATGACTTTCACAATGTAAAATAATTTTGCAAAAACCTAACATGTCCAGTAGCTCATCCTTGAACATTACTAAAAAGTCTCAGCACTATCTTCTTCGTCTTTTCTATAATGAATGTGATCGGTTGCGTCACTATTGAATACTTTACATTTGCTCTTTGTCTTACATTCTTGGGCCTTTTATGCTTCATATTTCATTTGCTTTATAGTAGATTTCCAGTAGATAATTTCTTATTTTCCGTTTCTTGTAGGTGTCCTTTCTATTGTTGCCTGGACCTTTTGACATCTAGATTTGTTCAGCAGTTGACCGTAAGAGCCTCATTTTTGTTGTCAGAATTCTACGTTTATTGTTTACAGTAGTGATTCTGAATTCGCGACTCTACATAAAGCTTGAGACAGATGTGACTTTATAAAAATTTCATCATTGTTTCAGAACGTACTTTACTTTTAAGAGTTTTCTTGATTCGGCCATTATGATAGCTGTTTTAATAAAATAATTATTTTCTATGATATAATAATGACCAGCTCAGAAACTTAAAACTCATTTCATTACTTCTTCATTTGGGACACTTTTGGCAAAAATTTTTACATATATTTTGTATGAAGTATTGAACAGATTCGTGCTTCGGCAATGGACTATTCCACTTAAAGATAAAATTTTTGCATTAGATATATTTTTAAAAAATAAGAGTTACGGATTTTTGCATTTTACTAAAAGAATTATCACTTTCAAGAAAAACATTGAAAAGTGACGTAATAAAATTAAGAGTTATATGTAGGCACCATAAATGAAAAAAACTGCAATCAATAATACATACTCTATCCTATTACGACATTCGTAAAATTACTTAATTACTTACGTACTTTTAAAAGTTATTTTCAGAATTTTATATTTTTAGAATAATTCACTGTTGTATCCGAAGTGGTACCCACCTTTTAAAAAAACATATTAACCTATTTTCCATTCTGAACGTTTTAAATCTGTTCAAGCAATATTTACTATTGTGTCTATCTGTAACCATTAACGAAATCCTGTGCTAAAATGAAATGTGAAATGCCTAGGATTACTCACAAACAAATGCTTAACGTGGTAGATACACATACAGAAGCAATAAAGATAGCTGGACCTAAAGCTCAAACAAGTATATTGGCTTATGAACCGTAAATCAAATCTTTTCACCAAAAATAAATATCCTGTTGTGTAAGACTATGCTAAAATGATATGGTCTGATGTTTTACAGCTTTGAGGGTGTCCCAAATCTACTTGTGTAAAAACAATACAAATGTTTCAAAATAAAACACGCTTGATTGTTAACGCACTAAAATACGCCACGGAAGAAATAAATATCGTCTGCACTATCGACATCAACTTACAGCACATCTAAGCATTCTCATAAACAACCTATATGGAGATGGATCGCTCAATAGAGGACTAAATAAAATCTGGCCTGTAGACCTAACTCAACAACGCTAAGTGATGTTTTATTCTCTAACAATTGATGGTAAATTTTATGTTTGTCTTTAACTGCTTGCTTATGTTCATCTAACCAAGGTGCTATAGCTTTTTTATGATATTTTGTGTTATTTACCACAACAGTAATGATCCAATACTTGATAATACGGTGTTTAATTGTTAATAAGAAAATCTGAATTTAAGTGACATTCTTGAAAAATAATTTAATAGTTTTTGTGTAAATAGAAACTTCGTAAATGATGCGATTACAAAATACGGCATATCAAGTTGTTGCGTAGCAAAAGTTAAATATTTGTTTAAATCAATATTTTTATCATGCTCAAGACGTTCTAAAACAAGTTACAAGATTAGATACATAAAAAAATGTTAAATTAGGCAATCACTAATCACGAAAACGTCTTAAACATTTGTTATTATCAAACAAAAAAATTTATTTTTATTCTGACTATTGCCTCCAGAGATTATTAAAAAAAATCATGACAATTGTTTAGTACATAATACTGAACTATGTTAATGATAATAAAACATAATTTGAAAAGTTTCATTCTCTTTGTAACAAAAATAAATCAATGTTTATTTGAATTTCATTACTAAGCCACAAATTTAGTTTTCTATCTTTCGGTTTTGATTTACAATCCAATTTTCTCTTTTTTTTTAATTCTGCAATCAACAGCTCAAATTGTTAAATTACCAGAAAAACTTTTGGTAGAATTTTTTAATATTACGCATATAATATCTTCTTCTTCTTCTTCTTTATCAGCCTGTATCTATCCAATGTTGGACATAGGCCTCTCCTTTAAATCTCCATTTGTCTCTGTCTTGAGCTGTCCTTATCCATGTTAATCCTACTATTAATTTTATGTTATCTTTCCATCTGGTTTGTGGGCGGCCCACACTCCTTCTGCCCGTCTATGGTCTCCATTCCTGTATTACCTTGTTCCATCGTTCATCTTTTTGCCTCATGGTGCGGCCTGCCCATCTCCATTTCAATGATGCTACATGTCTCTTGACGTCTATTACTTTTGTTTTTTCCCTTATACTCTCATTTCTTATTCTATCTTTCAACTTTATATTTAGCATTTGCCTTTCCATTGCTCGCTGGGCTTTGGCAAATTTTCCCATTAATGTTTTGTTTAATGTCCATGTTTGTGCCGCGTAAGTAAGTACTGGGAGTACGCATTAGTCATACACAGCTTTTCTCAGTTTTAAGGTGATTGTATGGTTTTTTAGTATTTCATTTTGTTTCCCAAAGGCCGACCATGCTTGGCGTATGCGTCTATCAATTTCCAGATTTTGGTTAAATTTTTTGCATGTTATCAATTGACCTAAATAAACATATTCTTGTACTGTCTCTACAGTTTGGTTGTCAATTTTTATGTTTATGTTGTCTTGTTGGTTAGTCATTATTTTTGTTTTTTGTTTATTTATTTTTAGCCCAACTTTTGCTGATTTGTTCTTGAGTTCTTCGAGCATGTTTTGTAAGTCCACTGCTGAGTTTGATATGATGATTAGGTCATCTGCATAGGCCAGGTGATTGAGCATTTTGCCATTTATATTTATTCCTTTTTTTCCCAGTTAAGTGACTTTATCACATCTTCTAGTGCTGTTATAAACAACTTAGGACTCATCGAGTCTCCTTGCCTTACTCCTCTACCGACCGGGATTTTATTAGTGTTTTCGTGTAACCTCACTGTCATTGTTGATTTTTCATAGATGGAGTGGATCATTTTAGTGTATCTATAGTCTATTCTACTGTTTTGCAGGGCTTTTTCTATCGGCCACAATTCAATCGAGTCGAACGCTTTTTCAAAATCTACCAGCGCCATATATAAAGGTAAATTGTATTCGATGGCTTGTTCTATTAATGTTCTTATTGTGAGGATGTGGTCGTTTGTGCTGAAATTTTTCCTAAATCCAGCCTGTTCGATCGTCTGGTAGAATTCTAGTTTTGCATCTAATCTGTTTACTATGATTTTTGTGAAGAGTTTGTATATTTGGGGCAATAGAGATATTGGCCTATAATTATCAAGTATTGTTTTGATCTCCCTTTTGTATATGAGGATAATTAGTGCGTTGCTCCAATCATCAGGAATCCTTCCTTCCTCCAGACATTTATTAAAGAATATTTGTAATGCTTGAATTATCGTATCTCCTCCTTCTTTTATTAACTCGCCTATTACGCCATCTTGTCCTGGGCACTTGTGTTTTTGATGGACTTTATGTTGAATTTAATCTCCTCATTAGTAATTTCTGGGATATCTTCTGCATTTACATTTATTATTTTCTTTTTAATTCCTGTTCCACATCTTTCGGCGTTTCGTTTTTTGTTTGTATAGCTTTTCATAGTATAGTTCTATGGTCCTTAAAATTTCGTTTTATCTCTTACTTTTTTCCTCATTGTCTTTAAATGCTGTGATATTTGCTCTACCTAATGATCTTCTTATGCTTTTCATATTTTTATTTTCTTGGATTATTTTTTCAATTTGTGCTTCTAACTGTTTCCTTTTATCTTCTCTTATTGATTTCTTCAGTGTCTTATTGGTTTCTGTAAATTCTATCGTGTTCCGTTTTCCGTTTTTCAACAGTTCTCGTCTTATACGGAATAGTTCTTCTGTTCTGACAGAACCAACTTTTTTCTTTTTTCTTCCGAGCTGCGGCTACTTTAAGGCCTGCGTCTAACATACATTTGTTTATGGTAGTATTCATGTCGTTCATTGTCATTTCCTGTATTTTAGAGGATTCTAAATTATTGTTTAATTCGTATTCGTACTGTGCTTGTTTTTCTTTTAAAATCCTTGTGTCTATCGTTGTTTTTGGAGTGCTAATTCTTTTCTTTCTTTCCAATCTCGTTTTTATTTCTATTCTTGTTCTCAGTATCCTATGGTCGCTTCCTGTGCCAATATTGTTTAGTGGTGTTACATCTTTAACAATATCTTTATTTGATGATAAAATGTAATCTATTTCGTTTTTATATTCTCCGTTAGGGCTGACCCATGTCCACTTTCTACTGGGTTTCTTTTTAAAGAAAGTATTCATTACGTATACATTTTGTTGTTCTGCAAAATTCATGAGCATTTGTCCACGTTCATTTCGTTTCCCTAACCCATGGATTCCGATCTTATCTTCGCTTGGTTCTATTTTTTCCCCTATCTTACTATTAAAGTCTCCTATTATGAGTGTATATTGGCAGTGGTTATTCTTTATTGCTACTGAAATTTCTTCATAGAACGATTCTACCTCTTCGTCATCATATTTTGTAGTTGGAGCGCATACTTGGATAATTTTCATGTTGCAGAATGTAGATATATTTAGGATGATATAGGCTACTCTTTTCGATATGGAATTGTAGCTCTTTATGTGATTTTTTAATTTCTTATTTATTATAAAACCTACTCCTCCTATGTTGTTGATTTCCTCAGTTTAGCGTTAGGCAGTGCTCGCCTTTTCTTTTAATTTCAGCTAAGCCTATTATGTCCCATCTAATGTTTTTAAGTTCTTCTTCAAGTTCGTATAATTTTTCATCTTTGTTTAGTGAACGTATGTTGTATGTAGCAATCATTAGTTTAGTCTTATTTCTGTGTGTGCTTAATGTTTTTGCAGTTGTCAAATTTGTGTCTCCCCCAGAATCCTTGAGACAGACTGATGTATAATCATCAGTGTGAGAGTCTGGACTAGTAGCCCTACTCACCTGGGGTATAAATCTTTTTGTTTTGTAATTTGACATTGTTGCTAAATAAAGGGGGTGATTGGCCTAATCTTCCCACGCTGGCCAGATGGGTTGGGAGATAGTAATTCAGCCGCCCTAACATGGGGTACATTCGCTGTCGGAGTACCGCTCCTACTGGAGAACCGTCGTGTCCTTTGCTAGTTTTGGTCCGCCCCGGGTATTTCATTTCCCCGGTACCACCCATATCTGGGAGGCAATCCTCTATCCGCCACCTGAGGAGGCGCCCGATGGGGGACTAGCAACCCCTTACGGGACGCATAATATATATATATATATATATATATATATATATATATATATATATATATCCAAAATCGACAAACAAATGTTTTTAATCACTTATATTAGACAAAAACAAGTTAATCATAATGACGTAAGGAATAAATTTGGTGCCGCAAAAAACACTAACAATTACTTACTAGTCTGTGTTGTAGATCATAGAGCACGATGTCTTTTATCTTACCTTATATAATATTAATAAACTTCTTCTTCTGCTTCTTTTAGCTAACTATATGAACTTTTCCACTTGTTGTTATACTTGTGCAGAAAGTATTTAAAGGCACTGTTTGTAATAAATCAAATATATCATATAAAACCTTTTTTTAGTATTTTAATTTCTTAGACTGTTTAGTACTTTGGTTTTTACTGGTGAGTAGATTATTAAATGCAAAAAGTTCAATTCGCCGCCTTTATTGGAAATTTCAAACAAATTCTTTCATAACGTTATTTCAGTAATATAACAGCACATACCACGCTCAAATAAATCACAAATTAATTAAATTGATTTAATAAAATTCAAAATTAATTATCTTTAAATTATATTTAATTTGATTTACTTCACCTTTGTTACTTTAACTAAACTATTACATCCAAATTAAAATCATATTAAAAGTTGTAGTGTTATCGAGAGCAAAACAAAATAACACATCTAGTTAAACAGCAGTTTGGAATACATATGATGCACTTTAAACAAATTAATTATATAGTTACTATTATTTTCTAAATTAAACTTCAAATTTTTAACAAACCTATAGATTTATTTTTGGTAAACTGGGTAGTTTTTATTCAACACATGTAAAATAACTGCTTTCACGTATATATATATATATATATATATATATATATATATATATATATATATATATATATATATATATATATATATATATATATATATATATATATATATATATATATATATATATATATATATAATAAAAGTTTTTTTTTTCAACGCATACCCTCTAATTTGGTTTGAATGATGTCAAAACAATTGTAAATAAAGTTTCATGTACTTAGAACATCTAAACATGTCAGTATTTGCATACTAAGGCACGCGGGAGCTAACGTATCGATGTGTATGTTTTATTAGTAAACGCATTGATTCCGTTTAGTCAACAAATCAGTGGATTTACGCGGTTTTAAAAAGGGAATATTTTTAATAGGGGACGTAAATCATTAATTTACTGGTTCAAAACTTTCCTCTAATGGACAAATATTGGCAGTTCTGCTCTATAATATTCCTGAAGTGAATTTAAGAGTCAATGAAAGTGCAAATCTTACTATTCGTAAGTGCATTATTTATTGGGAAAAGGCACGTATACAGACTAAATATTTAGCTGTGTAAAGAAACTAGTTACCTCATACCAAGTTTGGAGAGATTTGTAAAACAAAACACAAGACGTGTTTGAGCAGCGTCGATAAGAGTTCATTACAAACTTAGACAATTTGCTTGACATTGCACATGCCGATGCGCTTCAATTAATAAAGATAAATAAAGATAGGATCTTTCTGCAGCGGCAGAGAAAGCCAGGTCGACCTGGTTACTTAGCTGGAGTGGTCAAAGAATTGACCGAAAAAGAGAAAAAAGCGCGTCTTAGAAACATTGACGAGCAAAAGCGGCGTGCTAAATATTTTTCATTCTAACTCCTTCGACATCATCTTATAAACCACTACAAGAAAATTTGTCTTCTGATTTTGAAATAATGGATTTATAAGAAAATTTGCCCATCCCAACTGAGAGAACACAGCCCAGTACTAATAAAACTTCTATGAGAAAAAATTTCATCACTCCAAAATTAGTTGCAACATTTGACAGGTGTCAGTTAAGCATGAGAAAGTTTGTATTTATTATTGAAGTAACTGTTGAGGCTCCTAGATATAACACTGACGAATTTCTTATGAGCAAGTCCTTCTTTCAAAGAATTTATACGGAAAAGCAAAAAGAGCGCACAGAAACTATAAACGTTGGTTTCCAAAATGAGATACCAGATACTGTAACTGTTCACTGGGATGGCAAACTGTTGCCAGCTTTAGATGCACGCAAATCTAAAGAAGAACGTCTACCGATAGTTATTTCGTATGATAATAAAGAACAACTTATTGTTGTGCCAAAATTGGACAACTCTTCAGGAAGCGAACAGGCACAGGCAGTTTGAAACGCTATTACTGACTTGAAAACAAAGCGCAGATTCTCTGTTCTGATACTACTGCTTCAAATACAGGTTGTATTAATGGTGCCTGTGTGCGTCTCGAACAGAAACTGAATAGAGAAATGCTTATTTTTGCTTGCGACCATCAGGCCTACGAATTCGTATTAAAAGGCGTATTTGAGGCAAAAATCAGCCAAGTGACTACAAGCCCGGGCATTCAATTTTTCAGAAAGTTCCGAATAAAGTGAAAAAATGTCGATTCCGAGAGAATACAGAGCTATACAGAAAATGTTTCAGAAATTGACAAACTGCTAGAATTTTACCGAACTAAATTTACTAAAGAAATTTCTAGAGATTACTATCGAGAATGAATAGAGCTTTCAATAATATTTTTTGAAAGGAGACAGAGAAGAAATTTAAGATTTGGCCTCCAGGCGCCATGCACCAAACTCGATGGATGGCGAGAGCAATTTATTCATTAAAAATATCATTACTTAGCTCTCAATTCAGAATTTCAAACAAGAATAAGGCATCTCTGTTAGACGTCTGCCTATTCATCATGACATCCTACATCAAGCCTGAACTGCAATGCACTTTAGCGGTAAAA
This sequence comes from Sinelater perroti, assembly GCA_036346155.1. NCBI lineage: Eukaryota > Metazoa > Arthropoda > Insecta > Coleoptera > Elateridae > Sinelater > Sinelater perroti. Next base: position 1,258,628 of record JARFIY010000077.1, read on the forward strand.
GTACCTTACCAGAATTTGTGCTTTTTGAAGGCCATGAAAGCTTACGAAACAATCGACAAAGGCGTCTCAAAAGCAGCTTTACAGAAGTTCTGCCAGCATTTATGGTATTTGACAGATGAAGTGTCTATCTTGCCTCTATTTGACGATGATGTAGACCAAGAAACTAAAGTAAAAATCACTTTACGGTTAGTCTGATAATTAAAAATATTAGTTTTCCTTTGTTTCCTTTTATTACCTTAATATATAGTAACTGTTCTTTTTTATAATTTTAGAGAAAAACATCGATGACTATCTTTCAATCAAAATCAAGTCCTTGTTCAATCGACTCAAAATTGATAACAGTTTTCTCAACGAGTGTCCTATTTCATGGTCAAATAATGCTTTGTTTCAACACGCTAAAAAGAAGGTGCAGACACTGAGAGCAGTTAACGATACAACTGAAAGAGCAGTTAAGTTAATGAAAGACTTTTATTGATTAATCACTGTTGGGTACAAGAACACAGACATATATATCCTGACTGTAAAAAATAAACTTTGAAACGAAAATTGAATAATTAATGTCTTTTTAATGATAAATACTTAATAAATATAAGATACAGATAAAACTGTGTGTAATTTACTGAATAAACATTAAGTTCTAAAATCTCTCTATGGATTCCATACTAACTTTTATGATCAAGTCGGCACGGGTTATCGTTATCCGATCTCAATAATATTTATTATTTTAGTTATTAGGGTCAAATGAAAACAAAATGAAGGGATCAACCCGCACATTTCTTTTCATGTTTTTTTCTTTCTTTATAGCTTGCTGTCTTTCCTTAATTTGTTATTTTGTTCCAGATGCTCCTCTCCATAACTAGCCTTCTCTAATTGTTGATTTTCATGGCTTTGATGCCCTCGGTTACCTGGTCCTGCCATCTTATCTTCGGTCTTCCTTTTGGCCTCTTTCTCGTAGGTATCCAATATGATATTCTTCGTGTAATGGTATCTGGTTTTCTTCTCTGGATGTGTTTGAATCACCTTAATCTTTGGGCTTTTATAGTTCTGACAATATCTTCTTCTTCCATGAGGTTTTTGATCTCGTGATTCATGAGCGGTATGTATTCCACTTCTTTTATCTCTTTCGGTCCGAGCATCTTTTTTAATATTTTGTTCTCTAATACTTATGGTTAAACTCTATGAAGACTATGTGTAGTTCAATGTAGTGTTTGTATCCTTATTCAGTGATTTGTGTCAGCATGTTTATTGCATCTAGTGTTCATTTCTTTTCCTAAAACTTTGCTGGTATTGTCTTAGTTTGTTTTTTGTGTACTTGGTTAGTCTATTTTATATTATTGTTGTTAGTCGCTTTTACCAGCATAATGGGTCTTTAATTATTGCACTTTGTTGGGTTCCCTTTTTTAAAAACTGTTATTATTAGTCCATTTTTCCAATCCGTTGGTATTCTCTCTTCTTTCCATATGTTTTTTATTAATTAGTATCTCCTTTTTTCTATTTTTCCTGCTGTTTTTTATTAGTTAGTTGTTGATTTCGTCTGGCCTTGCTGCTTTATTTAGTTTTAGTTGTTTTACCACTTTTGTGAATTCTTCATAAGTTGGCATTTCTTCCTCAGCGTCTCCATTACCATTTATTTCTGCATATTCTTCTATTTCCTTGGTGCTACTGTATGCTTTGGCAAAGTGTGTCTTCCATTCTTTTTTCTTCATTTTAGGAAGTGTTTTTTTATTATTGAATTGTTTTTTTTATATGTTGGAAGAGTTTGATGTTGTCGTTGATGTTTTCTTTCTGTATTTGCATTTGTTCGTCGATCCATGCTGTATTTTCCTTTGTGTATAGCTTTGTAGCTCTTTATTTTATTCTTTTGTACTCATTTTTCTTTTCTTCTGTTTGTGATTGTAGCCACTTACTTCTTAATCTTGTTCTTAGCTCCTGTTTCGGCACCTTTTGTCAAACTACTACTTTAGTTTGTCGTTTTTTATAAAACCTAATACTCTATCTGCTGTTTCTAGTACTGGTGTCATTATGTTGTTCTAATCTGTCTTTATCTCCGCTTCTCCTTGTTTTTCTAATTTATTTTCTATTGCTGTGATAAATTTATTCCTTGTTCTTTTCGATTTTAGGATTTTTTTATTCCAAATTTTTTTTCTTCTTACAGTTTTAGCATTTTCTAGTATCTCCTTTATTTGTGTTATTACTAGTATGTGGAATGTATTGGTGTTGGCTAATCTGTTTGATCTTACGACTTGTACAATGCTTGCTCATTTTCTTAAAATTAATACGTAATCTATTTGGGTCCCATCTGTTTTCCCGGGTATCATCCAGGTGATCTTATGTTCTTTTTATGTATAAATTTCGTATTCACATTGTATGTATCTGTCATTTCACGTAACTTTTATTTAAACTATTTAGCAAAGACCACAACTGAAGAAAATGTGTAGACGCTAGACCTGGAACATACATAAAATTTCCTATTTCAACATGTAAACTGACATTATAACGATGAAGGATAACGCTCTTTTTATTGATCAAAACTGGAAACGTTTTCTAAATTCTTTTATTTAGTTTAACAATACTTGTTTGCTTTAATTATTTCGCCAAGTAGCAAAGCTACAAAAAATGATTTTACAATCTCAAGAAACAGATAGATACACTTTTACTGAGTCTGATTTTGCTATTGTCATTTGCTACATTCAGGTCTTTTTCCGTTGTTGTGGTGGATTAACCTTTTATTATCTGTTACAAATCCAAAAATGTCTTTTGGACGCAAAAAAATATTTAAATTTATTGTCGTTTATGAATTAAGGTGTGTCTCTGTATGGCCCATACAGGGTCATCGAGATAAACCGATAAAATGAATAAACAATTAAAATAACATTAAAGGTTAAAAAAAATTTAATTTATTTACATTAACACAACGCATTTAAAATAAATAGTATTGATAATCAACAGCCAAGACCTTCTCGAGTCGGAACCTAAACTTGCTGCACCTCAACACAACCTTCTTCTCTACATGTGTCATTACCACCTTTTGTCTCGACCTCTCTACGAAGGATTATAATTAGAGCTGAAGGATGGCCACAAGTTATGGAATCCAGTGGTAATACAAAATATTGTATAGCCACGCCTTGGTTTTTCTTGCCTTGTAGGGTAGAGCGGAGTCTTGCTGGAACACGTATTTCCGTCCAGCAGCCACTTTCTCTATCCAGGGCTTGACAATTGCCTCCATCAGGTTGATGTAACTAACTTTCCTCAAGAAATGAAGTGCTGTGATATCCTCTTCGCTGCTCACATGCCCCAACACCATCACAAAAGCGTAAAACTTTTCTTGCAAGACAGTAGGCACTTCTGAGGTATCTTAGAAAATCTAACAGTTATTTCCTGTTTTAGATTAAATTGTTTTTGTCCAACAAAAATCTCAGAAAGCCGGCGCTTTCATACTTGATGTCGTTTAGCTGTGCCTTAACTTTCCGTCTATCTTGTTTTTCTCAGTCAACAGTTGGCGGGTCCTTGGGACAAAAGACTTGTAGTATAAATCCTGGCATGCCACTAGATTGACGGTCGACCATTTTTTTCTTGATCAGTTATTCTCCGCCCAAAATCATAATCAATCTTTTCTTTTAATTTTCGGGCGAACTCTTTACTTTTTGCCCTTAGATAGCTTGCTATAAGTTATTTAATCAGTAGTTATCTCCTCCTGGTTGTCAGATTCTTTATATTTCTTGGCTACGTCGTAAACATTAGTCTTTTTGTAGCCAAACCACACAGTTATTTTTATTGGTGATTTTTCAGAACAAAAAGTTTCAATTATAACAACTCTGCGGTTGTATTCTCGGCTCATTGTCGCCAATCGTAGGTTGTTGATTATATGAAGCTAACATGTGTTACTTAATAAGGGACTGCGCATGCCCATGAAACGTATTTTTGGATTTTCTAAGTACAATCTAAAAGAATTTTGGATTTATCTCGACAATTATGTACTTGGGACTTAAAAAAGAAGTTTCTTTAATTATTATGAGTTATTTTATAACAATCTCGGAAGGCAGTTTAAATTGGGATCGAATATTCTGTCTTTTTTTTTTGTTGAGAACTGTTTTATTTATATCTCCGGTAGCACTGCAACCTCATGGACTTATTGCGTTTTTTTAAATTCCTTTGAAGCAATTGAAGCATCATGAGTGGTATGCTGGGGTATAACACAAAATAGGAGCTGATAAACGAGTTTTTGGAGTACGATGTTCCTATCCTGATTATGAGGAGAATGAAGGAGGATTCCAATCGCAGGCCGATTATATTTATCGGAAAATCTTCTGCATGTGTTACGTTTTCGATTTCGTTATTACGGTGCAGGAGTAGGACACGCAGTTGTCGCGTCAGCAAAAAGTACGTATAATGTGAAGGAGATCATCATTTTGGCGACTGCAAAAAGACCCAGTGTGATCCCTGATAAGGCCCACACTTGGCCAACTTTAGGCTGTCTCGTCGTTTCAAAGTCGGCACTCCACCAACCAGCGACCTCAACGTCCTCAGTCAATTTGTCGACGTCCGTTACAGCACTTTTTGCGATAACACCAGGGCTCGAATAGCATCTGTTGACTCTTTCGCGTTTCTATCAGCTTTACAAAACGCCGTGGTGGTCACTTAGAACGTCACTAACTTCCTAGATATCATCAAGGGCTTCATATTCTACACATAAAAGAGCGTCATCTTCAGTAGCACACACATTTCCAACATGGTTTGATTATGCTTATTTTGTATACCGACATAACGAGAAGCTCTTTACTTCTTTCAAAGCAATTGCGGAATAATTTTTTATAAATACATTACTAAAAATCGAACCAGATGTGTTAACAAATAATTCTAACCCTGCAATGTCAGCACAGATGATTTATTAGACCGCTCCCTACACTTACTGTATTTTAGTAGGCATAATATTTTATAAAAGAGCTATTTGTTCTAAAAGCCATTAGAACACGCTAAGGTACTTGGATAAAAAACACAAAAGAAAAATCTTGCATCTCCGCAAAATACCTAACAGAGGTTTTCCAACTAAATCCTTTAGAAACTCAGCACAAAGAAGCCCATTTCTACTCAAATCACAATCGAACGTTTTAGAACCAGTGATAGCAAACATGTTATCGCAATCTCACACATGAATGAAAGAACCAGGATACGACTTACTTACAGGTAAAGTTCTTAAGCAACTACCTTTTACCAAAATAAAGTATCTTATATAGCTCATTAATGCTGCTCCGTACGTTAGGTACTTTTCAGCTTAGTGATTTTTTTTTAATTTTAAAACCAGGAAAACTCCCACATGATTTAAAATCATATCTAAATAAACAGAACGTTATTCCATAAACGCTAAAGTCCTCCAAGGCACTGCAGATCTTTCTACTATACCAATGTCATCAACCTCCACAAATTATACAGCAATTCTAATAACTAAAAGTGCTTTAATAATTCCTACACGTTTATTTTAAGTCAACTTAACTGAGATACAACGTGACAAAAAATAAAAAATTAAAACGAACAAAACAAAGTTTACATATCTGACATTTATTATACGAAGAGGAAAATAATGAACAAGAGAAAAAGTTAAATGTCTTGCCACTAGTTAAATATTTTAGTAAGAGACTTAGCTAAAAATTTTATATCTACTAAGCGCAAGAGGTAACACCGATTCTTTCTAAAATTTACTAGTTACTTCGACGCAACGCCACACTCACTACTTAGAGCAAGCTTCTGATCTACAAAGTGGTAGTCAAACGAATCTGATCCTATAGAGTCCATTCCATCAATTTTTTAAAGAAGCTGATACTGCTACCGAGTCTTCATCACGTGTCGTCAAAAAATATGACACTTTCAGTTTGTGCCGCTGTAGGTAGGTTAGAGGTATATACGAGAATAAGGTGAAAAGTTCTCGGCCTGACAATGAAAGACTGCGACTTTTAGTTAAAAAATGATTTTATTTTTCTACATAATTTCCCTTGACTTCAACACACTTGATCCAGTACCTCTCCAACATCAGTATTCCTTCTCGGAAGTGAGAATCTGGAAAATTGTGAAAATATTCATCAACTTCTTCATTGGATGCGAAGCGCTTCCCAGAGTAAGGGCGATGATCGAGAAAATCATACCCCAAATCCCGCAGTTTTTCCATTGCCAACGCAGGTGCGTTGTCCTGGTGAAAGACAATTTTTTTCTTCTTCATGCCACGCCTCTTCTTGCGAATTTTGGCATCCAGCTGGTCAAGAAGGTTGGAGTAATATTCGCCTGTAATTGTTCTGCCTTTTGCAAGATAATCAATTAATAGGATCCCTTTCACATCCCCAAACACGCTGGCCACCTTTCCAGGAGATGTGATCGGCTTTGTTTTTTTTTCATTGCTTGAACTGCTGTTTCGTTTCTGGTGACAAATCGCCGCACAAAATCGGTCGGGTTCCTGTTAAATCGGTCCAAAGATTGCTGCGAAAATCGTTTGCGCATTTGCTTTTGATCGGGATTCAGCAAACGCGGCATCCATCTTGCGCAGAGCCTTCGCATCCCTAATCCTTCGTGCAAGATGTTTCGCACCCTTTCTTCCGATATCCCCACAGCCTCAGCTATCTCACTCACTTTCACTCGCCTATCAGCTGCCCACTTTTTAACAGTTGACATGGAAGGAGCAGAGTCCCCGTAAACTTTTGTCAACTTTGGATGAATTTCCTTATGGGTTAATCCATCCAAAACGAAGAATTTTATAACCCCACGATATACAAGTTTATCCATTTTAACAAAAAACATGCAACATGTCTACTGAAAAAATTCGTGTAAACAAACTACTTGAGCGAACAAGTTGAAAGTAGTCATACGAACTAATGACACATGCACCCAAGCAGGAAGCATAATTGTTTACCGATTGCAGCACCATCTCTGTGTCAAGCTGAGAACTTTTTACCTTACCCTCGTAGAAAGTATAACAAAGGCCCTAGCACACTCCCCTAAGATACAATGGCATGGATGTCTATAATTCGGAATAGTTCCTTGCCAATTTTAAATTGGAAGGTTCTATAAATAAGATATGAACCGAGGAGAAAATAATATTCGTGAGGAAATGTTTTTTTAATTTTGAAAAGTAGTCCTGTAATAGTTTGAATTATGTTCGTTAAATGATGACATTACGTCAGAGTGGTCCAAGCGGCTGAGGCGCGTACTGCGTTGCGGTCGGACTCGAGTTTCATTTCCGGAGCTCTCCGATGTCTGGCGGTTGGCCTACTCAGTTACTGAAAATAATTGAGTACCTGCATTCACTCGAACAAGGGGTAATAATGGCGGTCGTCTAAGGCACGTGCTTGCCACTTTACTCCGCACTAGAGACAGTGCACGAAGATCAGGCGAGGAGGCGAAGATATGAAAACTTTAACCTCTCACTTCGCAGGCCTTGCTTTCACATAGGGAGTTAGAGCCGTTAAAAAAAGTTGATATTGCTAAACTGTTGAATATTGCTGCCTAAAGTAAAATTAATGGTTAGGTAACCATGTTTGTTACAGCAAATTTTTGTTAGTACGTCGTCTACGACTAATTTCTCAACCAAGTTGACACCATGACAGGAAGCTTATGAAACGATAGGAAGTTATTTTATTAGAAGATTTATCAGATTTAGGAATAAGAATTATCTGTGCAAATTTTAATTGTAGTGGCTAGTAGGTGAGATTTAGAATTCTGAAGAGGATTTGAAGAAATCATAAACCGTGTTCAATTAACTCGAGTACGATTGTCGTTATGAAGTTGTGACCCGGAGCTTTTTTGTTTCTTCACCATTGTATTTTACGTTGAATTTATTAAAATCTGATATTGATAATAATATTTGAAGTAGAAATTGTAGTTCTTCAACTTCTAAGTGATTTGCAAATGCTTCTGCTTTTTTCTTGTCAGATTGTAACCATGAAGGTCCTTGATTAGGTGTTGGTGGAATATAGGTTTGTGGTTTTTTGATGCTTTTAGTGGCCATCTAAATTAAATTATCATTAACAGTTAGTGATTGCAAGCACGTTTGAATGACTTTTTAGTTTATTTCTGAGTTTATTATTTAGTTGATTGAACCTTCTTTTATCTTGTACACTATGTGTGCGGCGCGATTGAACCCTTGCCCTTCTTTTTTGCATTACGATTTTCGTCATTTGATTAGAAATATTAGGACTATAAATTTTAATGTTTGTTGGTTAGGATGTAACAGTCCAGTCCGCATTCTTTGCCGTAGTTATAAAATGGTTTGTAGTATGTTCTAGGTCTTCTGTGGTTTTTAAGTTTAAATTACTGTTGAAATATTACTCAATGTAAACTTTAAAATTATCTCATCATTACTTATCAAAGAGTTAGGTATTATCTAGTTAATACTTGTGCTAATTGTGGCTATGATCAGGGAATGATCAGACATAAGATCATAATTGGAAGTAACATCTATGTAATTTGAAGAAAGCCCTTTGGTGATAATAAAGTCTAGAAAACCTGGGATTTGTCTGAATTAATTACCAGTTGACAAGAGCTTATAATTGTTATCTGTAATAAATTTAATTTAATGCTTTGCCTTTTGTTATTGTTAAACGAAATTTCCAATGGGCAAGTTTGGAATTAAAATCTCTACCTGCTAAAAATTGTTGGCCTAGTGTGTCAAAATATAGAAGCGACAGTTCGTATCTCGAACGGTAAATCGCCAAAATTAATAATGGAGTTGTAAGCTTTTCAACCTGGAATGTAAGAATTTTGCTTTGTATTCTGATTGTTCAAAATGGTAGAATTGCTGAATTACCATATGCAGTATCATCAGGGTGTTATGTGTGGTACACAGAGTAGTAGGGTATTTTTATGTACGATATGTTAGTGAAATGACTCTCTGAGACAAGACAATATTATTTACGTGTAGGAAAGCTTTAATTTTAAGATTTTTATATTGTAGTCCATTGGCGTTTCATAATGCTACTCTAAGAAAGCTAGCCATTAGTGTGTTAATTTTTGGTAATAACAGCGTTCAACATATTTAAGGTTATGCTGTTTTGTTGAAGAAGCTAATTAAAGACGCTTTTGAATTTATCAAGGAATTTTTGGAAAGTCAAATCTTGATTTGAGTAGAGTTAGTTTGAGACTATGTGTGAGTAGGTTAGAATTGATGAATACGATTGGGGTTAGAGAGTTGTTGGAAAAATTTTTGACGATCCAGAAATGATAAATTTTGTATTGTTTGAAGGTGAAAAAGTCTTTGAGTCGATGATTGCTAGTTGGCTGACATTTTTTTTAAGTTCTTGATAAACTGAGCAGCTATCGTAATTAGCCGGACGTACTTTCTCGAAATGTAGCTTTAGTGTCCCTGATTTTGGTGCAAATCTTAGTATCGTGGGCTACTCCACATTTCACATATGCATGCAATATATACGAGTACGTTTAAAAGCTCCTTTATGTCCCAGATTTTTGAAGGCTATTATTACTTCGAATGGTATACAATCTTGTGTTCATTCGCGTAATGGATTAGTTATTTGTATGTCTCAAGGGTTTTACGTTTATTTTAACTAAATTTCCAGTTTTCTGTTACTGCGATTAGACTTTTTGTCGTTTTATCATAATTTATTATGTCTTGTACTGGTTGGTGGTTTATTTATTACTGAAGTTGATACTTGTGTACTTATTTGGTAGTAGTAAAGGTTATTATTGCTGGTCTTACGATAAAAGTGGTATATTTGATTATTTGCATCGTTTGCGGTATGGTTTATTTTGTTTTCATTACTGTTGCTCTCATCTGAACTAAGACACTGGTCGCGCTCTTCGCGATTCGGCAATTGGTATGAATGTTTTTGTAATTGCAACTGGGCAGATAGAAGCGACTACTCCTGATACTGAAAGCACGAAGTAGTTGGCACTGCAAAATTTGGTGTTTTAGACCACCCTGTTGGAGCAATGTTTAATTTGAGAAAGTAGAATTTTGTAGCATGGTGTCTAGGAAGTTGGTTTGAGAAATATTCATTAGTGAATTAGCCATGCATTGTTGCTGATTATAAGAACATTGTTGACCATTGTAAGCCGTTATCGGCTGGCAGCATAGCAGCCTAAATTATTAATACTCCACTATGTAAATGACGCGTATTAAAATATAAAATTAAAGCAAGACTGCGATAATGCAGACATGGACAGGCCAGTAAATACATCCGCTTGAATACGCAGAATAACAGTATAATTAATAAGGTACCAACTGGGAGATTAACTATAGGTTACTAACTCACCAATATACTTACTGTATTAAACTAAATATAGAGACTAACACCAACTAAAGCTTTTATACTTCAAGATAATTTCTTGAGTTATAAGTCAAATAAGACAGCGAAAGGGTCACCCCTGTAGTCAAGAGCTTTTTCTCCGTTGACCGTAAGCCCAGCGCTCAAGCGACTTTGAGATTCATTGAAAACTCATGGGTGTATGTGACGTCGTAGTATGTAAGGCTGTATCTCAGGATCCAGTACTGGGAAGCGCTCCCCGACAACAAAAAAAGGAAGTAAAAGGGCTGGCGCTTTGTCTGAGGACCCAGCGCGCAGGCATGTTCGAGTCTTGCTTTTAACTCATTTGTACATGACATTCTAGTTTGTAAGGTTGAAAGTTAATAGGCACAATAAACCCTTGAGGCTCCAGTGACAGTAAGGGCACCCAAACAAAAAGCAGCAGTTTTTTCAATTTTTAAGATAAAGATAATGCAACGCCTTGTGCATTTTTATAGGTGTATATAATACATATATACCTCCTTAAGACTAAAGATTTTTTGACAGATGCACTACTAGCATTGAGGCCGCTCTAACATGCGCTTAATTCTAAGAAACCACATACATCCATAAGTTTTTAACAATACACAAACCCGTCTGTGTGTTGGGTTTCCAACCAGAGGAGTGTTCGCGCGTCAACCGCTAACATGCACTTACTTAACGAACTTAATACTAGGACGTCACATATTAGGATAGCTAAAATATTGTTAAAAAAAGTCAGCGCCTATTTTTGTCACCTAGTACTTTGGCGACAGTATGTAAAGCATAGTACGTATGCACCACCTGTTATTAAAATTTATTTATTAGCAGCTAAGTTACTTGTACTTCGTTAATCTGAGAACTCATATTTTTGTTAGGATTTGATTTACTGTATTTTAAATATTAAAACAGTTGTAATTTGTAGAATACTGTTATTTAAGTTAAATACAAATTTTTGTTTAAAAAGACGATTTGTTCACCAAATTTTTAGCCGATTCAATCAGCATTAATATTATTCCAGCAATTAAATATACACCAGTTCAAGTTAAGCTAACAACAAATTATTTACAGAAAAGGCATCATTTCCATTGTTCTCGTTTTTCTGTGTATTTTTCAAACATTGCTTGTACATTTAAAGTATAAAGTTTCAACTATAGAAAGAAAATCCGCTGAAATATAATGACTTACTTATATTTCACCTAAAAAACAAAAATATCTCATTATTTTTGTATCGTTCGTTACTACATTACATTTTTAATTAAAAACAATTTTTTACTTAGATTCATGGAAATATTACAAGTATTCCTTCGCATTTACAATTAAATTTTCAAATTAAACAAAATAACAAAACTATACATAAAGCTTTGTGAACTAGAAAATCACCTGTTTTATTAGTAGGCGCTTTATGTATAAAATATTGGTTATTTTGGTGTAGTAATTTGAAATTAACTTAAGGAGTTGTAATTAGTTCAATAATTTTTAAATAAAAAAGTTAAATATTTACGCTCCTAACTAAATAACTATGTCCCATACCTTAAAAATAATAAAAATTGTAATTTTAATATAATTATACAAGTCACCAAACAAATAAAAATTAAATGTTTATAAACTGCCTAATTTTTCAAATACGATTTGCACTTGGTGAACGAAATGTATGTCTAGATTTTAACTATGCAAAATATTTGCATATACCGCATCAGTCACTGTATAATTGGAAACCTAAAGTGCGCCAGCCCCGTTTTCGGATTCAAGTCTCTTTATTTTGGATGCGCACGTCCTCCCCCAACTACACATTAATATCCGTAATTGCAGGATGGGAACAAGGCAACTTCGGCGGCTTAATGCAGCTCTGCAGCGCGAGAATTAGTAAACCCGCCGGTAATTTCGGAAATAATGAAGAGATGATGGAGAAGTTAATCGCCTGGCGCATAATTTGCACCTGCCGTAATTAATCTCTGTTCTGGAATGACACCGTTTGCCTCTTCCCAGGATGGGGGCAAAGATGAGGAATTATGGGGGCGCTGTTGGGTAGGCACGCAAGTGTCTTGGGTTTAAAATTAACTGCTCCTGTGGTTAGATTGAAACTATTACCATGTCTATATATTATAACCATTCTTAAATACAACATTTTAATTTGTAAATTTAAAAACAATCGTTTTGTATTAATTATGTAAAAGAGCTCTGCTGATATTTCTCTAATCTTAATTTTGCGTTTGTTTTTTAACACGCCCCATTACCACGTCCAACAAATATCAGTTAAACATTAGCAAACAATTTTATTACTTCCTTCTGGAATTTAAAGCAATGTTTTTGCAATTTTTAAACCAGAATATTATAATTTTTGACTTACTCTCTAGTGTCATAATAAACGGATTTAAAATGGCGTCGTTGTTGCAAATTGCGCTAACGATCTTGCAAACCATGTACCAGAGATAATAACATTCCTACAGCTACAAGTAGGAAGCATTTTACTCATATAAGAATCTCACGCAACATCAAGAATCTCAATAAAGATACCGTACTATTATGTATACCTTGCTAATCATCCAGATGATACCACTCAAGGCGAAGCTACTGTAATCGTTAAAAATTTAGTTGCACGCTACAAAATTCTGTCTTACCAAACAGATAAAATTCAAAGCACCAACATAAAAATTCAGTTTTGTCTGTTTATAATTGCAGGTCCTAAAGTTCATCAAGATACATTATTACCTCTGCAGAATATAAAAAGTTCTTTCAATTTCTTGGAAAAAAAGAATTAGTACACTAAACATTCGCTTAAAGATCAAAATTAATCAATCCCAAGAGACAAAATCTGGGAAATTTTATTTCAATCTTTACTATCTGTAGTGCTAAACCAACTTGTTAGTGGCTTTATAGGTGCATACCTCCAAGCAAAGCTTAGTTACGATCTGCCTCCCACCACTCATTACTGCAAGCACAACTATTATCCATAAGGATGTTTTTCAAAACTTCGTTTTAAATTTACTGATTGAGATTGCTTTCAAAATCAACTAGAATAAACAATTTATCTTGCTATAGAAATTAAAAACACGACCTGGATGAACCAGTTCAAACCTTACAACTTTGCTATAGGATTTTGCGTGGAAGGCTACACTAATCACAACAACAGATTTACCTAAAAATGTTCTAGAACTAGTTACTAAAAAACGTCGACCTGGGCAAACATGGCAAGGAACTAGAAAGGCAAAAGGCAATACTTTGTGTTATCGGCTTACTCATCAGTTGCATGCAATACTAAGAGACGCACGAAACAGAACATTTAAGAAGTATATTACTAAATGAGAAGTTACAAGAAACTAAAACAACCAAGCACAGTAATCCCATAAATTAAAAAATTAGTTTGTTTTTGGGTTATATCGGACAAATGAGAAGTAGACAAATTTGCTGTTTACTTCAAAAACGTTTTTACATCACCTTAACCTAATGACAATATTTCTGATATTGCAGCTTTCCTCAACGGTTCCTGCCCACTTTCACTTCCTCTGAAAGGATTTTTCCCAACTGAAGTCTGGCATCGAATACGACTTACCAATTTTTGCAAAGCCCTTCTCTATGATCGTAGAAAATTCTAGAAAATTAGCAATTCTACAACGGTGTCTTAAATTTATGTCACTTTTTCACACAATGGAAGTTTGTTCATGTTAGTAAGTTTGCTAATTTTAGTAAACCACCTACGCAAACCACATCCCACAGATTGGTAATCTTTCTTCCCTTCATGTCCAAAGTTATTGAACAATTGCTCCTTAAATGGATGCATGAAACTGTCGACCTAAATAATAGAATCTCAGCTTCTTAATTTGGTTTTCCCGAATGTCACTCAATAATCCAACAGTCATCGCATAGTTACCAACATAATAAAAAAATTATGCATTAAAGTTCTTAAATAGAAAATAGACCTTTGCAAGATGTGTCATACAAACTAAAATTTTATCTCTTTAGTCAACTTTATCTAGTATTAAAGCCTTACCTAAGCGAACAGGTGTTCCAAGTCAAGTTAAACAATTCTGTGTCGAGCTATTACTAAATTACTTTCGGAGTGCCACAGGACAGTGTGCCGGGATCTCTTCTGTACATAATACACACAGAAAATACTCCAACTATAACAAACACCGTGATAGCCACCCTCGCCGAGGATACGGCTGTTTTGGCCGTCAATGACAATGCAGAATTAGCAGCACAACAACTACAACGGCATCTCGACAGAAAATAGAGAAATATTGTTAATCACGACAATCTGATTAAGTAACGTTTATTAACAAATTCACTTTATGTCAGAAAACAACAATCAACAACGCTCTGATAACAATAAAAACTGAATTTCAATATCTTAGGTTGCATTTGGATCAAACTTACCTAAAATACACATATTAAGGCCGAACGAGATCTTAAAACAAAACAAATTAATCGACTCATTAGCGGCCGTTCTCAGCTTCCCATATTAAATAAATTATTTCTCTATAAAATGGTACTAAAACCTATCTAGACATACGGTATCCAATTCTGGGGTTACTTTAGCCTAAGGGCTTCACACACAAAGATACTAGGTCAATTCCAGTCGAAGACTGACATTCAATGACAAACTCTTTCTGATACGTTACTAACGAAACCATACATACAGATTTACATACACCCTACGTAGCCTAAGAAGTACATTGACTCTTCGCTACATAAAAAATTAGCAGATCACCAAAATGAACCAGTACAGCAGCTCTCTAACATCCCAACAATTAGAAAACCGAAACATAAATGTCTACTATTTAAGGTAGTTTAAGTTAAGCCATGTTATTACAATTTAATTACTTGCTTAATTAAATTTTCCTTTAAATCCAAAAATGTCGTTTCCGTAATCTTTTTTGTCGTTCAGCTACCTTTACCTGTCTTGGTATTATATTGACTATCTTTTTTATAAAGGATCACCTTACAAAATCGTAGTTTCAACGTCTGTAATAATGGATTAATTTGTAGTTGCGACAGAGGTTTAAAAATTGTTTACAATAGGCCACGCTATGCTGGTTTTGAACTGCCGACGTAAGTAGGCGTACCCACCTGGCACTTTATATAAAGGTGCTCATAGAGAATACATCGTACGATTGTATTGGAAAGTTTTAGTCTTGCCAAAAATGTATTTACTTTTAAATGGCTATTTTAGAGTACTTCACAACTTTTTTTTGAAAATATTTTAACTGCCCAACCTGAATGTGCTTTATCTTCTGTTTTCTCGACTGAAACAAATTTTATGGCCTCTTTTTATAAAGAAATAAAACGGCGAAGATTTACCATACACACCATCCAAACATTGCTAATACTACTGGAACTACAACCTTCACTAATGAGAAATTTTTAACATCGTGCCAACTCAAGTGACTTGCTACGCGATTGAAACAAATCGGCTGCTAAAATTTTTACAACGTTCAACCAAAAGTTGCGCTATTTGATACTATTGTTATTTTGTTTCTATTATTACACGTCATAGTCAGATCAGAAAATTTTACCTATAACAGGTTAACCGTGTCCTAAATAAAAAATCAAAAACCTTTATGTGCGGTTTGAAAAAAAACCGGTTTGAATGAGGTATTAATATTTGAAATCGATTTATAACTGCAGGAGAAATTGCCTCAAGCACTAGAGGATAAGTATCTCTTAATAATCACAGATACACTTGGAAATAAGGTGGTAATTAAACACTCCGATAATTCCGATTGAAGATAGGTCAGAGACAAGATCCTGCCCACACAATCCCTGATTTCTATTCTACCTATTAATACTAAGGTTGAGATCAGGTTACAACTAAAATTTCCTATATAATACATCAAAACTTATCTAACTCGCCAACACTTACTGGTAAATGCGGCGTTTTTAAACCAATAAACCCTACATGTTAAATATCAGCTTTAAAACTAAATTACCCCAAATTACTAAAATTTACAGCTGCGGCTCAGAATCTCACATTTAAACTACAATTTATCTCACTAATACTGGGAGAGGCACGAAATTGATTAAATATAAACAAAAATAAACGGAAATTATAGTAACAATTTATAGCCGTAGATCACTGTTAACTGATGCGCAGCTATTTGAATTGGAAAATGGAGGTTGAAACATCAAGTGAGACATAGTCTGTTTAACAGAAATATAAAAAAGGCGATAACTCTATTACATTACCACCAGGAAATGCGCTGCTATATCAAGGAACTTTTTGGTGCGTAAAGGACTTATTATAGTGTTACATACATAACTATTTAAATAAAAAATAATTATAAAGTAAAAGTAATTCAGGTGTTTACCTCTACATCGACTCATGAAGACAAGGAAGTTGCAAGTGCAAGAAATGATATAAAATATGACCATTATCGGATAGTCAGTAATTTTAATGCCATCATAAATAACTAAGAGAAAGACAAAGTGTACTCAAAAAATTGAAATTAGATAAAAGGAGCCCAAGAGATAATATGCTTACAGAATTTTGAGTATAACAACTAGTGCACCTGGATAACTCCAGACGCTGACAAAAAATCGGATAGACTACGTCCTCAGCTTTTCAAAATCAAATACAAGATGTAACAAACCTAAACACATTTAATACCGAAAGCGATCATTGCTTAGTAAGACCGGAAGTAACTAAAAACAATACGAATGATACGAAGACAAAAGCAGAAAAAAGCAATCGATACGTATATACCAGAAGAAAATTAAAAAAATTATTAAAAAAGCAATAAGAAATATAGAACACAAAAAATATCTTAATAAATTTTCTAAACATTTAACTAACATAATAATAAAAACAGCAGATAACATCTCAAATAGAACACAAACTAAATCTAGTAAAATAATAGCAAAAACTAAATTGAAAATAGAAAAAAGGCCAACATTATATAAAGAAGGTAAATACCAAACTGAATAATATAAAGAAATTAGAAGAGACGCATATAGAATGATCAGAAAAGACATACAAACAGCGTATGAGAGACAAATAGAAAAAGCCACTAAAAATACTAAAAACATAAAATACTTAAAGAAGAAAGATGATCAGTAAAAAACCAAATAAATAAAAATAGAAAGAAGAAGAAGATCGGCGTGGGTAGCGTCTACAAAATTGAAGCAAATATTGAAAACCAAGATCTCCCAGCATCTTAGAACTAGGATATTTGATATGTGTCCTCCGTTTTCCGTATTATTATTACAATGAAAGACAAAAGGGAAACAAGTGGATCTGCAATAAAACAAAAGTAATAGATGTAGTAAAAAAAATGACGCAGTTAAAATAGGACCGCACCGGTCGTGCTGTAAAAGCAAAAGACATTAGATAAAATATCAAGATAATACAATGAAGAGTGTAGTTAGGAAGAAGAAACAGAAGAAGACTTGTAGCAAGGTGGTTGATGAAATCAGGAGAGTCGCTAATCTACAGTGGTTTAAAGCAGCATAAAATAGAGATAGATCGAATAAAATAAAGGATGCCTATGATGAAATTTGGAGAGGCTAGAGAAAAAAGAAGAGACGTAATTAAGACAATTGGAAGAACAGGCCTTTTTAATCAGTTACCAAAAACCTCAGCCTAACCAAAACTTCAGTAATCTCATCAGGGCTCTTCCTAACCCACAGTATGATGGTTGCTTTATCTATGAAGAGAATTTAACGACAGAAATTTGATAAGGGTAATGACATGTTGAAAAAGCCAGCGAAAAATGTTTTTCTTAAAAACATCAATTCCTACACATGTTGTAAGTGGCAGAAATAGTAGCGAATTCCATTTGGAAATGTATTTTTTGACGTTTTACACGAATAACGTGTTGTTTGTGAGGATAGGTTTCCTGGTAAATCCGTATGGTCTTTGATGTCCATAAGTGAAAATTATCTCTGTAATTGATCTCAATAACTGCATATTTAGTAATAATAATAATAATAATGGTAAGGCTCTACGCCCCGCGTGGGAGCACGGCCTGCGAACTGAGAGGTTAAGGCTCTCATACGTACGTTCTTTCTGCCCGGTCGTCGCGCACCATCTCTGATACGGGGCGGTGTGGCAAGCACCGCACCTTAGACGACCGCCATTATTACCCCTTGTTCAAATGAACGCAGGTACTCAATTATTTATAGTGACTGAGTAGGCCACCCGCCAGGCATCAGAGAGCACCGGGAATTGAACCCGGGTCCGTCAGCATAGCATCCCGCGCCTCAACCACTGGACCACTCTGGCTATATTTAGTAATACTTAAGAATATATCTGGAAGTAAAAACAAACATATAAATACACCGTAACTCAGGAGAGTCTTCGCATAAGAACTGGCCATTTTTCTGGACATAAATTTATATAAAAGTTTCCCATTTCTATTTAAACTTATACTCAAAGGTGTGCTGTCATTTTTTAAATTGTCTTTAAATAAACTTATACTCAATTTATTGACGGATATGTCAAAATGTCAAGCAGGCGGTTTTAAGTAACACATAGCAAAAGTAAATAATAGAGCCCTTCGAAAAGACTAGTTGTTCGCTTTCTAAAGTTCTGCAAAATATCTATAAAGTTATATTTTGCTGCAAATGTTGATAATTATTCTGTTGATGCTCTTGTTAAGGTGTGCTTGTAATTTCTCGAAAATTGAAAATCTTCTTTGGTGATTTTAGAGTTTTTGATTAAAGTTGACTAAATTTGTACACCCAGAGTATCATCACTGGTTGTGAGTGGACATAATTGGGTGTTGATTCATTTTTAATTACAATTACTTTGATTTTCGGAGGTTGTAGTGGAAAAAAATTATGATAAGGTGTTACGAAAAGAAGGTGTAACCACAAAATCAGAGACATAAAGACTAGCAAAAGAACAACAAAACTCTCAATGAACTGTAAGTAAAAAACAATAATCGAAGAAAGGTTTTAGTGATAAGTGTGCTGTAAATAAAGTCACGTCAAAACGAATTGCGATGTTGCTAGATAACGAGAAAAGTGAAAGATTTAGGAAAGGCGTTATAAAAGGGGCAAATAATATGTCAGGCTCGGAACAATACCAAACGGATGATAAAAAAATAAGGAAAGAGGATTTAGATAGCCTTTATAGAAGGTCCAAAAAGATTACGAGTAAAGTAGATCGATGAGTATGATGAAAAATCTAACCAAGAACGTCACAAGTATAAAACAATAGCAACAGGAATAAATAAAAACCACTGAGAAAGAGGGAGAGTATAAATATCAAGAAATTGTGAGCTTTAAGTATCTGAGAACAATATTCAAAAAACAACCGGACTTAATTGAAGAAATAAAAGCAAAAACCATGACAGGACAGAGATGCATAGGAGCGTTATACTCGTATAGAACCTCGAAAGATGGTAATAATGCATATCATTGTTTTGAAAAAAATCTCGACGTTTCGGCATCAGCTTTGATGCTATTTTCGAAAGTTTAGCTCTTCTCTCTCTCTCTCTCTTATATATATATATATATATATATATATATATATATATATATATATATATATATATAATAAAAATTAGAAAATGTATAATTTAAAATTATTCTTTTTATAATTTTTTTCTTTATCGAAAGCAGGTTTTTGAAATATTGTTAATGTCTATTGGTTAAATAAGGTTCAAATATTTTAAAATTACTTTTTTGTTAATACTTTAGTAAAAATCTAAATTCTTTAGTTTGTTCGTTCTTACTATAGCTTACTGTTATTGCTGTCAAAAGTGAACTTTCTTATTTGGTTTATATTTACTAGATATTTATTATAATTCATGATACGTGACTTGATGTTTATTTTTCGACATATTTGCTTTTTAAGTTATATTTTGTAGCAATTGTGATTTCACTGTTATCACATTTACTGCTATGTTAAATCATTAGGGGTTTACTTACGAGGCAATTTCGGAAAAAACTTCCATTTGGTTATCAATGACAAACACTTGTAGATACAGTACCTTTACCATACGCAGTAAAACCCACAACAACACATTACTTTTTAACATAATTATAACGACTCACGTACGAGGGTTATTTAGAAAGTAACCTCGCAAGATTTTATAGGGATTATAATATAGGTATTCCATTATTTTTCCACATAGTCACCATTTACTTTAATACATTTTGTCAATCGTAAAACGAGCTTTTTTATTCCTGTGTCATAAAGGTCTCTCGACACCTCTTCAAGCTTTTGCACCAGCTCATCAATCATCACGGACGGCCATCCACTTTTCTCTTCGTCGTAAATTTCCGTTCTTCTAGAATTAAAATTCTATACCCATATTGTTAGGGGCTGTCTTCAGATAACGCCCTCCCCATAAATTGAAACGATTTCGCGATGAATCGCTGCGACGCTCATGCCGTTTGCATTCAAGTAGCATATTACAGCGCACACTTCAGATTTGGCGGGACACAGAACGAGGGCGCTCTTTTTAAATCTTCACCACAACGACAATTGGTGAGCTACTGACTACACAGCAGTGGTACCAACTTTGAAATAAACATTTTCATACATGAGTTAAGAGCCTTGTAACTTTACTTTCCGGATGACCTTCGTAGTTTAAGATTGACTTTACAAGAAACTCTTCCGCCTGGGAATGAAGCCTGTAACAGCATCTTGAAGCTCAATATCATTGTCGAAGTGATGCGGCACCCAGGTCGCATTGCCGACCACAATTCTGTTCAGAATTATTCTTCGGCATAACAAGAGAAATAGTCCAAAGCAAAACCCATTCAGTATATCTTGTGCTTCTCAGGCAGAAATTTTGGTCACTATTTCATTTAATTTCTGTTAAAACAGTTTGAGAAATTCGGGGAATGTGTACAGAAAGTTCAGATATTGTAAAGTCAAGGATTTCGCACTTCACATTTAGCGGAATTTTTTATGGCAGCGTTTATTATTAATTGATCTAGCGGACGAGTACAACCTTCTTTACTGCGCACTGCCTACTGAACTATTTTGTACCCCTATAGTTATTTTACCACATATTAATAATTTGTGTTGTATTTTTTTGATATCTTCAAAAGAGTTGAGGCGCTGCTCAGACAGGGCATACGTCATCGATCAAAACAGTAAGTAATTAGAAGGGGCAATGTCTGGTTAATACGACGAGTGGGTAGAACATCTAATCTAAGTGTTTCCAAATAGTTTTTGACTCGTCTTGCAACATGTGGCTGAGCGGTATCGCGTCTTTCGGCATAGTTCTGTCGTTTTTCTTTCAACGCTCGGTTAGCGATTCCCAGAAATAGGTTCGCCTTATTTCAGCAGCTCATAAAACACTACACCCTTTTGATCCTCCAGTTCTACATTTTTTTAGGCTAATCCTAACGTCTTTCGTATCAAAATCAGTACTTTAAAATTGTCGAAACCAATACTTAGAAATTGAAATAGGTGAGTATGTTCACCATAAAGCTTCAAACAGCAAAAAAAGCTGCCAATTTCTTCATATGGAAACAAAAAAGTAACGCTTGAAGTTGATTGCAGTATGTACTGATGGCAAAAAATACTGGTAATGCATCTGTTGTAAATCCTTTAAAATTAATTCCAAGCCCCCAATATATCTTACTGTTCACAAAATTAGCAGGAATCAGTAGAGGCAAATTTGGAAAGGTAAAGCGATTATTAATCCCTAGCTTTATAAGTTTTAAATTTCTGAGTTCCTTTTCCATTACTTATTGCACGATGTGGAAGCATACGGATTGTGCATTCGTAAGTTTAGTGAAATGAAGATACCGACTGTGGTGCAACGTACATTTCGTTGTCATTACAACATTGGACATCCAACTAACAAGAACACTTGTTGGAATCATCAAATTGATCAAACTGGCTGTTTGTGTAAAGGTAAAATCGAGAGAATTTAGAGCGTAGCACAATAAAGGTGATCTGTGGAGTGGGCGTCATACCACCCACAGGCTCTTCACGCAAACGACAAATTAAAGCGCGTGGAATTATCTAGTGGTATGCTCAAAAACATGAAAGATAACACTTTTTGCAGCAATTTAATTTTTAGTGACAAGACAACGTTCAATTCAAAAAAAGTGGACCGAGATAATGTTCAAATATAGAAACTACAAAAGTCCTATGCAACATTAGAACACAAGAGGGACTGTCAGAGAGTTAATGCGTTCTGTGGTCTATCAAAAACCAAAGTGTATAGACTTTTTTATGGTAACACGGTTACTTTATTTTTCAACAGGACGAAGCTCCACCCCATTAGCACTGTAGTGTTCGATGTTTTCTAAATGAATATTTATCTCAACAATAACTAGGTCGCATGGGGTATGAAAATTTTAAACTTACGTTTTACGTCGCGAGACCTCCCGATCTCACCCTTTGCAACTTATTCTTGTGGGGGTTCGTAAAAGTAACAGCTTATGTGCTACCTCTACCAACAACTTTGGACAACCTAAGAAACCGTATCGTAGTTGCGTAAACTCAGTGACATAAGATATTCTTGGTCTGTAGGATGAATTCTTCTACCGTCTTCCGTATAACCGGAGAGGACACATTGAACATTTATAAACTTAAATGTGAGTACAATCAAATGTAGTTTACACTAATTTTGTATTGTTGACTTACAAAATTGGTGTATTATTTTGAACCACCCTGTATAGACAAAATAGACTTATAGTATGTAACTACAGGCAGGGTGTGCAAAATATGGAATCAAATAAAATAATTATCTCGTTAGATAGCCATTTTGCTTAATTATTTTAATATGTTTATCTTTTTTAACTTTAGTAACCATTTCCAAATTATTATGTATCCTACCGGTTACTATTTTTATTTGGCTATTCTGTTACCTTTAATTTTTGTCAATTTGCTGTCAGTTTATATTCTAATCTCATTTTGATTTTAAAGCGTAATAATAGTAAGACTTCTGATGTCATTATGTCAAGCGAATTAAACGATGGGAAGTAAATTCCGTAAAATAAATGGCGTCAGGGGAGCCGGTCGCCCACAATCAGACACATATCGTGTTCCTAGTAATTGAAAGGCGAAGTGCATTAAAGATGCATTAGTGCACCGATCTCCGAAATGGCATAACGTAATTAGCAGTTTGATATTCATTCGCCTGCAGTACTAATTTTCCAGAGCTTGGCTTAATCACGCCTCCTCTTAATTTCGTAACTAAGTTTTACACTCACGGCGCCGGCCTGCTTGGCGTGGTTTTACTCAGCTGACGTTTTGGTCGATTTCCCCCAATTAGCGGAAAATCAAGTTATATCGCAGGCTGGGCTGATTTTAATCATGTCTTCCGGTGGCTACTTTCAGATAAAAGGCGGTTGTACAAGAGGTGTGCAGATTCAAATCGAATTGTACGTTTTAAAAGTCTTACTGGAAGCTTGAAGAAATGTATTATTTATATTTGCATTCAATTAACTATCTGTTTGATGTTATATTAGCCTCTCTAGAGCATTTTTGTTTGATTACTTCTACAACTTGAAGTATTCTTTTAATATAATATGGAGAGGATCCAAATTGAACTTTGGTATTTGTTGCGTTCTGTAAACGTTAGAAGTTTGAGTCATTACAGCACCAAATACTGTGTAGCAGCGCATCAATATTATTTAAATTTATTATGAAAACAGGCTACTGGGCGATGAAGTTCATTTTCTTCAAATAACTTTTTAAATCGTCAAAATTGTCGCATCTGGAATAACAAAAATTCACGTGCGATACACGAAAAATCAGTGCATTTGGTGTGCATTGTGCGCTGGAGGGATCAACTTTTGAGGACGAATCAGAACTAGAATAACATGTGGTTGCAACAAGATGGAGTAACATGTCGCACAGCACGTGAAACAGTCGCTTTACTTCAAACCAAATTTTCTGGTCGTGTTATCTCGCAGAGGTCTAATCCCATTAGATTTTTCTCTGGAGCTATTTGACGGAAAGAGTTGATAGTAACATGAAAAGTCTAATTAAGTGTAAAAATGTTATAGAGATGCATTACGGAAAACTTTGTTAAAGGAATGGTCGCATCTCAGCTGAGAACATTGTTTCATACGTAACTGCTATGTCTGCACTATACATTGATAGCAATAAAATTCGAATTGTTCCAATACTTTATATTTTATTCAGGAAAAACTAGAGTTCAATGATTTACAAGCTCGAATAGTCCCTGTATATTTTGACCCCGGGTGACGGCTTTTGCGTTAGCGCTGCGCTGGTTTATTCATGAGGCTGCACTTCAAAGGTGCTAAAATCACATATAAATTGGGTCTCGCGTCTGAATTATCTTTTCCCGCACTTAGCGAGCGTGCATCGCATTTGCATCATTACCCAATGTGGTACGCAATTAAATCCGTTAATGGGACGCGCGGAGAAAGCACATCGGATGCAGAACGAACGCGAACAGCCTTCGACTTCCCGTCCGTGGTTGAAGGGCAGGTGAAAACAACGCAATTTGCTATGGGCACTTGTTGCGGCCATACGTAGTCGTTAAGCGCCCGAGCTTTCAGCTTTTATGGGGCAGGCTACAGATCCCGTGTTCGCAACACTATCGATGGAAACGGTCGGGCAGAGCAGCCATGGCGGTTAGGGATATTGCAGGCGGTCTCAACTAATGTTGCTGGGGGTTGCTGTTATGATCGCTCCTCAAGATCTTCTCGAGGTGTAATGCTGAAGGACTCTTTATGACAATGCAGATTATAGAAGAAAACTTTAAAAAGTATTTTCTAATTATTAACAATTTTGTACTACTTAAGAAATATTGCCAAATTTTAATAAGAACATTGTTCTCTTTAAATCTAAAATTTTAAAATTAAAATGATTGTAAACTACACGATAAAAAGAAAAATAAACAAAATAAGAATGTATTTTACTTAATAATGTTGTGTATAGATGTTGATAGAGATGCAAAATCCACAAATTGTGCAGAGATTTAGTTGTAACTCTTGTTTTTGGAAGACCCATTTTTACTTACGTGTAAGACAAATTTGGCTCCAAGCTATATTTTTGTCTTCTTCTTCTTCTTACTATTTTTTTCGTGGGGTATGGAAATGCATTTACGCAAGTAAAAGAAGCAATCGGCGCTCTCTCAAGTGTGGAATTCCTAGCCTTCTACGTTAGACTATCCACTAAAGCCACACTTTTATTTTTACGGTCTTCTCCAGCCCTGCTTTTGTATTACTTCGGGGTGAAATCCACCTTATTTTTATCTCCCCATAGGTAACATCTTGTTTAGTCCTTTCTTTCCAGCTGTGATCAATTCGTTCAGTTGTCTATGCGTCTGTCCGTGTGGTCTTTCAAGCAGCCCTCTACAAATCCTGACATTACGTTTCTCCGTTCTTTGCTCGATATTATCTCGTCTACCATATTTTTGGTAGTAACCTGCTATTCGCGCATGGTCCTACAGCGCTTTTCCTTAGCCGCTTGTCCCCTGCTAATCTCGGAGCTCCTTTTGTAAATATGCTTTTGCTCAAGAACGAGTAAGCCTACGGGTATGGCACCGGAGATCATCAGGACCGCTGCCTGGGGAACCGTTCTGTAGGCACATGCTATTTTGAGGGCTTTCCTACGCTCTGCGCTGTTATGATAAACTTTCGATACTTGTTTTTCTGCAAGGCTTCAACCCCCACCTTCGCTCCATAAAGACATATGGAGCGGATAGTCACCCTAAGTAGTTTTCTACTAACTACAGCTTAATCCGATGCGATTTTTAGGTGAGTCCAGTACGTCAGTTTTATGTCTAAGATCACCCCCGGGTATTTAATCGTCGGTTTCGTCATCATATTTTCCGTGCCTACGTTTATTGCGATTATCGTTGTTGCTCTTTATCTCGTCAGCATTACGATTTCTGTCTTTGATAGCACCAGTTGCAGGCCGTGTTCTACCATCCACCGATTTACGTTCCACCTGACCTGATTCGGTTGCAGCCGGGTATTTGCGCACTAAAAAGGCATCGTCTGGCATCTCTAGTCTGAGTAAGCTGCCAGAAGTCTGAATACAGAATGAACATCTATGCCACCCCGGTCGTAATAGATCTCGTTTTTCATCCCTCTTTAGTTTCGTATAAATACTCAGGTGTCCGCTCCTTCCGACTGAAAATATTCGGCACTCTGAACCAAGAGCCTCTAGGATGTCCGCTCACTTTGCCGAGTTGAAAGTGTTCTTAAAATCTAGCATAACCAACAGCACCATCGGTCTTGCTGCATGACTTGGCTCCTTAGTCTTTTGTACTATACCCGTCACTTTTTTTTAGGGCGTCTATTATCGATCGTCCCTCTCTAAAGCAGCGCTGTCCGTCCCAAAGATCTCCGAAATTTCGGATAGCGTTTATTATTCGAGGCTTCAGTAGCATTTTTTTGTTTAATCCAGAGTGTCTAACGAGCTTAGAGGTCTATCTGTGGGCACTCGGGGTATTTGCATCTCCTTTGTTCTTTCCGATGAGGATTATCTTGACTTGTATGTAGATCTTAACAGTAAGTTGATTGTGTATAGTAATCACTACTAGTATACTTTTCGGTTATCTGCCAATTTTTCTGGTTGCCCTTGCTGTTCCCTCAGAAGCAAAGGTTATATAAGATAAAGAGTTGCCAAGTTCTGGTCTTCGTACCCTCGTTTATAACTAGAAGTCCAAATCTCGCCGCCATGCTGTGTATCCTTCCCCTTCTTTTAGTTTCAAGCATTCCACACTTGACTGTCTTCGTCTTGAAATCTCTAGCCTCCATAATGGCACCAAGAATCTCTCCCAAGGCATTTTTCAGGTCTTTCGCCTTATAAGCGAATTCCTCCGCGTTGAGTTTGGGTGAAATTGTTTTTTTTGTTTTCTGATATCTTTTGCCGAAGTTACCCAGACAGCTTCCGTGCCTACGTCATTAGTAAACCACATCGGGAAAGCTCTATCCCGTGCGGTTCGCTCAAGATGAGTACGTCAATTTCCCAATTAGCTAATAGCTGTAGAAGTAGCTCAAAAACCGTATTACTTTGGTTTATGTCTCTCTGGAGGATCTTGGTCACATTTCAAGTTTATTTCGTTGATTAAAAACTGCCCTAAGAACCGAACGCGCCCAGGTTTCTGGAAAGTGCGTCGCTCTTTAGGATAGTTTCTCATCTCTATGCATAGGAAACAACCTCGTTTATCAGGTGTGGCCTGACATCCTCTGACTTGTTTCACACTTAGCAAGCCGTCGTTTTGTCTCGGCTCTTACAGGCCGTTCCCACGTGCCAGTAATCCAGCCATCTACAACAGCGGAGTACTACGATTCTCTGCCTTATTTAGCAGCTGACCGAGTCTGATTTTTTAATTCTTAAGCAGTTCAGTAGCAGCTGGGTTATCCAAAACTGCTACTGCTATTTTCTGCTCTCTTACATTAGGTTTAAAGACATATACCTTACATTCATGTTTGGCTCCCGTCATAGTGCTTTTTGTCTTCTTTCTCTGTAAGGTAGTCAACGTCCTTGATCTTCAAGACTGTCTCGGAGGTCAGATTTCTTACCACGGCTTTTTGGGTAGCTCTTCGGAATGACTGCCTATCCTCTGCTCCCTTTTCCAATTCTACACCGTCTTGTGTCCTACGGATGCTCCTCGCCGTGTTTTAAGGTTAACTGTATTCTTCAGGATTTGAGGGTGTCTTACTCTCTCTTGGTTGTATGAGAATTGAGTCTTGTTTCGTTCTTATGGGGTGTTTATTATTTTTTCTTGTAAACTTCTTTTTAAGCTTTGTCTTTTCTACTTGCGCAATCTCCGTCATTTTGCGTCTTAGGTCAAGGATGGCATCCGTAGCATGTTCGACATGAACCATGCTATCCTTAATAGTTTGATTTACATTTGTTTTTGGTGAGGCGTTACTTTTCTCATCTTTTTAATGTGAACCCGTATCTCAAGAAGCTGTTGTTCCAGCTTTCTGGCTATCAAACTAAATTCGTTATAGTACAATTAATCACTCACAAAATCCATTAGCACTGACCATCGGGGCTTGCACCTGATCGGAATCAGCGGTGAGATTTATACTCACTTGGGGTACAATAATATTTTCATCCGTACTTCTTGTTTGTTATTCGGAGTTTTTTTCCCTAGCTAGTTTTTGTTCATCTCGAGTATTTAATTTCCCCGGTACCACTCAATCTAACTATTTTTCTATTAATTTTATTTATTATTATTATTATTATTATTGCTATTGAAAATAAAATTATAGATTCATTTTCCTTCTTTACGTAATCTAATCATTCTTCTATTTATCCTCAACAAATTTCATAAATTAATCATTCACGGTGATTTTATTCTTCCTCGTCCCCTCTTTTCTTCAATCTTCTCTTTTATTATATATTGCAATGTTATGCATTTTTTTGTCGTGTTATGTGTTCGAAGTAAGATGACTTTCTTCTTTTATATTTGTCTACTAGTTCCCTCTTTGTTTCCATTTGTCTCAAAGCTTTGCCAATTCTTATTATTTTGGCATTCTTCTGTATGTTTACATTTTAAAGGTTGTATTGTATCTTTTTTGAGTGTCCATGTTTCACATAAAGCTAACCATACATAGCTTGTTAAATTACCCCATAATGCAAATTTTATATTTTAATTATTTAAATGTTAGAATTTTTGTTTTGAAAGTTTGTTATGGTTGCCAATCTAATTGTCGATTTTTTTCTTATAGAAACTCTTAATTAAAAATTTGAAATTGTTGCCGTGTTTAGGATGTTTTAAAAGCGGATATGGCAGCTTTAAATTTAAATTTTTCATGTTTTCTTGTGAGGGTTTTAAAAACTTTTTGCTAGTGCAGTTCATAAATTTTTTACGTCTCACTTTAAAATACCAATAAAGTTTATGTATCGTTCTAAGGACAAAAAGTTACTATGAAAAATTATAATTTTTAATTAAGGTATTTAAAAATGATTTATGTCATAATTGTTTTCTCTTCATTAATCTTTCATAAAAAATAGGTGCACATTTTCTTAGAAATAATCTTCAATATCTACGCGTATTTGCCATTGGCTCGTCAATATCTGTAGGCTGCTGCAAACCATTCTTTTGGGTGTAGTACGATCCACTTAAAGAGCCAACTGAAGCTTGTCGTTGGAAGAGAATTACTTACTGTTTACTGTCTCTTTCACTGTATAACTGCAGCAACTGTTGAAATACATCTTGCTTCTATAGGACCATAAAAGTCTGGAGAACTTTTGGTGCACATACCTTTGTTTTCTTCAAATCCTTATTGATGTGAAGTACATTTTCTTCTTCTAAATTATCGAATTAGGCTAACCATCTAACGGGATATGCTCAACATGGCTTGTAGTACCACGGTTAAAAACAGGCTAGCAGCCTTATAAAATAGCGAAAAAGGAGAAGCCTTCACTGTTGATAGTACGCAAAATTCCATGGAATCGACCTGTTGGATCCACCACAGCACCAGATGAGATTTATTTATTTGATATTATTAGATTTATATTATTCGGATACACGCTGAATTATATGGGGCTTGCACAAATTTGCTAAATGTTCAATGCTTTTATCTTTCTCAGCAAAATGCTTTCCTCATTTGAACTATGATACTCGGCAAAACACAGTACTGCGACTCAATGTTGCATTTTTATACACAGCTGCTAATCTCGTATGGATGTTTAAAGCTATCCATCTGTCTCTTCAAAAGAACCACATCGTCTCTTGCAACCTATAATTGTCTGCTTCCATTTTTTTGCTTTGCTCATAACTGGACCTGCTTTTTCTTCTGTGTATTCAAGCAAAGCTGTTTGGTGGGATCACCTGACACTATAGTCTACTTGTGCTGGACGACAACATTTTTAATCTGAAATATAATGGGAGTTTTTGGAAAGTGTGAATGATAGCATAGAAGGTTAATGTAAGAAAGTAAAGTCAATTTTAAAAATCATTTGAAGTCATCTGAGTTTTATATTCTTTTAACGCGATTTGCAACCAAAAGGCTAAAAGTTATTGCGTTTGATTCTTAAATTATATGCTGATTTGGAGGGCCATGTCAATTCAAATAGAATTTGTATTTCGATTCGTTTATTTTACAACTACTTGCTTCGTACAATAACTTGCAGACTAGTTATTTTAATTACTTGACTCACCATTCAAGATTTGTGAAGTTGACCGTTTAAACATCTTACATAGTTTAGATGCTAAAAGGTCATTGGCTAATAACAATATGCAACAATAAGATTACAAAATTGATTCTGTACTCCACCGAATGCCATTTGGGTTGTTCTAAGCGAACTTAAAATGGTCAAAATTTATTACACGTGAAACTAATTAAATACTTATTGTTAATATTTCTAGTCAATATTGCTTTTAAGTTGACTATCCTTAAATATAATCCGTTAAAGAGTTTGTAGGGGCGGCGTGTCAACAAATTTTACATCTGATACAGCGCAAATGTGAGGTAGTTTAATCTGGAGCCAAAATAAAGTTAATAAAAAGAAAATAGTGGACAAACATACGTCCGTTCAAAACAGCTTCTTTGGTGGCAGGAAAGGGGGGTTGATTGCCGTTAAACCTATCAAGGCTCTTTGCAAAAGTAAATAAAATATTTCTTACCGCTTAAATCAAGAATAATGATTGTCGGGCCCGTTAAAGAATGCTTTTTCTTTATGCAAGCCAACTGAAAGAAGCGATAGAAACAGTGAAAATAAAATTAGAAGTAATGTGGCGCGTAATGAATGCAAGAGCCACGTAATCAAAAAAATTTGGAAGCAAAAACAACGGCGGTGCAGCTAACATCGATTCACTGAACAGATATAGTAATAAATCATTATAAGAGCATGGTGATTCGTAACGATGCGTGTCAAATTCAAATTTACAATTTAGTACTAAAAATATATACAACACATATGCTTTGTAAATTTTACATTCAAATAGGTTTTATAATCACTGTTGCTCTAGCTAAGCAATGCGTTCAAATTAAAATAGTGCCTCTCAAGGCAGAGAGAATGTAGCGCTCATACTACACATTATCACTAATAATTAAATACAAATAAATATATAAATGTTTTGAATTAACGTCACCTGACTATTGAAATACCCTTACTTTCTCAAAGCGGCCAATAAGAAGCTGCTGTTTAAGATAAATGGGAATTCTTAAACGTTTTTATTTTAAGACTGCTTACAACACTTGATTAAAGAAACAAATGATTATAAATATAAATGCAGATTATAAAATTATTCCAACCGCTATCACTTTAATGTTAAAAGATATCTTTCGAAACACTCTATGCAAAGGATGTCAAGAAACGATCTTAAAAGATTTTTGAATGAGGAAAAAACTATAAATATATGGAGTATTGTCAGGTATGCAATCTAAAATTCAAATGAATGAAAATTACCACATCTATCATCTAGAAGGCACAAGTTTGCTTCATACCCTTGTAACAATCAGTAGTCAGTTTTAAGCCCCCTTTAAAGAAAGAAGGCACGCTTACGATTTCCAGATGTAAGAAATTTGATGACCGACTCGAAACATTGCGTTATGTAATAATTTCTGTGGGCAACTTTTCAAGACAAAGAGATTCAAGTGCTGACATTCCAGTTTACTCTGTTGGCTGAGACATAGCGTTGTAGTTGATCCTGGCTTTCATATCTTTCTCCCCGCATCACATGCCCCAGATACTGTAATTTCCGTATCTTAACTGTATTCAATACTTCTTTTTCCTTCCCCATTCTTCTGAGTACCTCACCATTCGTCACTTTGTCCACCCAGCTGATTTTCAACATTCTTCGATAGGTCCACATCTCGAATGCTTCCAGTCGATCACTGATGTTTTTCTTCATCGTCCAAGCCTCCATTCCATAAAATGCTACTGAAAACACGTAGCATCTCAACATTCTGATTCTTAGCTGTAGACATAAGTCTCTGTTGCATAGTATATTTCTCATTTTATTAAATATGGTCCTGGCCTGGCCAATTCTTGCTCTAATTTCCTCTGTGTATTCATTGTTCTCGTTGACAATAGTTCCCAGGTATTTGTAATTTTGTACCTTCTCCACTTGTTCTCCTCTAATCCATATATTTTCTTGTCGTTGTTGTGATTTTGTGATTGTCATAAATTTAGTCATTTTGATATTTAGTGACAGACCCTTTTCTTCACTACTTTCGACTACTAGATCTAATATCCTTTGTAAATCTTCTAATGACTCTGCCATGAGTATAGTGTCATCTGCATATCTAATATTGTTTATATATTTCCGTTAACTTTAATCCCAATTGATACCTCTTCCAGTGCGTTCTTGATTATTTCCTCAGAATATACGTTGAAGAGTAAAGGAAAGCACACATCCCTGCCTTACTCCTCTTTGTATCTGTACTTCTTCAGTTAACTCATTATCAACTTTTACATTAGCAATCTGGTTGAAATATAACTGAGTTATTATTCTAATATCTTTCATATCTATATTTTTATCTTTAAGTAGTCGAATGAGGTAGTTATGGCGGACTTTGTCAAATGCTTTGTTGTAATCGAGGAAGCAGACATATATTGGTTGATTGATATCCATACATCTCTGAGTTAACACATTCACTCGAACAGGGCTTCTCTTGTGCCCATTGCTTTCCTGAAACCAAATTGGGTTTCACTAAAGTCTTGTTCTAGCTTTCTGAAAATTCTTTTATGCAATATTTTCAGAAATATTTTAAGAGTGTGACTTATTAAACTAATTGTCCTATGATCATTACATTCTCTTGCGTTGGCTTTTTTGGGTAAAGCGATGAATGTCGATCTGAGCCATTCTGTAGGGATTATTCCTGTATTATATACTGTATTATATAAATCCACCAACACGCCTATTTGTTCTTCCGTGATTAATTTTATTATTTCAGCTGGAATTTCATCAGTACCCGGAGCTTTATTGCATTTTGCCAACTTTATTGCATGTATTACTTCTTCTTCTGTTATATATGGTCCACTGTCTCGTTCTGTATTTTCTTCTATTATTTCTTGTTGTCTTTTATCTTCGAATAATTTCTGGATATACTCTTTCCATCTTTCTAATTTACCTTTGATGTCGGGTATTATTTTACCATTTCTGTCCAAGAGGATATTATTTTTATTTGATTTTCTTATTCCCGCCATTTCCTTTATTTTCTTGTGCAAGTTGAAATCATCATGCCTTGCTTGCAATTCTTCTATTTCTGCACACTTATTTGTGTACCATTTCTCCTTAGCTTCTCTAATCTTCCTTCTTATTTCTTTATGTAAGGTTTTATACATTTCATTGTCTCTGTTCTTATGTTGTCTTCTGTTTTCCATCAGTTCCAGTATCTCATCCATCATCCATATTTTATTTGTGTTATTTACCTTTGATTCTCCTAATATTTCTCTACTTGGGGTCATTATTGCTTTTTGAATGCTTCCCATTTGTTATTTGGGTCTCCTTCAAGTTTCTATCTATTTTTCTTCTAGTTCTTTATTAATTTTACCGCTAATTGATCTTTTGTTGCTTGGTCTTTTAATTGTGATATCTGTAGTTGTTTTTTGTTCTGTTGTGATGTAAGTTTTTTTAATCGTGTTTCGATTTTTATTATCACCGGATTGTGGTCAGTTGCTGCATCTGCGCCTGGATATGTTTTGGCCGACTTGATGGAACTGCGATATCGTTTATTTATCAATACATAGTCTATTTGGTTTCGGACTATGTTGTTGTTATTATCTGCTGGTGCTCTCCACGTATA
Organism: Sinelater perroti; assembly: GCA_036346155.1. Taxonomy (NCBI): domain Eukaryota; kingdom Metazoa; phylum Arthropoda; class Insecta; order Coleoptera; family Elateridae; genus Sinelater; species Sinelater perroti. Next base: position 1,292,494 of record JARFIY010000077.1, read on the forward strand.
TAGCCTTCTTTCTGGCAATTTAAAGAACGTATTTCAGATTATCATTTCCTGTTCTTGGCAGAACTGTTCCAGTCTATCTCCCCTCTCATTTCTTAGTCCCAGTCCGTAATTACCTATGATATCCGCCACTTCTCCTTTTCCTATTTTTGAGTTGAAATCCCCCATGACAATAGTGATTTCTCTGTTTTTTGTGATATTTATAGCTTGCTGAACGTCGTTATAAAATTGTTCTATTTCTTCCTCATCCTTATCTGCAGTAGGGGCATATACCTGTATTATATTCATTATTCCTTGGAGTGTTTGAGTTCTTAACATGATTACCCTATCTGAGACAGGCATGAAGCTAATTACTGATTTATACAGGGATTTGTCTACTACTATTGCTACTCCATTCCAATGGTATGGGTCGTTGTTACCTGAGTAGTATATCTTTGCTTTGTTAATTTGCATTTCTGAATTTGGCCACCTGGTTTCACTCAGTCCCATTATGTTAACCTTAAGACGTTCCATTTCTTGAAGCACGTTGTGGATTTTTCCTGCTTCATATATAGATTGAATATTCCATGTAGCTATCTTCATCTCTTTCTTCTTTCTTGCAGCTTTATTCAAAACCGTTCCCCGGAGATCCGAACGGGGAACTAGGACTCCGGAACATTTTGCTCTGAATTCAGCCATATTGATTTTACTAGGATGCCCAAATGGGCCTTTAATACAGTGGTTTCGTTGCCTTCTGTATCCTTATGCCGTTGACCACCCTCGTAGTTCTTCCGCCTTTAGGACCGTTCTCGATCCCAGGGCAAAAGAGTGCCCTATTTGTAGCCGCTCAATCTGAGTCAGACGCTACTGCTAGTTTTGGTCCGCCCCGGGTATTTTATTTCCCCGGTACCCGCCATATCTGACGGGCGTTCCCCTATCCGCCACCTGGGGAGGCGCCCAGTTGGGGATCTAGCAACCCCGCTGGGTGTTATTATGTAACATATTCTATTTAAATAATTTGTGTGCTAATTTTAATCTGTTTTATCATTCTTCTATAAAACATTAGGTGTATCAAAAACTTACCGTTTTTTTATGAAATTGACATCGCAAAATACGTGTGAATTGAAATATGATCGTAATGTTTAGGCAACCAAAGTTGCTCTCATGAAATTTTACGTTTAGTTTATAAAAGTACTTATGTACAACGTACTTTTTATAAAAGCAAAATTTGATAGTAAAAACATAAGTTGCCAAAGTTCCACGCTCGTGTGGGCGCACTTAGTAACAAGACTGTATATTTTACTTGAGACTCAAATACAACATAGTATATATATAGCATTTAATTTTATTTATATTTATTTCCTGGTAGTATCTAATAAAACGAACCGATAAATATGTAATTAAAATTGCATCTAAACTAAAATTAATTATTCAAAATGCAAAGTAGACATCATTTCAGTAAGCAAGCGCAACCCCGGGTCGAACTAAAGGTTTTGAAGCAAACGTGCAGAGTCGTTTTGCAATGCTAATTAGATAAGCAATTAATGTTGAGTCTAGTAATTTATGAGACTCATAGGAAAAATAAAGCGTTGACACGCAAATTTAAAACATTTGAAATTTGTTAATTTTACGTATTAATTAATTACCATCAGCAAGTGCGATCAAGTGCATTGCATACGGCGTCGTCTATTTAAAACAGAGTAATCAGGACGGCCCTTCGTATTGAAGAATCTACAAAAAATAGTACGTGATTTGGTTATAATAAAATGGTAATTTGCAACATAGTGTCCGCCTTCTTAATGTCTTATATATAACAATTAAATTGCTAAGCCATTCATTGGGCGCTTTAGAAAAACATTTATGCCGAATGTTGATACGAAAAGTTATTGAGTTAGTTTATTCACTACTAGACGGTTTTTCTACCATTTTAATTGTATAAATATGTTTTCATCTGTATTATCAATTAGATAATATTATAATTCAAATATGCTGTAACGAATCTTTAAAATCAAATGTGAAATCTTCGGATACTTTATACACTTACTCACTCGATTTTAAACTTCAATGCAATAATGTGTTAGACTAAAGACTAATCATAATATTTTCCTATTATATTAATGGTACTTGAAAGACCTTTACTTTGCGAATTAACTTTGATTTACCGCAGACGAATAGGTTCCTCTTTATCAGTTCGGTTTTAAACTCACCTTATAACTCATATAATCAACGAAATGTTTAAACAAAAAAATTGTACTTTAGTATTTATCTAAGTCCTTGACAAGGTCTAGCATGTACAAAATCAAAGAGTTCCAACTAACTTACTGCAGTAACTGCTATCTTAGCGATAGCAAATTTAGAACTAAAATAAATAGAAAGGTAGGGGTCAGTTTTTATTTTTTTATTGTTATAAATTCTGTAATAATATATTTGCAAAGTTTAACCAATACAATAAATAATTTAGCTATATTGCTATGTAAATTTGTAGTTAGCCATGTTTTAAACTTAGTCAGTTTAAAAGAATCAGTTATTTCTTGCATTTTTTCAGATAACGTCTTCTCTTAAGCCTTTCTTTTTTTTAGTGCTGCTATTTCTTCTTTTTCTGGTGTGTCAGTAAGTTTTCGTGACTTTTCTCTTGCTCTTCTTGTCTTAGTTTTACGAGCAGGTGCTTTTGGATGGAGTCGTAGCATTTAAGGCGCAACAGAACTGGTGTGGTGGCCTTCCGCCCCTAGAACCGTCTGTGTTCGTGGCGGTGTGCTGGTGACTTTGATATATGCCGACCCATTTTGCTATCGCACACAAAAACGGCATATGGGCTTTTTTTCGCTCGGTCCGTGAGTCTGCATACGCCGTCAGCGGCACCTTTTGAAACGCAAAGTGCTGTTAAATCAAAATTTCCCGAAAATCATCTACCGCTAAGCCAAGCGCGAAGCCCGGCGATACTTTCGAACCGCAACCCGGACGTGTTTAATCTACCCGCAGCTAACTCCTCCGCAAAGCCAGGCACGAAGACACTGCAGCACGGTGGCCACCAGGAAATCAACGCCGCTGAAGCCGAAGCCAAAGCCGATTACAGGTGAGCGATTTGGCAATACTCGTTGGTTGATATCGGTAGCCGCCCCCATCCGTTTTCGCGCCGGCTGTTTAAGAGATGATTTGAACCTCAACGTCTTACTTTCGGGACGGGCCGTACTTAGTTCTCCACACCGCTCTACGAGAGGCACGGCTATTTACACGCCTGCCTCTCCAAGAACTTTTAGAAGTACCTGCTTGAAGACGACCTGTGAGGTAGAAGGAGTAGAGACGTCTATTTCCGTAGTCGTAGTTCATCATCGATTTGTTTATGATCTTCAGTACATTGGGTTAAAGGACGATCAGTTACGTAAGCTGTCAAAAACTCAAAAATATTTTCATTGAAGGGATAAAGGCCGCTAACCTTAAAACCCTTCTGGATTTAAATGTGGTAAATGCTTTGGGAAATGCCTTGCCCACAAGTTCAGCTATGTCGTGTATCGGAAAGAGGCTGCACAGGATTAATAATAATCCATTTACTAGTAAGTATAGTAATATAACTGGATTTTCAACTGTTGCTTTCACATGGTTTTTATAGTCTTCTAAATATTCCAAAAACAATCTTTCGTTCGACCAGCCGGAGGGATTTGCACCTCCTACTTTTCCAGTCGGGCAACCTTTCAGCATATGGGGCTTGAAATTTACCTTCGGAAAGATCATCATTTGCGGAATATAACTTCCGATTGCATTTATTGAGGCTATCAGAGTAATATTTTGGCCTCGCTCATCACTGGTCATTAGACCTAATTGTTTTATTTGCTTAGGTTCGATAATTTTTGGTTGTACATGGACAGTCGTTAGTCCGGACTCGTCACAATTCCAAATTGTTCTGGGGTAAAAGTTCCACGAGATAAAATTTTTTTATAATTTTTGATAAGGAAGATACGCTTGCTTTATTGAAAGATGTTGATCTCGTTCGGGTTTACGTAGTGACAAATCTTGGTTTCTTCTACGAAACTGTCTTAACCATTTCTTTCCCTTGGTCGCAAGAGGTCGGACGGGACTTTCCATTTGGAAATGCATACTGGTATGCTAAAGTACGAACTTTCATTTTAGTTAAACCATAATGCAGGCGTGCATCAGTGAGAAGATATGTTTTTAACGTAGCTTTCTCTTCTCTACTAAAAACTTTTTTTCACATTATTAGCAGCAACATATGAAAATTCTGTAGCTTGCAATTTTCTGAAGGATTGTATGTGCCTAATTAGCGTTATATTTGATATTAAAACACTTTCCCGCTTTCTTGATTGATAACTCTTCACTTATACATTTGTTTACACTGCAATTAAGTCCCGAGAGTTTATACCTGGTCCCTTGATGCCTAATTTACTGAGCTGAATTTTAAAATAACGGCTGAAACAATGAAAAACGTTTCAGTCGACATTTGAATTGTACTTTCAGGACTAAGGTACATGATCTATTAGTGACCCAGATACAAAGCTGTGCAATTTCACCTACTACTTGCTTTCTAATTTTAGATTATGCATTCAAAAGAAATACTTTCAAATCATCAAGCCTAACAACCACTTTCAATTACATATATATATATATATATATATATATATATATATATATATATACGATTGAAACTGATGTTAACAGATAATAAATTGGTAAATAATTTACTTACGATCAAACAAAACACAAAACACTCTCAAATACACCGCGCAATGATTCCATAAAAAGTTTGTCTAGCTGCAGTCTACTGACCAGAGGTTAGGAATACATATTTACCAAAACGAACAAAAATCTGCAGTGCAAATGTGTAAAAAACCAAATGACCCGAGGTAAAGACAGTTCCGAGGTACAACACTCTCTCCTATCTAAAAAAAACTTTTCACCAACTCTAGAGTTCCACAAGGAAGAGTTTTAGAACCGATACTATACTTGCTTTATATTTCTGATATACCACTAACGGAGACATTTTTGCGGGTTCCTTCCATTCACGAAAATCCAATAAGAGTTTTACATATCTCACAACTACAAGTTTGGCTACTACGCAGCAAGATTAAAATCCATTAAAGAAAATCCAGTGTAGCCATAATATACAGAGGTCAATCTAAAATACCCAAATGTTGACCGATATACGATATATGTCAAATCAGACCCTCAATGAAGATTTACTGCGTTACAATTACTGATAGAAGAACAAATGGTAAAGCAATTAAGGAGAAACTGCCTAGTAGATCTAACAGAAGAAAGGGGATCATCTCGTCGTTACAAAAATATGATCGTTTTTAAGCCAACACATCAGCTCATAGGACAATTTATCCTAATTAATAATAAATGTTTAATAAAACAGATAGCAGATGAATAAGGTTGGTAATGTTAGTATTTGGTTATTTCTTGGTTGATTGGATAGCTGTTATAAGCGAAATTAGCAAGTTTTAAATTTTCCCTATTTGAAAACTCAGCGAGAGCCGTATTCCTAGGGGTCACATACATCAGTAGACTCAATATTGATTGCCCTGTTAATTAGCACCGTTAAAAAGCTCGGCTTATTCTCTCAAAATTCTTAGTTTGTCGTAGTGCCTTTTTGATTACTTTTATTTATAATTAATAATTAAAATTTTTTATTTGGTAAGAAAGTTATTGTTTTAAATTTTCTGTTGCTTTTTAATAAACTGATAAACAGTGGTGTGGCGGCCTTTTCGCCCTTGAACCGCTTTATATCGCGGCGGCATGCGGACCTTTGATATCAGCTACGTTTTGCCGTCGAGTGGTCGAGAATTTACAATACCTTCCACTTGCACTAGCACGGTCAAAAGTTCCTCATAAGTGAGCAACTGCTTGCCCATGACTCGATACAAGTGTGTCTTAACGGTTTTAACGTTAGATTCCCAAATGCCTCCGAAGTGCGGGGCGCGTGGCGGAATCATTGTCCACTCAATGCGTGTTTTAAGAAGCTCCCTTTTGATATCAGATTGGACAGTGGAGTTTAACAAAAAAGAATAAATTTCGCCGAGCTGTGCCTTAGCTCCGACAAAATTGGTGCCATTGTCTGAGTATATAACAGACACTGGACCGCGGCGGGAAATAAACCTTTTGAAGGCGGAAAGAAACGCATCGGATGTAAGTTCCGATACAAGTTCGATATGTATGGCTTTAGTAACCATACAGACAAACAAACATATGTAAACTTTTTGAGAGCGTTGACCCCTACGGCGAGTAGGTATATAAGCGACAGGTAAATTATCGTGTATTTTAGCAATACGATTGCTGACAAAAATAGACAACCTATGTGGCGATGAGTGGATCCACGAAAGCGCTATTGTAGAATCTGAGAAGGCGTAAACACCTGTAATAGGTAGACGAGCGGAAAGTTTATCGCGGACCACGCGAACAAGCTTGGACAGCAGCAAAGCGGCAACAAGTTCTAATCGAGCTAGCGTTGTTATTTTAACTGGAGAAACCTTTGACTTTGCACATAAAAGACGGACGGTGATATTACCTTCAGGATCAGTGATGTGTAAATAAACACAACAACCGTAACCACTGAAGCTCGCGTCACAAAAGGCTACGATGTTCACTACAGCTTTTCCCACAATGCCAATATGGCGCGGAATTTTTAGAGAAGAGAGTGCGGAAAAATCGCGTGCAAAAGCTGAAAAGCGACTGATGATGGATTCCGGAGGAACCTCATCCCAGTCTATTTTAGCTAGCCATAGTTCCTTAATAAGAATTTTGGCGTACAGCACAACTGGAGCTACAACGCCAAGTACGTCGAATAAGCGGGCAACTAGCGATAGAATCGTGCGCTTTGTGCATTTATCTTCTACAGCGATTGTTGTTAAAGAAAAGTAATCGTCAGCAGGATCCCAGGTTAAACCAAGGATTTTAAAATTGTAAATATCGTTACCCATGCCAGAAAAATTTACTGGTGAGCGGTGAGACTCGGGAAGAACCTCCAATAAAGCGGGTGAATTAGTGGCCCATTTGACAAGGTCGAAAGAGCCTAATTTAAATAAATCGATTAATTCGCGAGACAATCGCATGGCAGTCTGTTCATCGGGAACCGAATCGACATAATCATCCATGTAAAACTGAGTTTCTACCAGTTTAGAAGCCTCAGGGAAGCGGTCACTATGCTCGCACGCTAAGTTGCGTAACGTACGCATAGCTAGGTAAGGGCTAGGCTTTAGCCCGAAGGGTACGCGGTCAAAATTGTAAGTGCGAATAGGTTCGTTCCTACTGAAACGAAATAAAATTCGTAAGTATCTACGATGGTGCTCGTTTACTCCGATGCGCAAAAACATTTGTTTGATATGAGCGGTCATTGCTATTGGGAATGTACGAAAGTCGAGTAACAACGAGAACAAGTCGGCCTGCAAATTAGGTCCGACATGCAAAATGTCATTAAGTGACAGCCCTGAGTGCATTTTAGCACTAGCGTCTAAAACGATACGGATGCTGTCCTTATCTGGTCTGACAACGGCGTGATGCGGTATGTAGTAACCCTCCTCTGTCAATTCAGAGTCAGGCATCCGGGACAAATACCCCTGCGTTATATAATCGGCGATAGTTTTATTATAATTTTCTCGTAGGGTTGGCACGCAATCTAATTTACGCTCGAGCGCAAGTAGACGACGGTGAGCCAGACCGCGTGAATTACCCAACTCCGAAGGGTTTCGAGAAAAGGGTAAATCAACAAAATATCTGCCGTCTTTAAATAAAATCGAAGAGTTAAAGTTATTTTCGCAATCTAATTCATCTGGACTAATAAAACGTTGAGATAGAATTTCCTCTAACTCAAAGAACTTCCGTAAACTTGACTCAATGTCAACGTTAGCAAGCGCGGTAAACGAAGATGTAGTACTATGTAGACAGGTTGCATCATAATGACATGCAATATCTCCCATAAGCACGTAACCAAAGCTGGTTAATATAGCGAGTGGTGCACGGTTAACAGAATCGACCCTATCTCCCAAATAAATATAAGGAAACAGTTGAGCACCAAGAACAACGTCAATTTCTCCCGGTACATTCCAGGATAAATCGGCAAGCGGTAAATTATTTAAATATGACATATCCTCATTTAATGTAATGAAATTTGCGGGAAGTTTGTCTGTAGTACAGTCAACTACTAAAGCACGAATGTAATATTTGTTGTTAGGATTAATTCGTGATTCTATTGCGAAATTAATAAAACCGTGTACAGGACGCGAGGTCATACCAACACCTTGTAAAGATGAATTGCCTAATTTAATTATGGGAATGTTCAAGCGTTTACAACAATCCATAGTAATTAAGTTATTTTGCGACCCGTTGTCTATTAAACACCTGACGACGAGCGTATTTCCGTTTTTACCATGTGCATAGATCTGTGCGGTCGATAACAATATAGCTGAACTAGAAGAAACTGCTGAATTAAGCGATACGGAAAACGTGTCGTGAGATTGTGATACTGATTGCGTTGATATGGGCGCACGGTCACCTGCTTGCGGTCCAGCCGCCACAGACGGCTTAATAGGGCGATCATCCTTTAAGTTCGAAAAATGCAGTAAAGAATGATGCGGTTTTTTACAAATTTTACAAACGTTCTGTGATTTACATTTAGTTGACGAGTGAGATAGACTTAAACAGTTTATACAGCCGCGTTTCGCTTTAATTAACTCGAAACGCGCTTGCGATGATTTCATATTTTTAAATTCAATGCAGCGAAATAGCTGGTGTTCTCTGTCGCATCGCGGGCAACGCGTATTAAAAATCTGTTCACTCGATACAAACGACTTGCAGGCACCTTGTGCGCCACGGCCAAGGCTGTGATAAGGTAAACTGAAATTTGCGCGCGGCTTGGTCTGCGAATTATTAGCATGCGAGCGCTCGAGTACTTTGACATAATCTTGCGTAAATGAAATAAATTGTTTACAGGAGGGTAATTCTATTCCGCTCACCCTATTTTCGAATTGTTGAAGCGTTTGGGGATCGAGTTTTCTTAAACCACAATGTAATAAGACAAAATCTAATAGGTCGGGAATGTCTAACTGTTTTAATGCGGCGATGGACGCGGAATATTTTTCTATATATGTATTCAAACTAACAGCATTACCGACGCATCCTTTGATGTCCAGAATGTTATTTAGATAATGACTGCCTAAACTACGTTTATCTTGATACTTTTAACAAGACTATCCCATATAATATTATAAGTATCCCTGTAGGAATAATACCTGCGGTTAATTTTAAAGCGTCATGAGTTAATTTACTAATCAAATACTGCACACGCTGCGCGTCAGTCAAATTTGTATTTAAATGCACATTGCTACGAAATATTTCGTAAAATATTGGCCAGCTCTCAGTCTTGCCATCGAAAGAAGGTAGTTCAATTGGCGGTAATTTTACGATACCTCTTTTTTGATCTAATGTAAATGTTTTGCTGTTTGGCAATATAAGGTTGCGTTTATATTTAATACTCGAATATAAATCTTCAATAGAATTTAAACATGAGTAGTCTGGAGGAGTCTGATCAATTTCAAACTGCAAATTGTTAATTTCTTCAATTATTGTTTCAAACCTGCTGTATAATTCACTAATAGCTTCTGTTTGAGATAAAAATAATTCGTTTGAGCGTAATTCATAATTTGAAATATTTTTTGATATGTTATATAAACGATTAAATCGTTCGAAAATCGCCTCTTTTTTGGCAGTTAACTGAACTAATTTTAATTCAAGCTTTTCCATTATAAGGGAACTTTACTTGAATAAAGCGTAATAAATTGTATCTGATACCGATCCGGCTCGTAAGGACCAAAAAAGTATTAATTAGCACCATTAAAAAAGCTCGGCTTATTCTCTCAAAATTCTTAGTTTGTCGTAGTGCCTTTTTGATTACTTTTATTTATAATTAATAATTAAAAATTTTTATTTGATAAGAAAGTTATTGTTTTAAATTTTCTGTTGCTTTTTAATAAAGTGATAAACAGTTTAATTTTGTTTTAAAAGTACTTATACTTAATTAGGAGTTGGCTTCGATGTTCTTAATTATGTTCTTTGCAAACTTTTTGTAACAGCAATCCGATTTATTTCATTATAGCGTTTGAATAGCTTAACGACATGTTTGTATTTAGTATAGTATTTATTAAATTAAGGCTGTGACACATAATTTCGTTCTTATAATTTCATCTTTTTCAATTAATTTAAGTAATACCTATATATTTATAATTCTAATTCTTTTTATTATGCAAATTATTAATTATTATTTCAATATCATGTTAATTAAAATTAAAGTCTGCCTAGAAAGTACTCGGTCATGTAATATGAAAAATGACACATTTAATGAAGTAGATACCTCGGTATTTCACACACTTTATCCAGTCTCTTTACTGGCTGAAAAACTGTACAAAACCTTTGTAATTATAGTTAGATTCATTACTCTACTCGCTTAGCCGCGTAATATCTAGCGCCCCTAATAACTGACACAGCGCATGCGCAGTGCAGTTTACTCTATTTTTGGACAAACTTCGTATTGCCTAAAATTAAATATTTTGTATTTTATTAAAATACATACGTGTTGTAGGCAATCTTTTTCAGAAGTAATAGAAAGAATATGTTGTATCACAATTTCAATAATTAGGCTTTTAATTTTTTGTATCGATTTGAACAATTTGAAATTTTTTACAAAAGGGATAAAAATATAAAGGCATAATTGCAATTAACTCTTTAATTTTGGAATTTGTTAAATTGTTAATAGGAGTACAACTTTACTTTTGCCGTTTTCCAATAGATGGCTTTAGGCGGTAAGTGGTGGTAAAAATAAACAGATATAGGAGTCACAAAATAAGCTTAGGCATTTGTTAACATAACTCCATCAAAATTTTAGTCGATTTCTGTCCGTATCTTAAAGTTATTCTCGTTTGAAAATGTCAGTTTACGAGCCAAATTCTCGTCATTTGCGTGAGGTTTTAATTTCTGCTCTAATATAAAGAAATCTGCGGCTGAGGCTCATTGAAAGCCCTCAAATACTTATGACAAATTATACGGTGATTTTGATATCGAAGACCGGCATGGCGGTAAAAGAGAGAAGGTTTTCAAAGATGCAGAATTGGAGGCATTACTTTATGAATCTTCGTGTCAAACGCAAGAACAATTGGCAGGATTATTAGTAGTGACGAAACAAACCATTTTGAAACGCCTCAAAGTCATGGGAATTATTCAGAAACAAGGAAATTGGGTGGCACATGAATTGAAGCGAGAGATGTTGAGCAGCGTTTGTTTGCTTGTGAACAGCTGCTTGAAAGGTAAAGATGGAAAACAATGGGTTCATTACGATAACTCAACGCAGAAAATCATGGGAACTTCTGCCCATGCTTCCACGGCGATGGCCAAACCAAATATTCATAGCTCCAAGGTCATTCTTTGTATTTGGTGGGACCAGCTCGGCGTAGTAAATTATGAGCTGCTAAAACTGTCTGAATCTGTATCGAAAGAAATTAATGCCTTTAAACCGAGTATTGAAAGACAAACGGCCGCAATACAAGGAGAGACACAAAAAGTAATTTTACAGCATGACAGTGCTCGGTCCATATCGAAAAGTCGGTGAAAACATACTTGGAAAAGTTAAAATAAAAGGTGCTTTTTTTGTGCGCACTTACAGGCACTACAGCCTCAAGGGCTTATTGTTCCCACTAACTTAATTGCTAGGACATTTACCCCCCCCCCCCATGAATTGAGCGGGACTTGAACTCGCGCGCGCCGGCTAGAGGACAGAGGCTTGAACCTGCTGAGCCACCGCGTCCTCCTCAACCCGCCGTATTCTCCAGACATTGCTCCCTCTGACTATCACTTGTTTCTATCAATGGCACATGGCCTGGCTGACCAGAACTTACGTTCTTATAAAAAAGTCAAAAATTGGATCGATACATGGATCGCCTCAAAAGATGAGCAGTTTTTTCGACGCGGGTTTCGTAAGTTGCCCGAAAGATGGAAGAAAGTAGCGGCCAGCGATGGACAATATTTTGAATCGTAAACGTATAACCAGTTTTTTATAATAAAGCCTCGAATGTCGGAAAAAACGGCGGAAGCAAACTTGTACACCTATTAATTTTTATTATTAACTTACTATGTTGATAAACTTTTCTTTTTTTTTTTGTTGTTGGTCCTGCTCCACTGAGAGAGAAGAGACTGATATATGTACAGTAGTAGTCAAGAATAATTGCATATGTGTTATATTATTTCCTGATACTGATGCTTTAGTTTTTTTCCCTTACTGATGATGTGAAACAATTATTAACTTCATTTTAAACATAATCAAAGAAAATTAAATACTAATCGTTGATTGCTATGCCTAAAGTTATGACAACGGGATATATACGAAGAGGCTTGACAACATTAATCAATTTTTTTTAGAATTTATTTCTATTTGATGTTATAAAGCAATTCACAAATAATTTAAGTAAACTAAAACCCCATTTGAACAAATCTTATGTTTAAACTTAGCTACAGACACTAAAGCATACCTTGGCACAAACTAAATAGCCAATATAAAAAATAACGAAATCAATTATTTATTGCTGTAACTATAAACATTACAATTATAAAAACGAATTAAAAATTGGTGTGGTTTGGGTTCTTTAATTTGCTTTAAGGTCCTTACATACTCAAGAGATTAAATAAATAAATTTTCTATCGAGCTTGAGGAAGATAAAGTGGGTTGTCTGATTTTTGTACAAGATATTTGTGTTTGCTTATCATTACTGTGTTTCTTTACCGTAATGACATAGACAAAACATTATTTCGACGTACTTTGAATTTCTTGAATAAATTGATCCAACTTTGTCAAATATTTCCTGATAAAAGTTCGGTAATTATCAATAATCCTTTCTTTTTACATTATTCCCGACAGGATTAAAATTTTATGCTTGTATTTATTATGGACGTTATCTAAACATGGCTAAATGTTACCTCAGTATAAAAGCCGTTATTTACAGTAGTGGTCGAATTAAAAACAGTGGAGTAATTTTTATCAATAATAATGATTTTTTTGATCGACAAATCACAACCGTTATAGTACTTCGTCATACTTCTGTAAATTCTAGATTTTTCGGTTCCTTTTTGCGTTTAACTTTATTTTTAAATTTGGTACGATATGCCTTTAAAAATGTAAAAGTTTTCCCTCAATTTGCAAATTGATTTGATGATCATTTTGTAATGTTTTGAAGTTACAAATACAGGAGATATTTAATAAGATGGATAAAAAATTATTGGGAAGGAAGACAATGAAGCTTATTAAGCTCAATCTGCATAAAAGCACATGAAAGATACTGATCTGATCGTAGGGGAACAAAATGTTGTCCCGTTTATGGCGAAAAATAGAAGAAAAACAATTAAATTAAATTGAAGAATAAAGTAGATTTACAAAGGGAGCATATGTTTAGACAGCATACTTAGGATTAAGCAGTTAATAAAAAAAGACAAATAAATTGACACACATATGACATTCATATGAATTATAGAAAACTACAAGATGGGAATATACGGAAAGAATGGATACAAATAGTATAAAAGATGTATTAGAAGACTGAAGCACATATAAAAATAGTAAATAAAACAATTTTGTTTATAAAAATGACAAAAGCTCTAAAATAGGGGTACAACGTATAACTGTTATTGTCTAATATATACTTGAGGTACATAAAATGCTCCTGAATGGGAACTAAAATAGATAATTTAACATTATAGTGTATACTATTTGCGGATGATCAGCTGGTGTATGCTTAAAACGAGGAAGATATGAAATACATATCAAAAAATTGCAATGTTTGAGAAGTGGGGTATACAATATTTTTACCTATTTTTTCGGCGGATGCTGCTTTCTTTCTTCTTCAGTTGAAATGTAGTAGTTTTGCACATTAAAATCCAGCATTTGCCATATATTTTCCATGGAACTAAGATTAACTTTTTAAAGTACCATAAATTATCCGGACATTAAAAAACATGTAATCCTCCGCATTTTAATGGTGAAATTAAGTTTTTAATATCTAGCTTAGTATTGTAATTTTGTCTACCATTTCCAAAAATATATTGAATTTATTATTATCAGAGAATAGTGCACTTTTCCAGATATGAACGGACCAATGATATGCTTTTAAATTATGTTTGTTTACATACATTATTTTTCTACTACAGCCCGTTTTCTAATTAACTTTTATCGTTGCCACATACACTATTTTTTTTGACTTTCAATAAAATGCGCGTATTATTTTTTTGTGGTTTTATTTAATTCTTAGAATTACCTGTTCCTAACGTTTATTTTTTAAATTTTTAGCCGGCCAAATCAACTCGAATTGTAAAACATAAGGTATCTTATATTTCTTAGTAACATACCTATTGTACTAAAACTCTTAGCAATCATTATTTCAATTTTAGTTGGAACGGAAATATTCGTCCTTCTTTGCAATAATTACAGTAGTTAAGTTGTCACAATTCCATTTGTAAAGATGAAACATTTTTTTTAATAATAGCAGAGAATTGTTTATGTAAATTACACAGTTTGGTTGCATTTTAACAGCTTCAAAACTAATATTAAACTCAAATTTTAAACCCAAAAGTGGGTATTAGTAAGTAGAATCAGTGAAATGTGAGAGATCTGAATAATAAATAAGAAAAGACTAAATTTAAGTGCTAAATGAATATCAATTTACGAGTTACAATGGGCTAAGTTCCAAAGATTCGGATTTTATCGCGAGCTGTCCTATAATAAGATGATTTTCGACATCTGCTGCAAATGTATGCTAACAAAAGGCCTGCATTCACAAAAAGGAATTTTAAAGAATAACTAAATATAGCTAGTAACCGAAGTACAACAAAGATAGGAAAAAAGAAGAATTTTGGATGATAAAGACGAAGAGAAGGTCTTTAGGAAAAGCAAGTCAACAGTGTGCGCCCTGGCAAAACCAAAATTAAAACTGAGGGTGATAAAATTAAAAAAAATAGAATTGTTCCAGGTCTAACGGCTGAAGTAAAAGAGATAAAAGCAGAATATAAAGAATATAGTTACTATATAAAGAAGTTTCTGAAGTAGACGAAAGTATCACACAAGAAAATACAAACTTAAAAGAGGAAATTAAGTCAGATTAGATACAACGGAAAATGGAGAAAGAAGAATAATATTGTAGACCAAAGAATTACTGTTAAACAATGGCGAACCGAATAGATGGAACTCGACAATGCAAATTAAGAAATAAAAATATGGAAAACAAAAATAGACAAAAAAAGTGAAAATTCATAATATTTATTTTTATGCATTCTATTGAAAATGACTCATAAAATACAAGAAAAATAATGTAAAAGATTAGAATCCAATACTAATAATTAACAAAGGTGTAGGGATGTGTCGGAGAGGTAGTACCTTTTATTTCGAACGGTCACTCCAAACGTTATAGACGGGCGGAGGTTCGGATAACTGGTCCTCACGAGACACCCAACTCTCACTTGATGGCTCCAAGCGCCACACCCTGGTACACTGTGTTGACCCACAGGCTAAACCAAGTGGGGGTAACCAGATATGATGAACTAGCAGCGTCTGACCCAGAGTGGGCGGCTGCAAACAGCGTCTGTATCCAGAGTGGACGGCTGTCACTAATACTTACCAACCCGTCCGGCCAGTGTGGTGAGTTATGACCAAAAACCCCCCATTTTAAACATGGCGAATTGGAAAATGAACGGCATTGGTCCCCAGGTGGGTAGGAATAACGATTCTAAATCCCACACCTATAAGGTCAGCCTCGGAATCTGGGGGAGGCAAAAGTTCGCATATAACACAACAAACTCCCACACAAACCTTTCACCCTTAATCTTGCCACATATAACTTACGAACAATGAAATCAAATGACCGACTTGAAGAACTAGAGGAAGAGCTGAGTAACATAAATTGGGACGTGTTGGGCTTGAGCGAAACGAGACGCCCAGGAGAGAAATGCACAACGAGTGCATCTAGACATATTCTATAACAAAACAACACCAACACACAGTCACATCTAGGAGGAGTAGCGCTTAAAATAAATAAGAAAATTAAACACCTAGTTACAAAATGTGCTCGATATCTGACAGAGTCATTATATAAACCTAGAAATTTCAAAGCGATATCATCTGCAGATTATCCAAGGTATATTATCGCAAACGACGAAAATATTTATGACGATATACATTAGCACTGAAAAAGAAAAGCATATTACCGTATGATAATTGGTGACTTTAATGCCAAAGTAGGCAGTACAAACGATGACAACCTACCGAACAGAGGTAACTTTGGTCTAGGAACAATAAATGATAGGGAGAAATACTTATCAACTATCTACAAAGAAAATCTCTGATGAATACCTCTCAAAGCCTCTAAGTCGAAGATGGACTTGGAAAAGCCCAGACCAAAATACAAAGAATGAAATAGATTATATCATTTCGAACAAGAAATACATTGTCACAGATGTTACAGTATTGAATAGATTTGACCTTGGAAGTGACCATCGACTTGTTAGAGCAAAAGTAATCATCAATAAAAAAAAACTAGAAAGAAGGAAATTAATACAACATCAAAAATATCCTACTGTCCAACAACTGAAACAGAGCAAAGACAAATATCAAAACGAACTAAATAGAAACAGTATCTCAACAGAAAGACTTAAAGAAATGAGCATAGACGACATTGAAAAGAAAATAGCTGATGACATTAAGACGGTTACTAAAAAGATATGTGCCACCAACAAGAAGTAAAATAAAAGAAGACACAAGAGAACTTATGGATAAGAGAAGAAATATGAGTACAACCTCAACAGAATACGTAGAACTAAATGAAACCATTAGAAAGAAAATCAGAAAGGTCATACGAACTCATAATACAGAAAAAATAAAAGCCACTATAGAAAATAACAAAAACATGAAGGTGTTAAAATCCATCAATTCAATTCGTCGAACGAAAATACATCAACTTAAAAACAAAGATGGGAAAACTATGCAAGAAAAAAACCAAATAATAAAGGTGGTGGAGAACTTCTATACAAATCTATACACATCAACCAACCTGAACGCAACAGGAGGAGAACACCAAATATACATCTTAAACGTAGGTTCGGAAGAGATACTCGAAATAACCATTGAGAAGGTAGAACACGCTCTTGCCCAAATGAAGAACGAAAGAGCCCCAGGTGAAGACGGAATCTCAAAAGAGTTTATCCAGTTAGCGGGCATAAAGACATTAGAAGAAGTAAGAACTCTTCTCAACAAATGTATATAGGAAGGCTCTATTCCAAAGACATGGCAAAATGCCCAGGTCATACTCTTATATAAAAAAGGTGATTTACTTAACATAGAGAACTATAGACCCATAAGTATCCTAGCGCATCCGTACAAACTGCTGACTAAAATCATAACGAATAGACTATCTAACAAATTAGATTCATACCAATTCTCAGAACAGGCAGGATATAGCACGGCAGAACAAATTCAAAACCTGAGAACGCTAATTGAAAAGTGCACTGAATATCATGTGCCGATCCACCTAGCGTTTGTGGACTACGCCAAAGCATTCGATTCGATAGAGTTATGGGCAATATTCAGTGCAATGGATAACGCAAAGATAGACTCAAGATATAGAAATTTACTTAAATATATCTACGACAACGCGACAATTAAAGTGAAAATAGACGACGAATTTGAAACACAAAAAATATGTATACAGCCAGGAGTAAGGCAGGGAGATCCTATTTCCCCGAAATTATTCACACTAGCACTGGAAGACGTGTCTAAACAAATAAATTGGGAGAACAAGGGTTTAAACATAGATGGTCGCTATCTCTCACACCTCCGATTTGCAGACGACATTGTAATAATAAGTAGCGATCTAAACGAACTGAGCAACATGCTCCTAGAACTTAAAACAATGTCGGAGAAAGTGGGTCTATCAATGAATTTAAATAAGACCAAAGTAATGACACCTGAACTAACACCAGTAAACATAGGAAATGCAACGATAGAAAACGTGAAAATATATATATATATATATTTTGGTTATTTAATAAAGCTCGGAAAAGAGAACCAAAACGCAGAGATTAACAGAAGAATCCGGATGACTTGGGCTGCTAGAAGACTAAGTTCAGTCATCAAAAACAACGACATCCCAATAAACCTAAAGTCGAAAGTTTTCAACACCTGCATACTTCCTGTCTTAACGAATGGAATGGAAACAATGGCATTGACAGTTAAATCAGCAAATAGACTCAGAATAACACAGAGAGCAATAGAAAGACCACATCAGGAATGAGGAGATAAGAAAAAAGACAAAGGTAGAGGATGTCATGAAAAGAATAACCACCCTGAAATGGAGTTGGGTGGGGCATGTCGCCAGATAAGACGATATGAAATGGACCAAACATATATTGAACTGGCGACCTAGAAGACATGAAAGAGGAGTTGGACGTCCCCAAAGAAGATGGATAGACGTCGTGAAAGAAAAATTAGGAAAAATGTGGCAATAGGTGGCATGGGATATATCAGAATGGAAAAAGCAAGGGGAGGCTTATGTCCAGGAGTGGACCGAGAAAAGCTGATGAAGAAGAAGAATAAGATATAATTTTTTAACGCAAACAATGCATACGTATACTCTTACTAATAAAAAAGATAGAAACGTTATTTATTCATCGGTATCAGTTGAGCCTATCACTTTTAGGTGCACTTTTGAAATCGGGAGGTCTGGTTACATTCTCCTCAGAAAATGGAATTTTGAGTTATTTTCAGAGCCTAAAGACTTGAAGTAACAACTTTGACTTCTTCTTCTGAAGGCTGACAGTGTTGAAAATCAAAAAAGAAGGTTGATGAAGATTGTATTCCAGTGGATCTGATAAAATACAATAAATACTACTAATTTTGAAACAGGTGCTATGATACTTTCAATAAAATTTATTTTGCATAGCTCTGAGATATTTTTCTGCTGTAATGTTCTCTATATTTTTTGAGACCTTTATTTTGAGATTCTTGCGCTTTTTCGGACAATTGACCTATCGGCAATAAGGCGAACTTAATAACGGTGGAACCGGAAACTATAATTTTATAGACAGACGCTGGCATGGATACGTGGACACTAATAATCGTGCAGTCTGTAAAGCATACTTGTGGAACTCATCAGCTCATCACCTCGTATCCACATTAAATGGTTTGCAGAATAACTGCAAAACTTTTAATAATATTTTCATCAATATCAATGATTGAAGCCGATGTAGTTGGGTCCTCGTGACGTAAAATGTCAGTATTTTTTTTTGCAAGAACTAAATTTGAAAAAACCTACAAAATCTTGTTGACGATGGACGTGGATTTTGCCACCAAATTATTTTTTCATCTCTCGCCAATTGCGCAAATAATTGCAAGGAAACCATAGACGTTAGAAATAGATCGCTATCTCTTAAGGCAGACACTGAAATGGTTGCTTATATTGAGAATAACCGTTACTTTCACCGCAAGTCCATTTTACTAACAGTATTAAACTTCTTACTGTTTCAGGAGCAAGAGATAATATTGCGGGTTTTTGAATGTCCAGGATTCGGGAAACCGTATAACCTAGAAGGACTTGAACTTCCGAGGACTGTTCTGTTATTGTTAGGATGTCAATTAGCGGATAACATCGGGCTTCAACCTTTAAAATTTTGGGGTAGGAGGGGTAGATATCCGCATGTTTTTCTTTAACTTGCTATCTGATAGACAATTAAAGAAACTAAGTCTTCTGATTTTTGTGCATCATGCTGGCTTTACAAATTTTTGTAGCTCGAGTTGGTGAGTGAACACAACTTCAGTGATTATTTTGGCTTCTGAATCTTTTTCCTTGGATTTCAAATCCAACCACTTTCGCAGCGGAACCGAGTTCTTCCGCTTCAAACTCTGTCGACAACTTCACGGCTCGTTGTCTTTTAATCTTCGAACTACCTTCTTCAAACGTTAGCTTGGGTCGACCACGACCGATGACGTGCTTGATTCAGCACTTGATACAGTTTCATCAGGTTCCTCCGGTTTTTCTTCTTCGTCAACATCAAAATTGCTGTCAAACCACTTTCCATGCTTCTGACAGAATGTTTCTCGATTGCGATTGCATTTGTCCAGTCTTGAAAAAAAATCTTTGTTGCAAAAGGCAATTGCAGCGTTCCTTATGCGAACGATTGCTTGCTCATCCCCTGCCTTTACGTAGTGATTAACTAGATAATCCACCACGTGCGCCTTCTGCGCTGCACGCATTTCACCAAATTTTTCTGATAAAACGTCAAACAGATCTCTTCTCGTAGGCCTTCTAAAATAGAAAAATTAAAATTTGATGGTTGCTAAAGCTAAGGTAGTTTAGGGTAAATATAAGTACATATTATGTGGATCTCTAGTCAATTATTACGGGGGGGAATATAAGGTACAACGAAAATAAACAGAAGTGGGAAGACTTGGCATTAGAATTAGATTAAACCAATCTTTGAGTTATAAATTGTACTTTTCATGAGTTATCTTGGAACAAAACAGGCATTATATTCCTTAGCCATAATCAAAAGGTATCAGATCAGGACTTTATGTCAGATAATCCAACAGTTGAACTAAGATGGCTCTAAAAACCACTCTAATGCGTAATGTGACTTGTAGCATTATTTTAGTGCAAAACAATCTCATTTGCAATGGGACGTAAACTACTGGTTAGAGAACATCAGGCAGATATATTATTGTGCACCATTTTCAAGTTGAGCTAGGAAGTGTCTGTCAATCTCAGAATTTCTATATGCCAAATTTTGGCATTTTAATAAACTTGTACGTAACCCTTGAATTATTATTTGTACGGCGTCTTTGTTATGATATTTATAAGCCTAGTCTAGAACAAATTTTATTCATCTTTTAGAGTAGCCGACATAACGCGACATGGATATTGCTGTTTTAAAATAACGTTAATTGTATTGATTGAGATTGGTTTGCAACCCATAAAGTATAAGTAAAAAGTTTGCTTGCTACTCCACGAAGTTTGAATGAAAAACGTTTTAAATTTTCTTTCAGAAACATCTAGAGCAATAGCAGCCTCTACATGTATTTTTAAAAAAGTAATCAAGGCTTAGCAACAGTAAAGCACCAGCGGAGGGATTACTTGTGACCAAATTTATTGGCTAATGATGTTACAAGGATGCCCATATCTTCCTTAATTATGTCAGCCCATATTGGAACTCCTAAAGGCCTTAGTTGGCCGTCTTATTCGTTATAAGAAAACTAGCTTTGGGTCGCTAATTCGTGTCCCAAATTAGGGGAGCTTGCTTTATCACTGGAAGTTAGTGATGGTTACATTAGTCTGTGGATGCACGTGTAAATCGGTGTAATTATCTCTTTGTAAATCGAATTAGACTTTCGAAGATAAACCCAATTTAATTCATGCTATGATTCCAAAAATTCTAATGCATGGGTTACTTTCTACGTAAAACATTTGAAAATAAAAAATTGCAAAATATGTTTTGTAAATTTTACTGTGTTAATCAGAAAAAATATATATGATTTTATTTTTATCATTTTGTATGTGCTTTCTTTCCTTTTTAAAAATTTTTGCTTTTCTTATTATCATTTCAAGAGGGTTAACAGGAATGAAATGCTATAGAACAAAGTCTATGCTATGCTATCTTTTATCATCATTTAAATGTAACTGCTACTTTATTATGCTGAGTTTAAATTCAGCCAAAACAGTGTTTCTTTTTAATGGCCTTCTTGACTTCTTGACTAAGATATTTTCAAAATTCTTTATCTATATATTTGTTCCTTATTTACCCCTCAATTTAACTGAGGTAAATTTAATCGCATACATGTTTTAATTTTAATTGGTGTTAACTTCGTAGAACAGTATGTTATCTAAATTCAGTTTTTTTTTCCACATAGAATGTGATACTTTGATAATATAAGACAGTTTTATTGGTTTTTACGAAGTATAATTATACTTTAAACTCTAATTTGTCCATAATAACTAAAGCCTTTAATTAAACGATTTTGATATATTTCGTAGGAACTTAAATAATAATTATACAAAGACATGATTAGGAAAATCTTCGTCGATCTTACCTCTATAAAATTTTCACTCTTATAGCGTTCTCCCTTACTAGTAACTGCCCTAGTAATTGTTTATAATAGCATTCTAGTCTAATCTGATGTTTAACAATTCTTTTATAACTAATATTTTGTATATATGGTTTGTTGATATCTGAGTGTAATAACATTTAACACGTACCAAAGAGTGTCAGTTATCATTTGAAGAATTTTCATTAACATTTTTGTATCATTGCTATATTAAGTTCATTATTATGACTAATTTTTATATTAGAATTTCGTTCTCTGCTGAAAGATTTAGCTTTCCTCTTACAAGCCAGGTAATTCGTGGTGTTATCAATTCAATTGTTTACGTTTCTATATAATATATTGTTTCTAACTCAACTTGTAATTTATCGTTAATCCAAGATATTTTACTTCACCTTTGTTAGGTATTTTGGACTAATATGAGTTGCTGGGCAAGAAATTGTAATAAGAGTGAAGTTGTCCAATGATTTTTGTTAACTCTAAAATGCCACATGGTCGGCCATATTTTGAGAAGATTTGATAAAAGAAATTCCTGTACACATGTCAAAGCTGTTGTGGATTCTTCGAAGTTAGCTAGAATAGACGTATCATTCGCAAACATTCTTATCGTTGTGTTAGCTGTTGTTGTATGTATATAATGTATATAGCAATGGCCCAAAGACACTTTCTTGTGGGACACCAGAACTTGGTTAGTTGTTTCTGTATTAACTTAAAATTGTCGTTTACTTAAGGGGGGAGGCTCCTGTAAAAATTTTTTTTGCAATTTTTTTATTGCTTTAAAAATTCATTTCCTACCTGAAAAATATATTTCCAAAGTTGTAAGTCATCAAAAAGTTCTGAAGGTCCCTAGAAGGTCAGCAAAGTGATGCGCTCCAAAAGTACCAAAAGCAGCTAAACGTGCGCGCGCCCTTTACGGTCTCTTAGTCCAGTCAAATTAGATTTTTAGGTGCAAAAATTAAGTGCAGCTCGAAATAATACCTAAAAAATGGGAAAACTCCGTAGAACTGAATAAAATACTTTTCTAACACTTTCAACATCCGCTTCATTTTCAAAATGGCGGCCTAAGTTGACCAAAAACGGTTTTTCCGTTTAAAGAAAAAACTAAGCGTTGTAAAAAAAGTTTCAGGCAAAAGTTGTAGGAATTTTTAATATGGATCGAATAAGCCCAACCCGGTTTCGACCAATAAACAAATTAATTTAGTTATTGGAAAAAAACCGTTTAAATCGCAATTTCTTCAAACACTTGTATCTCTTTGGAAAATAATTATTTTTCAACGAAACTTAGTGAAAGGGTAACTCTTGGCGAGTAAAATAAAATAATTTTTTTGTAATTCAAAATATTTTAGTTTTTGCAAAAATCGAGTTCTTCGAAAAAAAAGCGTTTCTTAAAGTCCCAATAAATCATACGCTGCCACATCTATAGACACGGGGTTGGGCTTAAAGTTTTCTTTGATGGTTTCACTAACATGTACAAATATTGCACAAACCGCCAAACGATTGCAAATACCTAAAAAACGATCGAAAAATTGTTTTTTTGGGTCCCATAAAACGTCGATTACCTTTTTGATTTCAATTTGTATCGAAATGGCGATATTGCCATTCGATAGCTGGAATTTTTTGCAAATTTAAAATAAAAAGGTTTTGCCCTAAGACCTGGAGTGAAGATTTGTTTGAAAAAAATTCTGCAGGGCCCCAGTTTTCAACATTAAGAGCTAAAACTTACAGGATTTGTAGTTAAATACTTATATTTTCCATAAAAATACCATAACTCAATCGGAATTTTTTTGGTTTTTTAGGTATTTTTTCGAGCTGCACTTAATTTTTGCAAAAACGGGGTGTTTTGCTAATTTGACTGGACTATTTACCTTTTAATTTCTTAGCCAAAAAAGTTTGCTAATTTACTTTGTGGATAATAGAGGGCACTTTCATGGATTGTAAAGAAAAATTCGACTCGAGTAATCCGTCGTTTTTCGTTTTTACACAAACCGTTGAGAGACGACGCACTCCTAGTAAACAGTTCTACTTTTCAACAACGAAAACTTCAATCGCGTTTTTCTCGAAATGAGTTTTTCTGCGCCCTGGACTCAAAAACTCAAAAAGTAATGAACCAATCAACTTGAAATTTTGTACAGATATTCTTTAATTTATTGGTCTTAGCACAAACTTAACATTTCATATAAATTATTACAGTAAATGTCTTCAAATTTTAATTTTTTTGTTTTTGCTAAATGTAGGTTAATTTGAAGCGGAAGAACTTATTTTAATTAAAAAAAATATTTCGTTTAGTTCACTTAATTACAAGGATCTGGGGTTCTCTGGCGCAAACTTGAAGACCCAAGTTCGAGCATCTCTAGTGACGCCATTTTGTTTTTTTAACTCAAAAAAATTTGTATTTATTTGAACGTCTATTTGATTATGTAATTCATTGCAATAAATACTCTCAGTTTTTTGTAAAAAATTATTGAAAAACCTGTTAACTGGAGGAGGCTCCCTCCTTAAGTAAATTATTTTCTATTTTTACAACTAGACTTTATAAAATTCTTATAAATTTTTATAAATTTCTAACTAATATCAAAAAATAGGAATTTTGTTTAATGTTGAGTGACTTGGACAAAATTCAAACTAGTGATTTGTAGTCAATTATTTTTAGCTAATTATTCGTAGTAGCAGTTCTTTTAGTAGTTTTGATACGATAGCACAAGCTAATTAGGTGGTAGGATGAACTATTACTTAAGACATTTTCCTATCTTAAAAATCCTTATTATCTGTGCTAATTTTAGTTTACGTAACCAGTGCCCCAATTCCAAAATTACATTAAAAGTATGTGTTAATAAAAATATATGCTTTTCGGTAGTTGTTGAAATAATGGGGTTATTAGGTCATATCTGAAAAGAAGAAATAATCTTAAATATTAAACCATCATTGTCGTGGTTTAGTCATTAGCGTCGGAGGGATAAAATTATTTCTGATTTTATTATCGTCAGACTTTTTTAAAGCTCACAGTTCCTATTATTGAAACAAGCGCCACAGCAAAATACATCTACAATAATAACTTTCAGAGCTGCGTGATTCTCCACATTTTGCACATATAGTCGGTTGTTATACGATTTTGAGGGTTCATATTGCTAACCAAGATCATAATTCAGCTAGATTCCTTGGCCGTCATGGATACCGCTGTATTCTTCTCGCGATGATGATCCAGATAATTTCGATCGGGGAAGGATCAGATGATTGGGCCAGCCATGGAAGAGTTTCCACTCTGTTGATCAAAACTTAATTTGTTAAGTGACATATGTAGTCGAGCGTTATCGTTTAGCTTGCTTGACACCCTCTAAAAGAATAAAAGTACTCGGACTGTCAGACCGTGCTTCCTTAAATCTGACTAGAGGTGATTTGGTATCATAACTGATAGCTCCTCATACACAATACCCATAGTGTCGTTGTATACTTCGTGTGAATGCACTCCTCTTCTTCCTTTTCCCATGTTCACGGCGTGTTAATATCATTGTGGTTTACACAAAATCTGAATTAATCAGAAAACACGTTTTTGTTAGTCGTGTGTCAGCGGAAGCCACAATCAATAACCAATACTGTGTAAAGATCTATCATTGCTGCATTGGAGCACTTGAAGTCGCACTACGGTCTATAATTGCAAGCCTTTAAAATGACGATTTTCCCGGTTGGTTGTTCTGCATACTGCTCCAGACCTCTATCTTGGACCTTTTTGGCCCATTGGTTTTTTATGTTTAGCCCACCGCTATAGCCACCAATATTCGTAAAGGACACCTCCTTCATGTAGGCCAACAATACGTCTTCTTTCAAATTCTTCTCTGACTCCAATTGTTTTCTAACTGTAGTATGCTTAGTTTAATTATAAATAAACCATTAGAAACGGTGATGCAATTTCAATAAACAGTAGTGTACTTATTTATTTTAAAAATGAGAAGGGCGACTGGAGAAATTAAAAAATTTAAGTTTTTCATAAAGCATGCTCCCACAGCCACAGTTTAATCTAAACTGCAATGTTTTGTTCAAGATTTGGTACAATGTGATATTTCAGCATTTAAAATATATTTTTAGGGTTATTTTGCGGTTTTTAATGCTAATACATAAAGTTGAGATTTTATTTGCTTCAAAATAGGTTTATTTACATGACTGCACATATATTTACATTCAACTGACAGTAAATGATAAAGAAACATGGCCCGGGCATACCATAATCAATAACAGCTATAAAGTTGATTTGTTCTAAAACACTGAGTGTTTAAAATATTACATAATCTTATAAGTTTGGACTCAACTGTACTTTGAGGATGTCTTCTTACCTAGATTATGGCCTTTGCGAACATATTCTAGACTTTATAGTACTTCTTAAAACGAATTAGAAAATTGATTAAAATCTTATAAGTTTGGCTCAACTCAATAGTCCGTTTATAGAATGCCTTTCATATTTTAACTTTACAAAGAATCTAGAATCGACAAAACAACTGGTAGTTAATATTCCGTTTATGAGATGTATAATTTTCCATAATCTTTTAAGCATCTGTACCAAATACAACGAGCTATTCTAATATTTGTATGGTGTATAATTTTCCAAATCTTTTAACGTTTGTAAGCAATCCACACACGAGCTATTCTAAATACGTGGGTTAGATTTATTAGCCCTACACGGACTTCAGAAATTTTAGCAAATGTCTTTGCTATCATTTAACTTCCAGTTTCTTATCCTTATTTTTTTAGTTTATGATTTTTGCTGGATTTACTATTGGTATTGTAATTCCAAAGGGTTCTCTAATTTTGTCCAGGTTGCCGTATTGATGATGAGGTGCTTGAATAGACATTGCAGTTTGAATCTTTATACAAGTTCTTTGTTAGCCAACTTATATAGTTTTAACACTTCCTTTATTTGCATCTCTCTAACTTGTACTTTTTGCTACTACCTTCATCTTGTATTTTCTGTATTTTTTAGATTCTGCCCCCAATTATTTATTGAGTATTAATGATCTACAATTGATCACTTGTTTGTACTTTAGACTTTTCTTGTGTATTGAAAGAGAGTGTTTGGCGCAATTACATTATTGTTGTAAAGAAAGAGTTTATAACGCAGTATCCTTTACTTTTCTTTGCCACTTTTTCCATTTAGATATTCTAATATTATCAAGTCTCTTTTAATGGTATTTAAATATTTGTAAATATTTTTTAAAAATTGCAGCGGGTTGATTCTTCTCTATCCCTATTTTTCAGGTTGAATAAAGAAACTGTAGAGGATATACAATTTCTATTTTTACAGCGTAGGTCTGCAAAATGCAAGTTTTGTTTTAATATTTTTAAAGAGACTATCTATTTTACTATTTTCAACAATTGTCCATAAATTAGATAGATTAGGCGACAAGAAAACATCTTATCTGGCAGTTGCTGTGTGGACTGTGACTCCATCATGTTGAAGCCAAACGTTTTTTGCTAATTGTTTATAAATATTCTTAAAACATCCTCATTTGGTTTTGCCACATTAATATTTCTTTTATTGTCAAATTTATTTGGCTTAAAAGTTATACCTTTGCTAGAAAATTAGTGCTGCTCTGTTAAATAAGTATATAGACATTTAATTGTAAAGGTTAATTTTAATTCTATTATTTTTTCTTTTGCTTTTACTAATTATTTTATTCTTTCTAGTTGGGTTATTTGGCCTTTCTGTTATTTTTTCTATAATATTTTGTTCTTGTTTTATTTTCTTCCTAAGTTCTTTAAGATTTAATTATATTGAGTTTAATTGTTTATTTATATTTGTTGCATTTTCTTTTTAGCATGTAGTCTTTTTATTTTATTGCTTTTTATTGGTAATAATCGTATTTACAATATCAAAAAATAAAGTTATTTACCTGATGCAACAAAATTGCTTCGTAAATTGTTCTTACCGATAATTGTCAATTGTTAAGGTGTACAGTTTGCTGTTTAAACCAAAGGTCATTAGAAATCACATTCATAAGTTTTAATTTAGATGACTAGCGTGACTAACTATCTCGCAATGCAGCGAGAGTTGGGACGCTGATATTCTGTCTTTTGTTGCGCCACCTTCCGCCGAAAATGTCCACTTTTGCGAGACCCTCGTTACTCTTAATCTCTTTAGTAATTAAATTTTATATAATTTCAATGCTTTGAATCTCCAAATAACTAGCTTTTTCGTTGCTAAATTAACAGGGTAATTAGGAGTAAACCACACTTATTGCCTTTAATTACCCACCTGCCACATATAGATACTTTGTTATCAAACAGCACTTTAATGTAATAAATAAAAATTGTATTTTTTTATAATATAAAATATTTCTAAAAATTAAGATTTTGTATTTAAATATATAATTTACTAAAATAAATTTGTGTATTTGATAGAAATCCGGACACTAATAAAGAAAATATGTATAAATTTATTAATATTGTAAATTTCTACGTTATACTTACTAAAACATAATTTTAGTACATAAGCATCAATGGTTTATCTAAATTAATTTAATCTACGTATTTTAATTTAATACACTTTAAATTAAGATGAAAACCAGTTCTAAAGAACTGTTTGCATAAATATCTATCTATACATTTAAACAGAAAGTAAACAAAGAAGTGTGGCGTGATTCTACACCCTTGATTTACACGAGAGGGTCCTTGCGTTCCCGCTCTCGCTTCTTGCCAAATAGCTAGGCGCCCGCTGCTATAGGGTATCTGCCACGGTCATTTGGTTTGCTTGCAAAGTTTCGATTTTGAACACCCATTCATAATACACATAAGCATAAACTGCCAATAAGAAATATGTATAAGGCACGTAAGCCTTATGTAAACACTTAAAAATTACGCATGCCCAAACACAGTGGCGGCAGCAATCTCCTTCCAGGGATTTTTGATAATTATGTGGACTGTGTATCTGTTATCCCTTTAATGATGTAGGAACATATGTATAATTACTAACTTAATCAAAACAAACATTCTGTTACTGCTGCCCACATTAATATAGAAAAAAAATTAAAAATTACTGCAAATGAATTTAAACCGTAAAAATTACGAGGGTGCATTATAAACAAACGCATAAGCTTTGCACTGATTCGACTTTACGTATTACGTATTTTTTATGGGCTGCTTATGCTTGCGTTCATTAAGAATGGGCACCAAGTTAAATTAGGCCACGTTTCCGATCTAGAGAAAAAGCCGATCCAGTTAAGAATTTATACTGTCCCACCTTGCAAAAATTTGGGGCAAGGCGGGCGAAAAATTGTCAGCCTAAAACGCCAAAAATACCTTTTGGCAGGCAACTCCTTGTTATATATATAAAAGACTAACTATTAATTTTACTCTAACAACGGATTGTAACTAAGTACTTACCTACCAAAGCTACCTACTGTGCTTTAGATTATTCGGTTAACTATATACACGCAATCCGCATACTGGGTTTTGCTATTATACACAACACACTACATAAGATCAAACGGTTTGGTTCTTTTCAGTTTTTGGACGTGGCGTTGATTGTCCAGCAGCTGCAAAGTTTATGTGTTACCATGAAGGTGTAGTCTGGCTTTATGTTTGTCAGCAAACCTTTTTATTTCTTCTTCAACAGTAAGAATGCCCAAATTTTGATTAAGATCTACGTTGTGCACATACTTTATTTTGAAAAGTTTGAATAATTACAATAGTATTACCATTAGTGCATCCCCATAATTAAATGCCGTAAAACCATACTGGTTTTAGGACTTGGCTGTAGATTAGAATTTTGTTGTGTGCTGACAGTTTGGAGTCTTTGCCAAAAAACCAGTAGAAATGTTTATATTTTAGATCTAATTTAGCTCCTTTTTCCTTCACATCTTTATGCCAAAATAATTTGCGTTCATAAGGCACTGTTGTACCGTTAATTTATAAAGGTAATGGTTTTGCTAGCTTTTTGTTGGTAAAATTAATTTTGATTTTTTTAAGTTCACTTAGTTTAAACCACCATCTTCTGGTCCAATTCACAAATAAGTTGCGTGTTCCTTGTAGTTTTCCAGTAGAGTTCTCGTAATTATTATCTACTGCAATATCATCTGCAAATGTTGCTATTGTTATTTCTTGCAAAATTTTCAGGTTATTAGTATAAAGTAAATATAAAAGAGAACCAAGTACGTTACCCTGGGGTACATTTACTTTTATTTATTTTAGGTCGGAGTATTTTAAATCATCTGTAATGTGTAAAATGTAGGATGTTGTAATTTCTACGTACGGCTTCGGGAGTCGTATTATTCAATTTGTATATTAGTCCTTTATGCCAGACTTTATCAAAGGCCTGGGCTATGACTAGGAAAGCAAACTTGTTTTCCTTCAATGTCTGTGATAAGGTGTGCCTGATCTACTGTTCAGTGTTTTTGTTTAAAACTAAATTAATAATTTTGGTACAGTCTGTTAGTTTCAATGAATTATTTCAATTTGTTGAGTAATAACTTTTCAAATAATTTTGATCTAATTAACAGAAGGAAAATAGGACAGTAGGACTTAACAACAATTGGCGGTTTGTCTGGCTTCCATAGCTTAACGACTTCTGCATTGAGAAAGTAAATGAGCATTGGGATACCTTTCTTAGGCAATTTTTTAGGATTCCATTAATAAGTAAATATTATATAACAAAGTTTCTACCACTCTGTCATATTTGCTCTAGTGAGTGAATCTTTTTGGTAGATGTACATGTAGATTTTCAACGCACAAATAAATTATTATAGTAATTATGATGTGTGGATTTTCTGTTTCGCAGATATGCATATTGAGTCAACTAGCATTTCCACGCATAGGTAGATACTTCGCAAAAAAGAGTGAATTTGCAGTGCTGTCAAATTTAAAACTGTTTTTACTTAAATGCAGAAATTAAGACCTATCCTGATGCAGCCAAAGTTCGTATAATTTATGCTCTGGTCTCTTACGAAGAGTTCCCCAAAGCTGACTGCAATATGACAAGCTTTAAACTTTTATATGTACATTGTAGACTTGCGAAAGCTAGGTTAGTAAGATTCTCTAATTGGATTCACAGTTCTTTTGACATTCTGATCGAACAGTTGTGCACTTGACACTTACAAGCATATACTTCTTTTGAAATTCTTTTCGAAATTGCTGTATTTTAAAATAATTTGCTCACATTTACCAAATACCATATCTGCTGGGAAATTTTTGAAATGTTTTGTTTTAATTTATAAATTAATTTGTTCCCTAGAGCAGCCTTAGTATTAAATTATTACTTTAGGTACAAAATCTATGAAATAATATTTTTTATTATTATAATCAGCAACAAAAATTTTGGACGATTTAAATGCCTTATTTGAGTAGCTGTGCATCAAAACCTGGCTCGAACATGCCACGCACCCGTTCTGCTCGAGCACTCAAACTTTCATTAACAACGAATCGGTATCGTTTCAGGGAAGCAGCAGTCTTGGCGGAAGCGCCATTATCGGTAAATTGGGATGCGTAGGTGGGCAACGGGAATCGCTGTTTACAGGAGTCCGCCATTTACACCGGGCACTCTAATTGGCATACCAAATGAGCCGCGGAAAGTGCAAAGGGCGGTCGGCAAGAAAATCGCCGGAAACTTTGGCGATCCGGCTGATGGCGCGGTTACGGCGGATGGGGTTTTTAATTCTGTTCCCGGTTAATGACTCTCCAGTCTGGCGATGGAAACTTAACGACGCGAATTTCGCAGAATGCAGTTTAGAAACTTCGGCAAGCATTTAGAGCTAATTGAACTGTTATGGTAGAGAATAAAGTTGGGCGGACAAAAAATTATATAGTAACTGTGCTAATAAATTACATGAAATGCCACGTATCAACGGTTAAGATTACTGTCTGATAGTAATGTTTGAATTTTACTAACAGCACAGTTTTGCTGTTTTTAGGGTAAATAAATTTAAAAATCCAGAACAAGGAATTTACTACATAGCTATTTTTATAATAAAATTTTTAACCACTCCTTTCATTTGAAGTTATAAGCTTTTCAATTTGGACTTAAGATTTTATAGTCTACATGAAAGGAAAGTGACGGCCGTCATTTCTAAGGAGGCACCGCAGCGCTATCTATGCTTAATTCGTGTGACTCTTTATTTCACATTCTTTTGCGCAGCACATAGTTTGCCGGTACATTTATCGTTGATGTCAGTGAATTCGTTATCTTTGCAATAAGTGTAAAATTTCTGAAGCGATATGAAGCAGTCTTATTAGTGAATCATGCAAAAAAGACGAACTGGCGTACAAAACGGCTGCAAAATATATATGCGGAAGCTAGAGCCATTTCTTAAGAAGCGTATAAAACGATATTTAAAGATTGGGAATGTAGACGATCTGTCGGAGAGAAAAATAACCCGCGTTACAACAACTATCTTGCGTCTTTTTTAAATAAGCCAGAGCTTTCGCTGCTCTGTACCTAAATGAAAGCAATTCAGCTGTTTCTAAGTACAATTTTAAGTTTTCTGCGTGAAAAGAAATTTCTTTTCGTTCAACTCCGTAGAAATCTTTATTATGAAAATAAAGCATATGGAAAATCGACTGTCGTTGGCAAACGAAAATTTAGATCTAAATATCAATATCAATACAATAATATCTTCAGGTACGAGTATTTTTCCTGAGTACGGTTTTCCATACTGAAAGCTTGATTAGCGAAGAGTAATAGGATTATTCAACGCGCAGAAAAAAATTAGTAAAGTGGACAATTATTTACATAATACACTACGCCGAGCTGATCCTACCAAATATAAAGAATGACATTGGAGTTGTGAATATTTCGTTTAGCCAAATGCAACTTACAATAATTTCAATGGTTTTGTACAGTTTTTAAGCCAGTAAAAGAGACTGGATAAAGTGTGTGAAATACCAAGGTATCTACTTCTTCATTAAATTTTTCATATTACATGACCGAGTACCTTCTAGGCAGACCTATTTTAATTAAATTTTTTTTATTGGATTAATGCAAATTTACAATCTACTTAATAAAGTAATAAGTAAATGGGTTGAAAGGAGTTCACTTGAGTCAGGGGCCATCCATTGACAGCTCTCTGGATTCACTTAGCTAGATCCTCTGGCCATGTTCTGTTAAGTCTTCTATTTTCCATTGGTTGTCTGAACAGTTCACTGATTAGCTCGTTGCTGTGGGTTATGCTTCGATTTTTATGTTTAACAGAGTAAGCACTGATGACGTCGTGTATAAACGGTATTTTGAGGTCGTCGTGTATGGTGTTGTTGGAGACATACCAAGGTGCATTTAGTAACATTCTGAGGGTTTTAGATTGAAAGGTTTGTAAAATTTTTGTATTAGACGGTTTGCTGCAGCCCCATAACTCGACACCATATGTCCAAATAGGCCTAAGAATGGTTTTGTATATGAGGAGTTTGTTCTGTAGTGAGAGCTGAGATCTACGATTTAGTAACCAAGACATGTTCCTCACTTTTAAATCTAATTGACGTATTTTTGCATTAATGTGTGTTCTCCAAGTTAGCTTTGCGTCAAGGTGAAGGCCGATGTATTTAACTTCTTCTTTGACAGGAATGGGAGTGTTATTGAAGGTAAGAGGAGGACATTCTGCTCTTCGTGTTGTAAACGTGACTTGACACAACTTATCAACGTTTAGATTAATTTTCCAGTGCGTAAGCCAAATTTGGAGTTGATCAAGATATGCTTGCAATTTTGCAGAAGCTCGTATCGGATCGAGATCTGTAGAAAGTATGGCTGTATCATCAGCGAACGTTGCTAGTAGTGTATCCTCGCTGGCTGGTATATCAGCGATAAATAGTAAGTACAAGAAAGGTCCCAGCACACTTCCTTGGGGTACACCAGAGTTGATAGTCTGGTAATCAGATAACGAGTCTTCGAATTTAACTTGGAAATAACGATTGGACATGTATGACTTAAGGATGAGGAACAATTGATTTGGAAAGTGTTTAAGTTTGAAAAGTAAGCCTGCATGCCACACCCTGACAAACACCTGTTTTACGTCTAAAAATGCTGACGTACACATTTGTTTTGCTTCTAAAATTTCTTTGATTTTATTAACAATTCTATGGCACTGTTGGATAGTGGAGTAATTGGGCCTGAAGCCGAATTGGTGGTTAGGGATTAAGGCATCTAGATGTGTTACGTTTGCAATTCTGGTGAGGATAAGTTTTTCGAAAATTTTGGACATTACAGGAAGGAGGCTTATTGGCCTATAGGAAGTGGCATCAGTTGGAGGTTTTCCTGGCTTCAGTATCATGATTATTATTGCATATTTCCGTAGTATCGGATAGTAGCACAGGCGTAGTATGCTGTTATATATGGTTGTGAGTAATACAATAGCTTGTCTATGGCAGTTTTTCAGTACTTCACCTGTGATGAGATCATATCCAGGAGCTTTATGAGTATTTAAGAGCCTTATTTCTTTTTTGATTTCTGCAGGTGAAATAGGCTGGGGTGACATCTGACAAGGGGCGTTTAAGAATGTTTGTATTTCGACATCCTCTACATCATCGTTGAGGATATCAGGAGCGGAAAATACACTAGCAAGGTGTTCTGCGAATCTGTTGGATTTTTCAATATTCGTCCGCGCCCAGCTCCCATCAGCTTTTCTTAGAGGTGGAATAGACACTATGGGTCTTTTGAATTTCTTTGTCGCGTTCAACAGGGAGTGATCATCAGTAGATAGATTGACGATGTAGTGTTCGAAGGATTCGTTTTTTGCTTATTAGATAGCATTATGGAGATTGTGCGTTATTCGATTTAAATAAGTTTTGTCAAGTGGATTCCTGGTAGTCTGTCACCTGCGCCGATCTCTGCGCTTTGCGATGACCAATTCTCTAATATGAAGCGGAATGTTCTGATTGTTGCAGATGAGACCATGGGGTTCTGGAGTAGAGGCCCAGGAAGCAATTTGTATTAACGTAGTTAGGTACTGCACAGCTTCATCTATATCCTCCTTATCTTTTAAGCGGATATTTAATGATATATTATCGTTGATATGTTGACGGAATATGTTCCATATAATACTGGTGCTTAGAGTTATTATTACAGGACTGTGGTCAGAGTGCAGATCGAAATTGGATTCAATATCACTATGTAGGTCTGAGATTCCCTTAGTTATGACAAAGTCTAACAGGTCGGGAATTTTATTTCGATCGGTCGGCCAATAAGTTGGCTCTCCAGTCGACAAATAGTTGAAATTATTTAGTTCTAAAACTCTCAATAATGTTCTGCCTTTAGGAGTAATCAGCCTAGATCCCCAGGCTGTATTTTTAGCATTCCAGTATCCGGCAACTAAAAGCCGAGTCGTTGGAGGAACTCGAGGTATACATCGCATGTTATAGAATAACGTGGTGGACAATATATTGAAGCAATTGTAATAGGTCGGGAGAAAGTATCTACTTTTATGATGGCACTTTGAATTTTGTGTGTTATGTATGGTTGGAGTACGTGATGTTTTATTGAAGATCTGATTATGATTGCAGATCCTGCGTGAGCCGCATCATCAGGATGGTTAGCATAGTAAATGGAATAGTATGGTATTTTAAGAGTTGTCCTTTGTGTTGAATGACTTTCAGGGATTAGGAGGATATCAATTTTATTTATGTTAAGAAATAGCGTAAGTTCCTGAATATGGTTTGATAAGCCATTTGCGTTCCATTCTGCAATTCTAAGTGCAAGGGCCATTATTGAGTTAATTTATTGATAACTGTTGTCAGCATGGTTAGAATCATACTGTTCTGGTTGAGTAATTGATTGAATATATTCTTAAAATCATTAAGGAATATAGAAAATTTGCTAGTTAGGCCTGTTTCGGTGTTGTTAGATAGGATGTTAGGTTGTACTGCGGTCATTTGGGCATAAGTAGGGGTTGGGGTTGTTGGATGTAGTGGAGTATTTGTTGTAATATTTTGTGACAAAGGACTGGGCCTGGTTGGTCTTAGGTGATGGTTTCTGTTTATTAAGTCTTGATAAACTTTACAACCTTTGTAGTTCGCTGGATGATTTTTCTGTCATAGAGCACATGTTGCTGGTATATTTTTAGATTTACTGCAACTAGAGGTGTTATGTGGTCCTCCGCATTTAACAAACTTAAACGGTTTCCTACAATAGGTTTTCGTGTGTCCATAGTCTTGGCATCTTGTGCATTGTACGATCCCACCTTTATTTCTTGGCACTTCTACTCGAATTTTAGAATGATACAGAAATTCTAATTTAAAGATGTCTTTATTATTATTTTGTGGCTAGAGATCTACAAAGAATAGAGGTAAGGGCTCTTTAGTAACCCGATGCCTGACATTTGTAATATTACGAACTTTGTATTTTTTTCTCTCGAGTTCTTGTGTAATTTCTGGTAGGCGAATAGAAGGGTGGATGCCTCTTATGACTACACGGTATGCTCTATCTTGTTTTAACTGATATGAATGGTGCACAATTTCTTCTTCACGAACGTGACGGATGAATTTTCTGTAGGTTTCAGGAGTGTTACGGTTTATTTTAACAGTATTGTTTGCTAACGTTTTGGTAGTGTAAGTTTCTTCTTCAATTATTTATGCTAAGTTATCGATCATGTCTTTGTAATTTGAGACCCCATATATAAAGATTGGTGGAGGTTTCGGTTCTCTTTTTGGAGGAATTGAAGTATTAGACGTGTTGTTATTGCTTTCAGAGAGAAGTGAGAACTGATTAGCAGTTTTTATTTGGGCATCAATTTCAGAAGAATTTTGTCGTTTTACTCTTTTTCTTTTGGTTACTATTTGCCAGGCGTGTTTGGTTTGATTTTGTGTTTAATTGTAGTTCATTGTTTCATCACATACTAAGTTATCTTCTGTGGTTTTATAGTTTATATTGCTGCTAACAGAATTATCATAATTTGCACTAACCTGCTGTGCTGATAGTACAGGTGGAAATTGATTATAAGTTGGTGTGAATGAAGGTGCTATTTGACTTGGCTGTTGATTGAATCCTAGTAAAGGTGCTTGATTCGCTGGGGATCGGTTGGGGTACATTAATGGGATTTGTGCATTTACAAACGATTGTCCTGGTATGTTTGATGACTGCACAATAGGCTGATTATAGTAATTACCATTCTGTCCGAATCCATTATTGGCTTGAGTGTTAAATTGTGGGGTCCCAGGTCCTGCGTTACTCGTGGAAGGGAACATGTTCCCTATCCCGAGTGTTTATCGTTCGCATGCAGTGTAATAGGATTCTTAATAATGCGCACTTTTAAATATTATGAAAACGTTTAAAAATACACACGAGTTTTCGAAATTAAATTAATAAATATATAAATTTGCCTGACCTTAAGCGAAGCTACGGCTGCGGCTCCGCCGTTGTGATAACTCAGGTATAGCTCGGCACGCACGTTCGGTCTGCTTGAAGGCACTAGCAAGAATCTTAATTAAAATGATATTGAAATAATAATTAATGATTTGCATAATGAAAAGGATTAGAATTATAAATATATTTATATATTGAAATTAATTGAAGAAGGCAAAACTATAAGAACGGAAATATAGGTGTCATAGCCTTAATTTAAAGTTACTATATTAAATACAAACGTGTCGCTGCTATTCAAACTCCATAATGAAATAAATCGGATTGCCGTTTCAAAAAGTTTGCAAAATCATCATTAAGGAGATCGAAGCTAATTCCTAATTAAGTACAAGTACTTTTAAAATAAAATTAAACTGTTTATCACTTCATTAAAAAGCAACAGAAAATTTAAAACAATAACTTTTTTATCAAATAGAAACTTTTAATTATTAATTATAAATAAAAGTAACCAAAAAGGCGCCACGACAAATTAAGAGTTTTGAGAGAATAAGCCAAGCTTTTTTAACGATGCTAATTAATAAGTCAATCAATATTGAGTCTATTGATGTATGAGACCCCTAGGAATAAGGTTCTCGGTGAGTTTTCAAATAGCGAAAATTCAAAATTTGCTAATTTGCAGTGGTTATTAACTTTCGACTGTGGAACGCTATAGAAAGTTAATGAGATTATCATCCTATCTGCCTGTCTGTGTGTCTGGAGACACTATAATGCTCCCATTGACATTCATAGCTGTTACCTATATCAACGGTTGTATAGATGTCAGTACCATAAGACGATGTACAACAAGCGCATAAAGAAAAAATGATTTGCAACAAATGTATGATCAGGCCTTAATAACCGCGAATGAACATCTGTAGGCAAACTGTTTCTAATCACTTCGAGAAACAGAAATGTCACGAACTATTGATGTTCTTCTTAAAAGAGCAGACGCTTGATTTCTTCTCCAACAATGGTAAAACTTACACATTGGCTGAGTTTATGGACAAAGATAGTAATTTCCCATAAAAGTAATGACTCCCCTAGCTAGGGAACATCCCGGACTTATAGGAAATATATAGTTATTTGTATACCTTATCATTTATAGTTATAGCAAAAAAGTTTCAAAACAGTTTAGTAATTTACAAATTTTTCTTACCCTAAAACATATTAGTTTTTTTTAAAACTGTATTATTTTATTAATTTATCTTTTTATATCCTGTGGTTTTCATATATGCATAACTTTCTTTTTATGGTGCTGCTATTTTATTATGTTCGCCACCAACTCACCATACTTTGTCATAATGAAGTAATTGTTCATCCCTAAGTTTGTCAAATTTTCATATCTCTGAATTATAACGATCTTTTTCTTTTAACAATTTTCTTCTCTTCTATCCATAACAATATATTGTTCAA
Organism: Sinelater perroti; assembly: GCA_036346155.1. Taxonomy (NCBI): domain Eukaryota; kingdom Metazoa; phylum Arthropoda; class Insecta; order Coleoptera; family Elateridae; genus Sinelater; species Sinelater perroti. The sequence continues at coordinate 1,331,304 of JARFIY010000077.1, forward strand.
AATTTTTATTTAATTTGCGTTTTCTATAGTTATATTATTTTTCTCCAATTTTTTAAAACTTTCTTATTTTGAAGCTTTTGTCGCTTAGGAGTTGTGACACATTCACCGATGCATTCACTTTTTTGGTCTGACTATATAAACATCATTTGCTTATACTTTAACTATATTACTTTTAATCTGCTACATTTTTATTGTTGAGTAAGTTAAAGAGCTCCAGGTCGACAAAAACAAAGTACGATTAAGGGAGTTTTTTTTTGGGGGGGGGGAGGCAAATTAGCGGTGATCTTGAGAGGTGCTCAATGAAAAGAGCAATTAATGCTGATTCTAATTGTTTGATAATTAAGCACAGTTAAAATTAACTCAATGAACAAAACAGGAAAAAAACAGAGCTGTTTAAACTCATACACACACACACACACACACACACACACACACACACACATATATATATATATATATATATATATATATATATATATATATATATATATATATTGGGCACAAATAAATTAATCACAAAGTAACAATAAACTAAGCAAAACAAATAAATTCAAAAAAAAACAATACAACTATGACTAAATAACTCCAAATACGGTGGGCGGCAAGTCAGTTGTGCACTCTCCAGACTGCGGGAAAAAAGTGCTGTTGGGAACAAATGCACGACGGGACAACTAAAACGAGACTTACCACAAGTATCGTTGTCTGGCAGCCTGGGGACGGATGTCTGCGTGCTTGGTGGCTTCAACCCGGGAATGGATTTTCCTTGGCAAGATGTACTGGGGCACCACGGACGGAGCAGAACATACAAAAGGCAATCGACATCGCGCAAGCAAAGCACAATACAGCACCTGGTCGGCTAGCTCTGCTCCGTCGCTCACTGGGGTTCGAATGGGAATGCCGGGCGGCGGTAAAAATCCCGTTTAGTTGTGACTAGGGTGGGTTAGCGGACAAAATCAAGGTTGCAGGTAGAGATGGGATTCACAACAAGCGAGTTTAGAGATGTGCACCAAACACTAATATTATATAAGATTATTTTGTAATTATCCTAGAAAGATACCGAATTGATCTTTTTCCGTTTATTTTTAATCTCATAAGCTTAGACATACTTTTAGTAATTGATTTGGCCGCCACTTTGGTGTAGTGGGCACAAGTATTGCTTCTTTGTTCGAGTTTCGATGGAAATCCATAACTCCTAACATTAAGTTAATTAAGTTTATATTGGTAGGCACAATAAGCCTCTGAGGGATGCAGAACCGGTAAGTGCGCTCAATGAAAAAAAAAATAATAAAATTCTGCTAGTGATTTAAAATATCGCCAGAGTGGTCTAAGCGGTTGAGGCGCAGACAACGGTGCGGGCGGACCTGGATTCCATTCCCGGAACTTTCTGATGCCTGGTGGGTGGCTTATTTAGTCACTGAAAATAATTGAGTACCTGCGTTCACTGAAACAAGAGGTAGTAATGGCGATCATCTAAGGCGCGCTGCTTGCCACATCGCATCAGAGATGGTGCGCGACGATCGGGCAGTAGAGTCGGATATATAAAAGTCAACCTCTCAGTTCGCAGGCGCAATTTCACGCGGCTCGTTAGATCCATATCATTATTACAGTAATGATTTGATATAACCATATTTTTTACGAATGCAGCTTAATACTAAGTCTGAAACTTTTTTCAAATTTCCAATTCGAGTAATTATTTAAATATTTTAAATCCGTATTAGAATTTTTATGTTTAACTATTAGAAATTGGTGAAATGTAAATTTAAAAAATCATACATTTTGTTTCAGAAACTATAACATTTCTTCTGTACATATTCCTATTCCTATCCTATATTAGCGCCAAGGAAAAACACACGCTATGAATCGAAGAAGCAACCGATTTTAATGGTTGAGCGCTTTTTAGATTCGTCTTGAAGAGGCGTGCGAGTTATAGTTTTGAATGCAATCTGAATTAGCTATGGTCAGATAATAGCAAAAAAATGGTGATCTTACGAGGGAACGCGCGCAAAATGGCACCAAATGCTTACCATCTGTTCGATGCTCATTTTATTTGTAACATTTTAATGAAAGACAACATGCACTGTTGTGTCATTTTGTGTAACCTAATTAAGTGCTGTGCGTCTTTTATTTATAAGCATTGTGAAAGTGTTTCGTGCGTGATAAAGTGGAAGCATTCGTTTTCATAAAGCCAATGATAAACTTTTCTATCATTTAAGGTTTGTAAATATATTCAGTGAGATTGGTAAAATAATTTAGTCAAACAAGAATTAACGCGACCAGAGAAATACTGTACTTACCATGAAAAGTATCACCTTATAGCAAGTGAAATACATTAAGTTAATAAATTGTTTGACTTTAAATATGACGCAATTTGCGTCATACTGTGTTCCTTGTGTTAACTATTCCAATTGTATATTCTTCATTTGTTAGTTCTTTATTCTAATGTTCGAATTAATGGTATACTTCAGTCAGGATCAATTAGTGGAAGGGGCAAAAGGAGCAGCTGCTTTGAGTCTCACAACACTAGAGGACTTGATTTACTAACTCAGTATGTTAGACAAAAATATAGAGAAAGGCGGAGCGCAACGGCATGTAACTAAGATAACCATAAGACAGAAATTAGAGCAAACAGAAAAAAATTTAATGGTAACGGAAACTTTTTTTATTGGACAATTTAAAGCAAAATAAAATAATATACATATTTTTGTTTTGAAAATTAAATGTTTATCATATTCTATTCCAGAATATGGGCAGAAACGGAGAGAAACTGCTCTAGGAAAAAAGTTATTTATATGAGCTACAGAAACCATAAATTAGTACAATGTCATCGTCTTCACTGTCTAATCCGGTACACGAATGTCGGGTCCACTTTTTGCATTTCTGGCAGGAGATCCACTCCTCACTACAAGTGGAACAAAATATCTACAATAAAAACATTTAGCATCGTCTTCCTCGCAATTCGGTGAATTTACTGTTGGTTTTAGTTTGGTTACAGTTGTCTTTATTCTTTTATTTTCTTCTTTAGCTTTACTTTTGATAATTTTAGCACTGTCTGAACATTATTTTTTTCCTCTCTTGGTAATAAAATAACCTTTTTCCTTATGTTTTTGTTTCTTTTATTTAATTTTCTGAGTTGTCACACTACTAAATTATTACTTGTTTAAATCCCTTCAACATTTCTTACAAGGTGTTAATTCATTTTGCAATTACAATCCGAAAAAAAACTTATTGAGAGATTGGACAGTATCATTCAACATTATTGTGATTACAGCGTAGATTATCTATTTACAGTTTTTATTTACTATTTACACATAAAACATTACAATTAAAATGAAACAATTTTTAGTACTTTGTAGATTATTTATATATATATATATATATATATATATATATATATATATATATATATATATATAAAGCTATACACTCCTTGGAGTTGAAGCCGCCCTTTTTGGGCTCTCTAGACTGGTTCTTTTTAAAAGCACAATAGGTCGTCACTCCAGTACACTTTATTCTTTACAGATTGGGGTTTTTCTTCGCTTCTTCCACTACTTCTCTCCATTATTTCTTGTTCTTCATTTTGTCTGTCCACCTTGTAACTCTCATGCTACTGATATCCCCAATTACTAGATCTTCCCATCTCAGTTTTGGCCTTCCTCTTGATCTTGTTGATGGTTTCCATTTTGTTATCCTTTTAACTATCGATTCCTCACTCATTCAATTTATGTGCCCGTATCATCTAATTCGTTTTGCTTTCATTGCTCTTACAATATTCTTCTGTTCTAATATTGTTTCTACTTCGTTATTTGTTAATCTTCTGTATTGCTCTTCATTTATTTTGTATCCCCCGTATATCTTCCTTATTATCTTTTTTTCGAAAATTTTTAGTTTTTCTTCATCTCTATCAAACATACATTCTCTGCAGCGTATGTTACTACCGGTCGAATTGCCACTTTGTATAGTCTTAACTTCGTTTGCTTACTTATTGTTTTGTTATTCACTATCATTTTGTAACTATAATATGCCTTATATCCGGCTTGTATCTTTTGATCTATCTCTTCCCTTCTGTCATTTCTCCTGTTTATTAGCGTTCCAAGGTATTTGAAATTATCTACTTGTTCAATTCTGTAATTTCCAATTTCTATATCTCTTGCGTTTCCTCTTGTCTCTTTTCTTGTTACTTTTATATATTTAGTTTTTCCTTGATTCACCTCTAACCCTCTTTTTTGAGCTTCTCCTGCAATTATCTGTATTCTTTCTTCTAAACTTTTCCTATCTCTTGCTAACACCGCAATGTCATCTGCATAGGCTACTATTTGTACAGACTTCCCAATTATTGTTCCTGTTACATCGCATTTCTTTATAATTCCGTCTATCGCTATGTTAAATAGTGTGGCCGACAATCCACCCCCCTGCCGAACTCCTGTACTTACGTCTATTTCTTGCGATATCCCTTCATACGTCATCACCGCAGCTTTTGCGCATTCCAGTGTCATTCCAATCAGTCTTATTAGTTTTTCCGGTATTCCTAAATTTCTCGCATCTACCTTCATCATATTTCTATTGAGTCCATCAAAAGCCTGCCTAAAATCTATAAATACTATTTCTATTTCTGTATCTTGCTCGTAACATTTCTCTACTATTTGTTTTATCACATGTATTGCGTCTATTGTCGATTTCCCTTGTCTAAATCCATTCTGGTATTGTCCAATTTTTTTCTCTGTTTCTACTTTTACTCTTTTTAGAATCAGTGCTGTGAGTATCTTGTATGCTGTATTTAGCAGAGTTATTGTTCTGTAGTTCTCGCATCTCATTAAATTTCCCTTTTTTGGTATCGGCACTATTATTCCTACCCTCCATTCTTGCGGCATTGTTTCTTCTTTCATTATTTGCCTCATTAGTTCAAAAATTCACTTCTCCAGTACACTTCCTCCGCTTTTTATCAATTCACTGCATATGTTATCTGGCCTTGCTGCTTTTCTTTGTTTCATCTCTTGGATTATCTCATGTATCTCCTCCTCCGATGGTTCTTTTATTTCTCGCTACTTCCTTCTCTGTTACTTTCTATGTCTACTTCTATTCTTGTCGTTTCCCTCATGTATTTTTCCCATTCTTTCATATCTATGTTTGCTAAGTTATTCCTTTTCCTTTTTTGTTTCTATGTTTTCTGATATCTCTTTTTGTATTACTTCTGTTGTCATTTTCTATTTCATCCATCATTTCATCTAACCACGTTTGTTTTTTATCTTTTATTAATTTTGATGCTTCTTTCCTCTTTTGTTTATATTCTCTGTAGTCATTTTCATTACTCGTTTGCAGCCATTTTAATCTTGTTTCTCTCTTTTTCTTTATTGCTATCTCACAAAGATTACCAAACCACTCTTTTCCTAGCTTCCAATAGTATAATAAAAAATATATAACCACAGTTCATACTCTGGCTATTATTCTCAGTTATAAAACTCACAATCATTATTTTATATAGTTAGCTTATTGCGTGGTAACTTGGATATTTGTTGAAGCATATAATGAGAGAGATGTTAATGATGATTAATAAGTAATATTTATTGTAATTTTGCATCGATCATAATTATTGTATCTATCTTTAAAAAAATTTACATTACTCTAAAATTTCATTTCACTAAATGCAACAGAAATTATTTTTAATAGATATTTGTTTATCGCAATTTTTATAATTATTTATCCCATTTTCAGAGTTTTTAAAATGTATTAGTCATAATCTGCACCTATTGTTAGCATTAATTACTATATCGATTACTGCCTGGAAACTCGACCCTTATTGCTTCAAAAACACTTTAAAATGGATGTGTGCCTTTTATTCTTTGCTCTTTTAAATTTTCATATGATAATTAGAGAAGCTGCTGCGAAATTCAAAGTTCCTTTTGCAACACTCAGGTTTATGTAGAACCTATATACCGAAAAAGTAAAGTTTTTGTATTGCAGCGCAAGGTTGTTTGTTGATTAATGGTCGTTTTCTTTACAGTAGAACTTTTAATATCCACTTGGTTGTTTAAGACATCTCTGAGGCCATGATCAACGTTTTAAAAAGAGAAGAAATTTAAACTTTTCTTTTAAGCTTGGAGCAGATGTTGAAAGGATATATTTGATTTTTAGGGGTTTTGAGGGAATGAAGGGCGATGATGAATAGGCTCATTTGAAATAATATATAATACTCAACGCTACTTTTGTCTAGAAAAAGTGTTATGATTGAAAATACTGAATTCATATTATTTCATAATTTAGTGATCCCTTAACCCTTGTGTGGTCAACCGGGTGCCCATCGACATACATTTTGTTGAAACCTCCCGGATTCCCACAATTTGGTCGATTTTCTATCAAAATATGCACTGAAAACATTTTTAAATTTTTTTTAGCTAAGATAATTTCAACATTGAAAAACAGTACACGTATAGTTCAACCGCGTACCCGGGTACCCGCGTGCAAAAATAATTTAATTCGTGTCATATATGGTGTGGCCGGAATAAGTGGACTGTATAGGTAATTTTTAATTTTGAATAAAGAACTTCAAGCAACTCTAAAATTAAAAACACCAACCTGTGGAAACGGCGCTTCCCCTGTCGTTGGTCCTGGGGCTTCCAGAAGAAAAGGAGAAGGATTGGATAAAAATGAGGACGTTACCCCAATCTTCACATCAGACGAAACGGGGGCGTCTTCCTGGTATAAAGGTTCCCTCGTCGAACTGATAATTTGTCGGCGCAAGCATAGCGAAAGAATGCCAAATGCAAAAGCGCGAACAAAGGCAAACGCGTAATGCCGCGAACAAAAATGCGAAATGCAGGTTTTAATAAAGCAAAGGTATAAAGTCGCGCGAACTTAACGTAATTGAAATTGGCCAGTTTAAAATGAATAAAGCAAAGGCTTAATGTCGCGCGAACTCAACGAAACCAACGTGCCAAAGCAAGTGCTAAAACCCAATTGCATCGCGGCCTTAAGGGGAGGTTTACTTGAGATGCACCAAAAATCACTCATTTTTCTGGATTTTTTTTCAAAGACGGAAGTGAATATCAATTTTAAAATTTGTACATATCTATTAAGTATAGAAGTATATAAAATTTTTTTTTTAGGAAAATATAGAAAATTGTCCATTTTATAGACAGCGCAGTGAGACGATCCGAAAAAAAGTGTCTTGTTGGCGACCATCATAGCGCCGGTAATAACACACTGAAATAAAAAAACAAAAAAGATTCATAAAATATATGAATAGTATTGGAACCTATACCTACAATATCAATAAAATGCCAAAAATTAAAAAAATGACGGGCGTTTGAACTTTTTGTAACGATTTTTGTCCCTTTTTTTCGCTCTTTATAGTACAATAAAAAAAATCGTAAAAATGCATCGGACTTAGGTATAGGTGCCGAAGAATTTTATTATCTTTAAAATAAAAAAAAGATCCATCAAGTAGTTTTTTTGTAATCGTGGTCGCCAATTTGAAAAATGTGGTTTCGAGAAAAACCCCTTTTAAAATTTTAGTTAACGATTTTTTTAATATTATGACGAAATTAAGTTATAAAAAAGTAGATTCGGTTAGTGTGCAATAACTTTTTTTTTAAAACTACTTTCAGCAAAACAATTTCAGCAAAAAAATCGATTTTTTGATCAAATCTCAAGTAAACGTCCCCTTAATCGCCACGCGCGCTTGCAGCCAATTGGGCCGATAAAACAAATTTCACATATATGAGAGGAAATCAAATTATAGCCGGCCCTAATTTAAAATTTCACAAAATAAATATAATTAGGAGATTGGTGCGAACAATAAAACTAAAATATTTTTATACAAAAAAGGAATAAATAACTATAAATGTTATAATAAATAATATTTATTTTTTATTGTTTATTTGTCAAATACAATGAATATAATAATAATAAATGTAACATTAAACAATTTTAGCATTACAAAAAATATCAAGTGTTCGCTTTTTATCCAGTTTTACAAAAAACTAGTAAAATAATTCATTTAATAATTACATGTAAGTGATTAAGTACACAAAATTTGAGTTTACTGACTGCATTCTACAAATTTAGTAATTTTCGCAGTATGCTCATCATGTTACAAATGTAGCATGATCCAACTATAACTTTTCTGTTAATGTTGTCTCATAGTTGATTATCAGAGCTAAAATGGACTGCAATTGGATTATCGAAGTAGCTTTCGATCGCCAGTTTTGTTGAATGGTGTCGATGACCTATTTATTTGAAGCTCGCGCTTCAATCATGGACATAGTCAGTTCTTCTACGAGCTGTCACAAAAAAAGTCTCCGTTGATTGTTTCTTTTTTATCATTTTATTATTTTTATAATAAACAATGTAAGCAGCCAGAGAGGTGATATCAAAGATGTAAAAAAAAGCTAGAGACCACCTGCACGTTTGTCGTTGCGTAGTGTACTTCGCGCACATATGATTCATAGTATCAACGTTATAATAAAATAAAATCATTTCTAGTTTTTAATGTGCTGCATCAGACGTTATAGCATCATTGTGCATCGTGCTAAGTAGAATCACAGCTTTATTTTTTTTTGTATATATGAATAATCTGCAACTTTATTGTGTTTTGATGCTTTCGTTTCTTGAGGAATGTAGGGTTTGTTTTTTCAAAGTGCCAACAAGAGTAATATTCCAATAAAGAAGACTTTTAACTAATGATAACGTTGTAAACAATCTATATGTACTTATGTTTCGGCCAGATCCTTTGAAACCGACTGCAAGTCCTTTGACAACTCTTTCTCCTTGGTGAACATCTCGAGTATTACCCATTTTGCCTGTATAAATAATCTCTTCTTTCTTTCACTGCATTCCATATTCATCATACTTTTATACCATATTTAGCAGGCTTTGAAGGCATTTACAGAGTAAACTTCTTTCTCCTTCGGAAAGGGAAAAGTTGCTCATCCATAGTTAAATTTTCTGTTAATTTGTAGATTGCAGCCAAGTTCGCAATCATTATGTTCTATATATCAGAAATTGGTGCAGCTTTATCATTGGCTGCTCGTTCACGGCGTGTAGCATGACCATCAAATCGTATAAACCGTATAATTGATTAGAATTGTTGCCGTCCCATCGTTGTACGGTTCAAAGAGAATTATACTTTTTTCACATGTCATTTACATGATTGGTATTTAAATTATTTGCACCAGCACAAATCAAAATTGCAAAAAAGCATACATTTCTTGTCGCGTTTATTTTTTCCATACGCGTAGCTTGTTTTCAGGATGTTTACTGTTACACTTTTCATATACAACTTCTGTTTCCTTTGTTTGTGCAACGTACCATAATATCAACCATTTCCATCGACATATTTTTTTGAACGTATCAGAAATCGATAACATTTCTATACTTCTGAGACCCAACCCTTTGCCTGACAAAATTTGAGGATTTCATTGCATGGTTTTATTCCAAACAGTTTTATCTTTCCCCACAAACGTTACACTGGTGCTGCCTAAAACATATTACAATTTTATGTATAAAAAGCATTTTGTTTACATCTATATATTTAGTATACTCATACAGACACATACATGCATGTATACTATTGTACACATGCAGTAATAAAAAATAAGTATTACTTTGCAGCTACATCTTTATTCTCCTCCTCAGATTCGCTTTCACTTTCGCCATCTACTTCTTCTTTTTCTTAATTATCGCACCCATTTTCCCTATCTGCACGTCCAGCAAACTCTTTCTCATAATCACTTTCTTCTTCATTATTCGACGCTGTAAAATATTCATCATTACAAGAACTATTCAGCAAATCACCCGTCGGAAGCCAGTCGTAGTCTTCACTGTCAGAAAAAGTCAGTCTCGTTATCTTCGTCGCCCCATAACTTTGCAAATACTCATCTTTTTGGCGTTACTCAATCTAAACAGTAAACAAATTTATGCATTAGAATAGTATTGCACTCAAATTAGTACATTAAATATATAAGTAGTATGTTTTAAGTTACTTAAAAAATTCAGCTCTCGATAACTCTTTTTGTATGAACTGTGTGAATTAAAATTATTCGTTCGTTATTTACAAATAATAAAAACTATATTAAAGTTTATAAAGGACGTTGAAAAATACACACAACATAGGAACACTCAAAAATATCCAAGCTCATTTAGTACTGCGTGTGCGAAGCTACATTATAGACTATACGTCTTACTTCTTTGAGTGAACGACAGAAACAAAACTAAACTGCCTTCCAAATGTATAAATTCGTTTCATAAGTGTTCTAAAATATTCCTCTGGCATAAAAGAATATAAAGACCCATCTTTCTGTTTACCTTTTCATATCAATGCACATGGCATTCACAAAATGAAGAAATTTACGGTACAGCTGTCTGCGTTTTATACCAGACTTATAATTATAAAAGGTTATTGTATATAATAATACTTTTCTATTTAGCGTGTTACATTTGTTAACTATAAATAAATATGCATCGAACACATAAAATTAGTTTTATTAGAATTTCACCTACAAATTCGTACATGGCTACCTGGGTACCTCGGATGGCCAATAGTGTTAATTTATTTGGTTGGTTATACAAGGGTTAAGCTCATATATAATGTCTTAGTCAGTTTACAGGGTCATCGATATAAATTCGGAAAAGAATAAACAATCAAAATAACATTAAAATAAAAGAAAAATTAAATGTATTTATAATAAACTTAACACAAATTAAAGTAAATATTATAAAGAATTTTGGCTATGACCTTTTCGATTCCTGGCGTAAATTTTCTTCAGGTCAACGCCACCTTAGTATGTGTCATTACGTTCATGATAGAGGCCCTTGAGCTGTCCTTATGCTTCTCGATAACCACGGCTGCGCCCCACACGTAGTGGTCAAAGAGATTGTAGGCGGGGCTGGATAGTGGCCTAGTTGGGGGACTAGTAATAATACAAATTGTTGTAGAGCTATTCTTGGGTCTTCCTTGCTTGTGGGTTAGACCGAGGTCTTGGTCACTTTCCCTATCCAGCACTTGACATCTGTCTCCAGTATGTTGATATAACTGTTGGATCTGATTTTTAAACTTTCCTCAAAGAAGTGAGGCGTCATAAAGTCCCCTTTGCTGTCCACAAGCCCCAACATTATCCCAGAGACGGGAAACCTTTTTTGCATGTCAGTTTAGTGATTTATCTTCTTGTCTTGAATGAAGTTCTTTTTCTCTAAAAAAGAATCTCAAGAAGTCAGCGTTATCGTGTTTAATGTGGTTGAGCAGTGCTTAAGCCATTAATTTTCTGTCTATTTTGTTTTTTCAATTAACAGTTGATGGTTGCTCGGGACGAAAAACTTGTAGTACAGGCTCTGGTATACACTAAGCATCGACCTCAATACCCCCATTTCTTTTGCCAAGTTAGTCATGCTTCTCTTAGGATCCTGATCGATCTTCTTTCCAAATTGCGAACCAATTCATCACTTCTCTTATTATCAGATAGTTTACTGTGAGTAGTGCAATAATTTTTGTCGGCGATTGTCACCGCAAGAGATCTGAGTATAGCAATTATGCGATAGTATTCTCAGCTCTTTTACAATACGAGACTTCACATACGAACCAAGTAGAACTAATCGTAATAAATTATACAGAAAGCTCCTTTCTGTTTCTTGAGACGTTTCACAATCTTCTGCAACTTGTGAAACAACATATCTGTTAGCTTGTTACCTATAAGTCATCACAGTTAAATCAAGTAACAGAAAAATTCAAATATTACCTGCCGTGGACATTGTTTCTACTGATTTCTGTGTCAATATTTTCAGATAACTTTTCATTAACAAAGTGCTTGCCGCAGATTCTGGATTAAAGTGTACAAAGATCCTGTTTTAAATCATTAATTGAGCACAATGTCGGAATGACTTAAGTTAATTGTCGATTAGGTATTGAGTGTGTCTTGCCTCCAAGAACTGTCACAGCCTTATCGTCTGGCCTTAATGTGTTTAGGCAAACCTAAATCTTTTTATCCCTATTTAACATAACCCAATCAGTTGATAAACCAGATACAGGTCGCTTCTGGCTATAAAGTAATGCTTTACCTTTTCATTGATTTCACTAGCTGTACTTTTGAAGAAGGCGGATTCATATTCTTGAGTATAAAGTAAGGGATAAATAAACATGTAATATACTTACTCAATAACAAGGAATGCTTACTGAAAATGATCTGCAAGAAGTAGCATGTTCTTTCGTTTAAATAATTCCGGGTTGCAATTTCATGGAAAAACAGTCAACTCAGAGGTAGATGTTTACCAAGTACTTTGATGTCCAAAAGGGTATTTGACAGTATTTGAGTACTCGAAATATACATAGTCACCGCACTAATTAGCGCCTATTCTTATCATCTTGTCGCAACACACGAAAAAGCCATAGGTACTGCTGTAAGTAGCACGAATTGCTCTATTATTAAGCCTTGTTGTTACAAAACCATCTCAAAATAAACTTCAGCTTTTTAATAATGAATAGTTTTGCTTTATATCAGAAGATCAAGTTGTTTACCAATGTGGAACCAAGAAGTAGACGACGCCAAAAGAGAAAATGTAAAAAATATGCTTCTTGTTTACGTTTGAATAAACAATTTCACACTTGATATTAGGTTACATATTAGTAAATACAATACGGTTATTGCGGGCATAGTGTTAGTAGCCGCAACGACAAACAATGCCGTTCTAAGCAAAAAATTATAAATTACTTCCTTTTTAAAGCATAATAAAAACACATCAGTGATTTACAATTATTACAATGAAAATTTATTACCACGTTTTTAATTATATTTGTTTAATTTAAAAAACGTCAAAAATTAATAGAGAGATAACAAAATCGTCTCAGAAGGTTAAAGTTGAGTCAAATCGCTCGTTTCAGGGACTTCTTCTTACAGACTACTTTGGCGTCTCCTCCTCCAAGTTATTTTTTGTGTAAGTTTGCAATTAAAACAAGCTCCGGGTCCCCTTATTATTTTGTTTTTCCAGCTTTTGCTTTAAGCTGCAAATTACGGAGTTGAAAATAGTACTAAAAATCCGCTTGCGAATTATATGATTCCGACAACGCCTTAAAAGCTTTCTTAAAATAATTAAGATGAGAATTAAAATGTCCTAACGTTAAAAGCATACGATTTTAAATTTTGCGATACTTCAGCTAATTAATTTAAACCTTTTCTATTACAACTTCTTTTATCAAGGATGTTTTTAGGGACTCTAATTAAAAAATGTCTGAGAAATTTATTAATGATAATAAAATTCTGTCTTAAAAATGTAAACCATTTTCGTAAAGTAACTTAAACAATGTGTGTTTACATTAATCTCGTAAAGTCCTAGTTTCCATTTCACTGACAATGTTTGTCTAATACGTTTATACTTTGACGATTTCGGTCAAGTTTAAATTTAGCAGGACATTTTTCACTGCTGTTCATGTAAATTGTTGGGTTAATTATGCTTTTTAAAACTGTAATTAAACGATTTTACAAGAGTTCGAGAGTGTTTATATAGACATTTTAAATAATTATATTTTTATAGTTGCAACACGTTTGAAAGCTACTGAAAAATTTTGAACAAATCAAATAAGTAACAGATTACTCTTAATAATGCTTACATGTTTATAATTTAAAGAGTTTTATAAAGGTAAACCTTGCGTTATCTTATAAAGTGTTTTACATATTTGCTGTATATTTTGAGGATAATATTTCTTTATTTAAAATATTAGTAGAACTATTTTATGTTACTTCGCTCATATTTGTTATTGTTATAATGTTTAGGGCATATTTTATTATTTTGTTTTTATATATATATATATCAATTTTTAGAAATTATAATCTATTTTATAAGTTCTTGGGAAATATTGCCATCTCTTAAAATCGCACAGCTGTTAAAGTTTACCGTACAGATTTGCTTTTCTTTCTTTTTGAATTGGATTTTATAATATAGTGTTTAAATAGTTTATTACACTATTACACTAATTATCCTTCAAATTTTTTTTAATTGTTTTTATGTTTGTTGTTGTTTATAAGGATGCATATGTTTGAATATTTATCTGTTATTAAGTATTAAGTTTTAAGGCAATGCTTTAGTTTATAAATATTTATTTTTGTGAATTTAATTTTATTATATTCCACTTATTACCTTTAGCTGTTTTGCCCCTCTATTAAGCAGCAAATCTCACTTTAGCATTGAATTTATAAATTAAGTAATTCAGTTTAAAACTTCTTTTCACTATTTAGTAATAGTACTAAATACCAAGTATATTTTCAGATAGTTTAATGTAAGCTCTTTTGTATTACGTCCACTAAAAGATATTTATACTAAAACAGACAGACGCTACGTATGTATATATGTGTGTAGATTGTATGTTTAGTCAAATAGAACAAAAATAGAAATAAAAATTAAATTAATACTTTGGCTAATTTAAAAATGGTTATAAGTGATATGAGAAGAATAAGTTCGGGCGGTCGTGCACGGAACACGGACGAATTTAATAGTGGCGATAAATAATCCGAATACGGGTCTTATCACACTGAAATTGAACGTAGTGAAGTGCAGAACACCGGTAAGCAGAAGTGACATAAGTGAAGTAAACAATAGTAAATAATAATTAAAACTGAAGTGCAATTTAAACTGAGTTATAACAAGCTAAAACCAAACTTTCCTTCAATAACGGCCGACTTTATCAATCGAGAGAGCGCAACGGGGTATTAGAGGTCGACCTGAGCGAATGAACTGTGCGATAAGCCGACCCGCGATTATCGGAGTTTGAAACTAAAAACTGTAAATATTTATTTAAAGTACTAGTGTAAATATTTATGTAAATTTCAAATGAGTAACAGCGTTAAAAGGAACATAGATTTAAATAGCAGTGAAGAGAAAGAAATAGAGATATTCAAGCCTAGCAAAAGTAATTAGATCACCAACTGAAGAACACAAACAGAAGCCGACAATAACAAATATGGCAGATTTCCAAGAAATCAAGAATATGATGCTAACAATGACTGAAGAAATAAAGAAAACACCGAAGAAACACGTAAACTAAGAGAGGAAATGCAAAAAAAAGAGGAAAGATGGCTAACGGAGAAGAAACAACTAAAAAATAGGATCACCAAATTAGAAAACCAGATAGAAGGAATGGATAAGGAGAAAAGGAGAAACAACGTGGTGATAAAAGGAATAGGATTTGACCCACAACAGAAACAAAACGCGGCTAAACAATTCCTAAAGGACAGATTAATGGTAGAAGCAGAAGTTAACAAAGTAATAAGCATAAAACCAAGGAGGGACGATTAGTAAATATTATTGAAGTAAATGCATGGGAAACTAAACAAGAAATTATGAAGAACAAATACAAATTGAAAGGTAGTAAGATATATATTGAAAATGATCTAACACTAAAGGAAAGAGAAATACAGGCTGAGATAAGGAAAATTGCTAAGGAAGAAATTACCAAAGGACACAAAGTAAAAATAGGATACAGGAAAATAACCATTGATGGAGAAGCCTACATTTGGGATGATGATGAAAAGGGCGTAACCATAGCAAAAATTGAACAAACCAAACAAAGGAATAACAGAGATGACGAAAATGGCAAAGAAAAAGGACAATGAAGCGGAATACAAATTATGGAAAATTGGAAAATGGAAAATAGGGACAAAAAATGAGAAAGACGAAACACTAACAAAAGAAATAGAAAAACAAAGAAAATACAAATAAAAAGAAACTAAATACATGGAAACTAGGAGCTTGGAATATCAGAAGTATACAAGGAAAAGAAGTGGAAATAATAAACAAATTTGAAGCAGCAAATTTAGAAATATTAGTGATAAATGAAACAAAAAAGAAAGGAAATGGAGAAATCAGTCTAACAAACGGGCACATATTAATATACAGTGGAGTACAGAACGATCAAAGAGCAGCAGGTGGAGTTGGCTGTATAATACACAAAAAAATAACTGAACAAATCAGTACCTGGAAAGCAATATCGGAAAGAATACTGTTAGTAGAATTAAGGAATAGACATGGAAAGATTATGACAATAATATCAATATATGGACCAGACGAAAATGAAAGAGTAGAAGAGAAAGAAAAATTCTGGGAAGAATTAACAAATACCACAGAAGAAGCAAAAGGAAGTATATACATAGCAGGCGACTTCAATAGTAGAGTAGGGAAGAAAGATGAAGAATATAAAGAAATAATAGGACAATATGGAGAGGAAGTGCGAAACAATAACGGGAAAAGACTTTTGGATTTCTGTCAATTGCAAAACATAATTATAACCAACACATTCTATCAACACAAGGAAATACACAAGTTCACTAGAGTACAAATAAATAGAGGGGAGAAATCAATCATAGATTATATATTAGCACAAAAAGAAGAGAAGAAAAATATATTAGATGTAAGAGTGAAAAGAAGTGCAGAAATCTATAGCGACCACTACTTGCTTATGGGAAAAATAAGACAAAATGACACGGAAATAGAAAAAACATTAAAAACAATAAAACGAAGCCATACAGCAATAAAAACATATAAACTTAGAAATAAAGAAACTGCAAAATATATCAACAGAAAACAAACTAAAGAACAAAATGGACGTAATAAAACAGTCAGATGCACAAAAAGGATGGAAGCTATTTAAAGAAATCCTTATTAATACAGTGAAAGAGATATGTGGAACTTATAAGATGGAAAACGGGAAAAAACAAACAGCCTGGTGGACAAATGAGATAAAAGAAGAAACCATGAAGAAGAAGAAAGAATGGAAAAAATACTTAACAAGCAAAACAACAGAACAATACGAATTATATAAAAATCAAAGGAAAAAAGTAAAGGAATTAGTAGCAACAGCAAAAGAAAAATTATGGACAGATTTTGGAAACAAAATGGAAAAAGATAGCACAGGTAACCAGAAATTATTTTACAAAATCATAAAATCCTTTAGAACAGAAAAGCAGAGAAAAGAGATATACATAAAGAACAAAAACCAAGAAACAATAACAAATGACACAGAAATAATGGAAAGATGGAGAGAATACTTTCAGGAGCTACTAGGACAACAGACACGTACAACAAGAATTATTACAAATGAAACAGGGAAAACAAACCAGATAGAAGAAGAGGAAATTGAAAAATAAAATGGACGAGCTGAGGAATGTAGTAAGAAAACTAAAAATGGAAAAGCACCGGGAGATGATAAAGTTACAGCAGAAATGATTAAACACTTGGGAGAGACAGGGATGGAATTACTACTAGAAATATTAAACAAAGCATGGCAAAGTGAAAAATTCCAGAAGAATGGGAGTGGCACTAATAACGCCAATACACAAGAAGGAGACAGAAAACAGTGCTGTAACTATAGAGGAATAACGCTACTGAACATTATTATAAAAATATATGAACAAATAATCAATAACAGATTAAAAATAATATTAGAACCCCAACTAGCAGAACCGCAAAGTGGATTTAGACCAGGGAGAAGTGCGCAAGACCACATCTTCACAATTAAACAACTAATAGAGAAAAGACAACCTCAAAACAAAAATCTTTACCTAGCCTTTATAGATCTGCAGAAGGCATTTGACACAGTTCCTAGAGATAAAGTATGGAAAGGACTGAAAGAAAAAGGAATAAATAACAAAATTATACGAGTGATTGAAGACCTATATGAAACCAACACAAATTACATAATAAGTAACAATAGGAAATCAGAAGGGTTCAAGACAGAGAAGGGATTAAGACAGGGAGGAGGACTAAGCCCAACCTTATTTAATATACACATGGACAATATCATCAGAAAAACTGAACAAAACATAAAGAAGTTGTTTGTAGGACATAGAAATTTAGAAAGAGTAGAAATAGCCGAGGAGTTTTCGCAGACGACGTGGTGTTAATAGCAGGACAGGAAAAACTTTACAAGAAAATATAAATACATGGAAAGAAGTACTAGAAACAGAGGGCATGAAAATAAACATAGATAAAACTAAGATAGTGGTAATTGGAGAACAGGATATTAGAACAAATATCAGAATAGAAGACATCAAAATAGAACAAGTAAAGGAATATAAGTATTTGGGAATAACATTAGACAAAACAGGGAAACAAGTTGCAGAAATAAACGAGAGAATAAATAAAACAATAAAGCTGTACTATGCAATGAACAAAAAATTCATAAACAAGAAAGAAATAAGTAATAAAACCAAGATAAAAGTCTTTAATACAATATACAGACCAGTACTAACCTACGGAAGTGAATCGTGGATACTCTCAAACAGACAAAAAAACCAAATCCAAGCTACAGAAATGAAATACCTTAGACGAATACTAGGAGTAACCAGAAAGGACAGGATTAGAAACACAGAAATAAGAAAAGAATTAGAGTTGAAACCAATCATACAATTTATGGAACAAAAGCAACTCAGTTGGTGGGGACATATACAGCGAATGAATAACAAAAGACAAGTAAAGGCAGTATACGAGGCCAAGACACAGACAAAAGGAAAAGGGAAGACCAAGGAAACAATGGAACCAAGTGATAGAAGAAATACTACAAAAAGAGGAAAATCATGGGAAGAGGCAAAAAGAGTAGCAAGAAATAGAAAAGATTGGAAGAAATTTATAGAAGAAAAATAAAAATAAAAATAAAATGTAATTATAGATATATAATGTAATATGAATAAATAAGAATGTAAACCCAACACCGAAAGGTATAAGGGTAACGATTATAATAATAATATAAGTGATATGAAAGTCACTAAGATCCTAAGATGTATCTAATCAAAAATTTTCTATATAATAGCCAATGCTTTTTGGCATGTTAATTTTAACTATAATTGATGGCGTAAAAATCATATATAAATATAATATAATTAAACTATTCTATAAAACTATTATTTCAAAAACATAAATCCTTTAGTTTCCAAATGACTTATTATTAGCCGACTTAATCAAAGCTAATATAAAAGCAAATGCAAGGAATTTTAGGTAAAAAATCTCCTCTTTCGCACGCCCACGCCAAACAAGTTTTTTTTTGTTTTGCTGGAGAAGAAACAGACGCCTATTATTGCCACCAATAAGAAACAGCTATTTGTACCTCATGACAGTACTAATATCTACAAAATGCCATAGATAATACCTATTCGTCGATTAACGTCAATGAATATACTATTCTTAGTAGTTGGGAACTCAATATTAGCACGTTGGTTCAACCAAATATCCATGTCTCTTCATTTTGGTTACCACACTAGGGCCACCTGGTATTGCAGGGAAACGCCTATAGTTGCCTTGATAGTCAGCGAGATATAATTTTTTTTTATTAGAACTTGTACCATTTCTAACAAATAATACTTAATAGAATAAAAATAATGTAAATGGTAATTAATAACCGTTTGAAATAAAACTAAAGTTTACAGTTACTTTGGTTTAAATGTTGTTTGGCAGTTCGTTCTCGCCACTGTCACTTTCATGTATGTCTTGCGGTAGCTTGCGTTATAGGCATGTATGGATATTTTGTTGGCCTAGTTTTTAAGAGGTGGCATCATTGCAGTTGATAAGGTTCTTATGAAAGATTTTGGTTAGCTTTGCAATGTGTTCTTGATTTATGGGTAGGCGTAGTTTTGGTGGAGCTGTTGATTTGTGATAAACCAGGGAGCGCTGACTGTCATTCGAAGAATTTGATTTTGTCGGTTTAAATTGGTTTTTAAAGTGTTAGCCCATATTATACACATATTATATTAAGAACCAAAGGCCGTATTAATAATTTATACAGAAGAGTCATACATTCAATTCTTATAGAAGAATTCCTATTGATGAGTGGATAGAGTTGAATTAGTCGTGTATGTCCCTCGTATAATTTTTTTCAATATATGGTATTCAATATATGATATTTCTATAGCGTTCCACTAGATGGGGTGATCGTTAATTGTAATAAGAGGTGAATTTTTGATTTTTTGAAGTAAAAATATTTTAGTTTTACACTTAGAATAGTTAATTGATAAGTTCCACTGTTTGAGTCATCTGCTCAGAATATTGGTGGCAACTTGAAGTCTAGCTGTAGCTTGTTCTAAATATTCATTTTTAGTTATTATGACCGTGTAGTTTGCAAACATTGCAAGGTTTTAGCTGGGAGCGGGAACATCGTGCATGTAGATGGTGAATAGGATGGGGCCCAGTATACTCCCTTGCGGGACCCCTGCGCGTATAGCTCTGGTAGTTGATAAGCTAGTGTGATATAAAATACCATGACACCTATTTCGTGTGTCTGGGCATTTTTACTAAACCTATCAGCTAAGAGGAAACAATTTTTGAAACACTCCTATACATACAATTATTTTGCTAAGTACAAAAGCAAACTTAATCGTAAGCTAATATGCTGGCAAACAAGATTAAATAAAGTAATGTTCTGTTACTGCAAAATCAATTAAAAAAAACTTAAAGTTATTATAATCTTAACTTTTACTACATTAAAAAAATTATTAATCAATAAATTAGTTTTTGCTGTCTGGGAAGAATTTCATATTTTTAATAAAACTCTCAATTGTAATATTTAAGTTATGTTTTAACATTTAAGAATAAAGTTTTTTTGTTATTTTTATCTATTTAACGACACATAAATTGCCGT
The DNA here is from genome assembly GCA_036346155.1 of Sinelater perroti. Taxonomy (NCBI): domain Eukaryota; kingdom Metazoa; phylum Arthropoda; class Insecta; order Coleoptera; family Elateridae; genus Sinelater; species Sinelater perroti. Next base: position 1,351,906 of record JARFIY010000077.1, read on the forward strand.
TTAGCATTTTATCTACTCAAAAATCGATTCCATAGATACAGAGTAGAAAAACTGTACAAGGATTTTACTAGTGACGGGCGATGAAAGGTGGATTTATTTCAAAAACCCTAAGTGCAAAAAATCATGGTTATCACCTGGAGCAGCTGGCCCATCAACTGCGAGACCGAATCGCTTTGGCAGAAAAACGATGCTCTGTGTTTGGTGGGACCAGAGTTGCGTGGTGTATTGTGAACTGTTGAAACCTGGTAAACAGTTAATAATGATCGCTATCGACAACAAATGGTCAACTTGAACCATGAATTGATCGAAAAACGTCCAGAATGGGCCCGAAGACACAGTAAAGTGATTTTACAGCACGTCTCATACAGCAAAACCGGTCCAGGAAGCATTGAAAGCGCTTGGATGGGAAATATTATTGCACCGTACTCCCCAGACCTTGCCCCGTCCGACTTTTCGCATCAAAGGGCTCTGCGTTAGCAGAGCAGCACTTCGCCAATTTCGAAGATGTTATAAAATGGATCGATGAATGGTTTCGCTCAAAGGAAAAACATTTTTTGGAATGGAATTCATAAATTGTCTAAAAGATGGACAAGATGTGCAAAATTAAATGATCAATATTTTGAATAATTAAATTTCTCCATTATATCGTAAATTATGCATTTTTTCAAAAAAAACGGTAATGACTTTCCGGTACACCTGGTAAATGGTCATAAATGCGTAACACAGCATTAAAAAATGTATACACTTTTTTAGAACAACTATAAACATATAAAATAGTTGTTTTTCATTCCATGTGCTCTAAAGTACATTAAAAAATAAAATACCAATAGAGAGCATCGGATGTTTAGGCGAAACGGATGCCTTACCTATGTTATAGATAGGACCAAGAAGTTTCAGCAGTAAGGTAGAGATATCAAATATAAAGAAATCAATAAGTAACCTAACATCAACAAATGCAATAAGCATGTTCAGTGTCCCAAACATAGGTATGGAATATGTTAATTTACAAACACCATACGAGCAATTGGACAGCAATTATATACATATTACCAATTTGTACTATTATATCAAATTCAATCAGATATACTTATGCAAATGTCTCCACAATCAATATTTTTCCCTTTAAATAGAAATATTATAACAACACCAAAATTTCTATCATTAGAAATTTCAAAAACAACAAAAAGTACGGCATCAATGCAAACTGACAGAGAGACATACTAGCAGACATAAAACTCGATAAAGCAAAGTCTGATGTATCAGAAACTTTAAAGGTATCAAAGAGTTCAACATTAACGAAAATGCTAAACCATTGGAAAAGGTAAAGCCATGCCCTATATTCATATACGGGTAGATTCCTCAAACCCGTCACAAATATGTTAACTGGACAAATTAAAGACAAGCACATTATTAAATTCGTAGATAATATACAGTCCCGGGGTTCAACTAATCTGTGCCGAAGAATACCGTACTGTAATCAAAATTTAAAAACCAAAAACAAAATTTTGTTGGTTTAAATTAAACCAAAACAGAACAGTTCAAGTCGCCTTGTGATGCTCATCCCAGAGTTGATATAAATACCCCTACTAAAGCAATTACCGTATACAGTAAAACATTTAAAACTCCGCTATTTATATTTTTCGTTCACCTACAAATATATGACATAAAATTCTTTATGAACCCAAAATCAAAATTTAAACCTCCTCATGTGAAACGAGAAGGTATGTCAGTGTCCTAACTGCTAGAAGTACCGTCGCACTTGGAATTTCTGCCATCAAATGTGAGGTGTGTAAAATGTTTCGAGTAACACTTAACAAAGAATTACGAATAAAAACAGAGAAGCAGAGACCTTAAATGTCTTAACTATCAGTGGAATCACACAACAAATTACAGGAGACCCGTAGTTGCGAAAGAAATCCAAATGGTATCCCGTACTTTCATAAATTTGCTAATTAAAATTAGCAACACTAGCAAGTTAACAATCATTGACCTTGGCGATATTAAAAAAGACAACATTGAACTAATGATGATGACACTAACGGAAATGATGGATACAGCATTAAATTTACTAATGGCCGTTACACTCAAAATTGTATAATAGCTCACTTTCTGAAGTTAACAATCAAAAATGCTAACGATTCTACTTAGTAGTATCAAGAAGTCGTAACGTTTCCGACATAACATTGACATTACGTTATTTTCTGAAACACGCTTTACTAATTTAAACTGTATGAAAATCTTATAATATACTATTTACACAAATAACTATTCAAATGGCACTGTTCACGCTGAAACTGCAATCATAATCACAGTAGCTATAAAGCATCACAAAATACAAAAATGCCAACAAGAATATTTTTAAGACACTAACTTATTTCTGAGGTATTGTGCATATAAGAAATATTTTTAACCTTACTCCTTAACATTTTTTGCTGAAAAAGAAATATTAATCCATTAATCAGTCGAAGCACTTGTGAGGGACACTGCTATGCTAACCTTCCACGCGAATAGTACTTTACCTTCTTCAATTAGAGCTTAATAACATCCATATCTATTTAAATACTTGATGAATTAAGGCAAATGAGGCCAAGTCAACAAATGCATTATTCATATTGCGTAAGAACACCTGATCTTCAATTACATTAAACGACAATAACTTATTGCTATACAAAACTGTTCTCCAAGTGGGATCGGTCAGTAACACTTCTTTTTTTTCTTTGTGCCCTTGCGAGGGTAGTATTTAAGGTTCATCTTTATTTAGCCATTTCTTCCATCTCACTCTACCTCTGGCTGACTAGTAACTCAAATTTGAAAAACCAGACAACTGGGAACATTGTTGATACACCTAGACATAAACCAAAATGAGTTACACAACAGGAACCATCAATACAGGAAGAAATAGTGGCGTATAGGGTTAAATACCGTAGTACTCAGTATATATCCTAATTAGTTTGCAGCCAATCTTTTAGACAAACAATATATCAAATAACTCAAACGGTACCATCCAGTTAACAAGTTTAATTAAATAATTATATTCTTATAGTAGTTTTAAGTTTAGAACCAAATAACCTGGTTAAGTTCGGTTAATAGAGTTTTTTAATATCTTTAATTATTATACAATATGTCCGGCAGAATTGAACAATAAGTAACATATTTTATAGGAATTAAAGTATAAAAGCAGTATCACTATTTATAACAATTAGGCATGTGGGGTATACTTATATTATTTTAATATTATTTGTCACAAAACAAGTTAATTACGGGTGAAACCGTACAGGTAGCTCGGATGGTTTAAACCTTTTTAATCTTTTTGGTTCCTCGTTGTTATCGTCCATTAAATGATGCACAGCATCATTTGGGGAAGCACTAAGTCTGTTTGTATATCGTGTGTTGTAATTTTGAATTTCACATTCCTCTATGGATACACTCAGGTTACTTAAAACACTCTATTGAAGACATACCACGGTGCGTTGGCAATCGTTCGTAGCACTTTGTTTTGGAATCTTTCAAGGATTTCTAAGTTTGGTGTAGCTGCAGTTCTCTACAGGAAAATCCCAAAAATCCATTTTTGTTTTAGGACTATTTTATAGATTAAAAGATTGCTTTACAGTGCTAGTCTAAATTGTGTCTAAGTTGTGGTCCAAGTTCTATCCTTTTATTGGATATGTGAGTTCTCCAAGTTAGTCTCCTATCGAGATGCAGTCACAGGTATTTAACTGATTCTGTGTGATTGAACTAGTGTCCGTTTAAAGTTATTAATGGGCAACTATCTCTTTTCATAGTAAAAACAACATGGTGGGCTTTATTAACTTTAATTTGCCATATCCTAGTCCAATGCTGATTTTTATTAAGGTGAGCATAAAGATGCAGATTGTGGATTTGCATAGGAGGTTAAAATGGCCATATTATCTGCATAAGTAGCTGATGTTAAACGAGGCGTAGGTAGATTGGCTGTATATAATAAATATAATATGGGATCTATGGTGCTACCCTGTGGAACGTCTGAGGAGATAATTTGAAGAGTCGTGGTTTCGTCTTTGTATTTTATCAAGAAATGCCGATTTGATATTTAAAACTCAAAAGTACATATACATGGTAGGGTAAGTGTGTTTTTAGTTTTGTAGCATCAGCCTTGATGCCATACCCTGTCAAATGCTTGTTTCATGTCCAAAAACACTACAGAATGGTATTATTTTGCTCCAAATCTCTGTATATTTTGTCGATTATCTTGTATACTTGCTTGATGATGCTGTGCTGACTTTGAAAGTCAAATCGGTGTTGAAACTCTTGGTTGTTCAGGAATAGCATTATTCTACGTAAAATCAGTTTTCCAAAAACATTTGACAAGTTACGGAGTAAGTTTATTTGTTTTTGGTAGCATAATAATTTGCATAGTTTTTAAAAGTATAGAACGCTTTTGTGTGTCATTTTTTCGCAGGGGCCATGTTAATCTCTTCTATATCGTTCCAAGTTCAGTATGTGTGCCACCGAAGCGTGTACGGTTAATAGATTGTATTCGTTGGAGACTTCCGTCACATATTCCATTTATTCTCATTAGATAATTTATCAATTGTTAATTTTGTATGAGGGATTGTAAATATGAACTGACTTCATTGATAAAAAAATAAAAAGCTCCTATGCTCAAAGCTGCTTAAGTTGTTTGTGAAAAAACCTAAATACATACGATATTTTTTGTTTTATTCCTAATCTTGTAAAATACATTAGAGAATATATGAATATGAAGATATAGAATTTATTGTTTTGTAAAAATAAGAGAACTATATCATAACTTTTGTTTGTTCTTAGACAAAACACTAAACCTTGTTTTTATAACTTAAAAATTTAATTTTTATTGTAAGTTTTGTAAAAAAATATTTTTAATTGTTTAGTATTTAGCTAATAGTATCGTTTAAAAGATAAATGAGTCAATAGTCTGCATTTATATATTCATTACATAGTAAATATATGTAACTATTATTTTATTACTACAGTAGTGAAACTCCACCATTTAACTGCTGCGACAAAGAGTACCGCCACCGTATGCTCGCTTCAGCTTCAAATATCTGCTCTCCTGGCTTTGCACAAAGCCCGGCTTGCGAACGTCAAGCACAGCTTACCACTGCAGGAAGAAAGCGCCGAAAACGTCCGCAAACGCTACTTACCGCCGTAAACCGCTTGTCAATTTCTATCGAATCCGAACGCCCGCGCCGTGAAAATCCTATAAGGCACGGAGAAACAGAAAAACGCGGCCGCAGGAGACGCACAAAGGGCCAATATGCAGCGATTGCAGCTATTTGCACACAAAGAGGTCGTACAAAGGCAGCCACCGTTTTGTTTTAGTGTAATTTGCTGCGGAATTGGAACGGCAGGCTGGCGAACGAGCAAAGGTCGGGCGATTTAAAAGAGTTTTTCCGCAAAGCGATCTTTTTTGTACTGTAAAATCTGAACTTCTGTTGAGAAAAATTTAAAATACATTGACGTTATGTTACAAAATACGACGCAGCAAATAATAAATTACTATCTAACATAAAGGAGCATAACCGATACTAATGCAAACTTTATGGCACATCCTCAGTTACTATGTCACAAATCTAAGCATTCATTATCTACAAAAGAAAGTAATCGATGAAGTAAAAGTGATCGTGACTGAAAATCTAAGTAAAATCCTCATATATGCTTTCTATAAGCCGCCTAACATAGAATTTAAATATCCCGACCGAAACTATACAAAAAAATAAAAGCTCCAGATATTAATTGAATACATTAACAGCCACAGTATAAACTGGAGTCTGTTTTATATCTAGACGAAATTCAGCTCAAAAATCAGTTCAACTTTAAAAGAGCCAACTGGACTAAGTTTACTCAAAAATTGGACGAAGAAATCTCATAGATACCATCAAAACCCAAAAACTACAAAAAATTGTATTTCTAATAAAGAAAGTGGCTACAAATAATATCTCACGATGCTACAGAACTACATATATAATTGGTTTTGCTTGTGAACACAAAATGGAATATAATAATTATTGTAGGTCATACAAAACTGATCCGTTCTCAGAAGAGACAGCAGATGCGGAAAATAGACTAATCTCGACAATAGCATTAAGAAAAAGAGAAACGTGGGTAAAAACTATAGAATTATTAAATACGACACACAATAGCAAATAAGTCTGAAGCATATTAAAGAAATTAAGTAAACATAAGACACTACCCAAAGACCTTTCACCAGATCCAATTAATGAAATCCCAAAAACATACCTTAAACTTGGTGTTGTCTCTAAAAATAACACCACTGATGCAACATTTACAGCTAAAGAATCAGATTCAGCAATGTTTTGCCTAAAAACGGAAACTGCCTGGTAGACCTATATAATAACTGCTGGTTCGCGCACCATTCCAAAAATATAACGCCAAGCAAAAGTCATAGCAATACTTAAATCCGGAAAGCTAAAAGAAGAAGTAACAAGTTATAGACCAATCTTTCTATAGTGTATCATCTTAAAACTGTAAAAGATTAATCCTAAATAAAAATACTGCTGAAGTCGATCAAACACTGATCCTTGGACATTGTGGTTTTAGATCGGAAGAAACTACGGGACAAATCCTAAACTTGATCCAACACATAAAAGTTGGCTTGCAAAGAGCAGAAGCAACAAGGATGGTATTCATTGATCTATCAGCAGCATATAACATAATAAATCAGAAACAATTGTATGCACATCTCTTCTTCCAATGATATGTTCTTTCTGATGCATGGCGGGTGGCCTACTTAATCACTAAAAATAATTGAGTACTTGCGCTCGCTCGTGCATGGATTAATAATGGCGGTCGTCTAAGATGCGATGCTTGCCACATCGCCCCCCATCAGAGATGGTGTGCGACAACCGGGCAGTAAAATCGAACATACTAAGTGGTTCAAAGGTCATCACCCTATTGAAAATTTTTTGCAAATGGTGGCAAATGTCAGTTCTGCTTTGAGATTTGTGAAGTAAACAGACACAAAATACACTTCAACAAGACATAAATCGCTATACTCCTCAAAAACGCAGAATAATTGTTTTGATTTTTTGCGGAATAATTCGTTGGTGGTGTTGGCGCAGCGTGAATTTAGGCGCAGATTTCCGACACCAACTGGGCAAACACTACGGCGTTTAGCCGTTCGCCTAGAAAAGTATGGGACAACACGAGATGCTGCCAGGCCTGGCCGGGCCCGGAGCAGCCGTTCTGCTGAGAATATCGCGGGTGTGGCTGAAGATCGACCAGACGACGTGCCACGCAATTGGGCATCAATTGGTGGTCCTTACAGAGAATTTTGGTGAATACTTTGAAGATGTTCCCTTACAAAATGCAGACAGTGCATCAGCTGTTAGCCGTTGACCGTTCAAGCCATCCTGAATCTCGACCACGAGGAAGACAATCAATCATCATGAGTGACGAGGCCAATTTCCATCTCTGTGGATATGTGAATAAGCAGAATGATCGCTTTTGGGACACCGAAAATTCGCGTATAACCCACGAAGAGCCATTACACCCGTTCAAAGTTACTGCAGGGAGTGCTGTTTACGCTGGAGGCGTCATCGGGCCTTATTTTTTCGAAAACGCCGCGGGCTAAACGACTACTGTGGACGGCGAGCACTACAGAGCCATGCTCAACGACTTTCTCCTTCCTCAATTGGATGAATTGAGACTGGAGAACATGTGGTTCCAACAGGATGGAGCAACGGCGCATACTGCACAAGCTACAACCGAAATTCTGAGGGCTGCATTTCCGGGTCGCCTAATCTCTCGTTTTGATGATTTGCATTAACCGGCAAGATCGCCCGATTTAACCATTTCAGACTTCTTTTTGTGAGGTTTCTTGAAGTCGCGAGTCTATGTCAACAAGCCTCAGACTCTTGAAGTCCTCGAAGAGAATATCCGTCAAGATTATAAGAACCTATCGCCGGAAGTTCTGACAAGAGGGATGGAAAATGCCATCAATTCTGGCGGCGGCCGCTTGGCCGATATCATTTTCTCGACTTAATGGAAAAAAAAATTAAGATATAAAATAAACACAATCCAAAAGCAGAACCAAAGTTTTACATTCATAAAAAAAATTACAGTCAAAGAACTTCGGGTGACAACTTTTGCACCACCTTGTATAAGAACAGGCCGTGCTTCCACGAGGGGCGTTAGAGCCTTACCACCACATAGTAGCAATCTGAAGCAAACTATCAGCAACTTTATCACGACATTTCTGCTGCTTTGGCAACAGCAGCCATAAAATGTTCACTCAAAGTTTTATACACTTTACTTTTCTTCTTTTAGTTTTCGGTGTCCTTCTTGTCGCTGGTCTTCCAGAACGCAAATCGCTTTCAACCCATTTTAATTCATCTCTGAATCGCTTATACCGTATCTTTATTTCAGTGTACGAATGTTCCAAGTTTTGTGCAAAATTTGATGGAAATACGCTACAGTTATTGCAAATTCGACGATCATACACTACAGATGTTAACTTACAATTATCTAACTTCTAGCTGACCCGGATAATAAAGTCATTCTTTTTCACGCATACATATTACAGACCATTCTCATCAGCTACCAGGGCAAGAAAACTGTTTTCATTATTTTAACATTTGTTTGATATTTTCAGAGCAGACTTTGTACACAGAATCGAAATAAACACTTAGTAGAGAAGTACATTAGAAAAGTCAATGTTGTCCTAGAATAGTTAGTTTTGAAAGCAATTTTAAGAATATTAAAAAACTAAAAACTCCAACTATTTATGAAAGAAATCTTAAAAAAATTTCCACAGCGTTGAACGTCGCGTTTATTATCTGCTTTTAAAGCAGAAATAATAACAATAACCGTTTTATGGTGAATGAAAATTTAATTATTTTTAACATATTGACCAATTAATAGCTTAAATATATGATTAAAGATCCGACGATGTTATCCCATATAGTGACAAGATTTTATATAATTTTTTTGCGGCAAACAAAAGATTTCCAAATTTTTAATTTACTTACAAAAAAAAACTTTTGAATAAGCAGGTATACACTCAACCTATATATTTTATTATTTAAATTACTTTATGTTCAGCCCACCTAAGTCTACCTTCTTATTCAACCTCGATGCGCTGCTATTAGCTTTTTTAACATAAATTAATAAAACAACGTACTTTTATAATTAGATATGCTTTTCTCCTCAAAACAAATAAGGGTCTTTACTTATTATAAGAGCCGCTATTTTGGAGGTCCACGTGCTCATCAAAAATAATGCACGTAATATCTTGGTAATAAATAAGCTGCTTGCTACAATATTAGGAAATTTATGCTCTAATATGGAGCGAAATCATAAGAAAAATACATTTCATTAATTGTGGCCCTCTGCTGTCCTTTATTGACCTGCTAAATTGGCTTGTTGAAGTTAGTGTTACCCATAAATATAAAAATTAATTTTTTCACATCTAAACATTTGCTTTGTTAGTACCCTAATTATATTTTGAAACCTGGTGTAATAGCCCCACGATATTGAAATTGAAATACGCGGGTGAATCAAATACAAACTGAGATTTTTACGCGCCGTGAGAAAAACGGAGTAGTATCTAATAGAGTGTTGTACTAGCGGTTCGACGCGACATTTACCTTCATTCGTTAAGTAACAGAATTATTATGAAGCTTGTCTTGACAGAAAAAAATTTGAGAATATATAAGGCACAGTTCGGAAACAACACTTTTAATGGGACTCAATTGTACGCATGGATAAATAATTTTTATCGGTACAAAAATTCGCACATAGACCACCAAAACTGATAAGAATATTAGTACTATAACCGCTGATTAGTGGTTGCTAAAATAGCTGATATTATATAGATTCGTCTACTTTAAAGGGTAATTTCTGATGAGAAAAGGAACACAAAAGTTCAGATGATTATATTCCAAAAATGCATAACCACGATAATAGCTATCAACACTCAATTGGAAGGTTACTATGTTGTTCCTCAATAATTGCAAAAGTTAGATTTTATTTATTAATTGATGTCAAAAACAATAACTATTTTGGAATAAACAGTTTATTGTTATTAATAAGTTTTTTCATTCAAAACAGAATTATTTGCATCCTTTTTCCTCAAACCATTGCAACATCTTTTGATATCAGTTTCCATGTTCAGTTTATCAGTTGTACTCTCAAATTTAAAGATAAAGATTCTTATTATACCATAAACACAAAAAACAATAGAAGGAAGGTAAAATCAAATTTTTTGAACGACATTGTAAATACACTAATTTTAAATTATTTGAAAAGATTTGAAATCTACTGGTTGTAATTGCAACTTTCAATTTATTAAATTAATCAACTACAGTTTTATATTTTTACTAGTTGTTCAACTATTTTTTGTTGTAGTAGATAAAAATTTATAAATTCTATACTACCTTGTAGATTATGTTTATCGAAGAAGCTTTCCGTAAGCTCCTAATTACACTAACTTTTAAGCCTAATCAATTGGTTATCTAAAATTATCTATTTCTATCCGTAATGAGGAGTTAATGTAAAGTTGACTTTGTTGATTGACGTATAGAATATTTATAATGATTAATATAAAAATGCATAGCACAAAGTGATTCAAATATGACCGAGACTGATTTATTTTTAAAAAGAAACCAAATTGTCACCAGCGTCTTCAACGTACTTCCCTCCGGAATCAACATACTTTTTCCAACGTTCTGACAACATTTTGATGATTTTTCCACAAAAAGCTGTTGGTTCACGGTGTACCCACTCCCGAACAGTCTGGATATTGGCGTCGTTGGCCGCAAACCGCAAGTCTGGTTTGAGCCATCCGAACAGGTAGAAATCACTTGAGACCAAATCGGGACAAGATGTTGAAGAAGGTTTCATTTTAATTTTCGAAGGGTTTCCATTGTTGTTTTGGCCGTATGTGGGCGTGCATTGTCTTGAAGAAAGGCTGCCCGCTTTCTGCCTGTCTTCCTCCTTGACCGGATGTTTTCCATCACGTCTGTTGCCAGGAGGGCTGAGTAATAAACTGCATTGACTGTTCTGGCATTCTTCAAAAAGTCTAGATCGATAACCTTCTGCTAATCTCAGAAGAGCGTTATTATCATTTTTCCTGCCGAACGGCTCCTACGCGCTCTCTTGTGTTTGGGAGAACTGGTATGCCGCCACTCTCGTATTGACTGGTGGGATTTGGGAATAAAATAGTACACCCAGGTTTTATCGGTAGTTACTATAGACTTTAAAAATGCATCACCCTCGTCTTCAAATTGCTGTAGGCGACAACTGGCAGCTGGAACGTGCACCATTTTGTTGACGTCCATTAATGTGGATGATATCCACTGTGCATTCATCTTGCTATAGTGGAGGTGGTTTTTCTCTTATTCTCACGAATAAGCGCGTCTGGGCGATCAATGTTTGGCCCGGTGGCGGATGCTTTCCTTGCATTTTTTAGGGTCTTATGAACATCTGCAATTGCAGGAAACTTAAAAATAAATTTGGTCTTTCGGAAAAATAAAACATAACACTTATTATTAGCTTATAATGCTTTTGGTACTATTGAAAACAAGGTATCTTTTGCGGAAACTCTGTAATAACCTAAATTCCTGTTTTTAGTTTGACAACCCAATGGAAATATTTTTTTTTTGAGAGGCAGGCGTGTAAATAGCCGTGCCCACGTGGTGCGGTGTGGGGGAACTAAGTACGGCCCGTTTTGAAAAGTAAAACGTTGAGGCCCAAATCGTCCCTTAAACGGCCGGCGCGAAAGCGGATGGGGGCGGCTACCGATATCAACCGATAAGTAATTGCCAAATCGCTCACCTGTAATCGGCTTCGGCTTCGACGGCGTTGGTTTCACGGTGGCCACCTGTTGCGATGTCTTCGTGCCTGGAACACGACCGCACTGGCCGGGATGCGATGCGAAAGTCTTACGGGTTGGTTAAACACGACCGAATTGGCCGCGTTGCGGATCGAGTATATATTGCGGGTTGGTTAAATGCGGCCGCACTGGCCGCGATGCGATGTGAGTATGTCGCCGGGCTTCGCGCCTGGCTTAGCGGTAAGTCATTTGCGGGAAATCTGATTCGACAGCACTTTTCGTCTCAAAGGGTGCCGCCGACGGCGTATGCAGACTCGCCGGCTGAGCAAAGGCCCATTTGCCGTTTTGTGTGCGATAGCAAAACGTGGCGGCAGATATCAAAGCCACCAGCATGTCGCCGCGATACACAAGCGGTTCAAGGGCGAAAAGGCCGCCACACCATTTTTTGTCCATCTTTTTGTAGTAAAATGTACTTATTTTCTTGAAATGCGCATCATTTAAAAATAAGATGACAGCAAAAATTCATCATTCTCAGATGCTGATAATGTAACAATTGGTTTGCTATTTTCTTAAGATTTTCTAAGTGACATTTTGAGTTTTTGGCTTAGCTGCTCTGTAATCTTTGTCTGAGTATGTCTAAGATTTTTTTTAGTTTATTTATAAATTTACAATTTGTTACATCGCTTGGTTTATCTGGTTTATGTATCGATATGATTGTTGCAATTTTTCACTGGTCGGGAAAGTATTGTAGTCTTATCACGGGGTTGAATAAGTAGATAATTTATTTGACGAATATATATGGGTGATATAATATGTTGCTCAAGCTTTTTCAATTTTTTGTTGCTTTCCAGAGCGAATATTCTGTTGGCTCAGTAGGTGAAAAACGCTTAGGTAGTTTTGGATCGAATGATTCCTTATATCGGAAATCAAATTTTCAGATCTGTTAGTCTATTGAGCTTCCTTTTTCCTTCGGCATGTTTTGTTGTTCGCCACTTTATTCTTTGTCTGCATTTTTTAGTTATTTTCTTCTTAACTTTAATGGAGAAAAGTGGTTGTATATTATCTAGCATTTTTCTTTGGTCTTGTTTTCCAGAGTGCTTGTTGGATTAATCCGTTGAAGTATTTCAGTGCTGCTATCAAATCAGTATCGTTTTTTAAAGACATATCTAGTGATAATGTTAAATTTACTGTTTTTCTGTAGTGGTCCCAGGTTCGTGCATCTGTTGCTGAGAGTAACGGGATTTTCCATGTGTAATACCTGGGTAGACAATGTCGTAATTAGTGATTAGAAGGCAGATCTAAATAGGACTCAACTTTTCAGTAGTTTAAATTGATGCTCTTTATAATACAAAACTTTAGTAAATCAAGTATTTTTGCTATGTCTGAAGGCCAATAGCTTGGCTTACCTGTGGAATAGTAGTGTAGTCCTTTGTTCGTTATTGCCTTTAGCGAATCTTTGCCTTTTGTTGTAGTCACTCTTGATCCCCAATACTCGTGTTTGAAATTGTAGTCTCTGATCGAGATAAATCTGTTACCTAATATTTCAAGGTATTTTTCAAAGTTCTCCTTTTTTAACGTTTTGTTTTGGAAGACAAGCTACTGATATGTTTAGTGAACCTTTCCGGTCTTCAGTCGTAATTGTATTTAATTGTAAATGTTCTGGGTTGTTTTTAGATAGTTCATGGTGTTTGATTTTGTTTTTAATTATAATTGTGCGGTGCCATCTGTATGTTGTGTGGCATAAACGGTGTAAGCTGGGATTTTTAGGTAACTCCTCTCTGTATAGTGAGATTCGGAAGTTAACATAATGTTGATGGATTGATTTGTACGGAATGCTATTATCTCATCTTTATGGTTTGTCAGGCCATTGGAATTCTTACGGCTTTCTAAGCTGCAGGCCATGGTTTATTTTTGAGACGACTTAGTAAGGTTCCCATCTACTCCATTAGAGCTTTTTACAGTCTTTTTAGCTCAACCGAATCACTAGAGTTGTTAAATTGTTGCTGTTGGGTCGTGTTACCACCAGTCTGATTGATGGTATTTCTTACTACTTGAGCATAGAAGGGCGTTGTTAATGCCGCTGCTTTATGTGTTGTTTTACATGTGGTAGTTTGTTCCAATGTTTGCCAAATTCTTCGTAAATTTGACATTCTTTGTAATTGGCGGGATGTTTGCTGTTATAGTTAATGCATTTAACGCTTGCTTATTTCTGGACATTGAAAGTTGGATGGTTATCAGCGCATTCCGCGCATCGCGGATTCTGTATCAGAAATTCTTAGTGTGACCATGTCGTTATCATTTGGCACATTGCGGTACCTCGTGTTTAACAATTGGTGGTTCAAAGTTAATAGAATGTACTAGTCTGGTAATATTGTAAGCATCTTTATTATTTGACGCCGCTTTTAGTTCTACAGAAAACATGGCTAATGGAGTTTTGATTATTTTTTGGCATAAGTTTGCATTGTTTATAATCTCATGTCCCTGAGTTTTAAGCTCTTATTTTATATTTATTATAAGTTTTTGAGGACTACTCTAAAGTTACGCTTATCTTTTCTTTTGCATGCGTGAAATTCTGTATTTTTTTTTGTAGAGCTTTGTATGTAACACCGTAATTTTCGGTAATTTTTGGTAAAATTTTTCCTCGTCATTATTTGGTATTTTAATTTCATAGTTGTTTATTACTACTGTTTTCAGCTGCTTCTTCCTGTGATGTATCTTTACTTAAAACTTCTTATCTATTAGAAGGGTTTAACCAGTACGTTGCATTTTTCCTTTTCTTGAATTGGCTTTGCAATTTTTCAAAACTATGTCCTTGCTTTTTACTTTCAACTATTTACCATTCAGCATTTTGAGAGTCTGATAATAAACTAAATTGTTTTGGTAAAATAAACTTGTATTTTGTGTTTATTTAGTTGCATGCTGGGATAAATATTATTTATTAGCAATTGCTGTTGAAACTGATAATTTTGTTGTGGATACTAAAATTGATAATTCTGTTCTATTGTGCGTTTTGTGTAGGTAAATCTTAATTGATAAAAGCCATCTCTATTGTTATTTAAATTAGCCTTAACTGTAGGGTGGCTCGATTATTTCTGTCCGTAACGATAGCGCAGATTATACGCATACTATGCTTAGAGGCACAACGCCGGCTTAATAACTAACACTTAATATCTAATCTCTACAGTTCACTTAGTAGTTTCGTACAGCTATTTTTCTAGTATTGACACAAGATAAGAGCTATTATACCAGCAAGGAACTTCCTGTAACGCTCTTTCTCTTTAAAATAGCGACTGTGGAGGCAGGAGTGGCAACAGAAACGGCGACAAGGAGCTATATACCAGATAACCTAGGCCATATTGATGACGGACGCAAAGTCCCATCCACACGTTGATTTTTTCGACATGGGCACACTAATACATTTTGATACTTGCCACACAGAACGCAAACTATTGACGCAACACGCCCGCTCATTTTAAATGCACAAATCAAACTGTTAAAAATTTTAAATCTTACTTGATTGGAATCCTTTCTTCCTATCTTCTACCTTTGAAAGTATCTGTTAAGATTTTTTATAAGAGGGGTAGTTTCTCTGAAATTGATTTAAAACTTTTATGACAAACTTTAATTACTTTACATAATGTATAAAGACAATGTTAAAAGATATCACAAAAAAATCTTTTTCCTGAAAAAAAATCTATTCTAATATCCCTAGAGTTAAATTCTGGTAACGGTAATTCTTTGGCTTGGTGATCTACGTTTTAATTTTTCTTTATGCTTTATTTATAAAGATTAGGTTTACATAGAATTATTCTTGTTTTGACACATTAGTACTTCATGCACTTAGATTTTGTTTAGTTTTATAGCTTTTTGGGTAGAGTAAGAACGCCATATTTTATGATCAACAATTGATCTAATTTTGGTGTATCTATATGAACTAATATGTGGTGATAGAAAATAAAAATTTAAATTAAACAAAAACCTTCTTGCAGAGCAGGTTGTTCTTTTGGAACAATTTATATAAAAAACTCTTGCTTATTTTATAGAGTTGTGGCAACATCTTTCACTTAATTGCCTGTTACACAGCTAACCTTACTTACTTGTTGATATAGTTAAAACCAACACTGGCTTTTGAAAAATATATTTACAATTATATACATATTTTTGTACATCGTATGTCATATACGTCATATATTTATTTATTTTTCATTTATAACGTTTGTAGCAAAAATAAATTTTGCCGAAAATTTGATTCGTGGCGCTTTACTGTCTAATTTCTTATAAAAGATATTATCGATCAATTATTTTTGTTAACTCTAAAGACTAGCTATTTTTTTTGTAGCAATATCATTAATTATTCTACTTTTTTCTTAAATATATAATTTAACTGATAACTTTATATCAATCTGACAATACAACAAAGTTTATTGTAATTTATGCAAGTTGACAAGTTCTTCGAAACTTCAGAATATATTTATAGATTTCTGTAAAATGTGACATATCAACTATTCCACAATAACGGGCGGGACACTTTGTAACAAAATATATCGTTTAAATAAATTAGAAAAACTGTAATTGTTAAATAGCAATTTATGTGTATATTCCTAGTTAGGTTACAGTCACTAGAACTTGCAACCACAAAAATACCCTCCTGTTAGATTCCCTCCATATTAACAGTAATTAAAAGAGACTGATAATAGAAGGGACAGGTAAATTTTATGATTTGGCAATATGAGACTTTTCTATCGAATTCTGCAATTTGGCATATAATCAAACTTTGAAACATTTGTCATTCTTTGAATCCTGGCCTAATGCTGAATACTATAATCATGAGCACTGTAATCGTAGAAAAAATGTCTTAATTTTTAAATTGAATATCGGACAGGACATAACGAACGGGACATAGTTTCATTCTCGAGTTCATATTAGGGCAATAATTTGTTAGCCAATGAAACCAATGAAAAGGTTTACAAAACATGAATAATAATTAACAAATGGCATAGAAACTTAGACTAAATGAAAATGCTACAGAAATCTTCTGATGATTTAAAAGTATGTTTGGTAATTAAATCATTCTGACTTTCGGCCTTAGCACAGTATTTTGATTAAATCTAACGGATTATGGATACTGTTTGCCATCTTCCAGTCAACATTTCTTTAATATTTTTTATTTCACTTAAGGAAATTAACATTACATGCACATTAGCTACTTTAGTTTTGGTGCATAGGTAAAAGTCATACGCACTCTTTTATTTCCGATTTTACATCCATCCACACCAACCTTTTAACTAGACCTCCTATTCCATCTACTTTTATCATGGAACGTGGCAAAAAATTTACTCAGAGATGTCGAAATCAGTCGAAAAAAAGCATAATTTTGATTCTTAAATTGTGCCGCACAACCGTCAGAAAATTTAATCTTGTTAATATCTTTAAATTTATTGTGCAATGCTCTTAAAATTTTCTTTATAAAAATATAGACGGCTTATTTACTACGGGTCAGGTCATCACTAGCTACTGCAAATTATTCCGTAAAGTTAGTTAACCAGGCAACGCATGTAAAATTGTTACATGCTTGCGTAACCAATGAGCAGCTTGTATCTGATCTTATAACACCAAAGAGTAATTTTCAGCAAAATCAACTTAAATTACAATTTTATTCAATCTGATACTTTCCTTTGTCGACTGAAAGTACTGTTTTTGGACTATTTTTACATAAAAATGAATTTTGAATTGATTTAATTTTTTCTCAAGGTATTAATTCTAGTCCGAAGTGATGCTTCTGTGTTAACAATTTGAGGACGGCCATCAATATCTTGCGATTGCTTCAGTATTAAAATAAATTTATCCATATCAACATATTGAGAAACAGATAATAAGAACAAGCTCAAATTGGTTTCATATCTTATACAGTCGTTGGTCATACATGTTTTGTTAGTTACATCGCAATAGACTATTAAGGTCTTAAGTTATAGAATTTAACTCTTCTGGATTGAAGTTTCTGGATAAAGGACTTTGTAATAACCAAATGTTTCCTTTACTGTCAATATCATATGACGCTTTTGGAATATTTCTCTCTTCTTTTATGATATATCCTTCACATATTTTGCATCCCTTTTCCCTGGAGTTTGCCTGTTAACATTATATCTGTTAAAGATTTCAGTTATCGTATTATGCTCTCGATTTGATACACTAACTCTCTTACTGTTATTATTGTCTGGTTTCAATAATTCAGACATCGTTTCTAATGTCAAATGGTTTATTAAGGTTTTTCTTTTATTATTGCTCCCAGGCAGCATCCGTTCTACTTTTTCAGTGCCTTTCCTAATGTTTGTTTGCATTTATATACTGTATTCGAACTACTGTTTCTTTCTTTTAGTTTTTTTTGCTTCAGACTGTAATCCTTTTTATTTCTCTTTCTTCCTGTCTCGCAGTTCTTGCTAACGTTTCAGTTTCACTTAGTAAATTTCTTTTTCAATTTTTTTTAACCTTTCTTTCTGTAAGTTTTTTCCTATACTCGTTCTATTTCTCCTCATTTTCTCTAATTTTCACTCTGTACTTTCGCATTGGGATTTTTTTTCCATTTCAAGTTTCCGAAACTTGGGAACTTTGATTGCCAGCATTCATTACTAAAAATATTACAACATGAACGAAATTAATAACACGCGAGAGATCTTTATTAATTAAAAATATATATATATATAATGATTTTCTAATATGAACTAAACCTAGGACTTCAGGCAACATTTATTTGAATTAAGTAATAGAGGGAAAACCAACTCATACATTTATACATACATTTATAGAGTAGTACCTTGTTGTATAAAGTTAACTTGGATTTTCTACCTAATAACCAGTATAACTTGCAGAGCTTTAGGCCCAGTTGTTTTCGTTTAGTAAGTATATGTTTTTTCCAAGTTAGTCAGCGATCAAGGTGCATACCAAGGTATCGGACGTCTTCGGCTTGCTGAAGTGGTGTATTATTAAGGGTAACTTGTGGACATGTTTTCCTCCTGAGTGTAAAGGTAACTTGAGTAGACTTGTTTTCGTTTGCTTTTACACGCCAAAGCCGAAGCCAATTTTGCACTTGGTTAAGAGAGGTTTGCAGGTTTCTTGATGCTATAATAGGATCTTCGTGAGTTGCAAGAATTACAGTATCATTTGCAGTGGTCGTAAGATTGGTGGTAGGTATATCTGCCGTGTATAGCAGGTAAAGCACAAGTCCTAGTACGCTTCCCTGCGATACATCGGAGTTAATAGGATGTTAGTTTATCCTGAAACTTTACCTGAAAGTACCTATTGCTCAGATAGGATTTGGTCAGTTGAAAATAAGTGTGTGGCAGGTTTTTCTTGATCTTATTCAAAAGTCCCGCATGCCAGACCTTATCGATCGCTTGAGTTATATCTAGAAAACCGGTGGAGCAATATTTTTTTCTTTTCGAAGGCCTGCTTGATTTCGTTTACTACCCTGTGAATTTGCTCAATAGTGGCGTGGTCTTTCCTAAAACCGAATTGTCTGTATCCTTTCTCGGCAATTATTTCAGGACTTCTCCTGTAATCAGGTCATACCCTGCCGATTTCTTAGGGTTTAGATCGCATGTAATTAACGACCTTACTTCGTTACCGTAATCTTTTTATTGGCAGACTTAGTTGATCTGGTGTCTCCAAATATTGTTGTATTCGCTTCTTCTTCTGGAGTTAGTGCAGAGAAAGGGCTGAAAACATGTTAGATGTGCTGCAAAAGTATCGGCTTTTTCTTGTCTTAGCCCAACTTCCATCAGGTTTCCGAATTAGAGGATTGCTTGCTGTGGTTGTTTAATTTCTTCGTGGCTTTCCATAAGGAATAATCTGTTGTTTCGTAGCAGAGAGGGTTGATAGATAATACTGTAAACCTAATTTTTTGATCTTGAAGCATTGCTTCAAATTTCGTGTAGCATTGTTGAGCCTGTTTTTATCATTCGGTGACCTAGTGTTCTGCCAAATTCTGCGAAGCCTTCTTTTCTCGGCTATTGCTCTTTTTATTACCATAGGTAGAGTATTGCGGGCATCGCTCACTTCCGAAAGGGGTGTTTAATCCCATGCCGCACCCTGTATAGTACGGTTCAGGTGCTCTACTGCATCATCGATCTCATCGGTGGTCTTGAGGGGTGTGCCTAGATCTATTTTTTTGTTGACTATCGTTCTAAAGAAGTCCCAGTCGGTATTCTTGTTGGTGAGTCTAATTGGTCTAGGCCTGTGAAGTATGTGGGTACTTAATGTGATTATGATTGGGGAATGATCTGATGTCATATCAAGGCATGATTTGATTGTTAGGTAATTTTGTGCTATGTTTTTGGTAACACAAAAGTCAAGTAGATCCGAGATTTTAGCCCTATCCGTAGGCCAGTATGTGGGTTGCCTGGTGGTGAGATAGTTGAGATTATTGTTGACGAGCGATTTTAACCCTGCCTTTAGTGGTGGTTACTCTAGCACCCCATTCCTGGTGTTTGTAGTCACCGCCGGCAATGAAGCGTGCACCAAATGTGTTAAAGAATTGGGCGTAATGCTCTGTTTTTATGTTATGTCTCGGGGGACTATACAAAGCGGTAATTGTAATTAGTCCTGTCCAATCTTCTACGATCATGCTGGTAGCTTGAATGTGCTCATGAATGTATTTATCTATTTGGTAATGCTTGATGGAACTTTTTATAAGTACTGCAGATCCTCCGTGTGCAGCTCCGCTAGGGTGTTGTGTGTCATACATAATATAGTTGGGTATTGTAAAGTAACTTCTGTCTGTAAAATGGGTTTCGGATATTAAAACTATATCTAAATCGTGATTAGTAATAAACGCCCGTAACTCTAGGGTGTGGTTTGTCAAGCCATTGGCATTCCATTCTGCAATCTTGAGTGTTTGAGCCATTATTGCAGTTTGGAGACGGTGACTGTGAGGAGATTTAGCATTGTTTTTAGATTGTCAGCAAGTTCTATCATAATTTTTTCCAGTTTCTCAATGTGAGACGTTTGTGGCACGTTTAAGTCGTGAGAGGATTGTTGTCCATTTGACACAACTTGAGCGAATTCCTTCATTTTTGTTTGGCATTTGTATGGGTGCGGTAGTTGGTTGCGGTGCAAACCCTCTAGGACGTGGTGATGGAAATTTTCTCTGCTTCAGTTCCTGGTAAACTTGGCATCCTTTGTAGTTCGCAGGATGTGAACCGTTACATAAAACGCACTTTGGTTCGGTTTCCTTTGATTTACTACACGTGCTGGTTAGGTGGTTTGCGCTACATTTATCTTTGGCAAGTGGCGCATTGTGGGATTTCTCTTTTGTGATGAGGTGGTTCTATTGTAATTTTTGTATGTAATAAATATTTAATGTCATATATCTTTTTGTTGGATTCGTTGGGAGCTAGATCGATAAAGAACATTAACAGTGGCTGTTTAGTTGTTCTGTGCTTCACATTGTATATATTAAGAACTTTATGTCCTTGAGTTTCTATCTCAGCTTTTAATTCATTAATATCGATAGAGTAGTGTATGTTCTTGATTACGACGCGAAAGCTGCGCTCTTCTTTCATCGGATATGTATGGAACTGTACTTTTAGTTCTATTAGTCTAGCTACTAATTTCCTGTAAATATCTGTGGTTTCCGCCATTATTTTCACTTGGTTTCTTCCTATAACTTTGAAAGTGTACTTTTTGTCAGTTGTAGTGTTCAGTTCTACGGTCAGTGGGTTGATATTTAGCACGTCCGAAATAAATATTGGTGGTGGTTTTACTGTTTTTGTTACTGCGGGTATGTCTGCTTCCATTGTATTATCTGATACTGGGAGCGCTTGAAATCGATTTGTTAAGTTAAACCGCGATGAGTCTTCTGAGACCTTTTGCTTCACTATACGATTTTCGTCATCTTGCATGATACGTTTATTTTTCCTCGGGGTAACAGTGGTCCATTCTGAATTTTGCTGATGTGACGTAGATGGTTGATGATAGGGTTGTTGCCATAGTGTAATAGGTGCCGCGTAGTATGATGCTACATTTTGACCTACCTGTTGATTGAGTGCAGGTTGCATATAGTGAGGTTGTGTTACTTGGAACTGGGGTTGCACCACGTTGCCCGGAAGCTGAGGATACTGTGTTTGATTGGATTGGAGGTTGTGCGTAAGGCATGGAGCATGGTTGATTAGTGCCAGCCATGACGGCTGACACTAATATAAATTGTTTGCAAATCGTGACTATTATTAAGCATAAAAATAAATAAATATGCTTAAAATTGCAATAAAATGAAATTATTAGAATTAAATTTATCACGGAAGCGTTATCACTTGACCCGTCGCGCGCGGAGATTAGCACTTCCTTGCGCTACGAATGCCAAATGCGAACTGTTTCCGATATTTGAATTAACTACTAGTTCTAACAAATTCATCAGAATAACAAGATTGTATTAAAAATCAAACTAAAGCCATTGTAATTCATTTAGAGTGAAGACTGCACTAAATAGATTAAATAAATAAAATTACATATAATACTTATTCAAAAGGAAAAATAAAGCAACTCCATTCTGCGCAAGAAAGACCAAAACAAATCGAGCTGCTGCCACAAAAGCTTATCGTTTTCCAGTCCATCAAGAAAGCTGCTCGTGAGCTAACAAACTGGGCGTGCCGATCTCTGCCCTGAAAATTTATTGCGTGTGGTCGTGCAACGACCTAGGCAAACAAGGATGATATAGAGGTAGAGGTTGATTACACTTCCTTCTAGATGTGAGTTATCGATCAGGATTCGGAGCAGCTCGTAGCAGCGAGAAATTTATGCTGGCATATCAAGCGCTGCAGCCAAATCTTTTCGATAAACTGCTTGTGGCAACATCGAATTCAGCCGAAAACTAAATTCAATGGACTGTGTGCAGTAGAATAGATAGTAAATACAACTTTTCGTGTCCATGGTTTTGAGGTATTACTTAATTCTAGCTCATAGAATGCACAGTTTAAGACTTGTTAGAATAACAAGCGAAGTGTAACATTTTAAGCCTCGACTTACATAACAAAAGTTTCGAATGAATTATTTTAGTTATTATTTTATTTTTATTACTTTTTGTTCAACCGACAATTAAAATCTTTGTAGGTGATATTATATTTGAAACATAAATTTATTGGATTATTTTTAGAAATATGCGAACGTCTACAGGTTGTGTGAAAAGTAACTAACATTAAAAATTGGTTATAGAACTTCCAGTATCGCTGGATTCATGATGGAAACAGTCCTTAAATGAATGATAGTAAATACAATTCAATATTTCTGAAGGAAAATAATATTAATTACTTACACTTTTAATACGAGGGGAAGGCTTAAATATTAATCGGAATTATCTATTTAATTTTTTTTATTTTGGTAGCGTAAAATAAAAGTGGTCATGGCATCAGCCAATCGTGCATAAATTCTTCGGCATTCAGAGGCATCTAGAGGCATCCGGTGCTTTTTTTAGTAGCTTAAGCAAATAATAATAATAAATCAATGAGTCTGGACTGTAAGAAAAATGTTCCAGTACAGTTAAGAAAATCTTCACTTTTTGTCTGGGTTTGGCTGTATAGAGTCAGACGTAAAACTAAGTAACTTCTAGACTTGAAATTTTATATCTATTTTGCCAAAATTCCCGTTTTTGTTAGTTTAAACATTGACAGAAGCAATTTTAGCAACGATCCTCGAGAACATGGTGAGCCAATCTTCTTAGTTAACTTCGAGTGACGGCAGTGACTTTTATTTTCAACTGATTTTATTCTCCCAAAAATTGTTAATACCACGTATACACTTGAGTACTTTTAATAGTATTGTTCTCAAACTGTACTGTAAGTTTTCTCAATTCAGTTTTGACGATTAAAAACAGCACCTTTTTTTATTAATCAGGGTACGTAATAAATTCAGTTTATAATCAATTCGGTCACGTAGTACGTACTATCTATTTAAATCAACTGAATATGTTACTAACTAATTGATATCATAAAAATATTTTAAAACTTCAACTACAATTTCTTCTATGTTTGTTTTTTGTGTTTTAGTATTTTAATGTTTTTATTATTTTAATTTAGCACATTAAAGTAATTTAACTGCTTATTCAATCAGAATGACTTTAGTTTGATTAAGTCAAAATTGCAAACAGCTGGGCATAAAGTTTTTTAAGCTATACTAGCTATTATAGTCCGAGCGGCAGGCAATAAATAAAGGGGAGTACCTGGAAAGTATTCCGAACTTAATAATATTTTGGTATGTGGTTTGCGGGTACTCTTTGGATTAGAATCCGAGTTTTCGACCTTGAGGACCTTGTGCTAACTTGGAAGGAGCCGAAAAACCTCGAAATTTTTGGAATTATTTAAGTTTTTTGCTTATAACTTTTAAGCCATACGTTTTTAGCGGAATATACTTATTTACAAAGTTGGAAAAGCACTAACTCTTCTCCAAATTTTACTAGCCAAAGTATTTTTTAACTCAATAGTTACCGAGATTAAGTGGTTCAAATATACACCAAACTTCTCAAAATGCAGGTTTTTGCTTATAACTTTCATTTTCAACATTTCTATGTAACTTATGTAATTTCTATGTTAGGTGCAAAACTTTCCAGCCTCTTTAGGTAAGGGTGTATATTGTTAGGGGAGTTATTATAATAAAATAACCTCGCGTATTCCCTTCCTCAGGTAACGGAATCGGATAGAGCTGTTAGGGGAAAGCAACAGATCGATCTCTCGTGACCCCTCCCTTCACGTATAAATTCCCTCTTAACGATAATTCTTTTACTTTCCTAAAATAGAGGTTCTTTTCAGTTGTTTTGGTATAGCCTTTCAAAGTGAATGTTCGTTGGTAATTTTTATTTGAGTGATATTACACCGCGTTTTTTTGGACTTGCTGTAATTCAAATTATTTTCGTGGTGGTGCTAAGTTAATATGACATCTTCATAGTGTTAAAACGGTGTTTTATATAAGGAGAAGGTTTGACAGAACGTGAAGTGGCTATAGTTAAAAATAAAAGAGTTGTTACGCTTCTTGCCTCTAGTACGCAAAAATCCTGAACATCAACGGTTACTAGAAGGAACGGCTTGTTAAAAAAAATACAACGAGTAATTGATTTTGATTTTTATATCGTGAACATAACCCCTATAACTGCCCCCAACCCAACCCGCTCAGATAAGCCGTCATTATCATTTGATTGCAACAAAAAGTGCTTCTATACAAGAACCAGTAGACTTCGGCAACAGCAAATGCGCAGTTATTGATGGTGGGTGCCTGCTGCATAAAGTTGTGTGGAGCAAATCAATAGAAACCATATTTGAATTAGTGTGCCATAATTACGTTGATTATGTTCAAAGACGCTTTGAAAGCAACGCCATAGTAATTTCTGACGTGTATCCTGTTGGCATAAGTTACCAGAGTACCAAAGCAACAGAACGATATCGACGGTTATTGCTGCACTCGTCAACAAAGTTTGTGTTTTCCAAAACATCATCTGTTACTAATATTTTACAAGAAAAATTTCTCTCCAACTGTACCAACAACATTACATTGCTGATGATTGAATGGAAGCCAAGGGAATTCAGGTGAAGCAGGCACAAAAGTTACTAAGGTTATATAGGAAACTGCTATATCAAAAGCTGCCGACCTTGATAGTAACCGTAACAGGAAAAGACATCTATCTTTTGGTTTTGCTGACAGCATTAGCTTCTTCTAAAAATAACGTTTATTTCTAGAAGAGTGGGGAAGTAACACACCCAGTGTTTTGTATTAATCGTATTTCTGCAAAGTCAGCACTCAAGATAATCTCTTCCTTCACGCAGTGAGTGGGTATAACAACACTTCAGCTCCCTTCGGAACTGGGAAAAGAAGGTAATGCAGGTTTATGAGAAAACCTTTGGCTCTCAGAAATAGTTGGTGTTTTCAAAGACCCTGAGGCAACACCACACAAAATTTCTGAACCAGGAGATAAATTTCTAGTAAAATTGTACAGTGGAATCATCGATGCAGATAATTTGGAGAATCTGCAGTACCGAACATTCTCATTCAACGTTGTGGTAAAACCGAATTTCAACGTGCCAGTAAAAACTGAAAACTAGGTAAATAAAAAATAATATGACCTTCCACAACCCCCTTCACTATCTCTCAACCCCCACTCCACCCACGTGAAGTCGGCTGTGAGTGTAGAAATTAAATATTTTGGGATGGAAAGAGGCGGTGTAAGTATCTTAAGGGGAAAAGGGAGTCGCGTATGCGAGGAGGGGGGCTCCTTGATGTTTCTACGTTTCTACATGTTGAAATTTAGGGAACATAGATATGTATTAAAAGTTATAATGCAAAAACTTGTATTTTTCTGCCATTTTTGATAATTTGAATAATTTGTTGTATATTTTAACTACTGCATCTCGGTAACTATTGGACCAAAAAATACTTTTGACCAATGAAATTTGAAGAAAATTTAATGCTCTTAATATATTCCGCTAAAAACGCATGACTTAGAAGTTATAAACAAAAAAAAAAAAATCTGAAACTTTTGAGGTTATTCGGCTTCTTTCAAGTTAGCACAAGGTCCTTGTGGTCGAAAACTCAGATTCTACTCCACAGAATACACACAAACTGCATGCGAAAATATCATTAACTTTCCAGGTAGAAAGTACCTGCCTGCTGTACTTATTACGGCGCAAATTCAAATTGGCCTTGAGCAACAAGGTCTTAATATATAAAACCGTATCAAGACTAATATGGACCTATGCACCTTTGAGAAATTCAAACATGGAAATAATACAAAGGTTTTAATCAAAACCCTTAAGGGCAATAGTCGACGTACCATAGTATGTGAAAAACAAAATTATCCATTGCGACCTTAAAGTAAAAACAGTGAAAAGAGTAAAGGAGTGCATGAGTGAAAAATGTCTTGTGCGTCTCTAAAATAACACGAACACCACAACCAATAAATCGCAAAAACACAAAAGCATGGCCACGTTGAACAAGAAACTATTCAAATGTGCCGCATTTCACCGAATGGCCCTAAAAAATCAGCACCGCCATTAATAAAGCTTAATTAAAACTTACTATTGGTGCAAGATTAAACGATAACCACTAAATATCGCACTAAAATAAATTAAGAATTTTAGCACATCATCCATGCCGTAACGCGTGAAATTAAGATTTAATTTTAATAATAAAAAATAGTGCCGGCAAAGGCATAATCAGGAAATTTATTGCACCATTATTTTATTCAGTATCATCAAGCAGGAACATAAAGTTTATATGGCTGTGCGGGCTGGTATTTTACTACAAAGCAGCGTTTCTCGAAGGAGTCGCTCGACTACGTTAGGTCCCTTGTTTAGAATAGTCGTGAGTGAGAACTTTTGCTCCCAAGGTCGCTAACTACAGTAAGGTAAAAGCAAAGTTGGATTAAAATGCAGAACTAGCCTAATTAAGCAAACTAATTTTACAACTAACACGAGCATGTTGAAAGTAAACATATAGGGGTTGCTTAAAATGTTATTGCAGCTTATAAATGTATAACTGACAGTAGAGTTAAAAAAACTGTACCATTGTTAGATAGAGTTAACACACAAAAGAAAACTATCGATTAATTTACTAAAACTAAATTGCTTCTTCTCTCTTTCTATACCTAGTGCTTTTTATTTTTATGTATTTCATATGTACCTCAAATTTGTTATCTATATGCTCATTTAACTTTGTTTTTGAATTTCTTTATTTTAAGATTTTCTCTTCGAGAAAAGTGACTTAGATATGCTAGGCTTAACAGAAACAAAGAAGAAAAGGAAAGGGGAAATAAAATTAGGAGGACATATATTAATATACAGCGGGGTAGAGACGACACAGAGAGCAAAAAAGGAGTAGGCTGTATCATTCGAAAGGAGAAAGCGAAATACATAAATAAATGGACGGGAGTCTCTGAAAGAATATTAATGATAGAAATGGAAATGGAAAAACAAACAAGAATAACTTTCGTAGTGGTCTATGGACCAGACGAAAATGAGTTTTGAACAAAAAAAGAAGAATTCCGGAAGGAATTAGAAGGAACAATAAAACAATAAAAGAAATTAGGGGAAATAGGGGATTTAAATGGAAGAGTAGGAAGGAAAAATAAGGAATCGGGAGAAGTAATAGGAGGTCATGGTGAAGACGTCAGAAATAATAATGGTTTGCGACTGATTGATTTTTGTATTCAGAATCAGTTGATAATAACGAATACTTTTTACAAGCATAGGAATATTCATAAATATACTAGAGAAGTAGTGAGCAGGAAAGAAAAATCGATTACAGATTATATAATCATAAACAGACAATATAGAAACGAAATAAAAGATAAAAGGGTGCAAACAGAAAGGTACAAGATAATTAGGAGTACTGGAAAGAGCAGAAGTATAATTAACCAACCAATCAAATCTTTCAAATTGGGAAATAAGGAGACAGCAAATAAATATAAAGAGAGAGTGGAAGAAAAGATGAAAGAAATCAGCAACAAAATAAACAACTTACTACTAGAAGCAGCATGGAAATGTATTAAAAAAACATTATTAATAACTTCAAAAGAAGTATGCGGAAGTATAAAAATTATTAAAGGTAAGAGACAAACAATTTGGTAGAATGAAGACATAATAAAGGAAGTACAAAGAAAGAAATAATTATGGAAAAAATATTTGGGAAATAGAACACAGGAAAAGTATGATAGGTATAAAGAACAGAGAGCCAAAGTAAAAGAAAAGGTCGAACAAGCTAAAGTAAAAGCCTGGGAAAAGTTTGTTGAAAGGATAGAAAAGGACAACTTAGGGAACCAAAAGTTATTTTACAAGGTACTCAGAACACTACGGAAAGGAAAGACAGAGAAAACTAAATACATAAAATCGAAAGATGGAAGAACGTTAGGAAACGATGATGACATCATAGAAAGATGGAAAGAGTATTTCCAGGAAAGACGAGGAAGATGAATACGGAAGAAAACTTAGAAGAAAGCTTAGAAAAAGATGAAATAGAGGAAGAAGAATTACGAGAAGCGGTGAAAAAGTTAAAAAGAGGTAAAGCTGCGGTACACGTTGCTATAACGGCAGAAATAGTTATGAATCTGGATAAAACGGGTATAAAAATCCTAACTAAACTGTTTAAGAAAGTTTAGCAAGAAGAGAAGGTTCCAAAAGATTTGGAATTGGGAATACTGCTCCCAATATTTAATGAGGGAGATAAAAGAAAATGCACAAACTATAGAGGGATTGCAATGTTACCTCTAATAACGAAGTTATATGAACGTATTCTAGAAGCAAGACTAAGGAAAAGAACAGAAAGGCAATTAGAAGATTCACAGCGTGGATTCAGGAAGGGTAGAGGGGTCCAAGATCATATAATTGTATTAAAACAAATAATAGAAATATTTACCACAGAAGAAATATTTGTAGCCTTCATCGACCTGGAAAAGGCCTTTGACAGCGTACTAAGAAAAGCTGTATGGAGAAGTTTAAGAAAGAGAGGAATAAATGACAAATTGAAAATGTATAAGAAGTTTATATGAAAACACAAGAAACTACGTAAGAACGGGAAACACGCAATCGGAAGAGTTCATAACCAAGAAAGGACTTAGACAAGGAGGAGTCCTTAGTCCCAGACTGTTCAATCTAGTAATGGATGATGTTTTAAAGGAGTTAAAAGACAAAGTAAAGAAATTAAAAGTAGGATACAGAAACATGAAAGTAGTAGAAATAGCTGAAAGTATATTTGCGGACGATTTAATTTACATTACAACCTACAGCTATGGAATAATGCTCTACGTAATAAAAACTTAAAAATAAATAGCCAGAAGACTAAAGTCATGGTGATAGGAAAAGAGGACACAAACGTAGCAATAAAACTAAACGAGACAGATATAGAACAAATACAATCATTTAAATATTTAGGAGTGAAAGTTCAAAATAATGGAAGAATAGATGCGGAATTAAATGATTGGAAAGTGAAGACAAACTTTACCATGCATTAAACAATACGTTCACTCGGAAGAAAGAAATATCAAAAAGACGAAGAATACGGTGTTTAAATCCATTTTCAAACCCATATTGAGATACGGTAGAGAAAGCTGGGTGCTGACAAAACAAAAGCAAATTAAAATACAGGCATTGAGATGAAATTTCTAAGAGCTATACAGGGGGTTAAGAGAAGAGATCGAACCAGAAATGAAAGAACAAGAGAAGAATTAAAAGTTGAACCAATCATAAAAGATATAAAATGACAGCAGTTACGATGGTTTGGACACGTAGTGCGAATGGGGGAAGAAAGAACTACTAAAAGAATATGGGCGGCAAGAACACAACAGAAAAAAGAACAGGAAGACCAAGAAAAACGTGGAACAAAGAAATAGAGGAGAAATTAAGAGAAGAGGAGCTGACATGGAATGAAGGGAAAAAAAGATGCAAGGAATAAAAAGAGTGGGCCAAGAAGATACACAGAAAAGCTTAATATATAATAACTTGCATTAGATGTAGTGTAATAATGTAAAATATCTGAAAATATTGTAATATCTTAACACCTTAACGGTAGAATAAGGTTTTGATTATAATATAATAATAATGTAGCCATGCTTAGGTCTTCCTTGACTTGTGGGCTGGAGCGAAGTCTTGCTGAAAAACGTACCTCCGCCCGCGGCGATCTCCTCTACTCAAAACTTGACCACTGCTTTCAGCACGTCCATATAACTGTTGGCGCTCACCTTCGGGCTTTTCTCAAAGAAGAAAAAACGTCTCTTTATGTTCATAAGCCCTTTCATCATCACAGAGGCGGAAAATTTTGCATGCATGACGGTAGATACTTTAGAAGTATCTTGACGATTCACTTTTCTGTCCTGGATAAAGTTTCTTTTGTCCTAAAAGAATCTCGGGAAGCCAGCATTGTCGTGCTTGACATCGTTCAGCAATGTTTGTGCCTTTAGTTTCTGGTCCATATTCTATTTCTCGGCCAACAGATAGTGGTTCGGACAAACTATTTATAGTACAGATATTGGTGTACCACCATACTGAGCTTCGATTGAGCATACTGAGCCCATTTTTGCCAAGACAGTCATGCTCCGCCCATAATGCTAATCTATCTTCACTTTCAATTCGCGGACGAATTCATCACTTTTTGTAATCAAACCATGCAATAATTTGCGTGCGCTAGACTTGCGGTCGCATTCTCGGCTCATTTTGTCGACTGTCGTAAGTTGTTGATTACGTACAGCTAAGTTGCGTTACCTAATAATACAAGCCTGCAACATTTCGGTTGCGTCACGTTTTTTAACTTTTGATAATTGATTCCTACGTATTTTTTTAGCGCTAAATCCACAAATAACCTTTATTTTATTCCATTATGGCAGAATTTCTTGCAAATCGCAAAATTTGTAAAAAGTAAAAAATTGCAAAAATATGAGATTTCAAAACAGACTTTTTTCTTATAATTTATTCATTTGTTGGTTTATAATATGCATTCTTCTAGATAAACAGTTGAGGGGCCTGAATAGGAGGGCGGAGGGGGTCATAGACCCCTTTATACCTAATGAAAATTGCCACAAAGTTAACCTAAATTTTTATTTTAGTGCATGTTTAAATTCATTTATTTTTATTTATTTAATCTAATATCCTTAAGGCGCAATGCGTTCCCTGGTCTTCGGTCCCCCGGCCACGACCGTGTGAAAAGCATTGGTTGGCAGAGTAACGAGTTCGGGGCCACGCGGAAATACACGAACGTATCCTTAAAGCACACTGCAATTTTAAAAACGTAAATTAAAATTAAATTATTTATCCTACTGTTTTAGTGTTTCTGTTCGTTTTTGCAAATAAGCATTCTTTGGTATGGAACGGGTACAAACAACTGAGCCCCATATAAATTACATGAGAAAGCGAAGAAGTTAGCAGATTGCGGATGAAAGGGCAGCAATAAATGAAGCGAGGCGATCTATATGTGACGAAAGAATTTCAGAGGAAGTTAAAGTAGAAAACCAAGCAAGGCTACTGTGACGTTCTCAAAGAACACCGAAAGAAATAGCAACAAGAAACCGACCAAGGCGACTGCAACGTTCTCAAAAATATCGGAAGAAATAGCTTGCAGAATAGTAACGATTTCTACAAAAAATTTGTAACACTTGCATTTTTGGTAGCAGCCAAGCGTAGCTTTGGAAACCACTCCCCCTCTTCACCCACCCTTAATAACGAAGTATGTAAAGTACTTTAATTGTATTTTATATGCTGAAGTTTCTTTAGACGGCTCATGCGTTTTTCCTCTTATGTTCTCTGTGGGGCTCATCTTGGTGTAACATTTTCCTTGATACCTCCTTTCCATTTCTTTGGTGTCCTGATGAAATCTCTCGCCCATCTCTTCGCTAACGGCCAGATTTTCAGAAAATAGTTCAAATGTGAATTTAAAAACTGAACTTTCACGCTCACGGAACAGCCTAAATTTTGTACTGCTGCACCATGTTCTCAATGATTGATTTGAAGTTCGGATTCTCTTGATTGTCCAAAAACTTGGTTACTACATCTTTAAAAGCTCCCCATGCTTCTTTTCCTGCAACTTTTATTTGTCACTCAAAATTACTATTTTTGAGAAGTTTTCGGTCAGAAGCAGTAAAGACACCCTTTTTTAGTTTGGCAGTTGATAAGGTGAAAGGAAAACTTATTCGGATTTATAAGAGCTTTTAGGGGCACATTTTCGGTTCCAGGCTCTAATGAAGCTCATTTTAGCCAATCTTCTTTTATTCAATGATTTTATCTGTCTCTACTGTCCTACTATCCCATTCAAACAAAAAACAAAAAAACTTTGTTTTTCCTTTTTGCTATCCTAGAAATATCGATATTAATTTGAAATCGCCACACGTAATCGTCTTATGATTGTTGTATTTAATTTTATCGAGAACGAATTCCACATTTTCGTAACACTCTTTTAAATAAACAGAATGTCCAATTGGTATTGATGCATACATATTTCCATTGTAAAGAAGGACAAATCCGGGGCTTTTTTGGACGAATCTATAAACAATCTCCAATCGGTACCTTCGTACGAAATGTTAAATTGAGTCAATAGTCTACGTATATTAGTACAGAAGATTAGTTCTCCTTCTTCCGAAAAATATACAAAAATCTCTTTTCTCTGTACCTGATTCGGAAATATGAGATGCCAGCTCCCAGCAGGTATTTGTCTTTAAGTCTCAAATCAAGCAATTGCAAATTTTCTTTGGTCATTTGTAAGTCTCGAACCAAATCGTTTAGTTCAAACTGTGAAAAAAGCTCTGGTGCACAGCTATCTTTCGTTTTGTACTCGATGTTATCTTCATTTGAATCGCTTGTGAAGTCGTCTATTTCAGTAAACTTTCTGGTGAAATTGGAACTGGTACGTCTAAACCATAAGGATCTGAGCACAAAGCGGATGGAATATTTGGATAGACGATTCTTTTTTTATTCTTCAAATTATAACCTTGAACCAGTCGAACAAAAGTAACAATCATTGCTGTGATTTCGTGGCTTTTGCCACACCATTGAAACTCCAAATCTAAAGGCTTCTTGTTCACCTTTTGACCACCTTTTAAGTCCACACTTGTATAGCAAACGTAGTGGAATGCCTAAATTTGTCTTGATTTCGTATTTTCACTCCGAAATACACAAGATACACTTGTCGAACAAAACTTGTTATATTTCGATTTGCCTTTCCACCATTAACTCACCACAAATATAACAAAAAAAATCTGCAGACTTTTTACAGGGTCTTGAAGACATTTAGAGAACAAAAAGTTTGCTTTAAGATTTAAAAATAAATTTTCCACCAACAAAAACACATTTGATCACGGAGGAGGGAAGAAAACTTGATTTACGCACGAAAATAACTGATGGTTGAATCAGCACTGAGAGTTGCATGGTGCATGGGTGGGCGCGGATAGCTGCCAATAAACATATTACATCTTGTTAAGTCTTGTCACAACCTGTTAAATCTCAGTTACTCATACTTTCGGCCAAGCTGTCAACTCCATGCATACACTGAGCGATGGAAAGCCAACTATCTCACCATCTCGTCATCTTCAACCCAAACAATTTTGTAGATTTTCTAAGAAACGTTTAGAGAGAAGAGGGGAAAGGAGGAAGATTTCAAAAGCTCAATGTGACTCTTAAAAATTATTTAAAAAAATAATGAAAATAATTAAATTAAAAATGTAATAAAATAGAAAATTAGGCTCACTTATACCAATTTTCTTTAGAAAACTTAGGGGTTAATAAACCCTCCGTTACTAAGCCGAGCCCTCAACTCTTTTACTATAAGAATGCATAGTATAAGCCAAAAAAGTGAATATGTTATATTTATTTGTTATAAAAAAAGTTTTATGTCTATTTTACTATTTTATAGTATTAGATTTTTGCAGTTTTTTGACTTTTTAACAATTTTGGTATTCGCAATATTCCAAAAATTTTGACGTGATGGTAAAAAATGAAGAATTTTACTGATAAAAAATACATAAGAATCAATTATCAAAAACTAAAAAACACAACCATCCCAGGCTTGTGTAATAAAACAGCCTTTTGGCTCGTCCATAATACAACCTAAAAAAACTCTCGATTTACCTCGACGACCCTGAATTTTTTATTCAAACTTGTTTAAATAAATGAGGGTGTTCGGAATAATTTGCATTTGCTTTCATCAAATCTGTTCCACCAATTAAACATAAAGAGTAAAATAAACGCTAACATTCGAATCCCTGTATGCCTACAGAACGATGAATTACTAATTTTAAAATACATGCCACGCTACATCAGTGTATACTTACCGCCATTGTAATTACAGAATGCGTGATTTTCACAATACAAACCTCCACATTGTTTGATTTGCTAAATATTGAAGTTGCGTTAGCACGCCCCAACGCACCCCTTCAATTGACGTTCCTAGAAAATAATTAATAAGGAAATGAGCATTCCGCGTTTGCTTTTGATATGCTGCTATCTGCTCCGTTTGCACAACATGTGCTTGCTTTATGTTTCATTACAAAGGCAGCAAAATAATTCCTTTATTTAAGCTCGAGCTTACGGCAAGGAGCGTTGTTTAGCTTGGCTGTTCTCTACATCAGGCTGGGCCTCCTTTAATGTTAAAGTTGCTTGCAGTTGTACCTATTGTATATAAAGGCTTTTTGAATCTCGCAGTTACATGTTCTAAAACTTTTTGGAAAAGATAGCAATGGAACTTTCTTGTATCAGGTAGAATACAATACATTACAGTTGTAAAAGAACTGAGAAACCAAATTGCATAGTTTTAAAGATGGACGCTTGTTTTAAGTATTAATATCGCTGAGTATCTTTTAGTTAGATTTAATTAAATATAATTATATATAAATTTTCTGCACGTAGTTTATGTATTTATTTATTAATCAAAACTTTGTTGTACCGTTAGGTATCAAGATGTACATTTGAGCAATAAGTAAATTTCATTTAAACATTATTTGTATATAAAGTTTGTCCACACCTTCTTGTTCTTTGCCTTTTTCTTTGCTTTTTCCAATTTGTTTTTGTTCCTTCAAGTTTTTTGCTACTGCATTTTTTTATATTCTGGGCAGTTTGCCCCTTTGTTTTTTGTGCATTATTCTTGTTTCTCATGTTACCTTTTCTTATTGGCTTCTTTTTATTCTTGCTAAATTACCAAACCATCTAAGTGGATCTTTTTATAGTTGTAGTTAGCTGTTTCATTTGCAAATGTTTTTTCGCGTCGGTGTTTCTGATTGTGTCTCTTAAAGATCTAAGGTCCTTCATCTCAATTTGAAATTTACTATTGGTTCTCACTACTATAAATTAGGGTAGGTCTTAGTATAGTTTTATATACTGTTATTTTTGTACTTTTGGAAACTTCTTTTTGCATATAAACAAATTATTTAGAGTATAGGATACTTTTATTGCATTTTCTATTCTTTAATTTATTTCCTCGTCGTTCTTTTCTGTCTTATGTATTTTCGTGGCTAAGTATTTAAATGATTCTACTTGTTCTATTTTTTTGTCTATTTTTATTTTTATCTTTTCAGTGTCTTTACCTATTATTGTTTTATCTATATTTTTTTAGATTTTTTTGTAGTGCTAATTTTTATATCTCAATATCATGTTGTAACTCTCTCTCTCTTTTGTTCGTAGCGTAAATTACAAAATCATTTGCCAGATGCTTTTAGGTATTTCCGCAAGTAATATATTTCTATAGTAAACCTTGTATTTTTTATCTTTTTCTTTACTTCATTTAGTACATGGTCCATTATGATGTGAAACAAGGTTGGACTTAGAACTTCCCTTTGTCTAAGTCTTTATTTTGTTCTAAACTCCTCGGTTGCAAAGTTTCTTGTTCGTACATAGCACCTGTGAGATTGTATAGACTTTTAATGGCTTTACATACATGCGTATTTACCCCTCTTGCTTATTAAACTGTTCCATATAAGTTGTCTCGACACGCTATCAAACGCTTTTTTAAGATATAAAAACCAACGTATACCTTGTTACTTCCCCTTTTTTCTATTAATTACTTAATTTTAAAAGTATCTAGTATTCCTCTTTATTTTTTAAATGCCCTTTGAGATTCTTCTAATTAAAGTTCTATAGTTTTGTAAACTCATTTCTAAGATTTGCCTACATACTTTAGCCACTGTATTAATTATTGATTTTTTTTATAATTGGAACATTCCTTATTATCTCCTTTTTTATATAAGGTTATATTTATTCCTAATTCCTAATCCTCCGGTATTTTTAAGTTTCTTATTATTTCATTAAATAGCTTTCTTAAAATGTCTTGATCTTTACTGCCATATTTTTCACTATTTCTGCAATTATGTTGTCCTGTCCGCTGCTTTGCCTCTCTTCATTGATTTCTTCTAGTGTTATTATTTGTCTTGTGTTTGACTTTGGTTTACTTATTAGTCTACATTTTTCTCCAGCTTGTCATATTCCATTATAACCTATTCTTCCATGTATTATTTTACCGTTTTTATTTTTCATATGTTTGACTGTATATTTAATTCTTTTCTCATAGTTCTGAGTGCTTTATAGAACAGCTTTTTGTTTCCAGTGTCTCCCCGATAGTTCCCATGCTTTTTGTCTGGCTTGTTTCAACATTTCTTTCACTTTACGTTATTGTGCTTCATAATCATTGCAGTTTTTGTTTGTTCTAGATTATAGGTACTTGCCCTATTTATCTTTTTTAATTTTGACTTCTTTTTTAATTTCTTGACTTTACCATTTTACTTGTTTTTTGTTTTTATTTATTGTAATAATTCCGCGTTTTTTTAGCTGTTTCGTATAACTCTGCATATAGTTATGATCTAAAATAAAAATTTAATCTTTTAGAAAGATAATAGACACTCAGAAATAGATAAACAATATCAGCATAAAAAAATGTAAAAATCGGTTACCCTTCAGTTTGTACTACAACCTATAAAATTTGGAGTAAAAAATTCGTACATTGCAGCTATAGAAAACCACTATTGGTGCGACTTTCAAAATATTTAAGTATCAGTTTGGAACCAATAATAATAAAACTTCTTGGTAAGTATAATTACAAAAATGTATTTAAAATTGCTACTCTTAGATTCTACACAAGGTTTAAGATGTCCGGGACAATCGTCTACTCTTAGAAAGTGAAACACATTGTTGCTCAACCAAGTTTTAAGTTGACTGTGCTTTATGGGGGATGTGGAGTCTTGTTGAAAGGCCCAAAGCTCACCTTAAGAAAGCATATGATTCAGATGTTTTACTTCACTTTCTAAAACATTCTGTTGATACATAGAGGCCGAAGTAGAGTCCGTTTTCATGAAAAAAACTATCGATCACTCCATGATAACACACTCCTCATAAAATCATTACAGCTGCTGGACGATGGCCGCTCTGAACCCTCGGCACTAGCTGAGAAGTTTTTCTTTTAGATGCTCTAACATATATGCTGTCATTTTGTTTGTCGAAAAGTTCCTCCACTGTAAAACTTTTTTTATCCGTGAATAATTTTTTTCTGTGGCGATCATGCGCGTGACATTTATCAATCTCTTTACTTTTTATCTCCTATCTTTAAGGTTTTGAAATATTTTTTGTAAGCAGCTAAGATTAGCTTTTGTTTAATTCAATATATCGAAGTTTTGAAGACTTGCATCTTCCGAGACATAATCTTCTGCTTCCGAAGAAGATTTGCTTTAATTCCATCACTTACAACTTTGACAGCCTAAATAACTAAAGAAAACATGGTCTTCTGGCCCTTAGACAATCCCCAATGCCTCCAGTTTCGCTAAACAATTTTACAGCCCGATACACAGACATATGGCTAATCTCAAGAAGACTCAAGGCTTTAAAAATTATACTTTTTTCAATTCTACCCTTATGCGATACTATTACATTAATACGTTTTTTTTGTCACCCCACTCTATTGATAAACAATCAAAATTTACAAGAAGCACAATGTAACTTACAACTTTAAATTAGACAATTGCAACTGCATGTTAAAATCGTGGATATCTTTATGCTATGTAAAGCAAGAGTAGGTTTTTTCCCGGTGTTACCTTGCACTATCGGTTCTTCAGTCGGTATCCTAGGAAAAAATACCTTAGTTTATTGCATAACAGATTATTACCAAGTATTTCGCAACAAATGGCTTAAAACAATTCGAAATGTTAAGAAATCTTAAATTGTAGTTCAGGATTGAGTCGAGTATATACGCAGCATAAATTATTTTTGGAAGATGACAAACAGTTGAAAATGACTAGTGTCGCTGAGGAGAATATTCTCTGTTAACTTTTAGATGAAACAAAATTTGCACATCATAAGAAAAGACACCAATTTTCATACGACAGCGCCGGACCCCATACAGCCGCCAAAGCTCGAGTTAAGTGAAGAATTTGCTTTGGACTTCACTGAAACAATCTTTATATTTTTGGATTTATTGCCTTGCAAATATCATGTATTTAAGCCGCAAAAATAAAAAATAAAAATGTTATTATATTATATTTATACACGGAGATGTACCAAAATAAGTGTGAATCCATAATAATATTACAAAAAAGGCAAAATACATATTACTAACATCAAAATAATAAATCAACCCCCCTCCCTCCATAAAAGTAAATACGAGAGCTAGTTTTTTTCAAGGTCCGATTGGTCGCTAAAGGAAAGCTTCGGGGAAAATCCGCTAGGTCTGTGCGCAGAGGTCTTGCGCTGTGTCTGTAGTTGGCCCGGGGAACGCGTCAATTCGTGGTTGT
Source organism: Sinelater perroti (assembly GCA_036346155.1). Lineage (NCBI taxonomy): Eukaryota > Metazoa > Arthropoda > Insecta > Coleoptera > Elateridae > Sinelater > Sinelater perroti. Next base: position 1,390,932 of record JARFIY010000077.1, read on the forward strand.
CATTTCTGAGTACGTAGGGAGCACATAAATATGCTTCGAAAAATAGAGTCTCGCGCCAAATGTGAATTGCGTTCAGTCATTCGATTTCTGCATGCTGACGGAAGCAATGCAGCTAAAATTCATAGACGAATGAGTAAAGTGTACGGAGAAACGTTCATGAGTGACAGAAAAGTGCGGAAATGGTGCAGGAACTTTTATGCTAGACGCACAGATGTTCATGATGCAGGCGGCCAGGGAAGGAAGCCAGTGTCAACCGATGATCTTGTTCAGCGCGTGAATCAGGCGATTCGCGAAAATCGTCGGTTCACAATTTCTGGGTGGAGTGATTTGCTAGGAGGACAAACTTTCGTATAAACCTGAGGCTATTCTGTTCTAGTTGTTTGTGCACCAACAGACGATAAAACAGTTTAAACAAAAAAATAGAAAATAAGATTCTGTTAAGAAAATTATAATAATCATTAAAAAAAATTGACGAATTTGTATACGGAATATCAATAATAATAATAAATGATTTCTATAAGCATCAAAAGATCCACACATATACATGGGTGCAGTCAACAAGAAGGCTAAAATCAATAATCAACTACTTATAATGCAAAAATAATCCATAAAAACTTTGGGCATAAGAACGCACAGAAGTGTCGAATGTTCATCATATCATCATCTACTGGCAAAACTATATATTCCAAACAAACAAAAATAAAAATGCAGAAGATAAATTAAAAAAAATTAGTGACGAAATATAACACATAGAGTCTTAAAGTAGAGAGCATAAACTACTGTTGCAAAAACAACTTGAAAAGTACAAGAAAATAATTATGAAAACATAGAAGAATTACACTAGGTTTGATTGACAGACAAATAAGTAAGAACGTATAATGGTAAAAAAATAGAAAAAAAGATAAAAGGGAGAAAAGAAAGATATATGAAGAAAATATGTACAAAATTAAATAAAGAATAGTAATATTATTTAAAGGTATAAACCACAGTCAACAAATCAATACCAACAAAAAAAAACATTTTATAGAAAATATAATGAAATTCAAACTTATGTAAGGGATCTACGTTGCGCACAGACAAGGAAGTTTATCTACAGCATTATAAGAGAGAATAAAATAGGCAATATAATACTAATAATAGGAAAAAATGGTAGCAATATAACAGATATTTGTTATAAGACAAAGACAACGGAGAATTAAATAAGATAGAAATCTTAAGAAAACCGATAGAAATATCAACAGATAATATAAATGTAGTCACTTCTTCTTCTTTAGGTGCCGTATCCTACCGGATGTTGGCAATCATCATTGCTATTCTAACTTTGGACATTGCTGCTCTAAACAATTCTCTTGACATGCAGTCGTACCACTGGCGTAGGTTTTTAAGTCAGGATATTCTTCTTCTTCCCATGTCTCGTTTTCCATGTATCTTTCCTTGTATTACCAGTTGTAGAATTTGGTATTTGTTCCCTCTCATTACGTGGCCTAAATATTCCAGCTTTCTTTTCTTTATTGTATACAGGAGTTCTTTGTTCTTGTTCATTCGTTGTAGCACCTCCTCGTTTGTCACTCTATCCATTCATGATATTTTCAGTATTCGCTGGTATATCCAGAGTTCGAATGCTTCTATTTTTCTGCTAATTTCTTTATTTAGGGTCCATGCCTCCATTCCATATAAGAGAACACTGAAAACATATCATCTGGTTGTCCTCATCCGTATTTCCAAGTTTAAATCCCTGTTGGTTAGAATTTGTTTCATTTTTACAAACGTGGCTCTAGCCATTTCAATGCGTGTCCTTATTTCATTTGTGTATTCCCAATTATCATTCACCCATGTTCCCAGGTATTTATATTTGTTTACTCTCTCTATACTCACATTATCTATTCTAATGTCAGGAATGTTCACTGGTGTTTTTGTGGTTGCCATGTATTTAGTTTTATTTAAATTCATTCGGAGACCACATTTTCTGCTGATGTCATTTGTCCGTTCAATAAGTATCTGTAAATCTGGAATATTATCTGCTAAAAGTACAGTATCATCAGCATAACGTATGTTGTTAATTATCTTTCCGTTTACTACTATACCACCGTTTTCTTCCATTAGTGCTTCTTGAAATATTGCTTCCGAGTATAGGTTGAACAGCATGGGCGAAAGAATACAACCTTGCCGAACTCCTCTCTGTATTTTTATTTCTTCTGTCAGCTGATTTTCTACTTTTACTGTTGTTTTTTGTTGCCAATATAAGTTTGCAATTATCCGCATGTCTTCTACGTCTATGTTCTTTTGTTTTAGGAGTTTCATTAGTTTATCGTGTCTAACTTTATCGAACGCTTTTTCGTAGTCTATGAAGCATGCGTATACTTCTTTATTAATATTTCTGCATCTCTGTATTAGTATGTTTAGTGTGAACAATGCTTCTCTTGTTCCAAAACCATTTCTAAAGCCAAACTGTGTCTCGCTAATATCTACTTCTAGTTTTTTATATATTCTTGCGTGTATGATCTTTAGAAAGGCTTTAAGCGTGTGGCTCATTAAGCTTATCGTTCTATGTTCACAACATTCCTTTGCGTTGTTTTTATTTGGTATTGTAATAAACGTTGAATTCAGCCATTCTTTCGTTGAGTATATGGTGTTGTATAAATCTACAAGAATATTTACTTGGTCGTCGTCTATTAGTTTAATTAGTTCAATTGGAACTTCGTCTGGTCCAATTGCTTTACCGCATTTTGATGTTTCAAATGCTTTAATGACTTCTTCTTTTGTTATTTTGGGGCCATGTTCTCCTTCAATAGTTTTATAGTCTTCTTTTCTGTCATCGGCGAATAGTTCTTCAATATATTCTTTTCATCTTTCTATTTTTTGTTTTACATCTAGTATAATTATTCTTTGTTTGTCTTTTAAAATGTTTGATTGTCTCTTCTTGTATGTACCTGTGACATCTTTGATCTTTCTGTGTACGTTAAACATATCGTGTTTCTGTTGTGCCTTTTCTATTTCTTCACATTCTTGTTTCATCCAATTTTCTTTTTCCGTTTTAATTTTTTTCCTTATCAATTTGTGGATTTCACTGTATTTGCCGTCCTCTTTTATCTTACTTTTTCTTCTCTCTTCCATCAGCTCTAAGATTTCGTCTGTCATCCAACTTTTTTCTTTGTTGGTTTTCTTTCGGTGAGTATTTTTTCGCTGGTTTCATTATCGCTTCTTTTATGGTATGCCATCTTGAGTCTATGTTGTCGTTGTTATCCAAGGAGTTGTTATCCCATGTTGCTTAAATTGTTATTTATTTCATTTGTAACTTGTGTTCTTATGTTTTCTTCCTTCAGGTGTTGCACTTCTATTCTACTTGTTTTCTTTGTTATTTGTATCTTCTTAAGTTTTATATGCATTTTTATGACAACAGGATTGTGATCAGACGCTATATCTGTTCCTGGATATGTTTTTGCCGACTTTATACTATTTCTGTATCGTTTTCTAATTAAAACATAGTCAATTTGATTTCGGCAAATATTCTGTAGTGTGTCTTGATGTGATTTCCAAGTCCATAATCTTCTATCTGGCAGTTTAAAGAATGTGTTGAATACTATAAATTCTCTTTCTTGGCAAAATTGGATCAGTCTATCACCCCTTTCATTTCGCATTCCAAGACCGAACTCTCCTACATGTTTTCCACTTCTTCCTTTTCCAATTTTGGCATTAAAGTCTCCTATTATTAATGTCACATAGCTCTTTTTGGTTAGGGATAGAATGGTGTCTATTTGTTCATAGAATTCTTCATTCGCGTTTTTCTCATTGGTAGGTGCATAGACTTGGATTATATTTATTTTACCTACTGTGGCACATAGTTGTATTAACATTGCTCTTTCAGATAGTGGTGTGAAACTAGTGACGCTTATGTTAGTTTCTTTGGTGACTATTATTCCGACTCCATGTTGGTGTTTTGCTTCATTACTGCCTGAGTACTACATTACTCCATTATCTGTTTTTATTTTACCAGATCCTGGCCACCGTACTTCACTAATTCCGAGAATGTCCAGCTGTAGTCGATTCATTTCTTTGGTTACATTTTGCAGTCTTCCTGCTCCAAATATACTTCGCACATTCCATGTTGCAATTTTCATAGCTGACCCGGGGATTCTTCGCACCCTCTGATCATTGAAGGTCTGCCGGGCTCTGAGGGCCGTGGTTTGTATGTTCTCAGCCATGATGATTGTACTAGGAAATAAGTAATGAGGTGGTTTTCCGTTGCCTTCCTCATCGCAGTATCATAACCGGTAGGGCCATTATGTGGCCGTCGCCTATGACTATCTGGGGGTAAGCCGTTCCAGAGTCCATCTCCTCCGCCTTAGTCCAGTTGTGGTACTTGCTGCTTCCCAATACCTACTAGTTTTGGTCCGCCCCGGGTATTTTATTTCCCCGGTACCCGCCATATCTGGTGAGCATTCCTCTATCCGCCACCTGGGGAGGCGCCCGATGGGGGACTAGTTACCCCTCACGGGGTAACTAACAAGTTAATTAATAATAAGGTTAGTGGACCAGGAAATATAACCCCGGAAATAATAAAATGTGGCTCTGAAAAATTAAATAAAATAATAACAGACATATTTAATGTACACAAAGAACGGCAAACGAATCGAAAATAAGATACTTAACATCTATACATAAAAAAAGAAGGTAAAACAATGTGGGAAAATTATAAAAAAAATTCCTGTTGCAGTAACCTCTAGTAGACCATATAGGAAAGTATTAAGTATTTAAATAAGAAAAATAAAAAGAGAGTACAATGATCAAGAAGCAGAGATATAATTCGGATTCATCTATTAACTCTGTAGGCGAGAATGTTACAGCTGGTATTTATAGGTCTTAGGAAGACATACGATAGCGTACCAGAGATGAAGTTATGGAAAGCAATGGAAAAAACAAACATAAGCTACAAGCTACACTATGAAATAGGCGTATGGCGTAGATCTTGTAGAAATAAACAAATAAAACGAAAAATCGGATCACAGTAAACAGTTATAAACGAAGTGGAAGAAAATAGTGGGTTGGCCATATAATCAGAATGCACAAAGAAAGATTACCTAAGACTACATGGAATTGGAATCAACCAAAGAGAAAAAAGCAAGGAAGACCAAAAGCAAATTAAACTGAAAAGCTAAGAGAGAATGTAATTTAAAGGAAAATATATGTCTGAACAAAAAAAAACAAGAAGAAATTTACGAAACAGACAGCAATGACAGACGCTATGACACCATTTCTATATGTTTTATATATGTATGTATGTATGTGTATATACATATTTTATGTTTATGACGCTTAAAAAGGAAATAATTTCGGCTTATACTTGATTCGCTTACATTAAAACAAATTGTTAACATCGACCTACCAATAACATTTAAGAACAGAGTATTGCCTTATTTTGTAACAAGGTATATTGACATATAAGAAAGTTATTCATGTTAGTTTAAATAATTTCAATGAAGCTCTACAGTATGGCCTTTAATACATTTTTAATGTTTATTATATATTAAAACTTTAGTAAGAACACCAAAAAATCATTTGTTTACTAGGCACCAACTAAATACAAATAAAAATCTGTTTCATATACTAGTTAAGATTAATTACTAAATTTAATATTTTATAATATATATTTTTGTAATGCTATCATTTATTTGTTGCTGGTGCAAATAGAAGAAGCTCTATTTATAGCGTAAGTCGTCCTAAGTATAAATGCATATAGCCTATGCTTGTATATTTTTTAATATTTACAGAAAACGATCGCTTCTAATTAGCAAGTTTTATGTAATTAAATAATTAGTATGTAAATATTTAATTTAAATTTAGGTATTTATCTTTCGACCAACAACAATTTTAAGGGTATTTTCTGCTAGCGACTTTTATTTAAAAAAACTTAGATTCTTATATTATCCTTTGTTTGACGTTGGATTTTTTATATACAGGAAATATCAGTATTTCTAACTGTAAACTGTTAATACATACGTCTTTGTTGTGGGTTAAAAGATAGTAAGAGCCAGAACTATACAATTGAAAATTAGCAAGGAGCAACTCTATTGTAAAGATATGAATACTATCGAGAAGATCTTAATTACTTCCGAAGCTAACATTAATATACAGACAATGCATTTGAGTTGTTCAAAAAACAGCTTGTCTGTTGTATTAAGTGACGATTAATTAAATAGCTTTTGTTATATAATAAGATTTCTTTGCATCGACTGTGCTTGTATAAGAAAACGGCCACATAAAATATATGAAATATAGATAAGTATCTAGAGACACACAAAAATCTAATGATTAATGATTAATTATTTATATAGAGGAAAGACATTTTTTACACAATAAATCCCATTGCAACCTGCTCAGTGCTGAATTAAAGCACAGTGTTTATGTAATACAGAACGTATTTGGCCAAATATGCACTACAAATTCAGCATGAAAACAAGAAGTCAATTAAAAAAAAAACAAGCTACTTATTCAAAATATTTAAACAACAACGATGCAAAATTTCTATGCACCTCTTGTTATGTAAAAACATGCTTTGTCTTGAAATGTGACTACCGTTGGAAAACTATAGCAAAACAGCAGAAATAACGGAGACGACAATCTAATTCACTTTTATAATAAAACTAAGTATGGCATAAATATTTAATGTTTTTGCTCTTTGCCATGGTGAATAATATATATTTAAACTAATTTTAAATTTACCTTATTTTGTTTATGTCTTCTATAAAAATATATATGAGTGCCGGGCTTTATTCACGTTTTAACTTTTTAAAATAAACTTCGTTGGTCAAACACAACGATTTTTTTAAACCCTTTCTAAATTACTTCCAGAATGGGTATCTGATCCGGATTTTCGAAATCTACTAATTTCTATACAAAGTCAAAAATAGTGACTTGGATACTCGGATACACCTGATCTCAACATAAGAGATGTATTATGTAGAGTAATTAATTCTCGGCCCTTAAATTCAACCGATGATTTACTTGCATGCGTATATCGTAGCTACCATAAGGTCATAGTAAAACGCTAGCAGCTTTACAGCCAATTACATAACGTACCTGTTACACCAAAATTAAGCAACATTTACAACACTACCTTATTTTTGTGTTTAAATTGAAAAATAGTGGAAGCAAATAATAGAGGATGTGTGGCAAGAAGTGCAAGAGAAGAGAGAGAAAAATACGAGAACAATTTGAATATGCAAGACGAAGAGCCAGAAAAGCATTTAGAACAAAGAAACGGGCATATGAGAACAAATTTATCCAACAAATAGAAATATATTTTGAAAGAAATGATACAAAAGCAACATATGATTCATATAATAAATAAGGAGAGGACATATAAATAAAACAAGCATGTGCAAGAATAAAGCAAGACACCGTAAAGATTAAAAAAGTGCGAAAAATACTTTTAAACACTGCTAGACTGTCGAGAAAATGTAGATGAACAAATTAATTTCCATCAGAGAGAAGAACTAAACCCAGTAGAATTACGGACACTGGAAGAGATTCAAGAAGCCATAGAAGCCCATAAAAACAACAAAGTTTTTTGGATACGATAATGTACTTTCAGAATTCTATAAGAAGAGAGGTAAACAACTCAGTAAACAAACGCATGCTCTAATAATAAACTTATGGCAAGAAGAAGCGCTGCCCAAAAGGTGAAAAAAAATCCACAAAAAGGGAGACAAACTGTCATGCGGAAACTATCGAGAAATATCGCTCCTATCTACAGGTTATAAGATATTTACTCTCACAATAAATAAAAGAACTCTAGCTTATTGTAGAAAGTATAATAAATTAATACCAGACGGGTTTCAAACGTGGCGACAATAGACCAGCTATCATAGATAAGCAAATGTTACAGAAAGCTTGGGAATATAACGGCGATGTACACAGCGTTTATGTCGACTTCAGATAATCCTGCGACTCGATAAATCGAAGCACATTGTATAAAATTCCGCACGCCAATCGGGCTGTCAGGAAAATTTAAAATATCAAGTAGCGTGAAACAGGAAAATGAACTTGCTTCCACCCTGTTTAATTTTGCACTGGATATATCATAAAATAGATGACTGTTGGAGGAGCAAACCTTCTGACTAATAAACCTGCAAAGCTTGCAACGCATAGCGAAGTGGCGAAGCAGTCTCCCAAATTTGAGAACCCTCTAGTCTAGCTGACCTTTGACTCCGCTTCGCTTCGCCACTTAATAAAACTACGCAGGTAGCCCCATATGCAGACGACATTATCATCATGAGTCGAACAACACAAAGAGCTCAAGAAACATATTCAGATTAAAAAAATTAGGATTAGAAATCAACACAGAAAAAACAAATCCTTGACCCAGACTCGATCTGACAGACACGCCTAGAACATTATACGGGAAGATGATATTGAAACGGTGACGTAGTTTACGTACCTAGGAGCAGAGCTGGCCGCAGACGGAACAGAAAATCACACATTAAATAAAAGTATAACTGCAGCTAGCAAGGCATGTTTTGCAGTGTCTAAAATACTCAGTTACGAGATATGCACCGCAATATAAAACTGAAGATATATATAACGTTAATAAGGCCAATATTGACATATGACTGCAAAATCTGGGCAATGGCAGACAACTCAGCAAACAAATTAAACATTTTAAAACGGAAAGTATTAGGAAAAATACTCACTGAATAAAAACGGAGTCTGGAGAATAAGGTATAACCATGGGATATACCAGATCTATCAAGAACCGTCGGTAGTAGAATTTATACGGCTACAGATTACAATAGGCGGGCCACGTTAATAGAATGGAGGACGCAAAGCTGCTAAAAAGAGCACTGAACACAAGAATCCAAGGTAAGAAACTAGTGGGGGAACCAAGAAAGTGATGGGAGGATGAAGTAGCTAAAGACGCCCGCAAGCTAGTTGGTGTTAGAAGCTGGAGAAGAACGTGCAGACAGTCACGAATGGAGACAAAAGATGAAGAAGACCAGAAAAGAAGAAAAACTAGGAGAAACGGCTTTCTACAGTACTTGGCATAAATACTTTCAACGGATCTAAATGATCCAGAACGTTCTATATAGGCAAAGATAGTCGAAGATAGGAAACCTAAACAACATTTAGAAGATGGCTGTTGTCGACATTTCTGTGTGCCTATATAAGATAAAGAAGATTTACAGAGAAGAACGTTAGATTTCTCACAAACTTATAGCTGAGAACAAGGGTAAATGTTATTATAGTAAAATGTTACTCTCCAGATTTAATGAGAAAGGTTGCTTGCATCTGAATGTGACAAATGAATTCTGTATAAGAATCTAGAGAAGCAAAAATTGTAGATTTATCCAGATAAACTGTATATCGGTACCACACAACCAATTATTCATGCTAGGAAAATATTGTTGTGTATCAAGCAGCAACTAAAAGTGTTAATCACACACTAAACGTAAAGCATCTCACATCCACAAGAGAATAAAGAAAAGTCTTTTAGCTTGAAAACTTTAGAATTGACAACTGACTTTGGTTGAGAGATTTTATCACACCCGTCGTATTCGCCAGACTTCATCCGTTCACACCTCATCAGATACCTGCAACGTTACCTGATTGATACCTTCATGCTTTACTGCTATCCAAGATGTCGAAGGGAGTGGTTGAGTTTTTTAACTTCAAATCGCTCTCTTTTTCCCATGTGGAGTTTGGCAGTTTCACAGAAAATTGCCAAATTGACATCACAGTTTAGTAGCAAAATCCAAAAATGAAGTTACACATTTGATATACTTCCTGTGCTAAAAATAAATTTCTATTTCCTTCTTTGTAAGCAAGTCATTAGAATTAAAGTCTAATCGGACAGAGCACACAATAGACATAGTGCCTCGTGTAGCAACAAAAAACGATTTTAACTAAAAATTGTATGCAAATTACTTTTAAGGACTTTAATGAAATTTCTTTACTTAACTTTCTTAACTATATTTTATGATTATTAAAATCCTTAAATCAAAACTCTACAACAGAGCTGCCTAAAACTATTAATAAAAAAAATTCCTAAACTTATACTCTGATTTTTCTACTCATATACTCTTCCCCATAACAAATATTATAATTGAAAAAGGTATTTTATAATCAGTTTGATAGTTTTTCTAGTTTATTTTCGCATCACAAACATTAAATTTTAATTTTCTACATTTTACTATTTTCTAATGAAAATTTTGTGACTATTATCAAAATGTTTCTTAACATTATTAGTGGCAATTTGACAATTTTTATGAAATTACCGACCAAACAAAATAAAACTACAATTCTATTTGGTATTTTTTAACTTTTATCTGAGGCTTACAGATATTCATCGTTCAGCGCTTAAGATTCTCGCCTCACGTTCTATCCTGGGCTCCAGACGCCTGTCAAGTAACCTTGCTTAGTTACTAAAAATAAATTAAAAGACACAATATTTACCACAACGCCTCTTATTAAAGATAAAGTGTGGCAATTGGGCAATAAGGACCTCAAAAAAGAAACGAAATGCTACTCTAAAAAAACTTTAAAAGTTGTTCTAATACAATTTTTATTTACTCAAAATTTGTATTACAGATAATAAACATTTTGACCAATTATGGTCTGGAAAGCTTCGTTCTAAAAATATTCTTGTAATGAGCCCCACTCTGAAACCTTTTAGGCTTCAACATAAAGATAGCTCTATTCGTCAAAACCATTCTGCTACTACATTTGTACGTGCTTTAAAGGATACCTGTAAACATTTCAGCCATTTTGGGCGCTTAGTTGTTATTTGACAGTCGTTTGTATCAGTCGATATCAGTGCTTTTGTAAAAAAGAAAAAATCGAATACCGTGCCATAATTAAAACTTGCCTTTAAAGGCCTATGCCAATTAAAACCGAGTTAGATGCCGTTTACAGGGACTCTTCCCCATCATTTGAAAAGATGGGGCTCTGAATTTAAACGTAGTCGTACCAGCTTGGCTAATAAAGAGTGACGACCAACAACTGCGACCTCCACCAAATGGTACTGGACGACCGCTTAGTCAAGGTTACAGAGATATCAGATGCTGTGAGCATATCGAAAAAACGCTGAAGAATTTGATTGAGCATGAGAAAGTTGTCCGCGTTGGAGCCCGCGCTTGCTCACTTTGAACCAAAAATTAATTTGAATTAACATTTCCAAACCCCTGCTTAATCGGTTTTACTAAAACAAGTTAGACTTTTTCCGTTAATTTATCACTGTCGATGCAGATTGGGTTGAAAATTACACTCGTGAGACAAAGGAACAGTCAAAACAGTAGATTGCAAAGGGTGAACCTGCTCCAAAAAAGGCGAAGACGGTTTCATCGCCAGGGAAGGTGATGTCGACTGTTTTTTAGGATAGTCAGGGAATTCTGTACATCGACTACTTAGGGAAGACAATAACGGGGTCGTACTACGCATCGTTATTGAATCAGTTCAAGATAGCAATTGCTGAAAAATGGCTCCATTTGGAACGGAAGAAAGTTCTCTTCCATCAAGACAACACTTAGGTCATGGCTAAAATTTACGAATTGATTCCTGTTTCCTAAGCTCAAAGTTTGGCTCGGAAGACAGAGATTTTCATCAAACGAGGAAGTCATCACAACTGTAGACGCCTAGCACTATCTAGACGAGTCAAAGAGGTTGGAGCATTGCTGTCAAAAGTACATCGACTTAAAAGAAAACTATGATAAATAATAAAATTGAATTTGACAGGACAAAATACTTGTATCTATGTTAAGCTCAAAACTTTTTAGACTGCCCTCGCAGATCTAGGTAGTACGGCGAATGATCAAGGATTACAAAGCTTTCGTGAGCTAGTAATTGACAAATGATGGTCCTCAATCAATGAATGGGGAACAAAACTGAAGGAAACCTTCTGAGGTTACGAAAAACTCTGTGCCAGAATCCTTGACACCTTTAAACTCTGTGTCAACACTTTACAAATCATATTTCGTTTTTGGGTTGGTATTTCACACACTTTTTGATTACCTTTGAAAATTTACCCAACTTGTCTCTGAATCAATAAAAACAATCGTGAACTTATGTACAACAGTCACAATTTAGATATTAAAAATGTTGCTATAGACAACTTAAACAATAATCTGAACAGAGGTTTAAAACAATTATTTTCTAATTTGTTATATACGTGTTTACTTATATAACTAAACCCTCAAAACATTTTTTAGAAAAAAAACTTCCTACAAAAAACTTCTCTTTACCCCGTGTTCCGAATTTAGGTTTGGCGGCAGCGCTCCAGGGTTTTGTATATTTTATTCTAACACCGTTATGAATGGCTCGCAGCTCTAGAACGTGGCAGATGGTGTCAAAAACAAACAGCCGTGGATTTACCTTGCTAATAGAATGTGCACGAGAATTTATTGCGCAAGGTTGCTGTAAATGCTGGCTTTTACTCACCGAATGACTTCCTAGCATTCTTTAAATGTTTCGCGAAGACTCTTTGTTCTCTTGCGACAATAAGCTTTTATTTACAGTTAATTTTAAAATTAGTTTCTTACGATATGAAAAAATTTTAAGGCATATAATTGGGATAAAAATTAATACTTGTATAAGTCATGTCCGGAATGCAATGAGACTGATTTCAAAAAAATCATTTAATTAAATATATGTACGGTTATATATCATATAGCTGCTAGCTGGAGCAAAGAGCGCCATAAAAGGTGTTTCAGTAGCACATAGACATACAGGGTGGCGCACGGCAGACGCATGGATTTGAAAATGAAATAAAACAGACTATTACAAAATGACCAAATTTCTTTTTATAATATATTTATTTTCTCCTGATTCATGAACATGGGAAATTTAAGTTTACACGTTTGTGAACAAAGTATCGCTCAAATGGCGCCCTTCACATTCCAAACATTAAGTAAGTATTTTTCTGAACTTTTTGTGCACTTTTGAAGCATTACCACAGGAATTTCCGCAATTTGGACTCGAATGTTGTTTTTAAAGGCTTTCAGGGGCCTGGAACCATTGTTGTAAATAAGAATTTTAGATATCCCCACAGGAAAAAATCACAAGGGGCCAATTCAGAAGAGCGCGCCGGCCAGTTCAAATCGCTTCTTAGGTAGATGAGGCGCCCGGGAATCTCTCGCAAAAAGTTCATGGAAACTCTTGCTGTGTGACGTATTCAACTCTATCCCTTCCAATTCAGGCACGAAAAAATTCTGGATCATTGTCAGGTAACGGGCAGAAGTGACTGTAGCCGCTTGATCAGTTTCTTCAAAAAAGTAAGGGCCGATGATCCCGATTCTTAAAATTGCACACCATACTGTCACCCTGTCGGAGTGCAGGGGCCCCTGCTGGAGCTCCATGGGATTCGTATCACTCTACTAGCGTATATTCTGTTTATTGACACATCCACTGAGGTGAAAATGTCCCTCGTCAGAGAAGAAAACGATACCGTCTCGAGGCAATGCAGCAAACGTGTTTTTCACTGGCTTCAAAATCATGTGGCTTCAATTCTTGGACGACAACCATCTTATAGGGGTGCAAATAAAGATGTTCATTAACGATTTGTTGAATGGAATGTTTCGAAATGCATATTTCCGAATTGAACGCCTGGGGAGTGTTGAATTGCAGCTCGAACCCTCTCGATATTTTCTGGGGTAGTGACGGTATTCTGAGGCCCCCTTTTTATTGTGGACACATTTCCGGTGTTCGGAATCCATTAACCCACGCGAGATTCGATTTCGATCGGGAATTCGGCCGCAGGCAGTGATATTGAACTTTAAGGGGTAACATCACTTTCAAATTTTCAAAATACGATTTTTTTGGCTTACAAAATACTGCGAACCTTCTATATATGTAGCAAAAAGTTATAAGTGGAAAATTATTTTTTTGAAATATTGCAAGGGATGATTCTTATTTGCCCATAATAAAAGTTTTTGAATGTAAAACTGTTTTTTTTAGTAAAAGTTATTACAACTAAAAATAGAAAACAAAAAAGTGTACAAGGGTAAAAAAGTACAAAAAAACCTGTATCCAACACAGCATCGGTCAAAAAAGGCAAAACGAAATTTTAAACAGTTAAATTTTTTTTTAAATCAGAAACTCGTTTCAAAATTTTAAAAGCGTATTTCTTAAAATGCCATTTTCAAAACGGCACGCACCATAACTCGATCTATTTTTAATATTTTAACTATTATTATTTTATTAATAATTTTAACTACATCTTTAAAACAACATTTTAAAGAAAAACACGTACGGAATTTCCGATAAAATAATTAGAAATTTTTTATAAACAAATAGCTACCCTTTTTTCGTTAAAAATAATAAAATATTTGACAATTACACAAAAATCAATATTTTTAAAATTCCTTACGAAATTCTCTAATTATACTCATGTAAATTAAGAAGAACATTTTATTTTGTTCCAAATTTGAATTTGCACCAGTTCTAGTGGGTGCCGCGGAGCGCCTCGACGCCGACCTTCCTTGGATCCAAAGCTGCCATTTTGAAATGTTTTTCTACAAAAATTTTAATTGTGCACTTACAGGCACTACAGCCTCAAGAGCTTATTGTGCCCACTAACATGCACTTAAATGCTAGGACATTCACACACACCCATGGGTTGAGCGAGACTCGAACTCGCGCGCACCGGCTAGAGGACGGAGCCAACTGGTTGAACCTGCTGAGCCATCGCGTCTCCGATACTTTAATATATGCCTAATAACATACTACAACAGTTTTTTTTTATTATCTTTTCTTTGTCAAAGAAAAAAAGAAAAAAATGTCAAATAAACGGGTTTTTTGGGAGGGGGAGTTTCTTTAAGCCTTTAAGTACTTGTTAGTATTTGGAACCGTGCGGTGCACCTGTTTGATCATTGCGTGTTGTTTTCTAAACCTGAACTGATGGTTCGCTATTAGATAGTGTAGGCCACATCCACTCTAAAAATAATTTCTCAAACACCTTTGATAATATCAGTAAGAAATCGATTGGTCTGTATAATATAATCTTCTCTATGGATTTTTCAGGTATGAAAATGTCTACAATTTGTGCTACTATCCATTGACGAGGAATATAGCCTCAGGCTGGCGTTAAACAACATAGTAATAAATGCCACAACTTTATTTCCTTTAATTCTTTTTCTGTAGTTAAATCGATAAAATTTTTCACATTTTAAACTAGTATATAACTAGCATATAATAGATGTTTCGCTTTAGTTGGCTTTGATAAAGTTCACATATGCCTTACAAATGACTTACAGGTGCCGTATCATTTTGATAGTTATTTTTTGGTCATTGTCCTTAAACAAGACGTGGAGTGGAATAACTGAGATTACGTTAATGCATCCATAATGAAAAATTCGTAATTTTTGTAAATGTCAGACCCTCCAAATTATTTTGGATAAACTAATTCTTTAA
The DNA here is from genome assembly GCA_036346155.1 of Sinelater perroti. Taxonomy (NCBI): domain Eukaryota; kingdom Metazoa; phylum Arthropoda; class Insecta; order Coleoptera; family Elateridae; genus Sinelater; species Sinelater perroti. Next base: position 1,406,331 of record JARFIY010000077.1, read on the forward strand.
GTTGCTTAAGTCATCTAAATGCTAGTATTTTTTCTGAAGCTTAATGGTTGTTCATCGTCTTCCTTTTTCAGAATTCTTTTTCTTTTAGAATCATTTTGTATTTGTCATGATCATTACAATCTTTTTGTTCTGATGTGGCCTTCTACGCAACTCCTTCCACTTCCTTATTAAAAAAGTAAGCTATATCTATTTTCTTTGGTTTTTAAAAAGATGTTTAATATCGATGCACCTAACATATTTCTCCAAGCTCACCAATTTGTTTAGTTTGAATACCGAAAAATGGTCAGATATGATAATTCATGAGTAAGCACCTGACTATCACTTCTATAATTAGTCTTGAACTCTATTGTACAAGTTTAGCGTGAAAATCTCGGCCTGTAATAAATTTGTTTCCAAGGAATCTGCAGTACTATTTAAGTTGCTCTTATGCCCTAATGGGCAATAAGCCCAGATGGTTAATAAACCTAATCAGTTTTCGACTATAATACTCATTTCTTGCAAGTATTATTGTTTGTATTGATCTAATTTATGATGTTCAATAAAAATTTTAACAGTGATAGTTGTACCTCCGTATAGAATGTCATCAAGATATTTCGTGTCATAGATGTTGGATTTAAAAATGTATTAGAGATATTAACATAATGTTAATTTTTTGATATATTACAGACAATTTAATTTCTTTACAATGTTCAATCAAATGATTGGAGTTCCGTTGGTGCTCATTTGTTCTATTAAATTCCCCTTGTTGATCACATCTATTTGAGTTACTTTATACTATTTGAATGTTTAGGCATCTCCATATAATCTAAGTCTTGTTTGCTGAAATTTATCTCTTGTCAATTGAATGTAAGGAATACCTGGTAACATAAATCTTAAAAGCGGCATTTTTGAAGCATAGAGCTTTCTGTCAACCTACTTATTTCTGTGCAGTGGGAATTTTTTACAGTTTCTTGTAAACAATGCATTCCGTTTAATTAACAGAACGATTCTCTTCCGTGGGAAAAATTACCATTTTTCCTCGTTTGAAGCATTCAGTTGCGTTGTATTTACTTACAACAAAATATTTTTTGTTCCCCTATTGTTAGAACTAAATGTATTATGATATTCTACGCTTCTGATGTGGCGGCCTGAACTTTACTCTTGAGTATTATTCCTTTCCCTTTCCTTTTCTTCATTTAAATTTCAGGTACCTTGGTCTAAACCCTTAATCTCCTTTTTCTAGAAAGCCATAAGTTGGACGTTGGTGGCCTTCCATGTTGGCGAAAGCGTAGTAGGTCTCTTTGCTGCAGATCATGACACCTGCAATCACCTTCACAAAGTTGGTAGCGTTTTCTGTCGCCGCTATTATGTGGTGAATATATTTCAGGAACGTGGTAGGGTCCACGTTTTGGAACCACTCGGCGACAGTAGCCCAGTCCTGGTGGTCGGACTGTGGTGGTGGTTTTGTGTCAGTCGTCGCGGTGTCGATTGAGATTTTTGGGGAGTGGGGGCATCCCCTCGGGTTTCTGCTGCTTAGCTGCGACCTAGAGTGGCCGCTTAGGGAAAGTACTTTACGCAATTAGAGGTAGCGCGGTAGTGGCGCAATAGCAGCGCTGTGCTTATACAAAGGGTTGACAACGGTGACACTAAGTTACGATCTTCCTCTTATTTGCCTGCTTCACTGTTACAGCCCAATCAAAGACGCTGTAAACTTGAAAAATTGCTTAGCTTTTTTAGATCGCTCAAGTATTAGGAACATGGGCGGCATCGGGCTTCACTTTGGTCTTTTTTCATTCTTTTTACCATACGGATGGGGATGTCTCATTCGAGGACCCCTTGCCTTCGCTCCGCCTTCAATATGTGGAAGTGATGTAGGATTTTCGCTTTTTCTAGGAAGCGAGTCAAACATCTGTAGTTTTGGGAAGTGACGGTGTGGATACTGATTCCATTCCGGACGACCTTGACGAGGATTATGTGTCGTTCGTGGATAGCTTTCCAAACGGCAGGCCAGGCTTCCTTCTCTCGCAGATTTATGGGCGGAATCCTTTCTCCCTGGGAAGCGTTCTCCGGGCGAGCTGGAATGCCCAGAAAGGGGCTGGTGTTGGCATCTCCATGTCTTCTTTCTCGCGATCGGTCAGAACAGCAAAGGCGTTGGTGGTAGTGGTGGTGGCCGGCACCTCGGGCGAAGGCGGAAGCATCTTCACTCGGGCTTGACGGCGGCGCTTTCGGGAAAATTTCAAGTTTTCCTGGTCCTCGCTGTTTTTTTTTCTGGGTGAAGGTACTATACTCCGAATTGCTCTCTGTCAGGGCAGGCGGAGGCGGTCGTGGACTAGCAGCACTGTTTGAAGCGGTGGGGCAATTGGAGCAGCTGGGGTGGCTGGAATGGTTTGGGTGGCTGGGGCGACTGGGACGTCTGAAGCAACTAAAGCCGCTTTTCTAGAACTCCTTCGAGGATCTTGGACATGCCTCCTTGTCGGGGTAACGATACATGAGGTTACGCCACAAGATTTTCTAGACCGGGTTTGTGGTGAGGATCTCCTCAAACCACTAATCCGGACCATCGTCACTATCACACTCGTCGTAAAACATTATTGAATGCTGACAGGAACACTGTCATCTGGTAAGGTTGAAATAGCAGCCGTTAGCGCGCCACTTAGTTAATGTCTTTATTGTTGTCGTCAGGTTTTAATCCTACGAAGAACAGAGTAAGATATTTTTCTTTAACTTTAATTTATAATACAGATATCTGGAATAGTATATCCCAGTTACTTTAATTTCTGTACTATTTTTTGTGTGTAGTTTGGTGTATATTTGTTACTACAGCTAAAAAAGCTACACTGAATAATCTTCTGTGTCTTTGAGCGTATTTGAACCTGTCATTAGCAAGCATTTGACTTTTATATCGATTTTTGACGATTTTATTAAAAAATTCAAAGAAAAGTTAAGTCCCGCTACAAAGTCATTCTTCTTTTTCTTTCTTGTGATCTATATTACTCTGGCTAGTTTCTTGATATCAACTTTAGTTGTTTATAAGTGGTTATTGGTAAATTAAGTGAATAATTAAATATTTTGATTTGTTTGGCAGTTTTAGGAAGCTTATAGTACTCTTATAAGACATTTCTACCCTTTTCTTTTTGTTTCAGTTAATTTACCTAACTGCTTATTGAATTGATAGTGGAGCTTTTTTTTTCAACTAAATTTACAATCTGTTTCTATAAAACAATAAGTAAGTGTTATGACAAGACTTACATTCTAAATAAATATAAGCTAAGGTTGACATGGTAAAGATAATCCACTGATAATCCTCTTGCTTGTAGAAATTAGCCAAAAGATAGGTAACTCGTATAACAAACCAACAAGAACATTACAAACACAACGCGTGAAGTATTTAGTAGAGCGACAGTACTTAATTAAATCGATTTTCTAAATACGATGGTTTAAAGCGCTTTAGTCTTCGTATTTCATCACTATCGTCCAATAGTTCGTTGGCTACCTCGTTAGGGTGTACCTCCAATCGATCGCGATATTTAATATATTTTTGTTTAATTTCTTCCCGCACTGTTTTAATTTTAAAATCACTGTGTAACACAAAATTAGGCACATAGTAGGGAGCGTCAGCTATAGTTCTGAGCGTTTTATTTTGGAATCGCTGCAAGATCTCGATATTGGAGATACTAGCAGTACCCCATAGTTGCAAGCCGTAAGTCCATATAGGTTTTAGAATAGACTTCTAGAGTAATAACTTGTTCTCGAGCGTAAGTTGGGATTGTCTACCTATCAGCCAGTACATTTGACGAAATTTGAGGCCCAGTTGTTTCCTTTTAGCAAATATGTGTTTACGCTACGTGAGTCGTCGGTCTAGATGGATTCCTAGGTATTTAACGTCTAGGGTTTGCGGAATTTCAATATTATTTAAGGTTACTGCTGGGCAAGTGCTTCTATTGGTAGTAAATGTGACGTGTGAGGATTTAGATTCATTAATTTGGATTCTCCATTTGTGCAGCCAATTTTCAATTAGTGTAAGAGCTTGTTGCAAATTTTCAGATGCATGATAGGATCAGTGTGCGACGCTAAGACTGCCGTATCATCAGCAAAAGTTGCCATTGTCGTGAGTGCTGTGGTTGGTATATCAGCTGTGAAGAGTAAGTAGAGCACAGGTCCCAATACGCTACCCTAGGGAACGCCGGATTGGATAGGATGGAGATTCGAGTATTCGTCACACAGTTTGACCGTAAACCATCTGTATTCAAGAAAAGATCGCAAGACTTCGTAGAAGTGATGTGGTAACACTTGCTTGAGTTTGTAGTATAAGCCTATGTGCCAAACCTTGTCAAAGGCTTGTTTGACATCGAGAAATACCGCAGAGCAGTAGCGTTTTCGTTCAAAATCATTGCTTACTTTTTTAACAATTCGATGTACTTGTTCGATGGTGCTATGGTGGGTTCGAAAGCCAAATTGATGGTTTGGTATAAGCTGTTCGTTTTCCAGTATTGGCTTAAGTCGTTTAAGGAGTAGCTTTTCAAACACTTTAGACAGTACAGGCAATAAGCTGATAGGTCGGTAGGAGTCTATTACAGTTGGGGCTTTTCCTGGTTTCAGTATCATGGTGATTTGGGCTAATTTCCAGGGGATGGGGAAGTATCTGAGACGAAGGATTGCGTTATATATATAGGTCAGGAGTTTGATGCATCTCGGGGTTATTTCTTGTAACACCTTGCCAGTGATGAGGTCCCAACCTGGTGCTTTCTTCGGATTAAGTTCGGAGGATATCTTGTCCATTTGTCAGTTGCATCTTTAATTGGTGGCATAGGTTGTTGTGGGCATTTGAGCTTGCGTGTGGCCTTCCATAAGGAATAATCAGAGGCTTCCGTGGGAGCATAGATCTTGTCCATTTGTCAGGATCTTTAATTCTTGGATAGATCTGATTTGTTATGGTTAAGCAGTAATTGTAAGGTTTCTGGATAGACTGTTTATGGTTAACAGTAATTCTTTTATCTTCTGCTGTTCTGGCAGCTTTGTTAAAGATTCTTTTATCTTCTGCTGTTCTTGTCAGTTGCCATTTTTTGCGTAGTTTACGTTTTGTTGCTATCTGATCTCTGATTACTATAGGACATGTGTCTTTTATTTGTGTTTTATTACTATTAGGAGTGGCTTGCCAGGCAGAATTTTGTATAGCACTTGTAAGCGCTTCAACCACATTATCTAGTTCTTGCGCAGATTTTAAGGATACATTGAGCTGGATCAACGCATCTAGGTGTCCTCGGAACATATCCCAGTTAGTAGCAGAGCTAAATAAAGAGGGTTGTCGTTGCTTGTGGATAATATCGGTGTGTATAGTGATTAGTACAGCAGAATGATCTGAAGAGAGATCGAACAATGATGCGGCTTTACAGTGTTTATTGTTAATATTTTTTATAATAGCAAAGTCTAAAGCGTCAGGTAATCTCCTCGGATCGGTTGGCCAGTAGGTTGGTTCTCCCGTTGCGACGGAATGTAGGTTACTCTTCCCTTTGCTGTCGTAGTTCGTGAGCCCCACTGTGGGTGTTTAGCATTATAGTCGCCACCAGCTAGGGACCTGTTTCCTAGAGTTCTGAAAAAGTGCTCGAACTTATCTCTTTTGTTATTATGCTTAGGGGGGCAGTATACAGAAGACACCACAAACGTTCCTAGATTATCTTCTATGGCGACGCTTGTAGCTTGGAGATAATCGTGGCAGTAGGCTTGTAATTCGAAGTGTTTAATGTTTTGTCTTATGATTATCGCTGTTCCACCATGCGCATTACCAGATGGATGTTTAGTACAATAAACGTAATAGTTCGGTATTTTGATGTAAGTTCTCTCGGAAATTAACAGGACATCTATTTTATGTATTTGTAAGAAATATTTAAGTTCTTCTGTGTGTTGGCTGAGGCCATTGGCATTCCATAGGGCTAATGTAAGTGCGATAGCCATTAATTTAGATAGTGGAGCTACTGCTGCACTGGAATCGCCATTGCATTAGCTGGGGTACGGTTTTTGCAAAATATTGCTTGAATTGTGTTGATGTAATATGCGTTTGTGGTTTTTGTTCGTATTGCCTAGTATTCGGCGGATGATTTACGTTGGAGGTCATCTTCGACCAGCACTCGCACGTGACTTATTGAATTACATACAATTTGCACGTTAATTATAATATGAACTTGGTTTTTTGATCTACACTTACGAGAAAAGTCAACAAGAAACATATAGCCAAAAAAACTATGACTGCGCTAGCGATGGCCACAAATTAGCACATTCATAACTTTTCGAAATATTTCATCCGCAAAGTTTTGTTTTCACTCTCCCTCATAGTTAATAAAGCTGCTTAAACATCTTTAATTAAGTCGTTAATTATTTATTACAAATGAAATAAAATTATTAAAATTTTAAGTGTTGAAGTAAACTGCTTGCGTTATTTTGTCACTTTTAAGTATCAGGATGCTTGCTAATATAGTTTGCCAAAGAATTAAAAATATATAGACTGAATAATAGCACAAAATATTTCTAATAGACTAATTAATATAAAAAATGAATAAAAATTACAAAAACTGGTTTAATGTAGCTTATTCTGTAACGCCACTTTTAGTTAATTGAAGATTTACATGAAGGCCTTACAATTAAGGTTGGGAAGAAATCTTAACCACCGTATCTCAGAAAATATATAAGTTAAGATGTTAAAAAGTCTAAAAATAAATTAAACTAACTGTAATAGTAAAACAAAATTTTTATTTGGAGGAATGAAAGTTGATAAACTAAAAAATCGCTAAACAAATGCAATGTTTTAATTATTACCGTATCCATACTTTCAATTATTGGAAGAATTAATTACATTAACATAAATTTTAATCAATATGCAAGCGACAAAGGATATTTTATGAGTTATATAAACTCATTGAATACTAGAAACTGTCGTACAACATAAACACATTAAATTCGATCAAAATTTAAACATATAGTTGACACTTAACACAAAGTTTACAACTGAAACGTTTTAGACGTCTTCAGTTACAAATTGTTTTGTATCCAAATGGATAATTTTAAAAGCCCCAAAGACACTTGGTTTTAAAATATTTTTAAAACGCTGGCATGTTACTTGATTTATACGTTTTCGGAATTGTAAATTTTTGTAATTTACATAAAATTGTGTTTTAATAACTATACAGGTCCTAAAAATCATAATGGGAAATTTTATAAATAAAAATAATATTCTGTTTTTAATGAGTATTTTAAATAAATGTTATATTTGCGAAACTTTTACAAATTTAACATAAATTGTAATTCTAAATTTTATTATGTGTAAATATTAGTTAAAAGTAAAATAAATGAAATAATCAAAATTTTGCATTTACTATTATTTTAGGAGATTTGCCATAATTTGGCTCTCAATATTGTCATTAAAAAGGTAAAATGTGATTTTTAAAATCGGCTTCTTTATGTTCTTTAAAATTGAATGTTTCATTCTACATAAGCTAAGAAACAAAACTACAACTCTAAAGATAATATTGCTCTATTTTATTATTATATTATAAAATAAAAATGGAAAATAATGCACTAAAAATCAAACTATAAGTAACTTACAAAAATCCAACTGTCTAGCTAATGTTGCTTTGATAGCCAACGTACTCAAACCATTCGGAGTTTAACACTTCTTTTACTCAAAGATTTTAGCTACATCAATACCCATGTCTTTATTTTTGTTTAATAAATTAATTTTTACCAAAGGTCAATAAGAACTTTTTCTTTTTAACATAAAGCGTAAAACAAAATCTCTTTACATAGATCCAAAATCGAATACATTCGGGCACCAAGCAAACATGTAATATTATGACGAAACAATGTACCTTCTATATAATATAATAATCGACAGATTGAAAAGGAGTTGCGACAGACAACAACAAAGTAATAATACAGGCAAGCATCTAGGTGTAAAAATATTATGCACGCCTGGTACAGAGAAAATATTAAATTTGATATATTTTATCAGGTAACATGCATGTTATATATAGCAAGACACAAAAATATTCTGAAGTAATGCCTCTGTGAGTTTGTTCAATAAGTTGTTTCTCTTCTTGAGGTTATTACCTTCCAAAACCTCAGTGGCCTATGCTACTTATGAAAAGAAATGTAGAGAAATCGTTCCACTATCCTTAACTTGCACGTATTTTGATTGTATAAAAGTAATAAAACCTAAATACTTTTTTATTTTATATCACATACGCTTCAGACTCACTGGTAAAACAAACCACAGCAGCGATGGTATCTTTGCTGGTGTCGTTCGTCTCTGGGAGTGTATCAAAATATCAATAGGTCTAATTTTCTTAGATTTTACTAACGTTTATTCTACAGTTCATTCAACAGAACCGCTACTCGAATCATTTGCGATGTCTTCTTAATAACAAAGTGTTTTCTTGACGTTCTATCAGGCAAGTGATGCAGGACTTCTGAGTTATGACTGAAATTAGCGTCATCGGGGTTTTTCAATGTTTTTTTTTCCAAAAGAACATCTAACTTTAAGCTCCTGTTCTCGCTGTAGTTCCTGTGGAAGCCACCGATTACCATACAAGACAGTTTGCACGACTTTGTCAGCAATGCATGGACTTTTAGCTTTAATTTTCTTAATTACTTTTTCAAAGTTTCCCAATACTTTTCCATATTTTTTTAAATGTTTTTCTGTGTCCACCTTTATTTTTTTAGATTTCCAGGATGTTCACTTTTAATTCTTCTTTAGAACTTTCAAAATATTTTTATTTTTACTTTTCTCTTAAGCTCTAGAAATGTTTGTTCTACTGTTAAAGCTCTGTTCAGGCTTCCAAATTGTCCTTCCACATCGGTTTTTACTTTTTTATGTTTACTTTTAATTATCTGAGAAAAGTTCTGAAATTTTCTTTTGGATTTACTGTTATTTCTTGTAATTCTCTTCTTAACTATCTTTTAAAATTTCTGATTTTGTTCTTTAACTTCTTATTTATAAATTTTAGTTTCCTGACTATTTGCCTAATTTCTCTTCTAAACTTCTGGACTGTTATTTTAATTCACTTTTTATTTTTTTTTTATTAGGAATTATCCTGTTCAACAATTTACACTGCTATACAAGACATTGATAACTTAGTATGTAATACATAATATATATTGAATAGCATAAGCGGTGAGTATGACCGCAAGAAAGTTTTATTATTGTTTATTGTTCACTGTGAGAGCACTAGGTTTAGAATCCGTCACTTGTGTGAATTATCATCACTATAGTCACTGAGAAATATATCTTGGGGTAGTTTTCGTTTTAGCCTTGCGTGGACGCCGCGTTGTCCCAGTGACTAGTAAGCTGCACCAATGTAGTTGTTGAGATTGGCATGAAATTTTTTAGTAAGTTTCGCTATATGCTGCTCAATTGTGGAAATACCCAGTTTGTAGTGTAGCTGTTGGTTTGTGATGAACCAGGAAGCGTTGACAGCGATTCTTAGGATTTTGTTTTGGAATACTTGGATTCTGCGAAGATTCGTTTTGGATGTGTTGCCCCATATGACACACCCATAGAGGATTAATGGTCGCAACAGTGATTTGTACAGGATAGTGGTACATTGAGTAAGCAAGGTGGACTTTCGGTTTAGCAGTGGGTAGAGTCGGATTAGTCTCTTGTGCCCTTCGTTTAATTTTTTGAGGACATGGTATTTCCAGGTGAGGTAAGATATATACCGAAGTGTTTAATGGGTTTGTCGGTGGCATTCCACTGAATGGAGTGTCCGTTAATAGTGATTTCTGGTGGGTTATTAAATCGTCTTAATGTGAAGATTTTTGTGGTGCATTTGTCATAATTGATGGATAGGTTCTATTTCTTGAGCCACCTACTGAGGATAGTGCTGGATTTTTGCAGTTTTGAGTTTCGTCTTTTGTTATTATGACTGTGTCATCTGCATATAATGCAAGGTCAGCGTTGATGGTAGGAAGGTCCCGCATGTAGATGTTGAAAAGAATTGGGCCTAAGATACTGCCCTAAGGGACCCCTGCTTGTATGTTTTTGATGGCAGATATTTTTATGTTCTGAATTAATGCATCTAAATATGTAATTTTCAATAGATACGTGTATGGGTAATACGGTTTTTTCCTTTGCTGCTCCAAAGCCCTATCTTTTTAATTCCCATCTTAGCTTCGCCACTGTTAGCTGATACAGTTCGACTTGTCTTGACAAGGTAATCTATTTAAATAATTTTTGAGCTGCGGTGAGTTACACTTCTGGCACCAACTGTAAAAAACTCAGTTTTTTAGTTTTATTACTTATTTTCGCTAACAATTATTTATAAGACAACATTTGTGAGATGATAACACAACTACATATCAATACCAAATTTGAATTTATACATAATTAAACCATAAACATTGAAAAATGCCTTTTCAGCTAAGACAATAGTTATTAAGAATATAAGGAACAGGCGCGCACTTGCAACATTAAGGAATCTGGTAGTAACAAGGGCGCGTATCAGGAAAATATTTGTGTGCTTTCTAATATATCCCAATTGTTAACGCAGATAGAGTGTTTTCAATCTAGTAATTACTCAATTACTGGATTTTTTCATCATTTAACGAAGCTAGAAATAAAAGTTTCAAACATTCGAAATTGACACATATTACACTGACAGATTTAGAAACCTTATTCAGATGACGCTAGACTATCTGTATGCTATAGCGAAACAGGCTGTTTTTTAATAGCACATCAAACATTATTTCTAATATAGTTTAAATAGATAAAGGTAAAACTTTCCAATGCAATTTTGAATGCATGATTAAGGTGAAATAATATTGATATAAATAAGAACTAATCGTTTCCAAAGTATTCAAATCTCTGTCTTCCAAGTACTTGTTTTAGCAATACAAAGAAATGGTAATACCAGAGCTCCAAAACGTAAGGAAAATTTTCCAGTATGGTCCAAAAAAATACACAACTTTTAACGACTTTAAGCAAATATGTAGAACTAGAGGTTGTCATAAAGCAGAGTAACGTCTCGAATTGTTTGAGTTAAGTTTCAGCTTACTTGGAACTTTGAAGTAATTTTAAGTATCAGTGACCACACTTGCAAAGACAACGAACAATGTGAGTGTTATCCGCGGTAACCATTATTTTGAAATGTTTCCCTTTCTTAAAACACACTTGAGTCTTTTTTATAGTATGGTTCACAAACCAAAGTTCTGCCTCTAAACTGTACTTTGTCTTTTCCAAAAATTTCGGACAGTTTTACGCCCTAAGTCGAGAGAAACTTGATAAAAATCCGTCACAACGGAAGAGAGCATCTCTTGCTCAAACATCGTTAATACCAGCGGTAGTATGAGGGGAATTTCCTTCTGGCATTACTATCTACAATACCCAAAAGTTACGCTCCTATCCGTTCATCTCACGGCACCTAAGAAAGAAATTTGTGTTTATATTTAATTTACCTTTAAAATTATAATTTACGTAAATAAATTTAAAATAAGTATTTGGACTTTTTCTTCTGATGTTTATTACAAGCGGTTGGCCACCAAAAGGTACTTCTGGCGTCCTAGACTGACAAATTTTCACCCGCCTTTTCTCAAATTTTTACAAGGTGGGAACGTATAAATTTTTAACTGGGACGGCTTCTTTCCTGAATCGCGAACAGGAAACAATTTAACTTAGCGCCCATTCATAATAGAGGTAAGCATAAGCCGCCCATAAGAAATACGGAATTCGTGAAGTTGGACCAATGCAAAGCTTGGGGACGCGATGACTCAGATGGTTCAACCAGTTGGCTCTGTTCTCTAGCCGGCGCGCGCGAATTCGAGTCTCGCTCAACCCATGGGTCTGTGTAAATATCCTAGAAGAAGTGTATGTTAGTAGGTACAATAAGTCCTTGAGGCTGCAGTGCCTGTAAGTGCGTCCCAAAAAAGAACGGCCTAGAACTGTGCCAAATTTTTTTGTTTACTTCTGTTCAAATGTATAAATAGATTTAAATTTAAAAGTATACCAATACATCAAATTAACAACTGCAAAATACATATAGTATTTATAAGACTATTTTTAGGAATCTTGATTTTTTGGTACATGAGCACAGTGGTGCATATAACATATTATACTATACTTGATAAACCTTTACGTTCAATTCTTGCTTAAAGAACAGTCTACAACTTTACTAATATTTACAGTTCTCCCAATCCTTGATATTTTACTTTTAAAGGTTTAGTATTTATTCAACAATATGCATTTTGATTTCTTCCAAATGTTTTATTCTTTATCTATCAACTTTTACAAATCCAATTAATGTATCTTTTATTTTTACAACTGCTGGCTTGTCCTAGCTATTTCTTTTTATTGTTTTGTAAGGAAAAATATATTAAAAAGTATTTGCACCGTTACACTTATTAGCGAATCTTAAAAAAGACATTTTGTTGACCTGTATAAAGAGGATGTGTCTTTACAAGAAATATGATCACCATAGCAGTATTTTAGCACGAATATACAACCACTGGGTCAAAAAATGTCCTAATTTGCAAATACGGCAATCTGGAGCAGTAAGCAGGACAACCAGCCGGAAGGAACTTCATTTTCAGATGCTTGTGATTCCAGCACTACTTCAAGTGCCTTAGCGCAACAATGATGGACTATTACAGTATACCGATTATCTATCTCTTTTGTTCGACCTCGATTACTGATAATGGAACTGATAGCACAATATCCTTTCTTGTGACCACAACTTACTCCTCTCCGCCGACAACGAAGTTCACAATGGACAACGGAAAAGACATACAAGTGACATATAATCATCTTTTTTGGTGAATCCGGATTTTATTCAAACCGAAACAATGGTCGGATATTAATAAAATATTAATAAAAGGAGCAAAAAGTTTGTATTTGGCATACAACGTCAACCATGGGTATTAAGGTCTAGGGAGTTATTGGCAAGTCACCTGTAGTCAGAGCTAAAGGCAAAATTATTTGTAGTCTTATTTTCCTTCCCTTTAAAAGGTGTCCCAAGTAATATTTCAACAAGTTAACACTCGACCAAATGTGATACGTAACGCACTGAACTTTCTGTAATATAACAGAGTAGAAGCTCTTCTATGATTGGCCAGATTAATCCAGAAAATGCCTGGAATATCATTGTAAGAACGACCTCCAAAGAATCTGGCTGAATTACGGAAGCGTGTCAATAGTGAATAGGATACAGTCCATTAACGCACTAGTGGTTCGTTGATGCCCAAAAGAATGAAAGCGGCCATAGGAGAGCGAGGGGCCGATTCATTACTGAATAAGTGGAAATGTGTATGAATAAATGTTTTATAAATTTAATTAGATATTTAAAGTTTCAGTTTTTAGAATTTGCATTTTTTCTTAATTCGAAAATTTTAGTAAACGGTATATGAATTTTAGAAAAAATGAGTTTTAAAAGTACGTAAATATGTAATTTAATACTTACTTATTGAATTTATTTTTATAGCTTTAATTTCAAGTTTAGTTTACTCGCTGCGCGCATTTCAGTTAGACAGCAGAGCTTAAACTTAGAATCAATGCAAAGTTTACAACCTAAAGTAACAGCGTTTTAATTACGTAAGTACTTGGCGCGGCAAAAGCAGTAAGCAATTAAAATTGAGTGCTTGTAATTTGCAGTGCCCATTTATTAGCCGGATTAGCTGCTCTCGGTGGGTGAACTAGATTTTTGCGTGCTTGCTTTGCTTCGCGTTACACTTGACTGACTCATAAAAATCAGCAAAAGAACATATGAACTAATTTGTGCCTGAAATATTTTTTACTAAAACTGTCTCTTTGTTACAGGTAAGGCCGACAAGCTTATATTACACGGTGCGAGTCCTTTATCCAGAATTAGTTGTGCTCAACTGGAAATACTTTCATCTTTTTCAATTTTTATTCTGGTAAGTTGTAATTTTATATTAGTCCGTGTTTTATTCAAAGGATATTCAAAAGAACTAAACTGTAGTGTTTCATAACATCTTATTACTATTATTAAGGTAAACTTGTAGTGTACAAAAGCGGAAATAGTGGCAGCCTGCATAATTGCATAGTTTATAGAATAACTAATAATAAAGAAAAAAACTAGAAATAGGGTGAGAGCTATAAAAAGTCAATGTAGAAAATTAGGAGAGGGTAGAGCACGTGCACCTACTGTTCTTGGGATAAAACTTGTTCTGTAGTAGTTGTTAGAGTAATGCGGCTCTAGGAAACCCGGGACACAGATGCTTTATAATTCGGAATGAGTATGCATAAGGAGGTTTATAAAAGACTTACTAGCTTCCAATTTTTATGTAAATATTATATCAAGTATTATCTGTAATAACTTCAAGTTATATACATTACGTTTTTAGCCTTATTACAAGATATTTATTTATATAATCTTAGTAATTCATTACTCGTCATTTATAATTATTTGCGTATGTGAAAAGATTATCAAATTTTATGACAAGTGGTTTTAGAACTATAAATTTACGTTTTACTGTTCCATACATTATTTTAAATATTTAGTTATTTGAATCTAGTAGCAAAATATAGATGATAAACAAAAAATTGTACAACGTAATATTGCAAGTAGCATTGTCTTTTTCTTCTTTTAATTATCTACTCCTAAAGGTATGCTGCCTCTTTTTTCCACTTCAGTTCTTTCCCAGCTTTGTTTTAATAACATTTACTGACCTTCTGGGTCTTTTTACGCTCCATACGGTGAGCTAAGTAAAAGCGTGTTCGGGTTAATGTGGAGAAAAAATTACCTAAAAACATTTACATAAGTACGTTGTACTTCATCAGAACAAAGATCAATACTGTAACCACTTACCACCGGCGTCGATAATTGCCTGGCATCTTCGAGGCATACTTTCGGCCAAATTGATGGCATATTCATCATATAAAGGCTTCTAAATGCGATGAACTTTTTTTGTTATCTGTTTCAAAATAAACGCTTTTCTTCCAAGAAGCTTGCGCTTGATGTATGCCCACACATTTTTAATCGGATTTGCATTTGGCGACTGCGACGGCCAATCAAGTGTAACGATGCCAGACTGCTCCTTCCACTCGATGCAAAACTTGCTGCGATGTTCGGGTTTTTTGTCCTCCTGCAAGATCTAGTCCTTGTTTTTCTTGATAAACCAACTTCGGCACTCGGTAACAAATATTTCCTATAAGTTTTGAGCATCTTCAGAGCATTTTTGTTGTACATAAACAACCAGTTTTGGAAAACAGCGCTAAAGATTCGCTTTTACTAAGTGTTTAACTGTCCGCTGTACCAACCTGTTAGTTGAGGTTGACCAGGCTCGTAGGACGATAACATATCCCCAAACAGAAGCTTCGTACGTAAAAATTACTGTTCTAATCTCGGTCAACATTGTCCTTTGCCCAAGCGAGTCGCTTCGTCACGTGACTTTTATCTAATAAAGATTTCTTCACTGAACTACGGCATTTGGTATCATGCGCACGGAGATGGGTTCGGATATGCACGTACGCAATGTTAAGCCCTGGTTTCGCGAAAACAAGTTTACTGTCTGTTTTTCTACTTTAAGGGACACTTTACCTATCGAGCCACGTTCTGGTTTTCGAGTTGTTCACGTACTTAGTAGCGGTTGCATGAGACATTTTTGGACCATTTGGGTGGATACAAAGGAACACAGTCCATAGCGTGACGCGTACGCGGCACTTTACGCGTTTCTCTAGCAATAATTTAATGCTAACTGAATAAAACATCAAAGACAAATGTTACTTCTATCGACTCGCAAAAGAATTAAAGCGATGCCTTTTACCAACTGCTAATTATGCCAAACACATTCTTGCTTAACTGACTGTACAGGAATGTGTTTGTCCATTTTGATTCTTCCTGTCCCACTTACTTCCACTTTGCTCTCGCAACTCTTTCTATGGTCTCTACTTTATTACTTCATTTCTATGTCTTTGTTTGTAATTTCATTTCTTATACTTATTTCTAACGTAGCACGTTATATTGGCCGTTGCGTTGGTTTCCTTGTAGTTCTTCGGGGTTGCTACTGGCCAGGACGACATCATCTGCGAAGCAAAGGTGATTTAGGTATCGGCTATCAATGTTTACGCCCTTTTTATCCCTATTAAATTTTTTGAATGTGGTTAGAAATCAAAAGTAAACAATTTTGGGGAAATTATATCTTGCTGTCATAGTTCACGTTTAATGCTATTTTTATTTAATCTTCGATAAGTTAAATTGCAGCGTTGTCGTATATATAGTTCAACTTCTGTATTTGGAATCTAGTCTTGCGTTCTCTATAGCCGTTAAAATTTGACGAGTTTTGTTATAAGATACAAATGCCACATAAAGTGAGATGTACTTATAACACTTTTCTATTAATTTACGCATCGTCTGGATATGCTTTACCATACTGCAACCCTTACGGAAACCTGCCTTCTCAAGAGGCTTATATTCATTGAGTTTATTCTTCAATCTGTTGGTAATAATTTTTGTAAATAATTTGTATAAATGAGAAAGAAGTCTTCTGGGTCTACAATTCTTCAGTTTCACCTTATTTTTGTAGGTTTTAGATATTTATATATTTTTTAAGAATTTGTTTAATAAAATTTTTATTGTTTCAATTGTGACAGCGCAACTCAATTTCTAGTATCTAGGTGGTTATACCATCGTCTCTTGGTGCCCATCTGTTCTTGATCTAAGGTAAAACATAGTCTTCTCTGAACATTTTTAGAATATACTTTTAGTGTTTAATGATCGGTAGAGGAATATAAACAAATGTAAAAAATTTTAATAGTTTCGATAATGTTCTTATTATTGTGTTTTATTTCTTCTGCATCACGTTGTAGTTGATAAACTCTGTTTCTTTCTTTCAAAATTTTTCGCTTCAAAACTCATGTCATTTTCTATGACTTCTATTAATCCTCTTATATTGCGATTTCTTACATCTCTTATTCAATTTTGTTTAGTTCTGAATGTTACGAAAAGTGTTTTCTCTTTTTGATTACTTTTTGAGTTTTCAGTGTTATTTTTGATAAGCTCTTCTTCTTAAAGTATATCTTTTGCTCTAAGTGTGTTAATTTCTATTTCTGTTGATTTTTCTCTTTATGGTAGATCTTATTTAGTTCTTTCTCCTAAATGTTAATATATTTTTTTAATTTGTTTTTTAGTAAAAAATCTGTATGTTCTTATAAGCTTGTATTTTTCTAATCTGATATTAATCTTTACTTTCCCCCTTAAAAGTCTGTGGCTATTGCCAATATTAAATTTGTTTAAAATTGTGGCATGTTTATTATATATGCTTTGTGCAATATGGTATAATCAATCTAATTTTTAATTTTACTACCAAAATTCTCCTATGTCCATCTTATCTACGGCGGTTTTCAAAAAAATATTTATTTGGGGTTTTCTATTAAGAATTTTCTTTTTCGACAGCTTATTTGGACATCATATTGCACGCACCTTTATGGTTTATTGACATTTGGAACGAAGAGAGTTCGCGATTTGATAAAGCATCATCGCATAGTACAGAGAAATGGGTATAATTTGTCCAACCTTAGTATGAAAATGGACGTTCAGCAAAAAATGCTTTTCGTAAATAACGTCATAATCGTCGAAATAAAATTAAAATAATAGTCATGTTCAGAAAATGTTTTTCCAACAGACAGAGAAAAAATGGATGTATTGAGACGCAAATTTTGTATTATCTCAAAAAATGGGCCTCCTAGATCATTTAACATATCTAGAATATTTTCTTTGGAAGTACGTTTCATTTCAAGTTTACAGAAATTATCTTCAAAAAACTGATGCTTTGAAAGAGAAATAATTTATATCACTGCACTGGTGAGATTGGGCCCGATTTATTTGGAACAGTCATTTAATATTTTAAGAAAAGAATGACCATCTGCATGGCATTATTTTTAAAAAGTAAATGGCAAATCTTTATCTTTAATTTAATGAAATTAAACCCTTTACTAATGTAAACAATATTTTTATTTAACTTTCAAAAAATCCTTAATGAAAATCTTTTACATGCTTCTATGGTATAGATAATTTATTAATATATCTCCTCTTACACTTCAAAACCAAGTCCAAAGTTTTCTCTGTGTGATATGTTGTCTTCCTTAGAGTACTTACCACGACATTAAGGTCGCTTATTATTATATTAAATTATGGCTTATCTAATTTACGTGCAAACATAATATACTTAATACAGTTATTTTATTTCCTTTGCTTCTGATGTTCTGGTACCGACATATACTTGGATGAAATTTGAATATTTTTATTAATTTGCAAAACGATAAAATTATATTCATTAATGTAATAATGCATGAAAAAGTAAATATTGCTATGCAAGATATTCAGCATTGGCGTAACAAATTTAATACATAGGTTATAAGGAAAGTTTTGCAATACACTGTTAATTATATTTAATCTATTAAAGTACTTTGCATAGATGAACATTTTTCTTTCTTATTGCTTTTTCGGTGACCTGTCGCAGTATGAATATATTATCTTGTACTCCTCTTCTTTTTCTAAACCATTGACGGCCTTCTATGAGTTTTCAGTTTTTCTTTAATTTTTTCCATATTCTTGCCATATCTTGCCAAATATGCATAGTAATGTAATTTCTCTGTAATTGTTACATTTTCTTTTATTATTTTTTCTATACAGTAGTACTATTACACATGTCTGCCAATCTTCTGGGGCTCTCTTTGCTTTTACCATGTTGTTCATCAGGCTTAATATCTTTTCCATTCCTGTCTCCTGTATGTATTTCAGTTTCTAGTGATATCCCTTCTATTCTCGCTGCCTTTTCTAGTTTTATCTCTTGTATTGCATTTTCTAATTTTATTTCAGATATATACGCGATATACAGTGTCCATGTTGAGGGCGGCTGCGATTGCTTGACCGTATTTGCTTCTGATGCCTGGCGGGTGGCCTACTAGTCACTTAATTGAGTACCTGCTTCACTCGAACGTATTTCGTCTTCGTGTACCCTTCAGAGATGGTGCGCAACGACCATCGAGTTCTTAACTCTCAGTTCGCAGTGCTTTCTAATTTTATTATTATACTCGATACCTACATTTTCGCTTGTCGTTATGGTGCTTTGTTCGTTTTGCTGTTGTCTTCATTTTCTTCTTATTCGCCGCTGTCTTAACACACCTTCCCTTGTAAGTCGTTCTTCTTGTTTATCTCTAATGTTTTTCAGTTGTTTCAGTGTGCTCTAAAATAACTTTTGATTTTCATTGAAGTTGTCTATTTCGAATGTCACCCATTCTTCTTGTTTTGCCCATTTTACCTTATTTTTTAACTGCTTATTTTGTACTTTTTCTAGTCTTTCCTGATCTTACTCTGCAGGTATATCTTCCAACTGTTTTTCTTTTGTCATACGTTTCTTTTATTTTCTCTGTCCATCAAGATGTTTCCGTTATATCTTTATTAACTGTTTTTGTTACTCCGCAGCTGTCCTTTACAGTTCCTAGTAAACTTTGCTTTAAATAACCCAATTCTTCTTATGTCTATTTTTTTGATTCTGTATTTAGCTATATTTGTATTATTTTCTGATACTCTTTTTTATGTCTTAATATTTTAGTCTATACCTGATCCCTTATGACGTTTTTATTTTTTGTTTTGGCGCCTCTCTTTCTATTCCATGTCCATCCTCACTAGGTAATGGTCGCTACCAATTTTTGATTCTCTTTTCACGATTACATCTTTTATTCGGCTTGTGTCTTCTCTTCCTACTAGAAAGTAATTTTTGATTGACTTCTCTTGTCCTGAACAAACTCTCGTGTGTATTACACAATGGTTCTTCTTTTTTTGTTTCCATTACCCATAAATATTTTAATTCTTACTTTTTTACCTTTTATAATAACCCCGTTCCTTTTTTTGTTAAACCTTTCAAGTTTCATGTGTCCATTTTTAGTACTTTTTGCTTACTTATGTATTTATCTTTTCTTGTACTTGGCTCTCCGTATTTTACCTGATTTTCTTTTCTTTTTCCATATTGTCTCCTCATCCTTTGCTAGTTTCGTCTTCTTGATATTTTGATCTTTCTATTGTGTAGTTTTTGTTTGCTGTTTTACTCTTTCTTCTTCTTTCTTTCTGTACCCCACTTTTACTATACTCCGTTCTCCTTTTGCAATTTTCCTAATTTCTCTCTGTATCTTCCTCTCCTCTTAAGTCATGTCGTTAAAAATTTTTCTTTTACTTGTTGCCATTTATGTTTTGTTTGTCAAGTTTTCCATTTCCAATATATTTATTGATATCTATTTCCTAATGTACATTTTTATTTTATTCAGCTTATTATTTCTTTGCCGCTTGTTTTAATTTTGCCTGTTACTCATTGAATAATTTTTATTGGCAGAAATTTAGTCAGAGTTACAAAAATAAAGTGCCATGTTAATAATAGGTTGAATAATAAATATGTTTGCAAGAAAACCCGCTGTATTATTAGCGAGGCTTATGTAAAATTCGGAAAGACAACTTTGGAAAGCGGAGCAAGTCATCCTTGTGACCCCCATATCTCAAATCAAATAAAAGCTACATGTCTCTAATATATATATATATATATATATATATATATATATATATATATATATATATATATATATACCGAGGAAAATAAGAACCTACGGTATCTACTGACCAATTGTGAAGTGAATCGGTCAAGTAGTTCCGGAGATATCCTGTCGACAGACACACAGATAAACACAAGATCGCGATCGCCTACGCCTGACAGGCTTTCGAAAGTTAATAATATATGAGTGAACAATAAGTACTTTTCACTAGCTTATTTTATGAAAGTAGGCGCATATAATAATTATGTTAAGGTCTAAAAAACTCTCTTCCCAAACCTTGAAGGCCATCGACATCACATAAGCCTTTGATAAGGTCTGGCATCAGGCTCTCTTATATAAAAATTAACAGCGCTCTACTCAAGAACTACTATGAAATGCTGAAGTCGTGCCTAACAGACAAACATTTTCTTATGGGATATGGAGATTTTTACACTATATTTTCTAGCTGATTTGGACCTTTTCAGAGGAATAGGTCGGGCCTATCTTTATATTTCCTACTCACAGGTGACTTATCTAGCACAACAAAAACTACAGTCATTCCATTTGCCGACGGCGCTGCTATAGTTTCATTACACTGGCCCTAATTTAACATCTCAAAATTTTCAAGAACATCTATAAGAGAAAGAAACGTGGACCAAAATAGAAAATCAAAATCAAAGAGAGTAAATCAGTACAGGTGACATTTGCTCTGAGAAGGGGTGCCTGTCGGCCTGCATTTCTCAATAATAAACCAATCCCGCAAGATAAGCACGTCAAGTGTTTGGGGATATATTTAGACCAAAGAATGGCATGGTAGAAACGCAAATGGATGAAAAAGAATCAGTTAAAATAAAGAACATCATTGACTTATCTGGAAGAAAACAATACTGTTATACAAAGCCATCATTAACAGAATATGGGCATACGGAGTATAACTATGAGAGACTGCAAATAACTCAAATATGAAGATTTTAAATGCTCCTTGGATATTCGCTATTATATAAATATACTATTAAATTATTTAATAGTCTCTACGAGACACATTGTAAATTTAAATAAAATAAAATAAATATCTATATGTGTAAATCTTTAGGTTACGATACGTTGGCCTCTGCTATTTGTTATAGTAAATTTTGTAGGACCGTCACGAAAACCTTTTCTAATTTAATCTAGCTTCGTTTTACAAATGGGTGGGCATCAACTGCTTTTTGCTTTGCGTCGAATATCTCATTCCTGCAAATTGTGTGTATCACTTGTAAAGCGAATTGCCAGAAAGCGCATCTTTTATAAACTTTAATGTGGAGGTTTTGGTGAAAATAGCTGCAGGTCTACTTTAAGAATAGGAATATAGCAAAGAAGAAAGCTTTTTAAGGACTGACTTCTAATGTAAACTTTGAAAATAAGACTTACGTTTTACGAAAATTTTACAATTTTTATATATTGTTAATTTGTATTACATACATAAGATAAATTTGTATTCTTTATAATTAATCAATAAGAGTAAAATAATAGTTAACCGCACAATTTTTTATCTGCAGAAAGGTCAAGCCAAAGGAACATCTGTGTGTATTACAAGGAGATAAATATCATACTTCTCATTAAATATACCTTGTAACGAGCAGTTCGGTAAAAACAAGAATCATCTAAAGTGCGTATTAACTAAACTTCAACTACTATCTGTGAGGGCGTTTGCTAACGGAGATACCTAATTAATCAAGAAACTATTGAAGTCATTAGAACCTTGCAAATATTTGCTTGGAGTCGCAAATAAGCCGTCAACGGCTTTTGGTGTAAATAAATACAGTCGAGAGGTTACTAAAATTATTAAAGGAGATTACAAAACAATTTGTGGGGGAGCGGAGATGTAATTACTAAAATATAAACAAAGAACTTAAAGCAATGCTTATAACTAAAAACAAAATTATAAAAATTCCTTAAATAATTACAAGACTAAGTTCTAAATATACAAACTATAAAAACTACAAACTCTACTGATTAACTGTTCTTTGCCACTATATTGTTAAAACGCTTAATTTGTGAAGAAAAATCTGATTTTATTGGGGTAATTAAGGTTTAATCTGGCGAGTATTATATATTAAGATAATAAAGAAAAAATAATTAAAACGATAATTTCAAAACATTTCTATCGTCTTTCTACGCACATCAAGCATGTGGTAATCACGAAAGAGTAAATTTAAACTTCTGTATAAGCAATTCTTTAATTTTATAGTCAAGTACTAAGATATCTATCTTGCAAATATTTAATGTACTTATTTTGTGACAGAAACTCCTCCTCTCGCTCTGCTTTCTCAAGTTTTTTTACTCGCTGTTTCTTTTTCAAACCTACCTCTCTGTTGATATTTTTACAAAAGCTGGGATTTTTGTTTCTTTATTACAGCCGTATTTATTGTACAAATTATTGCCGCATAGTTAGATATATTGCT
Source organism: Sinelater perroti (assembly GCA_036346155.1). Lineage (NCBI taxonomy): Eukaryota > Metazoa > Arthropoda > Insecta > Coleoptera > Elateridae > Sinelater > Sinelater perroti. The sequence continues at coordinate 1,429,275 of JARFIY010000077.1, forward strand.
ATATCGTAGCATTCTGCAACATTTACACAGTTGAAAGAGATTTTCTTAATGATAAAGAAGTCTAGGGCATCTGATAGTTTTTTTAATTTACTTGGCCAGTATGTGCTTATGAAGATTTGATTGAGTCGATTATCTAATACGGTTATATGTATTCCTGTTCCTCTTGGGTTGATTAGTCAGTTTGTCTTTGTTTCGTGTTAATCTGTTTACTTCTCCCATCGTTTTTCCTTTTCATTCTGCCATTTCCTGGATGCTTGTCCACCTTCTCCTTGACCTACCACTTGGTCGTCGGTCTTCCCTTCTTGCTTCTAGAATCCGTCTTGGGCAATTGGTGTTCTGTCATTATTTTTGTGTGCTCATACCATTTTAAATGTTTATTTTCTGCTGTGGTTACTTGTGGTATTTGTTGAGGTTGGTCTTCTTATTTTCCCAACTACTTTTCTTAGGTACTTTATTTCCTCCATAGTTATGTTAGATTTATGTTTGTCTAGCATAGTCTAGCTTTTTGTCCCATATGTCAAAATTGGAGCACATCCTCTCTTATATATGTGTAGCTTTGTTTCTGTCCTTATCTTTCTTTTTCCTATTATATTTCTATTTATAGCGTAGTACAATTGACTTGCTTTATTCACCCTATTTAATATTTCGCTATCTATTCTTCCATCATTTATTTTTCCTAGATACCCATATCTTTGTATTTCTTCTATATCTATGTTATCTATTTTAATTCTTTGTGCTGGGTGGTGTGCTTGCTTGGATATGTGCATTATTTTTGTTTTCCTGATGTCCAACCACCTTTATTTCCTCTTTCCACTTATTTCTCAGTGTTTTAGAATTATTCTTGTTTAATGAAGTGTTGATCATACATTAACAATATAAGGTTTTCATTTATATTTTTATATTGACGTTTGTTGCTTGAAAGTAAGCGGTCTCATATTTTTTTATTTTATAGTTCAAAATTTGCTGACTCCGCGTAGTCGATATTATGTGAAGAACAAATAAAGTATGTCCGATAATTATAAATAGTAAAATAACTAGAGCTAGTGTTTACTATATTAATTGTTATTTAATATCTAATCAATATTACGATAGTGTGTTTGCATTTCTCAGTGCAATTTTTAATTCTTCCATCATTAAAAAAATTTATTTGGCATGCTACTAAGTAGATTGAGCATCACGATGTTTTGATTCATTAACTGACTGAACAAGGCTTCTAATTTGGTAAAAAAACTGCAAGCGCGAAATTGTAGTATTATTCTGTTGTTGACCTAAGCAACTTTAGCATAGCTAGGGTAAGATTGTTTACATACGGTAAAGGTAGCGTTGTGGGGAAAGGTGATTTGTGTAGCCCTTAAAAAATTATTTATATAGGTTGCACAAGGTAGCATTTAGGAATGATTTGCGAGAGCACGTATTTGATTGATTTGAGAATATAAATTGATTTTGCGCAAGTGGCATTTGCTGCTGCACGCGCTGTATATGGCCTTATTACAGCTGACTTACTTATTTTTAAATTGAATGATCTTGTTTTGATGTACGACCTTTTAATAAAGTGATAATTCACACATTCTTAGGTTCATCAGAACTAATACTTCTTTACGCCTCGAAATTAGAATAACAACTAATGATTAAACAAAAATCATTTCAGATATTAATTTAATTTACTATCGCCATAGTCTTTTATTAGTTCATTTTTGTTTTAATTTTTTGTTTAGTAAATTTTAAAAACTGAACTACGCTTTTAAATCCGCTATAAACATTTGTAGCAGCCTTGTCCGCTAAATCACACAAAATGTTGTTTTCTAAAAATGAATTACTGCTCTATTCTAGAGCCGAAAACACGCGCAAGATAGATAAGATCTTAACACAATGTATATTACTTTTTATAGGCTCACGATAGTATTCTATAAATTATGATCGCACTGAAAAACTTATCCTCTACAGTTATTGATTGCTTGCTCTTTATACTGAGGGCGTAAAACAAGATTTTCCTGAGTGTAAAACAGCATTCTATTCAGTGCTGCTCGTAACTGCTTTTTTGTATAGTTATTTATTACCTCCTCTTCCTTACGATTTGCGTTAACGAATAAATAGTGTTCTGGGATCGCTTGCTGCTTTTAAATAAGCATTAATTAATTTTTCTAATCATTTTGGTAGCAAGCGCACGGTGCAGCATTTTAACATTTTGCATGTACATACATCTAAATTAATAGCAGATTGTTTTCTGCATCTTAGACAACTGTTTTAAAATTTTTTTGGCAAGAGCACACAAACCTGATTTAGTTCACTAAAAATACGTTTTGTTTCGATGCTTTTCTTAGAATTTTTTACTTTCTACCGTACAGGCTACCAAAAAATAACTGAACTCATGATTGGAACCATAAATACGAGAACATTACTACACGATCAACACATATATGAACTGGAGTATGAACTAACTAAAATAAAGTGGGATATTATTGGATTATCCGAAATAAGGCGCAGAGGAGAAGAAAGTATAATACTCGAATCAGGTAACTTATTGTATTATCGAGGATCAGAAAACGAAAGCCAACGTGGGGTATTTTTTTATGATCAATAAAAAACTAATACACAATATAACCAGGCTAGATAGCGAAACAGATAGAGTCGCATCAGTAACAATACAAATATCAAATAAACACAAATTAAAAATAATAGAATGTTATGCCCCAACAACTGCCCACGATGATGAAGAAATGGAAAGCTTCTACGAATGCATCAATGATAATCTATCCAAAGAAAATACTAATTATACCCTCATCATAGGCGATTTTAATTCAAAGCTAGGCAATAAACAAGAAGAAAACGAAGAATACATAGGACCCTACAGTTTTGATGAAAGGAACGAGCGCGGAACAATGATGCTTGAATTTTAACACGCCACAAGATCTATGCAATGAATTCATTTTTCAAAAGAAAAACAACGTAAATGGACGTGGATATCTCCGGACACCCGAACAAAGAACGAAATAGACTATATTCTCTCAAAGGATAACCATATAGTAAAAGATGTAACAACGCTAAATTCTTTTAACATAGGCAGTGATCATAGAATGGTTAGAGCTAAAATAAATATTAATAGCAAAATAACAAAAAGAAAAGAAAAGAAAATATAATCTACCAGGCACTCAACGATTATTGGAGAAAACGGACGAATATCAGCAAGACCTACAAAATGCACTGCAACAAATAGAAGAGACATGGAATAGTAAAAACTTAGATGATCAAAGTACCATACTGAACGAAATAATGAAAGATACCGCTGATAAAGTTGCACCAAGGAAAAACAAAAAGTAGAGAAACTAAAGCAAACAACTAAGATTAAAATAGAACAAAAGAGAAAGTTATTTATAGAAGGTAAATATGACAAATTTAGAGAAATGGCTAAAGAAACGAGAAGATTAGTAAGAAAGGATCTCGAAAACTACTATGAAATAGAAGTAGAAAAATAATAGAAAATAACAGGGATTGAAAAGCTTAAGAAGTAATAGAAAACAACAAATAGTGGTATTAAAAGATGAGAGGACAAGAGATACGACAACGAGAAACTATGCTAGAAATAACAGAAAAGTTTTATACAAACTTGTACAGTTCAAAGAAACAAGAAGAACAGGGAGAGAATACAAAACAAAAAATAACCAACATAGGATCAGAGGAGATGCCCGAAATAACAATAGAAGAAGTATACCACTCACTCAGGCAGATGAAGAATAACAAGGCGCCAGGAGAAGATGGAATTTTGATAGAGATGATAAAAGCAGGAGGAAAACCCATAATATCAAAGCTATGTGATCTTTATGTCTCATGGAAGGACGAGTTTATGTCTCATGGAAGGACGAGTACCCGAAAGTTTCAACAATGCGGTAATTGTAATATTATATAAGAAGGGAAACAAGGCGGATTTGGAGAATTATAGACCAATCAGTCTACTCTCACAGGTATATAAACTATTGACAAAAATTATTACAAATAGACTTAATAACAAAATAGAACAGTATTTGACAGTAGAGCAGGCTGGATTTAGAACAAACTACAGTACACATGAACATCTATTAAATATGCGAATTCTCCTAGAAAAATCAGTAGAATATAATCTGAATGTACATATGGCCTTTGTTGATTTTAAGAAGGCCTTTGACAGCGTAGAGCACTGGGCAATCAAAAGGTCGCTAAATAATGCAAGGGTAGGTCATCGGTACTCAATGCTTTTATCATATATATATGAACATGCAACGTCGACAATACAACTTCATGAACATACTAAACCTATCCCAATTAAATGCGGCATAAGACAAGGAGATACGTTATCTCCCAAATTATTTACGTTAGTTATCGAAGATATATTCAGACAACTTAACTGGGACAACAGAGGCATACTAATAAATGGAAAACGTCTAAACCATCTCATATATGCAGACGACGTAGTACTTATCACAGAAAACTCTGAGGAGCTACAGAATATGTTAACTGATTTAGAACAGCAAGCATCTAAAGTTGGTTTAAATATGAATTTACAAAAAACAAAAGTAATGTGCCCAGAAAATCCAAGAATAAATGTAAGAAACATAGAAATCGAAAATGTAGAAAGCTATATATATATCTTGGAAATATGATAACGTTAGGAAGGCCTAATCAAAAAATAGAAATAAACCGCAGGAAAAGACTAGCATGGAACGCGTTCGGAAAACTAACTAAAACACTAAAAAATAAAAATATGCCTATGCGTTTGCGTAGCAGACTATTTGATCAGTGCATATTACCGGTGTTGATCTACGGAGCACAAACATGGACCCTCACCAAACAGTCAATAAGCCAATTGAAAGTGACGCAAAGAGCAATGGAGCGTCAGATGTTAGGAATATCCCTAAAAGATCGTAGAAGGAATACATGGATTCGAAGCATCACGAAAGTTAAACATGTTGTGGAGGCAGTGACAGAACTGAAGTGGAGTTACGCAGGACATGTTGCTAGATACCAAAATGGAAGATGGTCTAACACTTTATTAAAATGGAGACCATACCTAGGAAGAAGAAACAGAGGACGACCCCCAATGCGCTGGACCGACGACCTTAAGAAAACGGCCGGGTTAGCATGGATCAGAGAGGCTCAAAATCGTGAACACTGGAGAAACATGAAAGAGGCCTATGTTCAGAAATGGACCGAAGATGGCTAATGATGATGATGATGACCGTATTAATGACATTATAAATTTCTTTACATAAAAATAATTTTTTACACTTAGGGAAAACCTAATATATAGAGTCCGCAACTCAAACGCAAGAAAGTAAACGCTTATTGAAACTACAGTAATGATTGTATAATCAAGTAGGTATTGGATTTCAAACATTTATGTATGCCATTTATGGCATAAATTTTCGATCACATTTTCACATAAAGACGTTTCAATGGCATTTATCTCAGCGATTATGTTGTTCTTGTTGCTTTAGATAGTAGTTGGTTTATTGTCGTACACTTAATTTTTCAAATATTCCCACAAAAAATGTCTAAAGGCGTCAAATCGCACAAACGGGCAGGCCAATTGACATTTCCATTTCTCGAAAACTTCGACTGCAAGTACTTGATATTCGCACGTGTTGTGTGGCATGCTGCGCCATCTTGTTGAATGTAAACATCACTTATGTCAGTTTGATTAAGCTTCGAGAAGAAATAGTCGTTAATTATGCGGCGTTATCAGAATTTGTTTGTGTTACATTTTCAGCATCATTTTCGAAAAAAATGGTCCCATGATGCCTTTTGACCACATGATACACTAAACAGTCACTTCTTGATATTCTCTTGTATTCTCGTTAGCCTAAATGCGACAATTTTGCTTGTTCACCGTCCAATTCAATGTGAAATGCGCCTCAACGCCGAAGTTAATTTTCGATGAAAATTTCAGATCAATTTCACGATGTTGGAGGTGCATACGTCAGTTAAAACGGTCAATTGGTTTAAATATTTGAGTCAATTGGATCTTGTAAGCGTGTAAATTCAAATCTTCAAAAATTAAAAGCTGGTCTCCTAAATGCCTAATTCTTGCGATCGACGAGTTATTGAGAGTTTTGGATGTTCTTTCACACTTTGTGCGAACACTTTTGGGTCGTCCACTCTTTGGCATAACACCAACAAAACCAGTGGCCTCGAATTTTTGCATTAAACGACCAATGGTGGTTTCATTTGTCTGGTTATGATGATCGAAATAATCGCGGGAAGGTCGATAGGTGTTTTCTATTTTTCACCATTTTTGTAGTGCTCTTTTAATCACTTTAACGTGGTCTTCAATCTAATATGACTCCATAGCAAAGAATTGCAAAGTATAAACTGAAAAATCACGCTGGATTGACACAAGAAACAAAACGTCTTTGTGAAATTAACGTTCACTTTCCTGTGTCTCTATTGACGAACCCTCTATATGAAAAAAAGGATAAGGTATACTCTTTCTATTTCTCTGCGGCAATACAGTATTAAGGTTAAAATTATGTTTTTTGCTCTTTAGGGAAGCTTTATAATTATGTCAACGAAACTAGCCAAAATATATCATGTCACATATTATATAACGTATAAAAATATGCAGTATAATATACTGTCTAAATTTGGGCTTTATAATAACGAATTTACAGATTCAAAGAAAAAAAATTAAAGGCGAAGCCATGTAGTATAGTGCATGAGTTCAATAAGTGCACGGTTGAATCCCTGAAAGTTCAAACATTTTACTTACAAATTATACATGTAAGGTAACAAAGGGGCCGTAGGCGTTTCTGCGCAAAGGCGTAGCTACTGCTACGGCTCCTATTTAAACATTGGTATCAATGTCGCTCGAGTTAAAAAATTTCTACACTGAAAAGTAGAAAAGAATAATGTTACATATATGTATTGTATGTATTGTATTATTGTATAAATAAATACAAAAATAATTTAAATTAAATAAGAAAGACAATAAAAATGTCGTTTCTCTTTAGATTCCCGCAACTCTGCTCAGTGATAAAATATACCTTATAACATTTTTGAATCTTTGTTATAGTAAAATTAAGAATTAACTCTTAATGTTTTGTCCATAACTGAGGCGGCCATCTTTAAAAAATTAAGATACTGTAGACGTTGATATCCTTATCATACAATGTGTTTGGGTGTAAGCCCCTACCCTTTCTTCTCTAAGAAGCCCTGGCGTTGGAAGTTAAAATAACTTATAGGCTCTTTCAGAGCGGAAGCTTATTGTTGACCTTGGCGTTTAAGAGTTCCTAAACATGTCAAGGATTGGTTTTGATGTCTTCATTGCAGTATACCTGCGCTGCTGCGAGCCAGCAGTCTGGCTTACCGCCACGATGTTTGCGATGGCTCGAAGGAGCGTTGTATTGTCCATGTTCTGGAATCAACCGGCGATGATAGATCAACTCTGGTTTTCGAACTGGTGTAGGAGATGATGCGGCTGGCGTCGAGGAACTGGCAGGAGTCGATACGTCCCCGCTAGCCGCTGCCAGTATATGTGCGAGCCTATATGGTCGCCGCCTGTCGAGGAACTGGCTTTGGGGATGCAGAGCATTTGAGGAGGTGGCAGACTCACTCCGGAGGTTTTTGCAGTCCCCAAAATGGAGGTTTACAACGCATTTCACATAGTTCGGGGCAATGCGACAGCATAGCTCGATAGTCACAGTTAAGAATGTCACTTCTTGTTTGTTTAAGTTCAATGGATATGAACAATATGGGG